>OY754472.1:0-1392000 GCA_963575645.1 Xanthostigma xanthostigma
TCCCTTTTTTGGGCCGTTTTTTTCCCTTTTTTGGGCCGTTTTTTCCCTTTTTTGGGCCGTTTTTTCCCTTTTTTGGGCCGTTTTTTTCCCTTTTTTGGGCCGTTTTTTCCCTTTTTTGGGCCGTTTTTTCCCTTTTTTGGGCCGTTTTTTCCCTTTTTTGGGCCGTTTTTTCCCTTTTTTGGGCCGTTTTTTCCCTTTTTTGGGCCGTTTTTTCCCTTTTTTGGGCCGTTTTTTCCCTTTTTTGGGCCGTTTTTTCCCTTTTTTGGGCCGTTTTTTCCCTTTTTTGGGCCGTTTTTTCCCTTTTTTGGGCCGTTTTTTCCCTTTTTTGGGCCGTTTTTTCCCTTTTTTGGGCCGTTTTTTCCCTTTTTTGGGCCGTTTTTTCCCTTTTTTGGGCCGTTTTTTCCCTTTTTTGGGCCGTTTTTTCCCTTTTTTGGGCCGTTTTTTCCCTTTTTTGGGCCGTTTTTTCCCTTTTTTGGGCCGTTTTTTCCCTTTTTTGGGCCGTTTTTTCCCTTTTTTGGGCCGTTTTTTCCCTTTTTTGGGCCGTTTTTTCCCTTTTTTGGGCCGTTTTTTCCCTTTTTTGGGCCGTTTTTTCCCTTTTTTGGGCCGTTTTTTCCCTTTTTTGGGCCGTTTTTTCCCTTTTTTGGGCCGTTTTTTCCCTTTTTTGGGCCGTTTTTTCCCTTTTTTGGGCCGTTTTTTCCCTTTTTTGGGCCGTTTTTTCCCTTTTTTGGGCCGTTTTTTCCCTTTTTTGGGCCGTTTTTTCCCTTTTTTGGGCCGTTTTTTCCCTTTTTTGGGCCGTTTTTTCCCTTTTTTGGGCCGTTTTTTCCCTTTTTTGGGCCGTTTTTTCCCTTTTTTGGGCCGTTTTTTCCCTTTTTTGGGCCGTTTTTTCCCTTTTTTGGGCCGTTTTTTCCCTTTTTTGGGCCGTTTTTTCCCTTTTTTGGGCCGTTTTTTCCCTTTTTTGGGCCGTTTTTTCCCTTTTTTGGGCCGTTTTTTCCCTTTTTTGGGCCGTTTTTTCCCTTTTTTGGGCCGTTTTTTCCCTTTTTTGGGCCGTTTTTTCCCTTTTTTGGGCCGTTTTTTCCCTTTTTTGGGCCGTTTTTTCCCTTTTTTGGGCCGTTTTTTCCCTTTTTTGGGCCGTTTTTTCCCTTTTTTGGGCCGTTTTTTCCCTTTTTTGGGCCGTTTTTTCCCTTTTTTGGGCCGTTTTTTCCCTTTTTTGGGCCGTTTTTTCCCTTTTTTGGGCCGTTTTTTCCCTTTTTTGGGCCGTTTTTTCCCTTTTTTGGGCCGTTTTTTCCCTTTTTTGGGCCGTTTTTTCCCTTTTTTGGGCCGTTTTTTCCCTTTTTGGCCCATTTTATCCCTTTTTTGGCTCGTTTTTTCACTTTATATTTCTAATGTTACCCGGTAGATTTTGATACGCTGAATCCAATGAGCATAGGCGCAGCTCTGTATCTTGTCTAGTTTCGGAGATAATCGAGTTTAAAGTTTTCAAACTTTGAATGCTCATAACTTCGTAACCAGAAGAGATACAGCTCTGCGCTTGTGCTCATTCGATTCAGCGCACTTTTTTCTATAAGGCCAAGTAAATGCAGGCATATCCGTGACACTTTTATATTTTCCAAAAGATTGAAAAAATTGAAGTTTTTCGATGTTTTCGCTAATCGGCGGCTTTTTGAGGCACTAAGAGCCTTCCGATGCGGTTAATATTATTATTTTATTAAATAACTCTGTGTGTATTATTAGCAAAAATCTCGCAAAAATAACACTATAGGCACGTTTTGTGCAACATTGGAACTCCCACACATGACAATATTCTCGTTTTTTAACTTACTCTACAGGGTGCTCAATTAGCTCATAGACAAGCTTTAACAGATGGAAGCTAACCCAAGGGTAATCTTAAATATATAATATATTACCTATATTTATAAAATAAATAAATAAATAAAAAAAACATGGAACGTTTTGTTATTGACATGTAAAAATAAGGAATATTAAATTGTAGGTACATTTTTTTTCTCTTAACATTAGATGAGTTTTCATCTGTCATTGTTGTATTAATTATGAACAATAAATAACGGAGCTATAGATAACTTGAGGCATTTTTTATGAAACGCCCTGTATACCTTCACTCTCGTTTTCAGTCGATATTGCCTGTTACCACGTCTCAAAATCATTTCGTAAAGTTTAATTAAAATATCTGACATTCTACACGACTGTAATGAACATGTTATTGACTTGTATCGAGTAATAATACCTATTTAGTACAAAATTACGTTGCATACCAGCGAGTCTTATATTGGAATAATTACTTATATGTATATACAAAGTGGTTAAAGTCAACTTGTGCTACGGGGACAGAAAGTTGTGGTTGCTATCCCCTTGCTTCGCTCGGTGGAAACCTTAAAAACTCGTCGCAAACGCCAAATTTTTGTCAGGATGGCACACAGTATGTTTTTGTAACAAGTACATTGAAAGAACACATTATAATTTTACAGAATCTCCATGAATGGAAATTGTAGGTTGGGCGAACTATCCGATATAGTATACGGGGCACTAAATTTAAATGTAATACGTTTTGCTGTTGCTTATTCAAAGTGCGAATACTTCAGAAGAAATCTTTTTGTGTTATAAGAGATAGAGTTACGGCAGACGGTAAAAAAAATAACACCTGAGAGATGCGGGGAATGTTTTGTGATAAGGCCATGCAACTGACGCGAACTGACTCTCCGTTTTCAACACTTAATTTAACAAATGAAGTGACGCGAAGATCGCACGTTTCATGCGACAAGATAAGATGACAAAAAGTTAAAAGTACTGACTAAAGACAAAGAAGACGTTAGTGTTCCTTTTGTTCAATTTTTAATCGTATTTTACTTTTAAACATCGGAACGAATTTCAATTTTAATTTCTTTGGTAATTTAATACAGATTATAATTTAATTGTTCGTTGCGTCAGTGAAATTAAAAAGTCAAATATATAGAAAAACACACACACTTCCATATAGAGCAGGCTACAAGGGGATGTTCGTTTGCAAAAATTGTTGTTGCCGTTTTCGAGAGAATATCAATTTTTATGGAAACTCGAAAACTTCTACCTACTATATAGTTTGGCTTTATATCGAATGTTATGTTTCTAAGCTGAGTCGTAGGAGCTGGACGCCTGCAGTGACAGACAAGACACAAGAACAAACGATATTATTGATTTTTCACTACTTATATAGAATTTTTTATCGTTTTTACGGAATCCTAATGACAACAAGAACAACATAATAATATGTATTATTACGTGATTATGTCGAAGTTAAAATATTCTTTTCTTAAAAAGAAACAGCGAGTCATCAACACCTTAAGATCTTCATTGTCAAAAATCTCTTGAAAGATTTTTATTGTGTAAGTATTGTGAAGAAGAGTAAAAGCGTCAAACAGTGGCATTAATTTATTGTGCTTAGGTATTATAATATTATTATATAAGATTTAAAGGCCACAGTTAGTACTTAGTTGTCGGCGTTCATCCTTGCTTTCGTTGCAAGGCGGCTGTTTGTTTTCGCAATGTGGCGGTGGTGTAGAAAGGTTTCCATAGCCGAAGGAAACTGGAGCATTTCATATAACAAGGTCGCGGCGCGCCCGTGTCTACGTGTCAGTGACGAAAAGAGGAGGAAGAAGAAGAAGAAGAAGAAGAGGAAGAAGAAGAAGGAATGCGCGCGAACGGAAAGTAATGGAACGTGTGGAGGCGGTCGGCGAGAGCTCAATAAACACCAAGTCAAGGACTACCACTGTCATTCTTCCTCGCACTTCGACCTCTCTCTCTCTCTCTCTCTCTCTCTCTCTTTCATTCCACTTTTCTCTTTGTAAAAATATCTACGATGATCGCGTTTTCCGAATTGCTTAGATATTTCAGAAGATGTTATTTTATCCAAGGATGATAATCATGCGGTCCTGGGATATGAACATTTACTGAACCTATTGGAAAGCGACTTCTATACCTTGAATTTAAACCAATGAAATTAAAATAGAGCACCGACTCCTTTCATGCAACTTTATTTACCTTACAGCTCATAAGATCTGACAATTCATCTGTGAGAGGATTCTTCAGGGTAGGTTTGTTATATTTACTTTACCGTTCAAACCATCGACAATTTTAGTAACCTTGGAGTAAGTACATAGAACTAACTCAAATGTGTGAATGTTTTTTTTTTTTTGACAAAAATTAATTTATAAAGAGTGTAGCATTTATGGAATAATAAGAAATATTAATTAAAAACAAGTTTCAACAAAACTCGTCAAATAGTTTTTAAAGTTAAATCCTTACGAACATACATACATCATACGAAGAATTTTATATTATAATAGCATTGAATCTCATTTGAATTTCAATATATAGACATCTCGTCGACTATGTCTGGACAGGGAAGAAAATAGTACATAATATTATATATTTGCAAATGCGTTGCCAATTCAGGAAGTTAAGAATAGCACCTATTAATTGAACCTAGACGCACGCCGGATGATTTAATGTCAAATGAAATTGTCAACACAAGATATCTACGGCAATACGAACAGTCTGTGAAAGTGTACTATGAGTATCTACGTCTTGTGTTTTAGCTATCGCGCACTGCACATTGTTTAACATTATTTGAATAAGCGGAGAGTTCTCCTCTTCTAAACGATGTAATTTATGACGCTACTCAGGTTTGTTATCTATAATAAATTGATTCAAATATTTATTTACCAACAAACGGCAGGTCGTAATTTTATATGTTTGCGACGGGTTATGCGGGGTCCGGGCCAACTGGACTCACCTATTGTGAAAAATTTCCCATAAAGGTGATAATATGAAGTAACGATTTGAAATAAAAAAACATGGTTGAAACTTGAAGCTTGCAAACAAGAAAATTATTTCACCAATTTCAGCTTTTTTTATTTTTACCGTTATGTGAATAAAGCGTCAGTTAAACGGAAGTATATGTACCTACCTTTTATGTTTTGAGATAGACACCTGTTGATCGTGCAAAAAAAACTCATCTGGGCAAAAGTTTTGTGCTGTAGACAAATAATAATTGCTCTAGGAAGGATTTAAACACGAAAATAAATTATTTGGTATATTTTGATGGACGATGATTATTAATAATTGATTAACAGTGTATGTCTTAGTAAGGTCGGCTGCTTATGTTCGATTCGGGTAATTGATTTTTCAATAGATAGTTAATGTCATTGCGATGCAGATCATTTTGTACGTTCATTTATTTTATTATTTTTAACAAATCATCCACTTTACCTATATATGGATGTCTCAGAAGTCCCCGTATATTTTATTGAAATCAACGACTAAGAAACAATTTTTTAACACATGCCCCAATAAAATAGCTGCATTTCGTAAATTGTTCCATTTAGTATTAGCGCGCAAAGTAAGACCGAAAAATGCTATCCAACTAATTAGACAGTAATTTCCATAAACGACCTGCCACTTACAGTTAGAAGTATATGACGACCCATTGTTATTTTCATAAACAACCAAACATAATGTGAATAGCAACTGTAAAAAATGTTCAAAAATCTAGAAATTGTGCAAAAACCAGCTATTTATATTATGACTCGTGTGAATGTAAAAAAATCACTGACACTCGTTTTAACATATTGTCACTTACTCGTCATAATAACATCCAATGTTTTATGTCAATATTGCATAGTTCATAACGACTGCCATAATATGTATGAATTGTCCAGAAATATCTTAATATTTTACATTGTGTTTTGTATAAGCATTCAAAGTACATACTAAAGGGTTTTCCAATAAGAGGTGTTATTTTGATATTCAAAGGAAATTGCCATTTTTTTTGAATAAATGATCGGATGTTTATTTCATTATAAAGAGGAAGGTATGCCGTTAATAATGGAAAATAACATAAGCCAAATGACCACCACGACTACGCCTACAGGACCATATCCTTTTCATGAAATTTTCCATAACCAAATCGCAAAGTGGCTGCCCTATGTCCTTGATAGCCTCACGAATTCCATCTTTGACGTCTTGAATCGACGCTGGACTGTTGGCGTAGACCTTCTCTTTCACGTGGCCCCAAAGGAAGAAGTCGCAAGGTGTTAAATCACAAGATCTCGGTGGCCAATTGTGATCACCTCTTCGAGAGATAACACGGTTCGGAAACTTTTCCCGTAAAAGATCAATGGTTTCGTTGCTTGTGTGGCACGTAGCGCCATCTTGTTGAAAGTAAACGTTGTCCAGATCAATACCATCCAATTCCGACCATAAAAAATCATTAATCATCTCTCGATAGCGCAATCCATTCACCTGGGATTTCTTCAACACTTTCGGCTACAGCAGCAATATTCTCGGCTGTTCTTGAGCGACGTGCACGGGTTTTATTCTTCACATCACTAACTTGTCCCAACAGCTCGAATTTTTCAACCAATTTCTGTATTGCGGTCCGACAAGGTGCTTCACTACGAGCCAAAAATGTTCGAGTTTTACGAATCGTCTCTGCCAAATTTTCACCATTTTTATAGTGACTTTTAATAATTTCAGTGCGTTGTTGAAGCGTGTATCGTTCCATTTTTATTAATGGCGTAGTTTCTACTTGTCAAATGTCAAAAAATGACAATTCCAAAAGTGACATCTACCGAAATAGCGGGCTATTCAAAATAACACCTCTTATTGGAAAACCCTTTATAATTATTATATCATTAAAAATATTATTTAAATGTACACTATTAAATCATAACGGGTCTCTGCTGCTTCCTGACGGCATACACTTTTGTGAGCTTTAAGTATGTTTATAAATGGCTTTGTGAAATTAATAAGCTATTCTGTTTGGTACATAGAATATTGTGGGTATTAATGACACAAGAATTCTTACAGCTTGATAGAGACTTGAGTTTTTTGTTTGAAAGTTAAGTATAAAAATTTTAATTAAAAAATCCTTTACCAGTTAAAAGAAAACAAAGAACAGCACAACTTGCTTTTATTAAAGTTAAAAAATTATTAAGGATGAGTAACATCAGCCTCTTCAACGCGAAAACAATCATTAGGTACCTACTGCAGTGCTACTCTGATTTCAAATTTTAATTTTCGAAAATTGAAAAAGGGGCGCAATTTTAATTTTACTTGAACTGAATACTGGGTTGGCTTAGAAATAAAAAATTGAACTGTCAAATAAAATTTATTAGTTTGTCGATACTTCTGTCATAACTATAGTCGTAAAAAGTTATAGTTAAATATAAATATTCAAAATAAATAAAGAGCGAAAAATTAAGTGAAAACAAATTATGTAAAGATAATTTTTTTTAGTTGACCTATAGGTACGTCTTATTTCTTATTCAAAATTATTCTTTTCTTTTTGTGTTTTTATTAGTTACGGTTAAGAGACAAATGTTTTTAATCTCGTTGTGTTCAGACATAATTTTATTTATTTACTTTTATACGTTAGACCAACTAGATTTTTATAAAAATATATAAAGATCTAAACTACTCTTTAGGTATATTAAATTAGAAGTCAATAAATAAAGCAGTAAAATTTTATATAAAGCACAAAAATATTTCATTTATTCAAGAATTCAAGACGATGTCTATAAATATGTGCGTTCACAACGAGTTTGATAATGTAATTAAAGTATGTTTCTTAAGCGCAGCTCATAGAAACACAAAACAAAACAATGTTGTAGTTTAGAATGCTGTGTTCAATAAAAGAAGACAACAATATTATTATAACAAAACTGATAGTCGTACAAGTACCCTGCAGCAGCGTCTGCGTGGCAAATATTTTTATCATTAAAATTTTGGGAAAAACTACTATAGTTTTGCCTTGTTTGAATGAATCTAATTCCCAGTGAAATATTGTATGTTTTTTACGTTATTGCCGTTATACAAAATTCGTTTGATATTCATAAAATAAACCTCATTTAAAATACGCTTGAAGTTTTCATAACAGGCTTGGGAAGTGTTTTTGAGTATATAATATTATTTTGTTTGTTTCGATTCGGCGGATTAATCTTTCAAATGAGTATATTTTTTAGCATATTATGTCGTATGTCCGCGGATTTATTTTACAGAAGGGAAAACAAAATATAGTTGACGATAAAATAATTAATATATTATGGCTCGAAAAAAAATTCTTTTTCGATACATATTCTAATTCTACCGAGTAGTTCCTTAGAACTGTTGTGAATTTTCATAGTTTTGAGAACGCCACAGCTACTTTTTTCGATTTTTTATTTATTGCAAATTATAGTAAGTATATTGTTATAAATTATGCGTTTTATACGCCCTCATAAGTAAAATCGTATTTAAAAGAACGAGAAAAGTATTTTAGTGTATCTTTATTTTATTTCACTGAGATTTTTTTGTGAAATCAAAAATTTAAACTCGAGCCGAAAGCATACTGTAAAATCTGTAGGTATATTATCTATTGTGTTTGGCATAGGTACTTGTACTGTTTATTGGTGTGTTTGCTTAAGCATTGTATGTGACATAACAATAATAATAAATTGACGCCGGCGTCGGTCGAACGAAAGGAGCGGCTCTTAATTTTTTTTTTAAATACCTACTACTTTGTTGTACATATTATTATTTAGTGCCGACGTTACACTGATCAACTGTTTGCCGACTATTGAAATTTTATTTTAAAAATTGGTTGTCTGTAAAGTCGGTTTACGGACGATAGTTTTACGTGATAACGACTTCCGCTCGAATATCAATTTAATAATACATTATTGCGCTCTCGCTTGCACGCACAGGGTCAGGCGGAACGTTACACTTTTTCGTGCGTGCAGCTGATGTTTCATCAATTTATAAGACGTTATCACGTCAAAAAAAAAACAGCTTTATTGCTGGGCTGCAGACAGTATTGTCAAAGAATCTGATTTAACAATGACCTTAGATTGTGACCACACACTGTAGAATTTTATGTCGATCTTGTTTGAAAAATAATTGATCGATTGAAACGATATATTTTTTAAGCTATGTATACACATTACACGTCATTAATATACAATTTTCACTTTGCAACATTTTTCTGCGCATAGAGGCATATTAATAAAAATTCGGCTTGAAAGGCGATCTTTTTCTATATGGATCAATCATTTGTTTTTGTGTAAGAACAGCCCAATGTTCTACATAACAGGGATTATATGAACATTACACGGCTACAGCGTGTATAATAAATGTATAGTAATATTATTATCATCTAAGGCCATTGCTACATCCAATGTTTTGACAATGCGTTCTGCAACTCGGCATAAGTCAACATAATAACACTTTAAGTGCTATACAATTCATGTACGAACAGAGTTTATAAACGAGAACTGAGTAAAGAATATTTTCAACATAAATAAAATGCTGAAGATAATATTTTTACTCGCGTTTTTGTATTACATTTCGTAATTCGTTGTACATACATAAAATTGGGATTTTTATTTCTATCGATCTAAAAAATGAAACTAATAATATAGGTAAATAATCGATACATATTGAAAAATCTATCACACTGCGATAATCGATTTCAAAAACTCGCACTACTTTGCAACGGGTAGTAGGTACCTATTTACATGACAAAGAACGTTTTATATTAGCTATAATAATGTACACAATATAAAATTACGCATCCATAAAAATGTTGGAAAGCTCGGCTATATAGCTAAATCAATTTTTCAACCGCATTGTGCCCGAAAGAAACTTTTCCTCTATTCTGCATATTATGAAACATATTTGTTTTTTCATACATTCGCATTAAGCTTCCAAATTTAAATATAAAACAAATATTTGTGAAAATCCCTTTTCTGCCTTGTCTTTCCCGTACCCAGAACCAGATTTGCGACAGAGATTGACGATTCAACCGAATGAATGCTTGACAAATTATTATTTTAATTTACCAAGACCTATGTTTTCCTCTTATCGTGGAATTTACTTTATTGACGTGATAACGTATTATAAATTGATGAAACACCAGCTGCACGCACGAAAAAGTGTAACGTTTCTAACGTTCCGCCTGACCCTGTGCGTGCAAGCGAGAGCGCAGTATGCTTCGGCCCAAGTTTGACAGCTACTAAAATTTAGGTTATGTATTACGGAATACGTTATCACGTAAAACTATCGTCCGTAAACCGACTTTACAGACAACCTATTTTTTTTTGGTTTCAGTTTAGAGGTATGGTTATAATTTTCTCCTTCTCGATTATTTTGATCTTTCATTGCGGTTGCGAATTTAAAAAGGAATAAATAAATAATTATTCACCTGCCGTTCGAAACAACGCTGTTTTCAATAATACACAAAATATACAATGCTGCATGTTTAAAAATAAAAGAGTCGAAAGTTGCAAGTTCAACGAAGCAGTCTGTATTCTATATATGTAGTACCTACCTATAGCATTATCGACCAGTTGGATTTGTAAACACGGCTTGTATTAGAAAGTCAACCAGACCAGAGACGAACTGTTGATTCAAGAAGGATTTGTAAATCGAAAATTAATATACACTGAAAATTTTTTACGATGCTGAGATATATTATTAGCAATCGAAGAATCTCGCTAGAGATTCTTTTCTGTGCTAAATGCCAACGAATCTCTAGCGTATTCTTATACATTGATTTTGCCTTTGTCCCATATAACGCCGTGTATATGAAGCAAGTTTCCAAGTTTTATAGTTCTGTGACCACGTGACTTTCATAGGACATGTATATATATATATATTTATATATATATATATATATGTGTACGGGCTATAACTTTCGAAAGAGTTAATTGATTTTAACGAAATTTGGACCACATGTTGGAAACCATCACCGCACGAAGCCTATTTAAAATGGGCCCGATCGGGCCATTTTAAGGGGGGTATTTAGGGGTTGAAAAATGTTTTTGGGCCCAAAAATACCTAAAAAATTCTCAGAATCGTTTCAAATTTGAAATTTAACCTTTTAGTAATTATTGAAACGTGCTGCTAAAATTTTAATAAAATCGGCCCGACAGAACCGGACTTACAAATTTTATGAAAACACAAGTTTATTAATATGGATTTACATACTGAAGGGTGCATATAATTTGGTACAGATGTTAAATTGGTATATAGTATTGAAATTAAGTAAAAAAATGTTGTTTTAAGAGGTGTATTAAGGGGTAATTTTTTTTATTTTGTCCAAAAACAAAGTTAAGTTCATACAATAGAGCCACACTGCTTATAAAAGCAAATACACTATATTGTCGGCAGGGTTTCGCACTGCGACCCGAGTTTTTAATGTCTGTAATCTTGATTTCAAATTAATTTTGTATGACCCTAGGCTGTTACGTTTTATCAAACTTAGTTAAATTTAAACTTATATTAATGCATTTTGTTCTATATAGAAATCATATAGATAGAAAGGAATATGTACACAGGGTGATTTTTAAGCAAACTTGGACAGATAAACATCATCCTAAATTAAATGCTCTATAAAATAAACTTTAAATTAAATCAAACCCAACCATTCATTACATTATACAATTTGTAAGGTTGGGTGTGATTTAATTTAAAATGTATTTTCTTCTTTTTATAGAATTTAAATAAAAACTTGTTTTTAAAACGTTTTTTTTACTATTATTTTTGTTACCATGATGTTCACTGCAGTGCAGTGACGAGTCTAGTGCCCGATTTCGGTTTCGGCGAGTTTCTGTGTTAAATTGAAGTTTCGAATTATTAGGACCGAAACCGAAACTAGGTTTGTGAGATTCCGTGCGAAATTTGGGAGCAAAATTCATTTGTTATGTACAATATTAAATTTATGATTTCTTTGAAATGGTAAAACAACTCGTAGTTACGTAATTTTTGAACGCATTTTGTAAACAGTAGGCAACGTTTTGTAATTTCCTTTTATAAAATTCATTCGACGGTAACAATTTTAATTAGTTCTCTAAAGAGAAAGACATAATTGGAATTTTCCCATACCCATATATACTTCTGTACCATAATAACAGCTTATACTGTGTGAGTGCCCGTGGACGAGCGGGTTACGACGTAGGCTAGTAATAACTAATAACAGGGTCTTGGGTTCGATTCCCGCCAGCATCATTGGATAAAAAATTTTTTTTCAATTTTTAATTTTTTTATGTTTTTAATTGTTTTTTTTTATTTTTAATTTATTTTCTCAATTTTTTTCTCATATATTTTAATTTCTTTTTTAATTTTTAATTTTTTTTATTTTCTTTTTTTTTGAACAATTCACTCGTCAAATCTTTTATTAAAAATAGCAAAATATATGATTGAAGTTAGATTTAAATAAATTAATTTATTAAAAAACATATTTATCATAAAAAGTGCAACAAAAATTAAAAAGTGAAAAGATTACGAAGTGAAACTTTTTTTTTTAATGCAAAATAAATATTTTACAAATGATATGAAAAAAATTTGTATTTTTAATGGTGGGCCTTGTTCATTGATTTTTTTTTCATGCCTTCTAAATGTGCCTTCATGGAATCTTCAAGAATATCCATATTTCAAATGAATATAAATAAAAAAAAAAAACTAAAAAAAAAAAATATATACGCGTCGACTTGAGAACCTCCTCCGTTTTTGTTTTTAGTCGGTTAATAAAAAAGAATCATGTATCACAGAGCATAGACTTGTTATAGCTCATTTTTATTTTTAATAGACTTCACATGGATTGTTTACAAATTGAATGTCATGGTATTCGCATGGAGGTGTGATGAGCCGATTGCACCGCGGCAGCACTGGACTACGCGGCAAAATATAAATGCACTTTTGTAGTAAAAATCAAAAGTCGATTATTGCAATTTCTATAACCGACTTTTGATTGTTACTTCTTATTTAACAAAATACATGAGAGACGCGCTCGAAACCACAGTTGCATGGAGTAAGGATCGTGTTGTTTTTTACAATACATATTCTAATTTCGGAGATTCATTGCATTTAAATACAACAATATGAACACTTTTATTGCATTTAAATACAACAATATGAACACTTTTATTGCATTTAAATACAACAATATGAACACTTTTATTGCATTTAAATACAACAATATAAAAAATGCACATATGTTTATTTTGGAGGAAAAATAAAAATAATGTCTCACACTTTGGAAAAAGACGTGAAATCTTAAAAAAAAACTTCGGAGAAGTAAAAACTTCGTTCTGTGCTAAATTCAAAAACTTGAGGCGACTGAATCTTAAGATTATAACTTAAAAAAAAAGAATTTCGAGGCAGACAAGAAATTGAAATCAAGCTCGAAATTCTGTGCGTAAGACGTCGAAAAAAAAATGAATTTCGAGGCAGACAAGGAATTGAAATCCAACCTTGAAATTCTGTGCTTATAAAAGCTACAAGAGCAACAGCAAAAAAAAGTGCACAGACGGCGTTTTTTTAGTGATAACTAAAGGAGTTATGCGAACACCGTCTTTGCATTTTTTTTGCTGTTGCTCTTGTAGCTTTTATAAGCACAGAATTTCAAGGTTGGATTTCAATTCCTTGTCTGCCTCGAAATTCATTTTTTTTTCGACGTCTTACGCACAGAATTTCGAGCTTGATTTCAATTTCTTGTCTGCCTCGAAATTCTTTTTTTTTAAGTTATAATCTTAAGATTCAGTCGCCTCAAGTTTTTGAATTTAGCACAGAACGAAGTTTTTACTTCTCCGAAGTTTTTTTTTAAGATACCTATATACATCAGAAAATTCACTAAAATAATTTTTGTAATCATTAATTCAAAAACAATGATTTTATTGTAGAATTTATTTAGACAAATACATATTTTTTGGATTTCAAAAAGCATTATATTATAATATTTTTTACCATTTTGTTAAAAGTATGTTGACACATTTTTTTCAAAATGTTTTTGTCAATTAATGTCAAAATGATTTTACTACAAAAAAGAATTAATATACTATAAAAAATCAGTCCTGAAAAAAATAAATTTCAACTGTCGGTTTTTGACAGATTAATTTTATATTCAGTGATCCACAGAATGTTCAAAAATTTATTAAATGCAGACTGCATTATTTTGTTGTGAATTTTGGCGACTTTCAGTTATATAATTATCTTTCGGTTGCAATATGCCTCGTTTTCGAAAGTAACGGTAGCTTAAATTCTAGCCTGTAAGTTAAAGGGAAGGTTGACAGAGTTGGAAATAAAGTGAAAGAAGTCCCGAGTTCATCTGCATGGCGTGGTTATGTCCCAGTGGGAGCTACTTAGTTGCGATGATGGGTTTTGCCAACCAGAGAATCGTATCCATAATGCCAGCTACTAGTATATAGCTAGTACCTATAATACTATATTATTCTCTCCTGCGCTCTACTTAGGTACCTATATTATGTAGAGATCACATAGCGTTTCTATCTTTTTGCGATCTGTTTCTCTCCGATATGACAGTTTGCGTAATACGGGATTATTGTACTATGTCCTATCCATATTGGCGAACTGTGTCGATGCTTGTCTAAATGTAGATACCGACCAGGGATGTACATAATATTATCCATCATGGGCGAAATTATTACATATTATATAATGTATATTATATTTTAGGGTATTAACCTATTAGGCATGTACCCGGATACTTTAGAAGACTTTAACGCCAGGCAAAAATTCACACAGTAGGTTAAGGGATTCTATTATTGCGTTGCGATTTTTTGAAGAGCTCAAACTTACATTTTTGTTTTCGTCTGTCTCTCTGCTACAAATCTTTCATGTCAATTTTGACGCTGCATTTATGGTTATGTGATGGGATTGAAATTTTGCATTCGAGTGTATAGTTTAAAATTACAAACTGTGCTTGTTCATATAGTTTGTTTCATCTGCACTATATAATACAATTTGCGGCAATTTTGTTTATAAATTTAAAAAAAAAGGGACATAGTACCTAAACTCTGTCGATAAAATAGTGCATGTGCTAATAGTGCAGGCTTTGTGGCTTTATTATGCTAATTTAAATTTGTTTTGAGCGAAATGAAATATTTCACCCCTAAATACACTCTTTAAAATAATAATTGCTATTCTGAATTTTAAATTTGACGTTCATTTTTTTATCAATTCAGCAACTGCATTAAATTTTAAAGTCAAGCGAGTGTTTTGGATTATATTATGGCAAACATACGCCAATAAACGAATATAATATTTCACTGTGCACTATTCAATTTTCTGGTCCATAATTAAAAATATGTGCAGAGTAATATTTGCGCGTAATAACATATAAATATTTTCATAACAATTTTGTTTACTATTTGGTGGATATAGAACCAATAGAACCATGTTTACTGTGTAATGCAGCATTGCTATATTATTAAATTGCTTTTGTTTGTTTTGAGCATTCAAAGCTTCCGTGATCCCCTTTTTGTTCACATATTGTATGTGAAGGTATAATATTATAATATGCAATGTATGATAATTTTACATTTAAATTAGGATATTCTACAGTCTGACAGCGGCATACGTCAGCGTTTCATTAGGAAAAGACAATTCAAAATTGTCTTTGAGATGAATGTTCAGTATTCATTATTGCACGAAGTTTAGGTCTAGTCGGGTAATTTTTAGAGCTGCAGTTTTTAGAAATTAAGAAATGTCGTTGAGTCCAAAAATTCCGAAAAAAATTCTCTGAATCGTTTCAAAATTATAATCTAACCCTTCAGTAGACCTGCTAAAATTGTAATAAAATTGGTCCGACAGGATCGGACTTATAATTTTTTTATGAAAATGCTTGTCTGCGTATTTACCTATTGAAATTAGGTACGGATGTTGATAATAACACTGCAATTAAGACAAACGAAATTTTAAGCGATTTATTAAGGGGTGAAATTTTTAATTTTGTATACAAATACAAACAAGTCCACATAATAAGAGGACAATGTCTGTATTAGCAAATACACTATATTGTCGTCAAAGTTTCGAAATGCGACCGAAGTTTTCGTTTTTTGTTAGTTTCATGTTCTCAAACATTATGTCAAGATCATTTAAGATAAAGATTTGTTTATGTCAAAGATTTTCGAACGCCACTGTCGTCGGCAACAGTGACGAAGTATGGATTATGTTATGTAGAGAACTTAATAAACGTTCAAATAATATAATGACACCGCATTGATGCAATGCTTAAATTTGATGTATTAAATGCTAATTTGTGTGATTATAACATACATACTATACTTACGTCTCAATTAAACTAATTAGAAAGCGTCACATTTAAATTCTACTCACAGATGATGATTGCAATAATTGTCGAAAGCATTTTTAAGCTAAAAATTAATTATCATTAACTCGTCATTATTAAGAGTCTGAATAGATTCCAAGAAATCTTCCTGTTACCGATACCTATACTGGAAAAATGTCTGTATCAAAAACATTATTATAAGAAATAAAAACAATTAATTCGACAGTTTTTAAGCACCTATATTCTCTCCAAAGGTAATCCAATCAATAGAAGCCGTCTTTTGTCTTCCAACTTCCGGGGGGACATGTCTGTCTGCAAGCAAAAAAAGGAAGGAATCGAATAAATTACACGCAGCCTGCGAATTGAACGAAACAGCGGTCTGCGTTAGTCAAAGGCTCGGAAACTGTGAGATTATTTCATAATGGTCGATACACGCCGCACGAGGCAGAACTAAATCCTCATAGAGCACTAATTCTCCTGTCCCTTTATTCATTCAAAGGATATGTTGGCAGCCTTTTCACGTACTATTGCGATATTTCTAATATTATACAACGCTAGCGTACTACATCCCCATCGCAGGGAAATAATATACGTCGAGGATGGGTTGGCAATTAAAATCATAATCCTCTATTTTCTCGTAGTCGGGTAAAAATAGATCAGTAAAGACACTAGCTTTGCAATCTATAAAACAAAATCCATGTCGTGTTTGTCTGTTTTTCTTTCTGGATGTTTTTAGCACTTTACGATGAGCTAAATGGTTATAATTCGGCATGGAACTTCTTAGAGACTCGAGAATGGTGTGAAAAATCAACTTCCAAAATCCAAAAATCGTGTTGATTCGATCGCTCCGAAATTCAATTGCCGGGTGTTTCAAACCCGATCAAGTAAAAGTCGGTTGCAATTTTTTCAAATTTCCAATCGTATGACTTTAACGCGGTACTTGGTTTGTAAAAAGAGCAAGCTAGGAAAAGTCTTAGAATAACGTGTTTGCAAAAATATTCCCTATTTGATAATTCAGCCCTTTCCAGATTAATTATATTTCATTTTCGTTCATTTACAATTTTACAAATAATTGTCTTAAAATTTAAGACGAGAACATATTTTTAATTTTGGAAAAAAGAATATTAATTCATTCATCGATTTTTAAAGCTAAAGATATTTGTACAGCCCTTTTGTGCACACGCTGTTATCTTCAACTTTCAATGTGGCCGGCACATATTTTATTGCAAACATTTAAATGTTTGGCAATAAAAGTTTCGTACAGAATTTTTGTTTTTACATGTTTGTTATTGTCCACGTTTTCTGATAACGTGTTTGAGAATAAATATTTTCGACGATATTTTATTAAAAATGACTTTAATGTGTTATGCTTATGACTGTCGACTATAAAATTAACAAATTTTAAAAATATGTACTATTTACTGATAGATTAATTTATAGCTATTAAAAAAACTCGTGTGATGACGCGGCATACATAATATGGCCTTGCCTGTAAAAATTAATCAAAGCATGCTTGTCGACTCTAACTACAATTTTTCTCTTTGATAGCTGTTCAGACCAAATGAGTTCGTTTTAACAATTAACTTAATAATGTCGCTATTTGTATGCCTCAATCAGCCTTAGACATTCAATCTACTTCTACGAGACAGTTTCCACGTGCTAACCAAGGCAAGACGTCTTAGATGCAATCGAAATTCAAAGAAGCATTTAAAAAAAAATAGCACATGGTCACATTGCGTCGTTCAAAAGTTGTCATAGCGTTTATGCGTTCAGTCATACTTTGTCAAGTTTAAGAACATTGAAATATACGAAATGTCTCGATATTAAAGTATTATTAAAAGTTTATTTCGCATATTTCCAGTCACTACTGACATAATAATAATTATGTCCGTATTATGCCAGTTCTAGACCCTATAGTGAGAGCTGCCGTTGACATTGACAAGAACTTGAAATTCTCAGTCTTTGATCTGTATAGATTAGAATGTACAATCTTTGTTCACAATAACCTCAATCTATTTTACAATTATAACCGCAAATGTATCTCCTTTAACAAAGTAAACTTAAAACCAGAGGCCTCTTCACTTACTGTCGTCCAAAATGGAGCCCATAAATGCAGATATACAATAAAATACCGGATCAAGTGCAAAAACTGCCTAAAATAAAAAAGGACTCAATAGAATTTTAATCCAGCGGGCAAATTCAAATAATTTTTGAATATTGAAAAATACTCATTTATTATCAGAGCACGACGCTTGTTAGAAAACTATATTTGAGAAGACACTGCATTTTTCTTTTAGATTATATTTTCGTAAAATGAAAGTGATACGAAACGGAACTAAAATTTCTGTCGAAATTACATATCCTTTGTTGTAGGCAGACGCCAGGACAGAGGTGTTTTGTGGAAGTCTAACGCGCAGTTTTATTCAACATTAATGCATAACAGTTAATTTATATTCCGCGTTAGTTGCCCGAACAGACTGGCGGGATGCTTGTCGATCTTTCTTTGTGCGTGCGTGCGTGTGTTTGTGTGCGTCGTGCAGAGACGACGCCGGCGGACCTTCGTTCTTAGAAAGGTGCTAGTTTGTCAACGCTTCATGCAAAACATGCGAGGAATACGACATTGGGCGTGTTTGGCCGAACTAAGTACTTACTAAATTTAGTAAGTCACTCACTATACTTACAAAATTTTCGGCCGGAACACAAAATAAGTGCTAACACAGTAAGCATGGCTTAATATAAGACGCCGTTTTGCTTATTGTTGATGTAAACAAAACAGACAGGAACAGACCTGTCATTTATCCATTTGCAACTAATTACATGAATTAAATTATATTGATAAACTAGCGGACCCGGCGAACTTCGTACCGCCTAACAGTATTATATATATATATATATCTATATAATTGGAACATCTATCTATCTATTTTATTTATTTTAAAATATACATGGACGTATATGTGTGTATGTCGAACACTCCGGCTGCGCCGTCGTGCCCGGTGCAAAAGAACGAATGGGGATATTTGAATATTTGATTAACGTCTGATTAGTACTCTTCAATAAATAAATTATCGACCAATTTTTATAAGATCAACAACATTTTCGATATGAATAAAAAAAAGTATACTTACAACACAAAATCCGTTGTTATTGGAAGCTCGTGTCACGTGTTGAGTACTTTTGAGGTTATAAAATCACTTGAAAATTATTTAATGATGAAAAATGTTAAAAGTATATAAATCAATGTTTTTTTAATTTTTGACAGAATTTTTTCAAATCATACATAAGGCTGTTTATATTTTAAAACCATGGATACGAATTTAAAAAAAAAATCGTGTCTTTAATAATAATTATAATCAAAGGAAGAAAAAAAATTTAAGGGTGGACTACCCCTAACATTTAGGGGGATGAAAAATAGATGTTGGCCGATTCTCATAGATACCGGATAAGCACAAAAAATTTCATCAAAATCCGTCAAGCCGTTTCGGAGGAGTATGACTTCGAAAACTGTGACACGAGAATTTTATATATTAGATTTAGTACTGCCAATTATATTCGGTCTATGAGGTGTTATGTACGGGATATAACGTAAACCAGTGTTTTGAGTTATGTCAAGCCAGTAAGTCTGTCCTGGCCGAAAAGCGCTATACTCAGCTTGTAAGATTTTAATTTTTTTATGCTAACTGGCTTACTAAGTTTAGAAAGTAGATACTTACTTCGGCCAAACACGCCCAATGTGACGTTAAAGTATAATATGGACTGCGCTCTTCTTGTCCACACTGCAATTAGAGTGAGAAAAGGCATGCTCTCTCTGTTCGCCATTTCTTTCTAGCAAAGGTTTTTTCTTCCTATTTGCGGACAAATCTTCGATCGGTACGGATATTTGACATATTTTGGCGCTATGGGAAATCTGGTGGCTGACTGTGAAAATACATCGAAACGTTGTTTCACAATAAAATAATCAAAAGACGGGAATTTGGCATGTTTTGATACAGAAAATAAATCAACTGCTATACTATAGCGAAATGTAGTTTGGTGATTAGGTTGCGCGTCTATGTCGATATCCGATACGGAATATATAATAAGAATATTATGCTTCTGTATGAATGAAATAAGTGCAGAGTAGTAGCACTTAGACGTAAGTACAGTGCTTTGCAATATCGATATCTGTATTAATTTACGATACGACATTTCCAAATCGTAGTCATTAAACTGCAAGTGGCGCCGACTTCAGGTAAATTTTTGAAAGTAGACGGCACAAAATGAAAAAAAAAACACCGGATAGGTCCATGAGACTGAGCAGCTGTGAAATCCGAAAGCAAAGATAGAGAGACTTCGGCTTCTGTGCTATCTATACGGCCCCCGCTAACTGGTATTGCGGATTGAGCTTCAGACGTTGACAAGGCGAAAGTGAAAGATGAAAGATAACCGAACTGTGACTCAAGATGAATGACTGGCGCTCTGTTTCAAATTAACTTGTCTTCATTTGTTGCAAGGATGGGTAAATGACTGCACTGTTCAGTTGAATATTCGAACGCGGCCAATATAAGTGAACCGTTTCGAGATTCTCTATGTGCGTCAAATTTCATGCAAGTCGACTTTTTGCCAGCCAGATACGCGCCACACGCCAGATGTCGAAGGTAGACGCTGCCTCCTTTGTTGCATTGTTGCACTGTCAAAAAATTTAGTTTGACAATTACCTTAGATTGTAACCTTATAATATTACAGTTTTTAATACGTTATGTAGGAACAGTTATCAAACTTTTCATTATGCAGAATGTCAATGAAAATATTGATTGGTGTACCTACTTAGGCTTGTAAATTGACGAACTCAGTTCCCACTAATTCGAAAAATAGAGTTTTAACTTTTTTTAATCCCACGAAAGTATCATACTTATATAAATGTTCCCTCAAATTTGCACTCTTGTGCGATTTTGTGGAAAGGTTTAGAGTCAAATCATCTTCATTTTACTGGCCTCTACTATACCTACATATAATTAGGATAACTCATATTGGTCAGGTGGCCTTTTTTTAGTACTTGGGCGTAAAAATATATCTTAAACGTGTAACGCCGCATTTAAGGGTGTTGCGTTGCAACAATTAATAAACTTCAAAATTAAGGCTACAAGATTGAGACGTCTTGTTAGTTGATAATGAACAGACATCAAGTTAATCACTTTAACTAAAATCTTTCGAGACACGTTTCGCTAAATGCGCTGTCGTTGCGGGACTCGTGGAGCAGTCAGTAGTAAAACTTGTAAAATAGGGCAATTCGACTGGTAGTTGGGTGAATATTATTCATAGACCGTGCGGTAGTTAGCACGTTCGTATAGGGAGCTCGTTAAAGAAGATGGCTCGCAGCTACTGCGTCGCGACGCGTCGCTTTGGCAACGATATAATCGGCGGCGAGGCGTCGCATTCTTGCCGTACTATTTTATATATTTTGATGTAGAAATATTGAAGTAGGTATCTTTTTCAGAAAAATCTCTACATTTTTACTTTTACTAGTCGACACATTATAGAGTTAATACAGAAAATCGTCGATCCACGGTTCACTAGAAGTAATACTTAAGAATGAGCGAAGCATCACTTCCACTAACCGGATCCCATTGACTTATTTTGCGCTAAGTCTTCAAAAAAGAAAATAATATATGAAAATCTGATCTTAGCTACAGTTTTCCGATCATTTTTAGCAGCCTCTTTGTAGGTATGTCTGACACTTTTGAATATCAGAGGGGGCATATTTTTTTGGTATACATACTACTTATTTTCTTATAAACATATATAAAAATCGTCTGAATATTTTTTTCAGTATCTACAAAGTGACCTCTTTTTAACGATACGCCATTATAATATTATATTCATGAAAATAACAGTAAAATACTATACAAACTTTATTTTATGTATAGCTATACTTTCATGCGAGGAATAAAAAATATTTTTATTTTGTAATTTTTAAACAACTCAGCAAATAGTCGTTTGAGTTAGAAATTTTTATATTTTTAATTTGGAAATTCCATTAGTTTATTATTAAACTGTTTCGAGATTTATTTCAAAAATTATTATTAGTTGAGAAAAGAAGACATTTAATGCTTCATAAAATGCACCAATGATGGTGAGCAGCTTAATAAAAATAAATTTTGTACTATTTAAAACTTGCTTCAAATATTTTCAGCAGCGCTTTGCCTCCTCTTGGGATTCTACACCAGCCATTTTATAGCCACATATTATGTATTATACGCGTTTATACGGAGAACAGTTGAATTGAAAAAAAGTTTGCTGAAAAACAACGATAACGTTTTGGTAATATTATTTAGATATACTGCTTTTAACAATCTCTCGTTTTTATCAAATATTTACCCATGCTTTTCCATTGTCGTTTTTATATAATTTTTTTAAATTTAAGATACGCTGAAATTATAAAGGATCTATATTAAAATAACTATAAAATCATATTTTTAAAATAACCGCTCGAAACATTAAACAGCAAAGCAATGTACATTTTAACAACGTTTAAATGTGAAATAATGGAAGTATTGGATTACTTATCTATTATCAAATCAGGTAAAAGTTTTATACAGGAAACTATTAAATATTAAATAGTTGTGAACAATGAACTTTACTGCTTTTGATAAAGAAATCATACTGAAATTTGAATTCTTTTTTCTTATTGAGGTGGAAATTTTTTGGTGAGGAAATATCATACTCCCATGTTAAACTCGTATGTTTCAAATACCGTGGAACATGAAAAAAAATGGTGGTAGATCTGTGAGTGACGTTTTATATGACAAATAGGTGCCGTTGTACTATTAAAGATAATAATATATATTTTAGGCATATTTATTACTTTGTAAAAGAAAAGTTTTATTTGGCAAAAAAATTAAGAACGCAAACCACTGCAGTTTGGTTATTAAACCAGTTTATATAATGTGATCATAAATGTGCTTAAAGCGTGCCTTCAGGAGTTGTAACTTGTAAGTGGCTAAAAAAGTACTCGCGTTGTCTAAATCAAAGACTTTGTCTTATATATAAATACCGGGACGACGCGGCAATAAGCAAAATACACGAGTCGTATGGCGTTACGGCGCGGCGCGAGTGATTACGGCCGTGTGTAATAAATACGGCTTCCGACACAGTTTGTCTTTTTTATATTTCGCCAACATAAATCTAGCTCAAGGCCGGGGATTACCATTGTCGCGACTCCGCGTGTAACTCCTGCAGAGCTGTAAGCCAGATTAATTTCATTTTTCAAGAAATTCTATTTCATCTATATGGATTCACTCAGCGATGCTTCGAGCTAATTTTGTTTTGTTTTTTCTTTCCATTTGGCCAACTGTTAGCGTGTATATTATCATGTGGACGAAATAATATCTCTTGATGGTGTATACGCGGTTCAATACAGGGTATCCCATTTTCTTTGTTTTCGTTTCAGTAATGCATTTAAAATTAATTAATAAATAAGGGAACACTACTATTTTCTTGGCATTCTTAAACTTACGGTGATGTTTCGTTTCTGTTGAAATTTCAGTTAATTAAATTTAAAAATCTAATACATATAGCTCGGGCGTAATATATTCACTTGTGATTTTTTCTTCGTTCGAAGAGATGGCGACACCAGTCGTCCACGCTGCGTGTTATTTGAAATCTTCGACCGTAAACTAAAAATGAAACCGAATCCACTCCTGAAGAGAAACGGCATGTCTTTATGTGTGTCTAAGTGTGGAAAGTTTTATTTATGTGGGATTTTGTTAACAACGTGGCAATTCGGGTGCAGTGAAAAATGGACGAGTAAAAACTATCGAAGAATCTCGCTAGAGATTCTTTTCTGTGCTAAATGCCAACGAATCTCTAGCGTATTCTTATACATTGATTTTGCCTTTGTCCCATATAACGCCGTGTATATGAAGCAAGTTTCCAAGTTTTATAGTTCTGTGACCACGTGACTTTCATAGGACCGATTTTTCGTATCACCCATATATACTTCTGTACCACAATAACAGCTTACAGTCTGAGTGTGCCCGTGGACTAGCGGTAACGACGTTAGGCTAGTAATAACTAATAACAGGGTCTTGAGTTCGATTCCCGCCAGCATCATTGGAAAATTTATTTTTCAATTTTTAATTTTTTTTTGTTTTTAATTGTTTTTTTAGTTTTAATTTATTTTCTCAATTTTTTTCTCATTATATTTTTATTTCCTTTTTAATTTTTAATTTTTATTATTTTCTTGTTTTTTGAAAAATTCACTTTCGTCAAATCTTTTATTAAAAAATAACAAAATATATAATTGAAGTTAGATTTAAATAAATTAATTTATTAAAAAACATATTTATCATAAAAAGTGCAACAAAAATTAAAAAGTGAAAAGATTACGAAGTGAAACTTCTTTTTTTAATGCAAAATAAGTATTTTACAAATGATATGAAAAAAAATTTGTATTTTTAATGGTGGGCCTTGTTCATTGATTTTTTTTTCATGCCTTCAAAATGTGCCTTCATGGAATCTTCAAGAATATCCATATTTCAAATGAATATAAATAAAAAAAAAAACTAAAAAAAAAAAATATAGGTACGCGTCGACTTAAGAACCTCCTCCGTTTTTGTTTTTAGTCGGTTAATAAAAAAGAATCATGTATCACAGAGCATAGACTTGTTATAGCTCATTTTTATTTTTAATAGACTTCACATGGATTATTTATAAATTGAATGTCATGGTATTCGCATGGAGGTGTGATGAGCCGATTGCACCACTAGGTGTTGCACCGCGGCAGCACTGGACTACGCGGCAAAATATAAATGCACTTTTGTAGTACTTTTTGTTAAATGAGAAGTAAAAATCAAAAGTCGATTATTGCAATTTCTATAACCGACTTTTGATTGTTACTTCTTATTTAACAAAATACATGAGAGACGCGCTCGAAACCATAGTTGCATGGAGTAAGGATCGTGTTGTTTTTTACAATACATATTCTAATTTCGGAGATTCGTTGCATTTAAATACAACAATATGAACACTTTTATTGCATTTAAATACAACAATATAAAAAATGCACATATGTTTATTTTGGAGGAAAAATAAAAATAATGTCTCACACTTTGGAAAAAGACGTGAAATCTTAAAAAAAAACTTCGGAGAAGTAAAAACTTCGTTCTGTGCTAAATTCAAAAACTTGAGGCGACTGAACCTTAAGATTATAACTTAAAAAAAAAAGAATTTCGAGGCAGACAAGAAATTGAAATCAAGCTCGAAATTCTGTGCGTAAGACGTCGAAAAAAAATGAATTTCGAGGCAGACAAGGAATTGAAATCCAACCTTGAAATTCTGTGCTTATAAAAGCTACAAGAGCAACAGCAAAAAAAAGTGCACAGACGGCGTTTTTTTAGTGGTAACTAAAGGAGTTATGCGAACACCGTCTTTGCATTTTTTTTTTGCTGTTGCTCTTGTAGCTTTTATAAGCACAGAATTTCAAGGTTGGATTTCAATTCCTTGTCTGCCTCGAAATTCATTTTTTTTCGACGTCTTACGCACAGAATTTCGAGCTTGATTTCAATTTCTTGTCTGCCTCGAAATTCTTTTTTTTTTAAGTTATAATCTTAAGGTTCAGTCGCCTCAAGTTTTTGAATTTAGCACAGAACGAAGTTTTTACTTCTCCGAAGTTTTTTTTTATATAATATACGAACGTCTAAGATTTGGCGGCCGAGGGATGGAAATTACGAATGTCATGCAATATTTCTGTACTTAATATTAACGGGTTTGACGTCTCTTATACAAATTTGCTGTACGATTTGCGGTCTTACTTACCGTTTCCAAATGTTCCAGAAGCGCAGCTTTTCATAGCAACGATTTTTGACACAGCATAGTATTTACTTGCAGACAATAAGTAATAAGTACTGTTCATTGCCATTGAGCGGATGAGTCTTCTTTTTTCCTATTTTTTAAAATTGTATCTATAATCATTTGATCAAAAAAAAAATGTAAAGGCGCGCAATGCGTGTACCTACGATAAGAAATATTTAACACTGAATGCTGGTCAATATTTCCGTTTGTATTTATTAACACCCTGTATAAATACCTATTAATTATTAATAAAAGTTACTTTTAAATAATGAACGTACTGTACAACTAAATGTGTAGTGTTATATATATTATATAGTTATTATATAAAGTTTTGCCGTCTATGTCAACGTCCGTTAGACCAAGTCAGCGTTAAATGTTTAAACAAAATCTCGACAAGAACATTTTTTGTCGTCTAAACGCAGGATATGAAGCACGACATTGTATAGCCATAGAGAAAAGTCAGTCCTAGGTTGGTTATGTTAGTCTAGATATACACGCACTGTCTCTTTATCTTACTGGTCGCGTCAAAAGTCGTTAAAAAAAGTCAAGTGTGTTTAAACAGGAGGAACGTCGCGTAATCACTCACTGTTGGTATATTGTTCGCAAGCGAAAGAGTCCGTAAACTTATGTTGTTCTGAGCGAATTTTTAATTTTCATTACAATCAAGCTGAAATACTCGTTCTTTGTATTTTTATACCCTCGATCGAAAAACTCAATCGTATATTGATCTTAGAATACGTCCCAAAAAGTATTATGATTTGCATGAACGGCTGGCCCTTTGATATCTTATATAGTAAATTAAGTATATCAGTTTTAAAAATGGCATGAAATGGCAGATATGAGGATTACTTACTTAGCTGTACAGCGAGAAATAGTTTGTGTTTGGCTAGTGAATATTTTTTAATCGAGAGTATTTCACTTCACAAAATTGGGCCAATATCGGTGCAATTCGAATCTTTACGTCGAGAACGTTATCTAATAATAATATTGTTAGCCGACGTGTTCAATAAAAATATTTGACTAGCTTAAATGAACAACTCGCCGCTCGGTTAATTACGGTACACTTCGTATTTTTCAATCGAGAAATGTAAGCCTTGTCTGTCGGAAGCAAATTTGAAGAATGCCGAATTTTCAATTGAAAACGTTTGACTGCCCAAAAGCTGCGATTCTATCGTATTAATATGATAGACAATGTGAATCTAGACTTAGTTTGGTTTGACTGGTAGCTGGTAGCTGGTAGCAAGCAGAGCAGCTAACAAGCTGTATTTACTGTGACAAGGGACACAAGTATTTTGTCGGCATCCCCATTGTGTATGCTGAAAGAGAATAATAAACATTCCACCTCTCTCAGCTTTCAGTTCTGCTTTTTACTGCAGTGTCATTGTTAAATAAACGCATATACAATGTTTTTGTTGCAGATTTATACAAGTTTTTCTTCTTGTGTATTGTACAGAGATGTTATTGTAGAGAAAAACTTAAAAATAAACTTTTTTCTAGGAATAATAAAAACTCAAATAGAACAAATTTATATTTTGTATCAAGTAGAGAAAACTGTATACTTATATTGTATTGCACATAATTCTACGAAATGGTACATTTAAAGCAAAGTTTATGTAAACAATAAGTAAATAGATTATAGAGGCGATCATTTTACACAGTTAAAATAAACTGCTATTAAAATAAAAGAGTAAAAATTAATTTAAGCTCATTAGAATTAGGTATATATTTCTATAAATTGTATTTCTAACTGGCATAAATTATTTATTACTTTTAAATTCTATGATAGCTTATAACAATTACGATCCATGTGTTTTTTTGTTTATATATTATGTTCAGCCATTACTTTAACCATTTTGACAAATTTAGA
The DNA here is from genome assembly GCA_963575645.1 of Xanthostigma xanthostigma. Classification (NCBI taxonomy): domain Eukaryota; kingdom Metazoa; phylum Arthropoda; class Insecta; order Raphidioptera; family Raphidiidae; genus Xanthostigma; species Xanthostigma xanthostigma. The sequence goes on from OY754472.1 coordinate 27,816, forward strand.
CGCCATTTTGTTCAAAATGCTTACCGATCGAAACCATACATTTGTTAATCTTTCTCAGGGTGGTTTCAAATAATTTTTATTTATATCGACACAGCAGTTTTTTTTTAGTTTAAATAATGACGTGCAAACCACATATTGTAAAGCCACCAATAAAAAAAAAATAAAAAAAAAATTGAACCTCTTTCAAAAAGGATCATTAAAAAGTGTAAAATACCAAAGCTTTAGAGTCGGCGCCAATTTCATGAAAGTACCATAAAGTTTTTTTATTCTAGTAGAATTTAATAAGGGCTTGTGTGATTTTTTTAAATTTTTTTATTTTATATTTAAATAATAAAGTATTATAATATTACACTTTTGAAAGTATTCGGAAAAACAACACGAGACCCGTTCTCCCACCACCAACACTGAGACTTCCACCACATTTTTTAACTTATTGTATTTGAAATATTAAGTATCATATTATCCAAAATATCAGAACATTGTATCTACCGTTCTACCGCATAGTTTATGGTTCTGTAAAGCTCGCGACTCTTTCGTACTAAGTAAAAGGAGCAAGTCTTATTTTGAAATCATTGGGAAAAGAATTTCTGGCGGCCGGCGAAGACAATCCTCAACAAAAGAATCAATCGTTACTGTTAACAATCACCATAAACAAAAGACTTTATTTGCAGAGTTTTAAAAACATCTGTTGTTTTACCGTTCTGATATTCCACTGTGTCAGTGTGTGTGTGTGTGTGTTTGTGTTTGTCGTGTGAGGATAATAAGTAAACTGTCCGATGAGAATCTCTATCTGCGGTCAAAAAAGCAAAGTAGTTTATGCCGGACATTTGCAGCGATTGCAGCCAAACACATAAATATTTGAAAGAGTCGCCCGCGTATATTATGATCCTAAAAAAGACAGCAAACCTACCTAATTATCCTAACAAAAAATTACTGGACCAGACATAATATTTTACAGCCATACTTATTTTTATCGCATGATATTTACGCCCATCATTATAGATCAGACTAGACATATTTTGTACCGTTATCACCGACTCCTTGCCTATCGTAGCCGTCCTATTTCACGATTATGTAAATATTTTTTTAATTTTTGAAACGCTAATAATTACTAAAAACAGTGCTGTCTTGAGAAAATAGATTTTATACCGAATGAACTGTTTCCAATGCCTATTAATATTATTGGATTTTTGATAGAAATATCCTCTCTAACCTCATGGTTACAGTGGGCTTTATTGGTATTTTTCGCTTTTGGTAAGCTCTTATCAAAATAAATAAGCATCGACCTTTATTTTTCGTAGATTTGCATGTAGGATTTTCATGAAAATATATGAAGTTCAATAAAAAAAACAAAGGACATTTGTTTAAAAGTTATAAAGATTTTTGGATAAAATATGGAACGTTATTAACATAAATTTTAAAATGTATTCGAAAAATAAATTGGTTACATTGCTCTGTAATCAAAAATTCAAATACTTTTCAATGCCATACGCTATTGCGATAAAAATGAATGATCCATTATTGCCAAATCAACACAAATATTAGAAACTGTATCGGTTGTTATAGTGATTGTAATAATTGCCAGTAATTTTGCTGCAGTGACAAAAGACAGCATTACCGGTTACATGCGTTAGGTATACACCTTTCTATTACACGGATATTGTGAATTGTATTAAATTTATTCACCGTTTTAAACGCCAATAAACTTCAAACGGCGCAGCCCGAAATCTTCACCGTTTTTGTGAGTTTCAAATTAACACTGGCAAATGCATCCCATTCGTAAAAAAATACTAATAATTCGACATAGGATGTTTTGCCATGCGACCAGAGATTTATGTACCTACGTACAGAATTTTTATCTTGTTCCAGTTTCCGCTGACTTGCGTACATATTTCAGCAACATGACCGTAGATCCATGGCCTTGACTCACTTTATCTTTTTGTTAAGGCTTTAATGCATCTTTTGATATATTGTATATTGTGTAAGGCTTGACGTCAACTGCGCTTTTTTTATACACATAGATAACCAGTATATATACATATACTTCCATAGACACGTCTAACACTTTTTCCGATTTGACGTCATCATTTGGCGCCTAAACGCAGCCCTTTGGAAAGAACAAATTTTTTGAATTCTTGTTTGCAATTAAGAGGAGTATAAGAACGAAATAGTCGGTTTTCACTGAGATATCCGCTGGCTCAATTGGATGATGGCTTTATCTGCAAGATAAGGAGAACTGTCTAGAAGTGATAAAAATGATCTTTCTAGAGGCATCTTCCCGATAAAGTTATCGAAGAAATCTCAGTCGATACAAATCGGGCCGATTCGTTGAGTACGACAGCTGGTCCGGCTCCTTTGTAAAGGCGACAGAGTATGACAAAGTCAGCCCAGAGATGACCGTCTCCGGGGAAAACAGAATATATTCCCTGTCGTCATATCGCGCTCCTCGTGTCACTTTGCCTCGCGTTTTATCGCATTGTCTTGTGCGGTCGCTCTTTTGTTTCAAAGTCAGATTTTAATTTGCCAACTGTCAGCTCACCTAGCAGTACACTGTTTGTTTCCTGCCCATGTTGAAATGTTTAAAATCTAAAACATGTTGTTTTATATTATAATTAAAAGCGCAAACTTTTTAAACAATGTAGACTTTTAGTGTCAGATTTATATTAGTTCGTTGTCACTTGTCTTTAAACTCTCAGATTTCAGTTCCAAACCCGGCCGATATTGGGTTTCTTTTTTTAAATCTTTATTAATATTATTTTTTAAATTAAGGTACATAAAGAGTGCAGATAAATATAAAGTGGCTTTTTCTGAACTAAGAGTGAAAAGGGCCATAGATGTAAGCGGAACCGAAAAGAAGTAGCGAAACGTTGATTACTACTATAGTTACTTGGTTTAGTTTTAAAATAGTAGTCAATTCAAAAATTGTACTCAGATCTTGTTATAAGTGACTTATATTATGTTTCAAACAATGTCTATTTTTAAACAAAAGCGCGTTGGATACGAGGGATCGAAAACGTGACAGCGTGGGTGGATATGTAATAATGACATTTTATTCCTGAAACACTTCCAGTGAAAAGAACACACGTATTTTTAAGCACGATGTCACGTCATTGATATCAAAAGCAGAACTTTTCATAAATAAAATATAAATTGTATAATATACACAGATAAGATACATCATATTTTATACCTATAGCGGATTCTCAAGAGATTATTTTCATATTGGATATAGAACACCGATATTTTCTTTGAAACAATGAATAAGCCAGTTAAATAATTTGATTTACTTCAACCACTATATTTTATTGAATAAAATATGATCATTAATTTTCTACTTTTATTTTAGGACAATGGGAAATTATGTGATATAAGACACAAGAATGTGTACTAGCCAAAATTTTAACATAAATAAATTGTGCCTTTTTATTAATTAGTCAAAATAGTTTTGTAATTTTTTTTTTTTTTTTTTTTTTTAATTGACGAACACAAAAAAACAAAAGGTGCATCGACCATATGATCTGTTTTGTAATTTTGTAATATATTATCTGAGCAAACTACGAGTTTTTCTAATATATATAATCTGAACACCACAATCATTATTTATAAAAAAAGAAACAAAACCTATATCTACGTGTGTAATAATACAGAATTACCAAATGGTTTAAATAGTGATGTAAGAGAAATATTTGCCAATTGAAAAAACAACGATAATAATAAGTGTCAATTACAAGATCTAACAATTATCCATTTGCTTCTCCTAAAGAAAACAGAATATTATTATTAAATGAAATCGTTTAGGTAGAAAAAATTAAAAGCACACTTTTCATAAACGATATATATTAGGTCACTCATACATAACTTTATGCCAAGCGATGACGGTCAGCTTTTCCTGGCTGTGTTAGTTGTCAGAATATGGTTAAATACTTATCATATAATATATCTGTTGTACATCTATTGAGCTAGAAATGTTTGGAGATTGGACCACTAGAAGCTTGTGTGCTTCGCTTTCCCTTGGAATGTTGATTTAATTGCTCGAGTTATCGTAAGCATCTTCACAATTGAAAGGGGAACCAATCAGGAGCTCGGAAAACCGAACGAAAATGGCTGTTCACGTGTAGAGAAACGGCAACATCACTCGTGTGTTATACTTTTTCTCTTTTAAATAATTTTATGAACAGTGCGTACATCGTTCATTTATGTTTAGAAATTTTGTAAATAAACTGCATTGATCTATTCACCAACGTGTCTCACAAACTTTCATTCCATTTTGGTCATAATAAGTAGGTATTCGGGGTGTCTGAAGTTAAATCGGCACCGCTGCTATTTCTTTGTTAATGTTGAAGCTACGACTATAAGAAAGAAGATAGTTTTTACATAATATGTTACCACATACCTTCAGCGTTTTTGAACAAATTTTGAAGATTCCTTTTCTGTTTAATACCACATAAATGTTACTTAAATAGGCTCAGCAGTTTTTTTCCAGCTCAGTAATAAAATATTAAGGAAGAAGACGGTTAATAAGGTGCCACTAAAAATAATTGATTTACATTAATAAAACGAGGAACAGACATAAAATTGAGTTGTACGGCATTTTTACCTCCATGACGCACTCTTTCACAGTGTTCTGTGCATATTTATATATTTTAAGCACACTAGCCTAGCTCTGAAGTGGCACTCACTAATTACAACCCAGTGCAATCTTTCAAAGGACTTTTTCATATAACATGTTTTTAAATACCGTGTGATTTATTGCATTCACTCCTCGCCGAGCTCAAGCTCAAACTGAATTATAATTAATCAGTGAAAATTTCTACTTTATTTTTAATTCTTTGACATTTAAAATAAAACCGACCTCTTGAGAAAAATGCGTTGAAATGGTTAGCTGACTTTAAATGTTCTAAATTTAAACAAACGTTTCTTACAAATTATTTCTCTTTGATTTACTTGTCATGGATTTTTTACTGGACTAAATAATTAAAAAAAATACTTATCGAAGAAATATTTTATTTCCATCTCTTGTACACTTCTGAAAAACATTTATTTATTATGTAAGTATGTAAAAAATATGAACAGTCAATTAATTGTTCATCTTCGTTCGTTCGAAACGTGCGTTTCTATTCAACAGATATAAATATTAATATTAATTCGACAATGCTCGTAAATCAAGAGACTAGACGAAAACAATAATGCTCGCACCGCAAGCGCGGTTGACCTTTTAACACTTTGTGCGCCACGATATAGTTATACTATACAATCTAGATTAATCTCTCCGGAAATTGAATCACATTTATTTATGTAAAACAGTAATAGATGCAAAGAATAGTTTTGTAAAAAAACGAACAGAAAATACGGCATATATCTCGGACGGAATGATATCTGTTGAAACTCGTTGGCGCTCATTTTTTGTCATACCGCGAACTACCTAATATAAGTCATTACATTCTCGACGTTCTACAAAACACCCGCAAAACCCACAAGAAAACAAATTTACATTTTATATTCGTATATTTTCTCAAAAAAAAAATAAGCTAGCACTACTTCGATTAACATCGACAGAATAAGACTGCACTTTGCCACCGAAAGCGAGACGGTGTCATACGTACAGTAGCTACGTAGACAAGCGGGATGGAGGAGGGGGGGGGATAACATCTGCTCTACACGTAATAATATGGACTCTATAGCCTGTGGCCATTAGTGATAAAAAGCTTTTTAATAAGAACGGTATACGATAGAAGGAAAATAACACAACGATACTACAAGAACAAAGAGCGCTCTGCCAAGTCTTTTTGTTTTTATCAAAAAGAAGTCAAAGTCAAAGAGAACAATAAATCAATTTTTCTTTGTAGATGCGCTATGAGTAATTATACGAACGGAAATAAGGCTCCCCTACGTCAAGCTCCACTAGCTGACCCTTCAGGCAGCCAACATACGTTATTTACATACGTGACAAAGGTAGACACTACGCGGCGGCGTCACGGCTCGCGAGTAGTGTTGCCAGAGACTGCAGAAAAAATCTCACAGCTAATGAGATCGCCCCGCGTATCAAAAAAACTGATCAGTTTCAAAAGTCCATATAATATATAATATTTACTACGTCCTCTAATTGGGTCCGAAGATACTACAACCCTCAGGAGGGGGCGGGAGCGGATTCGCTCACTTAGAAAAACACGATGTATACACGAAAGTTATTGATTCAAATACATATTATGATAAAATAAATGTTTGTTTAGGGAAAAAAGTGATTGAATTGAATAAAACTCAATCAAACTAATATATTTATTTGCAATAAATTCAACATTTTTCAATTTGTTCACCAAATATTTATACTGTAAAACGTGGTGGAGGCTACGAAACAATGGTGGAAGAACGGGTATGTAATAAAATGCATGTCTCTATTTTTATAAAATGAAAATTTGATTTTTTTTTTTTAACTTGAACATTGCATAAGCGAGTGGGACAGAAAGTTAACAACACTGTTAATTTTGAAATTAATTATCAAACCGAATCACAGTTTACGCTGTATAACAGCGTTCATCATACGTCCAATATCAATCTGCATTATACGCCCCTAAGCTACGCAGCAAAACTATCCCAACGTAAAGAGATAAAGCAGATTCCAGTTGCACAGTTATTTTACTGTATTATAAAATGTGATATTAGTTCTACACAGAACAAAAATAATAAGGGGACTGTACATTCAATTTTTACGCGTTTTCCGAGAATGTGTCTGCCTGTCTGTCTGAACTGGTATCATTCGAACATAGCTGGACCGATTTTGATGAAAGTTTGTATACTATTACCTAGATGTCCAAACTTAAACTACAGATGCGGCCACCGTTCACATCAATCGACAAATCAGTTGCCATGCCAAAGGAAAAATATAACTCACTTCCACTTTATATAGATTTCATGGAGTTTTGTAAAGCTATTAAAAAATGGCTAGAACTCAAATTTGTAAATAAAACACTAAGTTTGGTGAGTTATTAAAAATATCGCTTTTGTATTCACAGTATGCAGTCGCCATGAAAATGAATCAGATTATAAATTTCAAAAATATTGTTACCAAACTTCCCTTTTAATCTGATTTGACAATGACGTCAGATATTCTGTCAGTACAATCTAATGTTCTACCTGACAGAGAGTTTCACATCGACTTCAGACTGTTTTTGCATGTATTATATCAATAATTATATAATAATTACAGACTAAAAAAAAAACATTGTCAAACCAGATTGGCAAAAGTAAGCTGGAAATTTAACTTTATTCAACTTAAACGATTTTGAATTTTATCCACAGATTTCATGTCCGTGGATGAAACCGCCTCACAAAATGTTTTTGCGCGAGTATATATAGGATTATTATTAACAGAGATAATAAAAACGACTCTAACTCAATCGGTATATTTTTTTTTGACGAATCTGGAACTGTGTTGATTGTATATATAGTAACGGTCGGTAATGCAGACTTTGCGTTAGCAATGAACATAACCCGGCTTACTTTACGATGCCCGACATTGAGTAATGGTGTACACAACTAGCTCTACCCACAACACACTTACAGGCTACTGCACTCAACTCGGAAGATATACAATGTTATAAATGTAACTCTTCGCTGGGCCGCCGCTGTCGTAACTTTGATATTTTAATACTCGGGCGACGAATAAATCTGATCAAATTTTTATTCATCAAAAATGCTTTTCATCTTTTCATATAAACACACTCGTATAATGTATCATTTTTGACCGGAATTGCAATTTCCAGTGTTGTTGTCGCTTGGTCTCGTTTCAGTGATAAATAGACATTCTCGGCTGTAGTTTCGAGATGAGACGTTTCGTGTCTCATTAAATTCTCGAGGGTGTTTTTTCCCAACTTGACAGTGTGAATTTTTGAAATTGAGCGACGTACAAAACTTTGACAGGTTCAGGTCACTCGAGCAATCGACGGCATCCAGATTAATTCATTATCTATAGACAGAAATATCAATTTTGTGTTTTATCGTAGCATTTAGAGTAATTTTTAGTTGTTTAGCATATTGGAATGCTTTTCTTTTAAATTTTAAATAGGTACCTATTGTGTTATAATGAACGAAATTGTATTTTTTGTTAATAAATTTTTATCTTATCTTAGCTGGGTGAAAACATCTCTATCAACATTTCCAATGTAGTTCTAACCATTTTGTCTCATTTTTAGAAATAATTTAGAGATAATACGAATTAAAATGTCGTATTGTACGTACAAACGATTATATTATATCTAAATCATCTAAATGTCTGTTTGGTTTTTTTAGACGCTTGTGGACCCTGGTACACAAAACCTGAAAAAGTAATGTAGAGATAACATTTACTCGCTAAATATTTTTAAGAAAGATCTAAAAAATTAATATTCCAAAAAATACGACTTCTGCTAACACGAAACTGCAAACATCGAATATGAAAATTAGTCTGGTCAAAACTTAGGAAAGAATATATTATTTTAGTGTCATTTTAGCAATCATCATAGAGATTCTAAAACTTTAATGTATTCTATCTTTCATACTGTAAACAATTGTTTCGTAGTTTTTTGTATAGGTATTTTTATTTGTACTTTTATACAAAATTCATTTTAAAGCATTCTTTCAAATAAACATTTTGTTTTTATTGAAAAGCTCAGTTGTGCGCACGTGGGTATATATATTGTGGTCGGTTGACTTGGTGGGAGGGCGTCACGTCGGTGCTATAAATCAGTCTTTAGTACCCGGAGAACAGCGTCGCTTGACCTTATCAATCACTATTACGCAATTTCGAGCTTTGTAAACACATAATCTACATGTGAGGCTTCATACTATTGCTATAAAATATTTATGTGTGCCCAAAGCTGACACATGTTCTGGCGTTATAGTTCGTTCACTATCGACTGCTCTCAGTTACTGTAGGCAGACTAATCAGATCAGTTTAATGCTCGGTTGCAGAGAGCATTGTGAGAAAATTTGATTTGACAATGATTTTAGATTCTAAACATAAGTAGGTACTTTTCCTATTTCTTTTTTTATTATAAATATAAATAAGAACCCAATTTAACTGTTGAAATGTTAAATTTTAATAAACATATAATACTAGCCGCTATCCGCGGCTACGCCCGCGATTGAGATGGAAATCGACTTTTGACATGCATATCAGGGGAAACAATTTTCTTATTTTTCGTAAAAATTTTTTATTTTTTTTTAATAAAAAGTATCCTATGTTACTTCTAATACCTTCAAGAGTGTATGTGCAAAGTTTCATGATGATCGGTTAAGTAGTTTTTGCGTGAAAGCGTAACAAACAAACTTACATTCGCATTTATAATATTAATATGATATGATAATATTAATATGATACCTACTATAGAAATAAGAATTTGGCATCGATGAGTCGATTTTCTTTCGAGAATTCTCGGCATCGAGAATGTAACGAGACAGGCATCGTAAAATTTCTCCTCTCGAAATACTATAGACAAAATCGAGATGGCCATTTCTCGCCGAGACGAGACGAGATGAGACGAGACAAACAATACTAACGAAAACGAACGAGTCATGTAAATGTTGTGAAAGGATGAAAGTTTGAAGCTATAAAACAGTGTTGTAATAATATTCCAACAAAACATACCGTTTCGTAGTTTCTATTGTTTCAACTTTTACTAAAAACAGTGCTCCTGTACTGAAGCAATATTTAGTCAAATAATAATTAATTAATAAGCTATACTATTTCGATAGATTTATTCGACACCTATTGTTCAAAAAACAATATATAAATGTTTGATATTATTAAAAATTTGATCTTTTATTTACCAGTAGCTTTTATTCACAGCTTCGCTGACGGTTTATGTAGATGATTATAATACGTCTTTTCTAATTGATTTATGTTTTGTACTTTGTGGGGAATAATGAATTCTAGTTTAACAATAATTAAATTATTATTATTCATTTTTTTTAGTAATTGTTTCGGTAATTAAAGGCAAATAATAAGAGAGGCTGACTGAAAATGACTTCGTTTAAAATAACATAATATCTTTTAGCAGCGATATTTTCAGTATTTTGTTAACGAAGTGGCGAAATATATCATTCTAAACGATTAATGTGAATCATCTTTTATTCAACAGCAGCCAATGTGGAAATGTTTAAATATAGGGATAAGAAGTCCTTTGTAACGATTCGACTTTACAGGCGAACGCCGATCTCGTTTCACACCGCTTTATTTTCCATTTTACAATTTCACGCTTAGATTTTTCCAAAGTAAAACTTTATATATTATTCCAAAACGAACATCACACGTAAAATATCGAATAATACACACCTGTAGAGTATGCAAAGTATAGACTGTTCAAATTACTACTAAATTTAATTTTCATATCTTGTATCTGAATAATTTGAAAAATAAAGTCGGTTTACGGACGATAGTTTTACGTGATAACGTGTTCCGCTCGAATATCATATTTAGGGTCAGGCGGAACGTTACACTTTTTCGTGCGTGCAGCTGGTGTTTCATCAATTTATAAGACGTTATCACGTCAAAAATTCAGTTGTCTGCGCATATTGATACTCTATTTTCCAGCTTTTTCTAACTTTGGAAATGCTTCTGTTGAAAAGAATAATATTATCTCCAAGCTGGTATATTTGGAAAGCTGCAAAGATTATGGCCCGTTTTAAAAACTTCAGCGGACTCTTGAGGGATAAACACAATTCTTTTTATCAAATAAAAAAATATCAGTTATGCTAACTGAAATATTGTTAAAAAAAACTGTGGTAGTTTATTTTGACATTTAGTAGCTTTTTAATTTGTAAAACCTTTTTGAGGTCTAAAATTAGTTTCTAGACCCTCTTGTGACTCTCTGTAAGTCTTTAATTAAGGAAAGGGGGTAGTTACGGTAGTATTTCTTAAACATCAAACTACAACTTTAGCAAAAAATGTAACCACTTTTCTCAATCCAGAAGGGACCCGTTTTGCCTGTTGTGAATATTGAGATTTTCTTCTAGTTTATCAAACTTTTTTTTCGATTAGTTCGTAGACAAAGAAAAGTATAATCAACATTTTTGAAGAACAAGTTAACGGCTCGCGTTTGTAAATGGCATCTGAGTAAATTTCTTTTTACGAAGTAATAAGGTCTAGCTGCGGAGATGGAATTTGTGTATAACCTCTGAGTTGAAGACCCCTGCTTTAAACAATTTACGGTTCGTTTATTACGGCAGTCCTCAATTAGCCGACCCTTCTCTTTAAATATCTTGTACTCTTGTTTATTTGCGTGCTATGTTTAGAATAAATTATATGTGTAACTGATCAGTAATGCAAATAATATTCTCTCCTACTTCGGCTCCATAGGAAAACTGAATATACATAATATTATAATATTGTATAATGAAACCTAACTAGTCAATAAAATTAAGGCCAGTTAAGTCAAACAAAAACAAAGTTTTACGACCTTAAAAGGCTGCTGTGCAACACGCAGATAAGCAGAAAGTTAAGAGTGATTTTTTTTAAATTGTATCTGTGGTTCATATTCATAAAAAAACCTAACGTAATTAAAAATTTTAACGCATTGAAATCTGAGAATGTTAAATATTAAATTGGCTACAATTTTACAAAAAAAAAAAAAAAAAAACACGCAAAGCCAAAAATGTAATGGACTTCAAGCCCAATGATATGACGGATCGAAATTCAATTCGGCATAAATAGTTCGAGAGATATGTAAAAAAAAGATTTTAACAGTTCTTGTAGTCAAAATGGCGACATTTCCATTCATCGACAAAGATCAACAATCTATATTTGTAATCACCTATTCCTCTGTAACAGATCCACGAAAAATCAGCGACCACATAAAAAATGAACGCAAAACTGGCAATTAAATCTAATTTAGTTAATCGACGTTTGCTCAAACGTACTATTACTATGAAATTTGAAGTTTAAAAAATAAGCTAAATTACTTACGACCTTAAGATCTCACAATGAGGCAGTTGTCCTGCAGATACTACGTACAGGCGAATCACAATTCATCAGCATGTGTTTGTAGATAGATTATTGGTAAATAAATAGTTGCAGTTTTTTAACGCAAAATGTCTGAAAATACGAACTGTTCATTCACTGTTTATAATTGGATATTTGTTTAATTCTCAAACATAGAGGAAATTTAATGAACAAAACAAAATGCCTAATCTTTTTCTGTGTCGTCGAATCAAAGAAAAAATTGCACTAACAAAAATAAAAAAAAACAAACAGGCAAATTTAAAAAGAAAACAGTTTTAAGGCTTTGCCTTAATCCATTCATGAAGCATTTTGTGTATTTTATTTTCAATGGAGTAATGGATTTTATATGAAGTACCTATACATGTATAAAACGTTCCCGCAAAGGTTTGCCGTCCTTCTGACGGCTAACATTTCTATATGAACGGTTGGCTGATCATCAGCACACTGAATCGCTGGAGTGAAACGGTTTTCTCCGAGGTAGACGGAGACAGACAACCATGCACCACAAAACACATTGAAAGCATTTAAAAGCAGAGTCAAACGTTATGCATAAACATAATGTACAACGTGTTTAAGTGAGGATAGTTTGACCCGGTGAACAGAAAGCTTCAATTAATAATATAATTAATACATTGTGTCGATTTCCTCTGCAACTAACATTTAGGCTAATTGTACCAAAAAGTTGCCATTATTTTTGTTGAAAAATCAAAAAATAAATAAATATAAACATAGTAGGTACTAGGTACCTACAGTGAACTTCAGAAAGATAATATGAGGGAAAGGTTTATTTATGAAATTTTCAAGAATTTTAATTTGCCAATCGATTCTGTTTCAAAATGAAAACCTTAAAACGAAAAATATAAGTGCGCATCTTATAATTTTTAATTTGGTGCGAATTTAAATTTTTTGAACTGAGAAAAGTTGTTAAAGGGAAGTGTTTTTAATTTATTGTCAGTTAATTATTACCTAATTTTAAAATATCAAATTCCAGTAAAAAATCGATATACGCATTTTGGATGAATACAATTTTGTATCACCTGTGTAAGGGAGAGAGAGATAGAGAGGAAAAGGCGAATGAAGAATGACGATACAGATGACGATGTGGAGTGCAGGAGATGAGGAGAGAGAGAGAGAGAGGTGGGGGTGTGTAGGACTAGTGTCTCGGTTCCACGCGAAGTCGGGGCCGAGTGGGAAAGTGATGTAGTGTGAAAGTGCACTGAGGTCGCGCGCTGTGGGTGCTGTGGGCATCATCATTCTGCCCGCTACATTGCTCCCGCCGGCCCACAGACGCGGTCTCTTCAGCTCTGAAGCGTCGTTTGCTCTAAAAGGATCGGCGAGTCAGGAATAAAACGGGATAGCAGGATCAACAAACACTTCACGAATTATATTATGGTGTCTATGAAAAGAAAAACGTACATAATACATTTTTCAAAATATGATGAATCAATTTTTTTTTTTTGACAAATTTAAGCACCTGAAAAAGTTTTATTTTTCTATTTTACTATTTTACATACATACCTACCTAAAAATCTATAGCTCTTGAGATTACTATACAGTGAACCGATTCAAATCAAATTTATATGAGACCATCTCCTGAACAGAATAGAGTAAAAAGCATTCGAATCGGCAGAGATGTTCATGAAAAATCGGTGAACGTACTCGCACTTAAAAAAATTGAGTACAGGCGAGTCGAATTGATAACCTTCTCCTTTTTCGAAATCGGTTAAAAATAAACAACGTATGTGTCTATATCATATTAATATTATAAATGCGAATGTAAGTTTGTTTGTTACGCTTTCACGCAAAAACTACTTAACCGATCATCATGAAACTTTGCACATACACTCTTGAAGGTATTAGAAGTAACATAGGATACTTTTTATTAAAAAAAAATAAAAATTTTTTACGAAAAATAAGAAAGGGTTGAAAACATTTTTTGGGCCCAAAAATACCGAAAAATTTCTCCGAATCGTTTCAAAATTGAAATTTAACCCTTTAGTAATGATTAAAATGTGCTATTAAAATTTCATTAAAATCGGCCCGACAGGACCGGACTTACAAATTTTATGAAAACGAAATATTATAAATGCGAATGTAAGTTTGTTTGTTACGCTTTCACGCAAAAACTACTTAACCGATCATCATGAAACTTTGCACATACACTCTTGAAGGTATTAGAAGTAACATAGGATACTTTTTATTAAAAAAAAATAAAAATTTTTTACGAAAAATAAGAAAATTGTTTGTCAAAATATGTGCAATACCTCAACCCCTGATATGCATGTCAAAAGTCGATTTCCATCTCAATCGCGGGCGTAGCCGCGGGTAGCGGCTAGTTTCTTTATAAACGATAGAACAGGCAAGTGGCGATGGCACGGCGCACCAATATTGTGCAAGTTTAGCTTGAACTCGACCAATTTTTAAGAACTCCCGTTCTATTCTACGCTCACACGATGTGCGCCCTTTATATAGCCGTAACCGTTGTCGTCGGTTGTATAAGGGACGAACGTCACCCCGGCTCGGACCTATTTAAGTAGAAACTGTCTCAGTAACGCGATTGGCAGGCTATGATATAGAGGAGTTCGGCGGCACATTGTCAGCCGGATGCGGAGTGAAAAAGCACTGCGGACGAAATGCTGACCGCGACGCATTACCATTCTCATCCTTTCTGACCGTAGATATACCGGGTGAGGCAAAAGTCCCGGAACGGTTGAATATCTCGCATACTACGCATCATATAAAAAAAAAAAATACGTGTCAAATATTTTTCGCAAAACTATTTTTTGATACCACACATAACCCCCCACCCCCCAACCATTTGGTGGGGGGAGGGGAAACTTTAAAATTTTATATAGGAAACCCTATTTTTTATTGCAGATTCGGATTCTACGGGAAAAATTACATCAATTTTACTTCGATCGTTTTTTTCGATTCGCGACCGATGTCGCGGTAATCGCGAAAAACTTAAAAAATCAATAATTTCCGGAAGTCGGATATTTTGCATATTACGCATAAAATCGAAAAACAAAAAAATACGTATCAAATATTTTTCGCAAAACTATTTTTTGATACCACACATGACCCCCCACCCCCCAACCAGTGTGTGGAGGGAGGGGAAACTTCGAAATTGTGAATAGAATGTCATCCATTTTTGCGAAATTGGATTGATTTTTTAAGTTTTTCGCGATTACCGCGACATCGGTCGCGAGTCGAAAAAAAGTAAAATTGATGTAATTTTTCCCGTAGAATCCGAATCTGCAATAAAAAATAGGGGTT
This sequence comes from Xanthostigma xanthostigma, assembly GCA_963575645.1. Classification (NCBI taxonomy): domain Eukaryota; kingdom Metazoa; phylum Arthropoda; class Insecta; order Raphidioptera; family Raphidiidae; genus Xanthostigma; species Xanthostigma xanthostigma. The sequence goes on from OY754472.1 coordinate 43,066, forward strand.
CCTATTTAAAATTTTAAAGTTGCCCCTCCCCCCTCCAACTGGGTGGGGGGTGAGGAGTCATGTGTGGTATCAAAAAATAGTTGTGCGAAAAATATTTGACACGTATTTTTTTTTTTTTGATGATGCGAAGTATGCGAGATATTTAACCGTTCCGTGACTTTTGCCTCACCCGGTATATTATATAGAAGCAGTGCAGCGGCAAGACTACGAAAATATGTTCGGTTGGTTTTCCGCATTTGGAATCTGCACAGCCATGCGTTGTGTTTACTTATTAAATATATTATTTGAAAAACTAACAATTTTTTATCAAGATCACTAGGTATAGTACGGCACAAAAATTTCAGGAATTAATCACCGTTACAATGACACAATGTACCTAAGTTCTGATAAAAAGGAACTTCTTGCGATAACAGCAATAGCCTACATTGTCGACTATGCAGCACTGTTTTGAAAATCTCTAAGTATGAGCTATGCGTGATAATCGAAGGATGTTAACGTCATTAAACAAGTTTTCTCAAAATCGATTCAACCGTTTTCGATACACTTTCCCACAGATTCATGTCAACTAATTCAATAATAGAATATGTAGGTATTTAGATAGGTAATTAAATTAAATTTTCCTCTCGTATCAGACAACTTTTACAAAGGTATTTTAAAATCAACCGTCTTCATTTAGCAGAGCCAGTCAATGTGGTTCACATAGTAGGTATTATGACATATTATTTAAGATTTATTTATAAAGTTTTAACTGCCTGCAACCTTTAGGAGGCTACAATAGTACATTTATTACTGTCATCGACAGTTCACAAAGTTAAAATAAAAAATCAGTGTATTATATTTGCAAAAAATTTATTGGTTCAGGTATATTTTGGTTTAAATAATTTCTTACAGTGTGCCATCTTATTAAATTTACATAGAAGAGGTAGTATATTTTAATAATCGATGAATTCTAAATTATTTCCCTGTATCATTTCACATAAGATTAAAATAAAGCTTCTTTGTACACGTAATGTTTTAACTAAATTTTGATTTTCTTTATACACCCTATTGACTATAAAAATTTAATTAACTGGAATGTTGGGATAACCTAACAGAAAGGTATCTTTAAATTAACTTTATTTTATTTGGAAGTGATTTGCAGAATGTCGTTTCAGCGTCGTATTAGAAGAATTATATTTAAACTCATATTAGAAGAATTTACTAAAAATAAAGGTGATAACTGAAAATGCAGCAATGAGTAAAAATTGTAATTTTCGCAATTTTTGAAGTCGGTACGTTAACATAAAAATAAAATATCAACGATAAATTACAACAGCAATATTTTAACTAAGAAGATCCGTAACTCACTTGAACAAATTTGGAATGTTTCAGTAGAATAATAAATTATAAAATAAAATTGGGTATCAATTGGCTTCCTCGCGGTAAAACTTCTAAAATAAATTTTATTATAACAAGAAAATTAATATATTAAAAGATTTTCTTAAAATTTTGCCTAGAAAAAATTATATTATAGTAACAAATATACTTTCGAATGCCCGTTTTCGTTGAAAATGTTTCTCTTCAGTTTCGTTGACTTTTGTAAACTAAGAATAAATTAGCACTCTTCTTTGTCAAAATTGCACTTTTTCAAATATTAAACATATTTTTTTTATATTTCTATATAATATATATTATTTACATTTTGATAATATTTAGGATAAAATTAACTGTCACCGCTTTGAATGTGATTTAATATAGGTTTTCTAGTTTAGGCCAAAATTTTATGAGCACATAATATGAAAATGTTTTTACGGGGGTATATTTAGAGACCTCACAATATCTAAGTGAAAATATACGTCAAGGTCTTTCCGAAATAAAAGAGTGTAATAATTTTAATAAAACGCACGTGTTACATTCAACGGATGATAATTAATTTAATCTTTCTATATGTAAATAAAACTCTTTTTATAAAATTTGTACCAAAGATATGGCAAAGATCTCAACTCATCAAACAAACAATAGAATCGGTCCTTCAATATTAACTGACAATGATTTTTAAGATCAATCTTTCAATCCGTTCTCTTCAACATTGAAAAATTGTCCTTAAATCCTTTTTTGATATTTTATACATTAATTAATATTTATATTATTCGCACATTGACAACTACCCATCACTTTCAATAATAATTATCAATTTGAAAGCAATTGTTTTTGAGAAAATTTAGTTTAGTATCGCGTCTGCGTTTTTTTTTCTTGAATAACTCAAGTTGAAAATTGTAAATATATTTACTAAACAATAAAAATATATGGTTTGGTATTAAATTTAGTATAACTGACGCATGCATTACATATTTTGTAACAAGAATACGATGCTTAATTAAATATGACAAACATTTTCTTTGCAACACTCGTCGGAAATTGTCTCATTAAAATTTTATGAGATAATTTGAGCTGTAATCAGCCGTTAAATGATAATTTAATTAATTAATTATTTTTACACCGCTGTTTTCCTGCTCCATTAAACTTGATCTTTTGTTATATCTCAGGTAGTTTAAAATTCACTGCGCGGTTTGTATTATTGAATTTAGATAGACAAAAGATAAGTAGAACCTGTTGCAGTTACTCCTCTCGCTTTATAAGTGGCCGTCACAACTAATTGTCGGTGTTTGTGCACGATTTCTAAAAATTTGCTACACGACTCACATACCCAAAAGTCACTCTTTAATTGACCGTTCATTGACAATATGACCACAAAAACAAGTTGATTTTAATCACTCGCAGACAGCCCCGAAGGCGACGATGATTTTTTTAGATTCGCTCAAGAATGGAAGCATTGATTTCCACGTCAATATGAGTGACCTTGTCTATTGCGGGACAATAAATTTGGGTAAGTGTTGAAATTGGATTAAGATTTAAAATTACATACTTTTCTATGACTGTTTCAAATAGAATAATTGTTGTGATAATGACCCGAGACGAAGACAAATTTGTGTCGAAACTGTACGTCTCTCGACGAATTGAAATTTACAAAAAATGAGTAGTTGCAAATGTACTTCATTGATTAACAATTAATTTATTATCACATATATAATTTAAAATTTATTTTATGCCGGTAAAAAATAGCTAACATTTTAAAATATTCAATAAAATTAACAATTTAATAATATGTACTGTACGCTTAGTAAAATGCTATATTATTATTAAATAGTTTTCTTACCTTTAAACATTCAAATTTTTGTGTACTGATGATTTCGAGATATTAACTAGTAACAGACTTCACCGAACGCACTGTATTATCAGAAAACATTGGTTTTAATAATTTATGCAGGGCAGAATTTATTACTTCATCCGATTTATTATTACATCGTAACAGCTCTAAATATTACAGAATTTTATGCGTCATGCTGACATAGAACACGAAATTACAAATCAAAGTTCCTCTTATAATATATAGTTTAATTTACGATTCGATGTGAGAATAATTATTCTACCCTGCGTCATCGCGTCACAAATTTTGATATTAACTGAACTAAACACAGCTTTCCTTGTGTCGCACGGCCGGCGTTTGGGTCCCTGCGTTCTGTTTGTCGGAATGCACTTCCGTCGCGACGACGTGCCGATGGCGGCTGGTGTCAGGCGGCGGGAATGCCGCCGGTTGATTCCAGGCGTCGAGCGGTGGCGGCGGTTGCACCCGTAGCGGTGGCGTCATCGACGCCGGCGAATGGATGACGTCGTACAGGTAAGCCGGCACCGCCACAGTCGGCGTCGGCAGCAGGTCCAAACGGGCGTCGCACGGCATCGGCATCATCTGACATGGCGCGATCGTAAAACTCGGCGCTGTGTATTGAGAGCTGCACTGTTGCTGCTGGTACAGTTCTGTAAGAAAAGCAGAAGAATAAAATTATATAGAACGAAATTCACTCAATTGGGACCTGAAGAAGTTCACTTTTGTGAAATTAGACGAAATTCAATTCCAAGAAACCAATTTATATCGAAAATGTGTCACTTAAGTAATTTATTCGCAATAGTCGCGACCACTATCATAAGAAGATCCCGTTGTTACAATAAAATGGGAATGCGATAGCTCTAGAATTAGGTAACTTTTTTTTTCAAAATTTAAATAACATTTATGAACAAACTCCAAACCAGTTATTTAAAGTCAGCTGGTATAGTAGGTCAGCGTGCACCGATTGTTTATTTCCAGCAATTTACATACAACGCGGTACAAAGTAATTAAACAAGTATGATAATATAGCATTGCTATTATTACACAAAGTTGTTAGTTCCCGGTGCTATTGTTTCTTCCTTTTTTGTGATTCAACGATTCATATCTCAATCGTTTATTAACTCAGGACCGGTTCGTATAGAATTGTTTTCGTATTTAAGGAGCTAATGGAATACTGCAATTTCAAAGATAGCTCCGTATGTGAGATCGAACCGTTTAGCGTTTGCGTTAAATATTTCACTCTGTGGCTACAAAATACAAATCATATAATATATATTATATTTTTCCGTCAATGTTAACTTATAACATTTAGATTTCACGTCTTTAATGTGTAGTGTAAACAACGGCCTCACTGTTTGTCGAAAGACGTTCATGCAGTTCGCTCGTCGCCGGTCGAATTGTATAACTTACAAAATGTCTCTCCAGATCGCTGTCTAGAATCACTGTTTTGTCGGAGATATATATAATATATTATGTAGATTTTGTGTAAGTTTCACTTGTATAATGTGTAGTGTGAGCTAGATGACTTTATGAATTGAATAAACGTGCATTGCGTGGGCTTATCTTTGACTATTGATTAAGAAGTTACACTTCCCCCGACTGTATCTATGGTACATTGCGCACTAACTCGGATCTTTAATTATAATAATATGCATCAATGGGTAGAGTAATCGTATCGACGAGCCATTCCGAACTGTACGCACTGTACATAATGTTACTCTAGACCTAATATTGACTATACTAGTCTATAATATCGACTATCGTATTAAAATTGGAAGAGGCCGTAGCTGGGCAACGTACCGTCTACGCTGTTTCTAAAAGTTGGCGGTTGCGTCCGCTGAGGGCTCTGGAGCGATTCTGAGAAACAATTGTGGTGCGTTGCATAAAAATAAGGGGGTGATGGAAGCATAAAGAAAGAAGAAGCAAATTTTGAAAAACCGTTTAAACACAGAACTTGGAAAAAAATTCTCTGATCAAATGTTAATATGGTCCGGCCATACACAACAATGGCTGCCCTTTACAATCCATCTAGTTGAGGGCAGTGTCTGTGAGTTGATTTAGATTTTAAATTCGTTTGAGCCTAGATTCAAAACCTTTAAACTATTTCGATCTCTTCACTGTTTATAGAATAGAAAAAATGCATAGCTATATGATTTGAAAATTTTAAGAGTCACCGAAATAATTCAGTGTATTCAAATGATGAAACGCTTGTTTTAAGTGCACGCCTTGGCCTCTACCAATTCCAATAGAGCTCAATGAGCGAGCAAGTTGGCACGTTCGGTTCCGTTTGTAATTATCCACGTGTACATAATATAACCTTATCTTTATAAATCTGCACGCTAACTGAAACCTCAATAAACTCCAATTTATAATATAATATGTATATATATAGAGCTTATTCATTTGAAAATGTACTAAAGACACAGAGCTACAGAGTGTTTTAGAAAAGCAGCGAAACTGTAACCTTATTATATATTTTTTTTCTTTCGATCTCTACTCATGTGCTCGTCTTGTTCTAGTTCTGTTAGTTCTGCAAGGTTGTAAAAATTAAGAAGAAGAAAAACGGAGTATCTCTAATATAATTGTTTCAAACTTTTATTGAAGACAGCGCTCCCATAACGCTGGAAATAATGGTATACTCAGTTCTGTAATCGCTTAGCATTTAGCGCTCGGATTTCACCTTATAATATTTTTACAATTTTAAACTTAGAAAATGTAAAAGCTTAGTTTCCAAGCAGAAAGTTTGTTAAAGAGCGCCACCTCTTTATAAAACTTACTACTCTGGTTTTTCTATGACCTCTATTTAGATGAGGCTGAGCCCAGCATTTTAATATTATTAATAAAATCGGTTGAAAACTGATATGAAGGATTATTTCCTGTTGAAGTTATTCGTGTTTTTAAGATCAATTTAATTTTGAAAGTTATTCAACATTTCAACGAGGCTCGCTGAGCTGCCATATCCGAGTAGTACATGTGGAAGGTAACAGGCGCATGCAGAAGTTTAAAGGCGTGGGTTGTTGTACATACAAACTAGTTTGTTAACAACTTCAACAATAGGCAGTGCGCAGACTATTACCTAAGTGAAGACGGAGGAGAGTTATTCACAACACACTATACCGATTACATCATTGAACGGGATGAGAGAACGTGTTAACAAGCTACCGGAGCCGAAATTCCATTTTCTTCGCGAACTTCAAATTGAAAACTTTAGCATTTTTAAACACATGAATAAACGAAGGTACTTAATTGGATGTTTTGTAGTGTCACTTTGCTTTCATTTATGTTATTTGATGTACCGAATACGTTTATGGTCTGAGTTGTCTGGCGTCTATAATCTACAACCTCAAACTTTTTCAAATTTCTTAAATGGACTGCTCGAAAATTAGGAGGCAAAGGACACTGAATATGAAAATGTTTTATTGTGGCAGATTAATTCCTTTCTGAAAATCCTAGTAGCCTATGTAGCGGTTTCTCGTAGACACATTATGCTGTGTGTGTGTGTGCGTGTGTGTGTGTGTGTGTGTGAGTGAGAGAGAGAGAAAGAGAGAAAGCAATGGCTCCGTACCTTTCAAACTAACGGCCGACTGGTACTGTTTATCTTCTACTTGTCCAGCGATATCACAGAGAGTCTGTATTGACATAGTGTATTTATCGTCGACGTATTTCTGTTTGCTTTCGACGTCTTCTCCGACGATGCCGGAGCCTCTTTTGGCGCTGTCCGAGTGTATCGAGCCGTCCTTGGGACTGTGCTGCTGTTGCTGTTGCCGCTGGTTCTTGCAGAACACCTTCCGCTGACGGAAGTAGCACGCGACGGCCAGAGCCGCGCTCGTTACTAGCGCGGCAACCAAAATGGCGACTGCGTACATCCAGTATGGCGTCTCACCTGTTGAATCGTTCGGCGGCTCGACGCTCGATGCTGGACAAATCGATTTTCAATTAACACCAATTGCATATTATCGAACTCAAAATTGACAGAAATGTTCCATTCGTGACCCATTATAAAACCACTCTATAGTTTTGCGATCTTGCACTCACCGGGCGTGTTTGACTGTTTTTGTAGGACCAAGGGTAGCGCCGGAACGAACAGCGGTTTGGAACTTTTGCTTCTTCCTTTCTCGTTGATTGCATAGACGTAGACGGTGTAAAATGCGTCTGGGGGCAGACCGGTCAAATGAAATTCGGGCCTGTCGTAGGCCGTGTCGTTGGCGACCAGTTCGCGTCTGTCGCCGGCCATCACGACAATCTGGAAGAACTGGGAGAGGCCGCCGCTGAACGCACGAGTGCAAGCCACGTCCAGCGTGTCGTGAGACCGGTTCGAAACGTTGCAATTATACGGCGCGTCTGGTTTTCCTGCAACAATAACAACAACAACAACAACACGGTTTAATAACTTCAATGCAACACACATACAAAACGTTAATATAAGTAGGTATACGTTAATTGTATTGTAGCTGACACGAGATCTGGCTTTTCCCGTTGAACGGTGGCAACAACCGGTTTTATTAATTCTATCAAGTTTTGTACAAGTAAAAACATTTTAAATTAAAGCTGTGGTCAAAAGACAAAACAGCTTATGTTGGTTTTAGATAAAATAAAATCAATGACATTTTAGTGCCACAGCTGTATCATAATTTACGTGAAAAAGCTTTAAAGCTTTAGGTGCCGTGCCCCTAAAAAAGTAATGAAATATATCTTAAATGGAATTGCAGAGTCGAGGAATCGGTGCAGCTTATATATAATTCAACAAGTAAAATTATTACACAATACGCCGAAGCATATTGAAAATGAGACGTCGTCTGTAGACTTTACTTTAAGTAACATTTGTATGAACGGAGTTAACCGCTTCAGGGCGGTTAGGAACTGTATAATTTTACTTTGTTTGACCTTTGAAGCTAATAAAAATAAAACAATGTTGCTCGGGAAAGCTTTTTATGAAAAACGGATCTCTGCACTCAGTCGAGTTATTTATTTGCCGGGCAGATAAAAGATTTCAGTAATATCGCTGCTCTTTTTAAGTTGCAAGCACTCTAAAACATTTCACCACAATTGTATCTTTTTGTAAGGTTTCCAGATGTTTATAATATTATTCAGGTGATAAAACAACGCAAACCATGCTCTAATTTGTTTTAAAACAGTATTTAATTTAGATACTCTATTAGCTGTATATTTTAAAAGTAAAGATGAAGGACAATAAAAAAATCTAACCTATTTCAAACATCTCTGAAAAATATAAAATATGTTTTCCCATCGTTTTGCAACCACCTTCCCTACTTTTAAATTCAATTATTACAAGTCGACACAACTATATCTAAAAAATTGGCAGGTTTTTTTTTAATTTGAATTTATGGAAAGGAAGTCGGAGAAAAACGCATACCACAAATGGATTTTATTTCACAATTTACAACAAACATTTCAAATATAAATAAACTCCGTAAGCTGTGGCTGTGGTGGCAGAAACGGGTACAGATCTACACCTCCGCCATGCTGAAGATACATAATATAATATATTTCGTACTCTACTATATCTATTAACTATTAAGAATGCATTGCACAAGTTAGAACTGAATTACTTATTCGACATAAAGAGTACTTTTTATGTTGAATAAATAATTCAGTTACAACTTATGCAATGCATACGTAAGAGTTAATAGATAATAATATGTAAGACAGAATACAAAGTATACCTGAATCATGGTGGAGGTGCAGATCTATACACGTTTCTTCCATTACAATCGTGCTTATTTTATCTATAGATTACTTATATATTTGCACATGTGGCAATCTATTTCGCCATTTAAAAATTATAAAAAAAGACTGTGTATTTTACACTACACATCACAGAAGTAAAACTGGCATAATTGTAAAAAAATAATAACAACGGGATCGAGTCTCCGATTTTTACATGGCAAGCATTATAATACTATACGATTGCTTTCCACGAAAGCACAGGATATTTAGTAGACTCATTCTTGTAATTACATACAACAGAGTGCTGTGCAAGTGCTTCGGACTACACTTTTGGGAGCCAAATATTTGGACACCAAAAGCTTCATCAGGTTCAAGACGATCTTCGTTGGGAGACACGATGGGAGATCTGAGAGCGGGAGAAATTTTTCCACAATCTCCAAACTAACTGTCAAGCGAAACATAAAATAAGTCTTATCAAAATTGGTGACCCCATCGCCTTTGAGATTTTCTTGCAAGTGTAAGTTTCGGACTTGTGTGTTGGATATCGGGTCTCTGTTTTAAACGAAACACCGAGCATAATAATAATACTATAATAATACATTGTATAGTATCTGCATAAGATAGAATAATACTTATGTTATATTGCCATTGTTAGTTGTGTGCGTGCCTGATCTGACGTGTGCTCCATCACCGCACCAGACGTCGTGTTGCCTGCTTTAAATGTGTGTAGATGCAGGCGTACATACGGGATGTCAAAAAAAAGACTGACAATTAAATTTGTTTATAGATTCCTAGACGAATATTTTTATAATAATCAATAGAGAAGGTATTTGTAACGTACCTCAAAAAAAAATGTAAAACTATGAGGTGATTTCAAATTTGGCTGCCTATAACTTCGCAGTTTCAAAGATATCGATATGGTACAAAAAACACGATTTAGGACTTTCTTTGTTTTATGAGCAGGTGTAATTTCAATTCACAATTCGACAAGGAACATGATAAACAAAGCTGTTGAAAAGGACATTACGTTTTAGCAATTGGTTTCCTGTCCTTATTTTAGTTAATTACTATTTGTTTGAAACTTTCCTTTGTATATCTGCTGGTACTTGAGATTTTTGGGGGTAGTTCACCACTCACTTTGCCTTAAAAGGCTAGATCTCACATGCCCCAATATCTATATATAAGTAAAAAGAGGCGTCCCTGTGCCAAATTCCATGCTTTTATCATCAATTAATACACATCACTGCTATCTTTTTAATTTATCCGTCCAACTAGTAGGTGCCAATAGTAACGAACGTTTGTCTCTGTTCTATTTTTGTGAGGTCTTTCAACTGCATCACTCGAGAACGGCTCTTACTGTACAAACTGAATTAGAAAACTAGCTCCTGGCTTATACATACTACTATTTTCCTTTGGGCACTTTTTTTTATAACATTCTGTATCAACATCCAACTACGAGTATATATAAGCATATTATATAGCGTATAGTATTATTATATAGTACATACATATATCAACAGTGTCCCCAAAAATTGAATTACTTGAGATGCGTCCTGGAAGTCTGTTGTGTAAGATGGATCGTTACCGGTCGGAACTGTTTTAACTCATCATACACGTCATAATAATATATTTTAAAAAAAAATACTTCGGAGCTAAGTTTGTTCTTATGAGAATTCAATACGCGTATATCGTATTATGTCTCGGCCTAGTACATACTGTATATATAGTATTTTTTGTCACATCTCCTCTACAATGGCTCCATTTGTATTCATTTTTTTGTGTTTTTTAATATTTTTTACCATTTCGTTTGTGTTGTGGCCAACGTCGCTTAAAAGTAGTAAGTTAAGTTCTAGCACTCCACATAAAGTAATATTATCGCGTGACTACTTTTGTTTTACTTTCTTGCACTAGTGTTTAAATTAAAGCAGCTATTTTATATAGGGAGTTGGACAAAAAGTAAATTTTCTAATTTCAGAATATTTTGTAATTTCACAACACGGTGCAGACAAGTAAATATATTCCAGTAGGAAAAGGAATAATCAAAGATCGCCGATACATGGTCGTTTACACGATATCATTACTATTAGTTCCTCATATCCCGATAAACTCTATTGTCGAGCATCTATAGTCCACAATGTCTATTTGAAGTCTCGTGTATATCCATTTTATTGTTAAAAAATAACATTAAAACGAAAATATGAAACTTGTGTTTTGTCATTATTTTGTTTTAAGAATAATTTCGTCTTAATAATAATAATAATAAAAAGATAACTAGTAAAAGAAAGATGAACGAACAATGGTAAATAGAGACAGTATTTCAAGTCAAACAATTATTTTCTGACATGTGAAAGGATTCTCGGACTTCACAGAGAATGTATCGTCTTTGTGTTTTTGTGTAACAGACTTGATAAAAAATCTGGTCAATTCTAACAATACACTTATGAAAGATATATGTGAGTTGTATGAGATTTCAAGAAACTCGTACCAACATAAAAAACGCTCCAAGACGAAGCATTGCGCTTCATTTATCAAAGCGTTTTGTTTTTGTTTCAAGCCACGTGATGGTTCAATTTCGATAAAAAATGTACGGATTCGATCAATTTTCTTGAAAAATTGAACACTTGACATCTTGTGTGCTTATAAATCGCGGACAGGGGAAACGTTATGCAAGTCACTTTGACGTTTAGAATTATGACGAAATAAAATTAATATCATTTTTTTCAATGTTGAACTTCAAAAGTTTCATACTTTAAGTTGTCTCAAATTGACGTTTATTGTATATGAATTGGGCATTTTTCAACAATATTTAAACAGTATTATAACGTAGGTATAGGACTTACAAAAACAGGCGAAGTGTTTGTTAGATTGATTTCTCAACTCTTTAACTGATAACACTGCTGGAACAGTGTTATTGTTAGTTGCTTGAGTGATCTAAAGTAAATGATTCTCTTTAAACATGTATGATTTTATCACAATAATAATAACTGTACAGTATTGGGTGTGTTGTGGCATGAAATTTCTCTGAAATAGAACAAGGCTTGCATGAACAAATCAAAAATCAAAACGATAAACATATGACTAAAATATATTAAAAAGAAATATTTAGAATGTTCTTTACGCGCTGGAAATTGACACTTCGTTACTGGATGACAGGATTACCACAATTAATGGTCTTTTGGCCCCCTCTTTAATTAATTCACAGGATCCTAGTTTGTAACAAATTTTAGCTTTATTTAGAGGCCACTAATTTTCAAAATAAAAGAAAATTCAATATACTTTTAAAAAAAACTATGTTGATATTAATTGATAGTAAAAAAGACTGCGCAAAGAGTATAGGTAACTATAGGATTTCATCAAAATTCAAATGCCACATCCTAAATTTGGGACAAAGTTTTTCTTTCATTAATTGCGAAGATAGGGGCTGGGGAGCATCAAATGTCGCGAATAATATTATACGAACAAAATTAACTTAACGATTTTTTTCGTAAATTAGGTTCTACCTGGATACGAATTAAAAACTCACCAAGTGGCACAACGTGAAAGATGCACGGTCGTTGCTGATTTCCAATTTCGTTGTGTCCCCAACAGAGCAACGTGCCGTAGTCGCTGTCGAACATCGGGGTGAAGTTGGCGACGCTGTGGCCGCCGGCCGGATCGACCTGGAAGGACGTGAGATCGCGCAGGTCACCGGCCGGCGTATGGTTGAACGACCAGCGAAACAGCGTCACCGGCGGATCGCCGTTCACGTAGCAGTCAACTTGAACCTGCTCCTGCCGACCTGTGCCGTAAACCGTGCGGGAGTGCTGACCGCAAATTGGCTCGTCTACAAGAAGAGATTATTATATTGAGTGACGAGTATAGCGAGAGTTACGGTGGGTACTTCATCTAGTCGGATAAATGTTTTTAGGAAGAGGTCTGGACTCTGTTTATTTGAATCAACGAATCTTCGTTATGCAATAATGTTCGTCCTGTGCCGTATTTATTTCCCAAAAAAAAAATACTCACACTTGACACTGAATTGTAACGGTTCGCTTTCCGATTCTCCTTCCGAATTAGCGGCGACGCAAGTGTAGCGGCCAGATGATGAGCGCGAAATTCGTTGTAGAACAACCGTCTGATTGGTGACGATCACGCCTGCGCTGATGTTATTGTGCAGCACGTGACCCTAGAAAGAACACAAAATATATATTTTTTATCGGCTTTGAAAAAAAAAACGACAAAATAAACTTTTCTCATTGATGTTTACAGAAACTATACTTTTCTAAAATTAAAGCATAATTTTTATCCGGTTTTTTTGTAGATACGCAGGATAAAAATTAACATCTAATTTGAGAAAAAATTGATAATTCGTAGAAGAGCAATAATATTTATCAAAGTTGGCGTATTATCTAAACAACTTGTGACGTCATTTGTCCCCGCTGACGTCAAAAGAGCTTTAAGAATCGGTTTTAGGTATAAGTATTGAAAAGTAATACCGAGGCTCAACGAATCTTAGAGAATTTTTTCTGTCTGCATAATAAACAAATCCATGGAATTACTCAAACTTACTAAATTATTTCTGGCCTGTCGATTGTTAGATTGCTAAAAACTGTAAATTTATTTTTTTCACTTAAAAAATTTGAATTGAAATAAATTTAAATCTATTAAGATGGGAACTATCAAAACAATTGCAAAATATTACTATGTGTTTTATTGTGATCCAGGCGTATATTACGTTGCAAACGGGACAATAATAATTATTTACAAAGATAAAACAGCGCACATGAAAGTCGTAGATAAAATAATATACGAGATAAAAATAAAAGAAATGTGAGTACGTTGTGCCTCCATGATACGCGATGCACGGCGGGATTGGCCTTGATATGGCATTCGAAATAGACGTCGACGCCCTCCCGAATCCTGCTGGCGTTGATGGTCGGTCCCAGTTTGACAAACGCCTGGGGCGCATCTGCGAACAGAAACTGTTCATTGAAATTATGCGAGTAGGCCTTCAATATGGATGTGCTTGTTCCGTTTCTCTTTCTATGTGCAGCGCAACGATAAAGAACCGGTCACATTTATTTCGGCGCCTTCAAGAATGCGCTGCTTACAATTTTATTAGGCAATCTAATCGAGAAATTAATTGTGTAAAAATGCAAATGCGACAGTCTGATTAATTTATTATTCGAGCTTAGAAACAAACATTTTTGGTCTACCATAAAAAGTGGCACGCTAGCCGTACCATCGGTTATAATAATATCAATTAAAAATCGTGCAAGTTTGAATTTTAAAGAGATATTATCTGATATTATATTTAAATATGCATCAGATGATTAGTTGGAGTTAATGTCGGTTTTTAACTGATATTTTATCCTAACACGATCGTGGCTGGATTAAAAGTACGTGGATGGTGTACCAAGTTTAATCGAAATCGGTTATCTATGCCAAATAGGTACAGAAAAATTCTGGAAACGAGTTTTTACCGTCTCGGTATTATACAAAGTACCCAAAAAATAACGGAAAAAACAAATAGACAGAGTTATACCTAGAATTTTATTTATCGATATGATATAATATGACACACCTTCAAAACGTTAAAGTTATACCTTCTATGTTTGAACTTATCAGCACCACTAATTTTGTTTGTGGTGCTTGTTCGGGGTATTCTTAAAAATCACTGATCTGAAATGCATTAACTGCTTAAAAATCCTACTTCAATACATAAAAGCTATATATAATTACCTCAAGAGAAAAAGGAGGAAGAGAAATAAGCGCAAATTGGGAATCTGAGCAAAATTGGTGCGATAAATGAGGAATTTGTTTCATGGCCAAAGCAAAACCAGGCCCCGAAGCTAGTATTTGATATTTTGTAATACACATTCGATTAGTAATTTAGGACATTCCAGACAAAAAACAAGTAGATAGTAGAAAAATGTGAAACAAAATAAATAATGAGATATATTCATAAATGAAATATTTTCAAACTTTATTAGTTTATTGTTGTGCGCTTTCATCTATCTAAACATTTATCGCAACTCTCCGTTCGCGAGCGAGGGAAAAACTTTCAAACTATGCAAATGTTATAGACCTGTAGTTATTGTGGTTTTAAGAATGCTTCAGTATTTATGTTATTCATATAAAGTTTACCTGTATTTGCATAATATGGCGGACTGACATGCGCAGGCTGATTTTATAAAGGCGAGAACATATTATAGCGCAGCGTGTTCCGCGCGAAAAACTTTATATGAATTTTATTGTTTAGCATCGATGTTTCGCAGCAAAGGTCTTGATACACGAATAAAGTAATAGACTGACGATAACAACAGCTGATTTCATTCTTTGAATTCGGAACGCTAAAAAAATGCTCGCGGTTAAAAAAAAACGTAGCACGCGTTCTAAACATTCAAGCGTAATATTGTAAGCGAAATGTAACCCGCTCTTTATGTATACAGAAAGAAGTGCGTCCGTTCCATATATAGTACACGATATACATTTGTGTACATACATATGAGAAATTGGAACGTCCGCATTGTTCAAAACTATTTGTTCGCATTTCATGCAGATGTTGGTTTTAATTTTCTGGTGATCAACGGAATAACTGGGAAAACACACACGTACTATGCTTTATTATAAACCTTCAGGCGCCATTACGAGGAGCATAATAATATCTCTAAAAACAACATTTTAAAAATCTTTTTTATTTGCAGTTATATTTCAACCGATGAATAGTGCGTATCAATTTATTCTCCACGTTGCATGTTTAAATAATTTATTTAAATTCTATAATAACGATTGATACATAAATTTTATAGCGGCTGGTACATTACTTTGAACATTTTTATTCTTTGTGTATTTTCCAATATACATTGCATATGATGGCCCAAAAGCACTATAAAAAATCACATAATTGCTAAAATAAAGACGGTCAAGAAAAAGTAATTTCTGCTTGTGCTCTAGCTGGGGTGTCGCAATCTTACAAACGAAGCATTTTTTCTGAAAATTGTACTTTCATATAACTTAAGATACGTAAAATCGACGGTTTTAATAAGAATTCAAATTATATTTTCGTGAACATGAAAAAGATTGCAGCATATTGCGAACAAAAAACTCGGGTCGCAGTGCCAAACCCTGCGGATAATACAATATATTTGCTAGTACAGACACTTAGGAGCACAATTTGATCTTTATTAAAATTTCATTTTCGGAACGATACGAGAATTTTTATGGAGTTTTCGGGCCCAAAAATTGTGTTCAACTCTTAATTATAATTAATTTTAGATAAACTCTGTGTGCCAGTCGATTCCAATATTAGAAAAAGGTATCATAAAGTATTTGTATTATATAAGATAACAGCTTGGATGATGTTAGGTAAAAGATTCTCATTAATAGAGAGCAGTCCTCTGCACTTACACTGAACGTGAAGCATGGTGGTTGTACGGAGCTCGCTGAACGGGATGTGCGGATTGTGGGCGCGGCAAGAGAGGGTCAAACCGTGATCAGACACTTGCGGCACCATCCTGAGTGTACTCACTGTCAAGTTGCCGTCTTCACTTATCTGAAACAAGATTATATCGATTGTTCAAATATTATTACTATACACGTCATCTTAAACTCGTACACGTCATAACATATTCTGTTCTTAAATTTTTCTCATTACCGCCCTTGTCATGTTTTAATTCGAAACAAACAGATGTCATGCTAACTTAAGATTTGACGATAATAAGCCAAAAAGGCGAATATAGGATATTCAATATTCACCACACATTAATAAAATATAACTTTATTTAATCGTTTTAACATTTTTCTTTGGATGAAGATATATTTAAATGTCACACGACCGTTTCGAAATCGGCAACACACGCTCAAATAGACGATTCAATCAACAATCGACTGCGACCGCGCACGATCAAATTGCGTTCGATTCGTAACCAACCGAATTCGATTCGTGCTCGTGCGCGATCTTTAGATTCATTCTACACTACAACTCGAAAATAGTTTCAATTAGGTTGTGTCCCATTTAAGGGTGGTGGATTAGAGTTATGTTTTTCTATATTTTTGAAAGCTATATCTGACAAAATACGCCCTTTAAGAATATGTTTGATTTAAGAGAAAATTGTTTCCAGTCCCGTCGGAAATAGTATTTTGCGAGTTGAAATTTTTAAAATATGTGTTTGCGTCATCTATTTGATGCACAATTCCAGTGTATTTTCAAGAAATATCAGATGACGCTAGTGACATCTGTTATAAAATATTACACTCGTAAACCACAATTGCATATGTAAATGCTGCTACCATTAAAAATATTTGCATGAGTTATAGAGCTGATATGCCTGCGTTTTTACATGTCACGTTGAAACTATAAAACTATGTCAGTGTGGCTTTCGCAGTAACATTTGTTAAAAGCTCTATTATTACAGAATTAGATCGAAATGTAAACTTTGCTGTATTCAAGCTAGGCTCCTTCTAGAACCTTTTCACGAATTTATTAGCCAGGTAAGGAAAAAATTGCAGAAATACAGCGTGTGTAACTTGGTTCCGATTAACCAAGCATTTTTTTTTTTTAATTTTGATGAGGACATTGATTGGGAATTTCTTTGGAGTAACCGTATATCCGCAACCACGAGTAACACTCTGCCGGATATAATACTTCAAACTAAGTCGAAGGAAAAATGATGACTTTACAAAAATATTAAATTTGGGAAAAATTAAAAAAAGTCAAAATTCAGTGGTATCGGTTTAAATAGTCGATTATGTATCTTGGGCGTGAAATACGTACATGAGTCATAAAGCAATCACGCATTTTCGAGATTTTTAAGTAAAATCACTTCAAAATGTAGGCGGCGTTCAGTTCTCATGCAGTTTGACTATGATTTTCTGTGAAAATGGTAGCAGGCCTACGTTTCTTTTACTTTACGTAATTTTACAGTACTCGTGTAAAATGTGTCATTTCTCGACCGCTCTACCTACAGATGAAATGAAAATCAGCTATTTTAGAGTAGGGTTGTAAAATCGCTTTATTAAATAAAACAAATATATAATATAAATAACGCGAAAGGGAGACGATAACAACAATAAAATAAAATAATACGTAAATAATTCATCTCAATTAATAAAATATTGATAGGTGATGTTTTATGCCAATGATTGAAGTTAGAGCAGAATGCATAATCGTGTGGAAATAAAATTTATATTTTATTAGTGATCGTAAATACGTCTTCCTACTTTAAACCTAACTGTACAAAATGCAAATCAGCTCTAGTATATCGCATCTCTAAGCAACATTCCTAGACTTTCAGTAGTAACAGAATTGGAAGGGACCGGGGCGTAGTCTCATTTGCATGAAAAAGCAGAAAGTAGTATTTTTATCTAGGATTCCCATCAGTCCTGAATATGCTGAGATAGTCTTGATTTTTTAATTGATATATTTGATAAAGGTGTAAGTTGAAAAAAATCAGAAATCTATCACGTGTTCTACACTAGATTATTGAGTCGCTTCAGAATGTATGTAGAAACCGTAGAAATCTAAGATTTTGTCTAATATAATGGTTTGATTTCGTCAATTTTCAGTTTATTAACTTCGAATTATAGATTAAAATTAGCCAGGTCTTACATATTATTCTGATTTAATTCGTAATGCAAAATATATGTATAGTTCACATTATCACAATAATGTTGAAAAATTAAAAATTTTTAGGTTGGCACCAATTAAGCCACGCCACGACCCCTTCCATGTCAGTATCAATTTATCTGGTCTGCGTCTTTTTCTGTAAAATACTGCAATATTTCGAAACAAAATGGCTGGCTATAAAAAATATATGTACGTTGCGCTATGAAATATTAAGAGTTTGCCCCAGATCGAGAATAAGGTTATGTGAAAAAAAAACCGGGAGCAATAATTCATAATAATAAGTTCAGTTGTTGAATCCGCTGTCATGTATTGTTATGTAAATCCCTTTTACTTGAGAGACATTGCTTACAAGCATTTCAATCTAAAACACAAATCAAGCGCATAAAATAAATATTTGGTTTCCTTTGCTCTATAAGTAATGTACAACAATCAGCGGAATATAAGACTGTAGAACATGGCAGGTCTATTTACGGTATCAACTGATAGTTTCGTTAATTGTTAAAGATATATTTTTATTTTTAAACTATATCGTGTTTTTTATCTTTAATATAAAATTTGTACGTCAGTATAATTATTAAATCGATTGTTTTTATTGGATGATGATGAAAATATAATTTTCGAAACGTTTGTCATCAGTGAATCATATTATGTAAAGAATTTTTATTGTTCCCCAAACGAAGTCTCCCTCGACAGATATTTTAGAACTGATAAAATGAGTCCAGTTTTTTGGAATTGCATTTTCTATCTTTGGTTTATTATTGCGGTACGTACCTAAATTATAGAAACATTTATGTTCTATAAAAGGATAACAGAATTTCGAATAAAATCTTTTAACAACAGTCGTCGCACGATTTGGATGTTACAACACAAAGAAAAATGTTATATTTGGTACGATATAACAACTTGGATTATAATTCAAATGCGAGATAATGAAATACTTTCTCTGAAGACAACATTTTATGGGAATACGAGGGAGAATGTGTTTCTGGTGCGATTATATAGTCGGCCATGGATGTGTGTTATATTATTACGTCAGCTGAGAACCTTTTATTCGAAAGTTTTTTAACTAAAAAAAACTCCGGGTTGCACTCCGGGAGTGCCGGCAGAAGTGAAAACTTGAATATTAACGTCTTAATTTTTTGCATTTAGAAGCATTGTTTATTTATTGGCAACACTTGTAAATAAAATGGTTTGTATCATAGATTGCATTTTTATGTACGATATTTCAACGCTAGATGTCTAACGTTGTATAAAAAGTATCTGGCAATTACTATCACTTAGAGAGTCTCACCCAGTTCTTACTTTTTCTGACGCGAGTTTAACATTTTTTACCCATTACAAAAAAACTGACGCGTCAGATCTGACGCGAGTTTAACATTTCTTACCTATTACAAAAAAAGTGTACAACGCCGCTAAAGAAGTTTTCACTTCAAAAAAATCAGTTTGGTAGGTACTTTAAAAGATATTGTCAAAAAATAGAAATTCAAGAGTATAAAATTTTAAAAGTTAGTGTTTCACAAAGCTGTCGATACCGCTCCCAATGGTCGTATAATTAGTGCGTTCAGTACTTGGAAAATAAAACAAAAAGTTTCACTTTCTGACTGGTTACAGGTACCTACTGTCAGAGAGCGGTTTCAGACACAATTAATGATGACCGCTGCCGCTTTCCTCAAATTGGCCGTGTTTCAGTAGGTTCGATTTTTATTCCCTTTTAAAAAGAAGAATTTTCTAAAAATTCATTTTTGAGCTTTTCTTGTAAATAAAAATTTTCGGACATGTTTTTTCAAACAGTGAGCTCGAAAACTGTACCCAGAAAGAGAAACAGTACCGTCGTCTTATAGATATCTTGAATTTTTCACAGCCCCGCCTAGTACATACTTCTGCATACATTTTTTATTGAAATCTGCATATTTGAAATGTGTGCGCTTTAAAATTCATAGAGTCGTTTCTCTTTTATTCAGCGGGACTTTTTTTAGAAATTGTTATCATGCACTATAAATACCCAGTATACCTACCTACACGAAAGTGATTGTTATGCAAAAAAAAAATCAATCTGGGAATAATAATTTTTCGCTCACTGTTCTTGAAAGTTGCATTGCTCGAACAATTCTAGAATTTCGAAAACGTTCTGTACGCTCAAAAGATATAAATTTTCAAGGAAAGTATTAAAACGAATATTTGTAATAACGGTAAAATATATGCTTTTAAAGTAATATTATTGTTCAAAATAGTTTTGATACAAGTATTACTGTCAAATACTATAGAAACATTATTATAATGTAATGAGCAAAGTGAATTTTTCTATTTTACCGCGTAAGTATCTAAGGAAAATGATAAATCGGACCTATTCTACTAACGGTGATTACCAACTGCTTAGCAAAATAAGCACTCTGGGTAATCAATTTGCTTTGTTCTTTATTCTGCTTAGCAAAGTGACTACCTGAATAGCATGTTAAGCGTTAGTGATTACAAACGGTGCTTATAAATTTTGTAATCATTGCGGTTACATAAAAACAGTAGTTAGAACACAAATAGTAGAATAATATGGCTAATTGCCTACATTAGAGAAAGAGTGAAAAATAATGCAACTACCTAATTGTTGTTGCTACACCGTTGATACGCCGAGCCCACGGGTGGCGGTGTTTTTTCGACTGCCAAAGAAATGTATGCAGATTAGTACGTTTCCATTTGTCGAAAATACTTATAATGACAGTGTCACATCTTGATAATAATAGAAGGTTAACTTTTCAAAATATGCCGAACGAATTATTTCGCTATCTTTAAGTTCAACGAAGACATTCAGTTTTTTGTACGCGGGGCCTCAAACGAGACTAACCGGCGTCTGTTACGTCCTTATGAAGTCACGTGACACAAGGCGTCCTATCAGTAGCTCTATACTAATTAACAAGTAATAATATAATTTTGATAATTTGTAAGATTTCTTCATTGACATTACATTCATTTTCACATCTATTCAAATTGGCTTCATGACTTACTATATTATTGATTTCTATAAAAGATGACACATGTGCCGCGTGACGTTAGTCGCGCCGAGAACGACATACTGCCGAGAATTGTCAAATTAAACTTTGAAGTAGCATAACTTTATTGTTTAGAAAGATATTTCAAAAATTAATTCGTCGTAAATTTTGCAATTGTTAGAGCTATGAAATTATTACGTCATTAATACTTCAAACTGACAAAACTTGCATGACTGCACCTGTACTTCTATTTGATTGTAGTACCGAGGTACGAAAACAATGAAAATCAGGCAGTTTGCACACTGAGAAATTGTATAGGTGATTAAATAATTGTACGAATTCCGCCGAGCAATTCCTGCAGGGATTTCGCCAAGTTAATACTAAAATGAATTAGTAAAACGCGACACACATAACTGAACAATACGCAATAAAATTAATATTAAGTTCGAAATGATTATCTCGCCTGCGTTTTAAATTAATTGTAACTATTAAGACATGAACCTTGCACGTTGCCTGTGTGATTAGTTCTTATACGCTGTTATAAGCCCGAATTCCCAGCAAAACTGATAAAGTGGATATATATTTCACTTTTGACGTGATAATGTCTTAAAAATTGATGAAACACCAGCTGCACGCACGAAAAAGTGTAACGTTCCGCCTGACCCTGTGCGTGCAAGCGAGAGCGCAGTATAAGCGATAGAGAGTCGGTAAAAATATAGTTTGACAGCTACTAAAATTTAGGTTATGTATTATTAAATATGATATTCGAGCGGAATACGTTATCACGTAAAACTATCGTCCGTAAGCCGACTTTACAGATAACCATTTTTTTTTTATTTTTAAGGCCCAGTATCAATTCGTATTTCCTATTTACTGTTATGTTTAATGATAATAAGTTGAAAGTTGATACTTTTCAGAGTTGAAATCTAGAAACTAAAGGTTTGTAATAAACTATGTTGCAGGGTTGCATCTAGTGACAAATTCAAATGGAGTTGTTTATTTGTCATACTAATTATTATAGCACATTCGTTATTTTCGTCGGCAAATCGAGGGGGCCTAGGAGTCGGAGCAAAATTTCCTTTCCTGCGAGAAGCCTATTTGAAAGTGGCCCAATCGAAATAAATTAAGGGTAGCTTTCAAGAGTTGAAAAATCTATTTGGCTCAAAAAAAACACTAGTTTGCGGTTACCAATTCACTTACTGAAGAGCATATTAAATTTTGATGTAGATGTTGTATGGATAATAATATTACGTAATTAAAAAATATTACTTTAAGGGATGTTTGTTTAAATTTTTTTTTGTTCAAAAACAAACTTGTGTTCACATGATACAATCACAATGCTTGTATTAGTAAATTGCCGGCAAGGTTTATGATTGATGCTACAATCTTTGCGAGTTTTAAAAAGACGCGCAATCTACAATACGAGTATGTGTTTGTCTCAATGAATAATATCGCGATACCGTGTTCAATAGTTGAGGTAACCTGATTAATTATATAGAGCTCGGTACATAATAATATGTGATAATCACATTTTCTATCACATGTGTGCATTATGTATAAGCATAGAAATGTTATTATCCGAATTGAATAACACAGCGGTTTGATAGAATGTTAAAACATACCCATTACTCACTCCACTGGCAATTCCCCGCTTGCTTTCGATCTAACTAATAAACTTAGCTCGGATTTTACACAACTTTCAACTAAAGTGAATAGTTATAGTTCAGAACGGTTGAGCTAACATGTAAAAACTTTTTCTCAATACCGCAAAAATAAAAAATAAAATCTTTATCCCTGCACCCACTTCTCTAAATTGTTGCTATACAGATAGATAATTTGAAATACCGAAGGTTTTTGAAGATGAAATATTTAGTTTAAGTGTTTTAGCGACTTCCAACAGATATATCGATCTTTTTTTATTGCTACGTGCTTAATAATATTCGACCAAAATAACTGCAAGTTTAACGGTCAAATAGTTAGAGTTTTTCTGCTTGAATCCAATTTTTTTACGACGTTGTGTAATTCGGCCAGTTTTTAGGCGATTTTATTAATTAATGTTCCGTCGTGCATTATAATGACGTTCAATCAAAATTTTCAGAGTTTGCAAATAGAGCACGTCGAGTTGAATCACAACCTTAGTACATCAATTTCTACTCATAAACAACGTTGGAACGCAACGCTGGCAATACACAGATCCCTGATCAAATATAAATTGTCAAACGTTATTAATCCGCAGTCAATCATCTGTCAAGCCGATCTGGTAAAAAATATCATCGATATATTACAATATAAGCAAAACCTATTAACTAAAGCGTCGTTCAAAACAGCGTAACGATGTACACTTGTTCCATTAAACGCGTCTTAATTTTTTCATACCACAAAATTTTTAAGAGATTTTAGGAAAATCGCCATATTACTTAGACGAGAGAGTATGTATGTCGTCTCAAAAGTGACTAATCGTTGTAGAGATTGCAACACTTACGTTCTGAAAGTTTTGGAATATATTTTTAGTGTTTTCCTCTTCTATACGATCTCAATAATTCTAATATTTATAAATTATTTTTTCTTCAACGTACCGTAGTAAGGTGAGGTGCATCCTGTATGTAGTCATCGAACAGATCTCTCTACCAGGGTACTCTATAAGGTCCCGCAGTGTGTCGTTGCTTTTTATGGCTGACATTGGACCCCGAAGTCTCTATCTTATTCTCATGCGATTACAAGGTGATTCTGCAAATTCCCTATCGCAGACATACATACATAGTTATATCCATGTGCAGTGTTGATTTGGCTACTGTTCAAGAAATTCGTTTCTCTCGAACTTCGAACAATAAAAATACGTTTAAACGGCCACATGAGCGTCGACTTCATTTTGCATGCGATGGCACATTAACGTAGTAATTAAAAAAAGGGTAGGCTTGAACAGTTACGACGGCTTTTTTTTAATTGATTAATTAATTCAGTGAATACTCTTATCGATATATTAATTCATTAAATATCACCAAAAGTGGGGGAGTCGGTGTAGTTTATATTAATATTCTAATAATATATTGCTCAACTTATTGGCGATAATATCTGATTGACGGTACACTGAGTCAAAAAATGTCTAAGAAATTTTCTACTGTACTGTTCGTAGTCGACCCCTGTGGTATGTACATTTGAAGACAGTTTGCAGGGTAACTAATTCATCTATCGGCATTAAAAAGCCCAAATAATTTGTACTATTTAAAGCTATATTTCAACAGTTATAATCTGCAATGTGAGTTTTCTTAAATTTTTGCCAAGTGACTACTCAAAGAGTAATTTCTGTACTTTCCGATTTCTTATTTTTAACCGCAAATGTTCCAGTTTCGAGATAAAAGATAATTTTAACCTTACAATCGTATCGAAAATAGGACACCCAGAACACTGCACAGTCAAAATGACAAATTTATAACGGAACCTAAACAAGCAAAATGTTATAGTAGTGATATCATATTTCAAAGTTTAGTTCAAAATTTGAAAAGGGTATATTTATGTTTAAAATTACAATATAATATGTATAACGGTTGTTTTTTCTTTAATAATGAGTGATGAATGAATATTCTGTACTACTTTATACTTCATGAAATTTTCATTTAATTTTATTTTACGTATATAATCGACTCTCGCTTTATATCAAGTTTCTTTTTGTTGATTTCCAAATACCGATGCCGCGTAACATTTGTCATATTGTTTTCCAAACAACGATTGAAAAGAAACAATGTGCTTGTATAGCCTTTTACCGCGGTGATTTAATTTTGCTAATATATAATATAATTTTCAAATCTTATATATCGCTTCCTATCATCGAGCTTGGCCCCACTTCATTAAAGTCTGCCCTCGCGGGGCTGCGCCGCCAACAACAATGTCACATTCTAGCAAGAGTGTGGTTTATTGGCTTGCAGAGTGTAAGCGCATACCATAAATTCAAATATAAATATAATAGCACGCAGATAAAGGGAAACAAACATCAATTTATCCCAGTTTTGAACAGATTGCTTTATAAATAACTGTTTTTATATCATAGCACACTCTATGCCATTACGAGATTGTATACGCAGGTAAGAACAACGGCGGGAACATGCCTACCCCACGCTCGGTCCACATTGCGTGTTTAATAATAATTAACACGCTATAATAAATTATTTTGTGCCAACAGTTCTCCGCGCATCAGGCGAACGTCCCATGCTTTTCTATATATACGCGCTGTTTCTCGATACACGGAAGTCGGAAATGTCTGTACGAGGTGTCACATTAGTGCAGGGACCAATTTATTGCTTGTTGCGGGGACTCGTCCCGTTGCGAGGGTTTGAAAATGCCTAAAATGAAAGTTTATAATATTATATCAAGTCGAATTTTTCCCACAAATATTTTATGATTGTGGGTCGTCGAGTTTAGTGAGAGTTCGGTACCTATATTTTATATTATATTGTTCGAAAATTTTCCTGGTTTATTAAAGAAACTTTCTGTGACTTATACATACTCTTTTAGAAAATTTCTAAACCTCATAGCGATTGACGCACACGTCTTTTTTCTCGTATGTAAAAAAACATTCTAAACCGATTTTATATTTCTGAAAAAGTCAGCAACAAAAGATCGCGAGCTGACTGGAAATTCAGAGAGAACAGTCTAGGCACAATACGACAATTCCATCGGTTGTTTTTCAATTTTTCAATGTACTTTTAAAATTGTATGCATATTTCGTATCTATAATGATATTGTTTAAATAAATGAATTTTTCAGAAAATTCTACTAAAAATTATTTCTGAAAAGCGATTTTAAATCTTGGAAGTCATGTCGATATTATTATTGCACTGTTCAACATAAAAAATCACTGCCTGGATAGAAAACAAGTTTCTTCATATGATATTAATTAAAGACAAGTTTTTCCTGCTCTCAAGCATTGCATGACTACATTCATGCAAGAATAAATAAAAATATTTTTTTATCATGTTACTGACACCAAATATCCTTTCCGTTCTCGTTTGTTATCCAACTCGAATTCAGAGTGTTGTCTTTCCGCACATAAACTAACCGATAAGCATTAAGCAACTCGTGAAGGAAGCACTCGATCCTACGCGTGTATTTTGCGCGTATAGAAAAGAGTGGGTGGGTGGGGAGGGGGGTCTGTTGGGAGAATAAATTGAACGGTGCCTTGTATTATAATATAATGTAGTGTCCTTTCTGACGGCACGAAGGACACGGTGACAAAGTGTACGTGCGTCGGCAGTAGGATGAGAGAGAAGGCTGGGTGCAGTGCAGAGATAGAAGACTGACGAGGGAAAACAATAATGAATATTAATGAAGTGAAATTGGTGCACGATAGAAACGGGCGACGGGCGACGGAGACGTCTTCTGGCGATGATGTGTTCACGAGACAACGGCTTCCTGTCCTGCTTCGACGCCGTTTCTGTTTGATCACGGATTCGACTTGCTACATTAACCCTTCAGTAGACGCGCGGGTCAAGCTTCGGAGTATTTTTATTGTAACGGAAATAGTACGCCTCCAGACCAGTGTTAAAAAAACAAATTTTAATTTGCTCTGTCTAGAAATGTCATCCGTTTCCAATGCAAGGTAAAATGAGCGTTTGAATCACTGTTCTATCTCATCAGTATCCTACAAACGTGGTGACCAAAGTGTAGGTACACTATTGGTAAGTTTGTTAATATTCGCCCCGCGCATCTGTCTGCAAAAAGGACGAGACAAGAGTTGGTGAAAGTAGGAAATCAAGTTGGAAAGTTTTTCATTAGTTTAGATTGGGGAAAGGCCTGTATTATTCAGTGTAATGAAATGTCCTTTGTCGTTAAAAATCAACTCGTTTAATTATTTTGACATTAAACCAAACACACTAATGTTACTTTGCATAGTGCATAGTGATGCCGTACAAACGAGAAAGCGTTTTTTTTATGTAAATTATGACAATTATTTTTCGTTTAATTTCTAAAAGAAATATTTAGAATTGTCACGATTCCACTGATTTCTTTTATTTTAGTCTTGAAAGATTTTTCACGTGCACACTGCAGGGTTAAATATAATTTATTGATCGTTAGAAAAAAAGTATTACGCAATTTATTGCGAATGATACACAAGAAAACATATTGTACAGAAATTATTTTAGTCGACATATGAAAATAACTGCAGGCAGAACAAGAATTTTTTTTTTAGATAATTTACTCTCATCTCATGAAACCATTCTGCAAATACACCTGTATTTGAAAAAAATGTACTTGAACCAAACAAAAAGTAAGGGTGATACAGAAGTAAAGACAAGAAGAGAACACTCCAAATGAAATTTAAAACAAAAAATGTTAGATAGAATAAAAAACTCACTTGATTGTGAACATCGGCGTCGAGAGCCAGCCCGTCCTTCCACCAGGTGACGGTGGCCGGCGGCCGCGAGCCGCTCGTGCTGCACGACACGTCTCTGGTGCGGCCGGCATGCAGCGGCCCGCCAGCCCCTGTCAGCCGCACGTCCAACGGCCGCACTGCAATCATGAACAAGAGCCGCAATTATAAACAGACATTTGTCATTTGACAGGTACACGTTATAACGACATCATCATCATCATTATCAAGCCAGCTATACACCAAGGTCAGCAAATTGCTGATTAGTAAAAGAGGGTGGACATAACCAAAGATTTAACATGGCGGTTACATGTTTTATAAAAATATTATGCTTATTCGCTTTTGAAATCGAACTTCTTTAGCGACGTGTCTGTTTGAAATTTTCTGTAACGTCAAAGGGAAAATGATTCAACGGCAGTAGAAATGGATAACGCATCGATGAAACGAGTTCCTAACTCCAAAGAAGTTTCACTTCTCCCGCGACCTTATATGTGAGTGTTTAACACTTTTCTTTTTAAAATGGAACTTTTAGCTCGCAATAACGCAGAATTTCCTGTCACGATAATAATGCATATGTACGAAAAATATAATTAGTTTTTACACAGTCGCTAACATGTTATATTTCCGATGAAAAAGGGTTCAAGTTTATTTTATTTTACTAACTTAACAAGCAGCAAAAGTTTTATAATATTGAAAAATTAATTATGCCCCTTTTATACAAAAAAAAAAACTTCTACGAACATTATTTTTCATTTGTTTGATAAAAAATTCGTTGCTTTAATCATAACACAGTTGTGCTAATGACGGATATAGTCTATTTTTTTAAAATTGGATATATTTTATAAATAAACACTTTTCTGAAAAACATTCGCTTATGATTTCGTTGACTGCTTCATTTTTGATGAGAAAACTTTATTGACGATTATTGGAAAAAAGAAATCAACAGCAAACTTTGCCAATAATATGTTTGAAAAGGCGGTCTTCTATTATAGATATGAAAGTCTATAGGCACTATAGAATTATTATTGTACGTGGAACAGGTATAAATATTTTATGTATACCTTCTGATAAATATTTTCCGGTATGCGTATAGCAGAATGTAGAAGTAAAAAACTTTTATAGTAGCGCAATAGTGTCTGTTACATCGAGCAGTGGCATTGTGTCAAAAACGAGTGTTAACGGGTCTTAACGGTCACACGACTCGTAATATTATTACGCACGAGTTCTGCACGTAATCCCTTTAAAATAGCTGCCTTTCACATCATATTCAGCTTCTTTAAGATTTTGTACAGTTCTATTTTGGAAACAAATTTCACTATTCTATTATAATATATAGGTTGTCCGTGAAAATTAATATTGGTTGCTGACAGGTAGTTTTTGAAAATTACTGTCGCGTATTTTTGCTTTTCATTGTAAAAAAATATATTTTGGGAAATAAATGCTGCCCCTATATTCAGAAGAAGTATAGAAGTGTAAAAAATCATGTAACAAATGAAAGCTCAGATCTAGCGCTTTTTTACGGCTAAATTCAACGTTTGTGCATTGAATTGGTAACAAGAAGATTAGCTACTTTAAGCTTTTAGCTCCTGAGTCGTATTATAATTGATTTATAATGCGTTTAAGAAGTACTGCTGCGAGAGTTAAGTTAAATTATATGGCAGTTCAAGATAATTAGTACCAATAAGTTTTCCGCAGGGTTTTCCTAATGTACATACCGCGAGAAAGTCCGCACTTGTAAATACAATGATAAAATTTACTGTAATTAAAATACCCTTCCACTCTGCATTGTGAATGAATTACAAAGAAGAAGTTCTTCAATAAAAATATGCTACTGTAAAAATTATTCTTATATTGTGAATTTTTTTTTAAACAAACGATTTTGTAATTTGGTCAATTTTAAGACGCAGCAGTGAGTGTGTGTTTATCTTTTTAAAAAAATCGGTCAAGTGCAAGTTATATAATTGCACACTTAGTGTTCCGCGGCATCAGCCCGCCACTTGTCTATTTTCTATTGCCAAATTTTGGTTCGGCAGTTATATAATTAAATCTATTGTTTATAAAAATTGATCGCGCTGGAACTTTGCTAAAATTTTTCGATCCTGATATTTTTTTTGTTCTATTTGCGTTTTCAGTTTTTTTACCAAAAATATATTTAATTCAATAAAGAATAAAGTAAATTTGTTAACAAAGCGGACTTCGCGTTTACTTACATTGTTTTGGTAACAAACTGATACGAAGTTTGTGTCGCCGGCCATAAAACGTTGGTCAGTTTTAAACAGCTTTCAGAGACACTGGACACCCCCCGGCAGCCTTGCATACAGTATAATATTCTAATCCTGTTTAGATAAACGTATTATTACAGTGCAGTGTAGCGTCTGAGCTACGCGTTACTTGCTAATCGCTAGACTTACGGAGTTTATTCAGTCTAACATACGAAACACGGTGCACAAATAATAATCATATAGTTGTGGAGTTAATTAGTTCAGTCGGTGTGTATTCGCAAAATCACTAACCCCGCTTATTAAGTTATAATGGTTCAATGAAAATGTCAATAATTACGTTATAGCTAATCTGTTGAAAGCTTAGATCGAACGTGAATCAATAATAAGTAGAATATAATAAGAGGCAAATTTACGCTGTGTTTAAAAAAGAAGTACCGTTCAAACATCTCGGATTACACTGTTCATACAAAATTACAAGTTTGCAAGGCAAATAGCATTTTGAGTTATGGGGAGGAGGGCGGCAGAGGGTCAAAAGTAAATATATACACATTGCACTGTTTGCCGAACTGGGCTGACAGTAGCGTGTGTCTAGATCGAAATATCTTTTTGATATAAACACCGTTTTAAAGTATCACAATATTGTTTATAAAAAAGTATGTAAAAAGGGAAAGTTTAGTATTTTATACAGGAATTTAAGGAATGCCTTTTATCTATCGTGCCTATACAGACACAATGTGTATTATTTACCTGCTATATAGATCGCCATCCCGTGAAGACTTGGGGGCCTGTGATATTTAATTAAAAATGATTCCTTTATCGAGCAACATACTCCCGCGATCACGATATTTATTGATACGGTCATCAAACTGGAACAATATATTACAAGGTAACACAAAACTTTTCAATTCAAATATATTTCCAATTACATTTTGTACAATTCTCTTGCTTGTTTTAAAATATATTATACGTTTTCTCTTGTTAGTTGTTTTTTTGCCTCGTTCAATTATTGATTACGTATTCACATCACCAAACCATTAATATTGAAATTTTTTGGAACCTACACCATTTGAGAAGTTTATGTTTGAAAACGTCGATAAGATTATCTAATTTCTTGTAATTATATTTATTTGCCACAATGTCATGCATTACTCAAAAAAAAAGGTAATACGAACCCTATGTTTTGTCTGATAAAATATATCAAAGCAACGGTATTTTTATACAAAATGACATTTGATTTTCGTTGTCGTTATTAGTAGGTGCTTTTTCCTTACTGCTTATTTCCATTTTCTCGTAATTATATAATAGAGCCTATTTTGTTTCCAAGGCATTCGACTTTCGATTGGTGAAGGTACCTACGTAGAGAAAAACGGTTTTCTTAATATTTCATGCAGATACCGCAACAGTTATTATTAAAAATTCGAAGCAACATATATAAAAGTTTACAACAAATTTCTGTAATTAAAAAAATGCTACTCACGAGTTAATTAGATAAATTCTTTTCGAAATTATTAAACGTAACATAAAGTTAGAAAATTCTTTCATAATACTTCAGACTGTTTGTTGTTTTGCGTTAATTTCACTTTCTAATGATTTTTAAAAACTTTTGTTATTAATTTTTAAATTTTTGTTTTGTGAATACAGATTAAAAAGGTATCTTGCTATTTTTCGCTTTTTTTTGTAATTAATATATTTTATATAAGTTACAAGTCAATATTTAAATGTTATATACAAAGACAATTTAACAATTTAAAGTCCTTCAAGAGTGAAATTATTACCCTCTTTCAATAAATGTTTGTTGATAAAATTCCCTCGATTAGTAAAAAATTATTATATTTTCGTTTGTCGGCAAGCCAGTCCGAAATCCATAATTATATATTTCCCCAGACGTGGCAGCATTGTGTTAACTGGATAATATGGAACGCCGTTTTGCGATTTCGATTTCAATCCAATTGACTAGGTAATGGTCA
Organism: Xanthostigma xanthostigma; assembly: GCA_963575645.1. Lineage (NCBI taxonomy): Eukaryota > Metazoa > Arthropoda > Insecta > Raphidioptera > Raphidiidae > Xanthostigma > Xanthostigma xanthostigma. The sequence continues at coordinate 75,100 of OY754472.1, forward strand.
TTGGTCATTTGTCCACGTGGGCACGCTCTACCTACATACATAATATTATGAGTGTAATATTATGTGCATTGTATTAAGTCGTGACGATCATTTCCCACGGTACGGAGAAATGTCACTATCATATTTCAAATTTACGCTGCCGGAAAGGATTTTCAAGGGTCCTCTGAAAGGATCGTTTGTAATTTACATACAGTAGCGGAAGAACACCAGAATGTACTACATCCTGCCTACCCAACACATTGTCATACGCAGCTGATTCTAAAGTCATAATAATAATAATAATAATAATAATATTATGTCCAACTGAAGCATATTAATTGAACTAAAGTTTTATTTATAAAAAATAGTGAAAAAGAAAATTATACACAAGATTAATAACAGACAGCACGGGTCGCCAAAAAAAATACAGCTACCGACTTGGAACGTCGTCAATATTTCATTATTACCTACTAGTCGATAGCTATCCAGTCAGGCTTCGTTCGGGTTCAAATCGCAATTTTTGGTCACTGCTCATTCCCCTTTCATTGTAGCGTGAAAATATACCGGGTGTTCATTCGAAAACTTCCATCAAAAATAACTAGAAAATTGAACTCTAGATTATTAAAATATATTTTCGTTTTTGCGAATACCAATTCAATTAAATTCCCATTTAAATAAAAATTGATCATCTATTGAACAAGGCGTGACGTCATTAGTTTGCAGTCTACTTGCAAGCAACAATAGGTACACGGCGTTTGTCTATCAAAATTAATTCGCTACTATAAGTTACTGAATTTTTAAAAACTTAATAATAATGATTTGTACTATGCAGCTGCGGATGCACCGCATCATAGCCTTTTCTCGTCATTTACGAAATTGGCAGGTTCTGAACCGTTCAAATATTAGAACAATTTCAACATGCCTTTCCTGCTTATTTTATATTTCAATATGCATAGTAAGATTTTGCAATTACCATTTTTTTGACGTGATAACGTCTTATAAATTGATGAAACACCAGCTGCACGCACGAAAAAGTGTAACGTTCCGTTCCGCCGTAACGTTCCGCCTGATCCTGTGCGTGCAAGCGAGAGCGCAGTAATGTATTATTAATTAATATGATATTCGAGCGGAATACGTTATCACGTAAAACTATCGTTCGTAAACCGACTTTACAGACAACCAATTTTTTAATAATTTTTTATAAAAAAAAAATAATTCACATATCCAAAAGACAGATTCTTGTAGCATAATAAAATGGACATTGAACACCCTGTACATAGGTACTGTATGCTCTTTGTGTAGAGACCATGTACGGACCGTAATAATGTACGGCCATCTTACAATTGCTGCAGTGCTCCCAACACAACGCAAATCGCATTACGTACAGGGACTTTGTTTATACATGGAATATTATGACGGGGTTACATAAGCTCCGGATTTTATTACAGCCGAAGTTAAACTTTGGCGGTAAATTAAAATTTAACAGAGATTCAGCTTAAAAAAATCGATCAAATAAACTTTGAATAGATTTGTAAACTTAGAACGCAGTTTGTTAAGTTGTAACTGTACTGCAATCTGATTGCAAGCTCGGTCGTATTTTTTTGCAGAACTGGGAACCGCTATAAAGTTGTTCTTTATGAAGTCAGGCGACATAATCTCAAATGGCGTCCTCAAAGTGAAAACATTAGTTAAAAATATGTTTTTCTAGCTCACACTCAAATTTTTAGGAGAACCAGTAATTTTATAAAGCACAAATTTTCCAAGAAAAAAAGTCTGGACGACATATTATATTATATTATGTCTAAAGTAACGCGAAGAGCTGGATACAAAATTGCGTGGCATATTGCAAGAACACAGATGAAGTAAATGCACTCGTAGAGTTATAATTAATTATTATTCTACATGCGGTCAGGCCTATAAAACACAGCTAATTTTTAATACAAATTTAAATTCGTGCTGTACTTTGTGATTTTTTTATCGATTGTCGGATATAAAAAATAATAACCGGTAACCGCTTAGTCGACCAATTAACTGAGTTTCGTGTTTAAATATTTCAAAGCACTCTGCTATAAATATGGAGGATCACTTTAAATGCCTGGGTGCAGCTATTTTATAGTTGAAGTTGTGCAAAAAAAATATTGTTTCGTTGACTTTCTCACTTTCGTTTAACGTGAACACCCTGTGTTATTGAAAAAAAACACGAAATTATTTTTACGGTGGAATAAGTAAAATCATTTAGTTTAAAAACAGCTCCTTTGTTGTCGCAATCGTTTCGTTCTATTTCCGTTCTTAAAACGTTGTCACAACAGAACTTACATAAGTAATATACGAGTACAGTTTATGTAAATAACAATTTTCCAGTATATTAGCTTCGAGATTTGTTTCTAGTATTTACAGTGGCGACTCGTCTGCCGTGTAAATTGGGCAGCGAAAACTGTTTTTTTGTCGACGTTATTTTTGTATTTTATATTGCACTTCTTTATTTTTACTTCCCACCCCTACTACGGGGTGGAGAAGACTTGGATTCAGTCAAAAAACAATGTTTTTGGGGGATTTTAATAGATCTGCACGTTTTGAGCGATAAATAACGTGCCACAGTGAACCAGGATTATTGGTGTAAGGGTCATAATGAAGGGTACCCAAGGTACTCATGGCTATACGTTAGCAACAAAGTAAAATTTTTGTACTCAGCGCTAGAAACTCAATGAAAAAAATCATAAAAATCCAAAATATATTACATCCTGTTTATTGATATATCACCACCGAAATTATCCACTCAATGGTTATATCAAAATATTGATACGCATTAAATTGTCAATATTTTTCAGAAAAGTGTTTTGTCATTTGACATTTTTAGCATCTATAATATATCGGGAAAAGTACCCAACCCTAGTGTTTCGTGTACCGAAATACACAGCTCTTAGTAAGAAAAAACAGAACAGAAAACATGTTAAATTCTAATATCTCCGGGGAATAAACCTTTTACTTTTCAAATACAACGTAAGACTGAATATCAAGTTTTCCAATTTTTTATTTTATCTCTAAAAAAGATTCTATGAATTAGAAAATAATTTAAGCATTCCATTGCCACGGAAATGATTGTACGACTACATTTATTTTAATAATATTAATGCCAATTGGGATTATAAATAGCAAATATTTTTATGTATATTGTACAAAACCAATAAGTAGTATCCGTCCAGGTTTCACCCGGGAGGTGCAAAAGAACGAATGGGAGACATGAGTACACACGTTCATCTTAGTTTACCGGACGAATGTTGTGTCTAAATTTCATGCTGATCGGAGTTACCGTTCAAAAGTTTTTGTCGGACGGATAGATTTTAGATTATCTAAATTTTAGTACCTAGTTTTAAATTTGTCAGTGCGCGTTTTATTAGCTGTCGAAATCAATGTTAGCGAAGAGTGAGAAACTTATACATAAAAGTAGCTAGTAGGACGTTTTAAAACTCGTTCCAAACATTTTAACGTCAATATAGATAGTATAATATCCATATTCGTATGTACAATTTTGTGTACTACGATGTTTGCAAGGGAGCATGTAAAATCAGTATAACAAACTTATAACAAGGAAGCTATCTGGAATTCTGGAAGCTATTCTAGAGTACGAGTTGTAACTTGTTACTACTTCTTATATACATTGACATTCTCTAAAGCACTTCACACACGATACGATCTATACATTAACGTTGTCAGAAAATATGTCAAACAACAGGAACAACACTATAATATATTACACTTACAGAACAAAATATTTTAATGAATCTGCAAGTTTAACTAAGAAGTATAATCACGAATTAAAACAAATATAATTTATTAACTATAAAACAAGATTTTTAAAAACGTATTCTGCGATAAAAAATCAAAATTATGCATTTTTAGCTTCCTGCTATTGAAATTTCTCCATAAAAATGATATTTTTGGTTTTCGTCCGATTTTAAAAAATGGTTTTTTGATCAGATCTAGACGTGTTGAGGTCCTAGAAAGTTATTATTATTATTTTTGTGTGCAAACAAACGTATGTCGTACGATATCTTGAGAGCGAATCAACCGATTGAGATTGAATTTGAGACTTAAGTCTGATTAAATTTTGGAGTCAATCTAGTTTCAAAGTTATTCAAATACAACTATCTATATACAATTAATAATAATTTATGTACGCTGATTATTTTAGATTTTCTTTGTAACAAGCATTGCGATAGAAACAGAGCTGTAATTAAAATAATTGAATCGTTCATTTGTCAGAAATATTTGTTAACGAATTAAAAAGAAAGTAGGTTATCGAACCAAGCGCCCGATTACAAAAATTAACGGATTTCGTCATCCGTTACTCTAAGCAATAGGCGGCATGCGATAGAAGTTTTATTTTATTTTTTCATGGATATTCATACAGCGGCAGTTTTGTGGTTTCAGAGGTCTTACAACGTCCATATCGTGATATTTTGATGTTCTCCTTTTCGTCATAAAACTTTTTTTTTTCATTTTATGAATGATGGCGGATTAGACCGGGCCTTTGAAGGTATGTTCGGACGGTCTATAAAGGGTGATAAAAATAAAATCATCAAATGTCGAACAGTAAGTTTCTCGTCTGATGCGAGCCTATCCCATATTTATACACAATCTGATCGAAATATTCTTTACGTTCGAGATTATGAGGTTTTATTTACCATTTCATAACAGTGATATCGTTGTCCTCTAACAAAATTTTTTTGTACAAATATCAATAGCCGCACAGTATGCATATAACTCTATACAGAGAAAATTATACAGTCAACTTTTACTGTTCGATTCTTTTCTTCGCTAATACTAGTAGCTCTGTCAATATCTTAATTTGGTCACGCGAATGAGTCTTATATCAACTAGAGAGTAGAGAGTTTGACGTAAATCATTATTAAAAATGAAAATCATTGCTATAATGAACGGAAGTTTCGAAGTGGGGGTCGTATCAAACACGTTCAAGTATTAAATGTGAAATAAGACCAATACCGCTAATTAGTTTCTTTTTTAATTGTAATAAGTTGATAAATGGTTCAATTTAATTTTTACTGCGTCGGGAAATTGTCCAGATAGATTTTCTGGCAATACCGCGTGCAATCCGGTATCGGCATTCGCTTTGAGTGTGTAATCAGCTTTACCATACGTTATGGTAAGTTTATACTGTTATATGAAACGCAAATTATTTTCATAAAAAAACATGTAAACTCGGCTTGTTACAAAATATATTTGCCAAATTGATATCGACATAGCTTCCAATCAACGTCTTATTATAAACGTGTTTAATATGTTTATTTTACTGTAAATTTTGATGGAGTCGGTGTTCAAAATTTGTAAATATTATTAAGTAAATATCTAAAGGCAAGTTAGTAATCATATTTCCAGCACAATTTATATATAACATTTTTAATTTTTCGCGTTTTGATATCCTGATCGATGTCTATGTGGACACAGTTTTTCTCCTATATTGCAATATTGGGCAAACGAGACAACAAAGATCACGCGGGTTTATTTTGTTCAGAATTTAACTTATATTTCATAAGATTTTGAGTAAAAACAGTCCAGTGGATGTAAAAAGTTCTTAATTTAAACAAATTTAATAAAAGTTCCGTATTATTGTGCTGCCAGTTTGACCCGCTCCTCCACCACATGTAACCCGTCGTACTTCCACCGTATAAAGGTTATACAAAGATTTCGCTTAAAAACAAGAGTCCTGAAGTTAAAAATGTTTATTCTGTGAATCAGTGCGTCTGAATTCTGTACGCTGTACGTGCCGCAGTATTTTGTATCGCCATACCGATATTTAAATACTATTTTCTCTTCAGCTGCTTTCGAAGTCCAATAAGTGCATCGACAAAATGTCACATTTATTAATAGTCGGTAAGTAAGAGTGGAAACTAACCGACAGATATTTCTCTTTCTAAGTTATATGGCAAACACTTAGGGGAACAAACGTCGAGGTCTCGTCCGACAAAAATTACTTATAAAACTCGTGACAGTTTGCCTCCGTTCCTGCATCGGTATAAAAAAGTCGACTGGATAGTCAGTCCTACACTTTCCACCTAGTAAACAAAACTGAAAAGTTTCCTAACAAAACAATTTTCGTTTCATATACTTAACATTCAAAACATGGCCAAATTCTAATCAGATCAATATTGATTGTCAATATTGGCTACATCATTTCTCTCTTTCTCTAATATTGCTTTCTACTAAATTATATTCTTTAGCTACACGAAAAAGTTGAAACAATCTAAAAATTCTACTGATTGCGTTACAATATTGTTTCTGTAGTTACCTACTAGTTGATATGTCAAAACTTTTTTGACTCCTCAAGTCGTGTGTGGCGTTTCCTTGTTATTAGAATTTAGATCAGAGTGGCACGGTTTTAAAATTCGAATAGTAAGTATTTGTCGAAAATCTATAAAAGATCCTTGAAATTGGTTGTGATTGGCCTTCTCTGTCAAAAATTTCAAGCGTCGTTTCTTGTAGCACTTGTATAAATTAACTTTCTGTCTCATGAACTGTGGGCGTTTGGTGAAGTTTTCTACCAGTTTACATTTTGTAATTGCAATTCATCTGAATACGTCTGTACGATCTGTCGAACGATTCCTTACGCAAAATAAAACGAGATAAAATGTACGCCTGGTATTTCAATTTGTCTGCGAAATCGTGTTCGCAAACAAGCATGAACGTGTGTGGAACCTCAAGTAGACATGTATGTGTCTACCTACAGCAGAAAGTAGAAACAGATAGACGTCATGCATATATATTCTCCTGTTTGCCTCGAAAACTTTACAACGACTCCCCTCGTCTATAAATGCGCGTCTCCGAACCGAGTTCGTTTTTGATTTTACTTATTTACTTTATTTTATTGAAGATATAGAGTTCTATTTAAATGTTTGATTTATTAGGTTGAAAAATAAACATTATAATATTATGCTTTTTATTGCAAAAAAAAGTTTGTAGAAAAAAGTCTGCGTGTAACCTTTACGCGCTATTGAATCATAACATGTAAACAATACATATATTGGGTTGGAAGTTTTTCTCATATGTATATTGTATAGATTCAGATAAATAGTCAAAAAATGACGAGAACTCAAATACCATTCTAGAAATCTTTAAAATTGTACAATTAGGCTTTTGAAAAAAAAATAATTATCGATTTTTTTATTGTATTTTAAAACTTTATTATAAATAATATTGATAATCGATGCGAAAAACTTTCAAAAAACTTTTTTTAAATTAATTATAAGCAATTTAAAATTGATAAAATATTAAAAAAAATCACGTGACCGTAAACGCACTAAAATTGTTTTTGACAGTTGTGACGTCATATTGTTAAAATGTATATAAGCAGTCTATCAATGGCTTCTACATATTGTGTATTGACTAAAACTATTCTAAATTTAGTATAAAAAAATATTGTTGACAAGTAATTCCATTTAATAATGTGTGACAAAGCTTTTATAAAAGCCAATTCTGCTAATATACTTACTGTAGATATTATTTATGATCACAGATTTTCTAAAAAATGATACATTTTCGGTTCAATTCAGCTGAGAGAAAGTTTTTTTTTTTTTAAATAATAATGTGACTGTAATATTTTATGAGAAACTAAATATTTTTCATTTAATATAATTAGTTAATTTATTATTATTATTTGTAGGGTGTCACTCGAAAGATATACCTATATAAAGATTATATTTCTAGTTGAAACATACCTTTTCACTACATTATTAAAATACACAGCGGCTTTTAAGTATGAAAATCGGTTTATATTTTTAATGACGCTCTGTTCTGAACTTACAGTCTTTACCACCTGGCAAATACTTAATCGTATGTACCACACACCATTTTTGTCATGTGTATTGTGTATGCGAGTTATGGTTCAAAAAATGCTGGCACATCATAATCTAACTGAAATACACTATTTTATTTCATTGTTTGAAAATTTTTATTGTTGTCACATTGTTACTAATTTTTTCAATTGTTATCTTAATATGAGAAAAAAAACACAGCTCATACTAGTCTATTATTAAAAGATATTAAGTATTATTATGTATGTAGGTACTACATTTCCTTGAATATCGATTTTTGTGAGTTTTTTGTGACCTATGCAAAGCAAATATTATTGATTGAAATATTATACAAGACATTGCTAAGAAAAATACATCGATAAAATTGATATACCATATTATTCTTAAAAATGAGTGCCGAGAAATGACAATGGGTGAGTAAAATTACATCCGAAACGACAATTTTTAAAGGATCTAAAATAACAGCGGCAGATTTCAAAATGACGACCTACATAAATAATATTTACAAAGGGAACGACTGTTATTATAGAGAAAAGTAGTTGGTAAAGTTGAATCTTGGATTTCTCGTTTAAAAAATACATAACATTGAAATTAATTCGTTTCGTAAAAAAAATTGTACAAAATCAACAAATCACAGCAAATTAATAATATTATGTTTATTGAACTATTCCAAGCAAAGTTCGGTCACCCAGATATTTAAATTTATACGTTGATATAAATTATTATTAATTACAGTATTATATTAAAATACTTACATCAAAATGATCCTTGCAACACAAAAAAATGGATGTTTCATGATGTTGACACCATTGTTTTCGACGTGTAACATCTTGTGGCACATTTAAAAACATTTTTGGGGAGTTTTTTATGTAATATTCGTACACCTTTGTACAAAGCAAGCACGATAACATTTAAGATTCGACATTTTTGATAAATTTATTAATATATTGACTGTATTCAATCAATGAGAGGTTAAAACACTGTGTCAATTGCATGTGATGATAATAGAAATTTACATTATGACGTCACATTACGCTCGGGAAATGTCGGCTCGTTCTCGGAACTGGGTACAAAAATTTATTTTTAATTTGATATAACTTTTGAATTATAACGAAAATAAAAAAAAGAAAAATAGTTTTGTTATAAAACTTATATACGATCTTTCCATTTATGACAAAAAAAAATTTCATTCAAAAGCCCAATTGCAAACTAAGTTACGAATTTATTTATTTGTTTTTATTCAACTTACTTCTGTGTAATTCTTTAAAAAAAACCTGAAAAATCAAAAATTAACGAAAAGATAATTTTTTAACCAACCTAGTGTAGCTGGTGGTAGGACAACAAATATAAAATGCATTATATTATTTAAACTATGAAACTTCCTATTTGCTTTCCTTGCTAAGTTATAAATATAATCTATAACGATATAAAAATAAACGTTGTGAAACCCGAAAAACATTAACGTACCTACTAAATTCAATTCATTGACTTAAATTTAACGCAAAAGTCTAGCAAGAAACGGAAAAACACAAATATCTTGAAACAATAAAAATGTCACAGACGATTTATTTCTTTGTTACAGCAGTGCAATTTAGGCGATACTGAAGAAGTTATTTAGTCATTCCCTACACCAGTTTCTATCGCCATGTGCCAGCAAATTGCATCAGACGTAAAAACTGTAATGTCAGATAACTGTGTGATACAGCATTACGTAGCGTATACATCAGCAGTTTAGACCAGCACTTCCACCGTCCTACACCCGCCACTTCCACCAGCTGTGACCAAGCTGCATTAAACGAGAGAGAGAGAGAACGAAAAAAGAGGATGTACTACTATATGAAGTCAAGGAAAAAAAGACACTGTGATAGATGCGTTGAGAATGTGATGTCATTAATGCGAGTTATGCCATTACTTACATCATTTTATACACTTCTTCTCTACCGCCGCATGACCGGCAAAGTAATCCTCAATATACATAATATTAGTTTTTTCTTTCGTGAGTTCTCTGCGATATATACATCTTATTAAGGACTGTGTTTTCCGTGACGCACCGAATGCAAATTTAAGAATATTTTTTTTCCATTTGGTTGTGCTGCTTTAAAAAAAAATTAATATCTCACTGGTTCAACGATCCGAATGAAATTTCTAGTTCCCTAATCTCTATACAAGGATAATAATTCAATTCTAGGGCTGAGATCAAGATTCCATTTATAAAAGTATAATTAGTAGACATTCTCCTGCAGTTTTAATTTATCGCCTACATACAAATTAATTATTATTGAATTTTACTTTAGCGACTCTTGTCGTGGGCCTGAAATGGCTCGCCTACGCACGAGAAGCAGCTGTCTTGTAGGGAGTCGGACAAAAAGAATATAATTCACACAAGAGAGGAAAGAGAACGCTTGCTTAGAACACATCACGTACTGCAATGTGAAGTAATTTCAAAATAAAAAGGAATATTGAATTAAATTTTAGTGTGAAACAGGAAGAGCAAACAAGAAATAGGACGGAACAATGACAGACAAGACGTGACAATGCCGCAAGTATCTCTGAGGGAATCGGACTAATAACATTCAATTGAAATGAGTCTGAATTCCGGAGTTCAGCCCTCGGGCATATTATATTGCGTGCGAGCAATGACCATATACGTTGAATCGCTTTATCCACACTGGAACAACGTCAACAACAAATCAAAACATTTTTCTTTTTAAATGGCAGCGTAAAGTTATTTTGTGCGTTGTGTTGAGAGAAGCAGACACAGAATTCATTTAAAATATATAAATTCGTTGACATAGGACTAAAAACTTCCCTACTATATTGCTATCGAAACATCTCTTTTTCAACTCAAAACTACCCCCCCTCCGTTTTGAGTGTTTCTAAACCGTGATTCGGACAATAAAAAATATCAAACGACAAAATTGTAGAGCAGACCTACAAAATGCATAAGTGACAAAGTTATTATCCGAAATTCGACCAAAAGGAGACGTTGGGACACCGATGTAGGTAGTAACCTTATTTCTAACACTCTTGAATAACGTGGCTAAATTAAATATAACGTATGATATTCGATGTGCACAAAGAAACAGACAAGATTGATGTTTCGAAATAGCATTGAAACGTAAACAAACACAAATCAAATAAATATGTCCACTATTTACATACATCGCTCGTCTGCGGGGTTTATTGGCACATTCAAATATGATACACAAGCACCTCTGCTATATTAATTAATTACCGACTGTTTAGCCCTCCCGCCAGCACGAATTTGAAACGGGAATCACTGCAGGGGACAGCGTCTATTGACCGACGTCGGGTTTGTTAGTGTAAAATTGCGGTAAAATATACAAAACCAGCCGGGGAATTAAAATTACAAACTAGTTTAAAAATGTCAACAAAGGGGATCACCCGCTGGCATCGCACCGTTGTAAAATAAGTTGTGTGCTAATTAGTTTTTTGTCTAAGTCAATTGCCCGATCAATTATTATGTTTTGATTGAATTTTTTTTCCTATAGTTACAAATAAAAAATCATAAAATAAATAGGTACTTACGATACATTTCGATGGAAAATCGAACGCTCGACGGTTCTCGCAGTTCGCTGTTGAACGCCTGACACGTGTAGCCGGTGAGAAGGTCGCGTCTGTGCAATCGGCTAATGTGCAGTGAGTTTTTACTCATCAACTTATCTTCATATACGTCGTCGGTGTCGTCAATCAGTTCGCCTGATCGCCACCAGGCTAGTCGCGACAGTGGTTTACCTGTCAATTAAAATAATAATAATAATAATAAAGTGACTTTGTGTCAACAAATAACCGGAACGCTTTTGAATAAAAAAATCTTTATTTTTCGACACTACTTTATTTCCAAGGAAATATCCATTATAATTTTTTCGTAGTATTGAAAAAAAACGCGAGAAACTGAAAATAATAATGAAGAATTTAATAATAAATAAAAAAATTTAATTTAATTTTTTTTTTCGGTTTATACATTAATTTAAAATGCATGGAGTATAACTTTCCGTCGTGTGTCTACAAACCGTCGTTTTATGATTCAAAAAGTATATTTTGAAATTAGAATACAATTTCCGATAAGTATAGCTTGAAAATCTTTGATTTCCTGATAAACAAATTTTTTTTTTCACATTATTCTGAAACCTAACGAACGTTCATACAAAGTGCAGACAATTTTTGATAAGCCATTGTTAATATCTGACATAATATCGATTGTTAAACTCAGAGAAACGTTTCGTTGAATAATATAATATTTGTGTAGGTGCGTGCGAACAGCCACTTCTTATATGTGTGCAATCTTTTGTCTGTTATCTACACCTGTCTTCGGTGATGCCAACTTAAGTTGTTTTTCCTGCCAAGTTAAAGTTTAATCTTCAGTTCGTTACATGTTGACATTATTGAAGCGTTGAATATATCACTTATTTTATACTCGAACTCACGCAGACTTTTTTAAATACAATAGTTTTATAGCCTCATACCAGACACAAAAATCTTTAGTTGAGATTGGAATCCGCTAATCCAAAAGTTAAAAGGCAAAATAATGAAATAAGTGGAAAAAGTTATCGGGGATTTTATTACTACGAGTTAAGGAGACTAACGGACAATAAGCTTTGACAGAAGTAATTGTGATCTTCCACCTGGAAGTTCAGTAATATCTGGAATATTTTTAAGAAATTATGTTGGCAACACTGCACTGTTTGTACCTATACATAAATGTGTCATAAAGCAAAACGGCTAATGTCAGATTTTCAGTGAAACTCAACAAACTCGCAAAATTTAAGAGATCTTTGTTTCGAATTTATTTAGATTTTAAATGTGTGTTGATGAATAAGTTTTGTTCCAGAGGAATTAGTATTCCATTGAAAGAACTAAATGAACAGACAGACGCGAATAACGACTTTGTTTTATACTATATGCAGAGATTAGAGATTACTGTCTTTTTTCGTTTTGCAATGCTTTATTAATGTATCAAGCTCAAAGTTGATATTTTTGGGGCAGATTGAGCTTGATCTGATGTCTGCACACTAATTCATAGTTACCCAATACTATTAATCTTTTGCTTCATTCAGAGCGGTACAAAAAAAAATCGATTTATCGAAAAACAATAATTTCTGTTTCGTTCCGATATTTTTCAGAAAAAATCAACATTTCCACCCGACTGTATAACGCGTGCCAGGATTTCGACATAGGCGATTTTGAATTTTAGTCGCAGATGTATAAAACGAATCCATCAACTCCAGGCACATGCTACCACCTTGAAAGTTAAGATAAAAAATATAGACGTTTACACGCTGTTTATTTTGAAAGAACCTCTCACATACTTTATAAACATGTTTGCCTATTGTTTTGGCAAAATATTGTACCTACGTGTGCGCAGTTGAATCTAGACAACCGAACAAAAGAAAATCATATATTTTTGTCTCGTCAACAGGTTTTTTTTCATAAAAATGTCACAGGCTGAAAGGGCGTAAATTTATGCAAAACAGAAATAAAAATATAGTCATGAGTGTCTAGTGAGAAAAATAAGTAAAAATATGTACTAGTCAAAGTGTTAAATTTAGTCGACAAAGTTGCGTAGTTATCTGAGACATAAATTTTAGAATTTAAATGTATCAATAATAATAATAATAATAATAATAGCATACTTTATTCTTTAATACTAGTTACAGTGTAGAATGAGTCCAGGTAATTACATTAATATTTTAGCATAATAGAGTTAAAATTTTAAACATAAAATTTACTAAAAATATTGTTAAAATTATATATATACATTATATGCAAAATGCATACACATGTTAAAAAAAAAGAAAAAAGATAGTTAAAACAAACAATTAGGCGTATTTAAAAATTCTTCGAGGCAGTAAAAATTGTTCTTTAAAAGAAAGAGTTTTAAACGTTGTTTAAATTTAGGAATTGGTAGATTTTTAATATGCAGTGGCAACTTGTTGTATATTTTCAATATTGTGTGTAAGGGCCCTTTATTTACTTTAACACGAGATGTGATATAATCATTTTTCGTCCGTGTTTCGTACAGATGGTTACGAATATGCGAACTTAAAATTTCTGAACAAAATCGGAAAGAAACCATTTGCACTACACCCAATAAAATAGCAACTAAGGACACTAGCAATATGAACAATGTGTGTAATGCAAGAAAAATTTAAGAGTGAAAAGATGACTCAGCTAACTCAGTCAATTCCGTACAACAGTGTAACAAACTGTTGCCGCTACAAACAAGCGGGATATATAATGCGCTGAGAAATTAAAAAAAATGTATCGTTTTTAATAATGGATGAAGCTTTCGAGCGTAGTAGGTACGTATCAGTTTATCATCATAAAATAAACAAGCAAATAAAACAACGGTATATATTATATAAAAATCACGAAACGATTCCTCCGAATATGAGGCGAGTGGACGTCCGTCCGTCGGAAACAGTAGACTGCGCTGAAGGAATCACGTAGCAGAGGCGCTGCTGTAGGAAATAGTGGAGAATGTGTTGCGAAGCGAAACAAGGCGAAGCCCGAAGGTTGCCTCAATTAATGGAATAATCATTTAATGCTTTGCACGTTCTACTAATCCTGCTTTGTTTGTATCTCATCTATCATCCTTGATTGCAAGGATCATTTTTAAAATAAAATAAAAGACTGCGTCATGAATTTTAACAGAACTGAAAATAAACATAGGTATTGCTTTATCTGTCGACGGTGTCAAGGTGAAAAGACATAACCGCAATTAATTATTCTAAGTTTTGTTCAGTGCTTTCAGGTTATAAATTCGCATCGAATTTGTTCTTAGAACAAATTCAAATCGGTTCGTAACCGATGCATCGAGTTGACAGAACAAGGCAAAAGTCGCGTTAAGTTCAACTGGACCGTAAAAGCCTAAAAAAATATTGTTTCTACTATAATTTTAGACAATAATATCGAATCAATAGTCTCTCGATATGATATTTGGTACTACAAAATAATAATCATTTATTCCAGCAATGAAAGTAAAAATGATAATTAACTGTTTTAATTAATGGAAGAATTTCTTGGTAGCGATAGAGAACTTACTATTAGGAACTGTTGCACTTATTTGACGTTTAGTAAATGGTGAATTTTGTTTTTATTCATAATATACAGTTTTTCAATATTTTTGTAAATATTATACGTAGGTATATTTAAGTGTTAGGCATAAGCATGTCATTGATTAAAAATTTGAAAAGATATTTTAGAAAATCTAAAAAAAAATATACATATAACGACTAGCTAATATTTTTTTTTTTCAGTTCGACAGTTGGCGTTGATATAAATACCTACATGCAGTAGAATAATTTTGGAAAGTTAACAAATAAATTCCGGATTTGATATTGTATATTTGCATAGGTAGTAGGTACCAATGTGTTTATGTGCAGGAAATATTAAATATGAAATCTCTGAAAATTATGTAAATTTCACAGCATGTGGCACAGAAAAAGGGTGCGTAGCTCAACTGTTAAATCGCATATTTTTTCGATTAAATTTGAATACTTAAAAATAACGATTATGTAAACATTGCTGGAACAAAAGGATGACAGAATATCTTTTAGTAGAATTCACACGCGGCTGCTTATTTTTCTGTAGACGCGTAATAATTTTGCAATGGCGATAAGAAAAATATAGCCTGTCCTAAAAGAAAATGTTGATTTAGTTTTCACACTTGTTTTGCACAATTTGCGACAGTTAATAATCACGACAGTTACGTTAGTTTTGTTATCCAACAGTTTTTATTAACAACTTGTATTTAAAAATATTAAAGTATTTATAAAGTTTACAGTGCTGCTATTATAAGAAATTAAAAATGCGAATTATGTATCAGTGTGCGTTTTGTGCCTCGTTATTAATTTAAATAAAATTTTATTAACAAAGTAAGGTTAAATTTCTAGAATATTTGCTTTTTGATATACAAATGTAACTTGGTGTTAACAAGGCGTTACTGTAATTCGAAGAGAAAAAAAGAAATACTATTTTCGTACTTCAGCCTTTAATCTAATTATAGCAATGTTTGAACAGCTAGCCTTCGCAGTGCAAACGCAAAAAAACCAAGTTAACACAACCGTGTCTCTAACTATCTAGAGAACGGTCCCATATTTGCATAGCTGTATAAATAACAGGCCCGAACTAACAATGAACTGGATTTGAGATGTTTTACGAAAATAACACTGAGCACGCCATAGCGCGAAGAATTGTTAAATTTAAACTTTAAAGTAACACAACTTTATTAGATTTAAATATATTAAAAAAAACCTTTCGCGATTAATTTTGAACTTTTCAGGTCGATGAATAGAAGAAAAAAAATAATGAAAAGGATCACTCTCAAATAAACATCGAGTAAAAATTGAAATATACAGTGAATGTTCGTTTTGAATATCAAATGTCAAATTTTGTTTTCATCATCCCAACTTCAAATGAAGCAATTAAATTTCTTTACAGTTCGTAACAGTTTTTACAAAGTCGTTACGCAGTACACCAGAAAATTAAAAAACTATTGGCTTTTAAAATGCGAACACGCTTGAATGCGTATACAAGAAAGAAATCAAAATTTTCCTTCGCTATCACAACAAACATTTAGTCCTACAAAAAAATAGCAAAATTACTTTTAAACTAAAACTTCATCAGCGACGTATCTGTTTGAAATGTTATGTTACGTTAAAGGGGAAATGATTCAACGGTGAGGAAATATCAGAGAAACGCAAAATGGATGACGCTTCAATGATTTAACGGGTTCATAACTCTAAAGATAAGTTTCATTTTTAACCGACGAAAAACAAAAACGGAGGAGGTTCTCAAGTCGACGCGTATATTTTTTTTTTTATTTTTTTTTTTTTTTATTTATGTATGACCACGCATAACTTTTTACAGAGCAGTCCGATTTTGATAATTTTTTTTTTGTTTGAAAGGGTATACCCCGAAGTTGGTCCCATATAAATTTGGTAAAAAAATTCCAAACCCTAAGGGTAGGAACACAGGGGATAATTGATTGTTCACTCACTGATTGTAATGTATGACCACACATAACTTTTTACCGAGTAGTACAATTTTGATAATTCTTTTTTTATTAGAAAGGGTATACCCCGAAGTTAGTCCCATATAAATTTGGAAAAAAAATTTCAACCCTAAGGGTAGGAAAACAGGATTATTGATTGTTCACTCACAGATTGTAATGTATGACTACGCATAACTTTTTACAGAGTAGTCCGAGTTTGATAATTATTTTTTTATTGGATAGGGTATACCTCGAGGTTGGTCTCATATAAATTTGGAAAAAAAATCCTACCCTAAGGATGGGAAAATAGGGGTGATTTATTGTTCACTCACAGAGTTTCATGCTGAGTTGTGTATTACAATTATAAATTATATAGCCACAAAAAATTATAAAATAAAAACTTTTTAACAAAAAAATTAAACCGCCGAAAAACTGAAAAGCAAAAAATAATAAATCTTTTTGTTTAACTAAGTTCTATCTAAGTAGTTGAACGTATGTGTCAGTCTAGTATATCTAAGTAATTTTGAGTCGGCGTCAAACGATCAATGAACAAAGATCACTAAAAGAAATAAACAAATCAAATTTATAATGATACGTGAAATCTCCAGCGATAAATATTAACATTCCAAACATGCGCTCTCCACACGACCACTCGCAAAGACGTGTGCCCTCAGTGTGTGCCCGTTCGGGTTGCTCTGTCGCTGACATTAACTTCGTGAACGCTCAGAGATTTTCGGCGAAGGATTGTTGACGCCGACTCAAAATTACTTAGACATACTAGACTGTCACATACGTTCAACTACTTAGATAGAACTTAGTTAAATAAAAAGATTTATTATTTTTTGCTTTTCAGTTTTTTGGCGGTTTAATTTTTTTGTTAAAAAGTTTTTATTCCCGTGAGCTTATAAGCAATAAAACAAATTCTATTAGTTCTTTGGTACAATTTCTGAGATCAATCTAGTTGAAAACATTTTCAACGAGTTCTCTAATCAGGACCTGACTGCGCTGATAGCTAAGCAGCCGTATTCCGCTGATTGTTGAGTAGGTGGACCTTTCCACTAATGTCAGCGTACAACGTAGACCTATGTATTTCGTCACTTCTAAGCTTATAAGCTTTGTAGCTATGCAAATGTCACATCTGGTGAAGGTTTATTAGCAGTTATATTTTATGCTATACACTACACACTGGAACTGTACGTATTGCGTGGTTCAGAAAGAGTTAATGTTTGAAAAGAAGGTATTTCTTCACTGTTTTAAGACTCTAACATGCTGAAATTAAAAATATATATGTAACGCGCAATTTCTCTCTGTCTGTTTATCCGATTTTAATTTGAAAACCACTGTACCGATTTCACGTTGTTTCCTTTGCAAGGTAGGTACATTATCTGGTCACTTTTTAGGCTATATGTTTGATAATGAACTCTAGAGAATATATCTTATTTGAACATGAAATCTCCGTACTGGGGACTACCAATTATTGTCGATAAACGCAATAATATGATGGTAACATTACACGGTGTACTTATTAGGCAGGTTTCTCTGTCTAAAAAGTATTTCTCTCTTGCCCATTGTTGTAAATTAATATTACTCAAATGTGTCAATTCATAAAAATTCCTAGAATATAAGTTAATGTATTGGTAATCAATAATTTTACAAAAAATTAACAAACGTTTTGAAAAACTCAAATTAAATGTTTGAAATATTTGACTTTCATATAACTGTCAATTTGAAGTGGAATCCAAGAAACGACCTCTACACCTGCGAAATGTGTTCAGAAAATAAAAAAAGCTCTTACATTCATTAACCTTACTAAACAAGAGCACAAAAAGTAGAGATGGAAGGTTCGAAACAAATAAGCAGAGAAAATGATACTTTGCGACTAGGCTAAAAAAATGTATAATCAAAAAATTAAAACATGCGTTTTTTTCTCCCTTAGTCAAATGATTAATATATCTATTTATACGAAGTGGGTTAGTTTTCTTTTTGTTTCATAATAATAACACTGAGCGTGAATGATAATATTATATACTCCCCCCGCCCCCTTTCTGAGTCTAGCTCTAATCTGTTTGTACTATGCTTGAGATGTAAAATTAGCAGCTTATCGGATGATAATAAAATGCTAAATGTTTCGCTAAACCCTTCTCTTTATTGCACACATTTATCCTCAAGTCTTGCTAATTGCTTGCGCATTGCTGGTTACATTTCCAGGACATCATAATTGCCACCAGTTCAAATAAATGACTACCTGCTTATGCATAATGGGTTAAATTGTTGGGATTTCACACCAAACATTAACTGGACACTGTTCTATTAGCGACAAGATGAAGGAGGTATTAAAGCACGTATGATTCTAGAGTCGAGTACAGTCTATACTGTTACTATTTTTATTTTAACCATTAAGAAAAGAATGAAACGTATATTTGTACATTAAGTACTTGCAATAAGTGATTTGATGAAAATAGTTAATAATACTGCTGTAAGCACGATATATAGTTCTATAATGAATGAATGTTTCGTGTTATGGAAACATTCTATAGGTTAAAATCGGCTGAGGTGATAAAAGAAGCATTGGGACATTACTTAGTTAACCAGGCGTAACTGTGACATTTTTATATTAAACCAGTCAAATATTTAAATGAAAAAAAAAAATTTAAATTACTTGTTCTCCTACACCCTACACAATAGCTGTTTTTTTTTTCATGTAATACTAGTCGTAAAATGATCCATTACAAACCGGTAACGAGAAGCGAACGGTAAAGTAAAATTCAAAAGTATTTTAATGTTTTTCAATTTACTATTTTTAAAGAAAAATTCAAACTGAACTCTTGTACATCATACAGATAATAGACTGTTGTCTTTAACCGCGCTGCCACTATCGGTCAATGTATGTCACCGGTTATCAGGCTACTTATATACATATCGTGTAGTATACTATGCGGTAGCTGCTTAAAGGTAATTTTGCCACACAATTAGTGAAATGTAACAAATTTTTAATATACTTACAAGAAATGATGACGAAAACCGCTATTTTATAGGGCGTAGGACAAAAAAAAATGTAATGTATTACAAATATTTACAGCAATAATAAAATAAATTGTTGCAGAGAAGGTTGTTATAAATGGAAAATCTATTCGGTAGCACTGTAGTGTAGTGTGTAGAAATTCGTAAACAATGTGAGTATATATAAAGGGCTCGAAGCAGTGAATGTATGCGTATAAATGAATAGATGCATTTTTCACACAGCGGTTTGTTTAACCTCAATTGTGTTTTATTTTGCATTGAAAATAAACAAAAGCACTGAACAACGACAGTGAATTGTTTCACGCGAATCAGGTAACTGGAATAATATTTATGTTTCAATAATAATAATAATTAAAAGCACCGATCCAGACGGATAAACGTCACATCTTATATAGACGCTCGACAGCTGAGGTGTTCGAATCCTGCACTGACAAAATAGTCAGAGTACGTCACGCGCTGCGTGTCGGCGTCGCGTCGCTCGTCAGCGACCGGCGCTCGTTTTTAACAGAATTTCAAGTTACGCAAAAACACGTTTGTGATTGACATAATATTTTTACAACGCGTTAAATCGCCCGTTTCTCGATATACCTATTAAACCGTTCGTTCGAATAATGGAAAATTAGGATACTGCGGCACAAAAGACAGATTCAATAGTATATAGTAGGCATGGACAACAAACCTCCAAGGGCGATGCACGTGACATTAGCGCTGCTTCCTTCGGGCAGTGGCGGTGACACGTGTCCCTTGAGCTGCCGGCCAGTCCAGTCCTCTATCACGAGTTCCCGGGGGGCCACTGTAACACACAAAATACACACACACACATATAGTGGATTAAGCGATCGCGTAATAAGAGTCGCCAGAAAGGGAATGACGACGCCTCTTCCATGCTTTTGGCTACCCCATTTAAGTCCTATCGCATCGCTTTTCTTCTATTCTCAAGTGGATTCATATATATGTATGTATACATGATGCGTCTTTAGTCTGATCTGTTTTCTGCACACGCAATGCCTGCTTCGCCTCATCTACAGTAGAGCGACGATTGTCGTATTGAGAGGAAACATTTTTTCTCTCAACGGTTTACAACAAGGCGACGCAGTTTACGGACGTGAATTTGACAATTATTGAGAAAATTGTTGTAGAAGAAGGAGAGCAATAAACAAAGACACATAAAGCATGGAAGAATAATTGTTGGATGTGAAAATTCATATAATATTTCAGTTACAAACCAATTCGATGCGCTTTTCGTCATCCATTGTGCTCACAATATACACAATGTATAGTATAAACGGTTGTCAGTCAACATACAAAAGCCACACTGCAACGTTATGCGTCAGTTAAAATCAAATAATACTTTGTATACAGTGTGTAAACGCGTAAGGTGTACATAAGGAAATTAGCATTGGGAAAAAATACTTGAATCAGAGTTATAGCCATGACTGCATTAATTGTTATTTCTATTGAATTATCGTGGTAATCTTGAGGATTTCTATTTAATTTTGATTTATTTTTATTTTACTTGGCTTTTGTAACAATAAAAAGCTCTTATAAATCATTAATTAATTAATTAATTTTTTTGTACAAAAATAAAACAAAAAAACAACTCCATCTGTTTGGAAACATTTCATTCAAAAATTGTCTGACTGGTATTGCGTATGCGCGTTGGTAATTCAGTGACCCAATATATCTTATCTTTAGGTTCAACTCGAATAGGCGGAGATATTTGATCTCGCACCATATTTAAGTATTTTTGGGAATTTAATGTCCCATTGATAAGAAAAATCCGATTATGTTGTAATCATTTGAATATTTTCTTCGGTAGTATACACATTCATTTTGCAAAAGAATATTATCTGTCAAATTGAAAAACAAGATTTCAAGGCTCGCTCTGATCCAGTCATTATTTCCCAATGTTAATTTCCCTATGTGCACCTTACGTGTTTACATACTGTATAGAAAAAAATTGAGCCTCCTTCAAAAAAAAGGATATTATGCACCTTTCTGTGATATATAAATTCACCAATTCAACAATTATGTCTTGTGTTGAAAACTTCTCGATAAATCCATATTAGTTCTAATGCCGATGAGGGCGCAACGCAGATCATTTGGCAGACAATAACTTGTTATAACTGAGTGGGAAAAGTCCCGTTCAGAAAAGAGCAATTGAATAATGTAGCCAGAAGACAGCATGTTAGACCAACTACTAGATCGAGCAGCGAACGTGAGACGCCGTCAAAGCCTGTTGAATTTGCCAAATGTTGCAGTGTATCCGCTTTAAACAATCGGTGAGGACAAGCGTCGCTTTACTATACACGCCCATTTAGGCCTGTCAATTTGTGGGAATCGATAAACAAGAAAATGGAACACATTCAAGTGATTTGGTGCAAACTACGTCGGCTAAAACATTGCAGACTTCCTCTCGGCTCTCGTATCAAAACACCGTTTTTGTACAAGATGGAGGATTTGTAACACTTTCGGATATCTCGCAAACAGCATTATTATTGGTTTACATACAATATTCACGATCAAAGTACACACATCGTCGTCGATAAAACAAAAGTGCGTATATTGATATTTTATCATTTTATCATAGAGGTCCGTTGGCATAAATAGCTACTCAGTCAAGACCTATAAAGAACGTTGATGTGTTAGTTGACATCAGTGGCGTGTCGTCAATATTGAAATAAAATAGGCGCTAAATGAGACATATAACCATAGTTTTATTCTTGCATTGAAAATCAAAAAATACGTTTTATTCAACGATTTTCGTCATTTCATAGACGGCATTCTTTTGAAAGATTTTGATTCAAAATATCCAAGCCCGATATAGCACCCAATTCTAGTAATTTTGCGAAAAAAGGACGTCTTTTGAAATTACCAGTGAAAGCTTTTGTATGCGTTTGGAACTAGAATCACCAGAGTTCAAGAAACAGAATTCTCACAAAAAACCGATACGAACGCATGCGCAATGAACGTTTTGAATTGATGCACGATTTCACTATCTAAATCAGATAAACAATCGCGATGTACTTTTGGAACAATAAGGCGTCGCCGCAATGTCTCTCTATAAAATAAATTCAGTATCTAACAGGTTGTAAATTCCGGAATTAAGTGCACCCATACTACTTATTGATTTAGTGGACTCAATTTTGAAAGAACAAAATATTACAAAAACGTTTAGTTTTTTAAAGCCAGAGAAAAGTTTCGTCGTAATAGAAATGGCTGAAAAGTTTGCAAGAAGTGACTTATTTTTATGATATATCGGTGCTAGTAGTTGATAACTAACATTTGTTTCCGCGATTTAACGGTCGGTTAATTTTTGTTCCGCGCTGACAATATATCAAACGCGCAATATTAGTAGTCGTCGAACGAATCTACTGCCAAACCTCTGGGCTTAGTTAATAAATCGAATATTAAAGGCTGGCATACACAATGTCCCTGCAAAGTTTTATTTTTATGTACCTATTCTAGAATGTTCATCGACTATAAAAGAGTATATTATATATATATACTGGGTAAAACTGATAGCTTATATAACTATGTGTATGTGTTAGAGAGAGAAAGACATTATAGATTCTAGACGCTCGACAACACATGTGTAAGGACAAATTGAAATTGTTTTCAAAATTTTAATTATGCACAACATGACATGCTACGAAGAGCAAAAAAATGCATATAGTATACACTTCCTACTCAAATACATTTCGCATAGCTAACTTCGTAAATTTTAGAATTTTTACTACCAACATGTACAAAAAATATGTATATATAGGTATATCGACTGAATTATTGTATAGAGCTCATATTTTATGTGCAGTTAGGCTACGACGACAGACGGACAGACAGACTAATGAGAACAAAAGTGTTTCGTTCGATCGTTTTGGACACGGAACCCCAAAAACAGCTGCTTCAAAGAAATTATAGATACGCAACTGATCGATGCACGGTTTCAAGTGGATCGGAAACATTCTGTCACAAATTCTAATCCGAGCGCCGAGACGTGCTGCGTCACTTTAATTTTAGTGTTCCACACTGTCGAAACGTAGACAAAACGTTGCGGTATTTGCGCAAACTTTCTGTGAGTAGGAAGTTGGAACAAACCTTTAACTTGTCAACAAAGTAAGCAAGGGAGATTTCGATTCGCATCACTAAAATTTAATTAAGGTCTGTTTCAGCAGTTCCCAACCTGTTATAATTAATCGAAGATTGTTTACAAGTTTTAACATATTTGCGGTACAAGAAATCAAGTCGGTATCTATTATTTTAAGACAGCGAATGCGCAACAGTCGATTCCTAAAGGCGCGTTACTCGAACGGGGCTGATCTTCGAAAAAATAAAAAATCAAAACAATTTAAAGATTCCATTTTCGTTGGACAAAACTTATGTTTCTCTTTCTACTCCAATGAACACGGTATTAATATTAGACCGTCGGATATCTGTAAGTGTGACAAATGCAACGCTATCGTGGTCTGCCAGCTATACGGTCCATATCTCGCTGCCTCGTCGCATTCTGTATTTATTGTTTAACTTGAACATCAACCGTAATTTTGATGGGAAGTTAGTTGCAGCTGTTTCTAGTCTGGGAAAAAATTTAGAAGACGCTGATTTAAAGGTACAAACGTGTTGAACATTAAAGGAACCGTTCAAAGTGTTGTTTCTTATAGAACTCGTATATACTGTTTGGTTCAAGGCTTCTTTCCATCATCACGTCAGGACCATAACATTATCCTGATAATAGGTGGCGTCGTCGAACAGTGGCGTAGGATATTCTACGATAAAAGCACAACTTACCGACTATAGTTAGGGTGACGAATGAGTTTCGGGTCGGAGAATGCTGGAAGTCTACCCGGCAGCGGTAGGTTCCCTCGTCCCCCGGCGCAATGTTCTCGATGAGAAGTTGGGCTTCGTCCGCACGCACCCGCAGGTGCACCCGTTCTCCGAGCTCGGCATCTGCCCACTGCGACGGTCGACGTGGCGGAGCGCCCGATCCGGACAGCCGTGCTTCGTCGACTTCGCTCCGGACGTCGTACCTGATGACGATACAAAACGTATGACAACACTTGCAGGCTCAATTCTCATGTCCAATTAGACTATAAACTAAATTGTGTATCGATGACGGTTGTCTATTTATTATTTTAAAATTTCGACTTACGAATAAACCGGAGTCTCGTTGTTGTGCCTATACCATATGATCAGCAACACCTGATCTTCGATGGGAGTTTGTAAGTTGCAACTTAAAGTGGCAGAGCCTCCGGCCAACACGTGCACGTTGCTAGAGTTTCCTGAAAAGAAGAAAGAGAAATGTTAGAACTAACTTTCAACAAAATAGAAGACGAACTCGCGTCAATAAAAACATTCGCATATTTTATTAACAAGACATTGTTTTTAAAGAAAAGAATAAAAATTGCGCATTTCAGTAGGTATTCGTTATTGATATTGTAAAAAACTGGATTAGGGCCGTGCAAATTAATCATTTTAATACAAGTAAAAATTAATTCCATATATTTGTTTTTCAATTCTATTATTTAAAAAAATTTATATAATTTAATCAAATTTCTTTTCATGCTCCAATTCAAAATTTGCTTATTGACAGAACTTTTGTACACACTATCCAAAAATTCAGAGATGATATAAATGTGCGATGTGCAGTTTTCACAGCCCTGTAATAATTCACAACACTGTTTTAAAGAAGAGACAGTTCAATTGTAGAAAAGACAAGGGCATTTAATAAAGCTTCTATACAAACCGAATCGAATTGAAAGGCAACGTCCGTACTGATAACAAAACAACGTTCATATAAACAGCAGTACATTTGCATAGCCTTTCTAATCAGCAGTTTCAAACTAGCTGTAGCGCCATTCAGTCTGATTATATCTTTGTCTGTCGTTTTCTTTTCACTCTTTTAAATAAAAACCAAGTTTTAATACAGAGTCAACACAATGACCCCGCATCTCGTAGCAGGTTCCCAGATCAGAATATCTAGGGAGCCTCTCTCTACCTACCGCTTCGCGATTTCTAATCTATCAATATCCGACACCTGCAATGATATTCATCTGAGAGCAACTTGTTAACAATAAAATATAGGGCTCACAAACCAGATATTTGTTGAAAAATGTTGAATTCTCAAAATCTTGACGTATTCCCGTATCTCGGTTATTTTTAAGAGATTAGAAAAGTTTCGTTTTTTTTTTGTCTCGCGTTTTTTTATGGAATGCAACGATATTATTTTTTTAGTTCATATATTATATAGGAGACATGAAAGCATCGTAAAGAAGAGAGTTTAACCTATGTGATATCTTCATTATTTATAAAAACTGGTTTATATAAAAGTTTTATTTTATCAAATAAAAAAATGTTAATCAAGTATTTTCGTTCAAAACGGCCGAGTACTAATATGTATTTTTATTAAATACTGAAAAACTTTATGCACATGCGTTTATACTGTGTGTCCAACCAAAGAACATCTGTGCGGCAGAGGAGTGGAATTGCTGCGCGACCATAAGCGCAGGTGCATTATTTATTGCCTCTTCGTCCGACACTTCAGTCCAAGGAGCTATAATTTGGTTTACTTAAAACCGTGCAAATCTCTATAATAACTACAATTTCTGCCAATTATACTCATATACCGTAACGCCACTGACACTATGCTTAGAGGAACGTCAATGAAATAACACTCCGCATTGGCATGGCCGGATATTGCGTAAGAAACGTTCCGGGTTACCGTCAAAATGTGCTCGGACTACTGGAATGTGAATCGAACGGTTTATAATATTTAACTAGCTACTCTTTTGGAAGACTTTCTTTCCTCGGCCAAACAGTACAAATCAGTGTTTTATTCTGTTAAGAAAATGTATTGTCTAAAAATGCTGTAAATCTTTTAAAGTACCCCAGCCAGCAATAGTGTTCTGTCTGAACATAATAATATTTCCGTAGAAATAATGTTAACGCAGAATGTCTTTTGTATTTTCATTTTTTTGTTCGTGTGTAAGTAAATATCTACGATAACAGGGCAAGCTCACTTATGTGGAATTTTTGCAATTTTTCATATCTATAAAATCATAGACTAGACTGTATTTCATAATTTTTAATTTGTTGATCGACTGGTTGTCTTGGCATGAAAAAGAAACAACTAACAGCAATTTTGATCAAATGTCTCGAAGTATCTTTTCACAACGGACGAGAGTTCAAACGGAAAATTATTTAGATCCAAAATATATTATTTCAGTAAAAGAACTTTAATCCACTCGTCGTTTGTGAAACAGTACTTCGAGTCTATTTTATTGCAGTCAAAAATAGACAACCCGGTGACTAAATTATTATTATTATTGAGCTTCTTTTAACAACAATTTGACATAAGCCGTTTTGCCTTATGACTGTAGATAATATACAATACACTACATTATATTTTTGTTTGCCTTTCTTGGTCTCCATTTAATTTACATAAAAAATAATTCTTACATTTTTTTTGTTGGTTTTTTTTTTGTGATGCTTTCAACTACTATACAAAGCAATACTAAACAAATACGAGAAACGTACTTAGATTTGGCTAATCATATAAAATAGACTTTCTGCCCGTTTGTAGTGGCCCTAATTTTTATGAAACTTGGTAGTCGATGCATTTATCAATAGATTTGAAAATATAGAGTATTTTTTGGATCCAGATTCGATAAATATTTTCTCAAAACTCGCATTAACGCAAACAAAACCTGCCGCAGCCAAATCATCGTTCGCGCAAACGAAGTCGCGAGAAGAAGCTACTATATAAAATAACAATTTGTAGGATATTTGTATCAGTCTTTATTTTAAAAAAAGCGCAGAAATGTATTTAATGTAAAATTTTTCATACTAACAATAATTTGAAAATGTCAATAAAAAAATTCTTTGAACTAATTTAAAACTGAAAACAGTCTTCCGGAGTTCGCGGAAAGAGATATTATTTATGCGAGGTTTTTAAATTAATTTTTCACTTGGCAATAACTTTTTATATCGACATTTTTAAATAAGATGAAAATGTCCATCAATAATGTATTTTTATTTTAAAAAATAAGTGCGTAAGTCATAAACTTTAATAACTCGAATAAAAAATTCATAACAAAGTCTCAATTATTCAAATCATTACGTTTTCTTTTGATTTCTTAATACCTAATCTGCGTTTTTCTCATTTTTCATTCCGGTAATAAAATTGTTTTGCGACAATAGTAAAAGATAAACATAAAATGGGAAGTGTGTCGCGTTGATTCGCATTTTTACGACTCATTTCATCTCGTGGCGACGCGGTTACTGAATCACCTTAGATGTGTGCTGTTCTGCGGACGATTTTAAATCTTTTTCTTTTCACACTATTCGAGATTTTTCATAAGACTTTTATAATGGATTGCAGAAAGCATTGTCAATTTTTTTTCATTTGAGATCCGGTTTATGAGTTTATGAGTTCAGGAGTAGTCTAATACTATTGTCAAACACTTTGTCACATAGAAAATTAACGATAAAATCCTTAGATCGTTATATCAGACAAACATATCCAACGCAATGGGCGTGGTAGGCTGTTAAATACAGTTAAGAGTCACCTATTTCTGTTTTATACTCACGTCACCTACTTCCTGTGACCCACTTCCCGATGCCCCGCTCGCGAGATGGGTTTTATGCTGTCATTGAAGAAAATTAAAGACGCTCTTACAAAAAACACGCTGTAATATAAGCTTCATACACGGCATACAACAAGTATATATTATATAAGAGTTGTGTTATTTATGTATGTGCGCCCTTGATAAATGGACATTGGATGTAACCTATATTATATGTGTGTACCTTGTTTAAAACAGAAAAATAGAAATCTTGTGTTCACAATATTACGACCAAAATTTTGATCCGCCTTCAAATAAAGTATTTTAACACAATCATGGCGAAGACGAAAAAAAATGCCGTTAAGAATGGATCGTGTTTATCTTTAGGTCGTTTCAAAATATATAGTCTTAGTTGTTGAGAATCTAAATCTTAAATGAATGCATTCGTGTGCGCATTATGTAAATTGCAGCTTTTCATAAATGTCAAATGTATGTCATAGATGTGTCGTACACAAATATCATAAAGAATTTTAATCCCGAGAACGGAATGAGACTTTTTACAATTCCATTCTAGTCAATCTACTTTAATCCCTAAGGGTAAAATAACAATCTTATCTTATTTAAAAAAAGCAGATGTAGAAAAATGTAATTTTCCGTCTGTCTCTAACTTAATTTATATTTTAGTTTTGTTTTCAAATTACATTTCAAACACGCACATATTTGAAGAGATTTTTTTTTTGTTTTCTGTTTGCTTTCTTTACACTGAAGTACAATATTTGAGGAAGTAATTTCAGAAAGCGCTCTGCCCATTTGAAATAAAATTGAATTATTTGTAAAAATGAAAAACATTTTACATTCTAAAATGTTCTTAAAGCATACCTAAATTAAATTTGAGGAAGTAAATATTAAAAAAATAAAAACTCACTGTTCACGTCAACACAAAAGCTTTCGATGTGAACAGTCTCCGACTAGTAAAATAATTTTACTCACCATAATATACATCATTACATCCTAGATACATAAACTACTGCTATACCTACACTAAAAAAATATTACAAGAAATACTGGCAATTTTTTCGATAGCAATAAATAAATTCTTTACTGTTCAATAAATGAATGAATTTTTCTACACTGATGGATTTTTTTCAAAGAGCAGCAGGGCAGAAAAAAGGTGGTCAGGCGTAAAAAATAAAAAATAATCAAAAATAACATTGTTAGTACATACATGAGCGTGCGTGTTTGACAGAAATAATTGTATATGACCTTTTCAAGACAAAAATATTCATCGAAACTTCAATATTAGAACACAACTTAAAAATATTTAGATTTCAGAACAACATTTTGAGTAATGTTTGTAAAGACAGTGTATATCCTAGAAATATATAACTTTATGAAAAATTATAAATTAGGCACAAAAGTTCCTCAAAATGTTGTTTTAATGTAGACTTCAACAAATTTTTTCCAGGGTCAATAGTTTTCTGGAAATCGCATGCGGGCGGATAAGATATGATTTACTGTAAACGCAATACCTACATAATATGACGCTGGATTATCAAAAGTTTTGCTAATTTTTAGAATTAGTACAAAGCAGACTCAAGTTTACATAATGATATCATATTTAAACCACATTGGTTATAACTGTTTATATATAACATTACCACTGCATAAATTAGCCACCGTACAAAAACATTTTACATATGTTTCCCTTAAGCTCTATAATAAAATACCTCTTGATTTCAAAATTTTAAAAATGGAAAAATTTAAAAAAAAATTGAAATCATTTTTAACTGCAAACTGTTTTTACAACATTGATGAATTTTTTAACTATCAAATTATTTTAAAAAAAGCAATATTCTATAATTTACTTGGAATTTTTATATTTTTTAATGTTTTTTGACGTCACATGTACAATCTGTACTATTATGTGTAAATAAAAATCTAATCTAATCTAATCTATACAAATGCATTGTTTTGTTGGCTGAATTTAGCTCTGTGACCAATTTTTTTTTTTCAATATCAAAAATTATTATCAGATGTGAAAAGTTCGTTTCTGCGACACTGACAACAGAATTGGAAAAGCAACAAAACAAAGAATGGAATTACACAGATAGAAAATTGTTTCCTTTTTTACGATATGATACATCGCCTGCCGGGTTTCATTACATAATCGAGCCGTTACACCTTCAGATGTTTTTATATACCATTTGGACACAGACCGATTGCATTGCTGTCTACCCATATATAATTATTCGATTAGAATCGAGATTATATTTGTAAAAGGTCGACATTTTTGTATCTTGTTTTTCTTTATAATTTCTCGGTTCATTCAGAATCACGACCGCTTGTGATTGTTCGATAAAATAAAATGAATATCGATTTAAGCATCCGGAAAAGCCGACAAATATTGCCGTTTAGATTTGCAAGGCAAGTTTGCGGTTAGGTTATATTATACAGTTTGGTTAGCGGCGGCCAAACTCCAAGAACGCCGTCCGACTAATTGAGTCAGCGATAGAAATTTTCTGCATCCGAAACACAAGTGTGTGAGTGAGTAAATTTTCACTGTTTCGCTATTGACGCACTCAAAAATAAGATCATAATTTGTCTGACTACGAAAGTTCACTAAAAGTTTCTGACACTGGTCGGGAATCGCTGTCCTAGCGCATAATCAAAGATAGTTTTTCTCAGAAAAGCGCAACAAAAATCTGACATGAGAAACCACTGCTATTTATTGGGGCATTTATTAGTGAGCGGTTGATGCAAATGCAATACTTTCACTACAGCTCATACTAGAAATGAAGGGTATAAGAAAACCTGAACTGAACCGAAAACCAGTTTCGATATCGACAGTTTGGCCATCCTTAATCAATGAGATGCCTTTCCCTCTGAACTGTTCAATTTCGAACAGTAATTATACCTACCGATACATTAATTGTAAACGCAAGTAATTATTGTTTCCGGTTCCACCAATTTCCCAACGGAATTGACTTGTACTTATTTTAGTGCCATTCAAAGCGTACGTTTTAACTCCGCCATTGCCTCGCTCGGTTACCAATCGAAAACGTGTACACTTTTTGTTTCAGGCCCTTAGTTAATTGAAATATCTAAGCTAAAGTTTATTAATCGACTGCATAACGATTATATAATACCAATACATCGGTTGCGGTTTCAATTCATCGACAAGAATGATAATGTTTTTTGTTCGAGAGTGACGAAGAGAAAATAAATAAAACAAAACTTCTTTTGAAATAATGTTTTTTTTTCTATTGCACTAAATAGTATAAAAATAATTTTGATGAGAATAATTTTAAACATTTGTAAAAAGAAAACCATTAGGCGCTCATAAAATATTACTGTTACTGTTTTTATGAGCGCCTAATGCATTTTTTATGCAAAAATTGGATAATATAATCCGGATCCAAGTTATTTTCTACTATTTAGTGCAATAGAAAGCGATTGTTTTTACGCAGTTTTTATTTTACTTTAAATTTTACTTTTTGTTCTTAATTAATTATTTTAAATGAATACCAGAAAGTGTCAAAACAATTTTTGTATCTACGTTGCTCCTGAGAATATATTTATCACAAAAATAAATAAAATCAGAGTGACGGTACGTTCTTGTTAAAATCCTATTAATAAATCCATTCCTCTTTCAGCCAATATCAAACCGGTTCTCATTGTAACGAAATAATTTAGCACAGTATCTACAGAAAATAATACAAAAAGCCTCGTGTTATGTATTTTATATACATAAATCATTATTTTCGGCGAACTTAATAAAACATGACATTCTATAATATAGAGAGTGTTCATTTTAAGAGGTCCCATGAACAATTACGATTATAAAACGTAATGGATTGAAATTTACGTAAGTGGACAAAGTCT
Organism: Xanthostigma xanthostigma; assembly: GCA_963575645.1. NCBI lineage: Eukaryota > Metazoa > Arthropoda > Insecta > Raphidioptera > Raphidiidae > Xanthostigma > Xanthostigma xanthostigma. The sequence goes on from OY754472.1 coordinate 107,388, forward strand.
TCTTGTGGACGTAGGCATGGTTCCTCCTCTTTCTGTAAAAACAAAATTGCAGTAGTAGGTATGTTGTTCTGATGACAATATAAAATAATAATTCGGTTTAAATAATAACAACAATTGGAAAAATTGAAAAAGTAGCATGTGGTGGAAGCAACGGTTTCGGTGTTGGGAGAACGTGACTTGACATAACATTGTATAATTTTATATTAACTGAGAATTTAAGAAGGAAATAGGTCAGTTTTTTCTTAAAAAAAAAAACATTTAATGAAATGTAACAAAAAGAAAAAAAATTAATTTAAAGCATTAGCGACATCTACATGAGTATATATAACAAAAGGTTAATATACTGCCCGTGGGATATCAATAATATTTATTATAAACTAGCGGCCCTGTACGTGCTTCGCTACGTATAAAGTGAAATAATAAAACAATTTAATTGGAACATCTATCTATCTATCTATCTATTTTATTAATTGCTAGCTATTTTAAAATATACATGGGCGTATATTATGTGTGTATGTCGAGCACTCCGGCTGCGCCGTCGTGCTCGAAAAAAAAGCATTTGTTTTAAACGATATTCAGTTTTTTTACATCCTCGATCTAGATATATGGTTGTTAAGTTCGTTGCGCCATCTATTGAATATTCACTCAATCCAGTCAACAGGTATCGCCATCTTATATGGTTGTTAAGTTCGTTGCGCTATCTATTGAATATTCACTCAATCCAGTCAACAGATAATTATGACTGTCAAGGAATAGACAAATAATTTGCAATAAAATAATATTGCGACTATAAATTGAAATGTAAGCTATCCTATCTTTCAAGTTGGGTCGAATTGCACACGGTGTGCAAATCAAATTTAAAATCGATTCAGTAGTTTAGGAGTTCATCGCGGACAAACATGTGACACGTATTTTTTATATATAAAGATTGTAGCGGTCCCGGCGATATCGCGTGTACCTACTGTAAGACATACAAATCACTACTACTGTATAAACGTCTGTCCGCCGCATTTTTAAGCGCAGTCAAAATAGTCAGATCAGAGATCGGACAGCTAATCTAAATAAAGTCAATTTTTATGCGTCTAAAAAATAAGCACGTTGGCAGTCACAGAGTCCAGTACTCTGACTGTATTTTTTTTTCAACTAAGCAACTAAGTAAGTAATTTTATTCATGCGCATTCTGGGATCAGTTTTTCATCTTCTTTCCTTTCCGAAACGAAACAGTCTGTATAGTCGATGTGCAAATGAGTGGAGCACGTTATACAATGGCCGCGAAGTGGTAAGCCCTAATGTTGCTAGGCTGGTCGGTACACGCATTCATAAGCATTAGTACGCACGTAAGTAAGTATGACATCGTCTCAATGTAGGTGCGAGCGTGTCGTAGGTACAGACAGATGGGTAACTATGTGTATATGTTATCCGGTATAAAATATTTCATATAATTCCCGGGAGTGACCGGCTGACATCTACATCCAGCTGTATGCGATAGTATCATTTTTATGAAAAATATATCTCTCAAACATTCATATGTACGCTGTGTCATACGTGTGTGGAAAGAGTATGCAGCTACACATAAGGGACTGTAGTAGTGCTGCCATGGTTTTTACTATAGATACACATATTATTGCATGTAAGATTACACTATTGGACAAATTATGCGCTGAATCAGATTCGAGATCGGATTTATAATTTCGAATCTTCTTCAGAACATCTGAAGATTAATAACCGCAAATACTATTAGCAGCATAATGTTTTTTTATACATAATATCTTTATTAATAATTTCGTCGATATTAAATTCCGTGTAGAATCTACTGTATTACAGTCTCTTAGTTTAACCAAAAGAAACGACTATAACCATTTTTAAAATAAACATCTTTCTAATCATATTGACGTCATAATGATCTTGAAACACAAAAACATATTAAAAACTATTTTTGTACCCATTACAATAACTTCTCAAACGTAGAAAATTAATTGTGAATTGTACTGTGATGTACTTATGTATTCATTAATTATTTATTTATCGAAAAGAGAGGCAGGCCGTATAAGTACACTGGAAATTTTATAAGAATTCATTGGTAGAGAGCAATCTTAACCGATAATATTATTTTTCGAAATTGAAACAATTTTTAATATTTAACCTATTTAAAATCCCCATTTTTTATTATCTATTCAAATAAAAAAAAAAATAGTTGGCAAAACCAAAAGTGCACATCCCGCAAGTTTTCCACTGTATGATAAAAAAATAACAATTAAAAAATATTTTTAATAAATTTAAAAAGATTTAAAAATTTAAAGAAATAAATAATTAAAAATTGAAAAAATATTTTTTTTTAAGTTTGCAAAAATAAAAAAAATTAAGTACTATACATAATATAATATATAATTAATATCAAGTGGAATAAAATAAAACAAAATAAAAAGAAAAAAAAAGAAAAAAATCAATGATATCGTAAGGAATCGAACCCAGGACCTTGCCCTTGGCGATCCGACGGCATAACCATTACGCCACGGCTGCCTAATACGTATAGTGGTGTTATCACGGTATACAAGTGTAGCACTTGTTTTATGGATTACACTATGTTTAGCCAGCAATTATTATATTGTTTTTAAACTATTAATTAGCTGTCAAAAATAATAAAAAATAAAAAAAATATATGAGAAATATATTATATATAATATATAAATATTAAGTGGAATTAAGTGGAATAAAATGGAATATAAAAAAAAAAAAATTCTTATGTCAGCGGGAATCGAACCCGGCACCTTGGGATTACATGACTTACGCTTTAACCGTTCGGCCACACCGATGCCGTACAACGCCTTTGTTATTATGGTATAGAAGTGTAGCAGTTATTTTACGTATCATACTACATTAATTGAGTATATTTATTATGTTTTTTGTTTTTTTATTTTAATTAGCTGTCAAAAATAATAAAAAAAAAACTGTTTATAAAAATTAAACTACTGAACACATTTTAGTGAATTTAAATAGGGTTCTGGTCTGATAGTAAACAAAGTGAATAAAATATAACCCAAGGGGATCCGACCAAAATTGCGATCTGTAGAGTCGTGACGTACGTACATACGTACGTACGTACGTACGTACGTACGTACATACGTACAGACCAACCGACAACTGCTGTTTGTGATTTTCAATTACAATTTTAATAGTATTTATGAACTCGAATTGATTTAAAAATGGTTCTGTTTTATAGATCAGAATCTCCTCTTTTCAAAAAGTTTCATTTTGAATGGATTTCGTGTGAAATTAACTTAGATATAACTTCTTATCTGAACGAAAGTCAGCTCTGATGCACAAAGCGATAATAAAGCACATACCGCTAGTTTAGCGGTATGTGCAATAAACTACACTATAACAAGTCCTTGGTTTACATAGTATTATAAAACCAACTCAAAAATATGCACACTATGTCTTCTGCTTTCATAGCACATTGTGAATACCAGTTGGATAACATGTGCGGGCGCAAAGCAAAACGACTTATGTTAGATTTTTTGTACAATCAGAAGAAAATGTGTTGTCAGTGATTGACCAAATTGATATAATCGTCGTTGGGCCAACATCGTTTGCCACCAACGCTATCGATTAATTATTAAGTATTGGTAATGGACCGATATCATCAATCATTGTTGGGTCAGATTTAAAGCCTGGGCGTCATTCATGCAAGGTCTGACAGTCAATGAAAACGATTCTCCGTTAAGATCATGATTGGATATGAGACAAACGACTGGAAAATCAATATATAGGACGATTTTACGCAAATGAAATTAATAACAATCTTTTGTTAAAGGTACCAACAAAGACTCGACATAATCCACTTTGATCTGTGGCTATAAATATGTGGATGTTTCTTTTAAAAGAAGAGAGGGCCATTGTGGAAACACACATATTGTGCAAATATAGTATTGGCAAATATAAAAAAAATGATAAACTTATATAAAAAAAATGTTTTTGTTATAGATCCAAACATATATTAATAGTTGTTATTAACATTTGTTATACTATATATAACAATATAAATTAATAATTACAGAGTAGCTACTGTTTGCTACAATTGTGAAGAACACCCATTGTTACAACAACATTAGAAAAATTTTATTTTTCAAACAATGTCACCGTCGGGATACGAACCCCGAATCTTTCCACTCTCGCGACGGACTGAGTTACATTACACCACAGGGGTTCGTATCCCGACGGTGACATTGTTTGAAAAATTAAATTTTTCTAATGTTGATAGCGTTTGTAACAATGGGTGTTCTTAACAATTGTAGCAAACAGTAGCTACTCTGTAATGTATTATAGTAATTACGAACTATACTGTAAAAGAAATTCATCAATAAATTAATAATAGCACTTAATTGATTTCTAAATCTTGATGAAACACTGTCCTGTTTACCGCAACATCTCTATCATTATTTATTTCAGATTTTTTTGCCGAAGAAAGAAAGGCAAGTTCGTTATCAATTCGAAGTATGATTGAACTGTGGGAAAAAGATAGTACTAACCTCCACTACTCGTATAGTAGATTAGTTTTTCAGGTGGTCCTGAAGCTATACTAATTTGACATTAGGCTTTTGTATTTCAGCTACAGTTAAGCGACCGACATTCAGAAAAGTTACATTCCATTATTTCAAGCATAAAATAATAGTGAGTCGTTGGCTTAAAGCAATAGGTAAAACTAAAAGCGTATTTGCATATTATAATCAGTGATGGGAGATCTTCCAAACTTCTTAAGACACATTTTTAGATATACGAGAAATGTTTAGCCGATAGCGTACACGTAGAAGTGGGACATAGGAGCGCTTTATTCGGTACCTGTCAAACTCTCACATATTGCACGATATGTAAATGTCATGTTGCGTTCCATTTCGCATTTTCTAACCGAACCTGGATGTCTCCAGTCTGCAGCGACGAATCTCTTCTCCATACTTCATTTCATAATTTGTGTTTTTCCTTTTTTATTTCCGGATGTCCACTGTCCAGCGTTCTTCTGTTATTTTAGTATAGCCTCTCGTTTTATTAAAACGGTTTAATATTAATATTTTTTACACTTAACCGAAAAAGTCGGAATATATTCTTCGAAATTCATTCAATGTTTATTTTGACAGGTTTTTCGTTAAGTAAATAAAATACATAGGTACAGATTTTTTTTTATTTTTTCATTTTACGCAGATGTGTCATACGTACAAAATGCTCAATTTTTCCATGCCATTTATTTATTTTTTATCTATATATACCCGTACTACCACCATATATACCCGAGCTTACACCATAACTCATGAAAAATAGATCAAGTAAAAATTCCGTACATTTCACGGGTTTTTAGGGCGCTTGGTTGCTGCTGTATCTAATTTCATAAAACTTATCTGTCGCTAGTTTATAAATGTGAAGACCAGTAACTACCAAGCTTCTTTCTAGGTCCAAATTCGGCAAAAGCACACAACATTGAACGAAAATTTTCACTCTGCGAACTGCGGCCACCCACATCGCCATTTTTTGACTGAAAAGGGAAAGAAAAAACATTTTCTACTCTACTTGATGAGATCTATTTACAGATACCCCATACGAATGTCTTTAAGCATTTCTACCCACTAAATACAAGTTCAATAAAAAATAGCATCTGTCTAGATTTAGGCCACCCGCTTTAATTTATGTGAATTTCGTTATTAAAGCACGTGTACTTTATGATCTAGAAGGCTATGACAGACATTCAGAACAATGGACCACCACCATTTGAGTACAGAACCTTAAAAAACGATACGGCTTTTCCTATACGACTTCATTTAGAGATACGTGTCGTACAAACTCTCGCGTAGAGGGAAGGTACCTAAACGAATATAAACAACAGTGCTGGTCGGTTTCTATTTCAGTAGAAAATTATTATCGTCTACTTGAAGAGTTCAAATTGATTTCGATTCTATTCCTCCTGCCCTCAGTCGCATAAGCCGTCTGTCGCCGCGACAGGTAAGCCATTGTTTGCCTAATTGCGTTTACTAAAACTTATATAATTAAATTGTGGCGTTCAAAGCTTCATATCCAGATTTCAAGCATAATAAATTTTCCTTGCACCAATAAATTAAAATGTCACCGATCAATAATTAGTCGCCTGCCAGCTGACAAGTTCAGCGAATGAAAATAACCAGATTAAAGTAATTACAGAACCGAACCGTGCACTGTAAAGTGAAATTTTAATCAATGGCAGGGAAATATCAGTTCGTTTGATTGTCAGACTGTAACTGATATGTCGCCAATCTCTCTATAATTTAATTAGTGCCGATTGGTACAGTTCCGGTTCTTATTTTTTTTTATGTTGTGTTAACGCCTGATTAAGTTTTAATTAATTATTATAAATTAACGATTAATATATTTCTTCAGGCTTTTTTTAAAGCTTTATTATTTAGTCGCGTGAATGAATACGTAAAACAGACAATATTACTTTTTAAATTTTGTTTTTTTTTAATATTATTGAAAATTATAAACCTTTTGGAGGGGGGAATACATCTACAAAATAAAAAGTCAATATATGTAGACACATATATCGTAGAGATGCCTTCATTTTTCAATACGATTTCAATTGCAAAAAGCAGACAAAAGAAAAAAATTTCTCGCGCAATCATCACATCTGAAGGTAAATCCATCTAACAATGATGTATTTCTTTTTTTTTTGTCGAGGCTTCTAACAACATTGTCTTTTTCAATATTTTCCTACATTTGATATCGCTCTGTCATCAAGCAGTGTATAGGTATATATTATACAATATATACAGGTTTTTTTTTTCCTTTCATCGATAGCTAAGAAGAGAGCGAGGTCTAATAAAATGAATTGTAGCAGCGATTCTATTGGGTTTCGACTTTTGAACTTATTATAGTTGTTTGAAATGACAGTACGTTCAGTTCAAACACAGACCCTGCGCTTGACAAAGGTATAGTCAATAAGTTCACACGTAGAGCTCGGGGCGATGTTATGGGGAGAGCAGAACTGAGACAACGGATATTTGTCACGCACAGCTGGTCGACAAAGTCTACCACATCGGCCGATGTGGAATAATAAGGAACAAAGTGCCAGCTGTCAAATACATAAACATCAGATAAGCTAAAATATCAAACATATTAAATATCTCGATGCGTTGGACGGGAAAATTTCTTTTGACTTCCTGGATTTACAAAAATATATAAAACCTCTAGCTGTTAACTCTCAACTGAACGAATTTTGATTGAAATATTCCAAGCAAAGAATGTCCTTAATAACAGACTGCCTCATCAACGCACAGTCCAAACCGTTGAACCTGGGAACATGAAATTATAGATATACTTACGTCTACAGAGTATTTGTACGTAATTTTTTTTTAATGGACTTATAAAATAGGTTTTCCTAGAAACGCTTGGTCAGTATTGAAGAAATAAGTGTTCAACGAATTTTCGATATTCTCGTTCTAAAGGCTGAAAACGGAGGGAATGGAAACTTTCTTGAAACGTGGGTATCACGGCTCTCATTCCGGTTAAAATATCAAAAGTTTCATCAGACATAAATATGTTTTGGTCCGTATTTTACTATGACTTAAGAAACTAATGCTTTTTGAAGGTATTTGTATACCATCAAGCCAGTTTATCACTGAAATAATTATAAATTATAAATGCTATCAGAACGACTGTGGCAGTAAGAAGTTTATAAAAAAGTCTTAAAATATACAAATGAACATTCTGTAAGTTGGACGCCGACGCAGACAAAATGAAGATATTCAAGGCAACAATAAAACCACAAGCGCAACAAAGACCAACCTCATAACATCCGGAATACATAGAATTTTATAACGGCTGATGAATGTAAGAAAAGAATTTACTGGAAAAGGCGGGGAAGACAGGAAAAATTATTTCGTTTGAAATTGTCAGTTTTTTTCTCAACCAAATACAAAGAAGCTTCATAAATTTCTATGACTGTTCTTTCGGTGGAATTTGTTTTCGGTAAAAATGAAAAAACTTTGGCATTTTTTAATTGTCGTTTTATATTACGTAAGCTAATAATATTCATTCTATTTTGGAATGTCGAGTCATTTAAAAATTACAGGGTGCTACAGTTCATTGGATAAGTGGGTACCAGCGTCATTTAGATTTTTGATCTTCACTTCTCATATTGTCTCTCTCAAGAACAAGTTTATTTTCGCAAAATAGTTTAAATTGACCCTAGTTAGTTGATAGGCCACACTCTGTAAACTATTTGGCGTCCATATTATTAAAATCCCCCGCCATAATTTGTGTGTTTTTTTTCAATACCAATGAAAAACTATTATCATTTGGTCGTCATTTTGAAATACACAACCATTATATTTTTTTGCAAAATTAGTGAATATCTCTTAAAAACAGTATTCAAAAGGATCCAAACAAACTGTTCGATATAAAAAATTTAATTTTTGCTTTGATGCGACTCCGTAGAATTGATGGTCTATTTGTAAATTCAATATACATATCAGATTTTTGGCAAAGTAAGTATATTACGACAGTTTGATCTTCATCAGTGCACAAATAATTGTGGCACAAGAAATAATTATTATTAAACCGTTCCCCCGACTGGTGCATCTGACATAATATCTTCGTGCTTGAATACACTAAATGTTAAATGTTTGTTTTGATCTGATTGGCAGCGACTCACTTGGCACTTGCGTGGAAGCATAGAAAGCACCGACAGACGACAGATAATAATGATCTGAAGAACAAGTAATCAGCTTGTTAAGTAGACGTATACAAGTATTTGCCATTCTAATATTTGCGCGGAAAAGAACCAGTTGCCAACATTTGCTACGTGCAAGTATTTGACAAGAATGACAAATATCTGTCAAGTATACATCAGTTGGCAGCCGTGAGATTCCGACTTGAGTGGAACATTATTCAATGCAGAACATTTGCAACATCAAAAAGGCGTCGACAAAATTGTTACCAGATTCAGATCGGAGTCAAGATGACTGTTAATAAGTTAAATTTGATTTTGTTAGGTTAGTGACTTTTACGAACTTCAGTTATATTGCATTTAAAAGCAGCTTACCTTCGTTTTGTCAAACAATGTACAGTTCAATCGATATGTTGTGCTCTGCAGGCTATTGCAAAGTTACATTCTAAGCATTTTAATGTTTAAAAATAAAAGTGAACAAGAAATTAATCCGACTACGTAAAAGGAGAAAGCAAAAAAATTAAAAGATAAGACAATGAGATAGAATTTTTTTGTTATCAGTAACTAAAAAAATGTCAATCTGCTCATATTCAAAATAAAAAATCAGCTTAATCTAATTTGAATAAAGCAAACGTCATCCTGTCGCTCCTAAAAATATGGCGCCCCAAAGCACGTGACAGAATATAAAAAATGCTGATTAAATACAGAGGTAAAGAGAGAGATTTGGCCCGTTAATTGATGTAAATTAATGTCTCACATTTTAAATTTAATAAAACACAGTTAAGTGTAAATACATTTTAAACTTGTTTTTTTTTTTTTTTTGTTAAATTGAAAACGTAGAAGAAATTATACAATAATATGTATAAAGTCAATTCGAAAATATGTTAAAAGACACGGAAATACACAGTCTTTGACTTTATATTATATTTCAAGCCTCATCGGTCGGTTTTTTTTTCTTTAATAAATTGATGGTTTGAATTTTTTTATTTTCGACGGCGGGTTATAAAAAAAATGAACGCAGTTGAGCTCTGTCAAACAAAGCCGCGTTATGCATGACGGCGCGGTAATAAAAGATACGTCCGCTATATTGGTGATTAAAATTGTAGGTATAAATTCGTTCGTAAAAAAGCATGGACATTCCAGTACTAAGTATAATAATATGATGGCCAAGATAAAATTTTAAGTTTATTAAAAAGCCCTGTGACGAAATCCTGATAATATACATTTTGACTATATTTTTCTGTATACAATCTCGCCAAAATACAGTGTTTTGACCGTACTGTACTAATAATGCAGACAAATACTCCATTTAATGCATATTCAGAAAATAAAACAGACATAAAAAGTCTCCTTTAAGAGTCTTATCTCCTTGACGGCGGATTGGAACACGTTTTATGGTGGATACAGAAAATCACACATGATCGGTTCTGACTCATTGAAAGCGTCGCTTTTGTGTTTCAAAAAAATCTTTTTTTGACGTGATAACGTCTTATAAATTGATGAAACACCGGCTGCACGCACGAAAAAGTGTAACGTTCCGCCTGACCCTGTGCGTGCAAGCGAGAGCGCAGTAGGCTTCGGCCCAAGTTTGACAGCTACTAAAATTTAGGTTATGTATTACGGAATACGTTATCACGTAAAACTATCGTCCGTAAACCGACTTTACAGACAACTAATTTTTTTTTGTTATATTAGAGTCTTAAACCATTAAAGCATTTTAAATTGAAAAAAACACGGCGTTCTAATTTATTTCAACCTAAGGTTACTCAATCATTAAAACGATGGCCTGACAAAATTTTAATATGTTATCTGTAAATATTTCATGCTTACATTCAAATTTTTTATGATGTTTCACGTCAAATTTTCAAGTGAATAATTTTAAAAACTAATTTTTATTACACATTAAACGAGAGACGAATCGTAGTTGCACATTAATATTAAAATAAAACCAAATCACCTTCAGACAAATCCAAATAACTATTAAATATTAAAAATATACAAAACAGAAAACACTAGCAAAGATTGTTAGAATGCATCCATTCCGGTTTAAAATATCGAATTGTGTAGTTGGGTTAAACATATTGTTCGGAATATATGTTTCCAATATTCATGTTCAGCGCCTTTTTCTTCATATTTACAAAAAAGTATTTATATTCCAAATCAATATTTTTTTTTTTGTACGTACAGCTGAATATAATATTCATGTCGGTATACGGCACTTGTCGTTTGCATATGAAATACACAACTTTTGTCTTCTTTTCCTCAATTACAGATACTTTCAATTGTTACATTTGATATAATATACGAATCGACCTTTACAAAATAGCGAACAGTAAAGTTTCTATCCATTCTTTAATTCTATTTGAATAATACGAATGCGGAGTTTAATTTTGAAGTTATAAAAGAAAGGAGGCTCTGAAAGTATCGCATCGCATGCCATTTTATCTTTGATGATATAAAGTTAGACGGAATACGTTCGGCCGTCAAGTGTCTTCCATTCCAACACACGTCGATGGAACTAAATAAAATAAATAATAATCTCTCGTGTTATTTTATCTGCTATAAGTTAAAGCGCGCCAGGCCCTGAGATTTATTGTTTTAATCTGAAAAGAAAGCTTTCGTGTCTGCAGAAGACGAACGCGCCCCTGCCTATTGACAAAATATGGTGTGGGTCGACGATTATCAGCAGACCTTCAAAGGATGTCCAACGCCGCTGCGCAGTTCGCTGTCATTAACCAATAGGCAGTACTAAATACAAATACACACTCCCGACATAACAGAATATCACGTTAACATTACCTCACGTTGCCGGAAAATAGAATTTTTAATAAAAAACATTGCGAATATTTTGCAAATATTTTTTAAAAATCATATGAATTATTGTCTTAAAGTTCTTTATTTATTTTACTGAAGTTCAAGTTTCAAACGTTTTTTTTGACGTGATAACGTCTTATAAATTGATGAATCACCAATCTTATAAATTGATAAAACACCGGCTGCATGCACGAAAAAGTGTAACGTTCCTAACGTAACGTTCCTAACGTAACGTCCCTAACGTTCGTAACGCGTAACGTTCCGCCTGACCCTGTGCGTGCTTTTCTCGAAAACGACCCTAACGATTTGGATGAAATTTACTGAAAAGGGATTTTGGGGTGCAAAAAATCGTTTTAGCTAGGTCTCATTTCTCGAAAAAATCGTTTTCTAACAAATTTTTTCATTATAAAAATCAATTTTTTGACGTATGAAAATACTTAAATATTGTAAGTAGGTTTTGGAATTTTATATAAACAGTGAAACAATAATTTGTTTTATAAACAGTATGACAGTTAATCTTTGAGACTTAAATAAATACGAAAGGAAGAAAGTTAATAAAAAAAATTATTTTTATAGGTGGTGAGTAATTTAATAAATAAAATTAACCTAAATTTGAAGCGAAAGATGCAATATCATAGATTCGAATTATTATAATTATTATATGTAGAATTTAGGTTATGTATTACGGAATACGTTATCACGTAAAACTATCGTCCGTAAACCGACTTTACAGACAACCAATTTTTTTTTTTTTTTTTTGTAACTCCGAAACTTTGCATAAGATAAAAAAAGACTTTGGGTGGCCGCTTTTATTCGTCGCATTAATATCCAGCGACCGATAGGTACATCCTTTATGATGCGACCTTCTTCTATATGTTGACCGTCTGGCGCGATCTCTTGCAAGGCGATCGCGTTAAATGAGAAAGCTGTGTAGGGTTGTTTGTATCGTGTGCAGCCAATCGTGATGTTCCCAGCTCCGTGCCGTTGTCCGTTTATCATGGAGATATTGAATCCGTCTGTTAACAATAAGTAATGCCGCCCGTTTTCTCGCGGACACGGTTTAGACGCTACCGACGGCCTGTTCTGCAAACGTCGGTTAAAATTTACTAGGTAACTAAATTTAGTTTGTTATTTTTATAACGATTATGGTCTCTTTTGTTTCTTTTTGTCGTCACAACATATTTTGTTTCAATTTCTGAATAAACCAAAATAAATTAAATATTCAAAGTTCGCAGAAGTATTATCTATCTGATTTAATTAAGTTTTATTCGGATGTTTTAAATAAGGAATAGTAATATTATTTACTACTTTCTTTCATTTTAATTTTCTTTAATATGAAATTTGTCTGATTGTGCTGTACTATCATTGAAAGCGAAACGTATTAATTTTAAATAAACTCAAAACGGTACGCCATTCAAAGCCGACTTCAATTTTCTGCGATTTCAAACACTGCCAAAAAAATACTACTGATTTTGAATTGAATTTGTCTGTAGTCATTTTTGGTGGAATCTAAATTCAAGAGAAGGAAATAATAGTTGAGTTTACTAAGTTTTTTACGGCCTTTTATATTTATTCAAGACGTTCTGTTTGAAATAAAAAAACAAAAAATTACGTAACAAGCAGTTTGAAACTTCACTTGAAATAACAAAATTTAAATCGCAATCAGTTGTTTTACAATTTTCAACATCGTAATCGGCGTAAAAATAAACGAAACTTTGTGAATTTGTAATTAAACGGTGTTTTCGATAATAAAAAAGTTAGTATTTATATTAAGAGTTAAATAGTTGCATTCCTGTAAAAGTGTACCTAAATAAGTAGATATAATATTCGAAGTCACGTAAAATGTATGAAATTTTGAGCACGCTATACACGTTTCAAATATTATTGTTTATTTAATTCAAATTATACAAACAAGTTCATAATTCATTCGCTGAAGATATACGACACAATTGTTTACCTGTTTTATATATTTGCAGCTTCTGAAATTTAATATTCAAGAGAAATATCCACTTCAACAAACTTTTCAACTACATAATATATTTTTTTTAAATAATTTATAAAGCAGAATGGTTTTCTACACCATTTATTCCTTTAACGTCTAATTGCATTAATCAAGAATGAAATTTATTGTGGCAGTGAGAATTCCTCGACATAAAATATTTATCCCACATGACCGCTTGGAATTATACAAAAACAGAAGAACTTTGCTCGCTACTTGCGTATTTAAGCAGGGTAAATGTAATGGCGTACATTACTAGACGGAACAGCATGAGTGGAAAACTTGTACAGAAAACTTGTACTTCGCCGTCTCAGGAGAAAGCAAAACAAATCTTCAACAGTTTGTATAAGATCTTGAACGTTACATGAATCTACTGAATAATAGTGGTTTTTCGCTTCGGAATACGATATATATCTCTATCTCTATGCGGTCACTCTATAATTGACCGTCTCACTTAAGTGCTCACTGCTCGCCGAGGTTGACCTCACTTGAGAGCGACAAGAAGAGAAATCCGCAGCCAAATACAAATTAATACATGACTTCGCTGAGCGATCTTCATTTACAGATAAATAAAATAGAGGTGTCTGTCTTCATTTGCATTCTCTATTACAAACAAAACCGAGTCTAATGTTGTCTGTCTGTCTGCACGAACGAAAAACCACTGAAGCTATCGACATGAAATGTACACAGGTTATAGATAACCAATTTATACTGTTATTGTGTAAATTCCATATTTTTACTTGAACATAAACCGATTTTTGACGTGATAACGTCTTATAAATTGATGAAACACCAGCTGCACGCACGAAAAAGTGTAACGTTCCTAACGTTTCGCCTGACCCTGTGCGTGCAAGCGAGAGCGCAGTATGCTTCGGCCCAAGTTTGACAGCTACTAAAATTTAGGTTATGTATTATGGAATACGTTATCACGTAAAACTATCGTCCGTAAACCGACTTTACAGACGACCAATTTTTTTCCTTGAAAATGTTCTTTCGAAATATGTTAAAAACTTATTTTCTGTTAATTAACACATTATATTTTCACCTTCTAGATACGGAGTCCCTGAAATGAATTCAGTTATGAAATGTTTTTCTACAACGCACGTAAAAAATAATAAAAAAATCAGGTCCATTTAAAATGACTACACAAACATACGAGTAGTTTCTTTAGTTTTTAAAGTAGGTAATCACCACTTAACAAAAAACACAATGCCCAAAAAACAGTTAAATACGCTTCATGAAGCTGTTTTTTAACATTGGTTTGCACTCGCGGGAATTATTCAGCTCTGTTTCACAAAACTTTTCTATGCTTCTGGTTGAACACAATTGTGTGAGGTGCATCATTGTGTGAATTAATTGAATAGGTTCGAGTGCATCGAACAAGAATATCTTTTAAATGGAACACGTTCCGTATTAAGCCGCGCTTCATTCTATACACAGGTATCTTCGGATCGCTTTAAAATCCATAACGTTTAATTAAAGCATATTGTTTGGCATATTCGCAAACAAATCCACTTATTATTTTCTTCTTTTCAACGCATTTGCCTATATTTTAGAACAGTGCAGTGGCAGCTCATCGAACTAGGCACCGCCAATGTTTTGTTTAAGCATTGAAAACTAACGAGCTGAGATATTATGACATCTGGTGGAAAAAATTAAACGATTACAAAATTGCATAATGTTGGTATTTAATTATTAGAAAAAAAAGTTTAGAATGGAATTTGGATTTTATGCAGCACATAAAAAAACTATAGTTTCGTTGTCAAAGTAAATCAATTAAAGATTTAAATACAATTTTTCAAAAATTATCCCCCTTGAACTCTGTTTAGAATCGAGAAAGTACAAGTTTTATAGTCATTATCTAGCTTTAATAAAAAGCAAAACATAAAAACCTAGGATTAACTAATGAACTAAAATTTAAGAGAATACATTGTAAAAAATGTAGTTACTAAATTTAATTTAAAATACCTCACCTATAATAGTTAACAATGCTCTCTGGAAGGAAAATTTTTAATGAATAATTTATTACGGTATGTTAAACTAGATTAGCACATTATGTCTCTCAAAAAAAAATTCACACAAAAAACCCGCCGTGTTTTAACTGTTTTTGCATAATCGGATTAAACACATACATAAAAAATGTAAATAAATAAAAAAAGTAAATTTCAAATGCAAACATTATTCTTCCAATAAAAATAAACCCTTCAATGGAGGTCTCTTTATTTAATTACTTATCCGCATTTTAATTTCATCATTAGCTAAACATGTTCGCGTATAATTTACAGGTCGACTCATAAGTTTTAAAATGTTTATAGAAAACTAAACAAAAGGGGGATCGGATTCATGACCTCCCGATATCTGCACGACAATAATGTGGCCTATATGGAAAAATATTCCAGATATTCAAGAAAAAAAATGATGATGTGGCAATAAACTTTATTGTTTTTTACTAGAGATAGTCTCTTCTAGTCATTTGCGGTGCTAAAATAAGTTCCGTTTAGTCTGCAATCCGGATATTTGACTGGCTAATATAAAACTGAAACTCAAAATTTAAGTAAAAAACTTGCCATCGGTCCTGATGACTGTCAACTCTTGTAGATTATAGATTAACAGACGCCACTGTTGCACTGCAATATCAGTCATGTAAGAAAGAAGGAAGCCATTATGAACCAGGGACTTCCCCTATCTGTCGTAATTGATAAATAAACATTTTGAAAGCGGCGATCGTTCCCCTGCACGTGTCGAGACTCTAAATTACAACTTACTGTAAGAGGAACGTCCGCCTTCATATAAATACATTAAGCGACGAGTCACTAAGCTGCTGTAAAGCTATAATCGTTTTTGCTCGCCAACGAGACGATAATTCACGTCAATCCGAAACCACAAAGTGAAGCATAATAATATAACAACGTTGTACAATAAATCAAGTCTAGACTTGTTTTTGGCCCAAGAGATTCTAATATCTATATACGTTTCCATATAATATATATATATATAGCTGATACAAACTTCTTAAAAACTTTTACTGCTTCGAAGTGGTCCTGAATACAAAAGTGGCTGACCCACACCCCCTTAATGGAGTCGGAATGTCGTCTTAATTGTCTTGTCAAATTTATTAAAGATGACGTGATTTAATGGATTTTCTTTACGTTGAAAATTTTCTTTCAAAATTTTATCTGAATTCTGAATTGCAAGTAATGCATGTTTAGAGTGACGCATAAAATAAAATTAATGGTTTTAATGCCTTCTTTTCGAGGACGATTTTTTTATAGATTACGCAAACGCTAAGAAAGACGCTGCTTTGACATGAGGATAATATATTGAAAATGAACATTCCGCGCATCGTTCGGACATTTTGTATCGAGACCAATAAATCAAACTGTAAGGATGCGTGTACAGTTGAGATTACCAACATTAGATTATCCAATTCGTAGTCCATCTTACGTCATCTTATATCTAATTTTTTACGCGACTTCCACCGACTGGAAAATAAACTTGAAAAAATAAACACGGTGTACTAACTTCATTTCTATATTTTAAAAAATACAGCTTACCACGAATTAAATTTGAAGCAAGATAGACTTTAGAAAAAAAATCATGAACCACTCTGTACCTAAGTATGAATGAATATATATTTATTTTGTGGAATAGGTTATATGTGGAGAGTAAAAATCAGTTATTTACAGTTAAACTAAAAACGTATACAATTTAACTAGTCTGAATTTATTTACAATAAATTCGTAAAAAGTGAGCCTGATTAAACACTAAAAACATTTCGGCATTATAATGCACCCTCGTTTTTAATTGGCTATTATTGGCCTGCATTTGTGTGAGTGCCTATTCAATATTCATGCACAATATAATCTGAATACACTCAATAAAGAATTATTGAAATGGGACAATGAATATCAATGACACAAACGCCCGCACTTCCACCATACGTGCCTGCACTCCCACCATAAATACAACCGCGTCGATACACTATGCCCGTTGGCGTGTCGTCGTCTCCTGTACGCAGCGCTCGCGAACGCCTGAAGTTGTGTAATTTATGCAAATTATTCGATTTACTAACCCGCGCCAGTGGTGAAGCGATCCAGAATTTGAATGACGGGGACGACGCCGGATTTTTGCGCATAGAATATTCTAAACTTGAGTTATTCGGAAAAGATAAAAATTTGGACGATTTCAACAACCGATAGATAATTTGTTTTTTGATCAAAATGCAGGGTTTAATTTTTTCTAATAATTTCTAAATAAAAATTTAACATAATAGAAAATTAAAGCTCGAAATCGAGGGAAACTCTCAAATTTCAAAGGCACGCATAAAATGTTTTTTTTATGTATGTCGCCGATTTTTAGTGTTAGATTAACACTAAAAAGAGAAAAATAAAATATTTTTAACAAACAAATTGAACCGACTTCACACTAAAAAGTAAAAAATAATTGCGTATTGAAATGTTTTGGAGTCGGTGTAGTTCTCAGAATAGATTTCATTTTGGCTGACACCGACTCCAAAACATTTCAATACGCAATTATTTTTTACTTTTTAGTGTGAAGTCGGTTCAATTTGTTTGTTAAAAATATTTTTTATCTTAGCATTGCTCATTCCTCTATAACGAAAGAAATTATATGTCTATGCCTATACTCAAAGATCAGTAATTATATGTAAAGGAACTCGACTGTTTCTTTGTTTTATCAAAAGTAAAGTGCTCAATCGTTCACTCTATATACACGAAAATAAAGAGTGTTGCGTTTTGTACAGTTGTACGTAAATAATATTAATTAGATTATATAAAATGTCGCCTCTCAGATGTGACAGTTTCTGCTGAGCTTTCGTTAATGCTGCATCATCATCATCATGATCATCTTGAAGAATGTCGCTGGTAAGTTAGCAGCTAAACGTTCCGCGACATTCATTTCGCAAGTGGGTAGGCGCTAGGCATTAAGTTTTCGACGGTTATTTGTTCGTTACAGGTGTCACATATTGCCACCAGGGAAGGTTCTTTTCGTATTAAGTGCGAGCGGGTGATTGTCGTGTCTCAAAATGACTAATGTTTGTTTTTAGTTCAACTTTTGAAACTCGTTGTAATATATTTCGTACCGAAGTTCAACACTTCGTCACGTATATACATTGTATGCTTTTAGAGTGCAAAGGAAAAACACTAAAGTCTAGAAAATTAAAAAAAAATTGATTGTCTGTAAAGTCGGTTTACGGACGATAGTTTTACGTGATAACGTATTCCGCTCGAATATCATATTTAATAATACATAACCTAAACTTTAGTAGCTGTCAAACTATATTTTTACCGACTAATGATTTGATCAACCAAAGCAAAATACATATTTTTTAGCAATTATAAAAGACATTTAAAAGAATGTATATATATTATATATTTGTTAACAAACCGTATAATTTATCTGGCCATCTGTCAGATGTAGCTTTCGCTGGAACAGCCGAAAAAAATGTTGAACGCACACTACTCTCTGACGTCACGTGAGAAGAGAGAGACTATCGCTTATATGGCGCTCTCGCTTGCGGAACGTTACTTTTTTCGTGCGTGCAGCCGGTGTTTCATCAATTTATAAGACGTTATCACGTCAAAAAATCACGATATCTATACTATTGTAATTCATAAAAAAATAGAGAATATATCAGTTTCGACTATTATTATGGTCATTTATATTTACAAAAATATAATGTTAATATTTCATAGACGTTAGACTGTCCTCTCCTACGCCTTACTGTTTTCAATCTTTACGAGACTGAGGTCATCGCTGCATCAATTTCTCTAAGTTTTTTATAAGTTGTTTAAAATTCGAAATACAGTTTGTCTGACTCTGTGTTCTTTGTCCAGTTGAAATTAGTGACACAATATATTCTATAATACACTTTAACGCCAATAGATAACATTTCTCTTCTTGTCGTCCAGTCGACAAAATTTTATTACAACCGATGATATCAAATGATCACTATTATACCCTGGAGAATGATTGTCTATTGAAGATAAAAAGCGCTAATATACAGTGCGTTCTGAAGACAACCAACATTTTGATATACAGTATTTCTGACATACGGAAACAATTATTTCTTTCAATCCAACAACTTTAAAACCGTCATTCACCATGCTACTCTACTAGTCTACTAATTTTGATATAATATGTAACTGGAATTCATAGTTCATGTAGGTCATGAGTACTCGACACGGAGTAAAACGCGTCATGACACCAAATCAATTTCAGTGGCAGAGGAGGTAGTGTATTGTCGACTTTACATACTCTACACTCACAAAAGTTTTGTAAAGTTGGTAACAATAAATCGTTAGGTTCATTCAGAAGAAATGGGGAATTTTAACTTGTAAAGTCAAACACTCTGTTTATAAAGCGAAAAATTGTCATGTTTGCTTTTTTAAAGCGCGTATTTTCCGAAATTACTGAATCGATTTGAAAAAGTCTAAATAAGTATTTCTTTTCGAGTAGCACAGACTGTATATTATAACGCAAATTGTTATGAATAATGAGCAGTAAGCGAAAACCTCTGAGCTAAATTGGTTTAGGCTGGCTAAACTTCAATACTATACTAAAGTGTTATAAGACAATATGATTTCTTGGTTTTGATAATTTCGCTGCTGAATCAAAATCTCCTCCGTCTAAACCAAACCGGAGAACTAGTGCGATATAATTGAAAAGAAGGAAACCCATCTCGGAATCATATTTTGTTGGAATAATTTTCGAATGGTTGATGACACGATTTCTATCGTCGACTGATACGGAATAATTCCATTTATATGCGTTACGTATTAATTTTAGTCGCTTTGTATATAAACACAATAATTCATTGATGACACAAGCCGTAATAAATTAAGGTATGGGATTATATGATTCGAAACAATTGCAATAGCATATAACGTTATCGATTCGAACCTATAACGTACTTACATTGCGTGTCCATCTTTGCACGTTTCATAGGCGAAAATTATTTTTACATTCGTGTAATGCTTTAAAAATTAATAAAACAATAATTAGCGAATATATAACAAATTAACGAACTATAACAAATCAAAAATTCAGCATTATGTCTTTTTTAAAACTACAATAGACCATACAAGTATTAAATTTGTCATATTTTTTTAAGTAAAATATTAATAAAATATATATTGAAAAATATCTGCTGTTTCTCTTGTAACGTTTTTGAACAAAGTAGAATAATTAATTATTGCTTCGTTAGGTCGCTAATAATCGCATCGATTCCGATCGTAAAAACTTGTTTACATAGCGCTAACTAGAAACTGAAATAATAATAATCACACGGATGTGTTTGACACCTCTGATCTAAGAGAAATATTATTATTCCCGTATTTGTTTTGAAAAGTTCTTGATCCCCTGAAACGTACCGTATTTCATAAAATTGAAAACAAACAATCAGGTCTCTTAACTTATATTTTTACAATGTTTGTCTTTCATTTATGATTCTGTTAAGAGTCACTCTGCAGGAAATAACCTTCAAAACAAAAAAAAAAATGAAATTTGATGTTCAAAATGAAACGCTAGTATGTAGTTTATTGCGATTACTTATAAAATCGCTTTAAAAATAGAAAATTAAATATAAAATTGTACTTTTCTATCAGTTCATCCTTCGTTTTGGTGTCGCCCAAGTCTGAAATTCTCAACCGGTGTGCAATCTAATTCCGTAAATACGGCCCAAAGTTTCGCAGTAGGATAATTAATTAATAATAAATTTATTGTTGAGTGTGTCTGCGCCCTTCGGCGTAAGTATATAACTATTTACAAATTGACGTTTTAGTTGCAGAACTATTTACGATTAACTAGAGTCGCTGTTTACCGGACGAGAACTGTATATTTTTTCCTATTCACAAACTTGCATTGCAAATCCCAAGATTTGTAAATGTCGCCGAATAATGAAAACTCTACGTGTGTTTTGGTCGCAGATTTTGCAATCTATTGGACAACACTACGTAAATTTTAAAATATATTTATAATTTGATAATCTACCCAAATCTGCGACAAAGAGGGGCTGACATTAGACTCAGTTTTTTATATGAGTTGTTCCAGACAAAATTTGCACGCACTTTAAGTCTGCAAAATAATCAGAAAGCCTTTGCTTCGTGTATCATATTTCTCAGACAGGATTTCCGAGTGATTGGGTCTCGGCTTTAACAGGAAATCAGTTTGGAGAAAGCAAACAACTAGTTTGGTACAAATCGAGCACGGGAAAACACGTTTCATAAAATTCATATTTCATAATCCACATAAAATATATCTGCTATTGTATATATGTAGGTCATGAGTACTCGACACGGAGTAAAACGCGTCATGACACTAAATCAATTTCAGTGGCAGGAGGTAGTGTATTGTCGACTTTACATACTCTACACTCACAAAAGTTTTGTAAAGTTGGTAACAATAAATCGTTAGGTTCATTCAGAAGATATCTGTGGAAAAGTTATTTCCTTTTTTATTGGCACCTAGCAGACAGCACAAAAAGTGATGATAAGTTAGACAACTTGGTTTATATACACACCGGCATTTAACCCTTTCGATTTCATTACTTACCATTCTTAAGTTACGCTGTCCTTCGAATGTTTTTGTTGTGACTCAGATCCATCGCCTAGCCCTATTAATAGGCTGACCATATAGTTCCTTCAGGCAAAAACGAGATCGAAAGAACTAAACGATACAAACTTAACTTCTTCTAGTAGTTTAGGAAGCTTTTAAAGCACTGGCAGATATCAAACGGGCCTGGTCGTGCGGGTAAAGACGTCTGTCGTCTGTATTGTGAACGGGATTCCCAGGTTGCGCTCAGCTGGGAGAAATATAAACATTAAAACTATTGTTTTTTTTTTCTTTATTTATTAAAGTAAAGTTGCATTACAGGTCGCAATTTTATAGAGAGCAGGACCAAATATATATAAATTGTCACATTTTAATCTTCATAGTAAAAAATAGAATGAGACGTGTAAAAAATGAAATATAAGCTAAACCCTGAAAATCAAACCCTGTTTACAGCATTGCGTAAATTTTAAACTCGCTTGTTTTTTATCTCCGTTTTTTATTTGAGTTGTAAACATTAATTATTATACTTCATGCTTTTGCAGCAGTCGTACCAATCGTTTCTCGTTAACGAAAGAATACTGAATGCCGCATAAATCGCAGGAGGAAAAGTGTTGAAGCCGATTTTATCGTTCTCTTCTCTTAACAAGCCACATACTGAAGAAATTTTACAAGACAATAAGTTAATGATTAAACTTTTCTATAATATATACTTATCATTCTGTATGGCGTCAATTTGAAATTGATGTTCAAACTTGCTCCGACAAATTATTATCTTAACTTTCCGCAATCCGGACAGCTTAATGAGATCACGTAAATATGGCGGGCACGAAAGAAAGTCTTTCACGATTTTCTAACTCCAAAGGTTGCGCACTAGAAGCTTTTCAGTCATAATTTGCAGTACAAGTCGATTTTATTTAACAGTTATTTTAAATTTAAACTTGAAGCAGTTTATTATAAGGAGACGTACATTTATTCGATTATTTTTTTGGGATCAGAAAAGAAATCTATAAATCTACTTTATTTTCACACCAAAATACACATTAGCAATCCTTAACAGTACTTACCTAATAAAAGTTGCTTTTTAATTAGTGTTTTATATAACCAATAATTATGTGTTTACATTTTAAAAGTCTACTTGAACCCGTAGAAAATTGAATTTTAAATTTAGATTATTTTCGTTTATTTTTTACATCTATCAGGCTCAAAAAAATTCCTAACAGACGCGCTTTTAATTGGTTCGCGGAACCCATTAACCCGTCTCTACTGTTTTTTGTTAGAACCGTTATTTATTAACGATACTGTGCTGATGAAATTAATTTTTGATACATTTTTAATTAAAAAAATTACATAAATGAAGTTACTGGACATCACAAGATTGGAAAATTAAATAAATGTAATAATTCAAATGAAATCAATATTCAATATCACATTACCCTATAATATCGTTATTATGTATAACCTTTACTAGTGTGACATAATATGTTTCAAAATTAATTAATTTGTCTATACGCTGTCATTATTTGTCCACGATTTTCGAGAATTGTTTATTATGTACACATTTAATTTTTCCACTAAAAACAACACAATATATACTGGATGGTCTATAAATTGCCCATTTTGATAATTTCACATAATATGATTTATAATTATGAAAGAAAGCAGTATACATTATACAATATACAGTACTACGAAATTTCGATTTTTGCTAAAAAACTTTGTTGAGAAAAAAACAAGTGCAATCCTTGATTCCAGTAGGATCAGTCTTGAATATTAAATATAGTAACAAGATTAACCGACATAAATAGTCTGAGTAAAATGACATTAATGTTGCAATTGTTGTTACTTATTAACCTCTGTAAAAATATCCAATATTCAAAAGCATCGATTGTCGTCAGAACTATTTAGACCCGATAAGTCTTGTTCAAGAAATTCTAAAATCCACTTTTTTTGCAATCTTTAAAACAAAAAAAATTGGTTGTCTGTAAAGTCGGTTTACGGACGATAATTTTACGTGATAACGTATTCCGCTCAAATAAAATATAACCTAAATTTTTGTAGCTGTCAAACTTGGGCCGATCGTGCGCGGAACGTGACACATTTCGGAACGAGACACTTTTTCGTGCATGCAGCCGGTGTTTCATCAATTTATAAGACGTTATCACGTCAAAAAGGCCGGAACGATTTCGATCAAAAAAATTCCAGATCGTAAAAAGGTGCTGAAATAATATAAGTTTATTCAACTTTTTTGCAATAGGGAACGTTCTACCATAGCGTAATAAATCTTGAATGCGATCGATGCATTTATTCAGCTGCAGTAAAATACTGAAAAATGCCAACAAATATTTAATGAAATTGCTTAAATAAATATCACACTGTGAAAAAAATACATCACGAAGATGTGTAGCTCTGTACAACCTATGAATAATCTACACCAGAGTCTCCTAACCTTTTTATAGACGTGTCTCCTTTATATATTTATAAATTCTTGATTACGTGATCGATGTCGAATCACGTGCGATCGAGACAAGCTGAAATACTGAAAAACGTATGTAATAACGTTCTGCTTTATAAAAGACAGTCATATTATTTCGTTTCTTTTTCTCTCCTACATAATATTTTATGATCGGTACTCACATATTATTACTTTTTGCATCAAAAACGGGCTGTCATTTCCGAAAACTATCTCTGTTCCTCTTACAGGTCTCTTTCGAAAATTACTGTTGGATTGGTAAGATAGCATAATTATATTTGTTTTAGTCCACAAAAATATAGGTAGCTGAACAAGCATGAAAAGCATCTGTTTTATGGGGAACGGGGGTTTACAAAAACGAGGTGTGTTTTAAATAAAAGTCGCATATTGTAGCTAGTTCTAAAAATCAAATTACAAAATCGTCATGCTAAATATGACGTATATGCGATGTAATACATACAATAATATTTATATAGTATACCGTCGGTCGACATTCTGTCGAAAGGATCGTAGATAAATTCATTTAGGATAACATATTATAAATTAAACGGCCACTTCTACTTTTGATAATAGCTTGATATCAATCACGCGCTGTCAAACAGCGTCCATTAAATGCGTACGGAGTACAATTTGTTCTACTATTGATCGATGTTCAACACAAATGACATTTTTTTTAACCTCATTCATTTTAGGTTTCTAAAAATGTCTTTACTTATTTCTTTAAATAACGCGAAAAAATATGGATTTTCATTTAATTCGAAATGATTCTATGACTCAAAAAAACACATTTCTCTTTCGACTGAAAAATTTAAAAAACAATTTATGGTGGGCCAAATCAACTTTGAAAGTAGATTAAGAAATTCGAGAAATCTCAATTTTTTAAATTTCTTTTTTTCCTTTTTCATTTGTTTGAAGTGCGCATCAAAAAATGTTCCTGAGTTGTTTTTCGCCGCGAGTTATTCATGAATTCAATAGTTTTGACAATAACAATGTACATGATTGTTATTTATTTAAGATATTTCTCCGAATTCTGTATTTTTATTATCAGAATTGAAATTATTTTTGGTAATTCATATTCATAATTATCTTGTTGCCATGGCGATAATAAATCTGATTTTAATTCAGGTAATTTAGGTCTATGTGGAGTATACAGGCTGCGATTACCATTTTTTACGTTTGATATACCTACCTATATGGTTTTAAAATAAATGAGATTAATTTTTCTGTTCCATTATGTTTATTAAAAATCATAATTTAATCTTATTATGTTCTGAAAATAATGCAAGCTGTTAGGCAATTTTCAGTTCTCATAACTTGATTTTAGCAGAATGTTGTTTTTAATATCTGTACATTTCAAATATCCATATAAAAAAGAGTCCACTGCATTTGGATCAGGAAACCTAGACAGTCAGTGAAATTATAAAAAAAAAAAAACAGGAAACATCCTTGAAAACATCCACCTTTGAATAGATAAATATTACTTGAAGAATGTCTTTTAAATTCATTTTAATATATATACGAACCAAAAATAATGTTTCTATTCATAATATTCAATGGCTGTAAATAGCTACATTATTATCTCGCAAAAAGCTTTCACTTGAGAACACAATTACCACTCAAGTTTTCAATATACAAAGTTCAAAATACCAAGAAAATTCGGTATTTCTTTTGAACTTTGAAATCATATCTCAACTCTTTTAATTTCCGCTAGGTAAGTACCTCCCTAAGTCGTGGATTCATATTATTAACAACCAAAATATAACCTTTGATATATTTCTGCTACCTACTTGTTCCGTAATTAATATTTGTTAATTCATATTTATGAACACGGATTACATTTTAATAAAAACAGGTAAATGTAAGTCATTAAATTTGAGAAATTAAATTCCTATAATATATTTTTAAGTTTTCAAATTAAAAGTTTTGTAGTGAAAGAGGAATTCAAAACAGAATACATTCTCAAATGATCGGACAAATTTAAATAGCGAAATACGTTGATCAAAATACATAAACATACCAAATTAGCAATTGCTTTTTTTAAACGACGTAATAAAAATAACTGAAAAAATAAAACATTGCGTACTCATACAATAAACTAAAAAAAACACACAAAATATTATTACGACTACTCGATAACTGAAAGTTGTTAATATTTTACTGCATATTGTTGATTTAACAATGAACAAAAAAAATAACTATATCCACGTAATGAACAGCATTTGGTTAGCAAAATAAAAAAAAAACAAACATTCAAAACAGGGCGCAAAACATTCAGCGTACATCTGTCTGTGGCGTTACATAACCAAGGGATCAGGGAATTTAACTGCGAGTCCCAGAGGACCAAACAGAAGCTCCCAAAAAAAAAAAAAAACACCGGCACCGGGAACTTTAACCTGCCTATTTACGCTTTACACAAATACATCTCATGTTTGAGGTTATTTCTATTGTACCTACAACATACTGATTCCAGTTCATAATTAAAGAGAACAGAGAATAAAAAACCAGGGGCTACAATTTCCAAAATTCACATAAATATAATACATATTTTTGTATTATACTCTTCAAATATAATAATACTAAAAAAAAATGTGAAATAGAAAATATCTAGATTGGAATCTTTACTTTCTTGTTTGAAATGAAATCAAACACGACTCTTTTCCGTAAAATTTTATTATGAATTATTATGAATTGAAAATTGAAGTTGTAGACTAGTAAGTTCTAAAGCTCGATAGAGACTTCCAAAAAATACATCCCACCTGGGGAAAGTGCCTCTTAACGAAGATTTCGCTGTATATGTACAAATCTGCCGTTTATATTAATCGTATTTCAGCGGACAAGCACAAGGATTCAGCAGCTTTCAGTCTATTAAATTTCAGTGGAAATTACGAGTCAAACTAATACGCTCCACCAACTGAGATATAATATTCGACTGACTGAGTGATCAGTCACGTGATGTTATGTAATTTGCAATTATTCATCCCGATAACATCTAATTTAGGACTTCTGTTTACATTAGATTATTAGTGCGAAGTACAGTGAACGTTGTTTCCACGCAATGGATAATAGTGTGCGCGTTGTCTGAAACGTAAACAATTTAAATTCAATTCTAAAATGAGGATTACAAATACCTATAATGTCCAATTGTATATTATACGAATTTTGCGTCTTGTAATCCTTTAATTGCTCGTATGCTCTAAATATTTTACATTTTTAGCAGTCACTTAAGAATTTCATTGGTTTTTCTTCGTATCATTCCTAGATAAATAGAAGAATTCATAAGAAAAACGGCTACTATTTTAGCAAAAGGAGCGACATGCATTACCATAACAATAGAGGCAAAGAAAATATTAGCTATAAAAGTAACAACTTCTACATTACATTGAACTACTCGTTTAAATACAATGTAAAAATTTGCAATAAATTACCATCCAATAAGTCTAATGGTTAGGTTACAAAACGATAAATATACGGTTAGAATGTACGTACTGTAGTAACTTTTAATAATGTTCCTGTTATTTCATTTTGCAATTGAGACAATTTTTGCATGTAGTTTTTATTCACGCTAAAGAAGTATAACTTCTAACGCGCGTTTTTTTTTTGCTAGATGCAAATTAGAACCAAACGAAAATAAAGGAAATAACTTATTTTTATTGGTTGTTAATAAAAAAAGAACCAAAAAATTAAAAATAATTTTATTCCGATTAGAAATAAGTAGTAGGTATTTATCACAGTCTCGTGTTTTCAAATAAAAGCGTGATACATTTTAATAGCAAGAGAGAAAAAAAAGAGGGTGTAACACGCTTTTATTTGAAAACACGAGACTGTGATAAATACCTACTACTTATTTCTAATCGGAATAAAATTATTTTTAATTTTTTGGTTCTTTTTTATTAACAACTAATAAAAGTATGTTTAAAAAAAATCAACAATCATCGAATTTACTTAAGGTAGAAGTAATTAATAATAGTATATTGTGCGACTAGTGAGGAGAATATTCCATTCGCGTGTTACCGCACTCGCTAAGCTCGTGCGGCAAATTTCACGCTCATGGAATCTTCTCCTTCGATCAATGGTCGCACATAATATTTTATTCAACTAGCACGAGCAATATGTAATCGGGACCCTGATAAAAGAGGGAAAAATAATAAATCACTTCATTGATTGACGTACACACCGTCCTCGATGCATACAAGATGGCCATGACTTTCGTTGAATTGCGATGCTGTTTTCATATGTACAATACCGCCTACCACGTTCTATTGGTCCAGAAGCTGCGTGCAGTTTTTTTTCATTATTGCACGCTTGGGCTTACTACTGCGTTTCTATTGGTCCAGAAATTCATTATCTCACTGTACGGCTCATTATTAGCACTCTACGCGTCAACATGAAGTAATTTATTATTTCTCCCGAATTTAGCAGGGCCCCGAAATTACATATTACTCACGCGTGTTGAATAAAAATATTTATCTATACGTCGTCATGCGACCTTTGTAAAGGCACTTCTATAAAAACTAAATTATCGACAAAAATTTGTTAGTAATTGTGACAATGGAAAAATGCGTTATTTTACACAAAATTGGACAGCGATTGAATTATTCTGGCACGGAGCGAGCGACAATCAGCCTTCAGTCGACGTTACTGATGCGTCTCGTTAAACCAGAATAACGGAATAGGTATAACAGTTGCCTGTTCCATAACCGATTGACAGCATTTCGTTGATCAAACGATTGGTTGTTCCACGCACAGTCATATAATATTATGTGACACTAGTTTCGGGAACTTCTGACGTCACACCTGGTATAGATTAGTACCGAATTTTTATTTTGAAGATCCTCCAAACTATTATAATTTGAAGGAGTTCTCATCATTTTCTTAATTCAGTTTATTCAAAGATCTGAAATTCGATTTGTTTTTTCGGAACTGTAATGTCACTTGTGAACATCCGAAGAGCAACTTGACAACTAGTTTTGCGTCTTTTGGTCATTCGAGAAAGAATTGTTCTTTTGAATAGAGAAAAGTTGCTTGCAAAGCAAGTATTTTATAGAGAGTACCTAATATAAAAAACAGATCACTTCTCAAGAATCGTATACTTAAAATAAAAAGTGCATCGCTCTATTGTCAACTAGCAAATGAACAAGTTTTCAGTTCAATAATTCTAAATTTCTTTTTTAATCTTTTTTTCTCAGTTCCTTTTA
This sequence comes from Xanthostigma xanthostigma, assembly GCA_963575645.1. Taxonomy (NCBI): domain Eukaryota; kingdom Metazoa; phylum Arthropoda; class Insecta; order Raphidioptera; family Raphidiidae; genus Xanthostigma; species Xanthostigma xanthostigma. Next base: position 137,123 of record OY754472.1, read on the forward strand.
CATTGAATTTCTGCAGAACAAGTATACAGCGTGTCCATAAACGAAAACTGTGTACGCATTTTATTGTTTCGCCTTTTGAGTTGAACTTTGGGGGTGAGTGGGAACCCAACTTGACATAATATGACTGTTGAATCGTACCACCGGCGGACACAACTTTGTTATTTCAAGTGGCACCCTCAGGTTTTTCGACGGATTCAGAAGGACAACTTCATTTTTAAAGTTCTCAAAGTTGGAGATATTTAGAATTTCTAATATTTAAAAAAAATAAGACGGTAAACCTTTCGAATTCTAGTGTTAAAAAAATAATCTTAACTAAAGACTCTAACACGTTTACCTACAAATGACAACAGAATTTGATAAAATTGCGCTACTAATTCGACTACTTGATATCGAAATTCTCAATTTCATAAACGTTAACCTCAGATATTTTAGAAACCATTCACTTTGATCTGATAGTAGATAACAAAGCTGTGCGCAATATATACCGTGTTTCCTATCGATTACTCAATTTCCAATTTCTAAACAAAGGGCAAAACAATGAAATCTGTAGAATGGTTTCTGGTAGACACGTTGTAATAATATTATTCTGTATGTATTTATATATTTAGTATCTACGAGGAATGAATAATTATTATAGAGGATATAGCAGCCTAACATATATTTCTGATTTATAAAGGCAGTCCCAATCAACTTAATTTTGGATAATGCGAAAAAATCAGTCAAGTGCCAGCTATATTTGATTTGGTATTTTTATGCACGAATAGCGGTTATACGTAGAATATTACATTGTAAACAAATGACTGATCTCTGCATAAATAAGTGTTGTTTTTCAAAATAAATTTTAAACAAAATGCGTAGAGAAGTGTTTTTATTCAACTCATGCGCGTTATTCATGTTTTATCATGCCTAAAAACCGAACCCTAAATAGCCATTTACCGACTGGTGACAATTACTTGTCATAACTCAATGAAGATTCCTACTAGCTCGGCCATTGTGGTGTAATGAAAATAAACGTAACTATTTTCTGAGTCGTAACGAAATAGTAGGTAACAACAACTCCCTGTTGTTACCCATTGAGACTAAAATTGAGAGGCCGAATGTTTTCGACATGGAGTTTATTCATAACCGGCTAACCTCAAACCAAAACATTGAATCGTGCTGTTTGGTGCTGTTAGTATTGACAGTTTTTTTTTATAAAGAAATAAATAGATATTTACAACATCTCATTAATAACAATAAATAAAACATGAATAACGCGCAATTGTTGAATAAAATTATGGGCGCAACTTGTAGGCTAAGTCATGACCTGTCAGCGCGCCATGAATGACTTACACTACTAGTTACGCCAATAACTATTTCGAAGCAGAAATGATACAAAAAAAAAACTGCTTCACGGTTTAAAAAAAAATATCGTTTCAATGGAACAAAATCAATTTAAAATTCTCGGGGCGAAATATGTAAGGTCACCGGCCAACTTACAGATTTTCTGTACAATGCTTCCTGCCACTCGACACGCGTAAACGCGCTGAATACTTTGTTAGAGGCTTGAAGATTCTGTAGAGATACAAAACCATTCAGCTAATTCGGTTCGAACCTTTAAACCAATTCCACGTCAATGTCGATGTCTTGTGTTGCACGCCGTATAATATAACAACACTATTGTTGGGCCGACGGGACCCTTTCGTTAGGTTCTAACTGCTTCCAACCGACTGAAGGATAGCTAATTGCAATCCCTCAGGACTTATGCGTGTGTGTGTATGTGAGGCAATGTGTCCTAATTGTAAAGATACCTCCAGAGCAACATACCTAGAGCCCTTAATGCTCCACACACATTGTATCAAAAGCCACAAAGCAAGCATGTTTATGTCTAATTTCTGGCAATTGTTTATATATCAAGCGGACCTTTAAAAAATATTTAAATACAAATAAAGGTACTTTTACTAGATGCAGTTATTGAAGAAAAAATGCAAATACTCCTCTTTTTTTGCAAAGTACAAATATTTGAAATATAAACACTTTTTTGCACTCTCACCACTACGCTACACCGATCGATGTATTTTTGATTAGATTTAGTGAGGGCGATATATTATGTGCAATTCGCAACTCGAACGTGTGTAGTGAGCTTTAGCAAAACTGCCGCGACTCGCAGCTAATTTCAGTTCTATCCAGAGCAATTACTACAGAATTTTACTAATTCCAATGTTCTTGTGGCATCGCCTTCAGTCGTAAACCACTGACAAATGTGTCTAAGTTATAGTATCAATCGATACAAGACGCGAGGAGTTAAGAGTTGCGAACAACGCCCATTCACGAGCGCCGTTACAAAGACGTTCGGCAGGAAGATTTTTGTGTAAGACGAAACTTTAACGAACTCGTCCGTGATTTTCTCTCCAGAGATAAATATAGCAATGAGCAAGATACTCTTTTATGGCATTTTCTACACGCTTATTTTTCAGAAAGAGGCGTGACTACGTTAAAAACTTATACTGATTTAATTAGGGTTGTTATGGTAATTCGCGTTGCCATTTTTCGTTACTCAAAAATGTCACTGATTTTTTCGACCAATTTCGTTTCATTGCTATGCTCAGAATTTTACGCTTCGAGGCAGTGCCGTCAAAGAAGGTTTATATCAATAATAATGAGTAGACGGTTTTCGTTAATAAAATGTCGATATTTTCCTCTGGAACGAATCATGGAGTCGAAAACTGCATAGAGTTCAATTTTTGACGTTCATCTAAGAATATTCGAAACGACCTTTGCTTATCTTTATATATAAAAATTACGTGTCACGTTGTTTGTCCATGTTTGTCCGCGATGAACTCCTAAACTACTAAACCGATTTTAAATTTGATTTGCACACCGTGTGCAATTCGACCCAACTTGAAAGATAGGATAGCTTACATTTCAATTTATAGTCGCAATATTATTTTATTGCAAATTATTTGTCTATTCCTTGACAGTCATAATACAACCATATAAGATGGCGAACCTGTTGACTGGATTAAGTGAATATTCAATAGATGGCGCAACGAACTTAACAACCATATAAGATGGCGATACCTGTTGACTGGATTGAGTGAATATTCAATAGATGGCGCAACGTTTCATATAAGCTACAATTCAATAGCATAACCACCACGTGTCGCTGAGGTTAAGGTATCGAGCACGACGGCGCAGCCGGAGTGCTCAGCTCCAAAGGATTCTAACAGATGGCGAAACCTGTTGACTGGATTGAGTGAATATTCAATAGATGGCGCAACGTTTCATATAAGCTACAATTCAATAGCATAACCACCACGTGTCGCTGAGGTTAAGGTATCGAGCACGACGGCGCAGCCGGAGTGCTCAGCTCCAAAGGATTCTAACAGATGGCGAAACCTGTTGACTGGATTGAGTGAATATTCAATAGATGGCGCAACGTTTCATATAAGCTACAATTCAATAGTATAACCATCACGTGTTGCTGAGGTTAAGGTATCGAGCACGACGGCGCGGCCGGAGTGCTCGAAATAGAGCAAGTGTTTTAAAGACCAGTTATTCACGAATGCTTTACGCTATTTTTTTCGAGCACGACGGCGCAGCCGGAGAGCTCGACATGCACACATATACGCCCATGTATATTTTAAAATAGCTAGCAATTAATAAAATAGATAGATAGATAGATGTTCCAATTAAATTGTTTTATTATTTCACTTTATACGTAGCGAAGCACGTACAGGGCCGCTAGTTATATTATATTTTCTCTGGATCGCACTGTACATACATCTCCTTTGATCTTGACAACCAGGACGTAAGTTTCTTCAACAACAGTGAAATTAGTTGGTGAAGTTCTTCATTATAACTTTCCTTCATGAAAACCAGTTTCGTGCTACCAGTCTTATTTTTAGATAATAGGTTATAGATTTTTAAGAACATCTCTAAAATATAAACATGAATTAATTTCAAAGAGTTTTTTAACTAAAACTGAATTTATAAAAAACACAAGGAATTTTCAAAAACCTCGTAGTCAAAATTTTGTTTCTATTGTTTTATGAAAACGTATGCATCGACCAATAAGCTAAGAAACGCTCATAAATACTTTATGAATTAAAAAGCAGATTCGACTTTCAAGTAGGTATATTAAATTTACAAACACATTTCAAATTAAGTTTGTGAGTCGACTACATATTGTGAACTCCGTGTCGACGTTTTACCTCCGTGGTGTCTCGTGCTTTAACACGGTGCGACGACAACCACAATCCGAGTCACGCACCGGATGACATCACGCCAGCTCAGCTATGTTAGCTATGCACTGAACATTCACGCACTACAATAATTAATTAGGTATTGTGCTCCGTGCATATAGATACGAGATACGCGTCACGCTTCAGCTTCTATTGGCGTATTATCTTAATGAGCTTTGCATTCAACGAGTAAAGACATCACAAGAAGCACACATTCAGTTGTTTATATACTAAAACAAACAAATGACACTGTCATAACAGTCAATAAAGATTAAGGAAACACTGCCATTCAACAGGTGTAACCTATATATATATATTTCTCTATAACAAGTTTACACGCTTTTGATTCAAATATCAGCTAGCTATTTATTTACCATAATATATAAAGTGTCCATTGCAGCGCTTTTTAAAATATTTTGCCTAATAGCAAGAAAGTCTGCACCTCCTCTTGAGACAACTCTTAAAAACCTTGTTTTGATTGTATGAAATAAAGACGGTATTTAAAAAATTGAAAACTTATATAAATAAATATAGGTTGAATATGGAACAGTTGATAAAAAAATAATAATGGTGACAACTGCCAGAACGACATTGTTTATACAAAGCAACAGCTATACCTCTCGACTACCGTAGCCTATTGATATACAATCAGTTTTATATCATAATATGTGACTGATACCAAGTATCGACTATAAAGAATCAATGATTCGATCCTTGGATCCTTTTTGAAACGTCTCGTAACTCTTTTTCCGCCTCATCGAACTCGCCCTACTGTGCGTAAAAAATTTTCACTTCAAAAAAGAAAAGGCTTTTACAGATTACAACTCGCAAACAGTTGCACAATTCTTATACAGAAGTTTGTACACTTATTGCTTTTTAATAAGGTTCATACATATTTCAAAAGTTTGACTTAAATAAACTTCATGAAGTTAGCAGAGTTTAAAACGATTTCAAATATGAATTCATACAACATTTATGTCGAGTTCCATTAAATTACATTAACTTTTGTTCAGAAATTTGATCGGAGTTAGTAGCTTACGGGCAAAGTACTAGGGACCTATATCCGATCGATTGTTAAAGTGTATTTTGTCAATGAATCATTGAAAAAATGAAAATGTATTTATTTTAGCCAGCCAAAGTTGACAGCACCAAAATGTCGTCTAACAAAATAATTGGCATGATAATAACCGGCTAATCTATTTTTAAATTTAGAACTCTTGATTTTTTCGTTAAAATCTTTATCTTCTATGCGGTGGTAGTACGGGTTTCATGTGGTGGAGGTGCGGGTTACTCAATTTTATGTTTGCGATGGACACTTATGTCCACTGTGGACACTTTTATGTCCACGGTGAACAATTTTGTCCACAGTGTCCCACAGTTAACAAATATTTTCTAATTTAGTTATATTATTTAATGATGTCATTATTACACAAAAAAATTGTGAGCAATTGTTTGTAACATTTTCTTGCATTTGGACATAATATAGTTTAAAATTAATTGTGATAACAATATGAAAAAAATAACATAAATATATACTTTTTTTACAAGGTTTAAATGAATATTGTATGAAAAAATGTTTTTACATAAATAGCATAAATACTGTATAAACAATATAAATAATTCCGTCTCCGCTCCAAAAGTTTTCTGATTTTAAACAATATAAAAATCAAAATTTAAAAAAAATCATCAAAATCGAATCTGTTTTTGAGGACTTCATTGACATGACTATTGGGCAGTATGCGTAATTATTGCGTTAAAATAAAATCGCTTTTTGCGGAGACCAATTTTGCAATTTAAATTTGTGCGAAGCCGGGTCACTAGTCAATAATATTTTAATGTATCAAATATTACTAAGATCAGAGGCTGTATTTTTTGTGCGATTCGCGTTGAATATGAGTGAATTTTAAGAAGACATCTTTGCAACATTTAAAACTTACAAATAGACAAACCCTCTACAGAATGTAGATTTTGTTGGTGTATAGCATGTGCAATTATTTTTGAAGATTTGTAGAAAGACATTTAAAAACAATGTTTTATTCAAATGCCAACGCACGACTGTGTATTTTATATTCAAATGTTTGAATTTAAAAGTAAAAGAGGATTTTTCTCACATGAATGGGGAAATGATGAAGTTGTATAATGTCGGTTTGAACATGTAAGCATATTGTACAGATTGCAACACAAAAATTGCTGCCTTTTACGCTAACTAATAATTATTAATTTATCATCGAACGGACAGTGTCAAGCAATTAAAACACGAATTAATTCTACGCGTCCAAATAAATACTCCAAAACATTTTTGTTTTCTAGACATACACGAAGTTTTTATCATTTTGACGCTCTGTGATTTTGACGTGATAACGTCTTATAAATTGATGAAACACCGGCTGCACGCACGAAAAAGTGTCACGTTCCGCCTGAGCCTGAGCGTGCAAGCGAGAGCGCGGTATAAGCGATAGAAAGGCACGATCGGCCCAAGCGTCGGCTTGTACGCATTTCTCTCTCTTCTCGCGTGACGTCAGAGAGTTCATCAATGTTTCTTTATGACGTTATCACGTAAAACTATCGTCCGTAAACTGACTTTACAGACAACCAATTTTTTTAAATCTTTTTATCATATTCTGGATCGCCAGATGGCAGGAATGTTGCTACTGGAACAGAAAAGATTCAAGGAAAATGTGAAAACAGGCTGATATGGGTATCTATTGTCTCTCAACATTTAATTCTTATACTGCCTATACCTAACTTAGCCCAGTCAAAAGAGATAAAAAAATCATAAATCTCTTATAAAATAACACTACAATATTGCGTGGCATCCGCTATTCCGCGGCGATATATTCTGGTATATATATTTTTTGTTACAGCTTGTATATTCCATGAAGATGCAAGCATGTTTTACATAATATTTAACAAAACATATTCCGATACGAATTCTGTGAGGTGAAAAAAACACGTTTTTACTTTCCAAATATGAACAACCAATGTTTTTTTTAAATAGGTTATACATAACAATGCATTCACTTTGACTTCAAATTTCGACTTTTTAAAATAGTAACCACATGACTATAAGTAACGAAAGGAAAATATATACATAAAATATTAAACACAAATGATTCTGAATGCTTTGTATAAGTAAAATCTTTAAATAACAACATTTGTGTGATTTGTCAGAACAATGATATAAACGTGACAAGCGACATCTTTATTTTGCAGCGAAACAATTGAAGGGGCTGGTTCAGCAAACTAAAAGAATTACATCAACAACGCGGCGTTTACGCGATATTTACAATGCGTTTAAAAGCGGAATATAACATTTAGTTGTGTCGTTGCCCGGAACACAAAACATTTGCTAGGGCGTCGTGTATATTTACGCTTATTTCACAGACACAGTCGATGCATTTTCTCTCGGCGCAGCACTATTAAACTATCGGTAGCCGAAACCATGCCCACCCTTTATGAACAAAATGTGACAGTCAAGTGTTTTTACCAGTTATAAATATGCCTCCCATAAGTCGTTGTTCATTGTATACATTCTGAAAGTAAGTGTGCAAAGACTGTATTCAAACAGTATGTGTGATTTGAACTAAGAAGAAATAAAGAAAAGGGGATTCCGTTAAGTCGGTGTTTTCTTTCCCGTCAACTCCTTATTACTCACTTAATGGAAATCTACTGCATTACTATAGAAACGTATTTTTTATATTCCTAATTACGTTATGTTTCTAAAATGAACGGAGCTTGGAATCGAAAGCACCACAATCTATCAAATCTTTGATTAACGTCTGAATAGAACTCTTCAAATAAACAAAATTGTCAACCAATTTTTCTCAGATCAATATATTGACAAAAAATAAAAAAATAACAAATCAATATAACACAAGATGACGTTTCGATCCGGATTTGGATCTTCTTCAGAAAAATCTAAAAAATATAAAAATTATTAGTATTAAGTAGTTATTTAATATTCAATCATCGTGCATTCTATATTAAATATTAAATAACTAATACTAATAATTTTTATATTTTTTAGATTTTTCTGAAGAAGATCCAAATCCGGATCGAAACGTCATCTTGTGTTATATTGATTTGTTATTTTTTTATTTTTTGTCAATATATTGGTCTGAGAAAAATTGGTCGACAATTTTATTTATTTGAGGGCAATCTATCGTTTCGTTCTATTTGAAGTGAAACTTCTTTAGCGTCGAACTTTGTGCGAGTGACTCCCACACGTTTTCGAACACTAGACAGGCTTTTTCACATCTCACGGAAACATTCTCAAAGCGTAGCTGTTTAAGCTGCCCTGCTTGTCGTCCTGTCAACGAGAACGCGTGCAGACATAGCGACAGAGTCGAGTGTTTCAGTATAATAATAATATGACATGTATAGAGTTCGGTTACATCGATTACACCGATAGTGCGATAAAACAGTTCGACTGTTCGCGTTCGTAACACCGGGGGTACAGATGTATAATTCATGTATAACAGAGGGAAGAGAGAGAGAGGAGGAGGAGGGACCGGTTGACATGCACCACGTACCTGTTTTGTCGCGCACGACGACGGAGGATGGCGGCGCGACGGTCGAGTAGACCGGCAGCAATACCAGCAGCAAGCCAGTAGCGTGTCGCCATGATGCGACAACTCCCATGTCGGAAACAAAACTTCCTTCTCGCTGACACACTTTAAATAACTGTTCCCGAACTCTTTACATTACACTATCTATTTTTAATGTCTTTGCTCTGAGATCTTCTTACATTTTATTGGCGTTGAGGAACGCATGGGAATTGGCGCAGGCTCCTGAAACAAAATATTAGTTGTAAGTAAATGTACTCATACGCTTTTATTGTGTCGTTTGTGCTGAATGGAAAAACGTGTACAGTTTGAAATTGGACGTTTTGACAGCTGAATGTCCAGTTTTGTATTGGCGTTCGTACTCAAAAGTTATATTGTACAAGTTCTTAATATTTCTTATGCAAGTACTCTAAAAATATATACCGTGGTAACACAGACAACAACAAATTTTGTTGTAAATGTTGTTATATAAGTCAACGCGCAGACGTTTCAAAAAATAACAGTGTTTGATCAAAACTCTAAAAAGTTTTTAGGCAATTTTAGAACTGTCCAAATATTTAGAAACCGATCGAACCCTTTGACCCGTTATTTCTAGATGTCTCCGTATCCGTCCAAGCTATTACAAGCTGAACAGCCGTCGTGTCCAATATCTATATCGTTTACTAATCTGTTTGATTTGTTGGAAATTTTAATTTAATGTGAAAAGTTTGTGGCCATTTAAAAGGCATGCGAAGTGGACATAAATGGAGTTTAAACCAAATTTACGGAACAAGTGGCATCGAGTTTAAAAATAAAGACACGAGTTAATCTAAAAATATTATCTTTAACGACACTGTTATTTGGACAAGAAAGAACATTTTATGGTCTCAGTATTAAGCTTAAACTGCGTGTAGAAAGAACATCCACCGTCTGTCGTTGTCTTATTATTTTATTTACAGTAATATTGTTTAACTGTCACTATTTTGACAGTCAAATGTCTGACTTGAACATCTACTCTCTCTTATTACTTTATACAGTATTTACAACAGTATTCTTCAAGTCTAACTATCTCGTATGAACACCTATTTTCCCCAAAAATTGATCTTGGATGCTACTACACCATTTTTTAGGAGTAAAAAATATAATATTTTTCGTAAAGTAAATTCTCTACAGAAATGTTCAATGAAATTTTTTGTGAAAGCAACGATTATTAGATAAATAGAACCGGACATTCGTGTTTCAATATTCTATTTTCATAACCTTATAATATACTTCGTGTAACAACAAACTCCTGGAGGTTATAGAGGATCCTCGGCCAGAACCTGATCCGGAACGCAGCTAGGTAGTCGGGCGCGTGCCACAAGCCCGACTACCATACATACATGTTCTCGTTACACCCGGTATACGAATAGTTTTGCATTTGATAGCAACATACTACAAAATTAATGAATGGCAATTGAATTGATTAATTGCCATACTGGAGTACATTACATTATACATTATGAATATATAATTATGTGAAATTTGTTTGGATTTTATGTTTTGAATGTCATTTAGTGTACTCGATATCGTTTTCCATTACAAGACAATGTATTCACATCGGAATATTGAAAAACAATATTTGTTCTATTAATAGGTTAAGTTCCATTCACAGCAAATGTTCCGTTGATTTGATGGGAAGTTTGGGTATATCGCGTTTACAGAATAGTACTGGGCTTGGCATCTGGTTCTATGGCTATGAAAAAAGAGATTATGTTGATACTTTAAGAGAGAATGACAGTAATGACGACGGCCTTTTAGTTCGAATAAATTTTAAATATGACTACCTGTAATAATATGAACACTTATTGACGTGATAACGTCTTATAAATTGATGAATCACCAATCTTATAAATTGATAAAACACCGGCTGCATGCACGAAAAAGTGTAACGTTCCTAAATCCTAACGTTCCTAACGTTCGTAACGCGTAACGCGTAACGTTCCGCCTGACCCTGTGCGTGCTTTTTGCTAATTTCTCGCTCAATTTAAATCAGATCGGTTTGAAACCAGTCTTAAACGAAAGAGGAGAACATTTTACATAGATTTCGTATAACAGAATTTGCCTAAACAGTTTTTTTATACAAATTTATATAGAAAAATAGCTGTATAAATGCAATGTTGTCTAATGCATGGCGCGACGCGGTCGGTCGTCTTTGTTTGCCGTACATGGAAATTAGAAGATAACGTATGTCTTGTCTTAACATGAAAACGGCTGCATTTCTAATGTTTAATTCAATTTTTTGACATTAGTATTTTGTGAAATGCAACGCCTTCTAAGTTAAGTATTGGAATAACTAATTATTATTAGAACATAACACTTTGACAGTTGCAAACGTCACTTTTGACATTTCTTATCATTCCGACACCAAGGATAAGCGGATTGAAACCAAATTTTGGGAGGTTTAGGTTATGTATTACGGAATACGTTATCACGTAAAACTATCGTCCGTAAACCGACTTTACAGACAACCAATTTTTTTTTTAAATTTTCAATGTATTGATCTAATATTTTGTTCAAAAGCACAACTACACTCGGCCTCGAACCTTTATTTCTCTTTTTCCAAAGCAAATAAAGCACTGTTATGCATCCCATAAATTTTCTGAATTTAGTGTACGTCGTATAAATTATTTATTTTTTTTTAGAAGAGCGATTGTAAATCAAAAAGCCAATCTTCATTATCGACTTGTTTTGAAGACAGCTTCTGAATTACTCAGCGATCTGTGTGTCGCATCCCCTGCAATAATTACAAATGCTTGCGCCGTCACATAGAGTCCTATGGACGAACAAAACAACGGAAATAGAACAAATCACCGGCGACATAACAAATGAACCGTTCAAGATGCTGGCAGAATTTCATTTGCAAATGTCTCAACGACCTGTCGTCCTGATTGCCGGTGGTTTGTTCACGTCAAAATGCTGTCTAGTAGTCTAGAAATCATACTTAGGGACATTTTATACTTAATTGCGTTTCAAAAGTGTAGCTATTATTTCAATAGATAAATGTGAACAAACCGCACCAGTCATATAAATAGCAGATTTTGCAAACCCCCCTCTATAAAATAGATGCTTTTCGTGCTTGCATAGAGGTTATAAAAATGGCCCATTTGGTTAATGAGTTAAAACAAATAAACGCTATTATGCCAATTCAACAAATTAGGCATTCGTAAAAAAAATTGGTTGTCTGTAAAGTCGATTTACGGACGATAGTTTTACGTGATAACGTATTCCGTAATACATAACCTAAATTTATATAATAAATATAATAATTCGAATCTATGATATTGCATCTTTCGCTTCCAATTTAGGTAAATTTTATTTATTAAATTACTCACCACCTATAAAAATAATTTTTTTTATTAACTTTCTTTCTTTCGTATTTATTTAAGTCTCAAAGATTAACTGTCATACTATTTATAAAACAATTGTTTCACTGTTTACCTATAATATAAAATTCCAAAACCTACTTACAATATTTAAGTATTTTCATACGTCAAAAAATTGATTTTTATAATGATAAAATTTGTAAGAAAACGATCTTTTCGAGAGATGAGACCTAGCTAAAACGATTTTTTGCCCCCCAAAATCCCTTTTCAGTAAATTTCATCCAAATCGTTAGGGCCGTTTTCGAGAAAAGCACGCACAGGGTCAGGCGGAACGTTACGAACGTTAGGAACGTTACACTTTTTCGTGCATGCAGCCGGTGCTTTATCAATTTATAAGATTGGTGATTCATCAATTTATAAGACGTTATCACGTCAAAAAAACAAATAGATTAAAATTAGCTACACACTCAGCTGTCAAAAATATTAAAAATATACCTCTTATTATGACACGAAATTTGTGTGCTAGAAACGGAGCATACTCGTATATCTCGAATGTATTAATAGCTGATTTTCACTTCGCATATACTAATATTTCTGACAGATGTGTCATTCCCTGTATATGCGGCTATATTACGATACGTGTCATTAGTTAATCTGAATGTTTACACATCTATTGAGAGTACCTGGAACTAACTCGTTTTTTTTCAGGCTAGAACAATATGACACCTGTAGTGCACTTATAAATACACTGTACCTTTGCCAATTTAACAAAAAAAGAACTATTTGCAACATGGCTTTAACAAAAGGAATATTATTGTCGACAATTCGAATGAACAACAATAATAAAGTGCAGCTGCTTTGTGTTGTGTTGTGTTTTATTTTTATTTTTTTTGTGTCGCGGCTTAGTTAGCACTCCGCACAGAAGTGTGTACAACAGCACAATATGCATGTAAATCGCGGGGGCATGTATTAGATACTGCGGCGGTGTTGGAATGGGATAGTTTGATTTGTTTAAATGCAAACAATTAAATACACCCGTGCCATGTTCAAAAACAAAACACTGCACCGGACAGTGCTGCAGGGGTGGACAAAATGATACGTTCACTTTGTATGAAAAAACTGAAACTCGACTGTACAAAGTAAAGTTACATATACATTTACAGCAACTGTGTTGTCATCGAGAGATACATATTATAGAAAATTTATAGCTGTGTCGTAAACATTTCATTTCATTAATACATCAGTTGCGAGGTCTGCGATCGTAGATCGCGCCTTTTCTAAATGGGAAATTTCCTAATAGTTACTCTAAAACTATGTCAACTTTTCAGTTTTCTTTTATTAACTTATGTAAATATTAATTCCAAAATTTTGAAGCACGACAGCAAAAAGACTACAGACCCGCTCTCCCACCATCAACATCGGGATGCTTTGAGCTCATGCGTCAATATGTTTGTATTACAAAAATTCGTTAATATTATAAAAAGCGCTTGCCAGCAAATAACTTTTTAAGAGTCTTTTAAATTTGCTTACATTTGCTATTGATTTTGTTTTCAGGCAGCTTATTAAAAAATAGTAGCGCCTTTTTAAGCGACTGTAGATTGTTTTTTAACGGGCATTGTGGATATCGAAACCAAGATCATATATCAGTGCTTATTTTTATAAACATGCAAAAACAATTTATAGATTTAAAAATTATTACCAGAATATTGTACTGTAAACGTATTTAAAATAAATTCCGATTTTGGTAAGCCCCTGATAATTTTGAAAATCGCCGTCTATGAATGTACTTAATTTAAACGTACTATAATATAATACATTAACCTTATTTACATCTGTGAAAATTAACCATCGAGAGGTTAATTTCGCCGTGCATTATATAGAAACTTGAATGTGGATTAGTAGAGAGGTGTATCCGATTAAAGCCTATCTGATTGAACTTATGTGTATTTGTAAACATTAGGCGGAATTCAGTCAACGTTGCGTAAAAATAACAACACGCCAGCATATTGCCCGTGTTTACGTGTGCTTTTCGAGCGCTTTGAACGGTTGTATCATCAATGTAAAACAGCTGAACCTCAACGCACATGAAAATAGAACAAAGGTACGTACAAGGAGTAGGCAGGTTTCACAAGAGGCGACTCTCTGAAAGGTTCTTTTGATGTTTGGAAAACGATCTTGAGACATTTAATCACTTTAAATCGGTCGGCAATATATATGTTACCGACAGAGTCGACGTTGCAGCATTGCGAAGATGTCGATTATTCCTGAAAAAAATCAGGCACTCAAAGATCGATATTCGATTGATTCGTTAGTCCGTTTTTTTGAAACTCAAATAAACGTTTCAATTTTCAGTTACGCAGGATCTAGTTGAAATATTTGGAGACGATTTTCTTGTAAATAATATATATGTTCGAATAAATATTAATTCTCAAAAATATTTATAGTAGAAAGAAGCTTAAAACTAAAGAAAGTTCACCAAGAATAAATAGTTATCAAACCAGAACAAGTTCGATAGTCGACAATTTTGGTGAAGTCTGGCAAACAGCGATATGCAATGCTAAAATTTCCCGAACAATATCAACTCTGTACAGTGTACACAATACAAACTCTGCCCGTAACATATACAAAATGAATATGATTAAGTCTAAACAGCTTTGTATTAAAGTATATAATCTAAATATATTTCAAAAGCTTGTTTGCTCATTTCAGCATCTATCTTTGCGTTTTTAAACAAGCGAAACCTTAAAAAATGACAAGGCAACAAACCATACATCCCATGTGACATTTGTTATTAGCGGCATTCGTAAAGTATGCTGAATAAACAAAAGCTTTACTGACTCTCTCTATGGAATAGTAGTAGAGACTTTGATGAAGATGTTAAAAATTGATTTTAATATAAATGTTCTTTTCGATCAAAAATAAGCGTCCTTGTTCGATGATAAACGATGCGTCACAAACTCATCAAACAGAACATGACGTATATTGCACCTACACATAATTGTATATTTAGTATAATTGCGTGCAAAATGCGAGCACAAGTCACTGTAATGCACATTAAAAATCAAACAGGCCTCCGCTATATGTACGTAATCCGGTGAAATGTGGAAAAACCCTTTTTGTTCTCGTTAACCAACGCCGTGCGCCTAGTAAGTGAATTGTGGAATAATTTCCATCATGGCCGCACACACACATAACCTCCAATCTGTCCGCGCAATGAAACAATGCGTGCGGTCGAGGATGAGGTCAAATTAATTAAATACTTGGACAAATTTGAAATTTAGATTGTTCTTCAACAAAGAAATGTCAAATAATAGCACTAGTTCATGTATCTGGGCTTTAAATGAAATATATTTCTGAAGATTATTAACGACATATTATGTGAAAACGAGCATCAGTATATTTTAACAGTCACACGAGCCACAATATCATTCCACCCTAGGTACATAATATGTTATATATTTGGCTGTTTTTTTTTCACATTTTCTAAATCTGCATTTTTTTCTTTATAAATTCGTTTGTAATTTTCATAAGGTTACATAAGAAAATAATAGAGAAAAACGTTATCAATTTATTGATTAAATAGTTACACACTAATAATAATTATTAATATAATTTACACATGCGTGGAGTGCTATGAAAAATAACTATTATTCAACTCATGCGCGTTATTCATGTTTTATCATGCCTAAAAACCGAACCCTAAATAGCCATTTACCGACTGGTGACAATTACCTGTCATAACTCAATGAAGATTCCTACTAGCTCGGCCATTGTGGAGTAATGAAATTAAACGTAACTATTTTCTGAGTCGTAACGAAATAGTAGGTAACAACAACTCCGTTGTTACCCATTGAGGCTAACATTGAGAGGCCGAATGTTTTCGACATGGAGTTTATTCATAACCGGCTAACCTCAAACCAAAACATTGAATCGTGCTGTTTGGTGCTGTTAGTATTGACAGTTTTTTTATAAAGAAATAAATAGATATTTACAACATCTCATTAAAAACAATAAATAAAACATGAATAACGCGCAATTGTTGAATAAAATTATGGGCGTAGCTTGTAGTCTAAGTCATTCATGGCGTGTCAGCGCGATGAATGACTTAGACTACTAGTTACGCCAATAACTATTATTACTGCAGTTTATTTAACTGAATTTATAACATTTTAGCGGAATCTACTAAAAATTTTCAAACAATTCTCTTATGCGAATAATAGTAGATTATGTTTCCAGGGCGTAATGAAGTACCTATATACTGCAAAGTGTGACATTATGTAAAACAAACGCCAGGAAGTTTAAGAGTCACACGAGCCTTAGAGAGACTCGGAATTTTTGTCCTACACCCTATTACTAATATTTGCAATATATTCAACCGTTTTGATATTTCACTTGTGTAGCAAACTTACCTTCAAGAATGAATAGTAAATGTACTGTAAATTGAAAAACAACAACAGCCCGACCTCTACTAATTTTAATGCGACAGCTCTACAATAATAATTCTTATGATGAAAGTACTGAGCTGTTACTCACTCTTACTTACTCTTTTCAGAGGCGAACCAATCCCTTTCGAATACGCTTTAAGTGGAACACTTTTTATGCGTGATTCATTCTCGTGGATATTAAGAACGAAGAAATTATGAAACGATTTGACAATTCATAAATCATTCAGGAGCGTGTCTCTCTGTGTTTCCCGGCCTCGCGCTATTTCTTTCTCTTCGCATTATCACAACGTTTCATATTATATTGTATATAAAAAAACAAGCCGTCATCTTTTACAAAATTTATAAAAGTCTTTAATATAAGCACACGTTTGCTCTATATAATATATATTTTGATGTCTCACTTATTGTTCGCGTTAAAGGCGGATTCACAAACATCAGTATAGCTCACCTGGCAGTAATTTTACCGCTCGCGCTGTTTAACTTCGCGGGAGCTGAACTGCATAAAAGTCGTCCGGCAAACAACGATCCTATTGTCAGTGATTAAACTGGAACGCAAGTCTGTATAAGTGGGCAAAGTTATACAATTCGATCGGCAAACAGTGATGTGTTGTTTGTTTATACACACACTACAGAAGTGAAACGTGCGCAAAATGCACATCTAAATGTTGTAAATTGACATTTACAGTTCAAAAAAAAATTTTTTAACAAAAAAAAAACTGTGAGCGGCAGCTAAGGCTATATTCGAAAAAAAATTAAATTAATAAATTTCTGTGTTTTTTTATTGATGGGGCTCCGCGACAATGTTGCCAATCCATAAACAATGAAAAATGTCGAAAAATCGTTAAACACGAGTTGGTGGACCGTTATGGAGCGTTGTATTATTTTTTTTTTCACAGGTTGTACAAACGACATTTTAATAACCGAAACGACAAGTAAAACAGCTAAATCATTCACTAAATGAAGCGATATAATGTGAGACATAAATCAGCATCAATAAAAAAACGTGCTTTGTGTGACGAGCGTTCGGCGTATACCTATAAAAAACACAGAACAAGAGTGTTTCGATGTTCCACGAAGTGTCGACATCGGTGAATGATATGACGACAGGTTACCCAGCGTCTGAATGGAACAAGATACCCGGATGGATACTCGATTACCAAGACTGTTATTTAACTTACAAGACGTTCACATAAATTAGAAATTAAAACAACCTCCAAAATTTATTATATGGAATCCAATGTTTTTTTTCTGATTGGAAGAAAAATAGATTGTGGCAAATATTTGCTTCCAATATTTGACTCTCGCTACTCCAATAAAACACCAGCAGCATAGGCTGGCTACACACTGGTCCAATTTTCCTGTGCGAATATTTGCTTCCAGAACATACTAAACTTCAATAATTTTGCAGTAAGTATTAATAACACTATAATTATTAACACTTTTCAATAATCATTTCATCAAACCAACATTACAATTTATTGATTACAATCACAAACAAACAAATACACAGAGCGTGAAGTTAAATAAAACCGTTTTAAAATAGCATCTTTTTTTTTTTATTTCAAACACAAAATAGTTAATTGTCTTAGTTTTAAATACTAAATGCAAAATATGTATTCTCAAAATATGTCAAATTTAAATGAAATACTTTTTGTGTTGTTACGCATGTTATTTCACTGATTTTATGAAGAGAGGGTGACCAGGTTCATTGTCAAAATAGACTCGGGTCGGAACCTGGTCGATATATTTTGTCGGTCTCTTCGACCGACCCTCTCCGATACCTTCCAGCCTCGAACGTGCTATGACGATCTTTGTCACGGGCTGTCACATAATCGTTATTATTGAGCCGGGTAAGCCATGTGTGTACCCTCGGTTCTATATCTCTGCGTTTGCCCACTGCAATAATTTGAGAAAAGTGTTGTCTTTTGCATTAGTACGGCACTGGTTACTACGATACAAATAAAAAAAAAATAAGTATGATCAAAGACACCGTTATTCGTTCTCTCTATAACGGTAATATATCTGAGGTGGCGAACAAACGTTGAAGGGGAAGAAGAAACAGTATCTCGACATTAAAATCATCGGGCGTCCCGACGCGAGGCGTCACTGAT
This sequence comes from Xanthostigma xanthostigma, assembly GCA_963575645.1. Taxonomy (NCBI): domain Eukaryota; kingdom Metazoa; phylum Arthropoda; class Insecta; order Raphidioptera; family Raphidiidae; genus Xanthostigma; species Xanthostigma xanthostigma. Next base: position 155,811 of record OY754472.1, read on the forward strand.
GTTTACGAATTTAATCTCGCAGAGGCGTTCGCGCGCCCCCAAATCGATGCGAAATGTGCGAACAACGAACAAAGCGGAAAATTGTATTATTTCTGCTTGCGAACTGAATCTATTCAAATCAAAATATTGTTATCGTTTCAAGTTCCGACAGTTACTACGATCATGAAAAATTATTATCGCTTGAATTCGTTCTCGCTAAATTTTATATGTGCCTGAAACACATCCTCCGCGTTTCATCGTAATGACAAAAACGTAATATTGAAATTGATTACCTCAATCAAAACCTTTGTATTCTATACGTTGTGCATTTACATACCACGGCCGTCGAAATTGTGGGAGGGGCTTAATCCAAACCCCCCGCACAAAAAAAATAGATATACACAAATATTAGTTGGATATAATATACGCAATACTGTTTTTGTGTCGTTATAAATTCACGTCCAATATAAACAATTGTTTGAAAATCGATAATACGTGAAAGAAAAATAAAATATCTGATCGGGAAAGGTTATACTTAATACCCTTATAAATAAATAAAATCAAATTATTAATATTCAATTACCTACAAATTTTATTGATTAACGTTTCGACTAGTATTCTAAATAAGGACTTTCTGATACTAAACGAACCCTTTGCACTGTGTTAGTAGGTACGTATGTTAAAAATATTTCAAATTAGGTACCTACCAGGCAATTTAGATCAAATTTTGAGAATTGATCAGAATTATTCCGAAGCGCCTGAAATATTTATAATATTCGTGAATCTAACTCAAAGGTGGGAGAAAATTTTTTCCGCAAAAAACATCGTTAACACGATAACAAAAAATTAAAACTGAAAAACAATTTTCTGTGATAATTACAGTAAACTTTAATTATTTAATAATATAATTTTAATATCTAACTGCGTAATATTACATGATGCACTCACTGATTAAAATTTATTAATTAAAACTTTAATTACAGAAATATATATATTCATGTATGCAAGCAAATAAATTATGCTGCAGAAATAACGTCTGCACTCTGCGTAAATATTTATAAGTATTAATATTTTTTAATTTCATGTTTAATGTAAAAGTATTTAATAATATATCCGTTCAGCTATTTGAATAAAATCCTTTCTGCATATGATGTTTGTTTGAAAGTCTACCTTTATAATGATTTGCCCGTTCCACAGCCAAAAAAAGTAGTTTTATTGTTTATATGAAAATTACTACTTTTCTTTTTTATATACTTCTGACAGTATAGTTTATGAAAACAACTTTTTAAAAAATTCACCTGCTGAACATCGTCAGTCAGTTTCTTAACTGCCTTTGTCAAGAAAAGCATAAATACAAAATGTTTTCTTGATAATATTTTTCAAAGACACTCTCTTATTTGAGACTTTGGTTCCAAACAAAGCACACGTGACATGACTTAAAACCCAACATTTAATGGACAACGATACAAGTTTGGTGGTCGTTTATGCGGTCGCCGGTTGGCGGTTTATATCGATCACGAGTCTTAAGCCGAAGAAGAAGATAGCGAGTGCCAGGAGCCAGCGTCTAGATGCTCTCAGACCGAACCAGACAGACGCTCCACTCTTTCAGTTACTTATATACTGGACGCAACTCTCGCACATAAATCTTGTACAAGGGATGCGGGTTTCGAAGAACGCTTTCAAACTGTTATAACGGCAGACAGACTGCAATCCCACTGGGCATTGGCTCTGTATACAGTCATTGGAGAGTCTTTAATTTTAACTTTAAATGCGGATTTCTTTTACACTTGTATATTTATAGTCTCCCACATGCCATGAATAAACCACTTAATGAATGCTTTTTTTATAAATCGGTTTTTGAATCGAGTTTTTTTTTTCTTTTTTTTTTATACAGATCTGTGAGTGCAATCTAACGTTCTACATAACAGAGAGTTTGACATCGACATCAGACTGTTTCTTTAAATATGGATTCTATATATAATTTTATTCAACTCATGCGCGTTATTCATGTTTTATCATGCCTAAAAACCGAACCCTAAATAGCCATTTACCGACTGGTGACAATTACTTGTCATAACTCAATGAAGATTCCTACTAGCTCGGCCATTGTGGAGTAATGAAAATAAACGTAACTATTTTCTGAGTCGTAACGAAATAGTAGGTAACAACAACTGCCTGTTGTTACCCATTGAGACTAAAATTGAGAGGCCGAATGTTTTCGACATGGAGTTTATTCATAACCGGCTAACCTCAAACCAAAACATTGAATCGTGCTGTTTGGTGCTGTTACTATGGACAGTTTTTTTTTATAAAGAAATAAATAGATATTTACAACATCTCATTATAATTAAAACATGAGTAACGCGCAATTGTTGAATAAAATTATGGGCGCAACTTGTAGGCTAAGTCATGACTTAGACTACGAGTTACGCCAATAACAAATATACAATTTGCTGTTGGGCAGCGTCAAAATTTTCACGGACCTTTTTTTTGTTCGCAAAAATCGATTCATTGTGGCATGTGAAAAATAAACCCTCGCAGTGAATGCACGTACTTGAAGTGTGTTAGAATAATGTTAAAAAATATTTACATATTAAATAAATAAAATGGCTTTGATTTCGTCAAAGTCCTGCAAAATTAATAGCAGGTGACGTTAAACAGAGAGTGAAAAGATATAAATAATGAAATGAATAAAATATGTGATTTTATAAAAAAGCTGACATCATTTCCCCTGGAAGCGGAAATATGTAAATTATCTCTTTGAAGTTGTGGTATAAATTTTGTCGAGTGGAACTTTTAATATATCTTTATGAATCTGAAAATCATTATGTCTCGGCTATAATAAAGTATCCACAGTCTACATACAATAATCAGTTTTAAGCTTTATTATATTTTTTCACTGCAATGCAAGGAATTTGCAAAATACAAAAATTGTATCAACACCACAAAAAGAACAAAACTACAGTACAATGTGGAATAGCCGTATCCGTCTCAAACGAACTTTTTACTTTAGCATGTGAGAGACTTGGTTAGAGGTAGTCCATAAAAAATAATCAAATATTTCGTAAACAGTCGGTATATTTATGCAAAAGATAGAGTGAGAAGGGAAAAAGAAGACGGTGATATTAACAATGAATGGTCAACTTTGATTTTTTAATTGCAGCCGTGCATTTTTATTCCAGAATATGATACAGGATCTAATAGTGAACAAAAAATTGGTTGTCTGTAAAGTCGGTTTACGGACGATAGTTTTACGTGATAACGTCATAAAAAAATTAAATCAGAATAACAATTATGCGAAATTTCCCCGAATTTTTACTGAACATGCCTGCTAGCGACTAAGCATATGTAGTACAGCAGCGTAATTTGGGTTGCCTGCATATATTTTTTCACAAAATTAATAGATTTCTATAATAATTCGAATCTATGATATTGCATCTTTCGCTTCAAATTTAGGTTAATTTTATTTATTAAATTACTCACCACCTATAAAAATATTTTTTTTTATTAACTTTCTTTCTTTCGTATTTATTTAAGTCTCAAAGATTAGCTGTCATAATATTTATAAAACAATTGTTTCGCTGTTTATAATATAAAATTCCAAAACCTACTTACAATATTTAAGTATTTTCATACGTCAAAAAATTGATTTTTATAATGATAAAATTTGTAAGAAAACGATTTTTTCGAGAGATGAGACCAAGCTAAAACGATTTTTTGCCCCCCAAAATCCCTTTTCAGTAAATTTCATCCAAATCGTTAGGGCCGTTTTCGAGAAAAGCACACACAGGGTCAGGCGGAACGTTACGAACGTTAGGAACGTTACACTTTTTCGTGCATGCAGCCGGTGTTTTATCAATTTATAAGATTGGTGATTCATCAATTTATAAGACGTTATCACGTCAAAAAGCATTATTAACCTCGAGTTGTTCAATTTATTCTCAACATAATTTAGGTTTTCTTAATAAAATTCCAGGTTTACAAATAATCAATTGTTTTGAGATGTATATTTTATGAAAACATAGTACATACGATCTTAGTAAATTGCCTACCTCTAGAATAAAAAGCCACTCCTTTTTACAATAATAATTAATTAATTTGAAACCAAGACATTAACGAATTGACTTGGGTCAAAGAAATGACTGAATGGCAACAAAACGTTGCGGACATATACCTAGTTGGCGTTTATCAAAGGTTGTGTTTTGATATATTATTTCTTCGAGCTAGTAGATTACACTGCACATAGCTCAGGGGATAAAACCCTCTCTAAACATAATATAGGTACTATGTTATATGTATACACAGTACACACTGTGATTCAATTTAAAACGGTTCTGCGTTCAACCGCATCTGTTGCTAAGGGTGAATAAGTGAACACCATCGGCAACTCGGGAACACGCGTCGAAACATTCTTCTGCAATATTTACTTAGTTTACTACGTCTGGAAACGGAGACTTGTTAGTTTTTAACACGCTTTCATTGCGGCCTGACTTTCCTAACAATGTTAACGCCTTGCAAGCTCGCTTTTCCCTCACAATTAATTGTCGTATCGATTCGAAACTTCTGCAATTCTGCTGGTAATGACATAACAAGATACGGTCGAGCTGGCGCATGATGACGCAGGTGGTAGGCGGTCCTCAATGGCTAACAGTAACTCCATCGAGTTTGGGCTTATCTTATTGACTACAAACGTTATTTTGGAGTCACTGTTTGAAGTTTCTATTTTTTCAGTAAAAAATTCTTACTGTAACTGAACAAACTGCTATCGTTCAAAACAAATATCAGTTCAAAATAACAGTTACCTCTATCAGGGATCCTTGCCACATTAATAGTTAATTAATGGTCTGTATATTTTTTGAGTTGAACAAAAAATCCTTACCTGGAAATATTATTTTAGAAATCAGTTCCAAAAAAGCAGTTGCTGAAAATAATATAGTATATCTCTTGAGTCCCGAGTTTTGTAACCTGTATCCTGATTTTATGGTGACCTAATAAGTAATTTGATTTTGGGACGCCAAGATGTGCAAGATTTTTTTATGTAAATATATAAATTACCAACATGATGAAAAAAAAACAGAGAAAATAGATTTAATGACTATCTAATCAACCATACGAACTGTAATACCTCGTTTAATTCAATTTAGATTATAATATTGAAGTCATTTGCTTTATGAATTGGTATTATTTTTGCTGTGCATTCTCTTTCTGTTGGAGCGAAAACCGAAATGATAGGCGATTAAAACGGTACAGCGATTCCATATTGCAGTGAAAACTAGAGCAGCGTGTGATTCAAGAAGAAAACAGTGAGTCAACATAAGTTGTCACGAGCCAAAAGAGATATACACAACGTGGGTAGAGGTCGGCGGGAGTGGGTATTTACTAGTTTCGTTGGCGGGTTCGCCCACAGCGCCAGTCAGCTGGGGCGACGCTCCGGGTCGCGCGCGCGACACAGATAACGGGGGATGAGCTTTAATTGAACCCTTGACCAAATTTAACGAACTATGAAAACGAAGATAAATGTTTGCTTCGACCTATTTACATAAACTACATCGTTAGTGTAATGGAAACTGTTTGATATCAACGACCGAAAATAACAACAACTAGATAATATATTCGGTCACAAGGCAAATTCGCTTGTATCCATTTTTTTTTTGTAATTTTTATATCTTAATTTTTAGTACTGACGTCAATTCCCAAAAACGTCGGCTATGACATGGCAAAATGTGACGAAAAAGTGTCCAGAAAAAATAATTTCTGTTGGGTAATTCAAAGAATTCTGCAAACTTTATCTCCTTGGTCAGATGACTAGCTGGACCACTGATCACCATCATAATACATGAGTAGTGGATCGGCTCTCAAAACATAAGTTCCTCTTAGAAGAAGGTCGGACTTCTTGTTCTGTGAAAATATATATTTTTTTAAGTAATATGTAGCCATCATCGAATTCAATTGTGAATATTTCCCTATACGTGGACCGGGAACTCACTGTTGTTTCATTTAAGCCGGAAATCCAGTATTTTTGACATAAGCCCTTCTGCCTCACGAGTACAAATTTTATATATTATATCACACAAGCACAGTCTAACTAGATTTATGTTGTGAAACATGATACAGTCAGGATGTTAGAGCTTAATTTTGTGTTAATTAGGTGAATACCTATCTAATTTCATTATTATGATGTCGCCATGAAACCGCACAACTTTAAGGTGGACACATAGCATAGCAATTTATCATTTTAACATTCTCAGATTTTCGTTAATTATTTTTAAACACCAGTGAAATGTTAAAACTGTTGACAATACTAGAAATGAAGAGAGTGTCGGACAAAAAATACAGGACGCAATGCTATTTTGACTGACGCTCGTTCAAGACAATGCCATGCCTCGTCAATAATATAGTTTTTTAAATATTGTATTAATTTGAATACTTCTCAAATGTGTTTAGTATCTACGCTGGTTCTGAAGTATTTAAGATACTTCCAAGTATCTAAAATACTTTCAGAGATATCTTAGATACTTTATTTCGAGAGTGTCTGTAACATTTTTATTTAGTCGAAAATGAATGAAACGAGAGTTAATGTATACCTACTTATTTCTTTTAAAGGCAAAAGTTCATTATGCGTTTATATTATGTTTACCGCATAAAAATGTTCATAACTTGACAGTAACAGAAGCTACAAAAATAATAATATGAGCTTGCAAACGAGTCAGGTAATTTCATCGCATCTTCGGGTACCTGCTACGATAACAAAGCTGAAAACTAGCTTCGTATAATTAAATTTGTTTCACTAGAAGTTTTAAACCAAGTTATAGTAGTTTTACGTGAATACTAAGAAAAGTCACATTGTCTAATATTGTTCTACACCTAATACATACATACATGCATGCCTTATAATGTACAGTCGCGTACTCAGTAGTAAAGTTTATTTCTAATAATATAGTTTTTAGCGTATTTGTCATATGGCACATACACTACAATTGGCGTCACGTAGGAATAAATGATCGAGAAATTTGGGCCACATATTGGAATCCATCACCGCACGAAGCCTATTTCAAATGGGCCCAATCAGGTCATTTTAAGTACTTTGAACCCAAAAATACCGAAAAAAATTCTCTGAATCGTTTTAAACTTGAAATTAAACCTTTTAGTATAGATTAAAACGTGCTGCTAATAATTTTAAAAAAATCGGCCCGAAAGGACCGGACTTACAGCAAAGATATGTCAATCAAACACAAAATAATTTTAATTTAAACTCAGTAGGTAGTTACAATATACCGGATATGAAATATATAAAAAATGAAAAACAATTTATTTAAAATAAATGAAACATTTGTTGTAGACATATTTACCCATATCACCGTACAGATAAATTTAGACTTCACAAATTAATTTTTTTCTGTAAAAAGTAGATATAGTACTCATAAATTGTTTATACCGAGGTCCACAAAATTTATCTCCCATCAATGTTCAAGGCCACATAATCGCCGTCGACATGCCTTTTTCGGGGTATTTTGTACATAGCGGCCCGGTCCGGCTTCGCCCCAATTTGTAAACTGCCGCACCGTTTTCTCGTCCTTGCAAAATTGGTCTCCACGAAAAGAGATTTTATTTTAACGCGATAATATATACTGAAGGTCCATTCTAAATATTGGTGAAAACAATTTTGATATCGGATGAATAGATTACCCTCCGCATATAATACACAAACTCGCAAACGCGCTATCTCTTTATAATATTGTTATTATATACAATTCCATAATATAAGCGGACGACGTAGACAAAAATCGAAGAACTTTAACGATTGTTCTACACGAGGGAACGTTCAATTTCGCAAGTTCCACTGTATCTGAAAATTTCAAAACCGCAGTAATACCTATTTTCTCGATATTTTCACAAAGAAGACGAAAAAGAAGCCAGACTTGTTATGTTTTGTAACGCAGAAAAATGAAACTAATATCCAGCACAATAGAGTTCTTGAATAGTTCATTAAAATGGGACCGTAATCAAAATATTATTGATTCGGAACATACAGAATGGGCATAAAAACTAACCTAATAGTGTGACGGGACGGGATATACCCGTCCAGCTACGCCCTTTTGGGATGTGCGGGGGAGGAGGAGGACGCGAATCGGGGATTGTGCACCAGTCCTGAAATCTCATTCTGTCTGTGTTTCTCCAGAGACCGGAACTCACAACCGACATCACAGGACGGAGAGAGAAATGCTGAGAATCAGAGAGAGAAAAATTCAAAGGAGTTTATCTGTTACAAAGTTTACGAAAATACATGCAGCTTCGAATTTATTTCAAATTATTGACTAGAAAACGAATCTCTTTTTATGCGTATATTTAAATAAAATACGAATTTTCGATCAAAATGGTTTGTATCATAGATTGCATTTTTATGTACGATATTTCAACGCTAGATGTCTAACGTTGTATAAATAAAAGTTTTCGTCTTACGAATTTTCGATCAGATCACGTGTCCCTGACGCGAGTTTAACATTTTTTACCCATTACAAAAAAAGTGTACAACGCCGCTAAAGAAGTTTTCACTTCAAAAATACAGGGCTTTTTCATTAATTAAATACGATATATCTTTAAATGGAAATGAAAAGAAGTTAAATTAGAAAGGATGACATTTTTGTTTCAAATAAGAGTCGTTTCAATTACGTTATTTATAGAAAATAACGCACGATCGTGGTACACATTTGATGTCCCAGTTATTTATTTAAATCGCGGAGTTAATTTTCAACCAATCACCGAATTGTTGATGTCAATTGACGTTTTTGGGTCACTTGAATCTCGTAGGGCAAAATACGCAAAATTCATTGAATCCTCTGCACGACCATAGTTTGCCACTATCATGAAGCTCACGACTTTTGACAAAACATTCGCATATGCCTAGAAATTTTCAAACAGATTACAAAGTACTGACTAATATTCAGTGTGGCTTCTCCGAGTTTTCGAAATTCCTCGATTTCTTCACAGAAACGAACACAAAATGTGTACAGTTCTGGTGCCCTCTGCATTGTTATTGACTCGACGCGGCCAACGGTGGGACCGCAATCATACGTATAGGTACGGCATGTGTAACCACCGCTCTAGCAACTGTATATGCGATTGCCTGGCTTGTTCGGTATTTTTTGTGCTCAACAGTCCTTTCCGAGTGCCGGCTGATTAAAGACAATGGGGCGGATTACCAATATAACAATCTCAGTGTTCAAATCAATACATGACCTCCAAACAAGTTTCTTGCTTATGCAAATTTAGTTAGACGTCTTTGTTCCGTGCCACTCATCTTAAGCATTCCCCCACGGTGCCCAGTGGAATAGCTGAACTGCAAAAACAATGCAAACACGTTTCATAATCATTTACTGTAAAATATTTGGCCACTTATCTTGCCCATACATTCGTTTCCGAAGCTTTAGGTTTATCTGCCCACTTGGATGAAATTATCGTCATCTGTTTCTTATATGAAATCAAACTATGTAAAGTCCATTACAGCAAGACACGCGAAACCGACATGCGGAATTTCCACGCGGGAAGTCTCTTGATGTATGAAGAAGAATTCTTTTCTTTCGGCGCAGCAGTAGATGAAAGAATAATTAACACTGGGAAAAATGCGACCTCGTGTCATTCCGACACCATTAGGGTATGTAGAGCTCGTTTGGGAGTGAACTTGAGCTCTGTATGAGCGAACCCCCTGCGTAGAATGTTTCTCACGGCGACGACTCGACGTTCACGCGTCGGAGAAAAAGCAGGATCGAATTATCAGCGGAATGACAAAAAAATGAACAACATGTTTCATAACATTTTAACATATAAAGTTTAGTTACATATTCTGACTTGAATAAGTTCTCCTGTCATATTAAATTTGCCATGCTTGAGGTGTTTTCCGTTTTTGGAAAGTCTACTGTTGTTAATAAAAAATATTTTACTGGAAATTTCATTCGTGAGTTGTTTCTAATAAGACATTGACAACGCTGCTTTTATATACATCAACAAAAGAAAAAGAAAGGGCGTTGTTTCTGAAATTAGGTTAAGTGGATGTTACAAATGTTTTATTGGAAAGTAAATATTTATTCCATTATTGTTGGTATTTACTCACACTATAAACCCGCAGAGATCGTCATATTTAGTGACCTGACACTGTTTTGTTTTTTTGTTTTTTTTTCAATTTTCTATACACGACACGTGCTATGACCTATATCTTTTAAATTATTCACAATATATAGATAGATCAAAAATCATACTTTCTCCACTTTAGATTGTTTCGACCGCCCGCCCCCCTCTCCGAGCAGACGTACGGAGCAAATAAACATTCTGTGTGTTTTCTACTCAGACGTATGGGAATCATCCAAACCAATTTCTTGTGTTGACAGAGCAGTTCAAATAACCGGCTTACATCTAACGAGCAGTAGAAATGTCAGATTCCATTTGATCGTAAAAGATATCGCACGAGTTAAACTGTATTTAATTGATTCTGCGAACAAATATATCGGCAATCTATTCTCTATCGATATATATTTTGGGAAAATTGTTTGGTTAAGCGCAAGAACTCAACGTTGGAACAGTGGCTTAAGTATCTAGATCGTAATTAAATGTATCATGTTATGTCATAACGAGAGTCAGCAAATTTCAACAGTCACACGAGTGATAATATAATTACGTTCTAAATACATACTACATTAATTTTTATACGTGTCTTCTATAAAAAAAACACATTTTCACATCATTATAAGTGTATATTTTTAGTAAGTCGTTACGAAAACTGCGCCTACTTTGCTTTCTCCGTTCCTGTTAAATGGTAACTGACAGGTCGCTTTGAGAAATTAATGTTGGATTGGTTTGATGGCATTTATTTGCTTTACTTTACAGCACTAGTGCGTCATGAGTCATTTATCGCTATACAGGCACGAAAAGCAGCTATTTGATAGCGGCGTGTGCAAAGTAGTAGATTATGTATCTAGAGCGTGAATCACTACTTTAGGACGCAGTGTGAGTACACTATGGTGAAACGAGGGTAATTTTTGTCGACAACCTTTTTTAGCATTGCGACTCCACAACTGGAGGAATACCGGTACCGGGAAAGCTAGTTATACTTGGTTGTTTTTTTTTTCTTCTTCTAGCGGGCACAGCCCACAGTCTTATCGGAAATGCAGCATGTACAATGGAACGTAAAGAACTCTCTCGTAAATTCAATTAATTTTGTTTGGCGTTTGAAACGAGTTGCAGTAATGAAACTGATGTCCAAGGATTTTGAATAGCTGCACTGGCTTTCAAACTACTTGTTATCATCAATTACTAAGTTGTTGGAAAGTTCGAAACGATGCTTTGGTATTGACTATTGAATGAATTACAGTTGTTGTTTTGCAACCAAAGGACAGCTTTCATTACTCTCCAAACACAAAGAATGTTCGCTAAAGACGACTTATTCAAGTGATAATAAATTATTAAATTTAAAAGTTTTTGATGCGAAGCTACATAAAAGAAAAAGTTTTGTGCCCTCATTTAATATCGTTTGCTGCAATTAAATTAATTTTTTACCCTTTAAGAAATCTTTTCAAACGTTAATTAAAAATCTTCTTGCACTAACAGGTATTTTATCGACGTTGAAACAACGATCGAAATGTGTTAAATAAATTTTTCAATCTTCAGAGACATTTATTTTGATAAAATCTTTGACAGACCGTTGTTTTTGTTTACTTAATCTCAGATTTTCAAGAGAAAAAAAAATTGGTTGTCTGTAAAGTCGGTTTACGGACGATAGTTTTACGTGATAACGTATTCCCTAATACATAACCTAAATTTACATAATAATTATAATAATTCGAATCTATGATATTGCATCTTTTATTTATTTAAATTACTCACCATATAATATAATTGTTTTTTTTTAACTTTCTTTCTTTCGTATTTATTTTAAGTCTCAAAGATTAGCTGTCATAATATTTATAAAACAATTGTATCACTGTTTATAATATAAAATTCCAAAACCTACTTACAATATTTAAGTATTTTCATACGTCAAAAAATTGATTTTTATAATGATAAAATTTGTAAGAAAACGATTTTTTCGAGAGATGAGACCTAGCTAAAACGATTTTTTGCCCCCCAAAATCCCTTTTCAGTAAATTTCATCCAAATCGTTAGGGCCGTTTTCGAGAAAAGCACGCACAGGGTCAGGCGGAACGTTACGAACGTTAGGAACGTTACGTTAGGAACGTTACACTTTTTCGTGCATGCAGCCGGTGTTTTATCAATTTATAAGATTGGTGATTCATCAATTTATAAGACGTTATCACGTCAAAAATTATACACTTGACTCGACTTATTTATCTAATTTACTAGAGTCATCGTGATTTACTGCACTAACGTTTCGATATACCTATCATCAAACAAAATATATCGAAACGTTAGTATATCAAATGCAATATTTGAAACATTAGTATACCTACTGCTTAATTTATTCATCATGTGTTACGTTCCGTACAATTCAAAGGATGACATCTTTACTCTAAATTAATTTTTAGAGTCAATTTAACTATCATTAAACTCACAGACAATATGTTCCGTTCGGATAAAGTTTGGGGAAAAACAGAATTAGCCCCACTCTCACACTGTCGCCATTTACCAACTCAAACACATAGTATTTATACCTAGGAAATACGTTCGCCGGAATTCCGGTTAAGATAAAAAACTCTTTTTTAATGCGATTAGTTCATTTATGACCGACCATTCTCGTGATGAGTTTTTCACAGTGAAGTACGCGGCAAGAAGAAAAAGGAAAATATATTTCGTGCTCGTTTACTATTAAGTACCTATTTTAGCAGTTCATTGAGTTCTCCTACATTCTATATTATATACGATGAATTTTTTAGTCTTTTGATAATACATTCACGAAATTATATTTACACTCTAGTTGCCAACAGAATTACTGCGCTTGAAATATCAACGGAAAGCTTTCGTCACTTTATTGTTGATAGTAGTAAAGAGATGTACTCTAATAAAAATGTTGAAAATGTAAATCAAAAAAGCTTACAAAAAAAACAAACAATGAAAAAAAATACATTCCCTATGTAAATAAACTTTATCATTCCAACACCACACGTTATACAATATTTCTTCGTTTTGAGGCCGTCATTTTTTTTTTAAATCTGTCTGTGAACAAGCCATCGAGATTTAAATATCTCATTGTAGTAGATGACGAACCGCCACTGATAATAACCACAAAATGTCCCCACATTTTCCAGCGTCGTTTCATAATATTTTACAGTTCACTGAAACTTTTTTAACATTGCCAAAGAAGAATAATGTTATTTCATATACGCGTATGTTTTGATGTTCGGAATTATTTTTGATATCAAAATTTATGGCCTCTTTTCACGTTAATTAAGTAACAAAAGAAGTGATTAACAAAGTAAACGATAGGAATCTGTGCAATAAATTTGAACACATTTGGCGGGGTCGTCGAATGATTTGTTGTATCAAACTCTCAGTAGGTATATCGATCGACGCGAAGTAGCCTTTATCGATGAGTGGATATTATGACGAAAGCTCTTACTCCACGAGCTTTGATTGAACTGATAGAAGTGATCAAGTAAACTTATGGAGGGCACAGGGGAAGAAATCGAGATCACAAAAATTATATACCTACACAGACTTTCATATATTCATTCACGCATCCTACAATTTATTAACGATTCAATTATTTTTCAAATACAAATTAATTAATTAATGCCGTAGTATAAACATTTTTTATAAAATTTTGATTAGTGAATTTTGACCTGAATTCGTACCATTTGATTCCACACTTGTGGAGTTGAAAGCACAACGGTTTTTAAGAGTTGAAAATATACTTTTATGTATAACATAGATATTTTCTGTTTATTTGCATGCCGTTCTCAAGTAGGTATGCTACAGTTGACATTTTTGTCTACCTACGACCTGTTCCCTCTGTCCTCTTACTATAGAATATTTCTGTGGTCATGAGCCAAAACGACTTATGTCAGATTTAACAAAAATAAGATTCAATCGTTCTGTACTCCATTTTTTTATTAAAATGAAAAGAAAAAAGGATTTTTGATCACATTTTCTTATCGCAATAGTCGTCCCGTCGAACGAGACACGTCTAGCGACGTACATTTGAAATTTAAACATAAAAGATATTGCACTTCTGAATCGATGCTATCGTCAAGTGAATTTCATTTTAATTTCTAATGTTTTCTGAAGAATAAAATTCATGGATTCAAATTTCGTTCCGGAGTTGGATTTTCACATTACAACACTACAGTAATAAATAGTAAGTTGGCAAAACCAAAAGTGCACATCCCGCAAGTTTTCCACTGTATGATAAAAAAATAACAATTAAAAAATATTTTTATTAAATTTAAAAAGATTTAAAAATTTAAAGATATAAATAATTAAAAATTGAAAAAATATTTTTTTTAAGTTTGCAAAAATAAAAAAAATTAAGAACTATACATAATATAATATATAATTAATATCAAGTGGAATAAAATAAAACAAAATAAAAAGAAAAAAAAAAGAAAAACTTCAATTATTTCGTAAGGAATCGAACCCAGGACCTTGCCCTTGGGGATCCAACGGCATAACCATTACGCCACGAAGCCTACTAAGTGTAGTGGTGTTATCACGGTATAGAAGTGTAGCACTTGTTTTATGGATTACACTATATTTACACAGCAATTATTATATTGTTTTTTTAAACTATTAGCTGTCAAAAATAATAAAATAAAACTGTTTATACAAATTAAACTACTGAACACATTTTAGTGAATTTAAATAGGGTTCTGGTTTGATAGTAAACAAAGTGAATAAAATATAACCCAAGGCAATCCGACCAAAATTGCGATCTGTAGAGTCGTGACGTACGTACATACGTACAGACCAACCGACAACTGCTGTTTGTGATTTTCAATTACAATTTTAATAGTATATATGAACTCGAATTGATTTAAAAATGGTTCTGTTTTATAGATTAGAATCTCCTCTTTTCAAAAAGCTTCAATTTGAATGGATTTCGTGTGAAATTAACTTAGATATAACTTCTTATATGAACGAAAGTCAGCTCTGACGCACAAAGCGATAATAAAGCACATACCGCTAGTTTAGCGGTATGTGCAACAAGAAGTTGCAGTATAATAAAAATTCACCCATTATATTGATGAAGCGATAGAAAAAGTTATTTTTATATCAAGATCTTCCGATTCCCACTGGACAACACGTGAACAACTTCCTTTACAATGATCAAAATAATATCCATTCCACAACTGAAAAATACATTTTTCTGAAAAATGCATGCACGAGCCATTAGAGTATATACAGTGAAAATATTTTTTAGAGTTACTCCGGAAATCGATTACATGCTTTGATTTTCTTTAATTTAGATTATCACTAAAAAGCTCGACCCAAAATGAAATTACAATGTTACATAAAACAAAACTACAAAATCTATCTGAACCAAAAATGAAAACTAACGAAACTTGTACATAAGCGGTTTTGTTTTGCAACTGCAGATTTATTTACGAACGTATCTCTGCAGTATCCACTCGTGGCAAGATCAAAAGCTCTATTCTCTGAAGAAGTGCGTTGTTTAACATGGAGAAACGACAACGCACCATCGCCCTTGTTATTGACAGACGTTTTGAATTTTTTTTTGTAGTACGCAGGAATTCACTTCGTTTAAAACAATATCGATAGACTGTAGAATATAAATGAATTTTATTTAAATATTATGTCACCACTGTCAGCGAATAAGATGGGCTCTTATAAGAACAAAATAAATAAAAACAAACATTCTGTTATCTAAAAAACCAACTCTCAATGTGAGTTTCGCTAGCCAAGCGTCATAAAAAATTCCAGCCAATTGGGCGACGGGATCATTCCAACTTCAAAAATGTTGACATTTAATTATAATAAAGAAAATAAAGTTTCTGATATCGCGTGAGGTGACGCGGGTAATGGCTAGTATTCAATATGATATTAACTATTCGTTGCCATGGTTACCTACATAGTATGTTCCACGTCATGTAAAAATTAATTAAAGCATGCCTAACTAGTTTATTTCTGACAGATCCATAAAACAAAAGAGCGGATGATTTTTTTTTATTTTCAAAATATTTCCGAAACTATAAAGTTTAGAAAAAAAAATTTTTAACAAAACTTTCTTGAAAAAATAAATAGAATAATAAGCCGTTATGAAAAGTATACCATTATTATATAAAAAATACCGTTTTACCATATATCTCTTCTGCGCATGCGCCGATTTTCCCCAAACACAATAGGGCTCTTCATATTTGCATACCAAACATCCTCCCAAAATTTGGTTTCAATCCGCTCAACCGATTGACCTGTATCGTGGTCACAGACAAACAGACTAACAGACGCACAGAGATTTTCCAAAAATATGTTTTTTGGTTTCGGGGGACCTCAAAACGGAAAGATATTGTAAAATTTTTGAAAAGTGATTTTTGACCTAAACTAGTACTATTCCCCACTTGTGGGTTGGAATGGTAAAAGAATGTTAACCTCAAAATAATGCTGCTTTCGACTAAACGAATACCAATTACTATATTATGAAAAAATATCTGTATAATAATAAGCATTTTTGTTTATTTTGTGATGAAGTACACTAGCATACATCCCGTGCAATTTTAGAACACTCTGTATCTCATAATTTTGTAGCAAAATTAATTTAATCTCTCAGCTCTTGTCTGTGAATAAGTCTTAAAAATGTTTATCTAGCGAGACTAAAAAAATAGTTCTAATTGATAATTTAGTTCCTGTGCGTCTAAAACTGATTACTTTCCAAATTCCAGTAAAGAAATTGCGAGTAACGTTTGAAATATTTAAAACGGCATTCAATAACGTTTTTCATAAAACACATTTGTTCATTTATTTCGTAAATATATGCAAAGAAAGAAACAAGCCAAGGAACATACTCTAACTGACTGTGATAATTTTTTACTATTTTATTTCGTTCCCTGTTATGTCTGAAGCCATTTGAGAGAAAGTTATTGCGTCGGCTTTACGACTTCCTTTCGGAATCAACGAACGCAGCGGAAGCTTTCGTAACTTAATGCTGTAAAATCCTTCAAGGCCTTGACCCGTTCGACTTCTCTGGCTGAAAATACAGGCCTGCAAAGACACGGCTCTCGGAGTCTTGCCACATACACGAGTAGATCCTTGGGAGATACCCGCGAGGTTACTCTTTTACATTATTACAATATAATGGTTTGCCAGTCACGAATCACTCGTCTCAGTTGGTGGCGTTGTGAT
Source organism: Xanthostigma xanthostigma (assembly GCA_963575645.1). Classification (NCBI taxonomy): domain Eukaryota; kingdom Metazoa; phylum Arthropoda; class Insecta; order Raphidioptera; family Raphidiidae; genus Xanthostigma; species Xanthostigma xanthostigma. Next base: position 173,091 of record OY754472.1, read on the forward strand.
TGACTGCTACCGCTCCGCCATCTGCATTTTTTAGGAATTTTTGTGAAAAGCAATAATATATTATATTCAAGTAAATAAAATTGTCGACCAATTTTTCTCAGACCAAACGATATATATTGACAAAAAATGATAAAATTACAAATCAATATTATAACACAAGATGACGTTTCGATCCGGATTTGGATTTTATTTACTTGAAGAGTTCTATTCAGACGTTAATCAAAGATTTGAATATATTATATTATTGAAATAAAAGTTTCTTTAGGCGGGTTTTGTGAATGTCGCGAAGGTGACATATTATTAGCCAAGTATAGGTATGTATTTTCAGTCTGAGAGCCGGAAAGAATCGAGTAAATCTTTTCGGGATTTCGTCTATTGATACTCCAAACCGTTAACAATATATGTATTGTTTATGTGTTTTACTTCAAGCGCACATGAAGATTATATGTATACTTTTTTGTACCAGCCTGTACCCGCAAAACGACCCCTGAATTTTACTGCTGAGCGGGTCAATATTAAATAACATTAAAATTTTAAAATTTATGCAAAAATGACTCAATTTTTGAACAATTTTTTTCTGATTTCACGCATAATTTTTAGTGGGGTTCCATTTCTCAATTTTCATCCCTGAAGGTTCAAAATGTGTTCTATATTTTTTCCTCATTATATAAGAAATTAGTAAATTGGTCACTTTTCCGAATTTTGGTTCCACCAACCCCACGAACGCGTCGGTTGGATTATAATAAAGTCTAATATATCAATTGTTTCCTCGAGCGCTGGGGGAGGGGAGGTTAGCAGGTACGGCGGGAACAATAAAACGCGTGTTTGCGTTCAAAGATAAATACTGTTATAATTCATGAAATCACGGCCTTGTGTATTGTTCCGATCCAATGCTTCAGTTGATGCAATTAATCAAACTCGGCCAGTTCAAATAGCGCGGGTGTATCACGCACATATGAAATTATCATCATCCACAATCAACCGCCGCCCCCGCAGCGATCAAACAATAACACACACACACACACACACACAAAACGTGTCCGAACCGCTGCACCGCCGACCGATCGCAATATTATAAACCGTGTCAACATTGATTTCCGATTAGGAAACAGCGTGGTCGCAAGAGAATTTTCGTTAAAAACCCTCTTGAAAATTAATTTTCTTGAACAATTCTGTTTCGTTCAAAACAGAGTGTGTTTTTTTTTTTCAATGTGAAACTTCTTTGTTCGCTGTAGCGCAGAATATTCTGTCGCGGAAGATGATAAAAAATACAAACTGACATCACATCCTGAGAAATAATATTATAAATGCAGTTTTCACAGTGAACGTATCTTCTAGCGATTGATTGAAATAGTAGATTATTAAGTGTTGACATTAGCTGATGAAAATTTTCATTTAGTTAATTTGTAAAAGCAGCTTTTGTTTATTTGTCGTTCTCCATTTAATTAATGCACAAACCGATTTAGATCATATTTTTGGGCATGTGTGAGGCCCAGGGCTTACCAATTTTATTTATATCGATGTTAAAATATCCTTCGTGCAACTTAAGTTCTTAGTTGCTAATTTTTTTTTTTTTTTTTTTACTTGAGAAACGTGCTCTGCAGCTTAGGCTATATGCACGCGGGTGATAGTTGCTAATTAATTTTATTGCAAATAGCCTGAATGTAGTTTATATATACATAGTAAGTATTTATAATAGATACTGAATAAAATTAAAAGCATTAAATTAAAGAAGAAGTGTTTTTGAAAGATCAGTAACTTTTGTTTTCTTAGTGAATAAAATTTCAAAAATTACTGAATTATTGAGAAAATGCATCATCTCACTTCATTAAATTTGTCACAAAACGTTGAAAACTTTCCAGGAAATAAACGAAAAGAGCTTAATTAGCAAAAATAACACTCTGTTAAAGCAGACATTTTTACCTCATTATAACGGTGGTATTAAATAATAATCCCATTCAAATGAAATATGCATATGTTGGCTTAGCGCTTACCCATATTTTTTTTATTTGTAGAAAGAATAACTTTTACGAACATTACAACGAAACCTGTCATTTTTCTGGCATGGAACAAAACACAATAATAGACAATGAGTTTAGACACGAGGCAGTGCGACAGCCAAGTTCGGAAACGCACTAATTGTGTAATATTATATACACTTACCTCTTCGAACTACTTCCGACCCCCTATAACTCAAAATCTATTTTGTAATTTTATTTGTTCGCCAATTTTTTTCAAACAATATCGCCACTTTTAATACTGACTGACTCATTCACTCATTAAAAACTTAGAGCTCTTTCGATTGTCGTAGAAATTTGACAATGATATAAATGAAACAATCAGAAAATAGCAAATTGTGTGTCGAGATTAGTCGAAATTGAATAAAAAATTATTGCTGACGATGTAGTGACCATACATGAATTAGTATGAATTACATATATACATATATAACTATATTGTAACGCAGTGGAATTTTTTTTTTGTTTAGTTTTAATTTTTGGTTTAATATATTAAATAGATTTTATTGATTTAAAGTTTGTTTAATTAAAATATTGATGTTATTAACAAAAATTGTATAATTAAATTAATTGATAAATTATAATCTGAGAACAAAATTATTACATTTAAACATTTATAATGATTCCGGCGGCTGTGGTCAGAATTTTGTGTTAAATGTTATTTTAATGATTGCTAATATTGAACTGTTTTAAAATAATTTTAGAATTGTGAATTCTAAAATTCTAAAATTGAAAGTAAGGATGCCAGGCCCTTGCATAACTACAGAATAAAAATGAAATTATGTCACTGCACAGGGCCGGCATCGTTACATTCTCCCCCGGGTGGGAAAAAAAAAAAAAATGCAAATTTTTCTTTTTACAAAATTAAATATATACATAAAAAAAAAAACTCTTAATGTCTATCATGATACGGTCGTAATTGATCAATATGAACTTTAAAGAATTTTCTTGATGTGCGATCTTTGACGACACAAGATACAGGCGAGGTGAAGCGTACAATGATTCTTGGCTGTGACCATTTTGGGCGAAATTTTGTTGTTGTCGCTGGATCGGTGTTCGGCGCGTTTATCTTTTGGAGTACTAGCTGTCCTTCTTCAAAATTGTGTTGTCCTGGTTTTCTGTTGTTGAAGTATTTTTGACGGTGGCGGTGTGATTTTTCCAGTGCGGCTTTTACTTCATCTTTCGTTGGAGTACTGTCTGGTGAAATGAAGTTTTGGATGTTCCATTGTAAGTCTAACGGGTTTGACGGTTGTTTTCTCAAGAATATTGAAGCTGGAGTTGAGTTGGTTGCCTCGTGGTGAGCGTTGTTGTATGCATAACAAATGGAATCTACGTAGATATCCCAATTGTTGTGCCGTGAGCTGTGTTGACGCAAAACTGTTGATAAGCCTGTGTTGATATTTCTTATCGCTCTTTCAGCAGCGTTACTGGACGGTTGATATGGAGATGTCTTCACGTGCTTGATTCCCCATTTTAGACATGACTGCCGAAGAATTTTTCCTGTGAAACAGCGTGCGTTGTCGGAAATGAGAAACTTCGGTGGACCATATCTTGACCAAATTTTTTCTAGTACTTGCTTCGTTGCTTCTGCTGTTGCTCTGGCGACAGGAATAACTTCCAGCCATTTTGAAAATCCGTCGATTACAACCAAACAGTATCTTTTCTTTGTTCTGGATAGTGTGAGAGGACCAATATGGTCGATATATACATGCGACCAAGTATCGTCTGGAATAGTTGATGCCATCGGAGCGCCTGACTGTGCGTTGATCGGTTTATGCTGTTGACATATAGCGCAGGATTTTACATACTGTTTGATTTCTTTGTATATGTCCGGCCACCAGAATCTTTTGGCGATGTTGCGGTAAGTTTTTGTAATTCCGGTATGTGCGCTTATATCCGTGTCGTGAAAATAATAAATTATGATGTTTCTGATATTTTCAGGAACATAAATGCGTGGCAGCTTTTTCTTTCCAACCCTTCTGCGAAGTACTCCGTCCTTAATATCGTAGTTGTCTACATCTTGTCCAGCTTTGATCGCTTGAACGATGCCACGACAATAGGGATCTTGCTTCTGATGAGTAGAGATGGAAATGAAAGCTGCAGGTATTTCATTTAAATAATAAATATCGTTTTTTGGGTTGTCTTCGTCGTGATTGTTTTCTGTTTCAGGTTCGGTTTCGTATAATCGTGAGAGTGCATCTGCTACATTGTTAAGTTCGCCGCGAATATGTTGAATGTCGAAGTTATACTCTGAAATTTTTAGGATCCATCGTGCGACTTTTCCAAGTTGTTTCGGATGTTTGTATAGCCAGGTAAGTGCAGCGTTATCGGTTTGTAGAATAAATTTGTTGCTAATTAAATATTCTCGGAATTTATCGAGAGCCCATATGATAGCAAGAGCTTCTTTTTCGTACGTTGATGCATATTTAGATTCCGTTTCGGTCATTTTACGACTTGCGTAGGCAATAGGATGTAGTCCATCATGAAAATGTTGGAAAATGCATGCACCAAGAGCTCGATCGCTAGCGTCTGTTCTCAGAATAAATTGTTTTGAGAAGTCCGGAAAACGAAGAACTTGAGGAGAGGTAAGTAATTGTTTTACAGAATTAAATGCGTCTATTTCTTTTTCACCCATTTTAAATTTAACATTTTTCTTTTTTAGGTTCTGCAGTGGAGCCAGTTTTTCAGCCATGTTTGGAATGAATCGTCGAAAAAATGATGCCATACCGATGAAAATACGTAGATCTTTTATTTTCTTTGGTACAGGTAAGTTGCGTATAGCTGCCGTTTTTTCAGGATCTGCTTGAATACCATGCGCTGAAATGATATGACCAAGAAATTTTAAGCTTGACATAGCAAATTTGGATTTGTCTGGATTTGCTGTAAAGCCGGTGTATTGCAGTCGTTTTAACACTTCTTCTACGTGAAGTATATGTTCTTCAAAAGATTTGGAGTGAATAAGAATGTCATCAAAATAAGGAAGTACGTATTTATGTCGAAGATCTCCGAAGACGTCAGTCATTATTCTGTTTAAAGCTTGACAGCTTACAGCCATGCCGAATGGTACAGACTCAAATGCGTATTGGCCACCAGGAACACAGAATGCAGTTGTGAGTTTGGATTCTTCAGTCAGCTCAATTTGGTAAAATGCGCTCTTCAAATCTACTACCGAAAAAATTTTTGATCCATTCAAGCTCTGAAACATCTCGTCGATACGTGGAGTTGGAAAACTATCGTAGATTATATTTTTATTCAGATGACGGTAATCGATACATAATCTGTTGGTGCCATCTTTCTTCTTCACTAAAAATGCCGGAGCTGCGTATGGTGAAATACAGCGCTTAATGATTCCTTGATCCAGCAGTTCCTTGATATGGTTTTCCATTTCATGAGCTTTAGGTGGTGTGAGCGGAAACGGATTTTTGCGAATAGGTATGTTATTTTTCAATTGAATTGCGTATTTATAGCGTTTGACATGTCCAATTTTATTTGTCAAAACGTCCTTGAATTGTTCTAAAGTTTTCTGTAACGTATCTTCTTGTTCACTGGATAGATGTAAAGGCTTCTCTAATATATAATTTAAGTCGTATTTGTTCTGATAAGCCGTGTCTTGAAATGGTATTGCCGTAAATTTGTCGAAAGTGAAACACATTTCACTGTGATGAAAATCAAGAATTATTTTCATCTTTTTCATGGCGACGTTTCCGATTATTATTGGGAAAGCAAGTTTCGGTGTAACCAGAAAAGTTAGCTTCCAAGAATATTTCTTGATGTGTATGTACGAAGTAATCATTTTTCGAATGAATATGCGTTGGCCATTTGCAGTAGTAACGTGAGTCGCTGTAGCTTCAATTTTGACATACGGTAATGCTTGCAGTTTGGTAAATACGTCCTTGCTAATAAAATTGTTGTGTGCTCCAGAATCAAATAAGCATGGAAATGACTGATTTTGGAATGAAATGTTTATAATAGGCGGTTTGGCTGATGTGTCGGTATTAGGTATGGTATTGGCGGCGGGATAAATGTAGCGGATGCTGTTTATTAGTTTTTTGATAAGGTAGATTTGGATTTGGCTCTACACTCACTAGTATTGTGAGTATTAACTTTATGGAAGGAGCAATATTTCGTTTCTAAACTTGATTGTTGAGATGTTAATTCTTTGTTTTCTCCGTGAAATTTTAATATTTCTGCAGTATCAGCAGCCTTGGTTAGTTCTTCTAAACTTGTTGGTATTGGAATAACGTGAAGATATTTGAAGGTTTTTAAATTAACGTTAGACCATATTGTATATGTTAACTCTTGCTCAGGAATGTCATAATTTAAGGCGTCAACATTTTTCTTTACAGAATCGATGAATTCGTGAAGTGATTCGTTCTCCAGTTGTTGTCTTCGTACAAGCTTCACAACTAATTGCTCATAATATGGTTTTGGAATTAGTTGACTCAATATCAATTTCTTTATTTCTTTCCATTCGTGTCGATTATGTGCTACAGTGCTCCACCAGGTACGAAATCTTCCAGCTGTTTTTATTGCCAAATAAGTTAGAAGTTGCGGCTGTGTACACATCTTCAGTATGTAGACTTCATCTGTTTCTTTAATAAAGTCGATTAACTTTTCAGCAGACGAGCCATCGCAAATTTTAATGTTTGAAGTCAGTTCTGCTGGCTTGATTTTAAAATTTGTAGCGGTGTCTCGTTGATCATTCAAGCTATTTAACTGGTGCTGTAGGTTTAGTATAGCTTGATAGCAATTGACTGTCGATGTTGTTTCTGTGTTCGTTATATCAGTTTGATTATGAATAGTAAGCATGTTTAGTTGACGTTGAATATCTTTAATAGCTTGGTGATTACTATAAGCCAGTTCCATAGCAGGAGTAAGTTTTTCTTGCAAATTTGTTGGTTCATTTTTCAGATTTTTCTTAACTGCCCCAGTGTTTTGAGGAAAGTTGAGAGAGCTTGATGCTTCATCAACAGGCGAAAGAAAGACATCTTCTTGCTGAGTTGTGTCTTCATCGGTGTCTTGTGTCGAATTTTTAGTTTGATGTCGTGTTGTTGGCATCGTTGAAAATTATTTTAATTTGTTAATGATGCAGGTAAGTACGATCTGCTACCAATGTAACGCAGTGGAATTTTTTTTTTGTTTAGTTTTAATTTTTGGTTTAATATATTAAATAGATTTTATTGATTTAAAGTTTGTTTAATTAAAATATTGATGTTATTAACAAAAATTGTATAATTAAATTAATTGATAAATTATAATCTGAGAACAAAATTATTACATTTAAACATTTATAATGATTCCGGCGGCTGTGGTCAGAATTTTGTGTTAAATGTTATTTTAATGATTGCTAATATTGAACTGTTTTAAAATAATTTTAGAATTGTGAATTCTAAAATTCTAAAATTGAAAGTAAGGATGCCAGGCCCTTGCATAACTACAGAATAAAAATGAAATTATGTCACTGCACAGGGCCGGCATCGTTACAATATAAGTAGATAGATAAATAAAAAGATATCTCACCAAAAAAATGTGAAAAAAGTAATCAAGTTCGCTAACAAAAACAAGTGGATTTGTCGACTTTACTGAAAAAAATGAACTTGTTCTTTATATATTGAACTTGGTTCCTTTTTCGAGTGTTATATTTTTGGTTGGATATTAAATAATATAAGCCGACCATTTTGTTATTTGAATATGAAACCTTTCAAACGTCGGCGTTGAATAGAACGAAAATGTTAATAACTAATTAATGCAGCTTATATTTTATTCATATCATAAATGTGTACTGGATCAAACATATTGTTCATTGAACGCCGAAAAAGGATGAAATAATAATTATAATAGCGGTATTTTTCGTGTTGGATATACAAGAACAGTACTGCTATAAAAACAAAATGGAAGAAATCAAAATGTTGTTGTTTTTTCGTTCGATAATTAATTTCGAAAATTTTCAAGGAACCATTTTGCCTTACGTCCCCGGAATGAGCCATTATTCTTAAGAAAATAAATCTCCAATTAAAAAATGTACGAAAAGCTTCATAAGCGTAAGCAGCGAAGTTAAATGAGTTTTAAATTTAAATTGTTTAAAAGAGAAATCAACGTAAGGCAAAATTGAAATAAAATGTCTTTACGATTTTTTTAATGATTATTTTAAGACGCGAAGCTTAACATCGAGATGAATTGAAGAGTGTAGTCACATCAATTTTAGAGTTGCTTTAAGAGCTTTTAAAGCTGCGTGAATAATACATTTTATCATATTACAGAGACGTACGAGGTACGGTTGAAAAGTAACGAGAGAGATTTTTGACTCCCAATTGACAAGACTGCGCCATCATTCCCGGTTGCCAGTTGGTAGCACGACCGCTTCCCGATGCACAAAATGAGTTTTGGTATATTCAACACGCGTGATATTAAAATCTTAAATTAACGTCTGAATAGAACTCTTCAAATAAATATTTATTTGACTCGTGATATTATTTAACTGTATTTTCTGAAATTTCTCCATAACCAAAGTAGGCTAGCCATAAGCAAACTTAAAACGAAGACAGATTCAGAAAAATAATAAAGACTTAGAGCAAACATTTCGTAACCAACATAATAATTGATTATATATTTGAACGAACGAGGAAAGCGGGTGAATGACATATTCATTAGTTATAAATACAAAGATTTATATATAAATACACATTTTTAGAAATAACGCTGTCGTCTCGTTGTATTTTTGCCTGAAAAACAAATTTGTTCGCTTCTACGAAATTCTTTTGATATGAAATAACAAATTTGTTTATTTTCCAATTCACAAATAAAGTAATATTAGTTTTTTTGAAAGCACCATATTGTTATTTCTATCGAGAAAAAGATTTATTTATCTTCAATTCAATTTTCGTAAAATAGCGCTACTAACATTTGTAATCTCGAACTAGGTACATATATTATATAGCAATAGTTGCGACAACAAAGAAAAACTGCTTATGTAACTAAAAGAAGTCATGCACTTTCCTATTTTTCGCTATACAATGAAAAGAAACAACACATTGAATCAGGTACCTTCCCGCCACACCATGATGCATCTGCAGATCGGCCATGGTTAATATAAAATTGATCAGTATTGCGTTAAAAAATAATTTATCAGACTAGTTTTCCGACCTACTAATAATTTTTTTCACTACGGACCTCACCTTTATCGGGTAGATTTTCAAAAGAAACAAATTACTCGTATGTCATGCGATATCGCTGACTCATTTTTACTTACTACTCATCCCACTTTCGTGTTATTTGTCTGCAGATATATAGTCAAAATTTGACATCAACCATTTTTTCCTTCGGTCGCAGATTTCCGACCGTTCTAGATATCCGTAAATAATCCACAATGATAGTTGAGAGATAAATTCTGAGGTGCGTATTTTTTCTATTTGCAGTCTGAATGCATTTTTACGCGCCGCACGGTCGGTATAACAGAGAGCTTTGCACCATTCAAGCCAATACGGGTTGTAAAGCCGGGTTGGATTGCATTGACTGCGTCTACGGATTGACAGGATTTGTTGTTGGGCCACTGACGGCGCCCGTAGCCGTCAGCTCTTCGAATAAAATAAATATTTATGTGTACATTTACGCGCGTTCTCTAACGCCGCTCAAAGTGTTACATTGAAGTTTGGTTTCCGCGGTTTTAACCTGAAAAAAATCAGCGTTTCAAAATTGAAATGTCAACCTTTCGTAAAAATTAAAATGTGCTTCTAAGATTTTAATAAAATCTATGTGTCGTAAATTTAAAACGATTTTATAGCTTTTGCAAGTTCGTGAAAAAAGCACATAGAAAGTTAATAAAACAGTGACGCAACTCGAGTTATAAAAAAGGACATATTTCACACAAACTAAAACATTACCCGCTCGTTTTATCAGATTATAATCACGATTGATGAGCGATGATATGTCAGGCTCCGACTTGAATATGAAACTATTTGAAAACTTTATAATTTATTAGCCTATTGAAAAAATCCAAACTATAAATTCAATGTAATCATAAAATCATGTATGAAAAGTTCAATGGATTGCGTATATTATTCGAAAATAGACTTTAAGACGTTTAAGTTTAAAAAAAAGTTTAGTACTTCTATTTGTTCAAGAAATCAATTCATTATAACTAATACAAAGCAAGATGCATCTGTGTAAATATTTAACTAATAATTTAGAAAGACACCGGCGTCTCTATCTTCATTAGAGTTTCGCAAGTTTTAAGCGGATTTCCTTCTTGCGGATTAGTCTATGAACTAATTACTTGTGTTTGAACGAAATATAATTAATTTTCAAACAACTTTTACTACTTGCACATTTTAAAGACCAAAGTTATTATTTTTTGCACCGTTCAATGGATAACAGGAAAACGTTAATTTGCTAATTCAATGACGCACAAATTATCACTCCAGGCAATGTTTCTCAAATGAATTTTGACACCCCTTTCTGGGCATATCAGATTATTGATTCCTCCAAAAATTTTGCTATTGGAACTTGGAGAAATATCACGGAAATAGGTAAACTATTTAAATATTCACTACCGCGGTTTTCATTAATTCAACTTTTAATCGGTGGATCGGGTTTGCGATTTTCGTGATAAATCTTATTTCAGACTTCTATCGACTGCTGATAATTATTTTTTTTCATAAATCATATTCACTAAATTAATCCGGTTTCAATTTTTCATATTATCTTTTAAATCGTCCTGGCAGACGCCAGATGTCCTGATCGCTGAGTTGCAGTCAGAGTTTATTTTATTAGAAACTTTGCAATTTTTTAAGAAAAGCTCTTAGTTTATTGTATAATATATGAACCAAATGCGTAACTATTGCATTTAAGATTTTAAGTAAAAAATTGGTTGTCTGTAAAGTCGGTTTACGGACGATAGTTTTACGTGATAACGTATTCCGTAATACATAACCTAAATTTATATAATAATTATAATAATTCGAATCTATGATATTGCATCTTTCGCTTCAAATTTAGGTTAATTTTATTTATTAAAATTACTCACCACCTATAATATAATTGTTTTTTTTAACTTTCTTTCTTTCGTATTTATTTTAAGTCTCAAAGATTAACTGTCATAATATTTTGAAAACAATTGTTTCACTGTTTATATAAAATTCCAAAACCTACTTACAATATTTAAGTATTTTCATACGTCAAAAAATTGATTTTTATAATGATAACATTTGTATGAAAACGATTTTTTCGAGAGATGAGACCTAGCTAAAACGATTTTTTGCCCCCCAAAATCCCTTTTCAGTAAATTTCATCCAAATCGCTAGGGCCGTTTTCGAGAAAAGCACGCACAGGGTCAGGCGGAACGTTAGGAACGTTACACTTTTTCGTGCATGCAGCCGGTGTTTTATCAATTTATAAGATTGGTGATTCATCAATTTATAAGACGTTATCACGTCAAAAATTACTGAGAACAACAAAACGCTTGAGGCAACTGCCCTGAACAGGTTTCATAGCTACTTTGAAATGTTCCAGTGAAGTAAAGATTAACTCGTATTTTGCACGCAACTAATAATCAACTGAAACTCGATAAAATATAATTTGTTTTCAACAGCAATCAAACTCGAACGGAAGGTAAATAACTAATAACATTTTCAAGTGTCGGGATATAAATAACAACTTGTCTGTTGTTTGGGACGCGAACATAACATTTACACTATATTATTTAAATGAGCCTCGCTCCAAAAGCAGGCAAACTAATTTATAACAGATTAGCTCCAGACCTTAAACTATGACACGACGCACTACACACAATCAACGCAAACTTTAATGAAATTGATCCTGTGACCTTCAGTAATGATACTACATAATTCCGTTGCCAAGACGACCGTTTTCTGGCCGTGCATTGTGCGGTCAGGGTTGGCGAAATAATTCTCTTTCTTAATGTTGCCGTGTGAAAAAGAGTCGTTATGTCCAGTTGTGATGGAAATAACACTTTCTTACGTCGCGTATATCATTTCTCGAAAATTACAGCCCTCTGTTTGTAACTCCGCGTATCAATAACGGCATTGCTATAGTAAGCGCTTCGTGTTCGTTTTCCCTGTCGAGGTCTATCAGACTCACTGCTCTTGCAAAAGAAGTTTCACAAAAAAAATCAGCTAAAAGTGAAAAACATAGGATGATTTGTGACTCAAATGGTAAAGGAAAAAATATGAGACAATGATCTAAGATCGTAATTAAATGATTACAAATTCGTTTTTAATGTCAGAGCGTGCTTATAGTTTGTTTAGTTTCGGTTGACGGCTTGGATATATTTTATCATCCCTGTTTCATAGCCAAAATTCCGGTCGCTTCATAGTCTACACTGAGAACATCAACAACGTATTATTGGCAGCGGCCGCCACATAAGCACCTGTATGTTTGCGCGCATCTGATAATATTGGGGTTTCCCAGAGTCTCACAGTGTCAGAGGGGGTTACCGAGTGATGAATTAGGTGTACCTACTTCGGTGTACGCATTAAGCTAAGGGTATACAAACTTTGAAATCGATACGAAGATATACCGAATCGGTGGACGAACTCTCGAAATACAGTGTAAACTCTTTATAACGTCCTTCGTTATAACGAAAAATTCCCTATAACGTCGAAATTTTTATACGATTTGGTTGGTTTACCTTAAAACTTATACATTAATACCCTCTTTATAACGCAACAGTCATTCTCTATTACGAAGAAATATGTTCATATTTAGGCGTCAGCAAATGTTTACAGACATAAAGAGGACCATTCTGAACCATCACCATCTATTCAACAAGCACTTGATGACGCCAAACTATAGGTATATGTGTTTGTATACGTGTTTGGAATAAATTAATTTTGTGAAAATTGGTTATTTTTCTTTCTTCCCTCCATAACGTAAATTCTTTATAACGAAAAAAATGTTCGGTCCCTTAAAATTCGTTATAAAGAGATTATACAGTACATTGAAGATTATTGTTAATTTGGTTGTTTTTCTTTCTTCACTCCATATAACGGTAACTCTCTATAACGATAAAAAATGCTCGGTCCCTTGAGTTTCGTTATAAAGAGTTTACACTGTATCAAAAATAACGTGTTTGTCACAAAATGATGTCTTGGCACCGCTACTTGAAAAGGTGAAGAATTAGTTTTGAAACTAAATGAAAATATCTTTCATTCAAAACTACCTGTGTGGGATCTTAGAATTGTTAAAAATCACGATAAAAAATTGAAAAAAATAAATACTGATCAGAAATCAAAAATAAAATCTTCTCATATGCAAGAAGTAAATAAAGATTTAGAAATAAAATCTCTGAGTTGAATTGAAATCACAGACTTAAAAAGAAATAGAGTTTATCTGTATATAGAAAATGAAAATAAAACTGTGAGTCAAAACAGACCACCGTGCCTGCACCTCATCCCGTTTCTTTTGTACGCGTCAAATAATACACATATATGGTCCGAAACAGTCGAGCTGTCGTTCTTTTACAGTCATTTAAAAAAACTGTCAAGATTATCTGGGCTTAATACCAATTTCACATTTGCAATTTATTATTACCATCATAAAACAAGTTCAGTAATCCCCTCGCTGTAACGCATTTTGTTTATCGATATTTCGATATAATGCGATTTACAATTCGACACCGCTTAATGGCTGTGCTAGATTCCGAATACCTTATTTTACATAATATAAATGGATGTTTCAATGAGTGCTTTCTCTACGCGCATTCAAATTTCATAAATTATCTTTAATATTTCGTGTTTACTTCTTGAATATATTTTTTTACATAAAATATTTAAAAAGTAATTAATTTAGAAAATATTTGGAAAATTCCCATTTTGCATTTTATTTTTCAAAATCATTTTACATTTTGTATTTACAATAGATATTTCATATTTCTGTTTCAAATGAATCATAAAAACCATTTTTGAAAACTCTGTTCGTTAATCATCTGTTAATTATTATGTATTAAATGTCTCAATTATGTTAATATCGCTAATAAAATTGTCGGAATGGTGTTCTAAAAACCGTTCTACCCGAAACAGAAATTTTTATAGCAGTTTTATTGGTGTCCATTTGTTAACACAGAATAGGCGATGCGATAGCAATCGCTGGAGCCATTATTCACCGACACCACGCAAGTGTCGGGGATTCTGCTCCGGGCTGCAAACTTCAAGAAGAAAAAAGAGGAACAGTGGAAAACAAGAAAGGCTATTTTCAATACTTAACTGACAGCCATTACTCCTTGATATTTTAAAGCTGACGTAATAGTTCATACAGTATGCATGGTTTGAGGTCGTTTGAGGTCAATAATGCGTTTGGGGTTCGGCGGAAGCCTGGAGGGGGCCATTCGCGAGTGTCGCGTCGAGTTATCGGAAAATTCGGCCATCGGGTTTCGCCGAAAAAGGGTATTACTGTAATTAATTTCTAGAGATCGAGATTTATATAATATCGAAACGTTGATACGATTAACCCGGTGCCTAAAAATCACGTCGATTGTTGATCTTACTGTACATGAACATTTTCTATGCAGGCGTGATGTACAAAAACTTTTTGAAAATTACTGTTGTTTGAAAGTTTTTTTATGATTATTCATTTCCTTCACATACATATCTGTGGAGAGCACAGTGAAAAGTTAGTTATGTGTTTTTTTTCCTTGGAATACTTAATTTTTCTAATGTTGTATAAAAATCATTAATGGATTAAGTGCTAAAGTGATCCAAAGTGCAACATTATTTTGAGTCCTTAATAATAATAATAAATATTATAGGTACATTAATCAGATGTTAAGAGTGATGGCTGGAGGTTTCAGCAGCCCAAATATTTATTTTTCTAAAAAAACAATGTCATTTCTCAGAATTAATTTCATTTTTAATAGTGTGTATTTAGAAATAATAAATGTTCCATTCTGTTGTTCACGATATTTGTTTTAAGGGGTTAGGTGGGTTTCAAAATTTCAAAAAATCGATTTATTTTTTTTTTTTTGCTTATCTTATAATTCAATATGTTTAGAATATTCTCTTAAAGTTTTAAAACGATCTGAGTAATATTCTAAGAGATATAGCCTTCGGATGTTCTACCCTTCAGGCTATGTTATTTGAATGTAAATCTTTAATCGCGTTTTTCTCGAAACTACGTTTTTGAAATCGGTGGTCACGGTTTCTCGAAAAATTATGAACCGATCTCTTTGAAATTTTGCACACTTCTTCAAAATAACATTATCTCGTGCTTGAACGAAGGATTTTTTTTCCTATTTTAAGTGATTTTTCAAGGCCATGAAGGTTGCTACTCAAAAAAAGGGTTTTTTTGTTCTCAACGCCGCCAAAAATGCAATTTTATTTATTTTTTTTTCCTTCGTCCAAGCACAAGCTTTAAGCATCTACTAACAGAAAATTATTGGTTTTTGCATTTCCGATGAATTTGTCATGAGTTATCCTGACCACGCCGATAGAACTTTTATTTGAGGGGTCACAGGAAACGACGTGCCCACGCCTTAATTTTCAATATTTTTTAATGAAAATTTCACAAACTACTTATGAAATATATACCTTTTATATGGTAAATTGATGGAATGAAATATTTTGTTGATTAAATAAAAAAAAATCGTAAAAATGTACCTGTTTTGAGCCTTTGAAACCCACCTAACCCCTTAATAGAGTGTCCCAAGACAATTTCATTCACTTATGTATAACGAAAATGGTATTATTTTTATAATCTACGCGCCTACTGAACCAGAAATACGACATAAGCCGATTGGCTTCGCGGTCACAGACGTATACTTAGACATATTTGCATAATATAATTCTTATTTCATACAATATTCCTTCTCTAACTGCAAAAAGTTTGAAGCCGGAAGGTTTATTATTAGAATTATTCAGCATTCGTTATATAAATTTCTCTGTTCCTTAATTATGATCATCATTAACATATTTTTTTCCTTTTAAAAAAAGTTTCAGCCTGTTTTATTCGAAAACACAGGAGTTTTTTTTCATAATCCCTTATAAGGCTTTTATTATGTTAATATATCACATATTTTTATTTGAAAAAAAAGTATGTGTTGCACGTAGTCTTGCAATTAATTCTTTCTTCAACAGAAACATAAAAAATGTTTATTTAAAAAAAACTAATTTTGACTCTAAAGTTGTACAATCTGTGTCAAATACTTTAGCTGCTATGTTGGTTTGATTGGTAAAATAATGAAAATGTTAAAAATCGTAAGACCAATTTCATAATAAACTACCGCCACGCCGAATTTACGAAGTATCAAATGGCTTGTCAGATTTTTAAACATCACTAAATGCACCCTCATAGAAAATTCCCTGTAAAGTCTATAGAAGCTGTTCTTCATTCTTTGCATTTAATTTAGACAAAAAAACTTTACCAATTTAAAATAATCTTATTATTATCAACGTGCTCTCATTTCATGTATTTCTTACATTCTGATGCAACCTTCATACTGTTGTCGCATTTAAAGGCTTAACAAATAATGATGAAGATGAAATAGACTTCTTACCAATTTGTTCTTATTTCTTTGTTCTCAATTCAAGTATTTCTTGGGTTTTGATGCAGCCTTCATACTATTGTAATATTTAAAAAGGCTTAATAATTATAATGATGATGAATAAACTTTTACCATCGAATTTAAAGTTGTGTTTCAAAAGCGATGATTTTATATCTCTTCTAAATAACGTATTTAATAGCAGGGTCATAAAATTCCGTCGATAACCTAATTATGTATTATTTATAAAAACTGCTTATTCCGCTTTTGCCGTAGCGTATTACATCCTGTGTTACTCGGATAAAATTAGTCTCAAAGTATCCGATTTTTTAAAAGATGTGGATTTTATCCTCAAAGTTTATAAATGTTTCGCGACACTCAAAAAAATCACAGAGCTTAAACTGTCTTGCGGAACGTATGTCTCCAACCCCAAACGTAGAGTCATATGGACAAGATGTCGCAGTTAATATCATACAATTAAAAACGTGTCACCAAGTCACCGAGTACGCTTCTGAAAATAAAACGTCATTATTTAGCGAGGCCTCTTACTTTGTAAGTAAACTTCGTCTATGTCGCAGTGCTGCAATCACTGCAGTGTTTTTTATACTCGAACGTTTTCAAAGATTGACATCTTTACTGCATTAAACATTAATTCCTTCGGTTTTATTAGTAAAGGTAGAGCTCGTTCGATTCACGGGAAGATAATTTACAGATTCTTTCATGACTTAAACATCATTACAGTAACACAGTTTAGTTGTGCTACAATTTTCCAAATAGTCAAAACCAACGAGCATTTTAGCAGATTTTATTACCTAGTGCTGGTTTATTAGTTATATATATTATATTCCTTTAGAACCGATTCTCCACGGGCGTGACTATCGACAATTTTTTTTTTGCCTCGAAACAGTTGAATTTTTGTGAACGCAGCCGACTTCGCACGGTTATTTCGTGCAGGGTTACACAGTTTATTTTTATTAATTTTCTAGGTTCTTTGGTCCCTGAATAATCAAAAATAAAAAATGTTTCGCCGTTTACAATAATAATAAGCAGAGCAGCTATTTTATAGGAGGGTGTACAAAGAAAAAATAAAACACTATTATATGAAAGATTCCAACCAAATATCATATTTATTTCCTAATATTATTATATTGTGTAAAATTGCATCACATAAACTATCTTCTGAAGACAAAGTTTTCGAAAATTCAGAGGCAGCACCGAGGGCACTGTGAAATGAAAAGTTTTGCACATCATTTACAACGTATTTCAATTCTGTACAGGCTCGTTTGAAAAAATTGAAATTTAAATTGTCCATTATCTTAAGGTCGCTGGAGCCCAGCTGGTCAACTTAGATTTGATTTCTACATGCCCCTCTGCACCCGCAAAAGCCTATGTTACGAGCATATAAATGCAAAATGCACTATGGAAGAAGATTGATTCGTACATTATCGGATAATTTGATTTCACTAATTTTATTGATACGAATATCTGCGAAGAATTTATATCTTTTGTGTTACTGTTTCGTTTGCAAACACATTATTGCAGCGGCGTAGGTATAATAATATAATAAATATAACTATTTGGGCGTTCATCTAAGCATATCAAGAGATAAAAAACATGCGAAATAAAAAGTGTCTCATACATTTTATTACATTTATCTAAATATATAAAAGGAAACCGTGACTGACTGATCTATCAACATCAAACTTGGCGCGAGCGAAGTCGCGGGCAAAAGCTAGTATAATATATATCGAAAAATGGTATTAAAAAAGTTGTGTATAATATGATTTTAAGAGAAAATTTAAAGAAATATTCGGTTTCTAAATTAACACAAAATTCGAAAAATATCGAAAAAGTTGGTTACAATTACTTTCTGGATCGATAATATGCTAATTTAATGTTAAAATATCTAAGTCAATACATGTTCCAAATATACCTACAGACTTTTTTGACGTGATAACGTCTTATAAATTGATGAATCACGTCAAAATAAAAAGATGAAACACCGGCTGCATGCACGAAAAAGTGTAACGTTCCTAACGTTACTAAGTGAGCGACTAGAATGCCTTCGGTAATTTTGAAGCAGATATCATCAACCGATTGAGATGAAAATTTGTTTACACGTTTAGTTTGAATGACAATGCATGGTTAGCTGTGTGACGTCACTCTAAATCCAATATGGCGGACTTCTAAAGATGGCGGACTAATTTTATTATGCTTTCCTACAATATGGGTATCAAATGAAAGGGCTTGCTGAGAATAATTCGAAAAATAAAGTGACGTCACTCTAAATTCAATATGGCGGACTTCTAAAGATGGCGGACTAATTTTATTATGCTTTCCTACAATATGGGTATCAAATGAAAGGGCTTGCTGAGAATAACTCGAAAAATAAAGTGACGTCATTCTAAATCCAATATGGCGGACTTCTAAAGATGGCGGACTAAGTTTTTGACGTGATAACGTCTTATAAATTGATGAAACACCAGCTGTATGCACGAAAAAGTGTAACGTTCCGCCTGACCCTGTGCGTGCAAGCGAGAGCGCAGTAATTTATTATTAAATATGATATTCGAGCGGAATACGTTATCACGTAAAACTATCGTCCGTAAACCGACTTTACAGATTAGCAATTTTTTTATTACTTTTTCTTTTAAGGGTTCCGGGCCCGAAGGGTGCCAACGGAACACTATTACTAAGCCTCCGCTGTCCGTCCGTCCGTTTGTCAGCAAGCTGTATCTCATAAACCGTAGTAGGATAGTTGAAATTTTCACAGTGTGTATTTCTATTGGCGCTCTAACAACAAATAAATCAAGATGGCAAATTTCAAAATGGCCGCCATAAACATTAAAAAAAAACCTCCTATAGTGTCTTTGTGCGTAATCGTTTTTGTGCTATCTCCTTGCATTCGTATTACTTCCCTGCACCACGACGGCGAATTTCGAATAGATGTAATTAAATTATACAATTACTTGCCAAATTTTTACATATTGTTATAGCACTTCTCTTGTTTCTTTTACAAAAGTGTTTTAAAAGTATGTGGAAATATTGGGTTCAAATATCCCTCTCTTAAGATATCTTAATTTAAAAGTGAAAGTTTTCTTTTCGGATAACATTTGGTAAACGCATTATCAATCCTGTAAAAGGATTTATTTTCTTTCTTAGAAGTAAAGGTAATTAATACTCGAATTACGAGTCATAAAACCTAGGTATAATTTCACCGTAGAATAGACCCAAAATATTACAAGAGGTAAAAGGACAACCATTATAAGACAGTTGTTAATAGTTAGTTCTCTCTGATCTGTGACACTATCAAATACTTCCAATACTTCCAATATTTTTGAATAAAAGACAATCTTCTAATAATTAAACTCTTCAATTATTTAATAAATACACCGTCACCGAATCCATAATCCTAACAAAGTACACAGTGTTTTATCTTGTACGATGGTAGGGAGCCCTTCGTGTGCGAGTTCGACTGGCACTTGACCGGTTTAATTTTAATTGCAAAGGTAAAAAATATTAAAAATATTACATGTTACCTTCTAATATAAAAGCAATTCAAGCCATACCTACCTGCTTTCAAAAATAGATTAAAAAAATTGTTGATGGACATGTGTCCATATGATTCTCATATACGATTTTAGTTATATACTTTTAGTCACGCACGTTTTTCCAATTTGTAAATTGAAATTATTATATGACGTTATTATATACCTCTTGGATGTCAATAAAGATGATATTTTATTCTATTCTATAATATAATGTTTTTGATCAAAAATGATACGAGCCGCTACTGCACATCACACATTTTACGAAAAACAATTTACTTCCACTGTAAGAGTTTGTGTTGGTGGTTCCATCTATGAATCATTTTTAGCAAACATAACTCAAAAAACATCAGTTTAGAAAATCTAGAATTTCTATGGAAAATCTTTTTCAATCTTTGGTGTTAATGCTTCAAAATAAACTAGAAACATGCACCATTCTTCCCACATGACTTTTAACGAAGTTTTTACAGTTTATTTGACCTAAATAAGTGAATAAAAATCGGGTAAAAACGAGAATTTAGCATAACTTTTACACAAATTTTTGTACAGAAAAAAATTAATTTGTTAAAAATTATTGAGCAAGCCAAATTTGTCAATATTTTTGACACCAATTTGCGAAGAAAAAACTGTAAAATTTTAATTTGCCTTCCCGTAATTTGAAATCTCGTGACATACTGTAAAGAAATATTGACGAATATGGCGTTTTTTGATTAAATTTTTAGTGCAAAAAAATGTGTTTTCTTAAATTTTTAAGCAGCAAGCCAAATTTTATGAACTTTAATGCTCTATCACAGCTAATAAAAACAGTAGTAAAATGAATTTTGTGGCCACAATTTGAAATTTCCCGAGTGCGTATTTTACAATCTGCGTACACAGTCACCTTAATATGTGTTACTTGTTTCTAGGGCTGCGTGATTATTTCCAAAAAAAAATGAAGCACCAGTCGAATAGTAAAACTAATTAATCAGTCGTCAATTTCGAGTTCAGTTGTAAACAAAAGAACACAGTTTTCGTTGGTTTCTTGCTTTGAAGATATAATAATAAATTCAGTAAATGAGCCGACATGACTAGAAATTGAGTCAAGTGTGAAAATTTAGTATTACGAAACAAAATCGCATAATTCAGTTAGTTTGACTTCATAAATGCCCTTGCTTAGTTAGCCACGAAGAAAAGTTTGTATACTGAAGAATATTTAAAATCGTCTCTTCGGACTATAATACTATAAAAGAAAATTACTATAAAGTAAAATTATAATAAAAGGAAAACGTGCCACCTGCACACTCCTGCATCATTAATGTCATTTGGAATCCATTCGCTGACCCTTTTCACATAATATTTGTTCGTATAGATCACTACGCAAAATTTTTAAATAAAAACATATTGAGTGCCATATAAAAACACATTCGTCCAACACGGGGCTCGAACTCGCGACCGTGCGAATATAAGTCGCATGCTCTATAACCTACTGAACTATTGGCGGGCTTGCCACTACCGCTCGATATTAACGTATACCAAATTCAAGTCCATTCATAAATTTGAAGAGAAAAGAAAACATTAATTGATTACAATATAATATTTCTAATAAAATCTTTAAAGTGTACAGTGATCGGTGCAAAATTTCACACGAATCGGATAACCAAAAATTCGTCAAAATCGCATTGCAAGTTTGGTAGCAGACGTACAAACAAAACAAGATAAATTACAGTGTGACGATCGTCTTATTCCGAATCGAAAATTGAAGAGTCAACGGAAAAATTAAAAAAATCAAATAAACTAGGTACAGCTAATATTACAGAAAATTTAAAAATAAATATACGTTTCTCATCCAATATTCCATTCAGTTTTTTTTCCGAAAAACAAATGCGACTCTTAAAGATTGCAATCTCGCTGTAATAAATCTTATACATAGGTTAAATTCGACTTTAAAAGATAAAGCAAGTCTTTGAATAAAAGCGCTCGGTAGTAGATTCTATTGTTTAAAATAAGTTGGCAGTCTGCAAACAATGAAAATAATGAGTTTTCTACAACGGTGAAGTCTTTAATTAAAAACTAGTTAAATGAATGTTTTTTATCAAATCGTCGATTCAATATTTGTAGAAAGTTTGAAAAGGAATACTATAAAGTACCAGTTTTTACTTATAAGTTAGCAAAAACTATTTCTATTCAGGAAATATTATACAATCGAATTCCGCATTGTTTTAAACAGAGTAGAGTTCAATAATTATTATCTACATTTCATGTGAAATGAAAATACTATTCAAAAAACTTTTTACAAATAAGTTTCTATTTAAATATTCTGAAAAGGAAAAGAAATATTTTTTTCATACTTTAGATAAAAGCGTGGGTTGTGAACTCTATCATTTCAATAGACACGACCCACGTTTTTCTAAATATGAATGTAAATTATTAAAAACGAATATTTACTCTTTTTGGATACATTTCAATAAAATCCTATCATAAAAAGTTCTTTTTACTAATATTCAACGTTTCCAATAAGAAAACGGCACTTTCCCAACCAAACACAAACTCAACTTCTCCAAAATTTTCCGACCAAACACAACGTCTGCTCAAAAACTCCCAAAAATATCTTCAAACACGTTCATCTATCTGACCGCAAGACCCAGTGATTTGTCTATTCCAAAAATTGCACTCGCCGTTTTTCAAATCGACTGTCTATAAAATTCTTTCATGACGTTGGAACACAATCTTTTGAAATTTGTGCCATAGAATAAAAATTTTTGACTATGTACCATGAAAAATGTGACTCGCTATACAGTCAAAGCAACTATATGTTTCTATACGGCCAATTAAAAAAAATAATCAATTTGAAAAAGAATCAGTAAATGTATTTTGAAAAACCATCCTTCTTTTAATTAACTCTATTTATTTGAATACCTATATTCTATAAGCCACAGCGTAGCTTTTCAATTCAATAACATTCAATAACCTTTATAATATAAAACTTTCTGAAGCAAAATAAAATTGAAAAATTATTAAAATTATATTTCAAAGGAATTTATTACAGACTAATCAATAAAAATGTGTTTATCTTGCATAACTTTTACAAAGATGTCAAATACTTAGAGTCCTTACACCAACCCCTGGAACTCAAGCTTACATTTCTGAAGTTTATGTATCCGTACAGTTTCTCACAAAAGTAGCACCTACAAAATCAGGCAAGGGATTTGTTATTAAACTGCAGTAATATTATCACATTTTCAACTTTGCTCATCTCTAAACTGTACCAGACAGACATCAAAATATGAAAAGAACGTTTGAAAACTGTCAAATCTTTGGAAAAAAACAGTTATAACTCCAAACTGTACAGCTGGCAGGTATCCGATACAAATCGGACCTAGAATTTAATATAGACAGGAGAACGACGAAATAAATTATATACGGTATTTCATTTAAGAAATTTTTAAATCAGGCCCAGAAACAAATTTTCAAATTCTTACTAATAATTAATTGTTGTAAAAGTTATCGCGGCTCGTCGTGATCACCGCTACTTGATACACAGAATTGCAAATATTTAGCTTACATTGTTATCTTTTAATTAAAAAACTCTATCCTTAAAAGCCAAGAAAATTTTTTCAAATTAAATTTCATCTAAGGTCGCTTCCATCTCAAAAAATTGCAAAAAGTTCACGTGTCATCAAAAATATCTCTCGATATTAAAAATACACAATAAAACAGCATTGTCTTATTGTTCACTTCGATAAGGGCAGTTATCAAAATCTTGATGTTCTGAATTAAATAAAAGCAGATGTTGATTGATCAACTTTAAGAGTCCAAGATAATAAATTGAAAAGACCTTTTTCTTAATTTTTTAGAAAAAAAATCAAGAATGAAAGACTCGTACAAGTATAGAAAAAAGTAAAATAATTCAAATATTTATCTTCAATAAATATATAAGTATGATAATATTCTTTTCAACCAGTTTTCTAGCATCCGGTTGAACCCTATACAAAGCTTCTTTTCCTTTACAAGTTATAGCTGTTCGCTTCAAACGATTGAAACAATTCATTCCCAATAGAGGCGCTCTATTATTACATGAGTTTGTAAACTCAACATACTGAGCTGCTTTTATCGTCAAATCGAAGCTGTCAGTTTACACGTAGTTATAGAATTTCAGATTGGATTTTCCCGGCACTCTCGGAAGATATTTAAAGATTTAATTCGAAAACGACGACAGCTACATATAAACTCAAAACAACTCATTTACAGAGCCTAGTGTAACTTCAATCAGAATTTGAAGTGAGCTAAAACTATCTAGAAATATCAGAAAATTTTAAAGTCGGGATTTCAGAAGGTTCAGGTTCGAGTCTGGAGAGTGGCATTTGCGTTTAAACATTTCTGTGATACTGAATTGCAACTTTCCAGCAACAATGGGTGCTTTTGAGCTGTAAATTGGATGTCACGACGAACTATTTCTGAATTTAAAAATGCGATGAAAATAAACTAAAAATTCAACTGAAATCGTACAGATTCACACTAGAGATGTCGACAAAGTAACGATACGATACGAAACTACTCGTTACTCTAGAATACCCGAAGTAACGATTACCGATTTGAAAAGTAAATCGTTACTTTTACTTGAATGATTACTATTGATTATTGATTACTATTGATTATTTTATTATGCGAGTATAAGGATATTCATTGAGTTCCTGCGAACCTTAAGATTTCGGAGCACTACAAAGGAGCCGCTGATAGCTGATACGTATAATATAAATATACCGCCGATATCAATAGCCCTTAGCAAAATTAATTGTGTATTATGTTGATATTTCGCGGTCAGTAATCGTCTTGTGTCGATATTTATTTTATTCAGTACGTTTTTATACGCAATATTATTTGTTGGTTCAGACACTACGTACTACATTTTATGTATGTAACTTAAGTAATCAAAGTAACCAGTAGTTGAAATGATTACTTAATACCCAAGTACCTATAGTAGTAACGAATACATAAAAGTAACGATAATCGACATCACTAGTATGTAATAGTGATGCCACGAATAGTGATTTTGCCGAATACCGAATACCGAATATTCGGCCATGTTCTCGGCCGAAGCGCCGAATATTCGGCGGCCGAATGTTCGGCTAATTATTTGTACATTTCGCGGGTGACAGATTACGACTTGTCCCATTACGGAGCGTGCGGTAGCAGCTCTGCGGGCGTATTTGTTTCATTTGCGCAACTAGACCGTGTCACGACACGCATTATTTGTTCATTGTTACATCAAATTGTGTTATTAACAGTCCTTATTACTAAAAAATATCACTGTTTGGTCACTAAAAGCTTTACAAAATAATACTATTTAAGAAAAAATCGCATATTTTTGAGTAATATGTGCGTTTTTCCCCATGATTTGATATTCGGTATTCGGCCGAATAGTACGCAACATTCGGCCGAATACCGAATATTAAAAAAAGTAGCCGAATAGGCCGAATACCGAATAGTAGCCGAATATTCGTGGCATCTCTAGTATGTAACCTAAGTAATCAAAGTAACGAGTAGTTGAAATGATTACTTAATACCCAAGTACCTATAGTAGTAACGAATACTTAAAAGTAACGATAATCGACATCACTAATTCACACTTCCATTTTTTATTTAGATTCACTGGAATTGAAACTATATCAACTTTATGAAGCTAGCACATTTTATGTCATTGTCAATGCACATTACAAGCAAGAACTGTAAAAGTCGCTAAAAAGCTTGATGTCTAGTTTTTAGTTTCGTTAAATCCATCGAAATAATTCAAGTCGATTGAGTAGAGAATCCCCGATCCGATCGACCAGATGCTACAACACTTGAGTTTAGTGGAACACCTATTGCTTTAGTGAGAAGAAACGAAAAGGAGAGGCAGAGAAGAAGGTTGCAGTATAGCCGAGGAGTGGATGAATGGCTCCCCATTAACCTTTTCGCGTCCGCACTTGAGTCTCCCACAGCTGCTAGACTTAAATATATAAAAATTTATTTACTTTTACCTTTTCCGTTAATCTTAGTTTGGACTTTATCAGGTTGCAGAATGAGAAAATATGAGCGCAAAAATGATTAATGTCTACATCTGAAGACATTTACCAAGCTACATAACAAAACATGTTATACCTACCGGTTTTGTAACAATCATGTTTCCTCCGGAAACGATCCATGTGGTCGTAACACTTCATTCGCTTTTTCAAGCCGCCAACAAAATTCTTCCGAAGTATTAATTTGCAATATTAGTTGCTATTTTTTTTTAGTACCAAAATTGGCAAAACACGCAACCATCGGTGAGATTTTGTTGTCTGTTGTCTGTCTGTCTGTATTCCTCAGTCAAGTGGCCGCCCCTAGTTCAAGAGTCAAATTCACAAAACTATTTGTTGCACACTCGTCCGTAAAACAAATGCTTTTCGTGCCTGTGTAGCGGTCATTAAATGACACATTTTAACACTAGTGGTGTAAAGTTGCGTGAAATAAAAGAAACGTAGTCCTGCTACCATTTTAATAGTAAATCCATATTCTAACAGCATAGGAATACAACGCAAATATTAGAAATGAACATGATCAAAACTGAACTGTCAAAAATTTTGAATATTAAGTTAAAATCAGCTGTTTTAATGGGGCTACGTGCAAAAAGTATTATACATATCTTGTAAGTTGAAATATTACAAAATATTCACACTGTTTTAAAAAGAGTATTTTCTATACTTGTATAAATTATTGTGTGCTTAAATAGCTCTACAATTATTCGTCCCGTTCTGACTGTATTATTTTTAAAATGCATATATTTACCCATCTAGAAAATCCAAAGGTTAAATTTACTTTTAGAATTTGAAGATTTCTTTTATATCATTACCTGAAGCACTGCTTTTATAAATCCAGAATAAATATATTTCAGTTGAAGCTTTCTAAATTTACATCGACTTTACTTCCACTGACGTCAATTTATTTGAACAAACTTTGTGTTTGTACACACGACGACATATCCGGTAAATACATAAAAGTTTTATTTAACGCCAGCTTAGTATTGTAAAACGGGCCCAAAATCAGTAAAATCAGTTGACTCGTCCGTGTAGGTACTGATTTTATAACTGAACAATTGGCCGGCCCAGCTTTGCCCAGATGATAGGTAATAATAATAATGAATCGCGACCAAAAACTACAGCTCCAATTTTCATGATCATATAAATATGGATCATATTTCGTAGAAACAGCACAATATTCTTATTTAATATTTACATGGCGTGCTGAAAATTGAGGTAGATGTTTATAATCATAACATAATATCATTAGTAATTGAAAAAAAAAAAACACTTTACATTTTTCATTGAAAAATATTTCATTCAACTTTCAAGTATATTTTTTATAACTAAAAGAAAAGAAAATATGATTAAATTGAAATAAAACAGTACGAATAAATTAAACATTTCTTTCTCGTAAAATAAAATAATTAGTTTATAAGTTTTCAAACTAGTGCTGTAATTAAAAACAAAAGTATAGACGAGCAATACTAATTCCAGAGTGAATTAGAGTTGAATGGCACTGCGGCTGGCCAAAAAGTCAATGTTAAAAATTTCTGAACAATATACCGAAGATGAAGTAAAAAGTAACCGTTTTTTTAAGAGGTACGTAGTACATATTATGATACACATCTCGGACGCACTGATTTGACTCCTGTGACAGTTAAAATGTTTCACACGATGCTCCTTACTCGTCAGTATACTTCATTTCACCCTAGATATATAAATTACTATTTAAGTTCACGATTAGCAGTAAACTAACACGGCATGTTATAATGGATTTTTAATATAATTAGCAAAAAAAATTGGTTGTCTGTAAAGTCGGTTTACGGACGATAGTTTTACGTGATAACGTATTCCATAATACATAACCTAAACCTCCCAAAATTTGGTTTCAATCCGCTTATCCTTGGTGTCGGAATGATAAGAAATGTCAAAAGTGACGTTTGCAACTGTCAAAGTATTATGTTCTAATAATAATTAGTTATTCCAATACTTAACTTAAAAGGCGTTGCATTTCACAAAATACTAATGTCAAAAAATTGAATTAAACATTAGAAATGCAGCCGTTTTCATGTTAAGACAAGACATACGTTATCTTCTAATTTCCATGTACGGCAAACAAAGACGACCGACCGCGTCGCGCCATGCATTAGACAACATTGCATTTATACAGCTATTTTTCTATATAAATTTGTATAAAAAAACTGTTTAGGCAAATTCTGTTATACGAAATCTATGTAAAATGTTCTCCTCTTTCGTTTAAGACTGGTTTCAAACCGATCTGATTTAAATTGAGCGAGAACTTAGCAAAAAGCACGCACAGGGTCAGGCGGAACGTTACGCGTTACGCGTTACGAACGTTAGGAACGTTAGGATTTAGGAACGTTACACTTTTTCGTGCATGCAGCCGGTGTTTTATCAATTTATAAGATTGGTGATTCATCAATTTATAAGACGTTATCACGTCAAAAAATTAAAAGTATCTACACAGGAGTTCTGCATTCAACAAATCGCATTATTACCGGAGTTGAGTGAGTTTGTGTATCGCTAGCAAATTTTCAAAATTATATACAAGCGATCGGTGTATTTTTTTACTCTTGGTATGACAATTCGTTATTCCGGGAAATGCGTTGCGTTATTTAGAACGAGCAGTTATAAGCATGATAAAATAATCCTCCTTGTTGTTCAGCGGACAGTCTTGTTTGAAATGCTTTATACAATCAGACGAATCTGTATATACAAACACATTCGGGCAGACTTTTCTCTCTATTTTTGTTTTCTGTACTGGCCTTAGATGACATTAGAGCCAGTGGGAAAACCGCAGGTAAACTAAGCCGCCGGACGAAAGGGAAACGTCGACACTGAATGTTCTCGTGTGAAAAAAGAAGTGTGGAAAACTGTATGCATTCACTACGCCTAGAGATACTTTAGCATCTTCTTTAATATAGAGACGTCGTATTTGAATTTCTTATTTTTATTTCTGAAATATTATAACAGACGCGTCAATGAATACGTAAAACAGATAATATTCATAAGTCTTCAAGAACAGCATCGATTTTTTGATGGTTTTTTTTTATTTTGCTTTTTTATATTGTTGAAAATCATTAACCTTTTGGAGGGGGCATGAAAGCAGTTATATTGTTTAAACAATATTTATGCTATTTATGTAAAAATACATTTTTTTCATACGATATTCATTTAAAACTTGTTAAAAAGTATATATATTTATGTTATTTGTTTCATATTGCTATCATAAATAATTTTAAATTATATGTCAATATGCCAAAAAATGTTATAAGCAATTAAGAAATATTGTGGGGAACCGTGAACATAAAAGTGTCCACATCTTTTATATAAAAATTACGTGTCACATGTTTGTCCGCGATGAACTCCTAAACTACTGAACCGATTTTAAATTTGATTTGCACACCGTGTGCAATTCGACCCAACTTGAAAGATAGGATAGCTTACATTTCAATTTATAGTCGCAATATTATTTTATTGCAAATTATTTGTTTATTCCTTGACTTGACAGTCATAATTATCTGTTAGCTCCAGGATTGAGTGAATATTCAATAGATGGCGCAACGAACTTAACAACCATATATCTAGATCAAGGATGTAAAAAAACCGAATATTGCTTAAAACAAATGCTTTTTTTTCGAGCACGACGACGCAGCCGGAGTGCTCGAAATAGAGCAAGTGTTTTAAAGACCAGTTATCAACGAATACTTTACGCTATTTTATTTACATACACACATATACACCGCAATGTATATTTTAAAATAGCTAGCAAATAATAAAATAGATAGATAGATAGATAGATGTTCTAATTATATATAAAGATTATACTGTCAGGCGGTACGAAGTTCGCCGGGTCCGCTAGTAATATAATATAGTAAACATATTATATTATGATTTGGTGTCTTTTCAAATGTCTATTATTTGCAGCACATCGGTTCAATTGTATTTAAATATTGAGCACAACAAGACGCATCGTTGCCAAAGTCACAGATTGTCTTATACTATATTCATAGGTATCCGGTTTTGAAAGCTCCATCTACATTTCTCGTCGAGTGCTTTTTCGGTAATGCAAATATTTTGTATTTGATGTCAATTCAAATTGTATTAACAACATGTAAAGGGGGATTCGAATCAAATTTACGTATAATATAAAAGAAAGATTTTCCAGATTTATATTCGGGCTTTGTTATCGTACAGAGAGAGCAATGTTCTGTAAGAAAACATAGCGTAAGAGGCTTTCTTCGTTTGACTGGGTACCTAATGCGATTGCTGCATTCGATTCCCGCCAACTGCCGAAAACAAAGTAGATAAATCCTTTCCGTTGGCATTGCTTATGCCTCGCTCGAACTTACTGTCCTCCTCTTTTCTCTTGCCTTCAGTTTGACAATCACAGAAACCACTCTAATGTCTTTGTGCGCTTTTTCTGTTCAGAGACCTCTTAAACCACACCTAGTTCTCAAATATTTATTCAAATCATAAATCCCATTTTACACAAATTCATTTTTAGTTTTCTAATCGGAATTTTATAATAGCGCTAAAACATACTTTTAAACAAAGTAAGTAACAGCTTGATAGTAATTTTATTTTTCAGGATGTGTCGTCACTGGGTTTTTTTTTAGGGCTTCGCCGAATTCCGCGGCAAAATTTTCTGCTACTGAGAGAGAAAAAGTTTTACTTTAAATATATGTCGATAAAAATCTAACTGACTCCGAGTTGCTGTTTAGTAAAAAAATTTTTATAATGGATATTATGTCATCAAATTTTATTTTCAATTTCATTCGTGTAATACAGACTCACGACAAACTTTGTTTCCTTGGTATTTATATGTAGATGCAGGTAAAAGGCGAAACAAAACATAAAGACATCATTTTGATATTGTGTTTATATTTTATTCAAATATCGAAACACAAAAATATCAAATTTAAGTAATACTTACAAAAATACATTTTCTTTTTTCAAAGCAAAACTTTCACCATATTTTTTCTAAAAAAATTGTATACGAGGGTAGTCTGATAAGTTGTGAGCCTCAAGACGAACGCAGAAATCATTCTGGCACAACAATCGAAAGGATATATTATCATTGTTTGAAAAAAGTTCAGTTGACACAGGATTTACGATATAGAAAAAGTTGTCAAATCATCCGAGAAGTCTAAAAAATTAAATTAAATTTAGAAGGGAAGTAAAAATATATTTATCCTGTATTGTCCCATATCATTTTTTTCTGTTGACATTTTAGTATGCCTGCATAATGGTCAACACAAATAAAAATTATTCTAGTCTATTCTATTAAGTCTTTTGTGTTCCTGATTTTAATTTTTAAAATCTCACTTGGTATGCATGAATTTTAGTATCTCTTTTGTTCTCATCTCCTGTTCTTGACGGAATCTTTGTAGTATGTTAGTTTTAAAAGTGAAATAAACTATGATGACGACGTCATATTTCCATAAAAATTATTGTTACGAACTTTTTTGCACTAAGCTTGTTTTTTCATTCGAACTAGAAACTTTTTTCTTGTTGACTTTATTTCAACGAAATCGTTTATCTAAGATTTAGTATAATTTTATGTTTCACTTCCTCCAGGGAGCCGTCACCGCAGTCTGTACAAGTCTAGACAGACATTTCGAGAGACCGTCTCGTTATGATAATATTTGCTATCGCGTCTGCAGCACATATCAAGAAAGCAAATATCATCTAACATTACACACAGTATAGGCTATTTTTAATTTCATTATAAATGCAAATCGCTTACAATGGGGTGACTTTTAATTGGATAATTCTCTCTCACTCTCTGATTATATCAGTTTTTCGAGATTACATTTTGCAAGAACAAAAGTTCAAATAATTTAATAACACGTTTGTGAACGGTTTCGTGTCTATGTTCAAATAAAAAATAAACATGTGAAATTTCGCAACCGATCTCAATTTAAAAATATCACACAGATTTGAATAATTAAAAATAGAACATGGCAGATCTTTCTACATCCATTTTCATGTAAACAATGGCTAAAGACAGAGCAGACACGATTTAAATTGTTTTCGTTATAATTATTATTTAGTTAATATTTTATTATAGTGTCACTCGATTATTTTACAATCGCGGCGGCTGAATTATCAATTATTTTACAGTGACACACCCAAGCAATCGATCCTTCTCATATTAAAGGATGCTTTGAATCGCGCGAATCGATTTTATCCTACCGTGTCAAAAGTAGTTTTTTACTTCAATAATAATTAATCAGTCGGTTACAAGACCAACCAGTTGTGCCACGATTCGGAACATTTCAATTTGTTAACCGTTTATTCATGCATCGTAAATTTAAAGACATATATATTATATACGACTGTCAATATAGTAAATGCGTTGGTATTTTGTTGTTAAACACAAATCGTTTCGGTCGACCTGGTCAGCAAGTCGAGCGACCTTTCGCACCGGCGGATGTGCCTATTTACACACACTACATAGTTCCGCAGAGAACCGAATAGTTACAGAGCGAATGTCAACATTAATCGCACTCAATCGCAGAACAAATACGCCATTATATTATCTTTTCAACGCGCGTTATTAACCGCGGATTTGAAATTTTTCTGTAGTCAACGTACGTCTATCCTCTGAGGATGGCCCACAGTAAACATTTATTTTTTTAAATTTGATAAAAACAATTCCAGTCAATTGGGCGACGGGACCATTCCAACTTCAAAAATGTTGACATTTGATTAGAATAAAGAAAATGATTTTTTTGATATCGCGTGAGGTGGCTAGTATTCAATATGATATTTGCTGTACGTTGCCATGGTTACCTATACACAATATGTTCACGTCATGTAAAAATTAATCAAAGCATCTGCCTAGCTATTTTATTTCTGACAGATCCATAAAACAAAAGAGGGGTTGAATTTTTTTATTTTCAAAATATTTCCAAAACTGTAAAGTTTAGAAAAAAAATTTTAAAACAAAACTTTCTTGAAAAAAAATAAATAGAATAATAATCCGTCATAAAAAGTATACCATTATTATATAAAAAATACCGTTATAGCATATATCTCTTCTGCGCATGCGCCGATATTGTAAAATTTTTGAAAAGTGATTTTTGACCTAAACTAGTACCATTCCCCACTTGTGGGTTGGAATGGTAATAATGAGTTGTTTGCGGTGCTATTTTGACAGATACGGTATCATTTAATTGAATATCTTAGAAGATATCACAGATTTAAAAATTATGTATTCGCAAAAAAATAATCGTCGTTTACTTGGTTGGTGAGACTTGCGAAGCTATTTTGACGGATATAGTATTAATCTTTATCCATCATTAATATAGGCAATCTACAAATCCGGCCGAAGCCGGACCGAACCGCTCGCGCCAGTTTAATAACAAATTGAAAATCTACTTGGTACTTGAACCAGTTTTCATAGCACAATCTGGGAACCGTATGTTTGTACTAGACGAGTCATTGAAATCGCTACAAACTCGATCATTTATTAAGTACTACAGACTTCCCGATTCACAAAAAGAGAGAATACGTAATAAAGCCATGCTTAGAGCGGGTCTAACTAACAATGAATAAGGAATTGTATTGTAAAGTGGTTTATATATTGAAACTACATATTATCCGTACAGTAGAGCTGTGGTAACTGACATCCAAAATATATTTATTGGTACAACGTACGTTGTTCAACTTAACACGATTTCCTTGTTATCTGTTGATGCGTTCTTCTTAATATCAAGTTGCTTGTGCTTGCATTTTGACATAAAAAATAAAATATGAAAATCGAATAATAATGATTAGTTCCCTTACCTTCAGCTGTAAGTAGGTAGACCGAATTTCCTGTAACAATTTAAATATAAAAGTTAGTAACATTTTTTTTAAATAATTATCAGATGTTTAAGCCAAAACTAATCCGATTTTTATAAAATTTTCTTCTGGCAACATGCAAGATTTATAATATTAAATCCACGAAGAAATGATATATCGTTTAAAACCGCGTTCCTCCAGTTTTTTACAAAATATTTGCATATCAAATTGATTTAATATTTAAATTAAAAAAACAAATTCGGCTAGATACCTACTGTTAAGAATAATTGTTCCAAAACCCCACTCGTCGGTTTTAATAATCATCGAAAAATTTGTGAAAATATTTGCATAATTTTTAGCTTGTTACAATTAAAATAACAATTTGTATGTCCGAGAGAAAAACTAGACGTAAAGATTTTCATGAAATTGAAAAATATCTCGAGCCTGTCAGTGAGTTGACAAGTGTTTCGAAAGAGGCGTTTTACATATAATATGAGAAGATATTCTCAAATGTCGGTACAAACAACAGAGCTATATGCAAAGATGAAGTTCTCGAGTATTTGCCCGCAGGAAATCCCTCTGCAGGATAAACTTGAGTCTACTTACACCGCCTTAAATGTTTTCTCATTATACAACATTATCTTGCCATTGTATTATGAATTATGAAATGCAGCTGAACAGATTGTTATGTTTATATAAGTCTATAAATACTTAAGTCAGCCGTCTACTGCGATTGAAACTGAGCCGTGGACGACAAGCTTTCATCTCTACAGACTTTTTAACAAATCGCAGATAATAATATGAACCAAATTGCCTTATTTCATATTTGAATTTGTTTGAGTATTAAAATTATATCTTATCCTTTTAGTCTCTTAAAATTAGAATAAGGAAAAGAGAAAAATCTGCATAATAGCAAACACAGAACACGAAAATGAACAATGAATCCGTGTACTTGTCAAGTAAATATAGATTTTGTATGCAAATCTCATGAAAGATATATCTTCGTTTGCTAAATTAAAGTAGACAAAGGAGTCTGTAGAACAAAAGAAAGGTAATAAATTTAATGATAACCTTTTATCGTTTCTAATGTTTTTATCCCTTTTTATTTACATTTCACAATCCCTGTGTCTATACGCTTAGTTAAATTACAAAAATTATAATATCGTAACGACGTTGTAAAAAAAAATTGGGTGCGTGTACTTATGTACGCGCGTTAGAAGTTATACTTCTTTGGCGTGATAAAAAACTATTTATTTATATGCAAACAGTTTATGAAACAAAACAGTAAAATGACTGGAATGTATGTCCACCAGTGCAAGTGGTTAAAACTTCTATTTTGTTGGCAACCTTAACTCTGTTAAGAGTATTCGTCCCTGCAAATTCCCTCTGCACCCTTCATCTCAAATCTTTTCCCCTCGCCTAAAAACGGTTCGCGCTCTCCCGACGCTATTTTTAAAGCTGGAGGGTTCTAGTAAACGCCAAATGAAAGACAAAGAATCAGACTACAGATCCTTCAGGCGAATTTTTTGAAAAAAAATTCCTGAAAAAACTTACAACCTTTTGAAAAAAAATAATAAGTTACGTAATATTTCACACGTAGGCGAAACTGTTTTTCAAAAAATTCGCCTGAAGGATCTGTAGTCTGATTCTTTGTCTTTCATTTGGCGTTTACCAGAACCCTCTAGCTTTAAAAATAGCGTCGGGAGAGCGCGAACCGTTTTTAGGCGAGAGGAAAAGATTTGAAATGAAGGGTGCAGGGGGTGTTTGCAGGGACGAATACTCTTAATGGCCACTATTCTGTTTTTGTTTTATTCATGCATGTAAAGCAGCTGTTTCATAAAAGGTAGTGCAAAAAAATTTTCACCTCAATAATAATCTAAAATTAAATTCTAAAAACAAAAAATCTTATAAGAATGTAAAAATTAAACGCTCTTCGAGGAACGCAGTACACAAATCGCAAAGCAGATTTTATGAATGAAAAAACAGAAAATGAGTCAAAGACTGAGAATAACAGATCTGAGATGTATTTTTCTAAAAACATTTTACCTAATTGTTTTTGTTTAGTTCTACTTTAATTCTCATTCTCCAGAATTGTTTTCTTATTATTTGACAAAATTAAATCAAAATTGAATAACAGACAGTTCTTTACATTGTTATTTTATTGCTTTTATGTTCACCGAAGCTTCAATAAATGCTAAATAAAACAAATAGGAAGAGATTTAGTGAAAAAGCGGAAATATAAAATGGAAAATCTATCACAGCGTCTTTGTCATAATTCTGGATTCTTTTACCATATTTTATACTATTTTCTATGCAATAATTTTTATACTTATAAAAATAAAAATAAACTATATTATTACGTAAATGTATATTCAAACACTATATTATTTATGGTTTTCCAAAAGCACGACTCAATTTCGCCGAGATGGAAAAAGTTTTAATACAGCAGTAAATAACAGCCAAAATCTATCGAAATCGGCGCATCATATTTTTCCCAATACGAATAATATTTGATAGATCAATACATTTTTTTACAGTTGAACATCGATAAGTTTGAGTGTTTGTTACGTTTATAGAATAATACACTGATTCCAAAAGGCGCAATCAAATTTCTGTACTTCGTTTGAGTTCGAGCAGTAAATCGAATACTAAGAAATCAAATCGAACAGTGAATAAAATTAACCGTGTGAGACTCGCCCACATAACCTCGCGGGGCAAGTGAAACTTCTTTAGAATTTATGAGCTCGTTTCATTGAAGCATTATTATGCATTTTTCAGCACCCTACTAATTTCAGAACTGTCAAACCAATACAAAGTTTACACACATAATCAAACTAAAAAAATAGGTAAATAACCCTGTCTTTGCTGTCTCGCAGTCGGATAAAAAAGCGCGGTCGCAAACTCTATGATTATTTATTACAGTCACGTTCTGCGATTTTATAATTATGAACCTATATTACATGTTTGTTTTTTCTTTTCGGTAAATTTTAATGAAAGTTTATTAATCTACATACCTATATACTGTATTTCTAAATTTTTCGTAATTATAAAATAGTAGGTATATACTGTGCGATCGGCGAAAGAAGACCGGTGGGGAAAGGGCAAGAAGTCGCTGATGTGTTCCCAAATTATCGGAATTCATAGGCGGCGCATAGCAAGGCATGCAAACAATGTATAGCTTTAAATTTTAAGGCATTATTTTGAGCCTCTAACTCGCACATTTTAATTACATTCGCTATGACCGCCCTAGCGCCACTTCTAACTGTTTTTCCATTTTTACTTTCCATTTTGATGATATTCAGACAACACCTCTCAACTTAGTCCGTGGACGCACGCCTATGTACTGTCTGGTGTATGATTTTTTTGTACTGTTAGCAAGTGTCGCTGTATAGTCGTACGGCTATAGCAATAGTACAATTATCTCGATAACACAATTGTTAAACGTTTGGTCGACTGGACTCCCTTATTGCATAGAAGCGGTTCCAGGATCATTACCTTTTACTAATATTATGTAATATAAAATACATGTGCGCTCTTCTGCAATAAGGTCATAGGACTGCATTCTATAGACCGGTCTTCTTTTAAAAATCCAACAGTAAATTCATCAGAAACGATCGGAGACACATTCTCCCACCACCAGCGCCGGGACTTCCACCACATATTTTTATTTTTGTTTAACAAAAACGTAGTTCATTTATTTTCTGTAACGACGGTCATATTGATGAGTGCTTTTAAAATGAACTGACGGAGCGCTGGAAATGACTGATATTTAAGCTTGTGCAGACTGACATTTTTCAAGTCGTTGTAAGTAAACACCTGAACGTTAAAACTTAGAGAGCTTGATCTCCGAAATAAAAATTCCACTTTTCGTACTTCGCGTCTGAAATTTGGTCGCCATTTCTTACAACGGTTTCAATTTTCTATGTTAGAAGATCTTTGAGAAAAATGCTTGTGATAGACGCCGAGGTAAGTGTTACCAAAGGGTAGGGGAGGGAGGGGGAATGGCGCTCACCTCTGTAACTCTGTCAAAAAGGAACGTAGCAACACGTCACGTCGCGTAAAGCGCGAGGGGAGGGGGTCTCTAATAAACAGCGATGCAAACGGACAGTCAGCTCGCGTCATGCGACCGTGAATAGCGTTTCTTCGTTTGCGGCCGCGCTGATCTAATTTTTAATTAGGTGCTGAACAAGTTAAGTTGCTGGGCTCGCTATACTATGGACTCAGTGTTGCAGATTTGCGTAAACTTGTTTATAAATTTGCTGAGCGCAACAATATCAAAAACAATTTTGATCAAAGCAGCAAAACAGCCGGATTGGATTGGGTACACTTCTTTATGAGACCCTGAGCGGCATTACCCAAAATCAGGGGCAATGCCGCTCAAACATGTTTTCTTAATAATGTTTTCCTACTACTAGTAGGTGAAAAATATATGCTTTTGTTGTTAAATTGTTGATTACTCGATAATTAAAGACTTTGTTACTCTTCTTAATTTTGAATTATAATAAATAATTTAAAAAATACACCATGTTTTCCTTAAGTGAACGCCATTCCCCCGTCCTACCCTACACTAAAAAGTAGGATTCATTTTACGCGAGTTCCACTGTAAAAGTGTTACGAAAATAAATGATAATAAAGCACACGCATAGATAAAATACGTACTTTTGGCTGATACAAAAATATATGTGTATATAGAGAGAGCCTTGTATAAATCAGGACAGAAAAACGAATCCTGTAATATAATAATTTGAGGTCGTATGCTCGCGTGTCCTATTCTGATGTCTGTCTGCTAGTTGTATGTTTGTGAAGTTGGAGGATTTTATGATGTGGTGAATATGGGGCGAATACCAAATGCGACACGGTACTTCCATTACCTGTGATATATTCATTCGCAAATCGGATATATTACTACATAGGAGTATAGATAGATACGTCGTATGTTGTACACTTGTGTCGGTGTGTGTGTTGTGCCTGTGTTGCCAAACATATTTCTCGCAGGATCTAAAAAAAAATACATTACAATTTTTTATAAACACCATTTGAACTTTAGTTTCCAATGCAGCGGCTCAGTTTAACGAAATTGAAATTCCGAATGACGAATGGACATTTTTAGATATACCTATACTCGGCAGTCCTTAAAATAGCGGTCAAGATTTCACTGCACGTTTATTAATTATTTGATTGATATTCAGTTAAAATTCGACAATAAATAACATAATTGGAACTTTTGACATCTTTTTTTTTTTTGACGTGATAACGTCTTATAAATTGATGAAACACCGGCTGCATGCACGAAAAAGTGTAAAGTTCCTAACGTTCGTAACGTTCCGCCTGACCCTGTGCGTGCTTTTCTCGAAAACGGCCCTAACGATTTGGATGAAATTTACTGAAAAGGGATTTTGGGGGGCAAAAAATCGTTTTAGCTAGGTCTCATCTCTCGAAAAAATCGTTTTCATACAAATTTTATCATTATAAAAATCAATTTTTTGACGTATGAAAATACTTAAATATTGTAAGTACTTAGGTTTTGGAATTTTATATAAACAGTGAAACAATTGTTTTCAAAATATTATGACAATTAATCTTTGAGACCTAAAATAAATACGAAAGAAAGGAAGTTAAAAAAAAACAATTATTATTATAGGTGGTGAGTATTTTAATACATAAAATTAACCTAAATTTGAAGCGAAAGATGCAATATCATAGATTCGAATTATTATAAATATTATATAAATTTAGGTTATGTATTACGGAATACGTTATCACGTAAAACTATCGTCCGTAAACCGACTTTACAGACAACCAATTTTTTTTTTTTATTAAAAAAAAACACTGTGCAGTAACTAAGGCTATTTACACTGAACTATACAAATGAAGAATATTAAGGTAAGTATGTACATATAATAATTAATTGGATATAAATAGATAGGTGAAATTAAATTATATTTTGTTTTTCAGATTGGAAAGTTCGAGGAAATTCGTTAAATACTTTTGACATCTGTTTTAGTGGTTTCCGATAGTAAAACAGCTAATTTTGATATCGAATTCGTAGCACTTGAAAATAATTCTATAAGCTGAAATCAATCAAAGCAATCCACGACGTCAATTCTGAAGACGGACACAGGTCATATTAAATGCTAATCGGTCCCGAATTAAATTTAATCTAAATCTGATCGTACGCGACTATTGCCAATTTTCTCAAGAATCAGATACCAGTGAGCAAACATTTGCGAGTGACTAGTTTAGCGTATGTATACGTCACTTGGCAGGTATTTTTTGTCTGTGTGCGAGTTCCCGCGACGCCACAATATTCCTGTATCTGTTTAGCGTACATCTAGATTTCTGCAGCTTGAGCTTGATAAATCTGCGCGGTTAGTGGACACGAATTTCGATTGTTCCCCTCGTTCCGTAACGGATTTTATACATAAGTGATCTTTTTGTCTTATCACAAATACGTGATTTATATATAAAAAATATTTATTTACATGCTTTTAAAAGATTTATCAATATTTAATAATTACTTTTTGTTTCGATTTTTGTAATTAGCATTACAGCATATTATATCGAAGTTCCAAATCAGGGTCGAAACGTTATATTACAACTAGAAAAGTCTGAAATATTAAAAAACTAGTTGATCATTTTTATTGATCTACAAATAATAACATATAAGGTTAATAGTTTAATGCAACGAGATATTGTCATTATAAAAGAACCATTCATATAAACCACAAAGATAACAAAAAAAAAACAAAAATCTAACGGAGGTTTTGATACAATTACATTTGAAATCCGATCTTCTCAGAAACTAGATTCCTCGGGTTTTAATCCTGTAAGAAAGTTCCTTCTATATGTATCTAATGT
This sequence comes from Xanthostigma xanthostigma, assembly GCA_963575645.1. NCBI lineage: Eukaryota > Metazoa > Arthropoda > Insecta > Raphidioptera > Raphidiidae > Xanthostigma > Xanthostigma xanthostigma. The sequence continues at coordinate 213,832 of OY754472.1, forward strand.
GACTATATTATATACATATAGTAGAAAGGAAAATTTTATTTAATTATATTTTAAATCCAAGCCTTGTCAGAATTATATTTTTTTGGTATAGGAAAACATTTCTATTTGCGAGAATCAATAGTATAAACAGAAATAGAATATTTGTTACGATTTTATTTCTCAACGTTAATACCACATTATCTAAGAAATTTTAAGACAATACAGTATTCACAAATTTTTTATTTGTTTTTTAATTTAATATTTATTTTTGTCTGTTCAAAATCTCATATTGGTGACCCGCAATTATTTTCTTGCTTCATCGATTTTGTAATAAAATAGTTTAACTTTAAACCTATTTAGAAATACTAGCTCTTTCTAATGAGAGGATGTTCTACGTGAACAGTTATTCTACTTGTAAAAACAATTATAGCTATTGAAAAAGACAGCTGCGTCCATTTGTCTGTTTTCAATTATTTAAATGAATGAACAGAAACAATAAAAAAAAACTGTCGCCTGCAAGAACAGATTTAATTGAAAACAGTAGAAACAAAGTCTAATTTTTTTAATATAGCACTTTGAAAAATTGCCCCGGCTTGTTTATTTATTTTTTTTAATTATTCAAACGAACAAGCAGAGCATTTTATAAAATTTATTTTCTATTGTATACACAGGAATATATCTAATATATATAAATAATTTTATCTTTTAATTACATTTGTATATTTATTGCTCGGCAACGTCAAACACATTCCAAGCTAATCAGGCCTTAATTTTAACAGATTTATTAACAGGGGTTGTCCAAGAATTTTTAAATACATTTAACGGAAGCTTGTATAAAATGTTGAAAACAGGTACTAAATTTTCGAGTCGAGTGTCGAACGTTTTAAGCTATTGCATATCTTCTATCGCGGGCTTTGAGCGCGGCGACCGAATCAAGAAATTCCGTAACGAAAAAACCTAACGCCCCCCACTCCGACCGGCACAGCGGTGCGGCGTTGACAGCCGTGCATCGTCTAACGTCGTTTCAGTTCGGCAGACTTCGGCACGGTGTTTGTGTGCTCATAACTGCATAACTGCTCATAACTGATTCTATCTTTATTTGTGTATAAATGAATTTATATATAATACTGCTATAAAAATAACCTAAATTATTTAGGTTATGTGCAGAGAAAGTATATATGATATTATATCTATATAAATGTACATCGCGCAAAATTCTATGATCAAACTCTTAATATCGTTCTTTTTGTTCAAATTTTTTGAATGAATAATTGTTTTGGTGTGTAATTACACTATTTATACCTTATTATTTATACCTAGCTATTCTCGTTTCATAGAGAAGAAAAACTTAAAGACCTAAAAAGAATTTGCAATAGCTTTACCGCGGCAGTCCCCGAGTGCCACACGTATTTTTTTGTAACATAATTTAATCAGCTGGAGGTGACTTGAAAAGTAAAATTAGTGTTTGCTATTTTCACAGCCCTGTTTTCAACATTTTGATAGAATTATATATATATACCTACGTCTGATCCACACTGTACATAAAAAATCTCGATTACTTTTATCTAGCCGAATAGAATTTAATTGAAAAATTCTTTATGCTTGCATTTTGTGACAAATTTATCGAAGGAAATTGATCACCTCCGATTATATCGCTTGTCATTTGTCTTTATACCCCCATAAGAAAGACATTGTGCAACGTAGAAGTTTAATAATAAAGAAAAGTCATTTTCTTTACTAAAAAAAAACGTTCAATTTTCATTACGATAAAATCTAATATTTCGTGTCATGTGCAACTAATATTTCTATACGTGCAGCTAACTTCATTTTAAAAGCCATTCAAGAACCGTTAGTATACGAAGTGAAGCAAAGACGAGTTCTTAAAATAAACGCGCGGTTTACGCTTGATTTCTGACAGCAAAACAATGAAAATAACTAGAAGTATTATTCGTGATAAAGAGATACAATCAACTTTAACAAATTATAAAATTTTAAGTAGCAAATTTAGATAATTCAAAATAGTTTGTTTCACTTTTCTCTTTTTTAGTAGAGCCTGATGAAGTCTTCATAAAAGACAAAACGTTGCGTTTATATAATAGCTTTGCTGAAATATGAAAACAAACATTTAAGTAGCACGAATCCTTTTTTATAACTTCAATTTCATATTCCCTGGATTTAGAATTAGTAGTTCTTGGATTTTTCTCGTTTATTATAGTGCTATCTGTAATTAGGCTTTCGAAAAAAAATAATTATCGATTTTTTTATTGTATTTTAAAACTTTATTATAAATAATATTGATAATCGATGCGAAAAACTTCCAAAAAACTTTTTTTAAATGAATTATAAGCAATTTAAAATTGATAAAATATTTAAAAAAATCACGTGACTGCAAACGCACTAAAATTGTTTTTGACAGTTGTGACGTCATAATGCTAAAATGTATATACGCAGTATACTATCAATGGCTTCTACATGTGTATTGACTAAAACATTATGACGTCACATTATGTTCGGGAAATGTCGGCGCGTTCTCGGAACTGGGTACAAAAATTTATTTTTAATTTGATATAACTTTTGAATTATAACGAAAATAAAAAAAAGAAAAATAGTTTTGTTATAAAACTTATATACGATCTTTCCATTTATGACAAAAAAAAATTTCATTCAAAAGCCCAATTAGGTATGCCAAATTTCAACTGTTCAACATTTCGTGAAGTGGGTTGAAATTATTATAGAGACAATTTTTCCGGCTTAGATGTTTATTAACTTTTATCCGCTTCTCTCTCGTGTTAACGTTAGTTTTAAAACTAACCTTAACTGCCTTAAATGTTTTATTAAAAATGACCCTTCAGTCGTTTTCGAGTCAGCTTGTTGAACTGATTGTACACATTTTTCTGTCTAATATATTTTCGTTCCAATCTGAGCAAGTCTAGATTTTTATGAAGTCAGTCAGCTAGAAGTGAGAAATTAAATGATATAACTACTGAAAACTGCTGACATTTGTGATTTAGTATTCATGAACTTTTAAACATGACTAATGGTTTGTTTATTATTAATACTAAAAACATATTTCAAAAAAAGTGAGTATGTAAAGCTGTGCTAAAATGAACTGAAAAACTTTTTTATACACTTCATTTTATTGAACACTAACATAAAATATAATGTTTTGAGCATCCTATTAATTTCTGTAAATTCAGTTTATATACAGGCTGATGCTGAATCGTCCTTCATAAATTTTAATCCACAACAGAACCCCAAAAACAAACCGCAATTTTTATACAGCCGATTCACAAATTATAATATGTCTAAAAATTAAATGTCATCAAAAATTTTCAATATAGTCCTTCATAGTTAATTTATGTGTGTTTTAATCATATTCTAAAAATGTACACTCAAACAACGAATCGGTTCAAGCTATATGAAATATTTTCAGTTATTTGAGCAAGACAATTATTTCTGCTAAATTTTAGCCCTACACAAAATTTCTTATAGGAACCTAGCCACCAGGTTACACGAGGGTTCACTGTATCGGTGAGTAATATAAATTAGCTTGTAGAATAATAATCGATCGCGAGACCTACAAAAGACTAAAATCCCTTCGAAAATTTACGATCACCCCCGACATTTTCCTAACCACATTGACTGTTGCCGGTAGAGAGGTAACCGTGCAGCTAACGTCGTCTGCGCGAACAACATTATAAGCCGTGTATTATTAAAAGTTATAGCACATAAGCTATGTAGCGCCGCGCGTCGTTGCCTCATGCAGGTGTACAAAACTTTGATACCTATACGTTTCTCTCCTGAACACACTTTGTAGATCACGGTCTAATGGTTCTCTTACATAACTCGAAGCACTTAACATTACAGCTTTTTTACAAATCTGTGAAATATTTCACGTGCGACATGTTTATCAGTTTTTTTTTTTCGAAACGACAAAAAAAAATCTACGCAACGGTCCCTATCAATAGAAGTGAAACACTGCCCTCTGTTTGATGATCCATTTGCAAGTCGAGAACAATAGCAGAATATTTTTAAATAAATAGTATATTACACAAGGGGTGGCCGAGGTACTGTCGAGGTATGAAGAAAATATTATTAACAGAATGTTAAATGTTACACAACTTCTCTATCTGATATTTGATCAATGCAACGTTAACAATAAGTAAAGCAAAAATCATGACAATTACGATTAGAGTGCCTTCGTAAAATATTTTACGTAACTCGATGTTTTCAAAGGTAAAAGATGCAAACAAAAGCACACAATAGAGGAAAGCTGACAAAATGAAATTGTGAATAACGTAAAAGAATAAATAAAATATAGCAAAAAGATATCAAAGTCTTTAATGCATTGACAACGTGTACTGGGTGCGACATTAAATCGCAGTCTCTTTATCAGATCGTGATCATATTAAAATGGTGATGTAGTGATCATAATATGTCGACGATTGACTTGGGTCCTTTCGCACCGCAATCTAGGGTCTACGCTTTATAAATACAACTCTTGGTTTTTGTTTCTTGTTAAAGTGTGAACGTCAGTACAGCTATCCTTAAAGCTTGATTTAGATTCTTTTATTAAACAAAGATATTACGTGTACAGCTCTAAACCCTTCTCACTGTCATAAAACAACGAACCATAAATATTGTGTTTAGGGAATGAAAGGTTCATTGATTTCTAAATGGAACGAAATATCTCAAAAGAAAACAAAACATACAGTGAGTCCCAAACGTCTTTACATTTCAATGAAAATAAAAATATCAAGAACATAATGTGTCTCCAGCCAAAAAGCATAGTTTTTTTTTTTATCTTGGCGATTTTTTGTGTCCAACGATGTAAAAACGTTTCGCTTCTAAATACATTTTGAACACTAAAAATTAATTTTTGCAAAACCCATATAATATAGCTATACGTTTCATGCCCCTGTATATCGCGGACTAACTATTGTGATCTATGCACTCTGGAAAAAATTACACATTAAATGACTTTTTTTATTCCATACATGAGCCATTTTGCTTTGTGACCACACAATAAATTGTGCCCGGTAAAAAAACGATATGAATAATTTATTAATTAACTTTAGCTTATTGCCTTCCGTGTAGCTAATAAACGCCGGAGCTAATAATGTAGGAACAGCTAATTTTCAGCCATAAATTACACAGTAAGGTGAATTTTAAATTATTGGTTGTATTTCGTTTATTCTATCCTCTTGCATTGTTTTCTTTTTTTTTAATTATACGCTGTACTCTATAATGGAAAATAATTGTTTTATTTGTTTTTATGAAAATATTACATCTTTGGCAAAGTGAATAGTATATATCTATACTGATATATAAAGCTGAAGAGTTTGATAGTGATAACCCATTTATCGAGGAACGCTATAGGCTTTATAATATTACGCTACGACCAATAGGAGCGGAGCATCAATTAAAAATGTAACTCAAAATTTGTCCGTCTGACAAAAGCTCCGATCATCATGAAATTTGGACACAATATTCATCTCGGTAAACAATTTCTATATAATTTACTTGAATCAATCATTTTATACACAGTTCAAGTATATCTGCGACATTCTGATGCTTATGTAAAAGAGATTTCCAATTTCATAGAAAAGTCATTTTGATTCAATGAAATTCAACAATCTTGACGTTCTATACAATGCGCCATCTTACATGTATCGTCAATGGATAGAATATATCTTTTCAGCATTATTCAACTGAAAAATGTGATTCTGCGTCACAATAATTATTTTTGACGTGATAACGTCTTATAAATTGATGAAACACCGGCTGCACGCACGAAAAAGTGTTACGTTCCGCCTGAGCCTGAGCGTGCAAGCGAGAGCGTGGTATAAGCGATAGAGAGGCACGATCGGCCCAAGCGTCGGCTTGTACGCATTTCTCTCTCTTCTCGCGTGACGTCAGAGAGTTCATCAATGTTTCTTTATGACGTTATCACGTAAAACTATCGTCCGTAAACCGACTTTACAGACAACCATTTTTTATTAATTTATATTTTATTTTTATTTGTATGAATTTTCTTTTTAAAAATCACCGTATTTTTTCCAGTCAATAAGCGTGTTTCATTTGCCATATAATTAAAAAAAACGTGTGAGCCTCGCCCACATAAGCTCGCAGAGGAAGTGATACTTCTTTAGAACTCGTTTCATTTACATACATTTTGCGTCACCCTTTTTCAAACTAAAAAAGTTTCACTTCAAAAAACAAATACCTATCTTCATGTGAATATATTTTGATAACGAAGCGCATTCTCTGCTCAAAGATCCCAGATCACTTTTGTGTAATCTAAAAATGTGTAAACTGGCAGCTTTTTGTGTGCATGCAGCAGTTTGAATAATTAAATAGGAAGTTAAACAGCGTAAATGTCACGTCTGCCGTGACACTTTTTGCATACACAGAAACCGCGACGGCTTTAATTGCAGGAAGAAATTTGCAAATGAAAGTAAATGATATATTTTATTCAAACTCAAAAAGAAAAAAAAAAACTGCATACAATTTACATTTTATTATCTAGTCTTTTTAATATTTTTAAAAGCGACGCGACAAAAGTCGCTGCATTTAAATAGAAGTTTAATGAAATCTATAGTCAATTCGCAGTGCACTAGTTTTGCATTTTCCATTTTCCTCAAAGAAAACGAGTGTTTTCGTTTTGTTTTCCCTCTTTTAACTTATTAGACTCTGTTATAGTACAATCAACTCTATCCATTCTAAATAATAATAATAATAATTGCTTTATTGCATATTAAAAAAACGTACAAATGGCAAGGTTCAACTTACGTGAACCTTCCACCTAGCCATATAAATCTAAAATAATAATTACTGCTCCAGTTGCTCTGCCAGTAATTTATTGTAAATATATTATCTAGAGAAGTTTTTCTTATCATAAGTCTTGACTTCAACAGGCAGATCATTCCACAGATTTGATGCAAACGATTTTTTGACGTGATAACGTCTTATAAATTGATGAATCACCAATCTTATAAATTGATAAAACACCGGCTGCATGTTCGAAAAAGTGTAACGTAACGTTCCTAACGCGTAACGTTCCGCCTGACCCTGTGCGTGCTTTTTGCTAATTTCTCGCTCAATTTAAATCAGATCGGTTTGAAACCAGTCTTAAACGAAAGAGGAGAACATTTTACATAGATTTCGTATAACAGAATTTGCCTAAACAGTTTTTTTATACAAATTTATATAGAAAAATAGCTGTATAAATGCAATGTTGTCTAATGCATGGCGCGACGCGGTCGGTTGTCTTTGTTTGCCGTACATGGAAATTAAAAAATAACGTATGTCTTGTCTTAACATGAAAACGGCTGCATTTCTAATGTTTAATTCAATTTTTTGACATTAGTATTTTGTGAAATGCAACGCCTTCTAAGTTAAGTAATAACTAATTATTATTAGAACATAATACTTTGACAGTTGCAAACGTCACTTTTGACATTTCTTATCATTCCGACACCAAGGATAAGCGGATTGAAACCAAATTTTGGGAGGTTTAGGTTATGTATTACGGAATACGTTATCACGTAAAACTATCGTCCGTAAACCGACTTTACAGACAACCAATTTTTTTTTTATACGATAATATCTTATGTACCTATATCAAATAGAAAATTCTATTTAAAAATAGAATGATCACGACATGCTGCCTAAGTTTCTCTGTTGTTGATGAAAACATTTTAGTAATCGGATGAGTAGTTTCGGAGATTACCTTCTACATCCAAACTTTACCTCTTTATAATATCAGTATAGATTTTCCATGTACGTTGGTCGCATTTGGCTGTAATCGCGAAACAATGCGACAAACAAACAAACATAATCAAACGCTGACATAATTTTCTTATTGCGTTCTTGCGCGATACGATGAATCGAGTATAGTACTTAGTAGGTCAAAAGACTGTATATGTATAGTATTTTTAACCTAACCCAAACTACATAGTACATAGTACGTAGTACATAAGTACGTAGTTCTGGATTAAAAAGAAAACACTGAATATGACTTGACGCTTTTGCCATCAGCAGACTCAAAGCACGATTGGCATCTACTTGCATTCTTCAAGTAGATCATAGATGAGAGATAATAAACAGTTTCGCTTCAACTGCGCTCGTTCTAGCCTATTTGCGATACAAATGCTAACACTGAAAAGAAAAAGAAAAAAATGTCGAACGAGGGAAGAACAACTGTTTCTATTAAGCACGTTCTTATGGAGAGTCGATTATATTTTTTATCTCTTAATCTTCTCATTAAAATACTATTATAAAGCTTGTTTTTACTAGACAACTCCCTCCAAAATAGAACCGATTTTCAATTCAAATGTTGAATAACGACATATTGCTGAAATAAAAATTTGATGATCTATCCAAATCTGCAAAAAAAATAGCGGTGCAATAAAAAAACGACGACGGCGAAGTCATTCCGAAAAGGGATTGGCTTATATTTTATAAAAACAAAAATCTACAAAATGAAGCTTAGGTGAAAATGAAGCATTTTGATCTTCGCCGAATCTTTCCTAAACATCGTTTTCACAGTTTTTATTATTATCTATTTTCCATGTACGCTGAGCATGCAATCTGTTCTCGGTAGTACTGGTAAAGTGTAGTAAAGCCTCAAACTAAGCTCTCTAAGCCCCATTTGCTCCACCTTAACTATACGTCCAAGAACCTGACGTACCACGTTTCTTGGACAAGATCTCAGAAAGCAGACATTGAAATGTTAATAAAAGCCATTGATGGTGACGATAGTGATTTTAATAAATCAACTAGAAGCGAGCGAATGAGTGAATTGAAATAATCCGTGAAACATGTTTCGCACATGCACAGAGCAAGGTATTATATTAAATTGCGTCAGATGGTATCACAGAAGCTCTCTCTCTCTCTCTCTCTCTCTCTCTCTCTCTCTCTCTCTCTCTCTCTCTCTCTCTCTCTCTCTCTCTCTCTCTCTCTCTCTCTCTGTGTACATGGTATCCCTACATATCGTCGGTAAGTGGCTTATGCAGCTGCACTGTGTATCGGATGATTGCATCGTTCGATTTCCCATCGACCTCTTATTTCGCGATTTCTTCGTACGGCTACAGTTATCGCAACTGACAAAATGTCATCTTAAATTTCCGAGATCTGTATTAATGAAAAAAAAAATTGGTTGTCTGTAAAGTCGGTTTACGGACGATAGTTTTACGTGATAACGTATTCCGTAATACATAACCTAAATTTATATAATAATTATAATAATTCGAATCTATGATATTGCATCTTTCGCTTTTTAGGTTAATTTAGGTTAATTTTATTTATTTAAATTACTCACCATATAATATAATTGTTTTTTTTAACTTTCTTTCTTTCGTATTTATTTTAAGTCTCAAAGATTAATTGTCATAATATTTTGAAAACAATTGTTTCATTGTTTATATAAAATTCCAAAACCTACTTACAATATTTAAGTATTTTAATACGTCAAAAAATTGATTTTTATAATGATAAAATTTGTATGAAAACGATTTTTTCGAGAGATGAGACCTAGCTAAAACGATTTTTTGCCCCCCAAAATCCCTTTTCAGTAAATTTCATCCAAATCGTGAGGGCCGTTTTCGAGAAAAGCACGCACAGAGTCAGGCGGAACGTTAGGAACGTTACACTTTTTCGTGCATGCAGCCGGTGTTTTATCAATTTATAAGATTGGTGATTCATCAATTTATAAGACGTTATCACGTCAAAAAGAACTAAAAAAGAGATGGTTCATTCAAATAGCTTTTTAACGCAAATAGTCTCTGTAGAACAAAAAGATAAACCCGGAATATAAAATATATTTTCATCAAAAACAAAATTCATATTTAAACCGTTTTTGTGTTTTTACTATGAAAATGTTGTATCGATTTTAAGTAAAAATATGCCTGTCTTGTTATTTTTTGTTTATTCTCTAATATCTGCACACCTGATCTGCAGAGATGTTACTGACAAGCTGTATCGGCTTTGTGCTTTCGGAATATCAAAGAGACCAGCGTTTCCTAAACGTTTTCTATCGCAACACAAGTCTGACTGTAGTCATATTTTATATCTATATACTAGCGGCCCTGTACGTGCTTCGCTACGTATAAAGTGAAATAATAAAACAATTTAATTGGAACATCTATCTATCTATCTATCTATTTTATTAATTACTAGCTATTTTAAAATATACATGGGCGTATATGTGTGTATGTCGAGCACTCCGGCTGCGCCGTCGTGCTCGAAAAAAAATAGCGTAAAGTATTCGTGGATAACTGGTCTTTAAAACACTTGCTCTATTTCGAGCACTGCGGCTGCGCCGTCGTGCCGAGCAGTTTTAAACGATATTCAGTTTTTTTACATCCTCGATCTAGATATATGGTTGTTAAGTTCGTTGCGCCATCTATTGAATATTCACTCAATCCAGTCAACAGGTATTGCCATCTTATATGGTTGTTAAGTTCGTTGCGCCATCTATTGAATATTCACTCAATCCAGTCAACAGGTATTGCCATCTTATATGGTTGTTAAGTTCGTTGCGCCATCTATTGAATATTCACTCAATCCAGTCAACAGATAATTATGACTGTCAAGGAATAGACAAATAATTTGCAATAAAATAATATTGCGACTATAAATTGAAATGTAAGCTATCCTATCTTTCAAGTTGGGTCGAATTGCACACGGTGCGCAAATCAAATTTAAAATCGGTTCAGTAGTTTAGGAGTTCATCGCGGACAAACATGACGTGACACGTAATTTTTATATATAAAGATATTATAATAATGGTTCTCGGTTGACTACTCCGGTTTTGTTTAGAAAAGCTGGATCACAAATCAGCAAAACGTAAAAAATAAAAATGCTAGACCAGGGGTGATATAAGGTTAATTCGGAGGGCTGAAAAGGGGGGCAAAATATTTAATTGCTTTTTCCGGCGAAACTTGACGTTCTATCTAAAAATGTCCTGCAGAAAAGTTGTAGACCATAAAAAAATCTACAGCTTTCATAAGGATCATTTTGTACTGTGTACCTTCGTGCCGCGCTGTAAGCAACACATCGATTTGCAAGCGCTGACACAGACGAGACGATGCCAGTTCTATTTATATACAAAATAAAGCAGAAAAGATATAAGCTATCAGAATAGCAAACTGAGAAAATAAAATAAATGTATTTTGCTTCCAAAAAAAATCTACGGTATAGACATTGACGTCAGCACGGAAAATGTCGTTACACTAAAGCAAACTCAAAGGTCCTCCAAAACAGTGTTTGGGTCACTGATAATGCTCTTTGGGTCACCTTCTGACCTTCGTTACTTTGGTTATTAGAAAAATTATATTTAATTTATGATTTTCTTGGGCTTACTACAAAAACTATGCGGCTACGTTTTCAAAGTCTATAATATATTGAAAAAATAATGTTTGCACCCGTTATTACAATTTTATAATCTTGACATTTATATGCACCAAACATTAAAATGTAAAATATTTAATATTATTGTATTTCCTTTAATTGATAACCTGATAAAACCGGATACATTTTGTATCCGATCGGGTATCAAACAATTTTCAAAAAATGATCAGCGAGTTTTTAAACTAGTTATTTAATCTTCGCGGAAAGTTATGACTTGCCGGGTGCATCCGTGCACTGGGATAAGTTAAGCTTTTTGTACGTCTTAAATACCCGACTAAAAAGAAAGAAATCAAGCAAATTCTAATGAGAACAAAAAGAGTATATTCAAATTTATCGAAGCGTATAAATTAATAGACGTTTCTGATTTAATATCGAATTTTAGATACTCGTGTTTTAGAGTGTGTGAATTTGTCAAGCTGTAAAGTAGAAAATACCCTATCAGCTCTATACTGTCAGTTTTGGCACAGCGCCATGTCATACAATGACCACCGCTGCTACACTGACAACGCGCTAATCCACAATATCAGAACAACAAATGAAGACCTCTAAAAACGCCATATTCCTGATAATGAGTAATCAGAGGGGATCTATTGTTTAACAAGGTAACACTATAATATTATCTAACAGAACGTTTCGATTAAAATTAAATCAACCTGTTCAAAGATGAGATTGCACTTTGACTTGCCTTGTTCACTTTATGTGTTCGACATCTCAACATCGAACAATGCAGCTCTTGCGATGTATGCAGATGACACGGCAATTATAACGATATTGCAGTCGAACATCAGTAAACAAGCTCAAAGAAACTGGGTTCGATCAATCTGAATCGGGGCAAATGCAAAACCAAAGATATTTATTCTTCACCGACCAATTTGCATTCAAGAATATAGCGATAAACGAAAGGGAAAAATTAACAAAATGCTGTGGCCGATTATCAGAAAATGCAATTCTCTAAAATAATATACAATATTTAAACCGGTTTGGACTGACAATAATAACAACAACGAAAGCTGACATCAACAAAGCCCAAGTGTACCTAGGTTCAATTGTTGACGCTCCCTGAATCGTCCGTCATGATCGTACTAATAAAGAAATCGGTATATCGAAAATTGAATTGCAATATTTTTTCTCGACAAAATCAATTTATGCTCCAGTGCAGTCTTTTAAAATCTTTTAAATAACCCAGCCCCTGTAGAAAGTTTAAATGTCAACTGTCTAATTTATGTCAACAATTAGGTGTGCTAAAATTTATTGACGTATGGCTACCGAATATTTCCGGAAACTTTGCACTATAATCGATTGAAATAACAAAACTTTGAACAAAACAAAAAAATCTTAAATCGACCGTCAGACTTAATGTAGTTGGATTATCAAAACTTTACTGTATTATCCCAATCGCTTTGGTATCTATTATTTTTATTGATCGACCAGAGACAAAAAATTAATGAGCTACCACTTCGAAAAGAAAACTATTTTGTCAGCAGAAAAGCAAGTGTCCATCCATCTTCCTATTTTTTTTTCTTTTGAGGAGGTGAAATCTTTCTTAATGGTGTTAATTAATATATTGTTTCGAAGACGCTAGTCTGTTATCAATATTAAATACGATTTAGTAACTTTTTCATAATAAGTACATCGTTTCGTGAAAAAGCACTACAAGAAAGTAAATTCTATAGGGTGATTTGGAATGATTTAACCTCTATCACTTGGGGGTAGGAAATACGTCATTTTTTTTATGATAATGACTCTTCTATGAAGAATTTTTTTTTATTTATTGTAAGTTTTAACACACAACATAAAATCTAACAATAAACTTCGTGGTTTTTAGCTTTAGGAAAGTTGGCCAATTAGTAAGCTATCACATCATGGAAAAATTCAGGCCAAAAAGTGAGAATATTTTTTTCTTTTTATTTTATACTCCCAAAATTCGAATTTTTGTAAAAAAAAAACCTAAGTAGATTTTCTCGAAAATGGCCTATTTCCCCAAGGGACAGAGGTTAAATAATTCCAAATCATGGTCATAGTTTCTTCTTCCCTGAGGAATACGAGCAATTACCGGTCAACCTGTATATACACTTAACACATATTATGAGGCGTTAATAGTTTTTTTTAATATATAGCTAATTTATTAGGGGCCCGGCAGATTGCCTACTAAAGATAACATGTTTAATTGGATAAGGATTAATACACTAGGTCGCTCAAAATAGCTTCGCAGAGGAATCGTTACCGCATCACTGCAGATAAAAATTAAAATGACCATTTGCGTACATTATTGAGTAAGGAAACTCGTTCAATGATTAAAAGATAGATAGAAAAATAAACAGTTTTTCAAAATTGATTGTTGTATGTCGCAGATAGGAACTTTAATTTTTGAAACGATGCCGTCATCATTGTATGATAATACATTGTAAAATATTTAAACATCGTTCCAAGTTCCAACCACAAATTACATAACATTCTTTCGCAGGCACTGCAGTAAAATACCATGCTTAAAAGGTGCCGCATTAATCACAATGAATTTTTAAAGGCTTCAGTTTACAAACCCGCCTGTCCCAGTCCCGAACACCTTTAGCCATGGCGTGTGTCCGAAGTTTAAACTTTTTGCTCAAACACGTTTTTCTACCTTTCGTGCTCAAAGTTCATTAGTTCAGACAACCGGTTATATTCGTTTCACAATCAATGCTGATATATTTAAATAAATACTATTGCAAATCCTCACTTCGTGGTTTTTTTAAGTTTGTTTCCTCCTCGTCTTTAGGTAAAACAATTTTCTTATCCAAAAGAAGTTCACAATGAAATTGCTGCTTTTCAAAATAACTATTTTAATAAAACTTATCAGTGGTTAGTTTGAAGACGTGATAAGATATGTATATGTCACCGGGATATTGTCAAACCCGTGATATTATAATCTCACTTAGTGAAATTACAATATCACGACTTTTTGTCAATCGTGATATTGTAATTTCACTAGTGAAATTACAATATCACGGGTTTGACAATATCCCGGTGACATATATATCAAGAAAATTTGCCTTATATAATTTTTAATCATAATTGCTTGTTTCTGGATGATAGTTTAGCTTGCTTGAAAGCTTGCATCTGACTTCTCGTTCATGATGATAGCTTGTTGTTATTTGTGCTTGACGAGCCATTTAATTATCTCAAATCATTTTCATTCACGACAGTTAAATTATACAATAATCGACTGCATCTGTAAATTTAAAGTCCTTAAAGACATTTGAACTCAATTATAATTAGTAAACTGCACTGTTGAATATTTTTTATCTGCGTCAGTGTGATTCTTTTTCTTTCTTTTTGTACTTACTATATTGTATATTGACTCTGCGGGTTGAGCTGAAGAGCAACTTGGCTGAACTTCACCCTTAACACAGGCATTTAATAATAATTATGTGAGTGTTCGCTTTAAAGCTATCGGATTAACACATTTGATCTAGTAAATAGGCTGACCCCCGTCTTAAACGAACGAAATCGATTCGTTGAAAATTTTGAATAACTGAAATCTTTCAGTTTTTAGCGACACAAATCAATTAAAACGTGCATTATATTTAACACCACAATCTTCCAGGTTCATCTGGGCCTAGTACCACTTAACATTCTCAATTAAAATTGGTTGTCTGTAAAGTCGGTTTACGGACGATAGTTTTACGTGATAACGTATTCCGTAATACATAACCTAAATTTATATAATAATTATAATAATTCGAATCTATGATATTGCATCTTTCGCTTCAAATTTAGGTTAATTTTATTTTTTTTAATTACTCACTACCTATAATATAATTGTTTTTTTAACTTTCTTTCTTTCGTATTTATTTTAAGTCTCAAAGATTAGCTGTCATAATATTTTGAAAACAATTGTTTCACTGTTTATATAAAATTCCAAAACCTACTTACAATATTTAAGCATTTTCATACGTCAAAAAATTGATTTTTATAATGATAAAATTTGTATGAAAACGATTTTTTCGAGAGATGAGACCTAGCTAAAACGATTTTTTGCCCCCCAAAATCCCTTTTCAGTAAATTTCATCCAAATCGTTAGGGCCGTTTTCGAGAAAAGCACGCACAGGGTCAGGCGGAACGTTACGAACGTTAGGAACGTTACACTTTTTCGTGCATGCAGCCGGTGTTTTATTAATTTATAAGATTGGTGATTCATCAATTTATAAGACGTTATCACGTCAAAAATTCAATCGATTCTTTTACCGGTCCTCAAATTGACTTTTTAACCGATCGATTTAAAAAAAAAAAACTGTCTAAAGCCAATAAAGCGGTTAACCGAATATTCGAATACTTGTCCTGTGAACACGATTCCATATTTCAGTTTACTTATAATAGGTTTGTATTAACTGTTAAATTATTTACGTTAGTAGACAAAACAGTCCCGGGACGAGTCGGTTCTGGAGTAGGGAACGGGGAGTTATATAGGCCGTGGTAGACCGGTAATGTTGTTGTTGTTGTTACGTGAACGGTGGCCCTCGGGACGTGCGGTTACACCGCGGACGGACGTATTGCACAGTACGGGAGCGCACACCGAACGCTTCTTCTTTATCTATCTGCATAATGCCTGCTGTTTGTTATTGTGTTTAGTTATGCGTTTCGGACGTGTCAACGATTACTATTCGTCATGTCTCTGGGGAGCACTGTGTTCCGACTTTAAATTAAGCCATCGATCCTAGGCTCAACTGTGTGCACGAGATTTTAGCACATAGCAATAAGTATGGAATTTTTGACGTGATAACGTCTTATAAATTGATGAATCACCAATCTTATAAATTGATAAAACACCGGCTGCATGCACGAAAAAGTGTAACGTTCCTAAATCCTAACGTTCCTAACGTTCGTAACGCGTAACGCGTAACGTTCCGCCTGACCCTGTGCGTGCTTTTTGCTAATTTCTCGCTCAATTTAAATCAGATCGGTTTGAAACCAGTCTTAAACGAAAGAGGAGAACATTTTACATAGATTTCGTATAACAGAATTTGCCTAAACAGTTTTTTTATACAAATTTATATAGAAAAATAGCTGTATAAATGCAATGTTGTCTAATGCATGGCGCGACGCGGTCGGTTGTCTTTGTTTGCCGTACATGGAAATTAGAAGATAACGTATGTCTTGTCTTAACATGAAAACGGCTGCATTTCTAATGTTTAATTCAATTTTTTGACATTAGTATTTTGTGAAATGCAACGCCTTCTAAGTTAAGTATTGGAATAACTAATTATTATTAGAACATAATACTTTGACAGTTGCAAACGTCACTTTTGACATTTCTTATCATTCCGACACCAAGGATAAGCGGATTGAAACCAAATTTTGCGAGGTTTAGGTTATGTATTACGGAATACGTTATCACGTAAAACTATCGTCCGTAAACCGACTTTACAGACAACCAATTTTTTTATTAAAAAACAGTGTGCAGCAACTAAGGCTATTTACACTGAACTAAAGATAAAAAATATGAATGTAAGTATAATAATAATAATAAGTACATATAATAATTAATTTGATATAATATAATAGAATAGATAGGTTAAATTAATTTATATTAATATTTTTCAGGTTTGAAAGTTCGAGGAAATTCATTATATTAGTAACTGCGTTATTATTATTATTATTATTATAATGGTATAATGGTAACCATGAAAAACGAATAGCAAATATTATATTGAATACTAGCCATTACCCGCGTCACCTCACGCGATATCAAATTTTATTTTCTTTATTATTATATACTATGCCAAATGTCAACATTTTGAAGTTGGAATGGTCCCGTCGCCCAATTGGCTGGAATTTTTTTAATGTAGGTACTGCACGCGCCGTATGAAATCGATGTATCAAGTGTGTTGCTTTAACGATCAAACTAAATGATATCTCGTTAGTAGAAAGTGGTTTTACCTATTAATTTAAATTATTAATGAGCCGGGGTTCCATCTTCCTCTCTAAAGCTGATCTGTGAACCGGGATTTATTTTAGCGATTACACTATACGGGCACGGGATGCTCATCCTCTGTGCTCACGGGGTCAACATTAAAGTACCTCTGCCAGACCAATGTCTGGCATAATAAACCAGTGATTCCCCTTCGGTACGCGTCTGAACCTTGCATAGACAGGGCTGCCACACAGTCGAAAACATTTCTGCATCAAAAAAAGAATAAATATCGCCTATAAAAAAGCGTCTCGATACCACAATAGCAATACAAAACTATCAAAAATCATGCAAAACGTTACAAAATAAAATTTACAAAGCTGGTGTTCCGTTTTGAAAATAAAATAAATTAAAATGTGACAGCAAATAGTCGATTACACTAAAGTTGATGACAAAAACAACACAAACTTTTATATTATCATGTAATAAATTGTGGATTATTTGAACCATTAAAGTGTTTTGTTGTGATAACAGTTGTTTCGATTGCTTTAAAGAGCGAAACGTGTTCAAAATACATTATATTGCGTTTGACTTCCTCAAATTTTATTGTTTTAACTTTCTGTGATATATATATTGGGAATTGGGCTTTTGAATGAAATTTTTTTTGTCATAAATGGAAAGATCGTATATAAGTTTTATAACAAAACTATTTTTCTTTTTTTTATTTTCGTTATAATTCAAAAGTTATATCAAATTAAAAATAAATTTTTGTACCCAGTTCCGAGAACGCGCCGACATTTCCCGAACATAATGTGACGTCATAGTGTTAATTTATATTATTATAATAATAAATAATAAATTAATTAGTTATATTTAATGAAAAATATTTAGTTTCTCATAAATTACAGTCAAATTATTATTTCGTGAAAAAAAAACTTCCATTGATGCTTTCGCATCTCGAACCGCAGCTGAATTGAACCGAAAATGTATCATTTTTCAGAAAATCTGTGATCATAAATAATATCTACAGTAAGTATATTAGCAGAATTGGCTTTTATAAAAGATTTGTCACACATTATTAAATAGAATTACTTGTCAACAAAATTTTTTTATACTAAATTTAGGATAGTTTTAGTCAATACACATGTAGAAGCCATTGATAGTATACTGCGTATATACATTTTAACATTATGACGTCACAACTGTCAAAAACAATTTTAGTGCGTTTGCAGTCACGTGATTTTTTTTAATATTTTATCAATTTTAAATTGCTTATAATTAATTTAAAAAAAGTTTCTTGAAAGTTTTTCGCATCGATTATCAATATTATTTATAATAAAGTTTTAAAATACAATAAAAAAATCGATAATTATTTTTTTTTCAAAAGCCTAATTGTGTAGCAAGTTTGAGAACTGCTGTTTTGCAATATTAAATAATCGGCTTAAGTGACGTACAAGGCGTTCGAATCACGGTAACCAGATGACCGTATGTTGACCAGCACGCCCTCAATTATTATTGGCATTAAAGGGAAACGATCAAACAAGCCTAATTTATGATGTATAAATAAGATCGCATTTTAAAGTAGGATTCTTAAACGGAGCTTTAAAGAAAAACAGTTCCAAACATTATTTACTACTTTAAACTTTTCCAAAAATGGTGCAGAATTATTCATAGTTAGAACAAAAAACTGCATATATTTTCAACAGCTTTAATAGGTCGTAAGATCGTAAACTAGACCTTATTTTCGAAGTTAAAATCTCAGTTTCTATTAGTCTAAAGCTTTTCGGAAACAAAAAACGAATATTTGGATTTTAACGAAAATCCACATTTTTTGCTAAAGTGTAGTTTTTATGTTTTTTGGGCGTCGAGAAATTTTTATTCGACCCGTAGGTCAAATAAGCAAAAAAATATTTTCATTATTTTCGAAAGTTACCTAATTTGTTAACGGGCTAAACACTTTCCCCAATTTACTAAAAGAAATAGCAAATTTAATACGTTTATTATCAGTTCCTGCAATTAGTTCAGTGTTATTATACGAGATAATGGCGAAACATTTAAAATTTACATATCCATGAATATTGAAATTATCCTGTTCAGAATTAAAATTTTCACTCGAAGCTATAATATAATGGATAATGAAAATTTAATAATCTCTTATTTACAATATAAACATTGATGTTTTATGTAATATTCACAATTTTCACTTTCAATTTCCCCGGAACAGCTTGCCGCTTGCTATAATATTATATTTGTAGCTAAGAGGAAAAATCTCCTATGTTGAGTTTTTCTCAATGTTCATAATTATATTCTATCTAAATTCTATGTTATACACGTTTTAAATTTAAATTTATCATTTTTCAATACATGTCATATATTGTTAAAATCGCATTGCTTACTTTTACGCACTAGTGCAAAAAAGGATCATTTTACTACCGCTACGCAGGCGTAAAAAGCAGTCCGCAACTGTACATATAGGTATTTATTTTTAAAACGAACCGGACGATCAAATCGTCATGAATCTTATTTAATCGAAAGTCCGACATAGGCCGCTCTGCTTTCTGACCGCAGATTTATTTTAGTGCACTTTCTTTTGTCATAAGTACATCAACCGACGTCGTCGATGCCGACGCCGCGACGGTGACTGGTGAACGATAAGCCGGAAACCACTTGAATAAAGGCAGCTTCGCGCAAGAGGTAATACCATCTCCGGCGATTATTGTATAGGCCTTCGGGCGTTGACGCTTGTCGCAATACAGACGATTCCTAACTTATCAACGCAACGCGCCCAATTGAAAATGCGTCTAGCGTAAGAAAATGGTATATTATTCAACACGTGTGAGTAATATGTAATTTCGGGGACCTGCTAAATTCGGGAGAAATAATATATTACTTCATGTTGACGCGTAGAGTGCTAATAATGAGCCGTACTGTGAGATAATGAATTTTCTGGACCAATAGGAACGCAGTAGCAAGCCCAAGCAGTTAAATAATGAAAAAAAAACCGCACGGCTTCTGGACCAATAGGAACGTGGTAGGCGGTATTGTATATATGGAAACAGCATCGCAATTCAGTGAAAGTCAGGGCCATCTTGTGTGCATCGAGGACGGTGGGTACGTCAATCAATGAAGTGATTTATTATTTTTCCCTCTTTTATCAGGGCTCCGATTACATATTACTCGTGCTAGTTGAGTAATTATGTGCGACCATTGATCGAAGAAGAATCTTCTCCTTCTCTCACTAGTCGCACAATATACTATTGTGCAACTAGTGAGCAAAACAGACGATTGCTCACGATCGATAAGTCACACGACTGTCTAATTCTATTTGTTTGTGATTTAGAAAAAATTTAGAAGTGTAAATTGTCAAACTTTTAAAAAATGTACTGAAAATAAAGACAAACGCAACTGTTTGACAGATGGCATTAATTGTGGGCTCCCTTGCGTAGAAAACGGAGGGGGGGAATAGCACAATCAAAGATAGTCACCGATGTCTATGAATGTTTTGAGTGGTCATTGAAATTCGTTAACAACATCTCGTATAGGTAATAAATCGCCTGTATATACATAACTATAAGAACTAACAGAGGCTTAGTTCACCAAGGACTATCGTAACATTTTTATATTTTTTCAGAAGAGCAAAAATATTAAATATATACATATAAGTCTGGTATGGCTTAAGCTTGATTATAGATAGATAGATAATAATTTATTGCTGATCCAATAATTAAAATTGGTTACAAACGTCAAATACAATCGATTGGTTTACAAATCATTTTTGTATGATGCAGTTCCGAGCAGGAATTTTTTTAGGCAGTTTTTTAGAGAATTTATATTTGTACATTTGCTCAAATTTTGAGGAAGTTTTTCGTATAGTTTATTGCCTTTATATATAGGACATTTTTCGTAAAAGGATGTTCTATGTTTTATAGACAAATTATTGTGTCTTGTACTATAGTTTTTAACTTCATTTTTGTTGGTTAGCAATAAATTCGAATCGTAAAGAAACGTTATAAGCTCATAGATGTAAACTCCCCAGAAAGTTAAGATATTTTTATTTTTAAAAATTGCTTTACAGCTTTCTCTAGGCTTTAAGTTGAAAATTAGCCTTATATTATTCTTTTCTGGGCTATAAAGACTCTAGCACTGTTTGTGCTGTTTGCCCAAAAAATAATGCCGTATTTTACCGTGGATAATACTGAAGAATAATAAACACTCAATAGAGTTTGTTGATCTAAATTTCGTTTAAGATTTCTGATTTGGAAATGCAGAGAATTTAGTTTCTTGCATACAGTATCTACATGTTCATCCCATTTTAAGGTATTATCTATAAGCAAACCTAATATTTTTGTTTTGTTTTGTTCTTTTATTGCTGCATTATTCACAGTAAAATGCGCATCACTTAATGAGCTATCCCTTTTCAATCTAAAGCGTAGGATGGCTGTCTTATCAATATATAATAAACAATGTTATGGAAAATAAATTTTAGAGCCAATATTATATAATCACAAACTGTAACCGCAATTATAAAATCTCTTACAAAACCGCAGACATGTGAATGGTTAAGTTTTTAATTAAATTCTAGCTTGTTTAAGCTCCATCGTTGCATATAGTCAAAACAGCTTCACTAGAATTTCTTCACAATGATACACAAGTGAGCAATGAATTTGTATACAGTATTTTATGAATATACAAACATAGCTATACTAAACTGCTAATTTAATATCAAAATGGCGCGCGAGTAGGAAGCGTTGGCTCAAAGAACTTTAAGATACAATAAATTGTTCAAAACAGTCATTACACTATACAAGTAATGAATACAGCATGTTTCATTTCTAACATACGTCGTTATCTTTTTTCCGGAAATACAGCATAGTTCCACGTTCCGTAGTTTCTTCGAATTTCCATGTTACTCGCGGATGTCTGGAGACGACTTACTTATTACTGTTGCGCGATGAAGAGCGGCATTGGTCGTCTATCGCACTAAAACATTTATATTATACCCGCGCCGCTCGTTAAATATAATACTCTAAACAAACATTACTTTCGCAAACCGAGCCGCCTTAAACTAAAACTAACTGAAATATTCTCTGTGTTATAGGTATATAAATAAAATGTACGTAGAACGACTGTACGCTGTTTACATTGCGTCTTAAACAAGACAAGTTTGTCTCAGGAAATCCTATTATTACAAGCAAGTGCTACATCCCCTTAAAAGGCGGATTATCTAATTATATTGTCGGATACAAGATTCGGTATATACGTTAGTTTACGGTATTTCTAACTATGTCTGCAGGCTGTCTCTAAATATTATTCACTGTTGATGCGTGGAACTACCTATAGGTCAGTCAAGCTACTTATATTCAGTTCCACGAATTAGTGGACACTTTTGGAAGTGATTTTTGAAACTCCATGGTTTCGGTCTGGAGATTTTAAACAAAATAAACGGGTTTTCGCATTTTTCTCTGAATGAATAACACGTACGGGAAAATCGTTTACTATCAAGCTTGCACTGCGAGGAAAAATCTAGAATTTGGTATGTTGAATGTTTATTTATTCAACTCATGCGCGTTATTCATATTTTATCATGCCTAAAAACCGAACCCTAAATAGCCATTTACCGACTGGTGACAATTACTTGTCATAACTCAATGAAGATTCCTACTAGCTCGGCCATTGTGGAGTAATGAAAATAAACGTAACTATTTTCTGAGTCGTAACGAAATAGTTGTTACCCATTGAGGCTAAAATTGAGAGGCCGAATGTTTTCGAGATGGAGTTTATTCATAACCGGCTAACCTCAAACCAAAACATTGAATCGTGCTGTTTGGTGCTGTTAGTATTGACAGTTTTTTTTTATAAAGAAATAAATAGATATTTACAACATCTCATTAATAACAATAAATAAAACATGAATAACGCGCAATTGTTAAATAAAATTATGGGCGTAACTTGTAGGCTAAGTCATGACCTGTCAGCGCGATGAATGACTTAGACTACTAGTTACGCCAATAACTATTTCGAGCAATAGCGAAAATAGGTCTATCGGGGAAACCACGGTAAAAACGCGTCTTGAACTCAATCTCTGCCTGGGGTGGTGTGGAACAGAGTTCAGCTACTATGTGCACCGTTGCTCGAAAATAATTTACAATGTACAAACTTAAAGGTTTTTCTTTGCCGTACAAGTTCGATAATCAACAATTTTCTCGTACGTGTTACCTATCAGGTGAAAAATGCAAAAAAATCTGTCGGTGACGCTTTTGGTAATTTACTCAATCTCGGGTTCATAATCGTGCTATTTTAAAATTTACTATTACGCAAAACTCATTACTCACTGTATTTTATGAGGCGATGTGCAAAAAATATTTTTTGACGTGATAACGTCTTATAAATTGATGAAACACCGGCTGCACGCACGAAAAAGAGTAACGTTCCGCAAGCGCGTGACGTCAGAGAGTAGTGTGCGTTCAACATTTTTTTCGGCTGTTCCAGCGAAAGCTACATCTGACAGATGGCCAGATAAATTATACGGTTTGTTAACAAATATATAATATATATACATTCTTTTAAATGTCTTTTATAATTGCTTAATAATATGTATTTTGCTTTGGTTGATCAAATTATTAGTCGGTAAAAATATAGTTTGACAGCTACTAAAATTTAGGTTATGTATTATTAAATATGATATTCGAGCGGAATACGTTATCACGTAAAACTATCGTCCGTAAACCGACTTTACAGACAATAATTTTTTTTTTATATTAAATTACGTAGTTTGTACTTAATATTTCAATGTCGATGTATTCAGACACAGCCTGTTTATAAAACGGTGGCGGCAATTAAAACTAACTACACTTAAGCCTGCTCAAATAACTATACAGTAACAGTTGCGTTATTCATCACCTAATAGGTTATCCTGTAATTTTAATGATTACTATTGACATATTTTATACAACAGACTTAAACGATACGCAGCACAATAACATATAAATTAATATATTTAGCCATGTAGAGATTAAATAAATATAGACAAGATTCTAATCCCAATTTCTCTCGTTTCAACTGAAATACTAACCCAGTTAGTATTGCGAGTTGAAAATTGCAAATACAAAATACGACGAACACCGATAGAAAAAAGTAAGATTTTATGCTAAAAATATTTTCCAGTGAGCGTTAGTTCAAACATAGGGCTTTTTTCAATTTTACTTTTTTGAAAATAAGTTTCTCATTTTTTTTAATCGATTTATTTAAAAAAGTGTGAGCCCTGGAAGCCCAGTGGATCAATTAATAAGAATCGGCCTTCACTAATACGAATTCCAGGCTTCCTGGCTTTCCTCGCCACCCGTCTTTGCATGTACTACATGGAAAACAAAAACAACGAAAATTTCCGAAATGTTCTTAATGTGGCAGTAAGCTATTTCAGCGGCAAGATTAATGATAGTATTATTTTTTTTCTGTGACTAACGCATTTATATAAAACACGTTTTTCATTAAATTACTTTTTAAGTAAACTTATTTAACAGCAGCTGTACACAAATAATCTCGACCATTTATTATTCTACTGAAGAACAACAACTCATTTATTCACAAAAACAAAGACCTGTCATTGTTGAAATCGATCATAATTAAATTTGTCAACAGAATTAGTCATTTACTTGTAAAATAATAATATAACTATAATCCAAAATGTAGGGTTCTGTGGTCACAACTCACAAGAAAAATAGTTTATTTTAAATTTTCAGTCACAGGATGCCGTAATCACCCAAACCGCAATTTTTCGTTCTAATGAAAAAGGACAACAAATTGTCAATCACATGCGTTGAGAGTTATCTTGGGTAACGGTGCGGGCCGGTCGGAAGTTAAAATACCTTAAACTCCGCTTTTTAATTGATATAGTTATTTTGAAAATTGTTTACCTATATTAATCAAAGTTGAAAGTTGTATAATGACATTTTAATGAAACTAAATTGCTTATTTTTTACTACATGGGATAAAAACCCATCCATTAACCAATGGAGTGTTTGGTGAATCTAAATTATGGTTTATGTTAGATCTCAGTTAGGGCTTCACACGAGACGAGAGTAGACGAGACTATCAAAAATCGTCTCGGTCTCGTCAATCCCTAGAAAATTCAGTCTCGTTCAAGTCTCGTCTCGTTACCAGATGTCTCGTCTCGTCTCGCTTAATTTTAAATAATGATAATATATATTATATAAACTAAATAATAAATAATAATAAGTAGTTTTTTAAAGCTATATTTATTACGTTATTATATAGAAATATTTGAACATATACATAAATTTTTTTATTTTACACACTCAGATTTTATATTTTGTAAAATATATTGTTTTTTATTTCGACCTTTTCTAATTTTTCCAATAAAAACTTCATAAAAAAAAATTTAACGAGACCATAAACGAGACTCTCGGCTTGCACTGTATGTGGTCTCGGTATCGTCCAAAATATTTACCAAAACGTATCGTCTCGTCTCGCTTTTCCGAGACGAGAACGAGACGAGACGAGAAAAATCTCGCTCTCGTGTGAAGCCCTAATCTCAGTAGATTGAAAAATTTTATTTCCATTTGAAATATATGCATATGTTATTAAATATTTTTAGCGAAAAGTTTTTATAACCCATATTATATATTCTCTTTCTCGTGATTTTTTCTTCTTTTTATAGATTAAAAGCTTTAAGTCAAACGGAATATATTTAATAAGTAACAACAATCTTTCCGTTTTCAACAAAAGCGTAAGTGCTATATAAGTAGACCACTAACGTTATTATTAAATACATTAAAAAAGCGAAATGAATAAATGTTGTGTTTTGAAGATTGCCTTTAGGTATATAGTTAGAGTTTAAAGACAATTAATCAGATGAATTGTTTGTTTCTCTTTCATACTAAATGATTTGAACAAAGACGAATGGCGTATAAATCCCGACTCTTGGTTAATGTAATTCGCCGGAAGTATATATTATGTACGATATACGTTACTTTTTCTAGATTTGTTTGATCATGATGAAACAGAATTTTTAAGTTTAATTTAAAATGTTTAAAAAAGATAGTAGAGCTTGCTGCAAAAAGACTTTCCAGGTCTATAAAATATTTAGTGGATTCGTATTCTGCACCCTGAGGTAGGGTAAACAAACCAAAAAGGGTCCGACTGTCCTAATAGTTAAGCTAGAATACAACACATTTTATAAATTATAAACGAGTACACTTGAGATAGAAATAAAATGGCAGTTTTGTAGTGTACAAAAACAATTTTATCAGACAATTTTAATGAAAAATCATTCAAAATCGGCATTTAATATACCTATAAAACACACTAAATAAAAACAAATTTTATAAATGAAAATATTGATTATTTAAGGAGGTTGAGCCGTTTTACGAAGATAATGAAAAAAATCTGAAATAAAGTTTTTTAATAGATTTTTTTATAACAAAATTTTCTGTAAAAAATCCAAAGTCATTAGGAGATTTATAAAGTCAAAAAAAGAAAACTTTTACATGTAGTCTTATAGAAAATATATCAACCTAGCATGCAAACGGTACGTTTTAATTTTTTGCAAATAACCAAATAGTGTCAGCAGTTCCGAAAACTAACTATGTAAAGCATTGATGTCTTACGCATATTTTAATATTTTTTCCAATTTAATTAGGAGACTTTTAATCAATAAAAAAATTATTAAACCTTAGCACTTTTCAATTATGGACTTTTATTCTTTACAATTTTAACTGAATTTTCAACTTTTTAATGATTTAGTTTTAATTTTTATTATTTCTAATTTCTTTTTTAAATTATTTACTGCAAATAATATGTAAAATACAAATATTTACATAAATTTATTTTTTCTAACCTAACTTTGTACAAATTAATAAAATACTGAAATAATTAATAATATTAAAAAAAATAATTTATTATGACAATAATTTATTGATATATCATCGACTTACACCTTTTTGTAAAAATTAATTATGGAAAAGTTCCCATTTAGAATTCGACGTACTTTTGTTTGGGACTGTAACGGATCAACCTCCTAAAAGAAAGTGCTTCAACTATTTACATAATATGTAATATAATCAAGCCTGACTGACTGACGTATCAACGCCCAGCTTCAACCACTGGCCCTAGGAACACGAAATTGAGAGTTGATTACACGTTTTCTTTAGATTTGATAATTTCGTTTATGCTACTAACCTGAAAATCATGCAATTTGAAGGACGTTCATAGTTTATATCGGGTTAATAATAATTTAAAAATATTTAACTGATTTTGTTCACGCTGATGAAACATTGGACAGTTGAAAAATTAAATTTTTTTTTTAATCGAAGCCGAGGCAGATCTTTTCTACTTTTTCCGGCAAACAAAGAAAAATTTCCCATGATTTTCTACGATAATTCTCGAGTTAATCCTTGGCAAAACACCATAGCCGATGTCTATCTAGCTCTTGTGCTCACGAAACTTTTTGGGTCATTTCTATATTTAATTCAATCTCACTATGCATATTAAATTAAAAAATGTAAAATTAATTGTGGAAACGACTTCTGTCATGGCACAATATCTATAAATGGCCGTTAAATGTATTTAATTTTTATAATAGGTTGTCGTTTAAGATTTTGTGAAAGTTTCGTATTAAACACATTTTCTATATATACGTATAAATAATATAAAGATTCTCGCGCAAGCTTTGTTAAAAGTTTAGCCCATAAACTTTCTACACTGACAGAGTTTGGGAGGCTGGCTAACATGCAGCAGCGAAACTTGTAAGCAGTAATAAAAGGGTCTCACACAATAAATTATTTTATTACAAGGACGAGCGAGGCAAACTGCTGCAAAACGTTTATTCGGCCCGCTTTTTAGGATTTAAATTAAGTCCTCATCAGAGCCATAAATTATAAAAAAAGATATCAGTTATGTGCGGATGGATATTCACAAAATAAATCATAAATCACAGCCAAGATAAAACATAAAAATGCTGGATCTGATATACATAATAATACATGTAGATATATATTTTGTTGCTGTATTTTATTTTATGACTGCATTGTATTAGTTTTAGTAATATATTACAGTAAACTTTCGGAGCGGTTGCTCTCTCTCCTAAACTCAATTTTCATTCTATAGATGCACAGTTCCCATTATAGATCACTCCACCAGTCCTGTTAGTAGGTTATATGGGGACTAGAAACGGTCGAAAGCAGAAAAGCGCAGAAGGGGAACTACCGCTCCCCCTTCTATATTTATCTAACGGTTTTCTGTAATTAGAAATAGTTTTAACTCTGCAAGTGAAGAGTATTTTCTGAGAACGAAAAAAAAATCAATTCGAAATTTCGACGGAATTAGATGTTTTTATACACCAAAAAAAAAAAATCTTTTGCGAACACATTGTAAAAAAAACAGCACTCTGTACAATAACAAATCAATAATTTCTTTAAGGCAGCGACTTGTGGAAAAACGGGGGGAATGAGAACGAGGCGAAGTTTTATTTTCTCGTTCGTCATTTTAAATAAGTCTTGTAATTTGGTTTTTATCTCGAGCTCTCGTATTTCAATTAGTAGGAATGTGTATATAACTGTTTTGTAAGTTAATTTTATATATGGCCTCGGTAGGCAGTGTGGCGTGTAAAGTCGAATTATCGTAAAAGGACGACAATTTAAATAAAGACATACGTACTTTGCTTGGAATAAATGATGATGATGATGATGGTGATATTGCGACATTGAAAGCAAATACAAGATATGTTTCTGATACGTTCGTAAAACTTTTTTAGACGGCTAACTTGATGACATATTTCAGAATGAAATTAAAAAATTACAAAGATCGTAACGGACAACGGTATCAGAGACGAGGCAAAGAATAATGTAATTAACAGTTGCCAGTTTTCTTTAATGTGCAAAATTATTACATTGAAGCGATTCACAATTTTATTACTTTGGTCTTTGACAGCGATACAGTAAGTATATTTTAGAAAAATCAATTGTATAACCTTTTACTCGCCTATTAATAAAACTAATTTGAATTTAAGGAGTGAGTCATACACTTATACTTCACAATGTAATACATTAAGTGACATAGCATTGTTTCATTATTCCTGCCACTCCATTAAGTGAACCATACTATAAAAACGATCACTAACTCCTTAAATATTGGTACTTTACTGTAGTTTGTTGTCATTACAGTAGAAATGGCTTATAAGTTGAAAAATAACGGTTGAAAAGCCACCACGACTGTGAAAAAGTAATATTAAGATGGATTTTAAGAGAAATAAGAAGAAATGAAAACAAATGAACAGTGCCAACACGGCGGAAAGAAAGGACAATGAATTTTTGTTCTAGCTGCGAGTTAATATTATAAATGTCCAACGCGACAAAAATAACACACTTGTTGAAAATAATTAAGATGTAAATTCAGTGCGGACCTCGTAATAGTAAATGTACTGCATGCGAGAGCAACTGCCTGTAGTCAGCCAAGATAAGCAAATATTTCTTCGTTGATTGCAGCATGATAATTTGATAAAATATGCAATGAGGACTTTGCATGACATTTTTAATAAAAATAGTAATCTGAAGGACTCCACACCTAAAAAACCAACGCACGGGGAAGGATTTAAAGTTTTTAATCTGAATAAATTATATTTTGTAGTTGTGTAGAAGTGAGACCACTAAACTGGCATTATTCAACTGTAAATCTTGATGGGGGCTTGTAAATTATTGTCGCTAATATAAATCTGAAACGAACAAACAAACGCACACTTGGTCAGCTCTGGCAAAGAAGCAAGTATAGAATGGCTTACAGCGAATGCGGACGTTCTAAATTTAAATATTAACACAAAAGAGCCCTATCCAATCTCCGATGGTCGGAAAACATGTATAAAAAATGCGTACACGGCAAGAGTGCATAAGATTTAGCTATATTCCACTGGAATAAAGTATATATGTATATATCCCGGTATAAAATGTGATAGAACGTTAGAATTTTCATATGAATTATTACCGGAATACCATCTTTTGAATAATGGGCAGATAATGTTCCATGCATGCATTATTATACAAGGATGACTGCTGCCATGTGCTCGTGCCGACTGTACCGCAGTACACTCTGGGATGCGTTCGAACGAAAGGGTCGATGCAGACTTTTGAATCTATATGCTTCCAAACGGAGGCCGCTTACGCAGACGGCAAAGCAAGCTACAGACGAAATCCTACCAATACATAAATGTTAGACTTTCCGTCTTGCCGAAAGTATGTACTTTCGATCGAGGTATGAAGAAAATGGTTTTATGTGTCTGTTAAGGAGGTTGATCCGTTACAGTCCCATTCAAAAGTAAGTTGAATTCTAAATGGGAACTTTTCCATAATAAATTTTTACAAAAGGTTATAAGTCGATGATACCAATAATATTATTGCCATGAAATCATAAATAAATATTTTTTTTAATATTTATTAATTATTTCTAACTTTAAAATTTTTTGCACAAAGTTAGGTTAAAAAAATAAATTTATGTAAATATCTGTATTTTACATATTTTTTTACAGTAAATAATTAAAAAAAGAAATTAGAAGTAATAAAAATTTAAATTAAATCATTAAAAAGTTGAAAATTCAGTTAAAATTGTTAAAACTGTCAAAAATAAAAGACCATAATCGAAAAGTGCTAAGGTTTAATAATTTTTTTATTGATTAAAAGTCTCCTAATTAAATTGGAAAAAATATTAAAATATGCGTAAGACATCGATGCTTTACATAGTTAGTTTTCGGAACTGCTGACATTATTTGGTTATTTGCAAAAAATTAAAATGTACCGTTTGCATGCTAGGTTGACATATTTTCCATAAGACTACATGTAAAAGTTTTTTTTAATTTTTAACTTTATAAATCTCCTAATGATTTTGGATTTTTTACAGAAAATTTTGTCATAAAAATATCTATTAAAAAAACTTTATTTCAGATTTTTTTCATTATCTTCGTAAAACGGCTCAACCTCCTTAAACATAATATGTAGAAAAATCGGTTGGAACACACGTCTTAACATAAAGGAATATAAAATTCGCTCCGTCATTTTTATAAAATGATTTTTCGAACAATGAAAGTCGTTCGTTTTGAACGCAGCCCTTCATCGTGGTGGCGGTGGCGGGTTTGTTAAAAGTAGTGGTGGGAGCGCTGTTGAGGCCAAACGGCTTGTGAAATGTTAAGTGGTTTGTTTTTACGTACATATAAGGTACATGACACAACGTCCGGCCCAAACGCTTATTTTTTAAAACTTAAAATTTTTATCTAAATGTTACATCTTATCAGTATATAATTTAATTACTTATGTAATACAGTGGTGATTAATTATATTTCCTGACAGATCAGACAAAACTGAATGAAACCAGCCCGTTTTATAATCAAAAATAATAATTAACGGTGATATAGCAACTTTTTATTGAAAAATATTTTACAGTACTCGGGTGATGCTCGCGGTTTTGAATAAAAAAATGGGTTGTCTGTAAAGTCGGTTTACGGAAGATAGTTTTACGTGATAACGTATTCCGCTCGAATATCATATTTAATAATACATGTTACAGGCGGAGCGTTACACTTTTTCGTGCGTGCAGCTGGTGTTTCATCAATTTATAAGACGTTATCACGTCAAAAATATTTGTATTTATATTCATTATTCTTCTGAGAGAATAATATTCTGAAGAATTTCCAGGTCTGTGGTCACTCCACAGTCCTATTGGTACGTGTACGTAATAATAATGACTCGAAAATACAATCGTGTTTGATAATTAATTAATAAATGAATAACAAAAAATCTCTACTGGCCTTTGGATGGAAATTCTTTACAAAATATATAAAATATACATGCAAAGTATACATTATTCCATGAATAGTTTTGTGTTCACTTAAGTATGTATAGTGGAAAATATGCATCTGGAATATTAATGTTTGCAAGAGATTACCGTACTGTAAATGTACATATAAACTCCATATATATATATACAGTGCGTACCAGAGTACACAAAAGTTACGAATTCCCGTATAAATCTTCAATTGTCCTCTGATTTCCTCATTGTGTTATTCGAAGTGATTAAGCATTACCATAAATAACCTACGAACGTTGAACTGGGATGACTAGTCAAGTCCCGAAATTATGAATTTATTCATTCATTGTCTAAGATTCTCTCTCTCTCTTTCTCCTTCTCTAACCCTATTTTCAATTTAATATTTTGTATATTAATGCCCTGGATATTCAAATAATGTTTCTTTGATATCTGTGCTGGCATATGGGACTCTTTTCGTGGAGCCATTTTTGTTTGGCCATTTGACATACTTTCGGCACCAGTTGTAAGGCAGAAAGTCTAGCATTTACTCCTTAGTGGGATTACACGATACAATACGGGAAGTTCGTACGTTCGTGCTGTAGTAAAGCAAAAACTACCAATCAACTGTTGTTTAGATGTCGCTTTCATAGCAACCCTATTACACTTTAGCTAATAGTCGCGAACAGCTGTCATCTTTGTTTTACGTATAACCTCAAAGCTTCTTGCTTGGAATTGATCTGTGTTTTTATGTAATTAATTAATGTATTTAATAAGCGTGCTTACGATCGAGTTATGAAGAAAAATAGTATACACCACACTGGCGCCCCTAGCGTCATGATGCCCTCGGCTTCGCTTTAGGCATCATGGCGCACATGGCAAGATTTCACACTTTCGGCCCTTGTAGTGTAATAATATATACTATTTATCTATACAGTCTATTCTATATTTATCATTATAATATGTAAATAATAAGTTATGTAATAAATATTCGTATTCGCATATTGTTTGACTAAAAATTGACATTCTGTACATCAGTCGTAGATGAGATACTTGCGTGGTGGAAGTACGGGTATATGAGGCGGAATACGGGTATTGTTGAAGCAGATACACGGGAAGGAAATATTTCAGAAATGATTTACCGCTGCCATCGATTGTACATTGAAACCGTTTAATTTTATATGGAAATGATTTGTAAGCTGCATTCAATCTGGAACACACTGTATATGATAAACAGTGTACATGCTATTTCCTTTACGCTTGTGACTTCTAAATCTCTCCCATGCTCACGCAAAGCAATAATTATTCATTGCTGTACAGGTGGTTGAGATTATAATTAGATATTAATAACAGAAACACTAAATGACGTATTACAGTATAACGATAAATCTTACAAAAACGGATACGCTTTCTCTCCACTATAAAGCGGCCTACATTTCTTATTTCGCATGAACGAACATTGTACTGTCGTAATAACTCGCGAGCTTTTCGAATCTGTTCCCGTTTCACGTGACTTCCTGTCGAAACATGCCGAAACAATATAATATGAGAATATTAAGCGAATGTTTAATTTGAAAGCACTTTTACACACGACTCAATATATTGTTTGATAAGATTGTTGCCAACATTTCATATGAATTTACAGTACACTACTGAATGTATTTAAATTATCTACCAGTAATAAAAGAATGTTTTATTCAAAATCACGTTTACATATACCGCTACTTTAATAATTTGCATAAACTGAACATATTGAAATAATCTCCTATGTCTCAGGAATTTGATTGTGCCTAATACAGCCCACGCTTTTACAATTATTATGAACCTAAATTATTGAAAATTATTTTTTTTAATTTTTAGTACATTTTAATATTATATATTTTGACGTGATTACGTCTTATAAATTGATGAATCACCAATCTTATAAATTGATAAAACACCGGCTGCATGTTCGAAAAAGTGTAACGTAACGTTCCTAACGTTCCGCCAGACCCTGTGCGTGCTTTTTGCTAATTTCTCGCTCAATTTAAATCAGATCGGTTTGAAACCAGTCTTAAACGAAAGAGGAGAACATTTTACATAGATTTCGTATAACAGAATTTGCCTAAACAGTTTTTTTATACAAATTTATATAGAAAAATAGCTGTATAAATGCAACATGAAAACGGCTGAATTTCTAATGTTTAATTCAATTTTTTGACATTAGTATTTTGTGAAATGCAAAGCATTCTAAGTTAAGTATTGGAATAACTAATTATTATTAAAACATAATACTTTGACAGTTGCAAACGTCACTTTTGACATTTCTTATCATTCCGACACCAAGGATAAGCGGATTGAAACCAAATTTTGGGAGGTTTAGGTTATGTATTACGACTTTACAGACAACCAATTTTTTAGAAAAAGTTTGAAGTGACAGATAAATTTATACCGTTCTATTATTTGTATTGAAACATCAAAATCGATCAAAGTTACTGTTGATATATCACTCGGAAGAAATTTGTGACATATTTTCCAAACAAGAACCGATACACAAAGACTCTTGTCTGTCTTGAAAATCGACGGCACGCTGCGTACAATATCGAGGTAGAAGTGAATCATTTCCCATAAAATATAGTACATACTTTAAAATCAAATGAGAGCAGGAAATCAAATTTACACCACCATTGTGCAATATGCCAAAGCAACCTTCCCGTACATTATTCCCTCTACAAGAGAAAATAATATATCAAATGCATATTTTAAATTTTTACACAAAGCTGAAACGGAAATTGAGCTTGACATCTCCAAAGGTACGAAACTTCAACTCTCACGATGATATACATTGTGAACCGCGAATTAATCTAAATCAAAAAAGCTACAAAGTGCGTCGCTCAAAATCATTTTCATCTTTTCTTTTTATCTTTTCACTCTAGTGCCACAAGCCCTCGAATGCGCGCCGGAGTTGGTGTGATATATCCCTAAAGGAATGACTATAATGTTATTATGCTCGCATAAAGTCGCTTCCCTTTATCTCCAGTAGAAGTGGAAAAATATTTTTAACCAAGGGTCTCGGCGCAGCATCCGAGCTTGATTATATTTAATTGGGTTTATTATTCAATTTTACAACGCCGAAGACACGCGATCCGTCAATCTTAACTTGTCTTTTGTTTTGTGGCGTTGTACTTTGACGTTTAACAACGCACAAAGCAACGCGCATTTGAAAAAGTTGAAGTCAAATGAATGGAGGAAAAACAAAAAGAACATATTCCAGTTCACTCTTCCGAAATCAAATTAGCATCTTCCGTTTCGAATATTGTTTGCCTTAGTGAAATTTTGAGCTACAATAATAGGTAACACATATTTGAGAAATTTTTTTAGCTCACAGTTCTGTCACGGAAATTGACAAGACAATAAAAAATTATAACTATATTTTGCATGGCAGGTTTAATAACAGTTATTAGCTCAGACTGTTTGGAAATATCAAACCCAGGATCGTGCAGTCAACACACACAATAAATTACGAAAATAAACTTTGGACAAAAGTGTATTTATAATGCATGTTACGACTAAGTAGTACTATACCTACTTAGTTGGTATGGAATTTTCAAACAAAAAATATGTGGGTACCTGCTTACATAAAAATTAATAATTTGTTAAACACCAACATTATAAACGCATTGGGTTTCATTTATGAGTTCATATAAAGTTGTTTAAATGTTAATTGAGTTGTTTTTTTCAATAAGCTAATAAAAAAGAATTTATGTCCGTTTTTCGACCGTATGGCCACCGCCACTTATGTATGGTAATTTATTATATAACATGACGTTTTAGGCAGTGATGTACTTTTTTCAATAAAATAGCACACAAAACGTCTGCAATGTAAAAGGCAAAGCATTTATTTGTATATTCTATCGGAAAAAATCTGGAAGCTTTTGAATTTTTACGATTTGGAAAAACGCGATTTTTAATAAAAGGAAGGAGGCTACAAGGCTATAAAACGTATGTTAGGTCCTATTCGAAAACGATCAATTTGTGTTATTAAGGTACAGTATAACCGTCAAACAATGACACAACAATCTTTTGTTTCTATATCAACAGAATATTAAATTGGCAAGTTTTTATTTTTAAATAAAACGCACGCACAGCGATGTTGACACATACTCTAAGAGTACCAATAACTGAACTCGCGAATTTTTAAATTTCAGTTAACTATTTCGAATACAGAGCAAAGCTTAATATGTCCTAGACTATAGTGGACGGCAAGCTTTATCTATATGAAATCTGTAAGTTGGGTATCATTTCAGAATAGATACCGAAGGTTTGTACCGTTATGTTTGTAAGACAAATTAGGGTACATACTATTAAACAAACCGAACTATGATTAACAAGTTAATGCCGGGTTGCATAATGCACTGTCAGAAAATCTTATTTGACAATGACATTAGAGTAAGATCGTATGATCATATTTTATATATAATACTCAGAAACAGTATGATGCCGACATCAACTTTTTTTGTTATGTAGCACATTAGATTGTAGTCACATAAAAATCAAATCAGATCTGAATTATAAAAATCCGCAAGTTTGAAAGAAAAAGTTCTACAAAAAACTAGTTATGTTAAATACACAGCTTTAAAAAAAATATTGTTTCTATCGATCGATTATTTTTTGATCGACTAAATTCTTTTTATTATGGAGAAATGTGTGAGGTCATAATCAAAGATCGCATTGTCCTACTAGATTTTCTGACAATGTTTCCTGCAACCCAACATTTGATGTTAACAATAGTTTTCCCTCCCCTGCTACACTTCAGGCTTTGACTTATAGTGACGTATAACTCGATTATTAAAGTGTTCGTTTAAGCAAATTTAAAGCCGCTGTCGGGTAACTTTTGACATTTAATCAAATTAAAACAGCGAAAACTTAAACAAGTTTACATTTTAAATATTCATATTTCGAAGAATTATTTTGTTATTTTGTTTTGTCGAGTTTAATCAATAAAAATGAGCTTTCAAGTAAACAAGTCAGTACCAATAAAAAGTGCATCTTCGTTCTGAAAACATTTTTTTTTTTTGTTTACTTTTCGGTATTGATTTTGATTCTAAAAACATTCAAGTTATATAAGATAATAAGTAGTTACATAGAATCCCTATATTATTAAACGAGCTAATCTTGTATCTACCTATGTCCCTAAATATTTTCTCGAAAACGGCCCTAACGATTTGGATGAAATTTACTGAAAAGGGATTTTGGGGGGCAAAAAATCGTTTTAGCTAGGTCTCATCTCTTGAAAAAATCGTTTTCTTACAAATTTTATCATTATAAAAATCAATTTTTTGGCGTATGAAAATACTTAAATATTGTAAGTAGGTTTTGAAATTTTATACAAACAATGAAACAATTGTTTTCAAAATATTATGACAGTTAATCTTTAATTACAATCCAAGTGAGACTTAAAATAAATACGTATTTGAATATCAGTATTTTATTTAACTTTCCGAGCAACGCTCGGTCACCCAGGTACTATATTTTAAACCTGCAAATCGGAAACCATAAATAATTAAGCGTGCCGAGTTCTTGCCTAGTTTAACCCTCCGGCGGGTACATAATCCTAAAAATTATCAAAGACCTATCGCTAGTCAACGACGTATCTGTCGAAAATTGACTCGATATTTATTTAAAAAAATTAAGCTTGCTACTGAGAAATTATTTATTTCCAAAGTCAATAAGCCACTGAATCGTAATCGATTAAATCATATCAGCATCGCGCGTTCTGTACAAATTGCAACGTATGTTTTAATATTCTTATTGACGGCAACATAAAAATTAATGACCAATAAACTTATTTGGGTGAAAGCCATATTTTTTATGACACATAAAAGCTGACATTTAGATACGCACGTTGCTATAGGCTTTTAAAATTATAAAACCTTAATAATAATTAAATGATTTTGCAAAATTTGTTTTATTATCTGCTCGGAAAGCTTCGGTACGCAAACAAATGCTCATCGCAAATACGAAAAATTATAGAGAACTAGTAATTGTGGAACTTCCGAAAATATTCTTCCTTATTATCGAATAGCATTATAAATTGATGAATCACCAATCTTATAAATTGATAAAACACCGGCTGCATGCACGAAAAAGTGTAACTGTCGTAACGTTCCTAACGTTCGTAACGCGTAACGTTCCGCCTGACCCTGTGCGTGCTTTTTGCTAATTTCTCGCTCAATTTAAATCAGATCGGTTTGAAACCAGTCTTAAACGAAAGAGGAGAACATTTTACATAGATTTCGTATAACAGAATTTGCCTAAACAGTTTTTTTATACAAATTTATATAGAAAAATAGTTGTATAAATGCAATGTTGTCTAATGCATGGCGCGACGCGGTCGGTCGTCTTTGTTTGCCGTACATGGAAATTAGAATATAACGTATGTCTTGTCTTAACATGAAAACGGCTGCATTTCTAATGTTTAATTCAATTTTTTGACATTAGTATTTTATGAAATGCAACGCCTTCTAAGTTAAGTATTGGAATAACTAATTATTATTAGAACATAATACTTTGACAGTTGCAAACGTCACTTTTGACATTTCTTATCATTCCGACACCAAGGATAAGCGGATTGAAACCAAATTTTGGGAGGTTTAGGTTATGTATTACGGAATACGTTATCACGTAAAACTATCGTCCATAAACCGACTTTACAGACAACCAATTTTTTCTCCGTGAAAACAAAATCAAATTTAAATTTTAATCTGCTCTGCCCTCTGCCGATTACTGCCGACACGCCACTGCGAAACGACTGCGCGATAGAGTACATTATCCACTTGAAATAATTGGTATTTTAATATTAACAAAAGAAGGTACAGAAACAAACGAACGAACGAAGAGCGTTTAACATTTACATCATGCTTCGTTTGTCCGCGATTAAATTAAAAATACAAAACAAAAAGAAACCTCTATAACACTGAAACGGGTAGTGAACCGGCGCGCCACGCTTAAATACAAGCTATAATGACGCCACATTTCTGCTCAACAGAAAATAAAACCTAATTGCTACACGTTTTTTGTCGCCAAACAGACATTTGCATTGCGAATAGCTGCAGAACAGCGCCCGCTTTTGAACAAAATGAATCTTAATACAGATAATCGGAAAAGTTTGCTTTGCAAACTATATAGTTAACAGTTGCAGAGTTAGTTATGGCGTACTCTCGTCTTTTGTTTAGCATAGCCGTCTTTTGTTTGCGTATGTCATTACTTCGCCTGCAAAAAGACTGTTTGAGACTGAGATGGCGCCTTCCCGCTTTCATTCCTGAAGTTTTCAATGATTTTGACAAAAGTGCCTCCACAATCCCTTACTCTATCTACGTACCCTTTTTGATACTACAATTTGAACATCCTGTTTATAATTTTTGTCGACTCCAGAAACAGTAACTAAAAAATAACAAAGAAATATTTTTTTTGACGTGATAACGTCTTATAAATTGATGAATCACCAATCTTATAAATTGATAAAACACCGGCTGCATGCACGAAAAAGTGTAACGTTCCTAACGGTCGTAACGTTCCTAACGCGTAACGTTCCTAACGCGTAACGTTCCGCCTGACCCTGTGCGTGCTTTTTGCTAATTTCTCGCTCAATTTAAATCAGATCGGTTTGAAACCAGTCTTAAACGAAAGAGGAGAACATTTTACATAGATTTCGTATAACAGAATTTGCCTAAACAGTTTTTTTATACAAAATATAGAAAAATAGTTGTATAAATGCAATGTTGTCTAATGCATGGCGCGACGCGGTCGGTCGTCTTTGTTTGCCGTACATGGAAATTAGAAAATAACGTATGTCTTGTCTTAACATGAAAACGGCTGCATTTCTAATGTTTAATTCAATTTTTTGACATTAGTATTTTGTGAAATGCAACGCCTTCTAAGTTAAGTATTGGAATAACTAATTATTATTAGAACATAATACTTTGACAGTTGCAATCGTCACTTTTGACATTTCTTATCATTCCGACACAAAGGATAAGCGGATTGAAACCAAATTTTGGGAGGATGTTTGATATGCAAATATGAAGTGGCCTATTGTTTTTGGGGAACATCGGCGCATGCGTAAAAGAATATATCTCTTATAATGATGTTTTATATAATAATAATATAGTTTTTAAAACGGTTTTTACTCTATCTATTTTTACTAGAAATTTTTGTAAATTTTTTGGGGAAAATCGGCGCATGCGCAAAAGAGATACATGCCATAGTTGTTTTTTATATAATAATAGTGTACTTTTTAGAGTGTTTTATTATTCTACTTAATAAAATTTACCTAAATTTGAAGCGAAAGATGCAATATCATAGATTCGAATTATTATAATTATTATATATAGAATTTAGGTTATGTATTACGGAATACGTTATCACGTAAAACTATCGTCCGTAAACCGACTTTACAGACAACCAATTTTTTGTAAATAAAGTGGTATACCTAAAATTACACTTAACATTAGAATAGTATAATAAGCAATTATTAATTATTAATTTAATATTTATTTTTATGCGAGTGTCACAAAAATTTTATAACGACTATTATAATATAATTATCTGCAACTTTCAAGAAAAACATTAATTA
This sequence comes from Xanthostigma xanthostigma, assembly GCA_963575645.1. NCBI lineage: Eukaryota > Metazoa > Arthropoda > Insecta > Raphidioptera > Raphidiidae > Xanthostigma > Xanthostigma xanthostigma. The sequence goes on from OY754472.1 coordinate 254,526, forward strand.
ATTAAAACTTTGAATTTATATTTGTACAATAAAAATGCGACGACCAAAACCAATTTGAGACGTTTGTAAATAGACAGAAGTGATACGCAAAATCTGCTTGTAAATGCCACCGAATGAGATTTACGCTTTGAAATAAAGAAATGCCTCAGTTTTATAATAATGCGGGTCCTCGACAATTTGTGCCAATCCGTAAAGGATACGTTTTGGAAACGCTGGCCGACTCTATAGTTTAAAACAAGCACTTGAAAGGGCTTCAAACGTTTTTATAGCCATGAATGTTGCGATTGGTCTGAAATTTGATCGTGTTTGAGAAACATTTCTGGAGCAAAGTTCATTATTATTATCATTATGATGGATTCCTCTAAACTACCTCCAAGTTTATCCCTCGGGTGACAGATCTCCCTGTGTACAAATATCAGGACCGTAACTTAACCCTCATTAGTATTTTAGATGTTTCCCCGAAGCCTGAACATTATTAGACAGATAATGAGAGAGAGCGAGATAGCCGTCGCATTCATATAGGTCACGTTACCTACTTATAATGACAATGATGTTATAATATTTGCCTGCTTCACGTGTAAGTACGCTGTCATGGCAGCAAACTTTGAGTGGCACTGAGACGATTTGCTGTTATGATTAATACGCATATTCGAGTCATGTTTTTAGGCGCGAAAGCGTTATCTGAAGCAATAAACATAACATACTGTATTTTAGAACAGTTCTTATATTAATTAAATTAATATTCTCAGACAAGTAACATTTTCATATAAATATTTTTTCCCCTTTTTTTAGTTCTTCACACTTTCAAGAAATATATATTGAGAACGTCTTTTATAAATTATTTTTATAGTGTGTACATATTTAGAATTTTTTAAATGTTAATGTTTAAATATTCATTAAAATCGGGCTCTACATAATATATTAATTGTTTCTTTAAAAACAATTGGTTGTCTGTAAAGTCGGTTTACGGACGATAGTTTTACGTGATAACGTATTCCGTAATACATAACCTAAACCTCCCAAAATTTGGTTTCAATCCGCTTATCCTTGGTGTCGGAATGATAAGAAATGTCAAAAGTGACGTTTGCAACTGTCAAAGTATTATGTTCTAATAATAATTAGTTATTCCAATACTTAACTTAGAAGGCGTTGCAATTGAATTAAACATTAGAAATGCAGCCGTTTTCATGTTAAGACAAGACATACGTTATTTTCTAATTTCCATGTACGGCAAACAAAGACGACCGACCGCGTCGCGCCATGCATTAGACAACATTGCATTTATACAGCTATTTTTCTATATAAATTTGTATAAAAAAACTGTTTAGGCAAATTCTGTTATACGAAATCTATGTAAAATGTTCTCCTCTTTCGTTTAAGACTGGTTTCAAACCGATCTGATTTAAATTGAGCGAGAAATTAGCAAAAAGCACGCACAGGGTCAGGCGGAACGTTACGCGTTAGGAACGTTACGTTACACTTTTTCGTGCATGCAGTCGGTGTTTTATCAATTTATAAGATTGGTGATTCATCAATTTATAAGACGTTATCACGTCAAAAAAAAACAAATATTTGAAAGCGCGTCACTTTCAACAATAAAACAACGCGACGTATGGAATTCATTTTTCAGTAAACAAATTGATCTTTCATTTCGTATTACCTATTCATTGAAAGAATTCAATATAGCAACATGCATTATAAAATTGTTTATTTTCAAATCCCAGGGAAACAGAATCGAAACAATATTTTCTATATCAGATATGGAACATGGATTTTTATTGATTGTAGTGCGGTCAGCAAATATGTCGCGGCCATAATATTTATAGTTTTCTGAAGGATAATTTCACAATATCTTTTTAGTTTTCCGTATAAAACTTTTGAACACAAATCAAAACGCAGCCTCTTACAACGGTAAAATATTCCGTCGCCTTGGAAACCCGCGGTTAACATTATCGTTTTTGAACTACTGTATTTACTATAGCTTAGAGCGTATAATTTCTTAGCAAGGCTGTCTACAGGAGCTGCTGAAAGAGGAATAAAAAATCTGGCAACATGGCGTCGCGACGCAGGAACTTCTAAAATTATAAAAATAAAGAATTTCTACAAATGACAATAAATACAGCGATTGAAAAAAACATTAAATTTTAGCTGCGACATTTCAAGGTGACGAATTCTTGGAAAGTGCAATTGCATATATATATTCAATACGGTCAGCCTTACCACTGAGATTAGTTCTTCGCTTATGATCTCAGCTATCGAGCGTCTATAATCGGTTTGATATTCGAGCGTCTTTTTATTTGTATTCACAATATCTTAACGAGATCCAACGGTATTCGAAGTGAAAAAATTAATGCAACAGTTATTTTAATTGGAATCAAACACCCCCAGTATTAATATAATGACATATTTAGCATTCAGTGGAGATTTGTAAAATTACATTTTAATGTTCTGGATGAATAAATGCTGTGATTGAATTCGGCGCGCTTTGGCTTTCAATATTAATCCCCTTCGATTATATACGGGAATTATTATTACCGTCGCTAATCATGTTTTAAATTATAATTAACATTAAAATATATTCATCAGGGTTATGAAAATTAAATCAAATATAGTTAAAAACATGTCACCATTTTTTCATCAATATGAAATAACGTATTCAACAAAAGTTCCGAGAAAAAGTGTGAACTCGATATATTAACTATGTACTCGGCTCAACAAAAAGATAGACAGCTCTTTATACTTTGAATACAGACTTGGCTATAATATTGCTAAGCGATTAATTGAATATTTTGTTCGATATATATTGATTTTGCCCTATTATATTTCCACAGTTCCTGAAAAATCTCTATTTTCGTAAATGACAAACGCAGTCAAATTAACAAGCGTCGTTCAAATATTAAATTTAATTGTATTAATTCACCCACATATCATAATCCCGCGGACGCACCGTAGAAGCAGGTGTCATATAAAGTTTAATTATAAAATAATTTTGTTTTTGCTTGTTTTGAATTGCATATAAGCCAAAACAGACAAAACAAACACGGGGCAGCAATAAATAAACTGTGTCAACCGAGCGATGCATTGCACAAACAAAAAGGATTTATTTTTACAGGTGTCACGAATACGTTTATACATATTTATGTGCCCCTTGAACATTTAACGCTAATGGATATTTAAAATACGTAGTTACTCATATCTAACGGACATATTCTGCCCTATGTATGTGTGCTTGCACCCGGCAAGTAAACAGACATGTCTCGTAAATTTTCATAGTTAATTTGTATCGTTAATTATTCATGTACGCCCGAGGTAATGAGATACAGAAAGCATGAACCGATTTTATCCTACCGTGCCAAAAGACGTTTTACTTCAAAAATCATTGTCAGGAATTTTAGTTCATTCAACGGTCGTAACTTTGGAGTTTGCGCCCTGTAAAAAAACAAAGAAAACTTAATACAACTATAAAGTTTCAGTGAGTGTTCATGGAATAACTTTTCCAATACAAAGCGAAGGGTTAATGTTTTTAGTAAAACCTTCCGGACTTACATCATTAAAAAGTTTTTAAACTGTTCACTTGAATTTATACCCGTGGCTGTAACATTGATTCATGCAAGTGCAGAGGTAATGTACGGTTTTATAAAAATTAGAAGAAGCCGGGGCGTGGTTTAGTCTGCACAAAGCACAGGAGATGGCCATTCAAACAACCTATGGAATATACTTGATAAAATTATAACATAACTACGCTTTGGCAAAAAAAGAGTGGAACGGGTGTATAGTACTCCTGTTTTATAAATTGAATAGCGGTCCGTCCCGGGTTCACCCGGGTGCGATAGATATAATTCTGTAAAATGTATTTCGTTTGCGGCCCGGCGTCTGAACTAACAGCTTTGAGTAAATTCTATCAAATGTCGTTACGTGTTACTAAAACAGTTTTTTTTGACGTGATAACATCTTATAAATTGATGAAACACCGGCTGCACGCACGAAAAAGAGTAACGTTCCGCAAGCGAGAGCGAGATATAAGCGATAGTCTCTCTCTTCTTGCGTGACGTCAGAGAGTAGTGTGCGTTCAAAATTTTTTTCGGCTGTTCCAGCGAAAGCTACATCTGACAGATGGCCAGATAAATTATACGGTTTGTTAACAAATATATAATATATATACATTCTTTTAAATGTCTTTTATAAATTGCTTAAAAATATGTATTTTGCTTTGGTTGATCAAATTATTAGTCGGTAAAAATATAGTTTGACAGCTACTAAAATTTAGGTTATGTATTATTAAATATGATATTCGAGCGGAATACGTTATCACGTAAAACTATCGTCCGTAAACCGACTTTACAGACAACCAATTTTTTTTTGAGAAAACGGCGTAATTTTGTACAAAATATTTAATAAAAAGTACCCTATAGCGTAAGTATAAATTTACGAAATTTTATTAAATCGGTTCAGTGGTTTCGGAGATTAGCGCGGCCAAAATTGTGACTCGAGAATTTTATTTTTATATACCTACCTAGATTTCGTTAATTATTTTTTTAAATAAAATTGATTTAATGATTCAGGTTGAGTTAACCGGCATTTTGATAATGACGTATGTTTTTTTGTACCCCGGCGACTTGGCCTCTTCTAATTTTAGCATATCTTCGGTAAGCCGTACTCGTACATAGATAAGCAGCCCAACATCTCATTTAATTAAAAACTTCCATATGATATGCAAATTAAATTAACTGCCACAGTGCACCGGCATGCAATCAAAAGTTTATATTCTGTGAAAATTTAACCACCGACTCACAAGTTGAGATTTCATTAAAATACAGGTAACTTCTGACAAATAACCCAAATGCACTCAAAAAACACTCATTTGCATTGCTATCACGTATATACAGAATGGTTTAATAATTACTGTTTCTGAAATTGTATTTTTAATTGCATCATTTCTTATAAACATCACGAGCTCTTTTCAATTCCACTTTAATTTGTTTATTTAAGGCCGCCAGACCATTAATTCGTGTTTTTATTTTTTCAGTTTCAGAATTGTATGTTTGAAGAATAACAAACAAGGCAGTCTTTTCGGAATTAAGACGATCGGCGATTGACGAAATTACTGACAATTTGTGTTGGTTTAATATATTAGGTAAATTTATTCAGTTGTTAGTTGTGCGGAGCCATCGGCACGCGAGTTACATTTGCAAATGGTCGTTTCTTTTTGACGTGATAACGTCTTATAAATTGATGAATCACCAATCTTATAAATTGATAAAACACCGGCTGCATGCACGAAAAAGTGTAACGTTCCTAAATCCTAACGTTCCTAACGTTCGTAACGCGTAACGTTCCGCCTGACCCTGTGCGTGCTTTTTGCTAATTTCTCGCTCAATTTAAATCAGATCGGTTTGAAACCAGTCTTAAACGAAAGAGGAGAACATTTTACATAGATTTCGTATAACAGAATTTGCCTAAACAGTTTTTTTATACAAATTTATATAGAAAAATATTTTATACAAATTTATATAGAAAAATAGCTGTATAAATGCAATGTTGTCTAATGCATGACGCGACGCGGTCGGTCGTCTTTGTTTGCCGTACATGGAAATTAGAAAATAACGTATGTCTTGTCTTAACATGAAAACGGCTGCATTTCTAATGTTTAATTCAATTTTTTGACATTAGTATATTGTGAAATGCAACGCCTTCTAAGTTAAGTATTGGAATAACTAATTATTATTAGAACATAATACTTTGACAGTTGCAAACGTCACTTTTGACATTTCTTATCATTCCGACACCAAGGATAAGCGGATTGAAACCAAATTTTGGGAGGTTTAGGTTATGTATTACGGAATACGTTATCACGTAAAACTATCGTCCGTAAACCGACTTTACAGACAACCAATTTTTTTTTAGAAAACAACGTGTTTCAGAGAAAGCATAACCGTTGGGCATAACAAACAAGCTACGTACAATGGCACGCGTTCTTCCACCATCGCTACCCGCACCTCCACCATATATAATTATATTAATTACATTTTGCAGCGAACGACGACAATCTTAATTCATGTCAGAATATGCACATGACGAGTACAGATTTCAAATAAATTATTTATAATTCACTATCTTCTACCTGTGTATATACAGGTTGATTAGAAATACATAGTACTGATTCCAATTTGCAAGATTGTCGTGTTCAATTTTTGTGTTACTACAAAATATAATAAAAACACATTTTCACAATAAAGAATACGAAATACTTCACTATGGTTGTTTTTCAATTAACTATATCGAAACTAACACACCTGCTGATATTAATAAGAGAACCGACAGCAAAGTGAATTAAAATCTACATTTTCTCATTACTAAAGTAATAAATTCTTATAGTAAATTTTTAATTATTATATTATGCATTAGACGCAATATTTCATTTTAATTTTATGTTTATGCAAAACCGGAACTATAACATAAACCAATTAATTTCAGTGTTTATTGTAATTATCTCTAATACGTTGATAACATTATTACGAAAATAATTAATTCCGTTAGAAACTGTCGTATGTACATAATTTACGTGTACCTAGTGATTATAGTTGTTGTATAAATAGGCAATTAGTAATCATTAGCGCAATTAGTAAAATTTTAAATTTAAACACTAGATAAATTGAAATACAATTACATTGTGCGTGTATTTGCCATATGACACATGTCGTCGGTCGGATGGCGGGATTTAGGGACGGAGCAAAATTTCTCGACGTTTCATGCTCACATGAACAATTTTGCTATTATGTATTAAATAATTCTTGTAAGAGCCATAATTATCGAAGGAGTTAATTGATTGTAACGAAACTTGATTTACGTGTTGAAATTATGTGGACCAAGTTTAGTTACACGAACCCTATTTAAAATGGACCCATTCAGATCATTTTAAGAGCAATTCTTTTACGGGTTGAAAAATGTTTCACAACCCAAAAAAATCTCAGAATCTTTTCTGAATTCAAATTTACCCTTTTGCCAAAATTTTAATACAATCGATCCGACAACACTGCGGTCATAAAAACGTTTTGCGGATACCGATTTATTTAAAGGACGCTATATATCGATTTTTAACGAAATCAATTGAATAGAAGAAAAGAAATTAAATCGAAATTTTAACTCAGTTCGGCGACTACGTCTAGTTTAAAAAAAAAACTTACCTCTAAAGCCAGGTGCTTTTAACGGAGCGTGTCTAATAAATAGTATGCCAGGTGAAAACAAAACTGTAAAATGTCTTCACGCTCAGAGAACACGTTAGTTGATTCGTTTCAATAGTCTCGAGTGTTAATGGAGGCTAAATGTAACAGTAGACGTATTTAATTTTACGTAAAATAATTTATAAAGTGTGTCTTTTGTACAGATTCCAAAGTCATGCGATGTTTGATTTAAATGCCGACATGGCAGCCGATTACTAAAAATGTCACAATATTTCTAGCGCACTCTCATTCACTTGTTTTAATTATTATTGTTATTCTATTGTTTAAACACTCAACATGAAACATTGTTGCATTATGTAATAAATTATTCATGGAACATTCGTGATCACTTTTTTTAAACTGTTTGCCACTTTAAATAGTTTCCTGTTTACAATATTTCTAGTCTTCGCGTGACGAACCGAGCACCGAGGTACGTTTCTTCGTGTGACCTGAAATTAAAAATAATAATTATCGTTATCGAAATAGTTTGAAAACAAGCTTAATGACATGTGATTTGAAAGCCGTTTATTATCGCCAAAGTTTCGATTTATTCAAAAAAAAAAGAATTAATCGGCATGCAAATGTCAACTTCAGAATTTTTTAGATTGCCTAAATTTTTAATTCGGATTTATAATTGCATGGCAGAGTATTTTTTTTTTGTTATCAATTTTAGTTGCCACTGACAATAATATTATAGTTAACAAGTTATTTAAAATGTTGATTTTATTGCGTACTGAACTCCGAGCAGTTTAATTACTAAACAATTTGTAATTAATCATTTTAAATACGTAAATCTAATCAAAAGATTCACTGTACAACGCTTATATATGTTGTTGGGTAGGTGTAGGTACACAATGTACATAGAGCGGCTCTAATGAGTGTTCTTCCTGTTAATGAGTGGAATGAGTACGTTATAGAAAAGGGCTGCCCAATTTATTATAGCCTGGCACATAATATAATATTGACGTCGATCTATTAAAATCGGACCATAAAATATCGACCTTCAATATCATACTGAAATAACATTTAAGCATTTTTGAAAAATCAGTCTCTTTTGGCAGAAAGTCTTTAAAAAATGTCTTGTTTTAATATAAGACCTTAGTATGGAAGAGTAATTTTTTTTTATTTTGAATAAATGCTTCGGCAAAATCCATTAGCATAACAAAAAAAAAACAATATACATGTGTAATATTATTACAAATTGTATATAGATACAAAGAGTAATTTTTTTATGCCACAAATCACTGTACACTAGTGGATCGTGGTACTTACAAGTGTTTAATTTTGTGATTGCATACTTTTAATTGTCACCCAATGCCAGAACAACCTGGGTCTAGTGCTGATTCATATTTTCAATAATTCGTTTTAATAAATCCCTTTTATTCAACTCATGCGCGTTATTCATGTTTTATCATGCCTAAAAACCGAACCCTAAATAGCCATTTACCGACTGGTGACAATTACTTGTCATAACTCAATGAAGATTCCTACTAGCTCGGCCATTGTGGAGTAATGAAAATAAACGTAACTATTTTCTGAGTCGTAACGAAATAGTAGGTAACAACAACTCCGTTGTTACCCATTGAGACTAAAATTGAGAGGCCGAATGTTTTCGACATGGAGTTTATTCATAACCGGCTAACCTCAAACCAAAACATTGAATCGTGCTGTTTGGTGCTGTTAGTATTGACAGTTTTTTTTATAAAGAAATAAATAGATATTTACAACATCTCATTATAATTAAAACATGAATAACGCGCAATTGTTGAATAAAATTATGGGCGCAACTTGTAGGCTAAGTCATGACAGGTCATGAATGACTTAGACTACTAGTTACGCCAATAACTATTGGTTTCGATCTACGTTAGGCTACTAACTTTTCAAAAGCTACTATTTAGACATGAATGAAATAAAAAATAAGACTCAGCACATTGGTTGTGACATCCCTGGCGTAAGAGACAGCACTCCCTGGAGTAATTCAGTTGCTATATAGCTACTGTAGCATCACCAATGAAGAGTAAATTGAACTCGACTAGTTGTGCTACATCAAATGTAAACGCCAGCCTTAATTAAAAAGATCAAACCTATCAAAAGAACCTGTAATGCAAATAGATGCCTGTAACATACTGAAACTACATCCTGAAAATTTCTAAGACCGCAAAGCAAAGTAACTTATGTCAATTTTTTTAACAAAACTTCTAAAGTGATTTTGTTAATCGCACCTCCATTTCCTTATGTTTTTTTAATGTTATTCATTTTGAACAAGGCAGTCAGATATTAAAGGTAATAAGAGCTTTCCAAATATTTTCTAAAAGCTTTTCACTGAAAAAATAATTATATTAAGCACGCTTTGTATTTTAAAGCGGATTTTATACAGCTTTCTTAGGTTTAAATAATTATTTAGAACAAACGCATTTACATTTCTTGAAAACCTTGATATTCGACCACTAATTGATGTAAGCATAAAAGGTTTGTATGAAAAATTCATTTTTTATTTGAATTTAAAATTTTATCTATAGGGGAATCGCTATGAAAAAAAAAGTTAATGCCCAGTATTTTTCAGGGATATGTAAACATTCGAACTTCAGAAAAATATATTTTCATAAATAATTTTTTTTACACTTATTAAAGTAAATGCCGTTTTAGATCACCCTTGTTTTTATGCAAATTTGAGACAATAAATTATAGTAGTTTAATGATAAACAAGTCGCAATGCACGGTAGCGTGTATTTTCTATTGAGATTGCAATAAAGTAAGTTTTGGATCACCTTTTATTATTGCAAATGTAAGACAGTAAATTAGACTAGTTAAATCATAAATAACTTATGTGATGTCTGCACTCATTATGTACATATTCTAACGACAATTAAGGTTGCGTCGTGCACCGTAAATAATGTATATGGTAGGAGAACGGGTAGCTTATTTAAGCGCGTTTTGTGTGGGGATACTCGGTGAGTTGACGTTACGGACAAATGTGACCTTTTTGCGCGATCTACCAAGTCCTCTTATGCAGTATAGCGCGTACAATAATACAACAAAAAATTCGACTTATTACAAAATCGACTTGCTGAGAAAGCTGTTTTTTTAATGAATTATACACAAGTTAATTAAATGAATACAAATAAATAAAAATAAAATCGTAATTTAGTTTGCAATTGTACAGTTTTAATGATACCCTAGAGCGAATTTCCAGTTTTCGTCATTTTCTGTCTGTTATTTATCTGTATCTATACACAGTATACATATAAAAAAACTGACAATGTATGCATTGTTTACATGTTTTAATTCAGCTGCGCGTCAAAGTCACGCGCACAATTTTCTCCATACACCGACTTGGAGAGGCTCAACTGTTTTTGTAGTGACGTACTCTGCTCTCGTCAATATTTCGATTTGACTATATTTTATATACTGTATAATCTCTTTATAACGAATTTTAAGGGACCGAACATTTTTTTTCGTTATAAAGAATTTTCGTTATATGGAGGGAAGAAAGAAAAATAACCAATTTTCACAAAATTAATTTATTCCAAACACATATACCTATAGTTTGTTAAATTTGCCTGACGTTTTTCGCTATGCCAATATTTGTTTTGTATTTTAAGTATCTTATGCAAGCCTTGGGATGTGGTGGAATAATCTTCATTAAATAATAGGAATTTTTCGATAAGTTTGGCGTCAACAAGTGCTTGTTGAATAGATGGTGATGGTTCAGAATGGTCCTCTTTATGTCTGTAAACATTTGCTGACGCCTAAATATGAACATATTTCTTCGTAATAGAGAATGGCTGTTGCGTTATAAAGAGGGTATTAATGTATAGGTTTTAAGGTAAACCAACCAAATCATAAAAATTTCGACGTTATAGGGAGTTTTTCGTTATAACGAAGGACGCTATAAAGAGTTTACACTGTACATTGTAATATGAACATTGATTAAACAAAAAAGGAACTGTATTGAAGGATTATATAATATTAATTAATTTCATTTCAAATGAATAAACGATGTAACGTTGAATTTAATTTAAAATAATTACATAAAACAATCAAAGCTAGTTAATTAGTGTAATTAGTGTATTTGCCCATGCACTGTAGTCGCATATTATCTGTGGTAAAAGTCAATTTACTAAAAAATTGGTTGTCTGTAAAGTCGGTTTACGGACGATAGTTTTACGTGATAACGTATTCTATAATACATAACCTAAAATTATATAATAATTATCATAATTCGAATCTATGATATTGCATCTTTCGTTTCAAATTTAGGTTAATTTTATTTATTTAAATTACTCACCATATAATATAATTGTTTTTTTTTAACTTTCTTTCTTTCGTATTTATTTTAAGTCTCAAAGATTAGCTGTCATAATATTTATAAAACAATTGTTTCACTGTTTATATAAAATTCCAAAACCTACTTACAATATTTAAGTATTTTCATACGTCAAAAAATTGATTTTTATAATGATAAAATTTGTAAGAAAACGATTTTTTCGAGAGATGAGACCTAGCTAAAACGATTTTTTGCCCCCCAAAATCCCTTTTCAGTAAATTTCATCCAAATCGTTAGGGCCGTTTTCGAGAAAAGCACGCACAGGGTCAGGCGGAACGTTACGAACGTTACGTTAGGAACGTTACACTTTTTCGTGCATGCAGCCGGTGTTTTATCAATTTATAAGATTGGTGATTCATCAATTTATAAGACGTTACCACGTCAAAATGCGACATCCATGACTAGTGAATCAAGCCACAAATGGTACCATTTCCACAATAAGTCACAGTCCAATCGGATGCGAAAACAGTGATGCCTACAATTAGAAGAACATTTGCTTCAAATTAAACTGTCGATTTTTTTTAATTAAGTGAAAACCAGTTATTTTGTAGGTAGGTGCAAGAAATATTATATATCTTTCGTTTATATTATAACTAGTAAACTGGAATCTAGTTCGTAACGCATAATATGACTCGGGTGGCTGACTCACTGATCGCTCGTTATTAACACAGTGTCATATAACACTAAATAATGCATTACAAACTGGACACACAAAGTACTATTATCTGTTTATAAGATAGAAGAAATACAGATATAGAAAACGTGTGTACAATTAACACATAAAAAATAAGCTTTATTTAAACAAAATAGATGCACCGTCAAATTAGAAAGGAGAGAAAATTAAATGAAAGTGTAGAATCAGTTCCATAAGTAATTTGGTTGTAAACAGTTTTATTGTCTTCTGTAGTGCAGTATTTTAAGACACTATTAAACCGACCAAGGGATTTTCTTTTTCTCAGGGTTAACGATCTGTTTTGTTAAAAACAGTTCATCTTATTTATTAATCAAACGTATGGAATGCTTACAAAAATAGCCACGAATTTATATTGTATTGCGTAATAGTACTTCATTAGATTTGATGTCATCACCAGGTCAGTTTCAAAATGCAGATACAACGGTTCGAAATAAATGGATTTCCTACATATACTACAACTTCAAAGATATGATTTGTATTAATATGATGTATAGATAATGCAGTTTTCCCTTCTTTCTCCTTTTTACTTGGCATGCAATTATTTTTGTGTTGATTAATTCTTCTATTTTTTTTTTGACACGTCTGACCAACATAAAAATTTTTACATTCACAAGGTATCTTGTAAACCACATTACACATCTTTTCTTTATCAGTTTTATCTTTTAATTTGCTGAACAATAGATCTTCAATTTTAAATATTCCTATAAATTAAATTTAAATATTAAATATTAATATAATACAAACGGACCAAGTTTAAGAAAAATATACAAATACTAGCCATTACGATTTCTATTATTTGGCATAGTTACTGATTTTTCGACGTAGACCCCCCTAATAAATTTCAAAATTGACAACATTCACGTGATCAACGTCCTGACAAACCTTGAAAATGACACCCATGTTGATTTTTAGACTATTTACCTCTTTTCACCCTCTGAAAGGATTGTTTTTGAAAAAGCATGAAACACGTGTTTATTTATTTGTTGACAGGAGTAATCCTGTGCATTTTCGAATTGATGCATCTATCTTAAATGATTTCTCCATGTAAATTTTGACCACTGTTACACCCTTTTAGAGTTTGATTTTTCAAGAATATGTTCTCAGCAGATGCCTGCGTCATAATAACTATCTGTGTGCCAAAGTTCAGCCCAATCCGTTCAGTGGTTTGAGCTGTGCGTCAGTCACGGTTTCCTTTTAGATATTTAGATATATATGACTAGAGTCAGGCGCGGAGAAGAGATCAAACATAGAAACAAGGGGTTGTGTATGACTTAATAACGAAAATGCTGAAACTTTTGCAGCCAATAACTTTTTACATATTTTCAAAGAACTATACTGACATTTTCATCCACCCAGTGATTTTTTTGACGTGATAACGTCTTATAAATTGATGAAACACCGGCTGCATGCACGAAAAAGTGTCACTTTCCGAAATGTGTCACGTTCCGCGCACGATCGGCCCAAGTTTGACAGCTACTAAAATTTAGGTTATGTATTATTAAATATGATATTCGAGCGGAATACGTTATCACGTAAAACTATCGTCCGTAAACCGACTTTACAGACAACCGATTTTTTTAATATACGTTCAGTAGTTGAATTTTGTTTATAAGATTAATTAATGAATTAATCGCTTATTTAAATCTTATAAAACAAAACCAATCGTCTTTTGTTTGACGATTGATCTTTTCTCTATAGACAGCCCTGCGACCTGTTAGTTCATTACAAGACTACGCTAAGAGTAGATATACTATTCACTCGCGATTGTTTAACACATTTGCCAACTGAACAAAACGTACCTAAAGTGTTTCCCAAGTAGGCTATGGATTAAATGATTGCTTTTAAATGGAGGTAGGCATTTCTTAGAACATTAACTCTTACAACGGAAACTTTGTAGCAAACAACGGAAAATAATACCACAACATTGCGGTTATCCCATTTCTACCAGTTTGTTGCTGGGGAATACTTTGATAAATAATATTTACATACGCGGCACGCTTAAACGGAATCTAAATATATTGTGAAAGAGATATCAGAAGTCGAATTTTTCATATCGAACGAGGAAGATATAATTTAGAGACTGAAATTTCATACAAAAAATTAATGAATAATTTTTTATCGACGCTATAGGTATTTACTGTCAAGTGAAAACCAAACATCAGTCCTGACACGTTTTGAAAATCAACATGCAATTCGCAAATGAAATAAAAAGCAATAAACATAATCCTGGCTATCGCCAGCTGTTTTTTTTTTCACTTTCTATTGACACGGGTGGTCATCACTGACGTCACAAAGTACAAGAGCTATATGTCGCACGTAACTGCTTGGCAACTGAACTGATTGCGTTTCCTGTTCGAGAATATCGTCCAACAAAAACAATAATTTTTCCCTCCTTAGTTAGCGGTCGACGGTTGTCTGCTTTTTGTTTGTCCCGTTCATTACAACGTCAGTGCGGTTAACTTGGATCCTTTGAGACACAACAGGCTATAAATTCTATCTTCCTTGATCGAATACACAACACGATATACAGAATGTAACAGAAGATGTAACTCCAAACTTTTACAATACATAAAAAAAGTTCTACAGTTGACGCATGTTTTCTGGCAAATGCTATGACCTATTTATTATAATGTCTACGTTTCCAACTTCTAAGTCTGGAGAGCTGGTTTAAAACTATTTTTTATTATTAAAAACAATAATAAACCAAAAATATGAAGTTTTGTCAAACTCAGATAATCCTAACAGTTGGCGGTTTTAAATAAACTATTTAAAAAATTTAATTTTTGACGTGATAACGTCTTATAAATTGATGAATCACCAATCTTATAAATTGATAAAACACCGGCTGCATGCACGAAAAAGTATAACGTTCCTAACGTTCCTAGCATTCCTAACGTTGCTAACGTTCCGCCTGACCCTGTGCGTGCTTTTCTCGAAAACGGCCCTAACGATTTGGATGAAATTTACTGAAAAGGGATTTTGGGGGGCAAAAAATCGTTTTAGCTAGGTCTCATCTCTCGAAAAAATCGTTTTCATACAAATTTTATCATTATAAAAATCAATTTTTTGACGTATGAAAATACTTAAATATTGTAAGTAGGTTTTGGAATTTTATACAAACAGTGAAACAATTGTTTTCAAAATATTATGACAATTAATCTTTGAGACTTAAAATAAATACGAAAGAAAGAAAGTTAAAAAAAACAATTATATTATAGGTGGTAAGTAATTTTAATAAATAAAATTAACCTAAATTTGAGGCAAAAGATGCAATATCATAGATTCGAATTATTATAATTATTATATAAATTTAGGTTATGTATTACGGAATACGTTATCACGTAAAACTATCGTCCGTAAACCGACTTTACAGACAACCAATTTTTTTTTTTAGTTCAGAGGGTAGTACAATCAGAATTTGACCTTTCCTGGAACAAGATTTTGTCATCATTTACTTCAATTTTCTGACAGAACATGGAAGTAATAATTATTATTAATATCGTGCTTATATAGCCTTTTAGAACACATTTTGACTAAAACTTTTTTTACCGCTTCCAACCACTTAAAAGTTTGGAAGACAACTTCTTGTTGCATCCTATATAAACATATGAAAGCGCCTATTGTATTCAATAACGGGCAATGTTCGGCTTAATTTAAATACAATCATGAACTAGCAAAAACAATTTATGTAAATACAGTCTAACAAAATAATTTAACTAAGTATTGTTTATATAAAGTGCATGTTTTCCAAAGAACTACTAAATAAGAATTTAAAGATAACTCATTTAAATTATTGTATTACTACGCGGTGAAATTTTCTTTTTTAAGAATGATTTTTACGACTCGTTTAAATTTAAATTTCAGAGTTTTTTTAAAAATCAAATACACAAAATGAATATTTTTCTTTCCTAGTAGCCGGTAGCCGTCGCTTTTCATTTTATGAAAATTGTTCGCGATAAAATAAAACAAGTGGCAGAAGTGTACAAAAAAATTTTCAAGAAAACTTCATTTTTCTAGAATGAATAACGATCTTATTTGATACAGTTTAAGAATGTAAATTACTCAGGGCTTTTTTTTACTAATTAGTTGAACTGTTTGACTTCAGTCTAAACTTGTGATAATATTATATGTAGTGTGCTCCAAAAGGCATTATTATGATAAACAGTACATGATAATAAAATGAACCAATTTAAAAAAGTAATAATATTTTGGTTAATAATTAAATGAACAATTTTTTAAAATAAATCACAAATACCTACATGAATTCTTTTTTTAATAAAATAAACTAAAATTATACTAGGAACGACTTTAACAGTCGATGGTCAAATAAAAATTAAAAAAATAACCGCAATATTTGCACCTCGCCTTGTATCTGCTCAAATATGTTAAATATTTTCGTGACAGGATTAATAAATTAAAAATTTTGATTGAATTAGTTTTTTGAAGATCAATAGTCACAATTACCTATATTTTCACTGTCTAAAAGAAACAGTTGCACTGTTTATAAGTCGTTGATTGATGACAGAGGACAAAAAACATCCCAAAATGCCCATTTTCCTGTCCTAATAAGAATGTGGGACCTTTAACAGTCCAGTACCTCAAGAGTTAAATCTGGTTGAGCGGTTTAGTTTTGAGTACCAAAGATTTTTTATCTTAGAGTAGCTCGGACACTATGCTCAACTTCAGACAATTAGAATTGAACCTTGTTACATTGTTTAGGATCTCCTCTCCCTCCCCAAAGTATTGGTACAAAAAACGTTACGTGGGAAGGCACTAAACCAGCGCACTCGCAAACTACTTAAATCCTTCCGTCTTTTAGTACACGGTCAGACTTTTTACTCTATTTTTTTTCTATCTTTTACGTCTGAGAGCCGGACATTGGATAACTATGTCACTAAATGATAAAAAATCACTCCTGCTTGTTTTTGCTCGCAATGCACAAAATCACAGCATCCCAGCAAACTCTATGCAATTAACAACACATTTATGACGTCCTGATTACCTAAACGATTAGTTAGATTTATAGCTGAGCGGCGCATCAATTTAGTTGAGCTTGTATAAATCCCAAGCTTGGCATCCATATTATGACGTCATTTGATGGATAATATTTCGTCTGGTTAACACAAGGGCACACAAACATAGATAGACAAAGTGTATGGTTTTATCTGCGTGAGTAATAATACGCCTAATCCGCGAAACTACCGAGCAAGAGAGAAAGAGAGAATGAGAGAGAGCATTACGACCGAACGTAAATCCAGTCCGCGCGTTACTGGCAAGTCTTTCGGTAGCTGAGCCACACGACGACACACAGCATCTATACATTCCGCCCTGCGCGCAAGGCGTCGGCGCCGCACAGAAGCGTCGCTCGTGCCCTACGTTATCCACTGGTGATGTGATCCTACACTACATACCTTCTAGTCTGTAAGCATATACGCTCTTAAATGTGCTCAAAGATCGTTTTGAGTTGTCGAAATAAAAGAAACTGCAATATTTTACACTCTTACTATTTTCCATCTATCACATTTCCCGTTATTGACGTGATAACGTCTTATAAATTGATGAATCACCAATCTTATAAATTGATAAAACACCGGCTGCATGCACGAAAAAGTGTAACGTTCCTAAATCCTAACGTTCCTAACGTTCGTAACGCGTAACGCGTAACGTTCCGCCTGACCCTGTGCGTGCTTTTTGCTAATTTCTCGCTCAATTTAAATCAGATCGGTTTGAAACCAGTCTTAAACGAAAGAGGAGAACATTTTACATAGATTTCGTATAACAGAATTTGCCTAAACAGTTTTTTTATACAAATTTATATAGAAAAATAGCTGTATAAAATATAAATGCAATGTTGTCTAATGCATGGCGCGACGCGGTCGGTCGTCTTTGTTTGCCGTACATGGAAATTAGAAGATAACGTATGTCTTGTCTTAACATGAAAACGGCTGCATTTCTAATGTTTAATTCAATTTTTTGACATTAGTATTTTGTGAAATGCAACGCCTTCTAAGTTAGGTATTGGAATAACTAATTATTAATAGGACATAATACTTTGACAGTTGCAAACGTCACTTTTGACATTTCTTATCATTCCGACACCAAGGATAAGCGGATTGAAACCAAATTTTGGGAGGATGTTTGATATGCAAATATGAAGTGGCCTATTGTTTTTGGGGAACATTGGCGCATGCGTAAAAGAATATATCTCTTATAATGATGTTTTATATAATAATAATATAGTTTTTAAAACGGTTTTTACTCTATCTATTTTTACTAGAAATTTTTGTAAATTTTTTGGGGAAAATCGGCGCATGCGCAAAAGAGATACATGCCATAGTTGTTTTTTATATAATAATAGTACCTATACTTTTTATAGTGTTTTATTATTCTACATAATAAAATTTACCTAAATTTGAAGCGAAAGATGCAATATCATAGATTCGAATTATTATAATTATTATATTATATAAATTTAGGTTATGTATTACGGAATACGTTATCACGTAAAACTATCGTCCGTAAACCGACTTTACAGACAACCAATTTTTTTTTATCTGTATTCGCTTCAAAATGGGCTGGCAATTGGGTTACATTGGTACTCGTACGTCAGTTCAGTATAGATAAAAGTGTTTCACCAGTCTACGCCGACTCAACTGTAGCACTCATAATCAGCAACATAACATGTGTATGCGCTAGGTAGAGGTATCTGTGGTCATCAAGCAAAACCGCTTATGTCAAATTTGCGCGGTTATACAAGATTAATGGCGCGATTTAATCCTCCACTTCATCTAAACTGCCCAATTCTCTATAGATCGCTGTAATGAAAAGACTCCTAAGAAAGTGGATTAATGATCATAAATCCACTTTCTTAGGATTGGCTTGAGAAGGGTGCAATTAGTCAAAAAATTCTGCCGCTGGTATTTCCCGGTCATTTGGCTCTAACAGAACCTAAAAACGAAGCGGCAGACATTTTTTTTAATTTTAACCCTTTTTTTACACCCTTCGAAATTTTTTATTCCCCCTATCTTAAAATGGGTCCAGATTCCGCCTATATATCGTATAAGAAAAAATGCTCTAAATTACTTAAATAGCTTATGTACCAAGCGGCAGAAGGTTGGGACGAAATGCTTTTTGACGTGATAACGTCTTATAAATTGATGAATCACCAATCTTATAAATTGATAAAACACCGGCTGCATGCACGAAAAAGTGTAACGTTCCTAAATCCTAACGTTCCTAACGTTCGTAACGCGTAACGTTCCGCCTGACCCTGTGCGTGCTTTTTGCTAATTTCTCGCTCAATTTAAATCAGATCGGTTTGAAACCAGTCTTAAACGAAAGAGGAGAACATTTTACATAGATTTCGTATAACAGAATTTGCCTAAACAGTTTTTTTATACAAATTTATATAGAAAAATAGCTGTATAAAATATAAATGCAATGTTGTCTAATGCATGGCGCGACGCGGTCGGTCGTCTTTGTTTGCCGTACATGGAAATTAGAAGATAACGTATGTCTTGTCTTAACATGAAAACGGCTGCATTTCTAATGTTTAATTCAATTTTTTGACATTAGTATATTGTGAAATGCAACGCCTTCTAAGTTAACTATTGGAATAACTAATTATTATTAGAACATAATACTTTGACAGTTGCAAACGTCACTTTTGACATTTCTTATCATTCCGACACCAAGGATAAGCGGATTGAAACCAAATTTTGGGAGGTTTAGGTTATGTATTACGGAATACGTTATCACGTAAAACTATCGTCCGTAAACCGACTTTACAGACAACCAATTTTTTTTACGCGTCAGCTCCCTTACTTTAAGTAATGGCCTTTTTAAGCACTTTTTAAATTCTACGTAGGGAGCCCCAATCTTACTTCTTGTCCCGGAGCCCCCGAGGTTCTAGTTACGGTGCTGCGTCTTTCGAATATGAGGCTAATGACTTGATAAATACAGCTAGAAAATTGATTCTGAAAATATAGAAGAAAAAAACACGAAAACTTCGACATAAACGATTTTATCTTTTTTCCTCAAACACGTACGCGACTGAACGTAAGTACAAAAACCACCCACACAGTTTGCTTCTACTATAGTAAGTCGAATTTAAAGTTCAGAAGTCCTAGTTTCAATTCATGATATTTCATATCTCTTTAATGACTTGCCATATATGAATATGTTATTTCCGGTGATGTTATATGAACTGGCGAGAATGTGACTGTTAATAAAAGGGAATAAATTTAATTAATCACAGCGCAAAATAGTGAAATCTATTTAATATATAACGTGAGCTTAGGTTAGTACAGTATCTAATATAAAATCATCCTAAATCAAACACATTCCAACATTTTTTCTAGCGTGCGGAAACAAAACAATTTCAAAAACCACTTGCACTTAATGTCTTAAAAAATCGTCGGAGAAAAAATGTGTTAGCACTTTGAAGCTATTTATATTTAAGCGAAATTCTTGCACTACGCAACCATTTACTTCCGTCAAACTGAAATATCAAGGACGGTGCCAGAACCGGATTATCGACCCGAAGGCCTAAGGCTCAAGTATCATAAAGGTTGAATGTTAAAAGATGAATGGGATTTATAAAGGGCGGAAGGATACATCAAAAACAAGTCAAAGTGAAAATTGCATTTAAGAAGCTGGTTTCATTTCTGATATAAATATATACTAGGTTATGTTTCTAGTGAGTGATAACATTTTATGACGAATATGACATTATGTTAAAAACGACCGACAGCGAGTTTTAAAACTCGCACGACCCATAATGTAGAATTGATTGCACGCATCCGCTATAAAATATAATTTTCAAAATGTTTTACAATTAAATTTTGAGCAAATTCACTTCCAATTGTAGGCTGCGTTGGAAATGGTGATTGACTACGTTTCGCATTTCTTTTATTTTACTTTACGCACTAGTGCGAACTGGCTCGTTGCGATCATAAAATCGTATTATTTTATATCTATGTGACAAGTTTGCAAATCTTTGATTTATATGACAGGAATTCAGTTTGAAAATTAAACAGGGCCTAAGGCTACAGCTTTTTTAGTCAGTTAATGCTGCCCTGAATATAGTTTTATAATATTTATTGGCGTAACTAGTAGTCTAAGTCATTCATGACAGGTCATGACTTAGCCTACAAGTTGCGCCCATAATTTTATTCAACAATTGCGCGTTATTCATGTTTTAATTATAATGAGATGTTGTAAATATCTATTTATTTCTTTATAAAAAAAACTGTCAATACTAACAGCACCAAACAGCACGATTCAATGTTTTGGTTTGAGGTTAGCCGGTTATGAATAAACTCCATGTCGAAAACATTCGGCCTCTCAATTTTAGCCTCAATGGGTAACAACAAGGAGTTGTTGTTACCTACTATTTCGTTACGACTCAGAAAATAGTTACGTTTATTTTCATTACTCCACAATGGCCGAGCTAGTAGGAATCTTCATTGAGTTATGACAAGTAATTGTCACCAGTCGGTAAATGGCTATTTAGGGTTCGGTTTTTAGGCATGATGAAACATGAATAACGCGCATGAGTTGAATAAATGAATTTTCCTATAAATTTGATGCTTTTTACAGCGCATACTTTAAGTGTAAGTACACCGACATGTGTTTACCCAAGTCCGAAAAAAGCTACCACAATGCAGAACTGCAATTTATTGTTGTGTGTAGCGAATAAGCGTAAATGCAGTGAACAAAACCAGGTTCTGTTTATTTGCTGAAGTGTTTAGTTGAAGTGTATGTAGCTAGATAATATATATGTATGAAGTTTATTCAATAACAGTTGAAGTAAATAACTGAAACACTGTAGGTATTCACTGCACTGGAAAACGTCTGTATACCTGAATAAGCAGTGTTGTACAGTAAGAGAAACATGACTTTAATATCTGAATATCTAATTAGTGTATTCATGTATCATACTAATGGCAGATTCATTAGCAATTTGCCTGAAAATAAATAGTTGTACGTATCAATATAAAGTTTTCACTGAAATTAAACACAACGTGTTAACTATAAGCGTCGAACAAAACACACGCCTAACATAATCAACCGTTGCTGATTTAATAATCGCGTCGTCTGCACAAGGATGTGCCAGTAGAAAGTAGGTGTCTCTCTTCTAATGACCCCTGGACTGCGGAGCCATCCGTATCTTCACCGGGCGCTCAAAACGGCCACACATTGTGAGAGAGATAGAGCGTGCGTGCGGCCAAACTGATTCCTTCAATAAAACGTTTATAGATAATGCCAAAGTTTAATTTTCAATTTATAATCATTTTGAAACCCGTTGTTTCAAATTAACAGTCCTGTGTATCTTGTCTCGTTTCGGAGATAATCGCGTTTTTTTTGAAATTTCAAATGCTTATATAACGTCGATACCAAAAGAGATACAGTTCTGCGCTTAAGCTCATTCGATTCAGCGGACTTTTTTCTATAAGGGCAAGTAATTTAAAGCATCTTCGTGATACTTTTATTTTTTTCAGAAAATTGAAAAATTTCTAGTTTTTCGGCGTTTTCGCCAATCAACGACTTTCTGCGGCACTAAAGGCCTTCCGATACGGTTAATATTAACCGTGCTAATGGAAAAAATCGCGCTGAATCCAATGAAACTACCCACAACTCTGTATCTCTTTTGGTCTACGAGCTAGACGTGCTTATACCTATCAATTTTTCTCGAAAAAATTAAAAACGTTAAAACTTAAAAACTATAATAGCTACACGGTTTTACGTGTGCTCATTAATTTTTTGCATAGGACTATTACGCTTCGATTGTCATCTTAACGAAATCCATGTTTTTGACGTGATAACGTCTTATAAATTGATGAAACACCGGCTGCATGCACGAAAAAGTATCACGTTCCGAAATGTGTCAGGTTCCGCCTGACCTTCGAGCGGGATACGTTATCACGTAAAACTATCGTCCGTAAACCGACTTTACAGACAACCATTTTTTTTATTCGAGAGATTCCGTGCTTGAAAAAATGACCACGCACAAATGCATACTTCTGTTCAAAAGTAGCGTAAAAATACTGTAGTAATCTTTAAACATAGAAATACTTATAGTTGAAAATTTGTATTGTTATTTTCGGACCATTACAATAACTTCCCTATATAAACTGTGAAGTTAAAGGCATATAATATAAAGACGCAAATACTATGTTATGTAATATTGTGTGCAAGCATTCTGTTAAAAGGAATTTCACTAACTTCGCTTTGTCATATTTGAATTTAAAAAGATTTTTTTTTCTGCTACAGCCGACATACTGCCACTGGTGTATAACAGAAAATAAAACAAAACTGAAAACACTATTGTGTTCAAAGAATGTTGCATACTCGAATAGTTCATCTGAACAAACAGAGTCAATTCTTGAGAAAATAAAGTTGTTTGTTCAAAAAATGAGAAACACCGTAACAACAATGTTATGTAGATGTTTATTGATATACATCAGCGAAGACAGCGTTTAACTACTTCCGCGTACATCCGGTATAATAAGAAATATAACTTCTAAATTACTGAAATATTGAGAAACTGTAAAGTAAATATCGTTTTAATATCGAAACGTTTACGGGCTTCCGCACCCTTTGATATTTTAGTCTGATATAATGGTTTCATGTAGCTCAAGGCTTTCGCTGAAACTTGTAGGTATTCTTGAAAATATGCAAGTAATTTTATATCCAAGCGGTTTTTGAAATATCATTTTAAAACCTCTGAAACAGAATAGACGCCAGTTAATGAAAACTGGCATTTTGAAATAATTTTTACATCCGATTGTTCCACAGGATGCTTTGAAATTAGACAAGGAAACAACATATGGATTGTCCTAAAAACAAATCTAAAATTCTGAAAAAAGCCAATCCTTCTAGGAGAAGAAAGTTAAGGCATCCATTTATTTTGTATAACTGGTAATTCCGATTAGAAATGATGGCAAGTATTATTTTTAAAATTGTGAACTTCATAAACGCAATTTTGAAGTTTTCTCTCAATATTCTTGTGGAAAATTGCGTCAACCTTAGCAGCAACTACTTTTAACACGTGCCTAACGACATTGCGCGTGCGCGATTGTATATGTTTCCGGAAGAAAATAAACAAAACGATTATTGCCACCACAATAAACGGAAAGTAATACTCATAAACAAGACACATTCACCCAGAGCGCTGCTTTGGGTAACAAGTTTTCTCTCTTGTTCACATCCTGTACCAAGGATGGTCAACGAATGTTGTTTGCCTATTTTTTTACTTTTGTCTGTACCTCTTCTTCTCAAACATAATATATAGTGATTTCTGGTGGTATACCTACGAATTATTGCACAATGAAAACCCTCTATATAATTTCAAGTATGTTGTGATTGCCACCTCGGACCCAGATCTTGCCCGAAAATTGTCTTGAAAGCCACTTTAGTAGAATTTTTGTTTTCTTTGTGGGCGGTTCTATTTTATTTAGTATGTAGCACTCTGTTTTAAAACAGGGGTGTCAGACTGTTTTTTCTAAAGGGCCGTTTAGAAGAGTGTGTTAGCCGACCAGACCCTAAATAAAACACACACTAAATTAAAATCTTTATTTATTTAGTTTAAATCGATTTTCATATAATTGCGTATTGAAATGTTTTGGAGTCGGTGTCAGCCAAAATGAAATCTATTCCGAGAACTACACCGACTCCAAAACATTTCAATACGCAATTATTTTTTACTTTTTAGTGTGAAGTCGGTTCAATTTTTTTGTTAAAAATATTTTATTTTTCTCTTTTTAGTGTTAATCTAACACTAAAAATCGGTGAACATACATTAAAAAAAAATATACAGACGAACATAGAACCTCCTCCTTTTTGTTGAAGTCGGTTAATAAAGATAATAAAAAGGCAAATTATCTTGAGCTTAAGGATCCTGCAGACACTTGACGTCTCTTGTTTTTGATAAGCTCATTGATATCAGGTGTCTAAAATCGCCACTGGATTGATTCTGGTCGCGGGCCGTATTGAGATAGCTTGAGGGCCGAATGCGGCCCGCAGGCTTTATCTTTCACATGACTGTTTTAAAGGATGAATTATTAAGAACAGCTGTTAGCTCAGTTCATTAGGGGACCGCTTAAATATTGTTAGAAATGTCAAATCTCGCAGATTCGAATCCTAAATTATACTCATATTTTGTTAACAGTGACAATTATTTGGATAAGTCAGCTGTCGATTGTTGTTCAAAAAAAAAAAAACCCTTTGCACTCCGGGAGTGCCGGTGGAAGTGAAAACTTGAATATTAACGTCTTACAAATTTTCGATCAAAATGGTTTGTATCATAGATTGCATTTTAATGTACGATATTTCAACGCTAGATGTCTAACGTTGTATGATGGTTTGTATCATAGATTGCATTTTTATGTACGATATTTCAACGCTAGATGTCTAACGTTGTATAAACAATTACTATCACTTAGAGAGTTTTCTCGCTCACCCAGTTCTTACTTTTCCTGACGCGAGTTTAACATTTTTTACCCATTACAAAAAAAGTGTACAACGCCGCTAAAGAAGTTTTCACTTCAAAAAAAACAAACCCATAGCAAAATGTGAAAACAAGCGATCATCCTTGTTTTCCGACAGACCAGTTGACCCATCCTTTTGAGATGTGAAGGACGTCAAATGGTGTCGAGTGGATAGTATGGCGAACGACGACGCGCAATATCGGCCTTTGTGCAACGACACCGACGCCATCGACGCCGCCTTCAATGCGAAGCAACGAGCGACGTTAGCCAAGGCTACGGCGATATGTGAAAGCCGTGTCAGTTATTGCCAAAACAAGCTGCGGCTCTGACATCGATGTGTCACCATTTACAATGCTGGCCTTTGATTTTTTTGGAATCAAAAACGCTATTTATAATCAGCACAAAGCCCGCAAATCTCATGAATGTATTTACACACAACAACTCATACGGGATATCTATTTCATCATATTAACCCCGCAAGCGTGAAAAAATAATGCGATGTCATAATACACTGTAATCGCATGTTATGATTGGTTTTTCACTGACTCTTTGTTAAAATCACTTTAGTCATTTGAATAAAATTACATAATAAATGATTTTCCCCGAATATCCATTGAATATAAATATATTTCATTGAGAAAGAAACACTGTTTTTATTTTTATTTATGTCATATAAAATTTTTGTTTATCCTGCTTGATTTTGGAGTATAGATTGAGATGATTACTGTGGGAAATCCACCTATTTAGAACCGCCGTATCTACGTTTTGGAACTGACCCGTTTAGAATAGAATAGAAATATATCTTTATTTAAAATTCCAATGGAATGTTATAGCGTCAGTAACATTAAAATAACACAAAGAAAATTTGATAAAAAGATTTATATTAATATTTAAAATCGTTAACTGAGTATAAACAACATGATTGCAATCTTTTCTTTAATTCACACTTAAATTTAGCATATGGCAGTGCAGTTAAATACAATACACAAAATGTAATGAAATAATATTACAAAACAGATAAAAAATCCGTGGATATTTTTGAAAAAGGCGATTAGAATTTATTAAAATTTTACGCGATCGGTTATTGTATTATAAATATAATTGTTTGATTTGAGAATTTTGTTAATCATTTTATCTGATTTTTAAAATTTCCTACATTAGGTACCTACTTGGAAAAGTTAATCAGGTTTCACAGTTACCTACCTAATGACATTTTGTTTAGATCATAGTCGCCTATGCTTTGTCATCTATACTATAATCAGGTTGGTAACACTGGGGCATTCAAATAAAAAAAATGAGCATCGACCTGTCAAACAATTAACAAATTATTGCGTTTATCAGTGTTTGGTGTTTTTTGAGTTTAAAGTGTAAAATTTTTGAAATTCAAATAATGTAATTGCTGAAAAATGTTTTTAAAGGTCTCTTATTGGCATTGGTGATATTACTTCTGTGGTGGTTTTTGTAATAATTGGTGTTTTTTGTGAAAACGTTTCCTGTTGAAATGTTGCATTATGACTTCATCAGAGATGCAGTAGATTGTCTTGTAAGTACAAATTACATTGAAAATAAATAAATATTAGATAGATAGATAGATAGATAGATAAATTACTGTATTTTATCAAAGATATTACAGGTGATTGATATATATTGCACTAAATTATATTTTACACATTATATACGCATCGATTTCCCTATTTTAAAAGTTCATATGCAGAACAAAAAACAAAAAAGAGACCAAATATGAAAGCTACTCGCAAAGGTGAAATGCCCGAAGTCTTAGACTATTCACTATATATAGGTAATAAATCTATCTATTTTTTCTTCGTTGTTAATAATTAGCAGGCGTTGTAGAATATTAGCATCAGGTTGATTGTTATTATTAACGACGTATTTATTAAAAAAGTGCTTTCTGTACCCTCTATAGAGAGGACATTCTAGCATAAAATGATATTGGTTTAGATCACAATTTAAACATATCTTGTTGCAATCGATTATATATTTAACTTTATTTAAGTAAAATTTGAGAAAATCTGTACTGGCTAGTCGTGCTTGGCATATAATTCTAGACTTTTTGAATTTGTTTGAATATAACAAGTATTTTTCGGTGTCAAGGTCTAATGATAGCTATCAGTATTTAAAGTTTTCTATTCTTTCAACATCTATTTCCTTCTGTATATTAACTAGCGATTCTATCATTTCTTTCTTGTAGTTCTTTACCGCCTCCGCATTTTGCTCTTCCCATTTCACCTAAATATATCTAAATGCATTGTATTCTCTCATCTGGCCCCCAACTATAATGGTTCAGGACCGTCATTCGGTCTGCGAATAAAAAAATAAAAAACAAATAATGTTAAAAGGCGATATTTGAAAAACACGAAATAAAACACAATCGCGCAGCCATCCTATCGTGCTTAATCCTGGATAATTAAAAAAATCATAATGTAACTTTTTACAGTAGGTACAGAGAGGCAACTGACAATAGATGCTTATTAGTAATCAGTCACGTATTCCGCCGTTGGTCAAAATACAATAAATCACAACCTGCGGGAGCCGATACACACGAATGTATGGGGCTATGATAAATTAACTGATTCATACACATATTATGCGTCTACTATATATAAGCATGGGTAAATAATTAGTATACAATGCGCGTCAAAAGAGTCCCCCCTTCAGCTTGTCTCTTGACCGACATTCGTATAGTGAATAAAATGCTTTTACGTAAACTCTAATATTGCCATAAGTTTGATTCTTGCAGGTATTACGAAATATTATTAAGTTCAGAAAAAACAGGTTTTTTTTTACATTTTTGATAATACTTAGTCTTTTTGAAACGAAACCAGTCGTGATATTAATATTTGTTATAAGGTAACCAGTTTCTGATCAACCACTTATGATCGACAATTTTTATATTTAAAATTGATCGTGCTCACAGACAGACTTTTTCCAAAAATATGTTTTTTAGACTTGGGTATCTCAAAAAGAAAAATTATGTAAATTTAAAAAGTAAATATTGACCTATATTACATTAGTATCATTCCCTACTTGTGGGGTTGAAATGGTGAAATTAAAAAAATATAGGTGGAATTTGGAATAATTGTGAAAAAAAAAATAATAATAATAGCACTGAGAGCCGGGATCAAACCTACGACCTTAAGGTTTCGCAGCAGCCGCTATACCTCACACCCACTATAGCGTAATGTTATACAGCCGATTTTTATAGTATACGTACATTGGAACGACACTTTCAATCCCACGAATCGATTTGACCCTACCGTGTCAAAAGAAGTTTTACTTGAAAAAAAAAACTAAGCGTTTCAAATAAATTATGTAAATTCATTCAGACACGGTAGTGTAGAGAGAGACACTTTTGACACACACCGCATGCTATATGTTCGTGAATTGTGGACATTGTGGATACAATGTTGGTACTCACCGGGGCTGGTGAAAGGGGTCAGCTGACCGTGAGACCACACAGGCCACCGGGGGTGTCAAATCAATGAATAAGGGCGCTGAATTGAAAAAAAACATCGGTCTCCCTGTCATAGTATAAATAATAATATTCATTACAAGTGAATAATACTATTCTATATAAACCTCTGCACAGAATAATTATAAGAGCACAATTGCGAGGGCATATTTAATGTGAAATTATACATCGAAAATCTTTTTTGACGTGATAACGTCTTATAAATTGATGAAACACCGGCTGCACGCACGAAAAAGTGTCACGTTCCGCCTGAGCCTGAGCGTGCAAGCGAGAGCGCGTTATAAGCGATAGAGAGGCACGATCGGCCTAAGCGTCGGCTTGTACGCATTTCAATGTTTCTTTATGACGTTATCACGTGAAACTATCGTCCGTAAACCGACTTTACAGACAACCATTTTTTTTCTCCGAAGAGTAACACGTTACTAGTAATGAAGAACTTACACTTCATGCATTTATTCACACATAATTTGTAACGAATTTAATATAATTATGCGGCATTCATTTGCAAAACGCAAGTTAAAATAGTTGGCAAAACCAAAAGTGCACATCCCGCAAGTTTTCCACTGTACATATTATAATGAAAAAAAATTGAGAAAATAGATTTAAAAAAAAAAACAATTAAAAAAATAGAAAAAAAAATAAAAATAAAATGGAATAGAAAAAAAAATATTACTTGGTGTCAGCGGGAATCGAACTCGGCACCTTGCTATTACTGGACTACGCGTTTAACCACTCGGCCATTCTGATATCCCAGCTTGCGTTGTTATTATGGTATAGAAGTGGAGCAGTTATTCTACGTAATACACTACATTACAATAACAGTAATAGATATTTTTTTGTTTTTTTAAGGTTTTTTATTTTAACTATTAGCTGTCAAAAATAATAAAATAAAACTGTTTATAAAAATTAAACTACTGAACACATTTATGTGAATTTAAATAGGGTTCTGGTCTGATAGTAAACAAAGTGAATAAAATATATCCAAGGCAATCCGACCAAAATTGCGATCTGTAGAGTCGTGACGTACGTACATACGTACATACGTACATCCGTACATACGTACATACGTACAGACCAACCGACAACTGCTGTTTGTAACTTTCAATTACAATTTTAATAGTATTTATGAACTCGAATTGATTTAAAAATGGTTCTGTTTTATAGATCAGAATCTCCTCTTTTCAAAAAGCTTCAATTTGAATGGATTTCGTGTGAAATTAACTTAGATATAACTTCTTATATGAACGAAAGTCAGCTCTGATGCTCAAAGCGATAATAAAGCACATACCGCTAATTTAGCGGTATGTGCAATACGACTTTTTTTTATTTCGTGCCAAAATGTCAGGCCACTGCATCGAATTTTCATTCCAGATCTGCACGCATAACACTTATTATTTATTGCGTGTCGCCGCTATTTTGGGTGTAAAAGAAAACATTCATGTTTCTGTCAAAACAAATTACAGAAACAAATTTCGATGCAGTGACGTCACTTATCGCTTATTGTTGTTTTAAACTATCCGCGTCTTTCAAATCATTCCGTATGTTAATTATAACCGGTATAGAGAAACAGACAAGTATTAAAATATAAAACAGCAATGAAAATATTTTAAATGTAAAAATATTCCCAAGCTCGATCAATTCTATATACGCAAAACAAACTTTAATAATATGTAAAAATGGAAGACACACGCGTCGGATGGATTGCACACAACTGGAAGACGGTCGTGCACACATACCAGCGTTGCCAGACGTCCCGATTTTTAAATCAAAATTAAATGTCCCGCGCGGGACAGGCTCAGTCCCGCTTTTCGGGGATAACTTTAAAAGAAGTTAAATCTTCACAGAAATATCATGAATAAGTAATTCTTATAAATAATTATTCTCTTATTTGCAATTTGAAACACTCACTCCACAGACTATTGTTTGAAACGCCATATTTTTCTAATGAATAAAACTTTTTTGATTTTGATTTCTGTTTTTTTTTTTTTTTTTTTTATTCTGAAGACGAATAAGACTCAACTATTTAACGATAGGGTAAATCTGATTTGAAATATTAAATTTTTATTAAAATACATTTTCTATGGCTATTTTTGCTATCTATTGTCACGTAAACGTAATTTTAATTCAAATAAAAAGATAAATAGGTATTTAAGAACTTCTGATTATATACGTTTTTTTACTATGTCCCGCTTTCGACGAAAGAATCCCGCTGTTTTCACTCAAAGAGTTCCAAAATCCCGACTTGGCAAAAAAAAACTGGCAACGCTGACACATACCTACACACATACACACACCCACCCACGCAACGTACACGTACATCACACAACACGATATAAATATGCGTCCTTTCGTATGGTTTTATTGTTGAATTATTGCAGTAGAGTGCAGAATGCGGTTGTCTGCATGCTGTTTTGTTTTATTTTAACAGTCTATTCACCCAGAAATAAAAGTACTTACATTATATAATGCGATGTTCTCCGTTGTGTTTTTATTTTTCGTTTCGACATAAGTAAATCTAGACACGCGGCAGCGTGACAAGCCAAGTTCAACAAAGATAAGAGAGGTTTAGATCCGATCTGACTTAAATTGAGCGAGAAATAAGCAAAAAACTTTTTTTTCTTAATATTCGCCCCTTTGGGATCAAAATTCGAAAAAGGAAGCGACAGCCGTGTGTTATATTACACGAACCATTTGGGGCCCCATTTGACCCCTTAATAACTCAAAATCTATGTAACATAAACACATTAAATTTGGTATATTTATTAAAACCCTTTAGATTAACTATAGAACCACAAATTTCATAAATACAGCTCAAACGGTTATTGAGATATTAACGCCTAAAAATCGAAATTTTTATCACTGACTGAAATTTGGCATCCAGCTAGATAATTGTGCGTATATAAAGGAAAAAATCAGAAAGCAGTGAATCTTTAAGATTTGAAATATTTTCCAAACAATCGATTTTTATTAACAGCTAACGCCTTTCGAAAAAGAAAACTATAGGTACAGTAAAAAAGATTAATCGCTCACTTAGAAAAGCACGATGTACTTATACACGAAAGTTATTGATTCAAATACATAATTGTTATGTACTGGGATAAATAAAGAACTACATTGTGATTAAATGTTTTATTGTTGAAGTCCCAATACATACTGATTAACACTGGTAGCGTTGTTAGGATGCACGCCTTTTCGATCCAGTGTTGCCAAACCATATAACCAATATTACCAACACAACAATAATATGGTAAAATAAATGTTTGTTTAGGGAAAAAAGTGATTGAATTGAATAAAACTCAATCAAACTAATATATTTATTTGCTATTAGTTCAACGTTTTTCAATTTGATCACCAAATTTTAATTATACTGTAAAATGTGGTGGAGGCTACGAAACAATGGTGGAAGAACGGGTATGTAATAAAATGCAAGTCTCTATTTTTATAAAATGAAAAATTGATTTTTTGAATAACTTGAACATTGCATATGCGAGTGGGACAGAAAGTTAACAACACTGTTAATTTTAACATTAATTATGAAACCGAATCACAGTCTACGCTGTATAACAACGTTCATCATACATCCGCACTTTTGAATGATATAAATAATAATAATTTCTTTACAAAAAACAATGATATCCCATCAAAAACAGAACTGTGAGAAAGAAAGTCAAGTTCAATATTCAAATAAAAAGAATTGAGATCTTAAAGGGTACCGAGTTTTCACTTGGCAAGTTTTCGTGTTTTATATTATGATTTATATCTAAACTTCATGTTTATAGTGTGAAAATTTGGCACCCTTTTAGATCTCAATTCTTTTCGTGTTGAATATCGAACTTGGCTTCCTTTTTCACATTTATGTTTTTGATGGGATTACTATTTCACAAATCCACGGCGAAATGTCGTTCTTAAGTGCAACATTCAATTGTTTTTACGAGTTCTGAAATTAAGTAGTTTTGAACACCAATAAAGTGACGTGACATTATTATTATTGCGGTTGACAAATGACTGTGCATTAACAAGTTGTCTATTCTTCTACAAGAATTTATGACAAACATATTGTGTATAAGTACCCGCAGTGGAAATTTCGTGTAATTAATAACTTTTTATTTAAATGTAAAACTCATCGTATTTACAACAAAACGAAATACGCGTTTTATAAACTTTTTAAAAGCTCCACTTCCACCAGAAAATACAATTATAACATGAACCGAATTCAACGAATCTAGTTTTTGAAATAGATAGTGTACGTAAGGCGTTGAGCGAGTTTATCAGTCACACGAGTCGAAATTGCACAATCCAGTTAAGAATATAACGTCGCTCTCGATGAATACTGCTTCAGTCGACTTCTGATTGAGTGAGCTTATACAGCGTGTCCCATTTTAATGTCCCACCCCGGATAACTTTTGTCAGTGACCTTGAATGAAAAATTGTTTGGTACAAAAGTTGTACAACTTGGAGGGGGACATTCGATGGCACTAATACTTTTGACCTTGGGTATAAGGTTCAAGGTCATTCAAGGTCAACTTTGTTTTTTTTTAATGGAACGTCCTATTTTTGACATCGGCAATCGATTGCGCGTGAAAAAATATGAGACTTTTGTCTGAAACTTTTTTCGAGAACGGGCAAATTTTCTCAATTAATTTAGCCTTCAAAATTGAAAATTTTTGAATTTTCAACTTGAGAATGGTGAGATTTTCTTCAAAAACAATAGGGCTTTTCATATTTGCATACCAAACATTCTCCCAAAATTTTGTTTCAATCCGTTCATCCGTTTGACCTGTATAGTGTTCACAGACTAACCGAATAACCGACTAACAGACTAACAGACGCACAGAGTTTTGCCCGTTCTCGAAAAAAGTTTCAGACAAATGTTTCATATTTTTTCACGCGCAATCGATTGCCGATGTCAAAAATAGGACGTTCCATTAAAAAAAACAAAGTTGACCTTGAATGACCTTGAACCTTATACCCAAGGTCAAAAGTATTAGTGCCATCGAATGTCCCCCTCCAAGTTGTACAACTTTTGTACCAAACAATTTTTCATTCAAGGTCACTGACAAAAGTTATCCGGGGTGGGACATTAAAATGGGACACGCTGTATATTACAAAAACTGAATGTTGCTTCAAGCGAAGCCCTATGATTTCTCTAGAATCTCTTTGTGAATTGATTCAATCGTTTTTGCGTGATGTTTGCACACACAAATATACAAAAGTTCCCAAAATTATCTATTACTTATCCTTCATCCCCACCGATTATTATTTATAATTATTTTGCAATTAATTATTTCAATACACAAACGCACAAAATGTACTGCAGTTTTATTATATTCACAGAATAGGTTATTTCCAAAATTCACGTTCACGCGCCTGCTTCACACCAATAAATTTCTACATGAAAGCGAAATGTAACATAATGCCGATTGATTTTACAGTTTTCGAGTGCGTATATACTTATAGTATTTATATAAGAGCTGTAAAAAAGTTCAAACGAAAAACGACAAGCGAAGATTGGAAGCTTTGTACACGTTTTCAGAGCTTTAATTAAATCTCTGTCTTTTCTTTTCAACATCAAATGTTTTGAAAGCAAACAAATCAAGCTGTAAATAGCCATACTTCTTAAGCGGCAATTGTTTTTGTCACAAAACGATGCAATAATAAAAACAAGTGATGTTCACGAATCACCGCACAAATGAAACGAAAAGTAGAGAGAACAAAATTAAAAAATTAAATATTTTAATTTCGATTCAATTTGCACAGCGCGCGTGAATAAAAAAAACTTGATTTACTTTTAAAGTTCGGATTTTGAAACGATCTTCCAAGTTTGTCTTCTGACCTTAATTAATTTTTTTGACTATCTTTTTTGTTATTTTATATATAGAGCGTTATAAAAAATCTAGTATGGGCAATAATCGACTACTTGCCCTGGAAACGACTCTGAACGGCCGTACATCAAACTGAACTATTTTTGTAGCTGCCGAAAATTAGTCTGTAAAAATAAACACTTTTGAAGAAAATAAAATAGAAATATAATCCAAGTAACGCTTTGAAATTCTCGTGTTATCGTTATTATTAAGTATTTTGAAAAATCCAATTATACGAAAATATGAATTTTGCATTGATGGGAAATTGCTTTCCTCTTTTGCCGGCGTCACTATATTATATGAATATATAAAGCGTCGGTATCGGACGACGCAGCGAACGGGTAAATGAATAAATAAAAAAGTGCTTCCATACTTCCACGACATTCGAACTCAGTAGAATCGATTCCGAATCGTCGTCGTCCTTGTGAAATATTGTTCATAAAAGCGATGCGAAAAACCGCGATTTAGCCAATCAGACGTTGGGATTGTACGGAACTCGACGTAAAATATGCGAAAAAAAACACGAATGTATACATCAGCTGTCTTTGTAAGCGTGAACTAACATACCGCCCGAGGGCGTGATTTATAAATACGGTGAAATTTGTTTTCGCGGGAGAACAATAAAAAAACGCTGTAAATTACGAATTAGTTGCGTCGAATACATACTACGGTTCGACTATTACAAGTCATCATTTCTCAGGATCTAGGTCGAGAGCCTATCGATTGATTTGTCAATTTGTTATTTGCAAGATAATAATTTGAAAATATGAATACAACGACAGCAAAGGACCCCGCACAAACCTTATGGGATTTAGTTGTCGGTTGAATTGATCCAAAATTGGTCTATTAACCGTCTTCAACAAAAATGAGGAGGTTCTATGTTCGACTGTATATTTTTTTTGAAGTGAAAACTTCTTTAGCGGCGTTGTACACTTCTTTTGTAATGGGTGAAAATGTTAAACTCGCGTCAGGACACGTGACCTGATCGAAAATTCGTAAGACGTTAATATTCAAGTTTTCACTTCTGCCGGCACTCCCAGAGTGCAACCCGTGTGTTTTTTTTATGTATGTTCACCGATTTCTCCGTCAATTATGGACCGATTTTCAAATTTTTTTTTATTCGAAAGAGTGCACTTTCGAGGTGATCCCATCGGAACCAAGTCAGGATCTGATCCGGAGAAATCGAGGGAAACTCTCAAATTTCAAATGCACGCATAATGTTTTTTATGTATGTTCACAGATTTTTAGTGTTAGATTAACACTTAAAAGAGAAAAATAAAATATTTTTAACAAAAAAATTGAACCGACTTCACACTAAAAAGTAAAAAATAATTGCGTATTGAAATGTTTTGGAGTCGGTGTCAGCCAAAATGAAATCTATTCCGAGAACTACACCGATTCCAAAACATTTCAATACGTAATTATTTTTTACTTTTTAGTGTGAAGTCGGTTCAATTTTTTTGTTAAAAATATTTTATTTTATAGTTTAAAGTGTCCATTGGGCGCATAGTCTAAAAACCAATAGATTTTTAGCTACAGATATGTTTAGCTAAAAATCTGTTGGTTTTTAGGCTATGCGCCCATGGACACTTTTACTTAATAACCTTTAAACTATTAAATAAAACCATTTTCGGTCAATTTAACTAATAGTTTCTGCCTTTACTTGATGAAAATCCGTTATAAAATAAAATAAATAAAACAATTAAGTTTAAAAAGATTTTCACTTTAATTATAAAAATATAACATATGTTTCGCTGTCACAGCAGCTTCATCCGATATACAGAAAGCTTAAGAGGCTCATCAGTAAAGATGATTTAATAATTCCGGGAATACTAAAACAACATCCCGAAAATATTTTATTTCTTTTTTTATAAGCCCAGCACATCAATAACTTGACCTTTTGTATAGGGATCTAAAAACAGATAAAAAGGGTCTCTTTTACGGTTTGTGTCCGAAACAAATTGAATGTAGATAAAGCCTTATTGTTCAATTTAAAACAGCCAAGAAGTGTCGATAAGAACAGAATCGCGATGTATCCACTCTAATATTATATCATGGAAAATGCTTCTTGCCAATCGATGGTGACATTGCTTAGTGCTGACAGCGGCTTCTTTATTGATAATCTGGCATCGGGCGCGGATGCTGAAACTTTTACATTTAAAAAGACTACTTAGAAAACATTATATTAACACGTCACCTTGCATTAGCTAATTATTTAACGGCTGTACAGAATAGGAAGAAGACAGGGTGTCGCTTCGTCTGCGTAAAAAAGTTTCTCGTTAAAAATTCACTTATGTATAGGCTTTCATACCGGAATTCATAAATTACAAACAAAATAATTAATATCGGAATTTAAAGCGGTTCTTATTATTACTAGTCGATAATATTATATAACAACCTTTAAACATTAATGCTGGGTTGCAGAAAAGTATGTCAAAATAATTGATTTGACAATGACCTCAGCTTGTGAACATATATATTTCTTCATAAAAAATTGGTTGTCTGTAAAGTCGGTTTACAGACGATAGTTTTACGTGATAACGTATTCCGTAATACATAACCTAAATTCTACATATAATAATTATAATAATTCGAATCTATGATATTGCATCTTTCGCTTCAAATTTAGGTTAATTTTATGTATTAAAATACTCACCACCTATAATAATAATTGTTTTTTTTAACTTTCTTTCTTTCGTTTTTATTTTAAGTCTCAAAGATTAATTGTCATAATATTTTGAAAACAATTGTTTCATTGTTTATATAAAATTCCAAAACCTACTTACAATATTTAAATATTTTCATACGTCAAAAAATTGATTTTTATAATGATAAAATTTGTATGAAAACGATTTTTTCGAGAGATGAGACCTAGCTAAAACGATTTTTTGCCCCCCAAAATCCCTTTTCAGTAAATTTCATCCAAATCGTTAGGGCCGTTTTCGAGAAAAGCACGCACAGGGTCAGGCGGAACGTTAGGAACGTTACACTTTATCGTGCATGCAGCCGGTGTTTCATCAATTTATAAGATTGGTGATTCATCAATTTATAAGACGTTATCACGCAAAAAGCATAGTAGAGTTTTAAATCGATCCTGCTCGAAAAATAATTGATCGATTGAAACGATATTTTTCAACTAGATATACACATAGTTTTTTGTACAGTTTCCACTTCGGAACAACTTTTTTCTACGCATTTTGATCAAAATTTAGCTTGAAAAGCGATCTATTTCTATGTAGAACAATCATTAGTGTTAGATACTTTTTACAGAACTCCCAGTGAAATTATTAAATCAACAAATTAAAATCTTTCCCATCAACAGAACTGTATCTGGTGGTGGGAAAGGGTATGGTTCTTTACACAGGCGTTTCTCAACTCTCTGAAACCTCATACAATTAAATTCAACCGTCGCAAACCCTCCGTAAAAACTTGAAATATTTGCGCACAATCCACAATTTGAGAATAGAACAGAACTGTTGTGAGAACACTGCATCCATTGTCAAAGATCAACTACTATAAGATTTGACAAGCATAATTTGAATCAAACACACACGATACAACTGTTTCACTACAGTTCTATTGCGTATAACGTGTGAACGTGTGTAGTTTGGGCGAACCATCCAAATCGCTTCGGTAAATTCCTGTGAAGTCAACCGACATGTAATTGCGATGGCTTTCAAGGGCTGTCCTTTCGGGAAGCCGGTCGTCGCACGTCCACGGTTCGCCGCCGTCGGAGATTAATGATGCGCCGGTAGACGCGTCCGTTCGCACGATACGCGCGACCCTCCGCGCCATACCCTCTGTTATAGTAGATACCTACTTTACTCACTGTCTATCTCCGCCACCTTCGCACTATATCACCTTCTTTCGCACCAGACTGATGAGTTTATCGCACAGAATTACTCGGCGCTTGTACAGACTGCAACGCCGGGCCATCACCGCCATTTTTGACGTGATAACGTCTTATAAATTGAGGAGCTTGTTTGCAAAACTTGACAAATCCATTTTAAATAAAAATCGAGTTATATATCGTACGTCAGTATTCAGCCCTAAACAAATCGGAATTTCTGGCTATTTTTAATCTAAACTCAACATATCATATTATACGAATTAAACGACGAAAATGGCGTTTGTGATCAAAAGTTGACAAATCCCGGATTTGTCAAGTTTTGATCACGAACGCGATTTTCGACATTTAATTCGTAATATTATTATGGAATCTCTGATGTTTTATGTGTATTTAAATACTCATAAAACGTCAGAGGTTCCATAATAATATCACAAATTTCTATTTTAATATTGCTCCTTTCTTCCAAAACTTGACATATCCAACATATTTGTTTTCTTAACTTAACAAATCCATTGCTTGTTTTCAAAACTTGACAAAGCCAAAAGTTTTTTATAAAAAAAAATTTAAAAATTTAAACTTCCATCTTTGGCTTATTTTAATACAAAGACTCAGCGCTACCAAACGAGCCCAAAACAAAACAAAAGTTTATCAGTCCTTCGATGTGGCGGGTTTTTTACCTTTTCTGAGGATATTGGTTCTTTGGATTGGTCAAGCTTTGCAAACGAGCTCCTCAATTGATGAAATAAACTGATGAAACACCGGCTGCATGCACGAAAAAGTGTCACGTTCCGAAATGTGTCACGTTCCGCGCACGATCGGCCCAATTTTGACAGCTACTAAAATTTAGGCTATGTATTATTCGAGCGGAATACGTTATCACGTAAAACTATCGTCCGTAAACCGACTTTACAGACAACCAATTTTTTTTCTACTCTTTTCTGAAAGGATATTTTTATCGTGTCACAAATAGAAGAATGAAAGTATAGAGACTTTCAGCAATCAAAGAGATTTGTCTCATATTCAATTAAAAGAACTAAAGATTTCTTTATTCAGGGCTATTCCGCTCTTGTTAACCACCGTGATTGCCAAGTGTTTATCAAAATAAACACTCTGCGTAATCACTTTAGTGTATGTTTCGTATTCTGCTAAGCAACGTGACTAGTTTTGATGTCGAAAATAGCGGAAAGTTTCAGGGATGGCCTGCAGGGTCAAACTTCTTTTCAATTTTTTATTTATTTCGATCACTTCTCATAAATTTTAATGTCATTGACTACACCATGCCAGTATTCATTTTATATTTGTTTATTGGCTAAAAAATAACTCGAAACTCGATTTTAAAACAGCCCGCAAGAAATACATGCAGCTTTTGACTCGCAATGTCTATCAATGTCTATCAGACCTATCGCTCTTTCGTATTCTTCATTCCATGTCTGCTTTTTCACAGAATATTAATAATGAATTCTGTGATAAAAGTAGTTCCGATCTTTTATACGCCATTCGTTTTAAAACAGCTGCCGTAAACGTGATACCGCACCGTCGTCGTCCCTTCGCCCCCTTTTTCACTTCTGGCATCCCCTTAAATGCCTGCTTTCAGAACAAATGTTCGGTGAGTGTTCCGTGCGCCCTTAAACTTTACAGAAGCACCGAGCAATTTTTTATTATTAAGCTTTTTATATAGAGAAACGCCAGGTAAGTATAATCTGTCGGAAATATTCAGATCTATTCAAACAAATTAACACAGAAATTCTTAGAAAAATAAGTTTTGTCTTCACTTTATATAGTTATATTGTAGCTTTTTCCCGCGGCTTCACTTTCGTGAACGTCAATTCGGTATATACTGACAGAAAACGAGCCCTTACATTTTTCGACAACTCATAGATTTTCTTCAAATTAGGTATACACAATAAGTAGAAAGATGCGCTGAGCTCAAAAATGCAAAGAAAAAGTATCTATCTCATTTAGTTTAGAAACTACGCGTGTTTCAAGTTTTCAACGATTATGGCCCTTAAGTCCCAAACGAAAAATTTTAAAAATGATATCAAAGACTTTGTAAACTCGGAAAGTCGTTCTCTATCAGTGTAGGTAATTTGAAAACGAACGAACGGTTAGATTTTCCAAAATTAAGAAAACAACGTACTTGGCGTTTTAATTTCACAAATGCAAAATTTTAAAATCGGATATACACAAAATTTCGCCATTATAATGATTAAATATTAGAAAATTAATATTAAGCTACCTCTATTAATGTTGTAGCTAATCAATTTGTGCAGGAAAACCTCTTGAATCGGGCATTAACTCTTTTAAAATGAGGCACAAAGGTACCATTGCATCCGATAGACTCGTGATTACAGTAGCATTAAATTAAACGCCTGTGGCGCAGGCAATTGCATTGCATTTATGTATGAAGGATTGCCGGCTTGCAGGCGTTTTATGCTATTTCCATGATATTTCATAATATGCAAACTACAACTAGTGATTTTATGAAGTAATAGCGGTTGGATTTTTCTGAAATTAGGTAGCCCCCGAGAAAATGATGCGCAGAGTCCAAAAATGCAAAGAAAACTTGCGTACCTATCTTGTTTGGTTTAGAAGTTACGGATCTTTTTCATTTTTGGGGTCTT
Source organism: Xanthostigma xanthostigma (assembly GCA_963575645.1). NCBI lineage: Eukaryota > Metazoa > Arthropoda > Insecta > Raphidioptera > Raphidiidae > Xanthostigma > Xanthostigma xanthostigma. The sequence goes on from OY754472.1 coordinate 296,079, forward strand.
TTTCAAGTTGAGGAAACCTATTTAAATATACTCAAATTTTGTTAAAAATGTATTAGGTGTATACGATAACGCGCAGGGTTTCTTTCTTCTTTCGTTTGGAAAAAACCGTGTGATTTGACAAAAACCATCAACTTATTAAGCTCAAGCAAAGAAGAGGTGTTTCTTGTTAGTGGGAAACAAACCATAATTAGCTTTTACCGGTCGACACGACGTCGCAAGTACATAAAATCATAGATTTGGTGTTCAAAACCATACCATTGCTTAAGTTTCGAAAAATTGCGTCCGGTGTCTCTAGTATGTACAAATTAGCTAGTGTTACATGGTAGCATAAAAGTTTGTCCGGTGTCACTAGCGTGTACAAATTAGTCTGTGTTACATAATTGCGTAAAAGTCCGTCCGATGTCGCTAACGTGCACAAATTAACTAGTGTTACATGATTGCTTAAAAGTTCGTCCGATGTCGCTAATATGTACAAATTATCTAGTGTTATGGTTGCATAAAAGTTGGTCTGGTGTCACCAGCGTGTACAAATTAGCCTGTGTTACATGATTGCATAAAAGTTCGTCCGATGTCGCTAATGTGTACAAATTAACTAGTATCACATGGCTGCTGTCAAAACACAAATGAACTGACACCTAACCGTAAAATATTGGCGGTGAAAAGTCGTAGTATTATTATTTATTTTTAATATTTCCTTTTTATCAGCAACTGGCCAAAGACAATAGTCAGGCCATTAACATTTAAAAAGAAAAAAAATTTCCTTTTTAATGACACACATTAACTCGTAATGCACATAATAAAAGTGATTTAGTGTTAATTTTAATACATGTCCAAAACTCAGCGAGCGTGTTGAAAACAATAAGAAACTGTTAAATTTGAGAAATTACTTTAAAACACGAACGCTACTTTTTATTATTGCAATATGGAAATAAACAGTACTATTGAAATCGGGAAAATAATTGCGACAACATCAGGGATTCGAAGATCGGCAGTCGCTTCGCTTTTAAGTAGGTTTGAGCATCTTCCAAAATCGAAAATAAATTGGGATGAATTTTTCATTAATACACACCGATATTTGTCCACGGTAAGCATTTTTCGACTAACGAAGAAAAACCAGAATTGAAAGGTTTCCGATCTGAAGCAGATCATTCTTGTGGAATCAGTTACCAAATCCCAAAACGAAAATACTTCTTGCAACATTCGATAGGTACCATATTATGATTTCCACCGTGTAAGATACAAATTTTGAAAATGTCATTCGCACTGCAGTGTAGGTAAAATATGTCGTCGTCTTAAAGTCAGATATTTCATAAAATATTCAACTATAGACTTTATGCGTATCCTTGAACAAAATGCAAACTGTTCAACAGCGATGGGCGACGGTAAATACCCGTCAAAGATTAAGCGTTCTTCCTTGAACTGTGCATGCTACACACTCCAGTATTCTGTGTAATGAGTAAAATAAGCAGATAATCAAATGATTTCAGCATACTTATGTACTTTTCAGGAAGCTTCTACAGTATATACCCATACAGAAGATACATCAACACAAACGCTCGTTTCCAAGTATCGGAATGCATTTTCGGTTGGAATTAATTTATTTCATAAGATTATATCACAATGTATTACACAAGGTATGTTAAAAAGCACGATAATTATTTTATGCCTCCACTACACACGTGGCCAGCACCGCCACTTACAGGCACTCACGATTGTGTAGAGGGCATATTCGTTGGTGCGTGGACATAATCGGCAGTAATCGATTGATTGTCGATACATCAAAGGAATGCGTGGCCAGCATCGTGCGCCCGTACACAAAATCGGACCGGCACGATTGTGTGGAGGGCTAGGCAATCATCGCGGCGATGATAGGCACTTATTTGAGTGGCGGTGCTGGCCACGTGTGTAGTGGAGGCTTTAAAAGAATATATTTTTGTTTGTCACAAAAGCAGAGTTGTTGGGGTATACCTAGCATCTATAAGATGGTTTTTAATTTGCATATAAAAATGAACGTACTGTTTAAAGGTCTCTGGTTCCTAAGAACAAAGCATATTTAGAGGTATCTTAGATAAAATTTTATATAGCTGATAAATGAGCCTACGACTAGATTCTGCCACTATAGATTACAAATTTCGAAAATGATTTTCTACCCCCTAAAAACCTGAAAAAATTCAACCAGCAAAGTCGCCGAGAAGTAGTGAACTGCCGCCGGTAGGCCAATAAGCCGTTTGAAAATACAGTTTAAATTTGTAGAAATTAAATGAAAAGCAGTTAAAAAAAATTGTCTATTAATTCGATATGTTTTTATGAATTAATATTTTTCATCTTTTTTTTTAGACGAAGTACTTTTAACAAGACGTGCTTCTATAATGGAAAAAATATTACATGCCTTTAATGACAAAGCGATGTCGAAATGTTGCCTGGAAGTGTATGCTTTTCTTATTCAAGAAGTCTTATCTAACAGAAAAGCCCGTCAACTTTTGACAGAACCGGTACCGGACGGTATGTTAATTTATTCGTATTTTTATTTTTACCAGGCGTTTCGAATTTAGTCGGAAATTCAGAAACTAGAGTCGGCGGTAAGAGAAAGTAAATGATTAAAATTCCAACTATCGAGCATAAACGAAATACATCATTATATTGTGGTCGAAAGTCTGCTACCGACAATGCTTTGAACTGATAAACTGTTTTTCTTTAAAACCACAACAAGTTTTCGTTTTCAGAATTGCTACGCTGTCTAGAAAGCGCCATTAATGAATGCAGCAGCGCGTCTAAAATAAAATATGAACTGCTAAAAAGTTTGCAAGTTATTGTCGACTACTGTCCCGTTCTTAAATTACGCATCTTGGCGCCATTAATCGTAAATTTATGTAAGAGCCTTAAAAACAAAGACAAGGTATCTCACCAGGAAATAATACTATTTACGTGTGTCCGTTACTTCAAAAGGGTACGTTTAAAAAATACAGCAGTTGTGCGAGGAAAAGTGGCAGTGAAAAGTTGCAACAATTATAAATATTAATGATGAGTATTTGGAAAGAATTCCGTGGCATAAGGATCGAAAATGAAGCAATACTGAGACTTTTTTAAATTTGCATTTAATACTAACGTCTCGATACGTTTTGTATCATCTTCAGAGTGTTCAAACGTATCGAAACGTTAGTATTAAATGCAAATTTAAAAAAGTCTCAGTATTGCTTCATTTTCGATCTTTATGCCACGGAATTCTTTCCAAATACTCATCATTAACTTCAATGGATCACAGTTACTCTATTTATTGAATAGAGTCAATCTTCATATAAATATTAATACTTATTTTAGAATCAAGACAGTCGTAATGTGCTTTGTAAAAATGGAGAAGCAATAATATCGTCATTATTTCACCTGTACAGGTCGTCTGAAAATGATGTTAAGGTGAGCCACGTTCTTTGCCCGGTCTTTACTCGTAATAACAATAATAGCCCAGAATATCCCATCGTCGGTTAAAGGACCCGTCCAAAACCGACATCGAAGTTTCAGTTGATCGTGAAGTTTTTTGAGACAGGAAGAAGTCCATAAATGAATACTGATTTCCTCGTTTATTTTTCAACAGAAATATTTGTTTGAGTTTTTCCACTACCAACTCGTCGTCCATCATCCGGCCGGTGCTCTTATGCCGGAGCCCCTCGCGTTCGCCAATAACCGAGAGACTTGGGCATCGGCGATGCGACAAATGAAACACGTGATTTTGAGCGAGTTGAAACGCATAAAGCCGGCGGACATGTGTGAGAAGTACAGCTGCAATCAGAAACACTGTTGGGACATCTTCTGCCAATTTGCCGTTGAATTATTCAGACAAGTAAATTTGAAAAAAAAAAAATAAACTCGCATTTTGTCTTATTTAAAAAGCTACAAATGCATTTTCTGTATTTTTATTTTTCAGTTTTTTCAGAACAAGTCTAGCCAGTCGCTAGATATTTCCATAAATAAAAACGATTCGACTGTTAGCGACGAGCCGGCTACTAAAAGACAGCGCGTAAGATCGATATCTTTATTAAATTTTATCGACGATATAAGCGACGTTACATTGGGACTTCCGTTACCGAGGTACGTTATGTTGGAAATTGAAGGACTGAAATCGGAGTTCTTTAAAAACCTATTTTATTGCGCCTTTACGTACGAACTTGTTTCCAGATTAAGAATTTTGACGTTATTGTTGACATCGTATCCCGACACTGTTTCTAAAGAGCTTTTAAAACCCGCGCTACAAAAGCTCGAAGCTTTGAACGGTTCGTTAAAAAATGCAGACGAAAAAGAAGAATTGGCTCGATGTCTAGCGGCACTGTTAAAAGCTCAGAATAATTGTGCTGCAAATATTACGTTGGACGTGAACTTGCTATGGGATAAAATCTGGAAAAGGTACCGTGATCAAATTGTGTGTGCCGAGAAAAGATCAAAACAAACGCTCGTATGGCGGTAGACATACTAGACCACACGTGTCTGAACAATGTAAAAACTAGTGGCATGCAAGTTGAGAAGGCCAGTTACTCTACGCCAGCTACTGTCGTAACAGTCCGTTCAAAATTACTGTCACTTCGAGGTGATCGGCCACCGCTTATTTTTGAAGTGAAAACTTCTTTAGCGGCGTTGTACACTTTTTTTGTAATGGGTAAAAAATGTTAAACTCGCGTCAGATCGTCAGGGTCACGTGTCCTGATCGAAAATGCGTAAGACGAAAACTTTTATTTATACAACGTTAGACATCTAGCGTTGAAATATCGTACATAAAAATGCAATCTATGATACAAACCATTTTGATCGAAAATTCGTAAGACGTTAATATTCAAGTTTTCACTTCTGCCGGCACTCCCGGAGTGCAACCCGTGTGTTTTTTTTATTCACCGACCGCTCTCCTTCCGCCAGGCCAGCAGCTCGCATCCTGCTCGAGTAGCCGTGTGATTTCTTTCGAGTACCTTGATCTTTTTTCGTGCAACTCAACGAGCAATAATAAATCTGTATTCGAATGATGAAGAACAGAGTTTTGTAACAAAGAAAATTTCACTTTCAGATTAATTGGTCTTCAGCCGCAAGACGCCGCAAACCACAAACTTCTGCAGGCACTCGTTGTACATCAGCCGCGTAATAAATTGATAAATGCCGTTCTTCAAATGTACGCTTCTCAAACCATTAAACCGACAGCTCACACCGTCGCGACATTGGATTATATTTTTCGAAAGGGTTTGGCGCCGGCCGCGATCGAAAATTTAAACGGTGAACCGATCAACACGAAAGAAATGATTGTGGCGTGGATTTTTAACACTTTAGAGGATCATTTTTTCAATGCGTGGAACGAAAATGCCAATTTTCTCTTCGCATTGATATTTAAAACGTACCCTGCGTGCAAAGTAATAAAAGAAACCGACGATCGCGTCGATTACTACGACGAATTAGTGTGGAAATATTACGCCGTTTGTTTTGAAAACGGACTCATGATCGACGAGAGCCGAGAAGAAACAAACGGTTTTAGTAATTGTGAATTCGTCATCGATGAAAATTTAAAGACAAACTTAGTCGGTATATTAATGAAAATAGACGCTTTTAACAGAGACTCGAGTGACTTATTTAACGTCGTAATGTTCCTTTTAAATATTCTTAATTTGTTTATAAAACACGGCGTCGTTTCGGAAGGTTCGAGCGACTACGCCGAATTGCTGTCTAGAGTGCTCGGACACCTTTCGAAATTCCAAGAGAAATTCCAGAAGTCGGTAAATTCGTTGCTTAAGAGAAATCTGTACGGAACTCTTACCGATGAACTAGAAAAATTGCAAGTTTTGTTTGACTCGGAATTCAACGAGCCTCTCGCATCCGATTTGCGAATACAAATTTCTAATGAACTTGTACAGGAATTATTTGAGATGTTGAAGGTTGACGTTGTTAAAGGTATTTGTTTTTCATCGGTCTTGCCAAACTAGTTTTTTTTTTGACGTGATAACGTCTTATAAATTGATGAAACACCGGCTGCACGCACGAAAAAGTGTCACGTTCCGCCTGACCCTGTGCGTGCAAGCGAGAGCGCAGTATAAGCGATAGAGAGTCGGTAAAAATATAGTTTGACAGCTACTAAAATTTAGGTTATGTATTACGGAATACGTTATCACGTAAAACTATCGTCCGTAAACCGACTTTACAGACAACCAATTATTTTTTTTTTTGAGAAAAGTTTAGCATCCAATTATCATGGTCAAAATTTGCAAACGGCATGTTGTTGTTTTTTTTTTTTACATAAATAATATATTTCCACGTTATTTTCTGCATTTTGCGCTGGTCACAAAATAGATATAGCGGTACTGTTGGCAGCTTTCGGAAAACTTGAGCGCTCAAAAATATACAATTAAATATCCGAAAACGCTGTCGAAAGCAAAAGATTTTTATGAAACCGGAACTGTGAAAAATAAAATATAATCGTAACATAAACTTTTAGACGATATGGATGTTGCTTATGAACAGTCTGCGTCTCAAGTTCATATTTCGGATAATGAACACGCAATGAATTCAACTACAACCGATTTTCAATTGCTAAAAGAAGCTCAATTTAAAGCGTTCCAAACACTTTGTCATTTCATGTGCATGTCATCGAAGACTGCGCGACATATAAATATAGTGCAAAATGGAATTTTCAAAACATTGTTGGAAATTAATATGAATTGTACACAGGTAAGAAGTTTATTTCGTATTCACTCAATAATAGTCATTGGCGTAACTAGTAGTCTAAGTCATTCATCGCGCTGACAGGTCATGACTTAGCCTACAAGTTGCGCCCATAATTTTATTCAACAATTGCGCGTTATTCATGTTTTAATTATTGTTATTGATGAGATGTTGTAAATATCTATTTATTTCTTTATAAAAAAAAACTGTCAATACTAACAGCACCAAACAGCACGATTCAATGTTTTGGTTTGAGGTTAGCCGGTTATGAATAAACTCCATGTCGAAAACATTCGGCCTCTCAATTTTAGCCTCAATGGGTAACAACAGGGAGTTGTTGTTACCTACTATTTCGTTACGACTCAGAAAATAGTTACGTTTATTTTCATTACTCCACAATGGCCGAGCTAGTAGGAATCTTCATTGAGTTATGACAAGTAATTGTCACCAGTCGGTAAATGGCTATTTAGGGTTCGGTTTTTAGGCATGATAAAACATGAATAACGCGCATGAGTTGAATAAAAAAAATTCCGTATCGAGTCAATGTACTTATTATATCGAAAGAAATTGCTCGGTACGGTCTCAACTGTGATTTTTCAATTGTCTCGTTTATTTTATTCGTATCGATAAGTTTCCACGAGACTTTTAGAATTGATAATCATTCTGTAAACAGCTAATAATAATAATAATAAACCCTATATTATTTACTCGTTGCGATTGGTTTGTTAAAGTGAAACTTTTATTCTATCGCCCCGAATTTTTCTGGCCGTCTGTTGCATGTCGCATTACAGGCGGCCGCGGAGTAGGGGTAAAGTGAAAGGCGTTCGGAGTAGGCGCTCGGTAGAGCAGCCAAGGCCAATATGGCGGCGCCCATGGTTAGCATCAGCTGACCGTGTAGTATGTATAACACATAGTCAGTCTGTCATGCGGGCAAGTGCTGTACAGTGTTTACATGTTTTTATTCGTGTATTCATGTGAATAATGTTGTTTATAATCAATCGTGATGGATAAGTGTCTACAATCCAACGCCTACAATCCAATAAAAGTTTCGCTTGCGTCGTGGTTTCTTAAAACCACACAACTGTTTTTTTTTATACTCTAAATTTTCTATTTTTTCGCAGATGCAGTGTTTTTTCAAGTGCCTTGCCGGTTGTAAAGAGTCGTTTTTAGATTATTCTCACTTCAGTGCATTGTTCGCTCTAATTCCTAAAATATACCGATCTCAATCTGAAGACGATGAATTTATAATCGACATTTTGGACCTTATGAGAGGTAATTAGAACACTATCATTCGATTACAGTCGACTCTGGAGGTTGGCTAGTCCACGAGACGACCGGACAAATTCCCGCAAGGACAGAAAACGGATGTTATTTTAAATTCAACTCGGATGCGTATTTTTTCCCCGCCGTCGACTCAATTCTCCTTTAACTTTCAAACTAAAGAAGTTTCACTTCAAAAAGTTGGCCCCCATTCGAAGCCCTTCAGGTCACGGTTCACTTGTTTTCGGAAATGGACTAGTCGTAACTTGTTTGGAGATTGATGTATATTTCGGATAATTTCTGATGTGACAAGCGATTTTTTAAACTTAAAAAATACCGGTATTAAACATTTCTTAGAGAACTGTAATTAAGATTATTTGTCCTGCACTGAATTTCTGTGAAACGATGAGTCGACCGGAAGATCTAAAAAAGTCAAACAGTTCAGAATAGTGAATCAAAATATTTCGAGATGTTTTTGACGTGATAACGTCTTATAAATTGATGAAACACCAGCTGCACGCACGAAAAAGTGTAACGTTCCGCCTGACCCTGTGCGTGCAAGCGAGAGCGCAGTATAAGCGATAGAGAGTCGGTAAAAATATAGTTTGACGGCTACTAAAATTTAGGTTATGTATTATTAAATATGATATTCGAGCAGAATACGTTATCACGTAAAACTATCGTTCGTAAACCGACTTTACAGACAACCAATTTTTAACGAAAATACTATTCATGTATTGCAGAATTTCTTAAGCACGTAAATACAGCAGATGATCAGCATAAAAAGAACGTAATGATTATTTTAAAGAAGTATATTCTGGCCTGCAACTCATTCGAACCGTCAGTGTCGTTGATGAGTTTGAAATGTATCGATGAATTACGAAAGGTACGAGTGACTTATTTCGAAAATCGGTGTTTTTCATCGCACGTTGACGTTTTGTTTTTAATTCCGACAGTTGGATCCGACATTTTCTTGGGCCGTGCTGTCGCACGACGGTGAGAAGACCCCCATTTATATGAGTTTGTCGTCGTACCTGCGCAGCGACTACATAGATGTTCGATTCGCCGCGATCAAGATACTTTGTGAAATGTTTTCGACTACGGCAAGAAATTATATAGGAAGCGAAAAACAGACAATCCTTTTCGATGCAGTGTGTCGGTCGGTAAGTATATTTATTAATTGCCGGCCGCAAGGGAGCGCAGTTTAAAGACGAGGTCTGCGGGACCGAAATTCCCAGGGACTCGGAACGCGCGCGTGTGTTCTTAGTAGTGATGTGCCGGATATCCGATGGAGAAGAAAGATCCATACCGTATCCATTAGTTTTTTATGGATCTTTTACCTTATTAATTTTCAATTTATAGATGAAATTTTATATATATAGGTGATTAGGTAATAATGAAAACCTGTTAAATTCCATCCAGATTATTTTTTATTTTTTTAAATCGTATTTGGCACCTTTATATTGCAAACATTTATCGTAGTGAGTACTTTACTAATAGTACATAACTCAAAGGTACTAAATCAACTATCTTTATAATGAGATATTGCACATCGATCTTTGGAAAGAGACAATCTGTTATGAGAGTTAACTCTTAAAGAAGTCAATTACTTTTTCCCATAACAGATAGTCTCTTTCCAAAGGTCGATGTGCAATATATACCGCCGCGTACTCTAAGAAAGTTAAGATCCGTATCCGCTGATCTTGAAATCAAATATCCGTATTCAGATCCGTATCCGCGGATATACATTTTTAACGATCCGGCACATCACTAGTTCTTAGTATAGCTTTCGTTTTTATCCGGCCATCCGAGAAACAATGTACCCCTGTTGCGAGCCGGCGAAATATAGAAAACTTGACAATAATATTTTTTAGCTCATGCAATTATTTGAAGTGGATGAAAATGTGACGATGGGAGATTTTAAGTTGGATGAAGTCGCAAATCGAACAATGAGTGCGTTACATTGTTATGCGTCGATTGCCTACAAAAGTCCTGCGTTTAGAAGAAGGGTTTTCTTTTCTATTTTGGAGCTGCGCGAACGTAAAAATCTCAATAAAGGTTTGCATTAACTTTAATTATACATGAATACACCACACCGATGCGTGCGTGAAAATATTTCACCGATTTGAATTTCAATAATCTATCGAAAATAAGTTATTGTTTTTTAACTCCTCAATTTAAGGAGGTTGATGCGTTACAGTCCCAATCAAAAGTAAGTCGAATTCTAAACGGGAACTTTTCCATAATAAATTTTTACAAAAGGTTGTAAGTCGATGATACCAATAAATTATTGTCATAAAGGCATAAATATATAATTTTTTTTAATATTAATTAATTATTTCAGTATTTTACTTAATGGACTAACTTTTGAATTTTTTGTACAAAGTTAGGTTAGAAAAATTGGTTGTCTGTAAAGTCGGTTTACGGACGATAGTTTTACGTGATAACGTATTCCGCTCGAATATCATATTTAGGTCAGGCGGAACGTTACACTTTTTCGTGCGTGCAGCTGGTGTTTCATCAATTTATAAGACGTTATCACGTCAAAAAATAAATTTATGTAAATATCCGTATTTTACATATTTTTGCAGTAAATATTTAAAAAAAACAAATTAGAAGTAATAAAAATTAAAATTAAATCATGAAAAAGTTGAAAATTCAGTTAAAATTGTCAAGAATAAAAGTCCATAATCAAAAAGTGCTAAGGTTTAATAATTTTTTTTATTGATTAAAAGTCTCCTAATTAAATTGGAAAAAATATTAAAATACGCGTAAGACATCGATGCTTTACATAGCTAGTTTTCGGAACTGCTGACATTATTTGGTTATTTGCAAAAAATTAAAATGTACCGTTTGCATGCTAGGTTGACATATTTTCCATAAGACTACATGTAAAAGTTTTTTTTAATTTTTAACTTTATAAATCTCCTAATGATTTCGGATTTTTTACAGAAAAGTTTGTCATAAAAAAATCTATTAAAAGAACTTTATTTAAGATTTTTTTCATTATCTTCGTAAAACGGCTCAACCTCCTTAAATGTATTAAGTTGACATAATTTAATACGATAATTTTACAGAGTCCCTTGTTTGATTATATGTGTGTTTATTGACCAGTTCAGAACTCCCAAAATGTCTTCGGGCACAACTGCATGCTTGTTGGTCAAATCGGACTCTTTAGTCTGTTCGAACTTCGTTCGAGCGATTCTAGAACTGTTACCAGGCTCAGACAATCGAAAGAGTCCTATTTGGAACCCAAAGGAATGGTGAGACCTCTGGTGAGGAATACGCCGAACTGCCCCAAGGGGGCTAGACCTAGCCTCCATCATGCGTTTCTAAATCATTGTTTACCTTATGCCTCTATAGTTTACCTGTCAAAAACCCCCCTTGGGGCAGTTCGGCGCATTCCTCACCAGAGGTCTCACCATTCCTTTGGGTTCCGAATAGCAAGCACGCGGGTGTGTTCCAAGATTTCTGTATTGCCGACAGGCGCTTCGAGAGTTCGGAACCAGCTGAGAACTTTTCAACTTTGGATTTAGCTATAAACCAAACGCGCTAATCGTCCATGCCTTGTATATAGAGTGACGTTACGCCGATGAAAGGGGTGTTTTATAATTTTTCTTTTATCCTGAATATTTAGAGACTTGCGTTTCCAGTTTATTTTTAATTTCGCTTTTATTACAGTAGCATGTATCGATGAAGTATTTAAGGTGTTGGCCATCAAGCTAGATATAAAATCGGCACGTGACTTGTTGCATAATCACATCAATTACCTGATTACGCACTGGCATTTTCAAGACTATCCACTTGAAAAATTTCCATTTTATTTGCTGAATTTAAATAACGCCGCGGATTTCTTCAAACAATATTTGGGTATTGTTATCCCGTTGTTGATTCAGTCAGATAAAATGGAAATTGCGCAGCCGATTGTTGAATCCGTTGGGGAAGATGCTCTAATAAAGGTAACTTTTTGTTTCGTCTTACTCAAAAATTTTTTGAATTATTTTTGTACGAGAAACAAATCGCGATTTCAAATGTTTTACAGACGATTTTTCCTCACGTGGCCGCCCGTGTTTTCCCGACATTGGCTGTCGAAGAGAAGTACGATTCGTACGGAATTAAAGAACGACAAATACACATCGCGATGCGTCTGCATCAAAATTTCCAAAAATATTTGAACCCGGAAGAAACGGATAACTTGTTGGAAAATTGTTACGATAAAGTAATTGTGCAGCTTTTGGAGGCAATGTATGACGTCGAACATTTTCAAAACAAATTTAACATCGAAGTCATCTTGCCATATCCCCGGCCGTATTGTTATAAAATGGACGTTATAGCCAAGACGTTTCAGTATGTCGAGGTATGTGTGCGTTCACTTTTTTTTTGAAGTGAAAACTTCTTTAGCGGCGTTGTACACTTTTTTTGTAATGGGTAAAAAATGTTAAACTCGCGTCAGGCGTCAGGTAAAGTAAGAACTGGGTGAGCGAGAAAACTCTCTAATTTATACAACGTTAGACATCTAGCGTTGAAATATCGTACATAAAAATGCAATCTATGATACAAACCATTTTATTTACAAGTGTTGCCAATAAATAAACAATGCTTCTAAATGCAAAAAATTAAGACGTTAATATTCGAGTTTTCACTTAAGCCGGCACTCCCGGAGTGCAACCCGTGTTTTTTTATTATTTATTTCTATTGGTCAAACAATTTAATTCATAGTTAGGCCGGCTGCATGGCCCGTTTTCGACTGTTTCGTTTGCTATGTACTAAGTCAAAATGGAAAACGCTTTGTGTTTGCGACTATTTATTTGTTCTTTTCTCACTTTTCCAGACTAGAATCCACAAGACGTCACTAATATTGAACTTGGCACTCGAAAGTCCAGAAAAGTTACAACAAATGCTTTTAAAAATGACATTATCGATTCACAATCAAATTTTGTTAGAGGAGAAACTTTTATGTTTTCATCGTTACTGCGTCTTCGTCGATTACATTTCCGATAATATGAACGACGCGGCCGTCGAGAATCTCACTACATTTTTAATTTACGACATCTGCCATACTCTGATCGAACTGACCAATCAGAACTTCAATACGCTGGGAACTGCGGCGTGCTCTTATTTGTGGGATTTTTTTGCAAAATGTTTGACGAAACATTTGAAAATATTGCAAGAATTGTTTCCGAAAATCGTTTATGTTTTGATACCTATCTCTGAATCGGACGTAGAAAGCAGCGCCAAGTGCCTGTCCTTTCTCGAGTATTTAATCATAAACGTCGGTAAATTCTTTTCCGACCAAATCGCGTACCTCGATCCTTTTCCCAACATTGACAGGTTCGAAGCTTTAAAAGTAAAATGCGACGAGCTCAGAAATAAAAACGATGCGGTAGATTTCTGTGATGAAATGCGTCGTTTTTTGAATACTAATAGAATCGAGTGCCACATAGAAGGACTTAAAAAATTACGAAAACTTCTATCTTCGAATAAAGAACGGTTAAGGAATATTTATATGGCTCTACAGAAAACGTCCGTCGTCTGCGAAGACAATACGAATTGTATATTATACGACTTAATTTGCACCTTGAGAAAACTGAGTTTATTGTCCAATAAAAAAGTACGTATCCTATTTAAATTTTTATTCAACTCATGCGCGTTATTCATGTTTTATCATGCCTAAAAACCGAACCCTAAATAGCCATTTACAGACTGGTGACAATTACCTGTCATAACTCAATGAAGATTCCTACTAGCTCGACCATTGTGGTGTAATGAAAATAAACGTAACTATTTTCTGAGCCGTAACGAAATAGTAGGTAACAACAACTTCCTGTTGTTACCCATTGAGGCTAAAATTGAGAGGCCGAATGTTTTCGACATGGAGTTTATTCATAACCGGCTAACCTCAAACCAAAACATTGTGTCGTGCTGTTTGGTGCTGTTAGTATTGACAGTTTTTTTTATAAAGAAATAAATAGATATTTACAACATCTCATTAATAACAATAAATAAAACATGAATAACGCGCAATTGTTAAATAAAATTATGGGCGTAACTTGTAGGCTAAGTCATGACCTGTCAGCGCGATGAATGACTTAGACTACTAGTTACGCCAATAACTATAAATCGATCGATGACACATAGTTTTTGTTACAATGTTTATTGTTTTCAGTTGAGCACCGAAGCGACCAAATGCCTCGGCGAGTTGGGTCCGGGTAATTTGGCCACATTTGTGCTTCCTTCGAAAATTTTGCCGTTGTCTGAAATACGTAAAGATCTCGACGCTGTATTATTAACGGCAGGCTACGCCCTCGTTGAGCTGTGCTCGCTGCTTGTCGATCCAAATCCGAAAGTTAAGTCTGCGGCCAGTGCCGCTACTTACGCCGTATTGAAGAGTGTCGAAGGCCGCAACGCTATCGGTAAGTGATATGACAAAATCGGCGACGCTCTTTGAAAAATCCAGAAAAAAACTACGTCAATTCCTCGCTAAGCGTTATTCGTATAATTCCACGAAAATTTTTACGTAAAAAACAAAATGCATCGCCCGAGTGTAGTATTTGTTGGAATATTTTTTCCGTCAAAATGAAGAAGAGAACGTTACACGGCTTATAGGCGACCTCTTTTCAAGTATTTTTTTCCCTTTTGTTTAAGATGTCGAAAACAGAGATACAAATTACGGATGTGGAAAAATAAACGTGGCATTTCTGTATCCGTTTATTTCGGAAGTGGAAAGAAAACCGAGACAAAAACTAATCATTCGTCGCGATGCGCTTGCGGAAGTCGCAAACGATGTAGAACTCTGGTGGCCTGCGGGCACATCGGACAAAGCGCACTCGAAATGGATTAGTAAACTCGTCTGCAAGTTACTCGCTGTTTTCCCAGAGGATTGTTTTTTGTATAGTTTAATAGACGTCTGCAAAGTCAAGGTACTTTTTGTGAAATTTATTTTTATCGTATTTGTCACATTTCAATCGAGAAGGCCAGAAACAAGGGGACTGAGATCGCTAGTTTGCCCACGGCGTTGATAGGAGATGGCGCCGCGATCTTTTTAGTTTCCTGCGCAATGCACTACTGCGCATCTTTTCAAGCACTACCGCGTTAATTGTAATGAACGGGTATCGTCGTATCAAAATATAAAAAGTCACTGCGCTAACCAGCAAACTCAGTCTCCTTGTTTTGGTCTTTATATTACGACTTATATCTTTAGTCCTTAGTAAAATCGACCTTAGACTGTGTCACAGGTTTATCATGAAAATCCTTGTCCCGGAACCTAGTCAGACTTCCGGGGTCTCCACATTCTGGGAAGTCGGGAATCTAGAAGATTAGAATTTTGGTCAGGAAAAGTCTGGGGTTTTTTTTTTCTATCCTGACTTCTGTTAATCGATTTAATTTAATTATTACTTTTTTCAGGCTTCGTTCAGTGAAGACTTATTTCCGTTGATAATAGAAATTTTAATGAGTTATAAATTTGGCGGTCACGAGAACGGCGACTTATTGAGTAGCCGGATGCAATTGTTTTTTGAAAAGTTTTGGTCGGAGGCTTCCTTCAGCTTGACATCGGTTCGCTGTATGCTGCGCGCGGTGAATCTAAATAAAATGCGCTCCTCTAGAAATCATAAGTAAGTGTTGACCGCAAACAGAGCATGCTACTATAAAAATTCTGTAGTTTAGGGAATGTTTTCGTGTACACCATCACGAGTACGTATTTTCAAAATTAGACCTATCTTCTTTGAAAAATCTATTAACTTAGTTGCTGGACATATTTCTTAAAAAAAAGACGGGTTGCACTCCGGGAGTGCCGGCGGAAGTGAAAACTTGAATATTAACGTCTTACGAATTTTCGATCAAAATGGTTTGTATCATAGATTGCATTTTTATGTACGATATTTCAACGCTAGATGTCTAACGTTGTATAAATTAGAGAGTTTTCTCGCTCGCCCAGTTCTTACTTTACCTGACGCCTGACGCGAGTTTAACATTTTTTACCCATTACAAAAAAAGTGCACAACGCCGCTAAAGAAGTTTTGTAAATAAAATGGTTTGTATCATAGATTGCATTTTTATGTACGATATTTCAACGCTAGATGTCTAACGTTGTATAAACAATTACTATCACTTAGAGAGTCTCACCCAGTTCTTACTTTTCCTGACGCGAGTTTAACATTTTTTACCCATTACAAAAAAAGTGTACAACGCCGCTAAAGAAGTTTTCACTTCAAAAAAATTGAAAATACGTACATCAATGTAGAGGAAAGCATTCCAAACCTTAAAGTTTATATATTTAACCCACAGCCCAGACCAAAAAGCACTGCTAAATGTGGATTATTTACACGTATGTCGAGCTGCTCAAAGTATTTCGGCACACTTCACGACCGTCTTTTATGCCGAACAATGGTGTCGTCAAAAAGCAGACAATTTGCAAGCGTCGGTCGCTCCGAAAACAGAAAGCAATAGTTTGTCGCTGCTCGAACAAGTTTGTGAATCAGAATCGTCTTCGAAAGGAGAGATGCTGCAGCAAATCTTACGCGAGGTGTGTGTTGCAATTTGTATATTGATTTTTGTCGCATCTCCGTCGATATCATGTGCATATCATATATATTAATACGCTAAGGTTAAAGATGTTTGCCTCCCTTTTTAGAAAAAACCTCACAATTTCTCCACATAAATTATATATCATTATACAGATAATTGCTTGCTCTACTGACATTGACAACTAAAAAATTTATTATTGCTTTTATTTTTGTAAACTAATTAAAATACAGCAACGCTGAACAACGTCTGCCATCTGACGGCTTTAATTTTGAAACAACGTCAACACTTCGATCTGTCATCTGACCTTCATATTGTAATACAACAGACACAATACTGCATACTGCCATCTGACGGCTTTAATTTTGAAACAGCGAGCAACGCTGAACAACGTCACAGCCAAGCTGCATGATGCCATCTGACGGCTTAGCTCAACGCTTTTGCTACTTGCGCCTCTATATGACAATTTTAGTAAAATATTTCTTCGATCTGTCATCTGAGCTTCATATTGTAATACAACAAAAAGAAGAACGTTATAAGCAGTGTGCAAAATTAGAAACGAATTGAATACCTGCAAACATATTTAAAAAATAATTTTGTAAAGTGATAATTATTTTAGTGCGAATAATTCGCACAGGTCACACTAGTTCTATTAAATTATTCTCGCATTTATAGGCCTACGTCAAAATCGGAGATCTCGACGCAGTGGACGGATGCGGTCGTCTGTATTTGCAGGACATCGATTCTCGCGCCGAACACTACAAATACAACGAAGACTGGCACGAAATGTTGCTCCACAACAATTTGAAGATGTCGAAACGAAAACCGAACGCGCCTCTTCAACGTTCCACGCAATCGATGAGTCGAATCGCGAGCTCTGAAAATAACGTTTTCAGTGACATGATGAGCTCGCTGAAACATTGCAGTCTCTATTACATTGCTGAAAATCTTTCTGAAAACAATTGCGAGATGGACTATGAATGCATCTGGCGGCTGGGTAAATGGAACGTGGACGATTACAAATTGGAAAAGAAAACCGACACTTTCGCTCGGTATCAGTATAAGGCGCTGAGATCGCTGCACGATAACGACAGACAGCAGCTGATTCCTTCGATTACCGAAGCCAGACTGTGCGTCGTCAACTTGCTCGCAAACGCCAGCGCGGAAGCGAGCAAAAATTTATACACTCCTCTACTCCATTTGAAGTTGTTGCAGGAACTGGAAGAGTTTGGTCTGACATTTTTGGAATGGGAAAAAAACAGTCGTGAAGATTTCAAAGAGATTCTGGCAAAATGGAACAGTAAAGATATATTCGAAAACAATAATTTTGAATATATTGAACCGATTTTTGCACAACGTTTGTGCTTGCTCAATTTGGCTAATAACAAATTTGAAGACGTGAATTTTAATGAAGAGCTAGCTAAGATTTATTTGCGTCTTACAAGTAAGTACCTTGCCGTTGCTTTACGAGTATCGCGATTAATGTCTTTCTTGCAAAGTGTCTGATTGGTTGTTCTGCTGCGTTGAGTTTCAAACGACCAATCAGACGATGTCGTGAGCCGATCGTACGGTTTTATTGATTAATGGGATATAGTACAGTCCGAAGAAGCCCCGTAGTCTCGATAATCACTTTAGAACTAATAGAACCGGTCCAGAACCGTTAGTACTGCACCAATAAGCACGCCTATAATCTTGACATCAGTGGCCACCGTGCGAATTTGATTATAATTTTTTTTTTTATATACAGTATGTAAACGCGTAAGGTGCACATAGGGAAATTAGCATTGGGAAAAAATAGTTGGATCAGAGTTAGCCATGACTGCATTAATTGTTATTTCTATTGAATTATCGTGGTAATCTTGAGGATTTCTATTTAATTTTGATTTATTTTTATTTTACTTGGCTTTTTTAATAATAAAAAGCCCTTATAAATCATTATTTTAATTTTTTTGTACAAAAATAAAACAAAAAAACAACTCCATCTGTTTGGAAACATTTCATTCAAAAATTGTCTGACTGGTATGATGTATGCGCGTTGGTAAATCAGTGACCCAATGTCTTTAGGTTCAACACGAATAGGCGGAGATATTTGATCTCGCACCATATTTAAGTATTTTTGGGAATTTAATGTCCCATTAATAAAAAAAGTCCGATTATGTTGTAATCATTTGAATATTTTCTTCGGTAGTATACACATTCATTTTACAAAAGACTATTATCTGTCAAATTGAAAAACAAGATTTCAATGCTCACTCTGATCCAGTCATTATTTCCCAATGTTAATTTCCCTATGTGCACCTTACGTGTTTACATACTGTATACAGGGTGAGTCAGACCACCCGTATCAGTCGTTTTTTTCGAAAACGGTTAGTCGTAGAGAGTTGTGTCAAAAATCTGTATTATAAAAGCCCTAATGAAGAATCGAATGGTGATATTTTTTTCCTCCGGAAAGGTCGGCTTCCCTGTTAGTTTGCTCCGGAGTGTTCAGAACTCCGGAATGTTAAATGGCACGATAGGTCGAAAGTGGTATTGTTGAAAAGATCTTTAAAAAATAAGCAAGTTTTGTAGGACATTTTTTTTTTGTTACTGCCACCCCTGTTAAGTAATATTCGTTTGAAATTATTAAATTAACATGTCAGAATAACATTCTTAATTTTAAAAGTCGACATTTAAAATCTAGTTACCTAATTAAACAATGTCACAAATGTTCAAACTGACTTCAATTTACTTCTAAACACTGCGGAGCTCTTCTAGATATGTTATGAGTACCTGGAAGTATCTTCCGACAAAAAAAAAACAATTGCAATTATTGAAAACTTATTGTGGCATAGTTTAATTAGGTAACTAGATTTTAAATGTCGACTTTTAAAATTAAATTCGTCATTATGACATGTTAATTTAATAATTTCAAACGAATATTACTTAACAGGGGTGGCAGTAACAAAAAAAAATGTCCTACAAAACTTGCTTATTTTTTAAAGATCTTTTCAACAATACCACTTTCGACCTATCGTGCCATTTAACATTCCGGAGTTCTGAACACTCCGGAGCAAACTAACAGGGAAGCCGACCTTTCCGTAGGAAAAAAATATCACCATTCGATTCTTCATTAGGGCTTTTATAATACAGATTTTTGAGACAACTCTCTACGACTAACCGTTTTCGAAAAAAACGACTGATACGGGTGGTCTGACTCACCCTGTATATATAATATTGCAGCGCTTGCAAGAAAGTGCGGTCGCTACGGTGTTGCGAAGAGTTCGATATTTGAAGGTTTGAAAATAAAAAAACTATCGGTGAATAAATTCTACCAACTTAAACTGGAAGAAGCCCAGCTAGAGTGGTTGAACGATCAAAACAAAACAGTCGGTTGCTATCTCTTACAAAAGTTGCTGAAGAGCGAGCATCGCAACATCGATTCAAGGTTGAAAGCGAAAATGTTTCGAGTGTACGGCAGCTGGATGTTGGAAACAAAGTCGGAAAACCCGGAGCAATATTTCAAGAAATCGCTGGAAATTTTAGACAACATGTCGCACATAGACGACGACATAATAGATGACAACGACAACGTGATCCAAACGTACACTGCTTTGGCGAAATACGCCGACTCCAAATATCAACAGGTAATTTTTACGTTTTAAAGTTTTAGTTCTTAACTTGGCCGCAACTGGAACATCGTGTCGCTAGACGTCTTGACAACGAGAGTGGAGTTAGCTTTGCCGGTCCTTTTCTATATTAAACTAGCGGTCCCGTCCGGTTTCACCTGGGTGTAAAAGAACGAATGGGGAAGGGAGGAACATGAGTACACACATTCATATTAGTTTACCGAGATGAATGTTGTGTCCAAATTTCATGATGATCGGAGTTACCATTCAAAAGTTTTTGTCTATAAAAATCAGTATTCATACTTTTTCTAACTAATAATTTTTTTTTTAATTAATTAAATAAATTTAAATGTAAGTGTTAGAAGAAAGCAATGTAGAAAATAAAAAAAAAAAATAAAAATGTATTCGCCCAACGTAGGGCTCAAACCCACGACCCTGATATTGACAGTCGTGTGCTCTACCGATTGAGCTAGCCGGCGTTGTATTCTGGCAACGCTAATATGAGTATATTTAGTTAGTGCATTTCACCTGAATAGAAGCTTATTTTTGAGATACATTTTGCAACATTTTTCATTAAAGCTCCGCTCCTAATGGTCGTAGCGTAATATTATATAGCCTATAACCTTCCTCGGTAAATGGGCTATCCAACAAAAAAAATTTTATTCAATTTGAACCAGTAGTTCCTGAGATTAGCGCGTTCAAACAAACAAACTCTTCAGCTATATTATATTAGTATAGATAGTCAAAGATCCGTTCAATAATTCAAACGATCAATCAATTCGAATCTTGCAATAACGTAAGTAATTTTCAAATAAGCGTTGTGGATTTCAATATTCATGTTATTTATTTTTTTGTTGCAGGTGCGTCAGTATATGAATTCGCAAGCGTTTGAAACAAAAAATAAATTAATGAAGGAAACTAAACAGGAAGCTCTCGAACTCCGAATAAAATTTACTAAACTCAAAGACAAAATGCCCGACGCGGAACGAAAGGCGATGATTACACGAGAAAGGGAGAGTAACATTGATGAAATCGAAATAAAAAGCACGCGGAAAGAGTTGGATGAATATTTGCTAATGTCGATGAAGTAAGTAAATTATTTTTGACGTGATAACGTCTTATAAATTGATGAATCACCAATCTTATAAATTGATAAAACACCGGCTGCATGCACGAAAAAGTGTAACGTTCCTAACGTAACGTTCCTAACGTTACATTATAAAAATCAATTTTTTGACGTATGAAAATACTTAAATATTGTAAGTAGGTTTTGGAATTTTATATTATAAACAGTGAAACAATTGTTTTATAAATATTATGACAGCTAATCTTTGAGACTTAAAATAAATACGAAAGAAAGAAAGTTAAAAAAAAACAATTATATTATTTGGTGAGTAATTTAATAAATAAAATTAACCTAAATTTGAAGCGAAAGATGCAATATCATAGATTCTAATTATTATAATTATTATATGTAGAATTTAGGTTATGTATTACGGAATACGTTATCACGTAAAACTATTGTCCGTAAACCGACTTTACAGACAACCAATTTTTTTTTATAAACGCAGGGAGTTTGAGCTATATTAATTTAACATGTAAAACTGTACAACACACGATATTTGTTATCAATCGTATTGTTATTTTTTTTTTGACGTGATAACGTCTTATAAATTGATGAAGCACCGGCTGCACGCACGAAAAAGTGTCACGTTCCGCCTGAGCCTGAGCGTGCAAGCGAGAGCGCGGTATAAGCGATAGAGAGGCACGATCGGCACAAGCGTCGGCTTGTACGCATTTCTCTCTCTTCTCGCGTGACGTCAGAGAGTTCATTAATGTTTCTTTATGACGTTATCACGTAAAACTATCGTCCGTAAACCGACTTTACAGACAACCAATTTTTTTTTTTTGTTCACAGATATTATTTATACAGTTTATCAAACCCCGTGAGCCAAACGTTCTGTCTCTACAGAATTTTAACGCTTTGGCTAGAAAACAAAACGCACGAGTGCTTGTCGAGATTAATGGACGAACAGTTACCGAACATTCCGAGCTACAAATTCATATCGATACTGCCGCAGTTGGCACCGCACATCGCAGACAACCCCGATATGTTTCCGGAAAGAATCAATAGTTTGTTGGGTATGCAGTGCGGAGTATTATTTTTGAAGTGAAACTTCGGGAACGTTTGCATGAAATATTTAATTTACGTTTATAATTATTTATAGAACGATGTGCCAAAGACCATCCTCATCACACGCTGCCGATCATATTAGCTTTGGCCAATTCTTATTTGGACACTCCCGACCACAGCACTCCGGATAAACCGCGAGTATCGGGAGCCAAGATGATTATTAGGCAGTTAAAACGCGATCCTGGCTTAAACTTGATAATCACACAAATGCAACATATGTCCGAAGCACTGGTGGAATTTGCTTACATGCCGGTGAGCTTGCCGATTCATTATTTCTTTTCGTAGTTTTTTTATTGAAGTGAAAACTTCTTTAGCGGCGTTGTACACTTTTTTTGTAATGGGTAAAAAATGTTAAACTCGCGTCAGGGTCACATGTCCTGATCGAAAATGCGTAAGACGAAAACTTTTATTTATACAACGTTAGACATCTAGCGTTGAAATATCGTACATAAAAATGCAATCTATGATACAAACCATTTTGATCGAAAATTCGTAAGACGTTAATATTCAAGTTTTCACTTAAGCAGACACTCCCGGAGTGCAACCCGTCTTTTTTTTTTTTTGTCTGGTTTGTTGGCCCTGGTTTTAACCTTCAGCCAGTATTCGAATTAAGAACAACTTTTCGTACTAATATTATAATCAAAACTAATGGACAGGCGGAGACGCGATAAAACAAGTGCAGATAGCAAACAGTTGAGTCTAGTTGTGTTGACAGAGGTCGCGAATGATTGAGAGACGAATATTTAACAAGACGCAATGAAATAAATTTCAGAGTTGAAGGGATATACCGTTGTGTTTATTAATCAGACTTATTCACGATCAGTTATTAATCTCTCAGATATAATATTAATCAAATCATATATATTAATACGCTAAGGTTAAGAATGTTTGCCTCCCTTTTTAGAAAAAACCACACAATTTCTCCACATAAATTATATATCATTTTACAGATAATTGCTTGCTCTACTGACATCGACAACTAAAAAATTTATTATTGCTATTGTTTTTGTAAATTAATTAAACTCTGAACGTCTGCCATCTGACGGCGTAACGTTAACACTTCGATCTGTCATCTGACCTTCATATTGTAAATACTGCATACTGCCATCTGACGGGCAACGCTGAACAACGCTTTTGCTACTTGCGCCTCTATATGACAATTTTAGTAAAATATTTCTTTTACAACAAAAAGAAGAACGTTATAAGCAGTGTGCAAAATCAGAAACGAATTGAATACATGCAATCGTATTTAAAAAATAATTTTGTAAAGTGATAATTATTATACTTATTTAGTGCGAATAATTCGCACAGGTCACGCTAGTAAATTCATATTATTTTAACGGAAATCGTGTATTTATAGGCTAAATCCGACAAAGACAGAAAAAGTGAAGAGCATAGCATACCGGCGCGTATGAAAATAGTTAAAATTAGAGATTTCGAAAATATCTGCGTGCCAACATTGAACGTAGACGTGCGACCGTCCGGCGATTATGAAAACATTATAGGTAACGTTAATAATAGGTTAGACGTTCGTCGATATTTATGATTTTGTTTCGATCATCGTGCTTCTAGGAATACATGGCTGGAAGGCTGTGTACATGAACGTGGGCGGTAGAAATGCTCCAAAAAGAGTTTGGTGCGTCGGCACCGATGGTAAACATAGATCTCAGCTGGTTAAGGGCCACGATGACCTGAGACAGGATGCCGTTATGCAACAGGTGTTTTCAATTATGAATCAACTTTTGGCCGACAGCAATTACCATAACCTCCACATTAGGACGTACAAGGTAACTAAAAATGTTTTAATAACAACAGATATTGTAACATCTCAAATCATATATATTAATACGTTAGGGTTAAGGATGTTTGCCTCCCTTTTTAGAAAAAACCACACAATTTCTCCACATAAATTATATATCATTTTACAGATAATTGCTTGCTCTACACTGACATCGACAACTAAAAAATGTATTATTGCTTTTGTTTTTGTAAATTAATTAAAATACAGCAACGCTGAACGTCTGCCATCTAACGGCTTTAATTTTGAAACAACTTCGATCTGTCATCTGACCTTCATATTGTAATACAACAGACACAATACTGCATACTGCCATCTGACGGCTTTAATTTTGAAACAGCGAGCAACGCTGAACAACGTCACAGCAATGCTGTATGATGCCATCTGACGGCGTAGCTCAACGCTTTTGCTACTTGCGCCTCTATATGACAATTTTAGTAAAATATTTCTTTTACAACAAAAAGAAGAACGTTATAAGCAGTGTGCAAAATTAGAAACGAATTGAATACCTGCAATCATATTTAAAAAATAATTTTGTAAAGTGATAATTATTATACTGATTTAGTGCGAATAATTCGCACAGGTCACGCTAGTTACGAAGATATTAGCGTATAACGTCGTCCAACTAATAAATTTTGTTTATTTGTTCGTTTGTTCTGTCTAGGTCGTGCCATTGTCGCAAAGAAGCGGAGTGCTTGAATGGTGCGAGAATACTTTTCCTCTGTCTGTGTAAGTACTAACCTTATTCGACGAAAAACAAAATGGTACTTTGTTTTTTCATTAAATTTAATTTTTTTTATTAATTAATTGTTTTGCTTTTGTTTCTAGCTATCTTCAACATGCACATGTCGATTACAATCCTAAAGATCTTACGCCGAAAAAATGTTGGAGCGTAATGGAGGTCAGTACAATACAGTCGATTGTCGTAAAAGAAGTTAAAATTGCCGAACTAGTATTTGGTTTTGTTTCTAGGATGTAAGATCTAAACCGTTGAACGGAAAATTGCGGACATATTTAAAAATTTGCGGCGCATTTAAGCCGGCGTTCCATCATTTCTTCTGGGAGTATTTCGGAGAAAGTCCGGCCCGCTGGTGGGAACGCAAACAGGCCTACACGTTGAGCGTGGCCACTGCCAGCATGGTCGGTTACATTCTCGGCTTGGGAGATCGGCACGTCAATAATATATTGATCGACAAGTCGACAGCGGAAGTCGTCCATATTGATTTCGGTACGTAAAGACATTTTGTTAAATTCGTCGATTGAATTTTTTGAAATTTATTTCACATTTTCGAATTGAAGGAATCGCGTTCGAGCAAGGAAAAATACTACCGACACCGGAAACAGTGCCTTTTAGACTTACGAGAGACATAGAGGATGGAATGGGTATTTCGGGGGTGGAGGGCGTTTTCAGAAGGTACGTAGGAAGTTGAAGCTAATAAAATTTACAATTTACTGTTTCGAAAGGTTTTCCGACATAAGTATCTAGACTGGAGAACGTATTTTCGGTATCTTTGTTTGTATCGGCACACGAAAAACAATTCGCATACCCAAATTAGAAATCTCGAATAACGCAACGACACGGCGTTATGTATTACTTACTAAGTTATAAATAGGTCATATGCATGTATTTTTTTTATATTTTTAATAGATTATTTAGTCAACCATAATACGGAAAAAAATTGATTATCATTTAAAAATGTAATATTATCACAAGAAAAAAAATATGAAATTTCACATTCAAAAATAGACAGTTTAAACAATCGGCCATGTTGGCGGGCTTATGTGACGTCACGATATATGATGCATGTCAACTTTGATGTCAAATAATAAAATTGTCAATGTTCTAAATGAAATTTATTTGTTGTTTTCTCTAAATACTGACGTAATCTTACTGTGAGACGACCCAGTCGCCATGGAAACTGTTATTGATATATACTCTGACGTCACGCTGCGTTTTGAAAATTCGAAAATAGCGCGTATTTTCTACGTTTCTATTTTATTATTTGTATTTTTTTCAGTGATTAGATTAATAAAATAACCATTACGATATGATCAGGAACTAAAATATATTTCAAAATAAAAATTTAAACCAATTTGGAGTCTCATGCATATGACCTATTAGATCGGTCTGAGTTGCGAGTGTCGCCAAAAAAGCCAACTGCCATCGGTTCACAATAATTGTTATTTCATTTTCCAGATCTTGCGAAAAAACAATGTCTGTGCTGCGAGAAAATAGTGAAGTAATTTTAGCTATTCTCAACGTGCTTTTGTACGATCCGTTGTACGTGTGGAGTTTGAGTCCGTCGCAAGCTATCGCGGTGCAAAGAAAGAGAGACACTAACACCGAAGAAGACGAAGATTCGATAGGTAGTGTTCTTTTGTTGTTAATAAATCCATCGATAGATTATTATTTACGCTTCAACAGATAGACACTCGGTTGAATCTATACCAATATATTAAGCTGAAGAGTTTGTTTGTTTGAACGCGCTAATCTCAGGAACTACTGGTTCAAATTGAAAAAATGTTTTTTTGTTGGATAGCCCATTTATCGAGGAAGGCTATAGGTTATATAAAATCAGGCTACGACCATTAGGAGCGGAGCATTAATGAAAAATGTTGCAAAATGTATCTCAAAAATAAGCTTCTATTCAGGTGAAATGCACTAACTAAATATACTCTTATTAGCGCTGTAAGAATACAACGCCGGCTAGCTCAATCGGTAGAGCATGCGACTGTCAATTCATCAGGGTCGTGGGTTCGAGCCCTACGTTGGGCGAATATATTTTTATTTTCTACATTGCTTTCTTCTAAGGCTTACATTTAAATATATTTTAATTTTATTTAATTAATTAAAAAAAAAATATTAGTTGAAAAAA
Source organism: Xanthostigma xanthostigma (assembly GCA_963575645.1). NCBI lineage: Eukaryota > Metazoa > Arthropoda > Insecta > Raphidioptera > Raphidiidae > Xanthostigma > Xanthostigma xanthostigma. The sequence continues at coordinate 323,019 of OY754472.1, forward strand.
GTATAAATACTGCTTTTTATCAACAAAAAATTTTGAACGGTAACTCCGATCATCATGAAATTTGGACACAACGTTCATCTCGGTAAACTAAGATGAATGTGTGTACTCATGTTCTTCCCTTCCCCATTCGTTCTTTTACACCCGTGTGAAAGCGGACGGGACCGCTAGTAATAAATATAATTACACTATGTTAAAAAAGTTGCTTCGATTTGACGGATCGTTCGTAGTCCGCTACTTTGTACAAAGTACTCGTTTAAACGATACGTCCTGAACATCAACGCTATTAGTGTTCAAAAAATGTACTATTATTTACTCGTGCGCGTTATTCATGTTTTATCATGCCTAAAAACCGAACCCTAAATAGCCATTTACCGACTGGTGACAATTACTTGTCATAACTCAATGAAGATTCCTACTAGCTCGGCCATTGTGGAGTAATGAAAATAAACGTAACTATTTTCTGAGTCGTAACGAAATAGTAGGTAACAACAACTCCGTTGTTACCCATTGAAACTAAAATTGAGAGGCCGAATGTTTTCGACATGGAGTTTATTCATAACCGGCTAACCTCAAACCAAAACATTGAATCGTGCTGTTTGGTGCTGTTAGTATTGACAGTTTTTTTTATAAAGAAATAAATAGATATTTACAACATCTCATTATAATTAAAGCATAAATAACGCGCAATTGTTGAATAAAATTATGGGCGTAACTTGTAGGCTAAGTCATGACCTGTCATGATTTTAGCATCCACATTTTTCTAGCAGTCTAAGTCATTCATCGCGCTGACACGCCATGAATGACTTAGACTACTAGTTACGCCAATTAACTATTGTGCGAACCCGTTAATGTGGATGCTAAAATCATGAAAAAGTCTATTCGAACTCCTATACTTAGTGGTGTAAGCATTCAACTCGACCCCTTCCTCCTCTCAAATGTTACGCATCCTCGGTATATTTACCAATTTACATAAAAATGCGTCACCTTCCCCTCCCTCTAAGAGCTTTACTTAGTTTATGAACTCTTTGATACAATCTTAAACAATTTTTTTAGGTCCAAGTCCTGAACTCGATAATGAAGTGAACAAAACGGCTGAAAGGGCTTTATTAAGACTTACTCAGAAATTGCAAGGCACCGAAAGTGGCGGCGTTATCAGTGTACAGAGTCAAGTCGAGCGACTGATACAAGAAGCTCGAAATCCGAAAAATCTGTGTCAGCTCTTTGTGGGCTGGCAGGCCTATTATTGATTATCAAACAATTCTCTACACTGTTAATTTATTTCCAGTTGTACTTTTAGCACTTTATCATGATCTGTTTTTTGTATATTATTATTTTTATATGCATAGAACTATTTTTAATATATTTAATTCAAGGTAAATAAATAAAAAAGGGAGTCTCTTCGGAATATTATTTCCTACGGTAGAATTAAGTTTTGCAGTGTAATTTTATTTCAACAGTCCTCGGATAACACACTAACAGACGGTTGCAGAAAGCATTATCATTATTTCTTCATATGAAAAGCATATAGTAGAGTTATAAATAAATAATCGATCGATTGAAACAATTTTTTTTGGCGTGATAACGTCTTATAAATTGATGAAACACCACCAGCACACACGAAAAAGAGTAACGTTCCGCAAGCGAGAGCGCGATATAAGCGATAGTCTCTCTCTTCTCGCGTGACGTCAGCGAGTAGTGTGCGTTCAACATTTGTTTCGGCTGTTCCAGCGAAAGCTACATCTGACAGATGGCCTAGATAAATTATATGGTTTGTTAACAAATATATAATATACAGATTGTATCAAATCAAAACAGTCCATAGAACATTCTGTGTGTAAGACAGAGACGATATTATATAAAGCACTAAAGCAGTAAGTAAGAATGAGATAAATGATCGCTAATAGTTACTGTGGTTATACAATCTGATAGTGTCGTCTTTGTTTTCTACAGTAAAAATCACAATTTTATCAAATTTAAGTATTCACTAGTGAAATTATTGATAAAATGGCTATTTATACTGTTCGGGAAAAAATCCAAATAATTAAATGGTTTTATGGTGGTAATTCAACCGCCGGCATAACAAATTTATTTGTAGCTGTCTTTGAAAACATTAATATTACAGTTTAGTTGTTTTAATTGATAAATTGGTAAAAAGATTTACAGTGTACGTAATTATTTATTTACGTAACTACAGTAACTATATTAGCGATCATTTATCTCATTCTTACTTACTGCTTTAGATCTTTATGTATCGTCTCTGTCTTACACACAGAATGTCCTATGGACCGTTTTGATTTGATACAATCTGTATATTATACATTCTTTTAAATGTCTTTTATAATTGCTTAAAAATATGTATTTTGCTTTGGTTGATCAAATTATTAGTCGGTAAAAATATAGTTTGACAGCTACTAAAATTCAGGTTATGTATTTTTAAATATGATATTCGAGCGGAATACGTTATCACGTAAAACTATCGTCCGTAAACCGACTTTACAGACAACCAATTTTTTTTAAACACATCTATTTACCGTAGTGTTTTGTACAACTTCCACTTGAAACAGAAAAATACATAAATAACTACCGAATCGATTTATGTAAAACTTACGAGGAACCACTCTGAAGGTATGCTCTACTAAACAGAACAAGAATCATTAAAATCGGTCCACAACTGGCGGAGATATCGCGGGAAAAAAAAAGATCGACACCTTAAACCCATCCACCATTCGCGTTTCAAGCAAACTGCTCCTAGCTGCTGAACGAAGATGTAATAATATTAACCAATCGTATTTAAGAGCCTTCGAATAAAAAGAAAACCTGTAGAAGGTAAATTATAGACGCTAAACAGCTGGGAACTGGGATCATCAACATCTATAAAATCTGCAGAATATATTATATGCGTATTTATTGTAAATTGTAAAATATATTATAATCGAATCATAACAATAATTATTATTCATTTACAATAATAATTTATATTAGGTACTAATATAATATTTATTTTAAACATTGCATTTGTTTTAAAAACACTAAACAAAAAAACACAAAAACCGCTTGCAATTATCATAAAAAAATCTCTTGCCTTTCCTTTCATAACCAATAAAAATATTATCTTTTCTAAAATGTTATACGAATCACTAAACTTAAAGACAAAAGAGCTACAACCGTTATCGATCTCCAGTTCGTGAGTCCGAACTAAAAAGACTACAGGAACAGAGAACGAACTTGAGCTATCGGAACGGAACGAAATAGTATTAAACATTGCCAACCGAAATGTGAATGAGACAAAGAGGAACGCATGCGCAGTACCGGATAGCGCAACCAAGCTTGACGACGTATTTGGTCTCACCCCCACTACTCAATTTCGATCTCCTCGTCCATAGTCTTCTATGGTTCTAACATTGACTGATATTTACCGTTCTTAACTTAGATATCTGTTCTTACAAAAAAAATCGCAAAGAAAATCTGATCATGCTTATATTTAAAAAAATAAAAATAAAAACAGCGTAGTATTACTTAATTTTGCAACTCAAATGTTTAAATACAACAGTTTTTCAATAATATTTTGATATATATATATTACATAATCATTTGTTTGTACAGTGATCACACGTCTTAGAAATATTTATTTTAAAATATTTAAAACAAATATTTTACATACTAAAAATACATTTTTATACTTACATTATGTGTTGTCCGCACTCGACGAGATAGCGATAATTTCGATAAGACAACGACCAAACTCTTCGAGTACTTGACGTTCAGCCTCTTGCGCAGACAACATGTTCCGTTCGGCCTCGTCAGCCCGTGCCAACAGACACTGACATATCGCTTCTATAACTTCGTCGGTCATAAATTTGAACGCTTGTCTATAAACAATAATACACATTAACTCACGCGACAAATACTAATACAACAAAACCTCTGTCTGTCTGTCTGGCTGTATTTGTTTGTACCGATATCATTCGAGATAATTTTGATAAAAACTTTAAAACTAACATAGGAGATTAACTGACATTATTGATGTGCCGGATCGTTAAAAATGTATATCCGCGGATACGGATCTGAATACGGATATTTGGTTTCAAGATCCGCGGATACGGATACGGATCTTAACTTTCTTAGAGTACGCTGCGGTAAATATTGCACATCGACCTTTGGAAAGAGACTATCTGTTATGGGAAAAAGTTATTGACCTCTTTAAGAGTTAACACTCATAACAGATTGTCTCTTTCCAAAGATCGATGTGCAATATCTCATTATAAAGATAGTTGATTTAGTACCTTTGAGTTATGTACTATTAGTAAGGTACTCACTACCATAAATGTTTGCAATATAAAGGTGCCAAATACGATTTAAAAAAATAAAAAATAATCTGAATGGAATTTAACTGGTTTTCATTATTACCTAATCACCTATATATATATAAAATTTCATCTATAAATTGAAAATTAATAAGGTAAAAGATTCGCCCAAAAACTAACGGATACGGATCTTTCTTCCCCCTCGGATATCCGCGGATACGAATACGGATATCCGGCACATCACTAACTGACATTAACACAAACCAAACAAGCATAGTAAAAAAAAATATCTTGGGACGCATTCTTTAAACAGATATATATAAATCCCAATTACTGCTTCGATTGTTTTACGCGCGTCGACTGTTTATTGGGATGTATAAAGATCTATTGTGAAAAACTTACTTCGCAGTGCTGTCTCCGAGCATCGGTCTGAAATTGGAAACGGTTTGTTGTTGACTCAATCCGTGCTGAAGTCTGTTTTTCGACAAAGAAGGTATCGCCACTTTGACCGACATAGACGAAGAGACCTTTGTCATGCTGGCCAACAACGAAGACATCGACGGATCGTCCAATACTGCAGACAGAGCGGGCGCAAGCGGTCTCAAACTTTTCTTTTCCATTGAATCTTCAATGTTTCGACAGCCAACGCATTTACAATTGCTCGAACATGCAATTTTTGCCTGTAAAACAATTTATTTATTTCGTAATTAATACTTGAAACAAAAATGCTAATTATTTTGAATCTGTCAAATGTTGCAATGATTTTTTTTAAACAAATTGTTTAAAATTTGAATATTTCAAAGCATAAATGAATATTATAATCGAAAAATTATTAAAATATACACACACCAAATTCGTAATAGTTTTCTGCGTGCAATTTCTTCTAAATTTAACAACAACAACAACATATGAAACAATTGATATAAGTGCATAGTTAACCAGATAAAAAAAAATTGTACAAGGTGTAGTAGAAATTAAAAGCACGACATAAAATCGAAGTTGACAAATTGATCGATAAGTAATTAATACCTCGTAACATTCGCAATAATTCTTCAAACATCCGGAACGTTTACAGTTGCAGCCTTTCGTATGTTTTCTGACAGTTTCTCCGGAATCGCGACCTTTCCCGATTTTTGGTCTAAAAGCGTTGGGATTTCTTTCGAGGCAACTTTTTATAGCTTTTTGTCTCTCTTCTTCGAAATCTAAATTATTGAAGCAATTCACGCAATTGCACATGTGACAAAATTCTCCGTTTGCAAAACAATCGCAATACAATTTCAAACACTGTGACTTCGTGCAATTGCACGGTTTGCGCGGCCTCAAGCCGTTCGGTTCCATCGAGCTACGATTCTGAGAACTGCTGACATATTCGGGCGAATCTTCGGGCGACGACACTCTCTCTTGTTTTATGAACGGCTTCGCGTTCGTAACAACTTTCGAATTTATCGTTATAGACTTGGGTGGCACTTTCTGAACGGCAGCAGTTTGATTTTGCGATTGCAGCTGAACAATTTGTGTCGGCCCGACTGAAAGAATTTTATGAAAATAATTTTATTGGAAATCTTATAGAGTAGTCAGTATTTTTTATACTTAGGACTATATTAAATGTATAAAAAATTGATTTACCTTGAGCCGATGACGCAGGAACGTATATCCGTTGTGTCTGTGTCGTTCCTGATTTTGCAGTAACCGTTCTTACCGTCTGGTTAACGGATTGGTTCGTGCCACTTACGGGTATTACCTGCAAACGGGAATATTGTTTAAAAAATGTTGTCTATTCTTACGCGTCGTTTTTTGCCGTTATGTGAAATACGTTTTTTTGAAACACCTTGTAAAAGATTGTTTATAAATGGTGTTTCCATGACTCCTCTATTACAAGCCCAAATGGCCCTAGCCGTTGGTAGTCTTAAAAACTAGCGTGATCTGTGCGAATTATTCGCACTAAATAAGTATAATAATTATCACTTTACAAAACTATTTTTTTAAATATGATTGCAGGTATTCAATTCGTTTCTAATTTTGCACACTACTTATAACGTTCTTCTTTTTGTTGTAAAAAAAAAAGACGGGTTGCACTCCGGGAGTGCCGGCATAAGTGAAAACTTAAATATTAACGTCTTAATTTTTTGCATTTAGAAGCATTGATTATTTATTGACAACACTTGTAAATAAAATGGTTTGTATCATAGATTGCATTGTTATGTACGATATTTCAACGCTAGATGTCTAACGTTGTATAAATAAAAGTTTTCGTCTTACGCATTTTCGATCAGGACACGTGACCCTGATGATCTGACGCGAGTTTAACATTTTTTACCCATTACAAAAAAAGTGTACAACGCCGCAAAAGAAGTTTTCACTTCAAAAATATTTTACTAAAATTGTCATATAGAGGCGCAAGTAGCAAAAGCGTTGTTCAGCGTTGCCCGTCAGATGGCAGTATGCAAGTATTTATAATATGAAGGTCAGATGACAGATCGAAGTGTTAACGTTACGCCGTCAGATGACAGACGTTGTTCAGAGTTTAATTAATTTACAAAAACAATAGCAATAAAAAAATTTTTAGTTGTCGATGTCAGTAGAGCAAGCAATTATCTGTAAAATGATATATAATTTATGTGGAGAAATTGTGTGTTTTTTTCTAAAAAGGGAGGCAAACATCTTTAACCTTAGCGTATTAATATATATGATTGGAAACAAAACTTACTTTAATAATATTTGTGGGCATTGTATTTCCGGACTGGTTTTGTCGAGTTGAATTGACGAGGGCGACCGGAACGATGGTTTGGAGTTTACTTTGAGACTGCGTAGACATAACCCTCAGCGTTTGAGTCGTTCCGCTCGTCGTGCTGATCGAAGTTGCAGTCGTACTTGTCGGAGCCGATGTAGCGCTTACCAATCGGACGTACTGAATCTGTATTTACGCAAACGAATGAGCATATGCAATTGAAAATTTACCGGTTCACATAAAAAATCTTAACGTACCCCTCGTCCGGGAACATTAATTTGATGAATTTGTCCCGTCGTCGATGCCAGTTGCCCCGAAGGTATTCTCAACAGCTGTTGATTACTGTTGACGACTCCCGTTTTTAACTGTGTACTGGGTCTGATGACAACTTTCTGTTGACCGGTCTTTTGAATAAGTTTCGGGGCCGGTAATATTTTCGTCGGCGATTTCGTAAACGCACTCGTACCGACTTTGAAAACTTGAGTTTTTGGCTGCGCCTTACTGACGATGATCTGTTTATTCGGAGACTGTGGAAGGATTTGCTGTAACTGGCTAGTCGTAATGAGTCCCATTTGCTGTGCCTGAGCCAACGATATCGTTTTCGTTGGACTGTTCAAGATCGACGATCCGGCCGAACTCGTTACGATTTTAATCGATTGTGTCTGAAATAAATTCAATTTTATATTTTTATAACCTCTTATAAATTTGCGAAATTCAACTAAAAATCTTTCGACAAAATATAGCCAAAAGTAAAATTTCTCAGTGCTAGAATAATTGGGCTTTTGAATGAAATTTTTTTTTGTCATAAATGGAAAGATCGTATATAAGTTTTATAACAAAACTATTTTTCTTTTTTTTATTTTCGTTATAATTCAAAAGTTATATCAAATTAAAAATAAATTTTTGTACCCAGTTCCGAGAACGCGCCGACATTTCCCGAACATAATGTGACGTCATAATGTTTTAGTCAATACACATGTAGAAGCCATTGATAGTATACTGCGTATATACATTTTACCATTATGACGTCACAACTGTCAAAAACAATTTTAGTGCGTTTGCAGTCACGTGATTTTTTTAAATATTTCATCAATTTTAAATTGCTTATAATTAATTTAAAAAAAGTTTTTTGAAAGTTTTTCGCATCGATTATCAATATTATTTATAATAAAGTTTTAAAATACAATAAAAAAAATCGATAATTATTTTTTTTTCAAAAGCCTAATTAGCGCTGGGTCATTTTCAAGGGCGGCCTGCAGTTTGAGAATACGACGTACCTGCCCCTGTGCACCGACAATAATTTTTTTCGGCTGTGCACTTGCAATAATTCGCTTGGTGGTGCTCGCCGTCTTAATGGTTTGATTTGCGTTCATGCTTAGCTTCTGCACACCCGTTTTAAGAACAAGATTTCCGTCCGAGGTTTTGATCAGTTGCTGTCCCATCGCTTGCAGCTGAGGAAGAGTTAGCGTTTGACCCGACGGCGACACCAATTTAATCTGCTGTCCACTACCGAGGGTCATAGCATTCGCCGTTCCGCCTGCGGAGTTCATTAAAATAAAATAAATTAGTTTAACTGAATAGCTACGAAACTGAACTCGGGAAGTCCCGACAGTGACGATTCATTTTTTCTGGCCAAGTGATTCGTTTTGTCTGTTACTCACCCGGTGACTGGATTAACACAATCTGTTGTCCCGGAGTAACAACCGCCGTTTTGGTGCCTAGCTTTTGAGCCGTAATGGTAGTCGGTTTTGGAGCTATCGTTAAAGGCTTTATGGGTATTTGAGTAGGACTGAGCACCTCCTTTTTCACTATCGGTCGCTTTTCCTTTATTTCTGGTACAATTTCTTCAGGTGCTTCCACTCTTTCTCCTTCGGTTTCGATTTCAACTTCAACAACGTTGTTGTCCAAGTCTGGTTCGGATTCATTCTGTTTTGAAGAGGCGTTATCGGCTGTAATTAAAATATTATGTATTTTTTATACGAATGAAAATAAAATAAAAAAAGGTTTGCACTCCGGGAATGCCAGCGTAAGTGAAAACTTGAATATTAAGATCAAAATGGTTTGTATCATAGATAGCATTTTTTTATGTACGATATTTCAACGCTAGATGTCTAACGTTGTATAAATAAAAGTTTCCGTCTTACGCATTTTCGATCAGGACACGTGACCTGACGGCGAGTTTAAGATTTTTTACCCATTACAAAAAAAGTGTTCAACGCCGCTAAAGAAGTTTTCACTTCAAAAGTGTCATATTTAAAACAGTTTAACAGACTGTATGTCACCAGTAAATGACTGTATGATTTTCAAGGTCATTTTCAAAAGAATATTTTAGCTCCGATTCAGGATAGGTTCGACAATGACTTTAGATGTGAACTCACATATCTCTATACCTACGTATTCGAACAAAATTTCGATATCCACATCCGAAAGGGTTAACACGCCAGTGGAAACTTTCTCGGAGGATAGAAATACATACTGGACTATTTTTCGAAAAAACTACCCGAACAAAGAAGGGGTGGATTTTTCGAAGCTCCTTCGGAAAAAAAGCATTGTAGAATTTTAAGTCGATTGTGCTCAAAAAATAGCTGATTGATTGAAAAAAACAAACAGCCAGACAGAATTGCAAATATTTATATCGATAAAAATAGTTTGCTTACTTATTTCTTGTGCTTCTATTTCTTCCATATCCTCATCGTTATCGATATCTGCTAATTGAGCTTGTATTTCGGTAAGCTGTTCTAACTCCTGACTACTGATAGACTCACTAAGAGTTGCTCCTTCCATTTCTAAAGCTTCGACAAAAACGTCAGGTTTACTAGGCGATTGTTCTATTTCGCTTTCTGAAAAAGAGAAAATATAAAAATTAATATACGTAGGTAAATATGTAAGCTTGTATAATTTGTTTGAATAGTTTTTTAATACAAAGAAGGAAGACTGAACAATTCAAAATCGCTGAAATCTGATTATTCAAAATTGATATCCTGTGAAAGGTTTCGCAGTTGCTACTCATACTTCTAACATCGAAGCAATATTAGATGTATTAAGGTGTGGGATGATGCTCCAATCACCTATGAAGTGAATTAAAAAATAATATCTAACATCTTCCAAGGCAATTTTCATTGTTTTGCCGAATAAGACTGTAATATAGAAAAGTAATAATGCATTACTAGAAAAACCTCTGAGCTCATAACCATTTTGTTCTTTTTTTGGTAATGAATAAAAAATAGGCTTACACAAAACAGTTCCGAAGATGGAATGAGCATGGAACGTTTCGATCTAATTCCATCGGGCACTGTTTCTTCGTTGAGGGAAAGATAGATTTAAATGCTTTCTTTAGTTCTAATTATAATAGGGAATATTTTGACTTTCATTTCTATGATCAAGTGTTTAAAACTAAATTCAAATAAGGATCCTTTAAGTTATGGGTTTTGTTACTCAATTAAGAAGGTTTTAAAAATTATCAGAATACATTCAACTCTTCACAATCGTAACATTACGGACATGCGTTCTAAGGAACGATAGACACCATCTCCGATGGAGGACATGGTTCCTGGAACTAAGATCCGGAACTAGCCGATAGTAAAAAGCATCAAGCTAGAGTTCAAGGACTGAATTATAATATTATTTGATACGATTTATTTGGCTATTTACAAAAATTAAACCTACATGGCACATTTCTAAAACAAGCTGTACAAGAAACAAATATAACAATGGTTTGTAAATTTTTGTTTGTTTCATGTAAATTAGATATTTCTACGTCATAATGGTAACTATGGTTACACAAAGACATTATTGTGGACATATCTATTTTCTTTCATTATTAGTGATTTGAATTCTTTATTTTAATTAGCATAGGGTATTACAAAAAGACAAAAACTGGAAATGTTTTTCAATATTCAAACAAATAAAATTTCAAAGGTATTACTGTTACATTATTTGAAAGGTTTTTATAGGTTTCGAAATTTATTGCAAGTTCTAAAACTACGTAGAGTTTTGTTCTTTATAAGCATGATCATGTACTATGAATCATATGTAAAGATGCTTACTGATTATGAAGAATGAAAAATAAGTACTTGGTACTTTTTTTAATCTGATAAACTGCAAAACAAACAATCTCAACTACATGATAAGCTGTCAAAAGCATTTTTGTTTAAGGTAGATACTAGGTATTGGTTTTCTCAACTGGAATAATTTACCAATCTGTAGATAAACCGTTCTCATTTGCAGGACCTTCAAACTAATGCATTTGACTAAAATTGTTTTGTGAAAAAATCTCATTTATTCTGATATTTATAAAAATTGGGATTAGATTAGATAGCAGAAACTTAAAACTGATTCGGTTATTTTTATTTCATACAAGAAACTTGATACGTTATTTAATAGGCAAATTACCAATACTGTGACAAGAGATTGAGATGACTAACATTTTAAACTGATATGGGGAATTTAAATGTAAACAGTGTTATTGCCCAGTGTTTGACCACACTCTGCAAAAACACTGTTCTAAAAATACATCAGCCTAACCACAAAACTACCCCAACGTTTAAATTTATGGTATTTTTTACATAATTCAAGCGATTTTTTAAAATATTCGATAATATATAATGTTGATACTCTGGTGACATTTAATATTTCTGTTGTGCTATCGTTAAGTGATGTGTTCTAATTCGTATATTTTAAAAATAACACAATTTACATCTTACAAAAAGTAAACTAATGTTGTTATAATAATACTAAACAATAAAATTGGAAATCAATAACTGTACTTACTGCTCATTATAAAATTAATCAACACACTATTGATAATTAAATTCAAATTTTCAAATATTCTAAACAATATGGCTGTTTTGGCATAAGCGCCATTGGTAGTTGGAACACTGCAGTCAACAAAATTTTTTCAATGGAATACTAGCTACACATTCACTGTATTTAAAGAACTGTGCCGAAATTTCTAACTTTAAAAGTGATAATATATTTTATTGGCACGTCTTATTTGTAAAGTTGATAGTATTTTTTATTTAAAACGTCCCTTTTTCAAGTTTAATTAACACTTTAATCAATTTTACGTCCATTATATTAAATCAGTGGAAATTTTGAAACAGTAGGAGGTAGATGAGATGACATCTACTTTCACAAGCAGACTGAAAATTGAATTTGTACGTTTACAAAAATCTCAAAATGCAAAATGAAAATCTTTCTATATCTATGGGCTACGCATTTAGCGACCACGTTTTGAATTAATCAACAGGAAATTCAAATTAAAACGATAAAAGCCATTTTTATTACATAAAGATAAACGTAAACAACTCCGCAGTTTGAAGTTGGTACACTTCAAAAATTATAAACGATAACACCTTAAATGTTTAATTAAATGTATAAATATAATTATAATTAACCATAAATAGTCAATTTCAGTCACGATATTTTTCCAACTTGTTAAATTTATAACACCACAAACGAATAAATATCCCAAATTTAAATTCGCATTTAATTTTTAGGTTCTGTTAAAATGTTATTTCGCGGTTATAGTTTGCAGCACTGCACTGCCTGCCTTGATCAAAAGATCAATAGAAGCACTCGTAAAACTTAACATTTCCCTATGAAATTTTGACAAGCGTTTTGTATCGTTGCCAATTTCATTCATATAGCATTTTTCGTCTTTTAGGTTAAATCAAAAATAAAAAGATAAAAAGTATCAAATTTGTCGAAAATTATTACAAAACAATGGCTATAACAGCCAGTTCTGTCCGTCAACAACTTGCTGCAATTTCTTTCTCTGGAGGTTCGCACAAAGATCAAGCAGAAAAGTAAGCATTAAACTTCAAACAAAAAATAAATAAATTGAGTTTCTTTTCGGCCTCTGCTTAGCATTTTAATAATTTGAATTTTATTGATAGGTATCGTTCAATTTTGGATTCAATATTGAATAACTCTGGAGATGAATTGGTAGAATCTTTGCAGACTTTTATTGAAGCAAGTATGTAGCGTCGCTTCATTGAAATATAAGAGTTAATGACATTTTTACATGTTCCTTTATTGTTTTAGTTGTAAACGAAAATGTGAGCTTAGTGATATCTCGACAGATTTTAACAGATGTTAGCACACAGCTCACAAAATTGCCCGATGGCATTTCTAAAGTCGTTTCGCATTATACGTTAGATAAAGTGCAGCCTCGAGTAATTTCGTTCGAAGAACAAGTAGCAAGTATTCGTCAGCATTTGGCTGACATTTATGAAAATCATCAAAATTGGAAAGAAGCTGCAAGTGTCCTTGTGGGGATCCCATTAGAGACTGGTCAAAAGTATGACTAAAATATCGTCAATAACATTTTTGGGTATGTGTACATGGAATGTTTCTTTAAGTATATCTAAGTTGAACATTTCTAGGCAATACTCAGTGGAATACAAACTGGAAACGTACTTAAAAATAGCACGACTGTACCTCGAAGACGACAATCCAGTGCAGGCGGAAGCTTTTATTAACAGAGCGTCGTTATTGCAAGCCGAATCGAAAAACGAGCAACTTCAGATCTATTACAAAGTCTGTTACGCTCGAGTTTTAGACTACCGACGCAAGTTTATAGAGGCAGCCCAGCGTTACAACGAACTATCGTATCGCGGTATAATCCACGAAGACGAGCGTCTGACCGCTCTGCGCAACGCCCTTATATGCACAGTGCTGGCATCTGCCGGCCAACAACGCAGTCGTATGCTGGCCACTCTATTCAAAGATGAACGCTGCCAACAGTTGCCTGCATATTCGATCCTAGAAAAAATGTATTTGGATAGAATAATCCGCAAATCTGAACTGCAGGAATTTGAAGCTCTTCTTCAGCCTCATCAAAAAGCTAGAACCATCGACGGATCTACAATATTAGACAGAGCGATCATTGAACACAATCTATTATCGGCGAGTAAATTGTATAATAATATCACTTTTGAAGAACTGGGTGCTTTATTGGAAATACCGCCTACTAAAGCGGAAAAGATCGCGAGTCAAATGATCACCGAATCAAGAATGAACGGATATATTGATCAGATCGATTCAATTGTTCATTTTGAAAGTAAGTGGGCACGCGAAAGTTTTTGAAGTGAAACTTCTTATGCGCCGCCAATGCCCTTTTCTAAATACTTCGTTTTTTTTATTTTTGATATTAATGAAAATTATTTTTCCAGCCCGTGAAGTGTTACCACAGTGGGACAAACAGATACAATCGCTGTGTTATCAAGTCAATTCAATTATTGAAAAAATCTCAAACGCTGAACCTGAGTGGATATCAAAAGTAATGGAAAACGACATGGTACATTAAAGATTTGAAAATATACTGTCTTGAAATATAATCTGTGTCTTTAAAAGATGATTTTCTATTTAACAATTAAAAGAAAAAATAAACAAACATGTATGTTCAAGAATCAAATAAATCAGTTTCATTTTATTCGGGTGAAGTATATCTAATAGAGAAAAAGGCGAACACAAGAGTGAAGTTGCCATTTCTCTACATGTAGGCAGCCATTTTCGTCCGACTTTCCGATCTCCTCATTGGTTCTTTTTTCTATTGTGAAGTTGCTTGCAATAATAACCGCAAATTCTGGCAGTATATCTTACGAGGATATCTCGTTTTGCGCGCATGTTTAAACTACTATAAATACACGTTCAAAAGAATAGATTAATAATATACTTACATCAGTCGTATTATTACTCAAACTTTGACCTCGGATATTTCAGAAACCATTCACTTTAGCTTGGTACCTACTTTAATACACAATGAAAATGGGGCCCTTTTTCTGAATTCATCGAAAAAATATATGATACTATGTAAAATAACAAGGTTATGCGGGGACTGCGCAAATACCCCCCGTTTCTAAAGTTCCCAATTTCTAACTGAAAAGACAAAACAAAATGCATGTATATGTCAGTTGAATAATATATTCTCTGGAGATTTGTACTTCGCCATAAAGTCGATGTTTAAAGCAGTCCGTTTCGACTGCCAAAAGCTGTCCGTGTACGATTGACCTAATAGTCACCAATCCTGATCGGGGTTCCTGCATTTTAAATATGGCGCTCTCCCTCCACGATTAAAAAAATCAGGTTTCTATATTGTAAGGACATTGCCCTTAATATCAAAAATTCACCAGAAAAAACAAAAGAAAATTAATAAACTCAAGCGGCCAATACGATGAGAAACTCCAAGATACTTTTTCGTTTAAAGCTTTATTCAGAATCACTATACTATATTGGTTAGACATATTATTTTACAGATTACATGAATATAATATAGGCATAATTATATTGTATATTTTAAAATTTTTCATTCAACATTTTGTAAATACTTTTGTATTTGTGTTCCGCTTATTTTCCAAACGTTAAGCTCACTTCAAACCAATCAAGACTCCGATTTTTGCACTCTTTTCTAGCTATAAATTAGCTGTACCTTTTAAAACGCGATTTAGGAACATTTAACTCTAGTACATTATTTCATTTATTTTTCATACAATTTTAACATCACAAAATAAAAAATATTTTTTAAAGTCCAGTTAATTAAATTTATTTGTTTACTTTGGGATGCCTCAGTTAGACTCCGTTTAATATACTTTGTCAAAAAAGTAGTTAGAGTAGCCCCTAAATACTTGGGTTAATACAATCCGTTGAGTCAGTCAAAACCGTGGACATGCTTAATGCAAAAAAAATCTAAAATACTACTCAAAACTATCCAGTACATACCAAAAAAAAAATGTAACGGATTGAACACACCTATCATAAAATAAATAAAATCATCGACCAATTTTTTCAGTCTTTCGGTCTAAAAAAATTGGTCGATAATTTTATTTATTTGAAGAGTTCTATTCAGACGTTAATCAAACATTTGAACACCTACCATAACTTATAAATTTCCTCCTACATTGTAAATTCACCTCAGTTCTCTAAAAAAAAAGAATACGACTGCTTACCAAAAATAATCAACCACTGTAAATTATTTATTCAAATGCAAAAAAATCATCATGAACAAAACTGCATTCGACACTGAAAAGATCAATTATGTAAACGAAAAGCATGTGAGTGATATCGCGTCAGTTTAATGACCTTGAAATCTAGTAAGTAGATCACAGAACAGAACGCTAAATTAATGTTCTCTGGCAAATAACATAATCATTTAAAATGTCTGACACCTTGAATATGTTTGACATATTTATTTTTTATTTAGAAACGCACCGAAACTAGAATAAAAAATCCTGAATACGTCTCTGATATATCACGTGGTGCTATGTTACTGCCTGCACCCCGCTTCTTGTGACAGAAGATCTGCCTATAAACTATCATTATGCTCTTTCTATACATTTTATTTTTATTGTTCTGTGTAAGTAGATAGTCAAATTATATCCCACGCTAATTCGTTTCCATGTCTGATCTCTTGTCGGTGCCTAATGTATAGTAGTCGTTTAATAATTATGATCCTGCACCCGTGCAGATATTTATAGCTCTGTTAAAAACTCCGATACATACAAAGTGGAACAACAGCATAAGCTAATAACATGCCAAAACGGCATTAACTTCGTTTAATAAATTGTAACAGCAACATTTTTAAAACATTTTTCTTTTTTTCATTTTTTTATATACATTTAGTTAATTTTGTATCAATAAACACTAATACTCGCAGGAAACAATGCGTTTCCGCGATGCTGCCAGGTGCCGGTAAATACAGAAGCTCTTGTCGGAATAGTCGATACTTAGTATGCACATCAAACTGCTATCATAGCTGAATTGCCATAGCGTCTGCTTTGTATCCAGAAGGTTACGGGTACGATTCCGGTCAGCACATATGTTTTTTTTGCAACTATTTCATTTTCCACTTGATGTTTAGTTACATATTGTTTTTCTTACATAAAATCAAAGCTAGCGGGGTGCCAGTTATTTTATAGTTGTTTCTCGCGGGGAGGTGTCGGTGTTTTTTGTGGAGTGAAACGGGGTGGATTTAAGGGGAAGTTCCCCATAAAAAGTAAGCGAGGGGTGTTGGTGCTTCTTGATATACGAATTGACAAGAGCGAATTCCTAAATTTACCGGCTCCTGAAAACTGCCCCTACACGTAAAAGTTATGTTCGATTACGCTGCTTTTAAAATTAGTTGACCTTCACTACGCTTGCTTTTTATTTTTCAGTCGAATCGCTGTACCGAACGATTTAGTTATTTGTTATGACAAAATTCATACTTAGTTCAGTACATTATTCACAGATGGCTACGAATGACAATGGAGCTGGTTAAACACTACGTGATATGACCTACATAAGTGAATGAAGGTTATCGCATAGGTTACGTTCACACGTAGATCAAATAACGTGTGGATCGGGAATTAGATCCGATGTTATTATAAGAGGAAAATAAACATTAGACAATAAATAGTTCTGTTTAGAGTGAACTTGGACTCGTATATTTATTTGTTTTAATACTATTTCAAGCGTACAAACAATAAGTTCATACCTATATTTCGAAATTTACACAGCAGTGTATCAATATTTTTTTTTTTTTAAATTAACAAACAAAAACTATTTATTATGGTTTCTCACCTACAAATATACTCGATATAATGTTCTGTATAGAAAAAAATTTAAACAAAATAAACACGGTCTGACCTGCAAAACCGCTTTTCAAAATCGGCTCGAGATATAATGAAATTCCTCGGCAGTCAGGTCCGTGCATATTATAACGTATATCGGAAAGCAAACCAAAAAAAATAGAGTTTGTAATGAATTCACTAAATTACTGGATTTATGACGATCTACGAGTACTTAACATTTTCGATATACAAGTAGCCCCGACATTTGTGAGTGAGAAAAATGGGATGTGTATTTTTAAAGATGACGATGATGAAATATGCTAGTGGATAAGTAGTGGGGCTCCCAAACACAGGACATTCTAACCTTCTAATTCGAGAGCGGCTCCTATCTTGTGGCCTCCGTTGTTGAAGTTTTTACCGTCGATAAGCGCTGACAATGTTAATGTAATACCTATGAACAAAAAAAGTCGGTTTTCATTGTTTCCACGGTTGACGAGCGCATTAAAAAGTGACAAGCCCATAGATTGAGCTAAAAAATGCTCTAATCTGACCGTATTTTTAACAATCGCCTATTTCAAAACAAAAAAGTAATGATTTCCTTCGATGTTTAGTCTAAACAAAATTATTTAACAAATATCAGACGTAAATAAAAAATCGGGGAATTTTTCGAACAACTGAAGAAAGTCAAAAGGCACTAACCATTACGGAGTTTTTGTTGATAGCCAAGACCGATCTGACTGGCATTATTGACTTTAGCGCGGAGGCTGGCATCTTTGTCCAAAGTATATTTCCATCCAATGCCGAACGATGTATTGTTACTGCCCGAAGACCAAGCAAGCTGGATACCTGCTTCTAAGTTGTTGTTCACTTTTTGGTAGATGCTTCCTCCGAATTCTTCGCCGTTATTACTTAAAAAAAAAATTGGTTGTCTGTAAAGTCGGTTTACGGACGATAGTTTTACGTGATAACGTCATAAAGAAACATTGATGAACTCTCTGACGTCACGCGAGAAGAGAGAGAAATGCGTACAAGCCGACGCTTGGGCCGATCGTGCCTGTCTATCGCTTATACCGCGCTCTCGCTTGCACGCTCAGAGGCTCAGGCGGAACGTGACACTTTTTCGTGCGTGCAGCCGGTGTTTATAAGACGTTATCACGACAAAAAAGCACACGCACATTTTATACAGACATGAAAAGCAATTTTATAGGATGGTGTTACAATGTGTCGCATAATGGCCCATAACGAGTCAAATTTCAGGAGCATCAATAATTTTTAATGACATAAATTGAAAAAAGTAATTAAAGAATAAAACAAAGCAAACTTACACATTAGTATGTAATACAAAATCTCCAGCGGAATAACCTAAAGCGAAGTTGTTGACTGTAAGCTTTCCTTTTTCTGAATCGAACGATGTTTTGTAGCCTGCTAACCAGCCTTCATAGCCGGCCACCAAGTATGCACCGACGATGGGATTCTTGGTAACGTTCACATCAGCGCCCAATGCAATACGTTCGTTTTGGAATTCACCTTTGACGAGGAAAGTCTTGCTTCTGTAAATAAATACGATCACTAGCACTCGATCCTCTTATTTTTTTTTCAAATCGCAACCATAATTTTCGCGATGTGACATAAGCAATTCTATAAAATGGTTTATTAACTAATACCCGTAACCCAACCATTAAAAAATATATAATTACTTTATTTTTCTATTTAAATGGATAGAACTTCTCATTAATATGTGCCCTTTGTATGATGCTTCACTTTTGTTAAATGATGTTGTCAATGTAAATTTTTTCCTTCGAAAATAGTATTACATATTATTACGCAATAATAATAATGTTATATTTATAAATTAATTTTAATCGGCATTAAAATTGCAAACACAACAAAATCAATAATAATTGTAGCCTACTCAGTATTCAAATAATTTAAAACCTGTCAGCAGAAACACGCTGATTTTCAAGAGAAAACAAATTAACTTTTCTAGGAAACACGACTGGCCATTTATGAAACTATATTCCCCGACTATGTATACCGGGGCCCCATCTCTAACTGCATGTGCTACGATATCCAAGGACGTTAACAATTTGGTTCGGCTGAATTAAATCTGTCCTACAAAACTTGCTAAGAAATTAAATATGTAATCTTTTTAAGCATCTCCAAAAATGAATAGCGATAAGTTCAACAGTCTCTTGGCAAGTTCTTTGGAAAAAAGCTTAACTTCATCTGATGTTTATATTTTACCCGGTTTGTGGTGCGAATGAGCAATTTCCAGTCAGCTTAAGTCCTTGAAGAAGCTGATCTTTGACAGCTACTTCTGTGGCTAATGTGTTGTCTGTGTTCCACTTCTCACTAAATGTAACTCCGTAATCTTTAATGTTGTACTTGGTTTCTAAATTACCAAATACCTGAAAACATTAACGACGAATTAAAATCGACTCGAAACACAACGCACAGTTGTTCCGAACACAATAATTCCTTTTCTAGGATCGGTTTGAGCATACTCGTTTTCGGTCGGTAAAAAATTAACTGTAGCGAAATTAGCTGATAATATTAGGGTGTTATGTTATAATAATGCATTTACATAGACAATAGGTATTTATTATTACCTTTCCGGATTCCTGATGTGATACACCACCAGTATTGAATTCTACTCCCGATTCTGTTTTTGTTTTGCAGTCTAATTTGATCAGACCAATGTGATAGCCTTTCGAAAATATATCACTGGCTTTGCTTCCCAAATCTCCATATTTCGGTGTTGCCATTTTGTTCTAAAATAAACACTTTTTGGATAAGTAACCTGGTGGGTTATCTTTAAGAGTTTTATCTACTTTTCAATATAACAGTAAAAAAACTATACTGGCGTTAAAACTGTAATATGTCCAATCAGGCCGTCTGGTAAAAAAAATCAGTCCGGCAATTTAGGGCATCGGCCAGCCCCCCCGTATGTCGCGTGTAGGCAAACAGCATTGCAGTTATTAGAACAGATATAACGTAATTATGTTTTTAGAACTAGTAAAGCACAAAGTTCTAGAGTTACTGACTAGCCAAAATCTCAGTACCTTGAGTCTGCCCTAAACTGACTAAAATGTAATATGTACGATGGACACTGAACAATCGAAGAGTTCAGACTCCAAACCGGCCCGGAGTCGGTATCGACTCACCGAGCATAAGCCCGCTATCCCGTATGACCAGTCCGGGCCCGTGATCGATAGAAACAAACACGCATTAAGCTGGTGATATAAATGGGGCGATACAGGGTTCCCACTACTTCCTTTAATGTTTTCAAATGTGACCGAACACTTTTTAAGTTCATATTTTGTTTACAGAAGTGTACGATACTTATTGTTTAATAAAGTACAGATGGTATTAGAGCAGTTTACGATTTTGGTATCGGAGAAGACTCCTAAAAAGCTAGAATAATACTAAATGTACGGGTTTAATAACATTAAGGTTATGAAAATCCCAGATAATTAGCAGATCGGAACATTTTTACAATAGAAATTAAAATCATATTTACATCCTATTATATAAACTGATTTTGTTAATATGTACCTATTTTCAAGCACTTAATTATATGAACCAAATTTAATTAGTTTCAATTAGGATTTGGAAAACTTAATAATTTATTTGTAGATACTTGAGAATATATTTTATTGATAATGTTGACTTCAAAAGATAAACGATAGAAGATTATGGGAGTCATTTTTATTGGTATTTATATCAACCTATTTCCACCCAAAACTTCCCTTTTCTTAAGAATCAAAAAAATTTAAGAAAGAGTCATGTCGATTTATCCATTTTATAATAAATTGAATTATTCGTTGCATGTGCTAAGTTAATTTCTATGGCTTTACCGCAATAAAACCCCGACATTTTTGGAAATCTTGCCATTATGCTCAAAGTAGAATACAAAATGTAAACGAGGCAAGATTATGTAACAATTTCTATTTTCATATTTCTACATATTGTATTAACAAAATGTAACAGTACAAAATTAATAACGGGTCATTAGTTTAATGAATAAAGATCAATGTCCATTCAACCATTGATGGGCCATATTCATTAATGAAATTTGGAATTATAAGGCGTCACCTTGTCAAAAAATGTTGAGTTTTAGGCCATGTTGTTCTATTCAAAATCTTTAATGTTCGTACTATAGCTAAGATTGCGTTTTACTAGGCAAAATGAGATATTCAATACTTGTAAGAGGAAGGTAAAATGAAGAATCAGGTGATAGGGTAAAAATAACTAAACCGGCATTGCAATTTAACATCATTGATTAGTATAAATATAATGTAATATTGACAACTACTCGAGTGTACGGTGAATTGATGTTATTTATTTGTACTTACGTGTAAAAAACCTCGAATTTATTAAAAAATAATAAAATTGCACAAATATAAGTACCCCAACCGTCGAACACGTCAAGGACAGAACTATAATATATCTGTAGTAAAGTAAAAATAATTTTCTACGTAAGAGGTCCCTACTCTAGTGGGAGCCACTGCAGCCAGTGTCAATACAGCTATTATCATATCGTTTAATTGATTAATTATACGTTGAAAAAATATTGCTTTTATTTATTTTTCAAACAATATAAAGAAGAAGTCAAATTATTGTTTCTAAAATGTTAAAGAGACGATTTTTTTTATATTGCGAAAATAAAATCTCGGACCCGCACATTTATGTCTGCGTGTTTGAAATGACGCGGGAATATGTTTAAGAAATTTTAAACTTTTTTTATATTCTATATATTTTTTTTAATGTTTGATTTTGTTTAAAAATTACCAGCTTATTTTAATTTGGGGAAATAATTTCAAAATATACTGTTTTTGCAATAAAAGTATCATTTTTAATCATTTAATAACTTACCTGAAACATTATTTTCATATGTTTAAATCATGTAGAAAAATTACAGTTGTGTAAGAACGCATTTTAAATTTATTTAATTTTTATGTTTCAAACGATAGAGATCAAATTTTAAAATAAGTACTCCGTTCAGAACATTCACCCGTTATTAAAGCATTATTACTTTTTTTTAATGACTATCGTTACCAAAGCTAAAAGGACCGTTAAATAAAAAACTGGTTATAAGAACTTTTATCATTTAATAATTTTTGTATTACTGTAAGCTGGCTTGCCTCTTTACAGGCGTTTTTTGAAAAAAAAATAAATAATGCAGTTGATTGAACCAGCGCAGTTGTAGATTAACACCTTTTCTCAATACGTTTTTCGATATATTCTATGCTGCAGGGCTAGTTGATTAAAATAAATTATTCTATTCTATTCTTAAATACACAATTTTTTCGAAAATCATTTTTCGTTTCTAGATTTGTTATGAAACAGAAGCGATTAGCGTATTCAAATTTTTGGTAGCTTCCCTTATGATGCACACTTTGGTCCATTAGGTAATATTACTGTCGTTGTTGCACAGTTATTCCAACCATTGTTGTCCAGCCCCCCAAATTTTAAACTAATACATTTAACAATGTAAGTGGTCATCACCGTCCCCAAAAGTCGTTCCGCCGCCAACGATTACGATTGAACTATACATTTCCATTCTTTTTAAATTTTGCAAGCAATTTTTTTAAATTTTCTACTGTTTTGAAATTTAATTCACTATGAACTGCATTTTTGTTATGATTTTATATATTTAAGAAATAACGTCGCTTGGGTTCTTGCCAGTGGAGCAGAGTACTCCAGAAGTTTCGAGTATGATTTTCAAAAACAAATGTTTCTGAAGCTATTTTTAACTTGTTCGGATTGAAACTGAAAGTGCAACGAATTTTTCATCGGCGAGCTTTTCAATCTTACAATGGCGCTTATCAACGCGAAAGCAAGTTATAGAAATAGGTACTAAAATAGAAAATCTATTTTTGCCAAGGAATATTCTTGAAACTTCTACTACTACATTTGTCTTATATATATTTGACTGAACTTGCTCTTTAGTGTCAATACAAAACAAGCAAGCGTAAAGTGTACTTCAGAAGAACAATAAAAATAAAAGCTTTTAATAAAAAAATTATATTGTTGCAAGAAAACAAACAAATTATATTAAAATAAAAAGTTTCAATTAAACAGCATAGCGAAGATGACCACTGAAACTTACAAAGTTTTGAAAAACGATAAAGTAGGACGTTATGCCGTTGCAGCGAAAACACTAGAGCAAGGTGAACTAATTTTAACAGAATTGCCGTTTGCCGTTGGACCGAAAACAGGTAAATTTAATAATCAAGAAAACTTTAATAATGTTAATTGAACCAACATGAATTTGAGACTTTCGAGTTTGACAATATGAGTTGAAAGTGTGAGTTTTGTAGAGAAGAATTTCACCCGGTGCAAAGAACGACTATTTTAATTAGTTGCGATACCAAAAACTCTAATTATTAAATTGTTTTTTTGCAGACACTCCACCTGTTTGTTTGGGTTGTTATACGCCAGTTGATGGCACGTACTTATGCAGTAAGTGTTCGTGGCCAATGTGCGGACCCGAATGTGAAGCCGTCGCGGCGCATTCCGACGCCGAGTGTAAGATATTTTCCGCCGCTGGCGTCAAATTTCAATCAGTCGAAGACTTTGCCGCTTCCTGTCCACAATATGAATGCATTACTCCACTCAGGTAAGCATACACAATGAAAAATTAGTTTGTTTTTTTTTTGTTAAAGCTTGATTTAAAAAATTCATATAATTTTAACTATTTCTAAAACCCTGACTTGATAGAACTCTAAGTAATACACGGCTTTTTTTAAGTATGTTGTGTGTTTTGGGCGTTATAATATTCTTTTTATCGTAATTATTACTACAGGGTTTTGGTGGCAAAAGATACAAATCCTAAACGGTGGGAAAATGAAGTGTCATTAATGGAATCTCATAACAAAGTACGAAAAGAAAAGCCAGTTTGGAATTTAAACCAAGTAAACGTTGTTAATTTCTTACGCGAACGGTGTAAGTTGTCCGACAAATACAACGAGGAGCTCATCCACACAGTCTGCGGTATCCTAGAGGTGAATGCTTTCGAAGCAAGAACCAGTGGTGGATACAATATCAGAGCACTTTATCCACAATTGGCAATCCTTTCACACAACTGTGTTCCCAATACTACCCATTCTATAGTTCCGGGACCTACAAACGACGGGGAAGATTTCAGGTTAGTAGATCAAAATGAAAAGCAACTTTTAAGTAGGTATACTGACAATTTTTACAATACGTAATTTCTTTGCAACGATTACAGGGTTAAAGTTCATGCTCTCGTTAAAATAGAATCAGGTGCTGAGCTCTTTTCTTCTTACACATACGTTCTCGCGCCGACATTGGTTCGTCGGGAACATCTCCTTGAAAGCAAATATTTCGAATGTACTTGCAAGCGATGTGCTGACCCCACTGAGCTGGGAACACATTTAAGTTCACTCAAATGCAACAAATGTGATCCTGGACTCGTTATGTCGACAAACCCATTGGGTAAGTTACTTATTCATATCAGGAGTTGAAGAAACTATTAATCACACTATTTATTACTCCGAAGACATTTTAAAATTAAACTAAATTTTTTTTCCAGATTTAGAAGCGATTTGGAAATGTTCGCATTGCGATTTTACAACGAAAGGAGCCGCTGTCAGAAAAGTGTTTTCTGTGATCCAATCAGAAATTGACGAAGCCGAGTATTACGGAGCCAGCGCCGAAGGCATAGAGAAAAGGGAGCAGTTGGTCAGAAAATATAGATCTATTTTGCATCCCAAACATGCTTATCACTCAATGCTTCGTCAGTCTCTCTCGCAACTATACGGTAGAGCTGAAGGCTACGTGCTCGATGATTTACCAGATTTATTGTTGGAACGAAAGATTGAATTCTGCGAGAAACTCTTAGAAGTTGTCAATGTCATCGAACCTGGTTATTCTAGACTTAGAGGTTCGTATAATTGATTATTATTGTTTTTGTTTACAATAGGTCATATGCATGAATTTTTTTTATATTTTTAATAGATTATTTATCAAACCATAATACGGAAAAAAATTGATAATCATTTAAAAATGTAATATTATCATAAGAAAAAAAATTTACAGTTTAAACAATCCGCCATGTTCGCGGGCTTATGTGACGTCATGATATACGATGCATGTCAACCTTGATGTCAAATTTTCAATGTTCTAAATGAAGTTTATTTGTTGTTTTCTCTAAATACTGACATAATCTAACTGTGAAACGACATCGTTGTCATGGAAACTGTTGTTGATATATACTCTGACGTCACGATACGTTTTGAAAATTCGAAAATAGCGCTTATTTTCTACATTTCTCTTTTTATTATTTGTATTTTTTTCAGTGATTAGATTAATAAAATAACCATTACGATATGATCAAGAACTAAAATATATTTCGAAATAAAAATTTAAACTAATTTGGAGTCTCATGCATATGACCTATTGATGCAATACTCTAATACATTCTTGAAAGGGCAATACCTAACTAATTATTAGACTAAATTCTCAGGTTGTTATTTCTGCTCCTAATTACTAGGCTACTAGCGGTTACCTGCGACATCATCCGCGTAGTATAGATGATATATTTGGCCTCATTAAATTCTCTTACATAAACACCCTTAAGACTTAATTTCTGTGCTCCATTTTGACCACTCTAGAGGTTGAATTTCAAAGAGATCCTTTGTTCGTAGTACCTGAAGTTTTGTTAAGACTAAGTCAATGAGTGAGTGAGTGATATTTCATTTATATATATAATAAGTTGATAGCAGCTGACACAAAATAAATCCTCCGAAATACTTCGGAAGATTAGAGAACTTTACCGTGTTTAACATTTTTTTTTTTTCAGGGATGACGCTATATGAACTTCACGCACCTATTATATATTTATCCAGAAATCGATTCCATGCAGACGAGCTCGATGAAGCAGGTTTCAGAAATGAATTGAATAAAGCTGCCTCATTTTTAGAAGAATCGGCTAAGATATTGTCAATAGAAGCTCCTAATTCTCCCGAAGGCATCATTGGACAGATAGCGTTACAGGCGCACCAACAACTGAAAGATAATATGGAAATGATGATCGCAATGGCTTGACACAAATAATAATTCTGCAATAAATCTTATATTATTATGCTCACAATATTTAAATAGAAACATATGTGTTTTAATATTTATATCTTCATATGCTTACTTACATAATACGTGCGTATATAAAATATATTTTGTTTATTAATTAATGAAATATATCCATTATTAATAATAAAAAATCGTTACATTATAAGGAAAGTTTTTTTTCAATGATTCTGAATGTTTTCAGTATAAGTTATTTATTATAGCTCCTATTTTTTTTTTTTTCAAATCGAAACTGGACTTGGATTTGCCTTTTTGTAGAAAACAGCGTTCCTTTATAAAAATGTACAGGGCAGTCAATTCTTCGTCATTCAACCGAATATTTTCGATAGGCAGCTACTATTTGGGATTCGTAGGGAAGTCAACGGTAAATTTAAAACTGAATTATTGAAAGTTATTTACCAGAACTCAGTGGGAATTCGCTGAAATATAATAGAATATTTTTTGGTAAAATCTAATTGTCATACTTTCATTTCTATAAATTTTTCCCGTTTGAACAATGGCTTACGAGACAAATGAGAGGGGCGTAGTTTTTGGCTGCGGACACCAACCACTTGGAAACTTTTCGGGCGTTTGTTTCAATCTCCATTGGGAATACATCTACGTAATATTAAAACTTTATAGATTAACTAGCGGCCCTGTACGTGCTTCGCTACGTATAAAGTGAAATAATAAAACAATTTAATTGGAACATCTATCTATCTATTTTATTTATTTTAAAATATACATGGACGTATATGTGTGTATGTCGAGCACTCCGGCTGCGCCGTCGTGCCCGGTGCAAAAGAACGAATGGGGAAGGAAGAAAAAAAAATTAGGGGTGGACTACCCCTAACATTTAGGGGGATGAAAAATAGATGTTGGCCGATTCTCATAGATACCGGATAAGCACAAAAAATTTCATCAAAATCGGTCAAGCCGTTTCGGAGGAGTATGGCAACGAAAACTGTGACACGAGAATTTTATATATATAGATTATTTCTCCTAGTCTACTAGACTATAGGTACTATACTTAATCTTAACCGACTTAGCATGAGAGCACGACGCAGACTCATTTTTGATAAGCATGAGCTGTAGCTAAGCAATATTAATTTATTTCAAATAATAATTGCTGTTATTTAAAAAAGTTAAAAATATAAATGTTTTTTATCTTGATTTTGTGCAGCCGTTTCAAAAAATGGAGCTAAGTGTTATTTCACAAGTTGCGTCAAAAGGTGCTCTCAAACGTAAAAAGTTAAATAAAGCGGAAATGGGTCATTACATATATTTGGACGGCGTTAACGTAACACCAAAACATTTCACCAGTTCTCCGTCTTTGCATCAAAATCAAAACAAAAGTGTCACACCGACGACTCCACCGGGTTTTAATTCATTCATGAGCTGCAGTAATCTACAGCACAGTTCGCATAAACATCAACAAAGTCAACTGCAAGCTCAACTTCAGAGTCAAACACGCCTTACATATGATAAAACTGCGATGTCAACAACGACGATTCAACAATCAACAATGGAAAACACTCTTATTGACATAAAAGTGCCAATAGATCCGAGTGCTCAAAGTATGGCATTGTCCGCTAATCCAGTTTTTGGCGATGACGAAGAAGCCGTTTCGCATCTTAAAGGTTCAACCGATATTACAAATGAAATGTATCCAAAAACTGTTAGTGTCTGTCTTAAAGAAACCAGCACTATCGATTTCTTCGAATTGCCGAGTATCAGCGAAGATAAGGACACAAAAGAAGGCGCCGAAGTATCTAAAGACAATGCTTATTATGAGTATATGACGGTCGGAAAAGGACGCAACAGAAAAATGGTAGCTGCCGAAGCACAAACCGTCAATCTAATTCCACAAACAAAATATACTTCCAGAGAACTGCCGCGCCGTAGAAACAATTTAGTTTATGTATCCAACTGGGACTATTTCGATACTATTAAAGAAAGTTGTTCAGAAGAACTATACGCTAATAATTCTGTTGTTGCATTAGACGAAGGTACTAAGCCATTGGATGAAATTGACAAAATATTTTCCACGACGCAATTCAAGGACGCCGTTGTGATTATGGAGCGCGTATTGACATGCAATGAAATACCCGAGAAACACAAAATATTCAAAAGTTTGTTATTCTAATTTTTATTGAATTTGGTGGCGGGGGGGGGGTGCGAATATCATCATACTTTCACAAAGATTGTCTTTTTCTTTTAGATTTAATATCACAGGATCCGTTCAGAGACAATTTGCAATTCAATTACAAATTGGATTTACTATGGACTCTAAAATGTGACGAAGTTAGCGGGCGTACTGTTACAATGTTCAACATCAGTCCTAGGAATCCTGATCTACTCGTTGTCAGCTACGGAAAATTTTACTATTCAGAAAAAAGTGACGGTGTGGTCTGTGTTTGGAATGTCAAGAACTTTTTATATCCCGAACGTATATACAAATTTGAGACACCCGTTAGTTGTGCCAAATTCTCTTCTCAGAATCCAAATTTAATAGCCGTCACATTTCATGACGGCAATCTTCAAATTTTAGATGTTTATTCTCGCGAACCAAAAGTAATATTATCAAATCAAGGTATCCTGAAAAATAACACACTGCCCATTTGGACTTGTTATTGGGTCGCTACTAAGTCAATTGTATCTGACGATTTCGAGGTATTAATTACTTGTGGACAAGATGGATGTGTCAACAGGTATCGACAAATTAATATTTAGTATATACTGATCTCTGCCCTACATGTTTTTATGTATCAAATAATCAGACATGAAGAATTCTAAAATATGCTACATTTTTATTTCAGATACCTTGTTACCAAAAAAACGCTCGAGTGGTCTCCGCTGATTCAGTTGGTCAATCTAAGCGGCAGAATTAAAGGCGTCAGCAACCGTGGCGAGGATGAATCTATTAAACTTTCGCCACAAGCGCCAGCTTTGACCGGCTGCGGAGATCCCCTAATTGAGTTTTTCTACTATATTACTACCGAACATGGATGCGTATTCAAATGCTGCAAGCATCATATGAATTATGTCGACGCTTTCGTCGCTCATCATGGACCTGTTTATAACATGGAATTCTCGCCATTTTGGCCTAACATTTTTTTGACGTGTGGAGCAGATTATACAATTCGCATTTGGGTAAATGTCAATAGTTCTGTACTAGGATTGGCAGTGTATAGAACGAATAAATAACTTACTATACTGTCTCACCAACAAACGACCAATATAATAGCTCTGTTGCTTATATATTCAACGTAATAAAATGGACCAATCAATAATTGTAATTCCAACCCACTGACCCAAAGGCGCCGACATTTCATGACACTTTCGGAAATACTGGCGAAGTGCGACTTTACGGTGTGCATTTTAAATATACTTTTTATTCTACGTAAAATCGATACGTACCACTTGTAAATGTGTGTCGACGCCCTTGCAATGGCCACTAATCTATTATTATGCGACTTTAGTATACTTTTAGCATAATATTTATCCTAGAAATTACAGCGTAAAAATGAACACAACCGACGTCTTTAAGATTTTAAACAGTTATTTATTTTTTCGCTGATCTTCCTTGAATAAGCTTATCAAATAAATGATCCGCAATTTCAGCTAGCCGAGATGTACCAGCCATTGCTGACGCTGATGGTGCCATTGCAATGTGTGCAGTATGCCAGATGGTCTCCGTCACATTCGACAATAATCGCGAGCATTGCTGGGGCCGAGCTGTCTCTCTGGGACTTTGGACGTCGTACTTACGAGCCGTTATGCAAACTGACTTCTCCGACCGGCAGTAATTATACTCGCGTCGATTTCTCGGCGAGCGGTCAGACGCTTATCGCGAGCGACATCGACGGTGCTGTTTTCTACTACAATTTGACAGACATGCCCTTCCCGGCGTTCAATCAACGAAAACTGCTGGAGACGGCGCTCGCAAAAACGATTCAATGCAACCAAAATTTGTTTCGTAATTTTAAGAAACACTGTTTATATTTAAATTGATTCTAAAGCTCGTTTTCAGAAATAAATTATACTATTACAGTTTAGAAACTAGTCCAATACAAATCTAGAGACAGGTAACAATATAGCCATATCACTTTTTTAACCCGACTGTCCAGAAGGAGGGTAATGTTTTTCGAGTCTATGTATGTAAAGTAATGATTTTCGAGCATATAAAAATTGTGGAAATTTCGGGTCTTCAGTCTCTGTTTCTCTCCCCTAAATCCGGAACCGAGTTTTTACGTAATACATGCAGTTGCCGAGCTATATATTTTTGGACGCGAATTGCGTTTAACTCGTTTTTTCTGGGAAACTGTGCGACTAAAAAAAATCGAACACTTTTTATTAAACATCAAATCTATTTGAAAACCTATTATTGCGATAAAAAATAAAAATTAAAGTTAAAAAAAAAACTTAAACCAGACTACGAGAAGATAACAAGCAAATCGAAACATGAGAATATGTTTTTTGATCAGTAGTCTAGAACTCGATTAGCAAATTTTTTTTTATTCATCTCTAGCATCAAAGTGTGTATTATATGAATGTCGCGCCGTGTAATTATTGAGTTATTTGATGCTCTGAAATTTTTATACATTATATATAAAATAATTAATCAATTCTTCTGATACGCTCGACAAAAATTGAATTATCACATTTATAACTGAACCGTAGAGAAAATATGCATATAAAAAGCGTTTTACATTATCTTGTTTTCAATAATAAGTGCAATATCAAAGAATTTTATTGTTTTGGAATTGTAGTACGTTGGTAACATTACTTACCTCGTTTTTGTTGTTACTTTTAAACAAAAAATTGAATAACATTTTTGAAAATGGATTGGTACAATGTGATGATAATATTCGCAATAACAGTGTTAACGATAATATTTCTTTTGATAACAAGAAGCGATTGGAATCCTAGGATACTTAGATTTATGAAAAACGTACCCTGTCCAAAACATTTGTTTATATTCGGAGCTGCGTTGGATTTTCAAGTTAGTCAAGGTGAGTTTCAAAAATCTTGAACACTACACTCAGGTTTCAAACAATTATATTAACCTCAGCTTCAAGAAAAAATGCTGTTTCAATTTGTGATATACCCTCAAGCCTATCATTATTTAAATTGGGCAGTTGCCTGTTTAAGACCCCCTGGACTCCAATGTGGTACATTTTTAATTAGGCGAATTCGGTTTTATATCGAATGTTGAGTGAAGTAAAAATCACAAAAAGCGATTTGTTAAATAAAATTATAAATAAAAAAATGTACAGAAATAATAATAATTTATTTTCGATTATTTCAGTTTATCGCTGTTGTAAAAGCTCTATAAATAAATAATGCTATTTTTAAAAAGATTTTTATGTATCATTCGCGCGATTTAGCAACAGCACGGAAACATACTCGCACTTTTCGCTCGATCTACCGATCGAATTCGTGGCATGGAGTAGCGCGGACTTGCGACCAAGCATGCTATGTGTTTTCACTTTTCGACAATCGCGCATTCGCAATGTGTTGGGTGTGTGTCCGACCTTACGCTGTTGAATAGGCAAATCTACAAGCCACAGAAGGCACAAATCATGATACAAAAGCTATACTTAGCATGCCCGTGAACTGACCCTATCTTAAGTCCAGTTTAGGGACACACGACAGCAGATCGGATTGTCAAGTGATCTTAGGGAATGATCCGGAAAATGTCGATCTGCTGTTTCAATTTTTAAAAGAGACCGGTCTTGATCGATTTCTTTGATTTTATTTATTTATTTGTTATTTGTTCTTGTTACTTGTTATTGTTTATTGTTAATTTTTATCTTTTTTAATTGTTGTTATTTTAATCTTAATAGAGTCTATACAACTCTTTTATTGTTAACAGTTGTTGTTGATTTTTTGTTTTTATCTTTTATTCTGATGTTTTTTATTATATAGACGCTGATGACCTCAGCTGTTGAGCGTCTATAATTCACAATCTCTCTCTCCCTATCTCAAAATTATTTTTAAAAAAGCATTCAACAAACAACATGACCTACGCGTTTTACAATCACAAATCGTCGATAAGCGATTATATATACAACTCAAATATGCAAATATCGCAGATTCTCGTCATATGTGGCATATCACTATTTAGCAGACGGTTGTCTTTTTTTAGTGGAAGCACTAGGCGATTTCAAAGCAAATTTTAACAATCAATAGCCATACATTTACGGTTTTTTTGATAGGCAAAGACGTCCCCTAATAATTCCTCACTCCGTTTGGACGTCGACGTTTGAGACACCCTGTATATTATCATATCAATAGTCCTTCTGACCTGAGTAGATACATATTTTAAATACATCATAATTTATTACAGAGGCAGCCTTCAATTTGTTGCGAAAATTTGCAACAAAATGTCCAAGATTATATCAGCTTTGGATGGTCAACTACGTCAGTATTTCTATGATTCACCCAGACGATTTAGAAGTAAGCAAAAACGATGATTATTATTCCTATGGAATAATAGTCTGGTCCGGTAAATTGATCTACACTTTTTTCCCTGAAATTAATTTTAAAAAAATTACGAAAGTTTTTTGGACTGGGATCCGTAATTTTAGTTGTTGGCGGATAATAATATAGGATTCGATAATTATCTAATGCCCAATATGAACCGAGTGGAAAATAATTAATTATCATCATAATTAATAATTAAGTGCTCTGTGGTTGAAACAATATAAATTACAACAATATATTACATTAAATGATGTTTTTTAGAAACTTTTCAACAGTACCAAACAGATTACAAAAGGGAATACATATGCATTTTTTGAACCGTGGCTTCAATTTGGATTGCTTACAAATACAGGCAAGGTTTAATTTTCTGTAAATCTTGTTTCTTTTGATGTACCGAAAGCTTGTTCTCATATATCTACGGGTCCTATTTCAATTTTCAGGCTCAAAATGGCATCATAGAAGAAAGTTGCTCACACCGGCATTTCATTTTTCCATCTTGAAACAATTTACAAATGTCTTTGCGGAACAAAGCATGAAAACCATAGAAGAACTCAAAAAACGATGTGGTGATTCCCATGTTGATATTTTAGATTATGTAAGCGACTTCGCATTGAACGCCATATCAGGTAAAAATAATCATTTTTGTCTCTTTTTTTAATTCACTCGAAAATCTGTTTGCCGTAATAAATGAACTTGGCGCTGTTTCACCCTGAACAGTTAATTTTTAATATAGCCAACTTTGATCAAAACTATGACTTATTTTATTATTTTTAGAAACGGCAATGGGCTATCGTCAAGAGTCTGGAGTAATGGAATTAAAAAGCTATAAAAATTCCATCTACAAGTAGGTCGCATTTAAATGCAATGTATAATTCTAATCAAATAATATGTTATTATTGAAAAGATGACATTTTAATAGTAGGTAATGTTTCTAATTTTTAAAATGTTTGGCAGTTCACTACTAATTGTCGGCTGCGTTGTAATCTCATGAGGTTATAGACTATAATTTATTGGGTGAAATCAAGGTCGATTTATCATGGGGACCCTATTTTGTAACTTTCCAAGACCCTATTATCATTACCCATTATTAAATACTTATTGGCGTTTCAGATATGGCGAAATGGTAGTATACCGCCTATTCCGTCCGTGGCTATACAATTCTAAAATGTTGTTTTTTACTCCGGCCGGTTATAAAACCAGAAAGCTGGTTGCAAATTTACATAGCTTTACAAGAAAAGTTATAAAGAAACGTATAAACGAGTTCGATGAATCAATTGTAAAGAATATCGACAACGATGATAATACAGACGTGATGACAAAAAAAAGACTCGCCATGTTGGATCTTTTAATTTACCAAAAATTGAATGATGCCTCCATAGATGACGAAGGCATAGCTGAGGAAGTCGATACTTTCATGTTTGAAGTATGATTAATTCATTTAATCGTTACTTACCTTTAGTTCAATATTGGTTGATGTTATTAGTATCACAGTACAAATCCGTGCAGACAAAATACAGCACCATAATAGTTCTGTACTTTTGGAATCTGCTAAAATAATCCAAGGGAACTGAAGGATTATACAAATTTTGACGAATTACTATTTTATGCTTTAGGGACATGACACAACGGCGACGGGGATATCGTTCGCTTTGATGCTTCTTGCAAATCATAGAGATATTCAAGTAAGTTTTTATCTTAATCATGTAAAATTTGTTCCTTAATTTAAAGTTCATGCCTCGCTGACGACGAAAACTGTTATATATGTTTAATGAAAAGAGATGTATAGTAGTTTTTGCTTGATGTTTAAACAAATAAACAGCGGACAGATGTTTTCATTTTTATCGATGTTTCAAATAATCTATTCATTTTCCACCAGAATATTTATACATCATGAATTACAGGAGCGTGCTTACCAAGAAATAATCAGTATAATGGGTGACGATAAAACAAAACTGCCTACCTACAATGATTTACAGAAGATGGCTTACTTAGAAAGATGCATAAAAGAGGGCCTACGTCTATATCCTCCGGTAGCTATAATTGGACGAAACCTGGATGAAGAACTTGAACTTGGTAAGTATAGGTGAAATTTTTAAAATACAATTTTTTTTCTGCGGTAATGAAGAGTGCATCTTGCAGTATCCACATTTTCCAAATGCAGTTTACCGCGGGTAAAAAAATTTCAATTCTATAAATATTTTAGATGATTACATAATTCCAAAACAAATGGAAATATATATTCATATTTACGATGTACATCGACATCCAGACTTTTGGCCGAATCCGGATGTTTTTGATCCAGACAGATTTCTACCAGAAAACACTCAGAAAAGACACCCTTTCTCGTTTATACCTTTCAGTGCTGGACCAAGGAACTGTATTGGTAATTTTTTTTTAATTAAATTGTTTGTAGAATCAAAATCATTACTACTTTTATGAATTGCGCAAATAACAATTTCTGTTATTTTTATTTGTAGGTCAAAAATTTGCACTACTGGAAGAAAAAGCTTTAATATCAACACTTTTACGAAATTTCATTTTGGAACCTGTCGATACACCGGAAACAGTTGTTCTTCTTGCCGATATAATTCTAAGAACTAAGACGCCATTGAAAATTAAAGTTGTAACTAGACCTTAGCTTTCGACAATAACAGAAACATTCTGCAGATGGCCTCTAATAATTTAATTAAGTATTTGTTTTGTTCGTTTATTTGGTAATAAATACAAATATGAATTTTGCTATTATTTGTTGACCAAAACCGGATTTACCTTATTTCCATCTAACGACCTAATCTACTCCAAAACCGCCATTCTTTATTAATTGTCTGTTATATGGAATACTTCATGTTTAATTTGATATTAATTATTATTTATATGGTATACTTAGAGGTTTTATTCAATTTTTACGAACACTAGCTGAATACCGATTTTGCCTTCAGATTAGCTCGCGAAATATCGGTTCTGATACTTTTGAAACCAGAAACTTGACGTGCTCACTGCATTTCGCGAGACAAAAATATTGTTGACTGACAAAACTTCATCCCGCATTCCATCTCAACTGTAGAATGTCTAAACGCGTTTTGTTAAACCACGTGTCCCTCATCTTCAGTGTGTAGTAAAAAATACTCAGTGTAATAAATTATTTCAATTTACTGTAGCCAGAAAGGTGCACATGTTAAAAGTCTACTTTTGAAATTTTATATAAACAGATACAGACAAGTAAACGCAACAAAAAGGAAACTTGACTTTTTCGTTCACTATGCGATTCCTCACATGCGTCGAATATCGGCGTCGAGCAGCGCCGGTATAATTAAAATACGACTACACTCGACGCTTACCCCAACAATCACTGTCTGAGCGCACTGTCTCTTCCGCAGTATTGTCTCGAACTTACATATACATTTAAACTTTCGAGTATAGAGCATGGTTCTAAATATAAATATACTACAGACTCAGTCAACTTTTCGTAGTTCGATTTTGTGTGACGACAAAAGTTAT
This sequence comes from Xanthostigma xanthostigma, assembly GCA_963575645.1. Taxonomy (NCBI): domain Eukaryota; kingdom Metazoa; phylum Arthropoda; class Insecta; order Raphidioptera; family Raphidiidae; genus Xanthostigma; species Xanthostigma xanthostigma. The sequence goes on from OY754472.1 coordinate 359,678, forward strand.
TAAAAGCTATTGTACAGTTATTTTCAGTGCAAATGAAGAACGTGTAATCGAAAACTAAATTATAAATTCACAATTTATGTAAACGGTTTATTTTTTAATTGTTATAGAAATTAATGAACATTAAGAAAACGGTTTTAAGAAATGGAAAATATTGACACAAAACAGTGCCAGATATGTAAAAAACCAGGTGGCTTGTTTTGTTCCAATTGCGGTGGTGTTTCTTATTGTGGAAAAGAGCATCAGAAAAAAGACTGGTCCGAGCACAAACTGGTGTGTAAGCCGTTTAAAATCTGTTCCAATGAGATTTTTGGCAGGTAATAATAATTTCAAAGATTCTAAAGTTCAGTGACATCTGCACTATCACAGCTTCCGTATTATATAATTTATTATTATTATCCGTTTTTGTCGTAGCTAGTAGGGTTCCCATCTGAGAGAAATGATTGATAATACGGAAACCTCGGCGCGCAATTCTAGCTCGCAGTTCAATGTTTTGCTAAATAGGGCGGTTTTTATTTTAGATACTTGGTGGCATCTCGAAACATAAAACCTGGAGAAGTGATAATAAAAGACAAGCCAGTTGTTTTGGGACCCGGTGTCGAGTCGGCACCAATATGTTTGGGCTGTTATCGGATTCTTCCGGGAGAATCGCTTTACTCGTGTTCGAGATGCAAAAAGGCGCCAATGTGTGGCATTGGTTGTGAATCACAGGGCGGTCATAATCTCAAGGAATGCACGGCGATTGCAAATTCATCAAACTTGACTAGGAACGACTTGATTGAAAATCAGCAAATTATACTTCCTTTAAGATGTTTGCTAACCAAACACAACAATGAAACATGGACTAGAATATTGCAATTGGAAAGCCACGTGGATAAAAGGATTAACACTCCGATTTGGAGAAGTCATCAAAGAAATGTTGTTGATGTAAGTTTTACTTTACATTTCAATTGTTTCTTGTCGAAACATTTGCCCACTCAATTTGTTAAACAAAGTAAGGGGGAATGTTTATTGTGGCAAATATTTCAGGGATTTTTTGTTAAGTTCATAGTGTTTATAAAAAAAAAATGGCACGCTAAGTTCAATGACCGCACACTCTTTTTTTTTTTTGATTTGTCAAAATTAAAACTCGACATGTCTTCCAGGTTTTAAAAAACAGCGGTTTAATAAACTCGAGCGAAGTATCCGAAGACTTAATTCAACGGGTCAACGGAATACTGGACGTGAACACGTTTGAGGTGCGAATTCCTGGCCTGGGCCAGTTCACCAATCACATAGCCGCAGAGAGCGATTGCATCAGGGGCTTATATCTGGACGCGTCGCTCATGGCGCACGATTGCGTAGGCAACACCCACATAGCTGTCGACGACAATTTTACCATGATAATACACGCAAGTGTTCCGATTGATAAAGGAAACCCGATTTACTTTAATTACACAAATCCCCTACAGGTATGTCAATAGGGAGTAGGGATTATGCTTAGAATAGAACAAATGCACATCCTATGACGCAATGTTTGTTTGTGGGCGTATGCCCATGTCACTCACGTGACAAGATACCGTTTCCTGATTGGTACTTGCTCAAAACAAACACGAAAAATAGCCCCGGTTGAAATCCAAGTTGCAACTACCATTTCCATCCTCGTAGCCGGTAGCCAGCGCAAATCACAGTAACGATTCCGAAGGAAAAACCAGCCTCGTGTGCAGCGGCTTTTATATAACCTGTTCTGATTCTATAGCTTTTCTCGACAGCAAACACGTGAGTTGTTTCAAGCGACCAATCAGATGTTATCGCTATATTGGTTCATGGGGAATAAAGTTATTTAGCGATTGAGATTTTTGTTTACCAACCGTTAAATGTTTGCATTTAAGGGGTTCTGTGTATTTTTATGGTGCAATAGATTAAGGGAAAGCTGTCCAAAATTTCTTGTTCATTTCATTGTGCATATTTATATAAGTAAAAAATTTTATCTTATCTTAAGGGTACAGCTGAAAGACAAGAACACCTTCAAATTGGCAAGTATTTTGAGTGTTCTTGTCAACGTTGTGCCGACCCAACAGAAATGGGAACATTTATGAGTTCCATCAAGTGCCCGCGCTGTCGTGGAGGATTTATATGTCCACCAGTTGGTCAAGCGAATCATCGCTTTCGACCTACAACTATATGGAAATGTCTTCAATGCCAACACCCTTATAGAGGGTGCCTTGTGGACACCACACTTCAAATAGTTAAGGAGATTCTAGACAACACAGGTTGGTCCCAAATTACGTAGACTCCGCTTCCGGTACGAGAACTAGAAATTAATCTTTAATTTATCGTAGATAATGCAGATCCCAAAGCAATGGAACGCACACTTAAGCAGTTACTAAGAACCCTACCCGTTGGACATTCTTTGATCGTTGATCTTAAACAAAATTTAATTGGAGCATATCGAAATATACTTAGGACAGATCCAAACCCTGGACGTAAAATATTAACCAGGAAATTGGAATTATGCAGAGAGTTGCTTCCGTTACTCGAAAAAATTGAACCAGGAATATCAAGACTAAGAGGTAATGAAAATAAATTTTTGGCCATCAGGGGTGAAACCTTACCCCGTAACCTTCGTTTGAACGTTTTTTACAATTTTTTATCAATATTGTTTTGTTGGCAGGTATAACGTTGTACGAGATGCATATTCCAATCGTAGTGCTATCAAATCGTGACTACGAAAATCATTCAATCAGCGCGCACGATCTGCTCGCTCGATTAGAGGAAGCGAATGTCGCTGCTAGAACGGCTGTTAAGTTCCTCTTGTATGAGCCGCCCGCCTCGCCGGAAGGACGACTTGCTAAGCGGGCGCTCGAAGAACTGCGCATGCTCGCTAGCAGTATTGAAAACGTTAGACACATTGTTGAAGTTGAAAAGACGAGAAAAAAGAAATCAAGACGTCGGAAATAAATGTGGAATAATATAATCGGTTAGGTATCTAAAAATTAATAAAAACTGAGTTTCGTTTCAACTTTATATAGGTAACTTATTTTGAAAGATTTTGATTGTTGTTAATCAATAATTTGATATCGCTAGAATTTTTTCTTTTTGTTCTTTTTACTTCCAATTTTTTTTGAAAAAGATATTTAATACAAATATATATATAAAAAACAGAAATATATTTTCGCCCAATGGGGCTCATACCAGTTTGATATGCATACATTAAAAGAGGAAAATTTTTTTAGATTGAATTCCTACAGTTAGGAAGGCAAGTGTAAGCCAGTTAATAAACATGCGATATCTCTTTGGATAATGTCTTTTCTTTGATGAATAAAATAATTTCCTTCTTTTACCGAAACTTTTGACTTTAATAAACGCTCTAGCCCCACCAATCCTGCCTATAATACGATAGGTCTAGTTGCACTAACAATTTTTTTTTAATCGCAAATCATTCAAACATTTTCCAGTAATAAATGACAGCGACTCTAAAAATTTATATAGTTTTATTAAAACTGATTCTTAGTAAGTATTTAAATACACAATTAATAATAATAATGGCGTGAATGACTTAAATAAAATAAATGAATAATATTTGATTGGTAATTGACTTTTATCTGACACGGGAATTCAACAGTCCTTTAAGAATAAGCGGCTCTTCGTGTCTAGGACATGAGTGGAGCAATCTTTCGCCTCCAAGAACTGTGATTGGATGCTGACTGTGATAATTGATAAGATCGCCTGAAAATAAACGATATATTAAAGGACCTTTTGAACCAGCACGAGGCAGGAGGCTAACTCTAATAACATAGGATATCAATCAATCAAATCGTACCTAAGGTATCGTGTGATATCTGATTGGCACCAAGGAATTGGTAATGTCCACTGGAAGCGTCCACTAAATAATGTTTGCAACGATCTTTCGCTCGATAACTGATAGCATAGCCCCAAATGCGTTCAGACACCCTCACCAAGAAAGAACCCTCACGCTGTTCCGTCAGCAACGATTCAGCTTCATGACGATCTATTAAACCTGTTAACAAACAATAAAGAGCGAATAGAAGCATAAAAAACTGTGTGTAGAAAAAGAACGTGGCGTTTGACGTAGTAATATTTAATAATCTAATTACATAAAAAGCTTACACATTTTTACGTAATGTTTATAATAACATTAACTTGTGCTCGAATAACAGTATCCCATATTTAAAGTTTGGGAATCACTTTTTATCAGGGGCGGCCAATCCTTATTCCTGTCTATTGAGGATTCAACAGTCCACGAGTTTGATCTACTAACACATAATGGAAGTACTGCACAATACATATTATCACGCTTCTTCTATGAGTTTTCAATGAAGTATGTAACTTTTTTAATATTGTGAACAATAAATATATTTACAAAAATACGCAATGCACAACGCTTTACTATACGCTTCTCATATAGGAGGATAGTTCACTGAAATGCCGTGTAGATGGATCATGGCCAAAGAAACATTCCGTTAAAGGTTATAATTGCGTTAAAATTAGTGTCTTTTGGCAGTTGGCATCACTGATTAACAATTTGACTATCGGCTGTCAATTTAAGTTTACGCTAATTTAGTTGTGCTCATAATTGTTGTTTTAACGTTAAAAATTGTTAATTTAAACAATGTAACTGCTAAAATGTTGTTTTTAAATAGTCATTTTTCACGTTAGTGATAAAAGTTTTACTGTGTTTTTCGAAAAAATGTGTTTTTTGTGCCAAAATAATTTCGCATTATATGTATCCTGATGTATCCTGTCTGATAGATGCAGATACATTATTGTAATATAGGTAAGTGATTTTTACAAACTATATTATCTTATGTCTTACTGATTATTATTAATGGGGGGGCACATTTGTATGGTTTCCTATATTATAAACAGTGTACAATAATTATATATGAATGAATATATAAGTAATTAGGTATATTCGGTACTTATTCATACATTTTTGCTCTGAAAAATTTTCGGTAAGATCTTCAAATTTCAACAGTCGACAAAATGGCAACCCGCCGCCCCTGACTTTTATTGTGTATCAAGTATCATAAAAATTAACAGGTACAGATTTCTCAAAACGTGATTCCTAAAAAAACGAAAAAAAAAAGTTGGATGTTCCATAGTAATAATCTATATACCTATATATAAAATTAAAAATATGTCCGTCTGACAAAAACTTTTGAACGGTAAGTCCGATCATCATGAAATTTGGATACAACGTTCATCTCGGTAAACTAAGATGAACGTGCGTACTCGTGTTCCGCCCTCCACCATTCGTTCTTTTGCACCCGGGTGAAACCGGGACGGACCGTTAGTATAGTATAAAATGCTATTTGACAAATAGGTAAATATTTTTAAACACTTTTAGATTTTAGAGAGTGAAGAGGGTTGCTCTTATAGTCTAAGGCCTAGTTTATATGAGAGGCGTTCAACGCGCGTTAGCCCAACGCGTGTTTACAGTTTCTATACAATTGTATATAACTGTTTACATGATAACGCGCGTTGGTGGCGCGTTGAACGCGCGTTATCATATAAACAGTCCTATACAATTGTATAGAAACTGTAAACGCGCGTTGGGCCAACGCTCGTTGAACGCCTCTCATATAAACTAGGCCTTAGGCTCTTGATTAAAATGAATAGAGACGATTCGGCAAAAGTATAATAAATGTTGGATAGTAAGGTTTCTTAGTTCCCAGTTTCTTAGAGTAGGTATGCGCTAGAATCTAGATGTAATCATACTGACCGTGAAACCAAGGCGAAGGTTGTTCGTTATGTATGCCGGCTTGCCTGGCCACTTCGCTACCCCGGTACCACTCGACGACGGCCTGCTTGCTGGGAGGTCGCGCTCCAGGAAGCGGAACGTCACTATATTGTTGATCATCGGCATTGCTTTGACCGGCTTCCATCACCGTCATTTCTGTTGTTCTTCTATGTTCCTCTCGAGCTCGCCGAGCTATTTCACGAATCTGGCGCTCCGCTTCTTTCGCCTTGCGTTCTGAAATTGAATTTTTTTTTATGAAATAACAGTTCTCGATGGTTGTACTGTCCTATATATAAAATCAATATTTTTTTACGAAAATAGTGAGTTGAAAGGTAACCTAGAATTTATTTCTTCCCAAGAAGTTTCTCGTTTTGTTGATAATTGTATTGTTTTGATAGCTGTTCATATTTTATGTTGACTGCACTCAGTTAAATTTAAATTTTATAATAATACTAGCGGCCCTGTACGTGCTTCGCTACGTATAAAGTGAAATAATAAAACAATTTAATTATTGGAACATCTATCTATCTATCTATCTATTTTATTAATTGCTAGCTATTTTAAAATATACATGGGCGTATATGTGTGTATGTCAAGCACTCCGGCTGCGCCGTCGTACTCGAAAAAAAATAGCGTAAAGTATTCGTGGATAACTGGTCTTTAAAACACTTGCTCTATTTCGAGCACTCCGGCTGCGCCATCGTGCCGAGCAGTTTTAAACGATATTCAGTTTTTTTACATTCTCGATCTAGATATATGGTTGTTAAGTTCGTTGCGCCATCTATTGAATATTCACTCAATCCAGTCAACAGGTATCGCAATTATGACTGTCAAGGAATAGACAAATAATTTGCAATAAAATAATATTGCGACTATAAATTGAAATGTAAGCTATCCTATCTTTCAAGTTGGGTCGAATTGCACACGGTGTGCAAATCAAATTTAAAATCGGTTCAGTAGTTTAGGAGTTCATCGCGGACAAACATGTGACACGTAATTTTTATATATTAAGATTATTCCGAGACACATCAATTTATGTTGATCTCTATTTGAAATTAACCATGTATAAAAAAGCTTACCTTGTTCTTTCCATAATTGTTCCTGTATTTTTTCAAATTCTTCAGCTTCCTTTGCGGCTTCCATGTGTTTTCGTTTGAGTTTATTAAAAATTTCACTAGTTCTTTCTTCCATTACTCTTTTCTCCCAAAGAGCAACTTTCTGTGCCACTTTGTGTGGTTTGTTTAATGATATTTCCTGGAGAGCATCCCTTTTATCGACTAAATTGTTCATATTATTGATAGTTATTAAGTTGTTTTTATTTGACTGATAACTGTTAAAGGTGAAATTATGTAACGTATTTTTATTTGACTTTTTATTGATCCGTTCCCTTAATTCATCGACGGAACAATAAATCTCCATCGCATCTTCCAGTGAATCTTTTTCGATAGGATGATAATCTTCTATTGTCTTTGGAGTCAAATCAATATATTCAGTCAGTTCTGCTTCTACAGTTTTTCTTAATTCTTCCGCTTCTTTTTCGGCTTGTTGTCTCGCCAATTTTCGAGTTTCCTCTTCAATAATTGCCTCAATACTTTTATCGTCAGGATGTTCTCCCATGACCCACGTCCACGGTTCACCGTCGACACCCAATAAAAAATCAACGCTTTTCTTTGGTTTATTACTTTTTCTTGGCGTTATATTTTTATTCTCGTTGTGCTGAACATTTTTTTCATCCCAAACTCGCCATCGGCGAACTTGTTCTTCTCTCATTTTACAAAAAAGTGTCTGTTTTTGACCTTCGTCCAATTCGGATAAAATTTCAGGATCTACCCACATATCTTTCAATATTTGTTGAAGCATTTTGAAGTTAAATCTGCAACAAAGAAAACACTAAATTTAGTTATGCCTAGTTCAAAGTTTTCTTTCTTTGTGGATTTGCATATGTTTTTAAAATTATACCACTCAAAAATCTGTTAGTAATCTGACTTATTTATAAGCATGGTGAAATCATTTATTATTATTAAAACATAACTAAATATACCCACATACTGCATTTGATTATTAATTTATAAACACATAATGCATTTCATTGTTTGGCAATTTAAACAATGTGTATGTAGGTATTTTCTAAGACTAAGTTACATATGTAAAACAACCAAGACCGGTTTTACAAGAATTCATATTGACAAAGACATTATCAGCATATGAATAAAATATACAAATAAAATAGAAGCATCGAACTAACCTAGCAATATATTAAAAAAATAATTTACATAAATTGCTTTTCTGCGTCAGTTCACCGTTTATGTGCAGGTCCTTGAAAAAAAATATAATTTTTTTACAAGTAAACAAACATTTTTTTATTATATGCAGGCATTTTTAGCGGCAAATAATACTAATAATAATAACATTGGTTGTCTGTAAAGTCGGTTTACGGACGATAGTTTTACGTGATAACGTATTCCGCTCGAATATCATATTTATAATAATACATAACCTAAATTTTAGTAGCTGTCAAACTATATTTTTACCAACTCTCTATCGCTTATACTGCGCTCTCGCTTGCACGCACAGGGTCAGGCGGAACGCTACACTTTTCGGAACGTTACACTTGGCGGAACGCTACACTTTTCGGAACGTTACACTTTTTCGTGCATTCAGCCGGTGTTTCATCAATTTATAAGACGTTATTAGTGAAATGGCGGATTACAGTGTACAAATGGTAAAGGAGCGAGGCAGACCGCAACATAAGTAGCTCTATCTTGACCATTTTATTGTTCTGTGGTCTTGACGCAACACTAAAAACAGTCGTAATCAATTTTCGCCGGTTAATCGGCAGAGAACGTAATACATTCGAACGAAACACAAACGCTATTCTTTTTATTTTTTAATCGTGATATCACAAAGATCGTGTTTTAAAATTAAAAAAAAAAAATCGTGACATAAAACAAAACGTATGACGTAATATTTCGCAATCAATTCAAGGCGTACTTAAACCGCGGATACGATAATTTATTTTGTACGACATAGAAGAAGCGTTTTTGACGTGATAACGTCTTGTAAATTGATGAATCACCAATCTTATAAATTGATAAAACACCGGCTGCATGCACGAAAAAGTGTAACGTTCCTAAATCCTAACGTTCCTAACGTTCGTAACGCGTAACGTTCCGCCTGACCCTGTGCGTGCTTTTTGCTAATTTCTCGCTCAATTTAAATCAGATCGGTTTGAAACCAGTCTTAAACGAAAGAGGAGAACATTTTACATAGATTTCGTATAACAGAATTTGCCTAAACAGTTTTTTAATACAAATTTATATAGAAAAATAGCTGTATAAATGCAATGTTGTCTAATGCATGGCGCGACGCGGTCGGTCGTCTTTGTTTGCCGTACATGGAAATTAAAAGATAACGTATGTCTTGTCTTAACATGAAAACGGCTGCATTTCTAATGTTTAATTCAATTTTTTGACATTAGTATTTTGTGAAATGCAACGCCTTCTAAGTTAAGTATTGGAATAACTAATTATTATTAGAACATAATACTTTGACAGTTGCAAACGTCACTTTTGACATTTCTTATCATTCCGACACCAAGGATAAGCGGATTGAAACCAAATTTTCGGAGGTTTAGGTTATACGGAATACGTTATCACGTAAAACTATCGTCCGTAAACCGACTTTACAGACAACCAATTTTTTTAACTACTTACTGCACATCACAACGGCGTAGATATATTATTTTAAGAGGAGCGGGTGTAAATTAAAAAAAATTAATACTTTTTTTAAAGTTTTATTATTATCACCCATGAATACACACGGAGGAAGGTGTCAAGCAAAATATTTCAAAATTTTATTTATAAGTTAGGTATTCGTAATTACCCCCTTTACCCCTCATATCTAAGCCCTTGGCACATCACGCGTACCTAAAATTTAGCTATTAGGTATCTCGATTATTGAAATCTCTCTATTATTACCACCACTGATTTATAGTCAATCGTTAACACTATATCAATATCCCCAGTGACAAACTAATCATTTGTCTTGTCTGATAGTTTTTCTAGTCAATTTAAGAAGACCTTGAAATTAAATAATGTGTACACTCTGTCACAGTCGATTTGATGTTATAAGTTTGGCTTAAAATGTACTGATTTGTATGAATCATGACTGTATAAATCTTATAAGAAACTGACCGATATCCTTCGACATTCGGCCAAAATAATTATTCGCCGCATCCCAGATGTTAACATATTGCACACTTCTGCAGGTATAAAATTTATTATATCACCTGCATAAACGTCTTAATTGTAAAAACAGCCTGTTTATAAAAAGCTTTAAAAAAATAATTACACCTGCATTTTCGCAATTCTATTTTTAATGTGTCATGCAAAAAGCTAACAACCTATTGTTTTCGTTATCAATTATTAGTGTTTATATTAAGATATAAAATTGAAGTATTTTCGCGTTTATGTCTAAATAAAAGCACTTCCAGATACGTTATTATGACAAACATAAATCAAGTATTAAATTTTTTTTAAACTAGGGTTGAATATACATTTCGCAAAAAATATCCCGTCTTCATAAATAAAAACTTTGCGTAATTATTCTTGTTTAATTTTGGGGAGACATCACATGCTTTTCCGGTTACGTAAACCAAAACAAGTTTTATGGATATCATAATATATTGGTGAATGTTACATTGAACAATGGATGACAATTGTTTTATGTGACGAAGACAAAGAATGAGTAACAGATATTAAACAGGAAGTTCTTTTAAGTTCACACTATTTTAGATAAGACTTGTATATTAATCATGTACACTTAAGAAACTTTACGTGTTGTGTAGGGACACTAGCCTACTATCCACATAATTGAAGAGTGTTTTGATTATTTCATTGATATGCTATTGGAGTAAGGACACGCATAAATATAGATATAGCCTAAACATCACTGGTTTAATTAATATTTATATAGCATTGTTATAAACGTACTTATTCTTAATTTGCATATTGTATAATGGAAAGAAAAAGCGGAAGGTATCTTTAATTGTTTAAATGTGCATGTAATACAGTTAATATGGAGTAATTAAAATGAATTATTATATTAAATAATAAAATATTTTTGTCACATAAATCATTAAACTTCATTGTGACAGCGACATAAATTTTGACGACATGGGAAAGTGAATTGTAATTTCATTTCCAAAAACTTGAAGTTCGGTGAAAAATTGTTGTCAAGTACCCACGTATTTTGTTGGCTGTAATAAGCATCTATAAAGTTTGTTGGATAATTGGGACATGTGTGCAGTATCAGGAGACAGGCATATTAAGTGCAAAAAATATAGTAGGTATCTCGAACGTAATGATAGTATGACTCATGAAACTGTTAATACTCGCTGGACCATCGTTATTCCATAATGTCACAATAATACATAAACTATTGCCTACGCAGTACCTACATTGTTGCCTTTGCAACGAACTACTTAAGTATGGTATAAATTATAGGTTTTTTTTCTAAGAAAAATGCTAAACAGGTTACAAAAGACGCATCGTTAATTTATTGTTATTAAATTCTAAATACTGACGCTCAACTAATTACTCCGATAGAAAACGACTGTATTATGATTTTCCATATATCTTTTAATTTGTTGGATTATTGTTAAACAAACGTGTTTGACCGCTATGGAATGCAAGGATATAAATTTTACAATATTAATATTATTGTTCATCTGTGTAACCATTTCTGTTTATATATATCGAGCATAATTAGATATAAGTTAAGCATGATATCTGTTTTTTTTTTCATTTTTACTCCAGTTGATAAAACGGCAATAATTATTGCAACTTTGTAATCTTTATATATTATCACACAAGCGGTCTGGTCTGACTTCGCCCAAATTGGTAGATTGCCACTGTTTTTTCGTCGACTGCTGGTTCGGTTTTCTTTACTTCTTAAGATATTAGCATAATCATGGAAGCAATAATACATTTTTACGTATATTATCAATATAGGTACTTACAGGCCACAGCAACTAAGGGATTGTTCATTTTAAAACTTAGTGTCAACAACCTTCAATATTAAAAAAAAAGATTCGCGAACAGAAATAAGCCGGTTCAATGAAGAGTCGACGCTGTAACTGTGGGAAGCACTTAAAAAACATAAGCCTGACCGCATATATCTTATTCCTGGCGCCAGCTTTGTGTCGTTACTTCTATATATGGATAAAGAATGGCGACTTCCCATAATAATGCAGTCTTGTCACTCTTATCGATGTAATTTTATGCATCTATAGACACACGGGTTGTGTCGACCAAGTTCGGCAACGAACCATTTCGTATAACTCAAAATCATATTTGATCTGCACATTTGTGATTTGGTTTGTCTATGAACCCTCCCCCACATTATAAAATCCTTAATTTTAAAGTACAGCTGTCTTTTTTCTAGCGAAGTTAGTCAATTACAATAATTACACTGTTTTAAATAAGTTATATGTAAAGACGTTGATGATCTCAGCTCTTGAGCGTCTATAACCTACAATTTATTTATCTAAATTGTGCAGATTTTCTGCAGGGTCGCTATCGGCAGCCAATACAGATTTGCATATAGCTACTTAATTTTTATATTTACATAGCACTACAATAAATTAACATAAACTAAAATTAATCAACCTGTGTTTTTATGATGCTGACAATAATATCATATTTCCATGGCTATTATCAGTATTTTGCTCCGTTACTTTAATTCATTATCATATTATCATATACTTTCTCCGCGAGAAGAATACTTAAACTGGCCATTGTTATCGGTTCGTTAGCATCGCATTAACTTAATATATGTATTACTAGCGGTCCCGCCCGGTTTCACCCGGGTGCAAAAGAATGAATGGGGAAGGAAGGGACATGAGTACACACATTCATCTTAGTTTACCGAGATGAATGTTGTGTCCAAATTTCATGATGATCGGAGTTACCGTTCAAAAGTTTTTGTCGATAAAGAGCAGTATTTAAACTTTTTTTAACTAATAATTTCTTTTAAATGAATTAAATACAATTAAAATAAATTTAAATGTAAGCCTTAGAAGAAAATAGAAGCTTATTTTTGAGATACTTTTTGCAACATTTTTCATTAAAGCTCCGTTGCTAATGGTCGTAGCGTAATATTATATAGCCTATAGCCTTCCTCGGTAAATAGGCTATCCAACAAAAAAAATTTATTCAATTTGAACCAGTAGTTCCTGAGATTAGCGCGTTCAAACAAACAAACAAACAAACTCTTCAGCTTTATATATTAGTATAGAAATATAGATATTCGTTCCAATAAAAAAAGGTACTGAGTTTTCATTTTAAACTTGGTATCAAACATCAATAGTTATTAAAAATACCGATTCTATTACCAATGTTTCTGTGGTCACAATACTTAAATCGTTTACTGACGAATATTAACACTATATCCATACCTATTTTTCTAATCATTTTTTGTGTAGTATTAAAATATTAACGTTTCATCCCTGCAGTAGTAAATTTTTCGCTGAAATTAAAAGGACAGCGCTGGTGAACATAGGCGTAGGCAAAATAAGGAGGTGTGCTAAAATACATTTTAATACTTCATTAATAATTAATGAATTGATGTTAGATTAGCATCAAGTGTGCGCAATTGGCGTTTAAAAGACTAAAATTAATATCAATATAACACAATAGTATACATCAGGCCTGGGCAAATGGCGGCCCGCAGCATAATTTTGTCCGGCCCGCGAAGCAATTTATAAATTTTAAAAATAAAATTTTATAAATTGTAAAGAAATAGCAAGGACGCCAGAACAGACGAAAAGGAATGTGAGACCTTTTTTTTTGCTCTGCAAATTTTTGGCCCGCGGTCAAATTTTCATCAGCTATACGGCCCGCGATCGAATTTTCATCAGCTATGTGGCCCGCGAACAAAAGATTTGCCCGCCCCTGGTATACAGGTGTAATTCTAATACAATAGTACATTATATACGGTCATAGATAGTATAGATTTTATACTTTCGAAGTCAAAGGTTACGCTTTGTTTTCTTGTTTTTTTTTTTTTGTGTTTGATTTTTAAAACGGTTGGCAGTAAGTAGGTATGTTAAATAAATGAGAGTTTGATAAACGCTTTTACTAATGCATAAATTTAAGGTCATTATTTTTGTATTATATATATAGCCAGTTCGCATCAAAGGTGACTCACTAACTCACAAACTCTTTATGACAACATAGATGCAGTCAAAAACTTGTCAACTTCTGAAAAAACAGATAGGTACATAACTTTGCGAAGGTACCAAAGCTTTTTGAATGGCAGCCATAATATAGTAACCGGTCCGGTATCGTTGCGAAATTATGCACCTGACTTTTTAGCAGATGGGCATAAGTCACCTTATTTAAATACTATTTTTAATTTTTTTCCTCAATAGAAAATTTTTCATATACAGCGCTTTTTGTATTTTATTTGGAACATTTCTTTCTTTTCTTTTCTACAAAGATATAGATAAAGTAAATATTATCTGTTTCATCAATATAGATTACTAGCGGTCTGATCCGGTTTCACCCGGGTGCAAAAAAAACGGATGTGGGAGTGGAAACATGAGTACGCACATGCATCTTAGTTTACCGAGATGAATGTTGTGTCCAAATTTCATGACGATCGGAGGTACCGTTCAAAAGTTTTTGTCGGACAGACAAATTTTGATTTTGAGTTTTATATTATAGTATACATAAATCATGGATGACGTAAAAAATAACCATTTTTTGCTTGCCAAATGAAAGCGTATCCCATTTAATTCGAGTCTACAAAAATTATTATTAATAAATTACTATTGATAATAGATTTTAATTTTTGTAACCTACTTTTAGTGTTTGTGATATGTGGGCGCTACTCTTACTATGCAAATCAACATTATTGATAAACGACGAATGACAACAAATTAATAGTATTTTGCAGTGAAATTTATGACCCGAGTTACTAACATATCTTAAAAAAATTATTTTCCTTCTTTCAATGCAAAATAATACTGTATAAATTCGATTTTCCTTAATAATGGCGCGCTTATTTCAGCTGCACAGTGCAATATGGAAATTTGTAGATTGCGTATGCCCTGTCTTAAAATAAAAACGGATGAAATTTCTAATACTATGAATTATTTATCATTTATATTTTATTGGTTTCAAGCCCGGTTTAATATAATGAATTTATTCCCGCAAAAGAAATGTACAAATACTTCCATCTTTTACGAAAAAATTCATTTAGGTTTTTGTAATCATTACATTTTATTAACAAATGCTTTGTTTTTTTACAGGTGTTTTTGGAATCCGCTACGACAAGTTTTTAGGAATATATAATTGTTTTTTGAAACGATGTAAATATGGCATTTTGAGGAGGGAAGTTTCATCCCGGTCAACGTGGGACTTCTGTTCTCAAGTGTTGCTTTTGAATTTTTTAGCGCATATTTTAATATATCCGCTTCGTGTTTCAGGCATCCTTGGAACATAGTTTCTTCATCTCCGCTTGGAATTGGAATGCGATCGGCCACTGCGACGTACACTCATCGTACGGACGTGATTTTCAAACGTCGAACTTTTTACGTAAACTTTGGGTCTTCGTCCGTTTGTGTAACTCTTTTGACAAATGTTTGTTAAAATAGAAGCTTTAAAAATCGTCACCCTTCCCTGGTCTATATACACTGTCCCTCTGATGTTTTTTTTTTTTTATTTTATCGAGCTTCGTTTTTTTAAGAATTCATTTTACATCCCATCCGAAGTGAGATTTAAGGAGGTTGATCCGTTACAGTCCCAATCAAAAGTAAGTCGAATTCTAAATGGGAACTTTTATAGTTTATAAGTCGATGATACCAATAAATTATTGTCATAAAGGCATAAATAAATATTTTTTTTTAATATTAATTAATTATTTCAGTACTTTATACTTAATGGACTAACTTTTTGTACAAAGTTAGGTTAAAAAAATACATTTATGTAAATATCTGTATTTTACATATTTTTTGCAGTAAATAATTGAAAAAAGAAATTAGAAGTAATAAAAATTAAAATTAAATCATTAAAAAGTTGAAAATTCAGTTAAAATTGTTAAATCTGTCAAGAATAAAAGTCCATAATCGAAAAGTGGTTTAATAATTTTTTTTATTGATTAAAAGTCTCCTAATTAAATTGGAAAAAATATTAAAATATGCGTAAGACATCGATGCTTTACATAGATAGTTTTTGGAACTGCTGACATTATTTGGTTATTTGCAAAAAATTAAAATGAACAGTTTGCATGCTAGCTTGACATATTTTCCATAAGACTACATGTAAAAAATTTTTTTAATTTTTAACTTTATAAATCTAATGATTTTAGATTTTTTACAGAAAATTTTGTCATAAAAAAATCTAAAAAAACTTTATTTCAGATTTTTTTCATTATCTTTGTAATTTGTTAATTGAGTGACTTTGCTCGTCTCTTAAATTCAAAAATAATATAATAATTTCCAAATAAGAATTAAAAGTTTTTTTTGTCTTCACGATACAAAGACAGCATTTTATTTTATATTTTGCCACGTGCTGTTGTGGAACCATCAGACTTTATTAAATTGCACTTTCAGGTCTAATGTGAAATGAAAAGGGTCTTGTATTATAATATTATGTACATTATTAATAAACGGAGCGTCAATTTTTCGTTCCGGGAAAGATAGTGTTCCGCTATGCTATTCTTCCCGTGATGATTTTTTGTTCGCTTTGTGTTTTACTTTTGCAGAGGTCAGAAATCTGTTCAATTTGTAGCTAGTTCTAATCTCCAGTCGTCGTTTTTAACGTAACGGAAAACCCTCGCTATTTGTTTTTGCTTCAGAAAATTCATTTTGGGGAACTTTATTTAAAACTTAATTTTTTTAGTCAAATGTGTCGATTTACACAATTCATTGCAAATTGAACGATGACCAATCGTATCGCGTATTGAGCCGCAGTTCGCCGGTGCAGGCTCTCGCGTTTCTTTTTTTATGTGCGGTAGTGTCGATATCGATGCATCTCGCAGATATTTTTGAAGAATTGTCGCTTTCGACAGTGGTCATAGATAACTTTTCATTCAAAATGAAAGTTAGAAGTCAACGTTGGGAAATAAAAGGGGTAATTTGAACAGCGAGGTACCGCTGTGTCCTGGAAACCAGACGGTGCTATGACGCAAAGGGAAGGTTGCAATTCTTTGAAAAATTTGCGTAAGTCTTGTGGCTGAACTGAATTTGTCTCGCTAAGACGACGGATGTTCATATCAAAACTCGATGGAGGCGATTGAATTAAATAATTAAACCAAATAAAAATACTGTAGAAATATATCGAACACGTTAAAATTCAGTACCTAAAAAGATGGCGGCCAACCGTTGAATTGATGGCAGACCGAACTCAAGAATTTGTGAAATAAAATATTCCATATAACAATTATTGTGCGCGCTTTTAAACCCATATTCACTATTCATATAATTTGAAATAAATTATACCTCGAAGGATGAAGTTTAAAAATAAGTGTCAAAAGTAGTGCGCGCTTTTACATCTCGTTTTCAGGCATCGGGTGGACATAACAATCGGTGAGTGTTTTAACATTTATTTAAATTGTCGTTAGATATCATATAGGTAGATAGTTTAGTTTTTTTTTTGACGTGATAACGTCTTATAAATTGATGAATCACCAATCTTATAAATTGATAAAACACCGGCTGCATGTACTAAAAAGTGTAACGTTCCTAACGGTCGTAACGTTCCTAACGTTCGTAACGTTCCGCCTGACCCTGTGCGTGCTTTTCTCGAAAACGGCCCTAACGATTTGGATGAAATTTACTGAAAAGGGATTTTGGGGGGCACAAAATCGTTTTAGCTAGGTCTCATCTCTCGAAAAAATCGTTTTCATACAAATTTTATCATTATAAAAATCAATTTTTTGACGTATGAAAATACTTAAATATTGTAAGTAGGTTTTGGAATTTTATATAAACAATGAAACAATTGTTTTCAAAATATTATGACAGTTAATCTTTGAGACTTAAAATAAATACGAAAGAAAGAAAGTTAAAAAAAACAATTATATTATAGGTGGTGAGTAATTTTAATAAATAAAATTAACCTAAATTTGAAGCAAAAGATGCAATATCATAGATTCGAATTATTATAATTATTATATAAATTTAGGTTATGTATTACGGAATACGTTATCACGTAAAACTATCGTCCGTAAACCGACTTTACAGACAACCAATTTTTTTTTTGTTTTGAATTTTGAAGTGTAACTTAACTAAAGACCGTTGCACAAGAGGCTGGATTTGCCGCTAGGTTCCTTGCTAGATTTGACTAATAGTTTTCTAGGGCTATATTTTTTTAATATATTGTACAATATACAAAAGCATACAATATTGGTACTTATTCATGATTTTTTCGTATCGTTTATTTTTTGTTTCATTAAAGCCTCCATATTTTTCTCGGCGTATTCAATTTCCTCTTTGAGACATTTTGAATATAGTTAACAATTGTGAGTGCACGTCATTTGCCCATCCCTTTTGCGTCAGATCTCTTTTAATGGATTAAAAATTAAGCGACCGTGCCGAATTTTCGGATCGAGATCATCCTGCGTTCCTGAGCTCGGAAATATCTTTTTAACAATCTGAAAAACGCGAAAGCGAGAATTTTAAGGATTTCGCGCCTTGTAATTCTTAAAATACTTTCCTTAAAACGAAATCATATTTTATTTAAGAGGGTTCCAAGATGCATCGAATGCATGTTACAAAATCTATATATGCATATTATAAAAAAATAAATTCGTATTTTGCGTAACGGTATTCGCATGTTGTAATACAAAATGTCAGTTAAATAAAACTAATAGTTATAGTAAAGCTATAAACCTTGATCTTAAATTCCAGCAAGCAATTATACAAATTGCTAAAACGGTTATAAAAATTAAAAAGATTATTTTAACATGCAAACACAAAGATAGCAGTAAGTAAATATATCATGGAGTTATTATTATAATGATGTTCGGTACATTTTGCGAAATATTTCAGCTTGATCATCAAAAGTATAGCTAATTAAGGCTCGCTCGAATTTGTTGATTGCTACCGTTTTTTTCGTCGACTTACGTTGCCAAATTGGTCTCCACGAAAAGCGCTTTATTTTAACGGCGATAATAATAATATATAGCCTATGTCCATCCTGAAGGTCTATTCTAAATATTGGTGAAAAAAAAATGAAATCGGATAAGTAATTTTGTAGATTACCTCCTACATCCAAACTAACAAACTTTATACTTCTTTTCAATATTAGTATAGATATCTCATTTATTGATCAATATACTATTTACTGTTATAAAAAAATTGTTATAAACAATATCAGATAGGTTATTGGTTTTCATAATCCTGGTATGAGTCGTCCTTTCAACAAGTAGGCCCTCCTAAACTGATTCCAGCAAAAATATTGAATCCGAATTGAATAATTATTGTCAACCCGGTCTATTTTGGTCACATTTAATTCCAGCGATATATGTAGTTATTTAAATTGTTTGAAACAAGCAACTATTTTAATATATTACGATATTCGGTTTGGGAAATATTTAAATTTAAAATTGTAGCATTATTTATGAAACGCCTCTCATTCATATGCATTTGTTTTCATTTTGTAATATTATAGAAGTTTGCCTATTGTGTTCTTAATTAATGCAAAAAAAGAACAATTTTTGCAAGATATTTGCTTATTTACGATGTAATGGTTTATGCTCATTAACATTCATTAAAGAAAATATTGGTATAGTTCTTTAACCTAACGCATATAATCTAGAAACACGGATATTTGTTAAAATCGAAAAGATCGATGTTGATAATCCAAATTCCTTTTCAAACGTTTATGAAAGATTGCCACCGTTTTTTCGTCGACTTTCGTTGCAAAATTGCTCTCTTTTTATTTCGCGATAATATTTTATTTATTTTATTTTATTTATTTTATTTTATTTGTAAATCTGGCAGGCTAACAGACAATGAGTGTCCAGTAACAAGCCTGCTCTCAATATTATACAATAATTATTATACATTTGCAGCACTTTGCTTTACAAAATATGTATAAAAGAAAGAAAAAAAATCAATAAAATAGGAAACATAATTGAATAATATAGAACTTAGAGAATCGAAAAGATATAATTTTCACTTCAAAAAAACAGAAATTTGTCTTTTAAAATTTTTTAGAGTATCCCCAAAAATATCAATATCCGTTCTGTTGTTGATATCGTTGAAAATGTACGCCATTCTGAAAAGCGAAGAGTTAAAGGCATAATTGGTCGTGACTGAGGACAAATAAAATAGATCTCTATTCCTAGTGTGGTAGATTGAAGCAGATAAATAAAATTTCGCTAGTAAGTCGGGTGAATTAATTGTACCGTTTATAATTTTATGTAGACAACACATATCAGAAATTTTCCTTCTAACTTCAAGAGTTATATAGTCAATGTCCATGCTAAAAATTCATTCTAAATATCAGTGAAAACATTTTTGAAATCAGTTGAGTAGTTTCGAAGATTACCTTCTACATCCAAACTTCACCTCTTTATAATGGTAGTACAGATGCGCTGTATCGACCACAAAAGGTATCGACTGCGAAAAAAATGTTGGTGAGTTAATACAAGCGTTTTTTTTCAGATTTCTTTGAAATGATAAATTTTATTAACGGCATATCTTCTTCTAGCGATGTCGCGTCAACTTTTAAAACAATACATCTTGTAACATGCTTGCTGACCTCCCATTTACGAGTCCAATTACCAAACGCCAACGCTGATCCAAAGCAACAACAATTCTGCGCTTTTTTATGTACAGAGCGTATAGACGCCAGACGCTAGTATAATGTCGAATCAACTTCTGACCTTTAATACCATGAATCACACAATGTTAGTAATTAGGACGTACGACTAAGTTTAAAAATATGTTTTTATGTTATTTTGCTAATGATTCGCGTACGTATAAAATACGTACCTACGTTTGAAAAATAAAGTTTATTACACCACAAGGGCCGAAAGTGTTATATCTTGCACTGCGCGCTATGATGCGAAGCAAGCAGCTTTGAGGTTATACGTAAAAACACGAATGACAGCTGTTCGCGACTATTAGCTAAAATGTAACATATAGCGTTGCTATGGGAACGACATCTAAACAACAGTTGATAGGTGATTTTTCCTCCACTGCCGCCCGAACGTACGTACTTCCCGCATCAGTGCATGTAATCCTATATACCAATGCGTAAATGTTAGATTTTCTGCCTTACAATTGATGCCGAAAGTATGTACTTTCGATTGAGGTATGAAGAAAATTTGTTTATTTAAATATATTCGCTGAAATAGATACTTGTACGAATTTTGTCTCATTTCTAAAACAATCACTAATATTTACAATTCTAATACATCGAGTTAAACCAGTCTTCAGATATTTCGCGAAAAGTGGTTCAGCCGTTATATGCCACACATGCCTAAAGGTCGCAGCCAAGCGGTGTCAATTGGTCATTTCATGAAACGTCTAAGAATTTCGGGAAATGTCCGATTAATGAAGGGTCTATACATTTTCTTGAAATTTCATAAATTGTCAATTGTATTCTTCAAATTTTAATCTATTTCTCGAGATGTTTCTCCGAAAATTAAAGCCCTTTTATATTCTATAGTATCCAAATATTGATGTCAGATACGTTGTTCAATTTTCACACTGGTATAGTTCTCGAACAAGTAAAGCATTATAAATTTTTATACATTTTCGTAAAAGAATTCTTGTGAATGCTACCTAGTATTTTCAAGAAATACCTACATAATTATTCTCTTTGTAACTGCGATCATATAATTAGTGCCAAATTAATTGACCCATTATAGTGATTACTGGCCGAGTAGTTTGTCGCGATACGTTGCTTCTACATTAAACACACTTTGTGCACAGTTATTCATCAAAGATGTTGAGAATAATCTGGTAATTCCTCATATAATATGGCAATTTATGTAGCATAAGTTGGATTTAACCACGAATTATACAGTCATAATAGAAGACAGCAGAACGCTGGTATAGACACAGAGTCGAACTTGAGGTTAGGTAGAAAACAGTGTCAATCAATTTGCAATCCAAAAATAATATTAAAAAAAGTAAACCATATTTCAATTTTAAGTTCGTGTAATTTTGCAAGACAACAATAAATTTTAATAATTGTAGTAAAAAAAAATAATTCGCTGCGTTTCATGTTTCATGCATTACCCATTATGCCTATAACTTAGAAAACAGTTCGGAAACTGTTTCTAAACACTTTGGAAACATTTTTTTTTTTTCAATGCACATGGAAAACATTTAACATCAAAACATTTTTTCTACTTTCTTGAACGATGTCTATACATTTTTCTTAAGAAAAGTCTCCAAACAAAATATTCTAGGTCTGTACAGACAAACAAAATAGAATACAAATTTTGGTTAAATTATGTATTATAATCATAAGAAATTGAATTAATATTTAATTATAAACACAAATATTATTCAGAAATTGTAAGAAATTAGAAATCTTCACATATTATTTTCTTTATCGGTAATATTTCTGTCAACTACAATAAATTTCTTTTAAGAACCACTATTTGAACAAATTGCAACTTTTCCTTTACAATTTTTAATTAAAAATGAACTCAATAGTCGAATTACGAAGACCGAGCGAAGCGAGTGAGTACCGTATTAATTATAAATTTGAATCGGACACCCGAATAAAGCCGGACAGGCCATCTATTATTAACCGACGAAAAACAAAAACGGAGGAGGTTCTCAATTCGACGCGTATATTTTTTTTTTTATTTATGTATGACCACGCATAACTTTTTACAGAGTAGTCCGATTTTGATAATTATTTTTTTGTTTGAAAGGGTATACCCCGAAGTTGGTCCCATATAAATTTGGTAAAAAAATTCCAACCCTAAGGGTAGGAAAACAGGGGATGATTGATTGTTCACTCACTGATTGTAATGTATGATCACACATAACTTTTTACAGAGTGGTCCAATTTTGATAATTATTTTTTTATTGGATAGGGTATACTTCGAGGCTCGTCTCATATAAATTTGGAAAAAAAAACTCCTACCCTAAGGGTGGGAAAATAGGGGTGATTTATAGTTCACTCTCAGATTTTCATGCTGAGTTGTGTATTACAATTATAAATTATATAGCCACAAAAAATTATAAAATAAAAACTTTTTAATAAAAAAATTAAACCGCCGAAAAACTGAAAAGCAAAAAATAATAAATCTTTTTATTTAACTGAGTTCTATCTAAGTAGTTGAACGTATGTGACAGTCTAGTATATCTAAGTAATTTTGAGTCGGCGTCAAACCATCAATGTACAAAGATCACTAAAAGAAATAACCAAATCAAATTAACAATGATACGTGAAATCTCCAGCGATAAACATTAACATTCCAAACATGCGCTCTCCACACGACCACTCGCAAAGACGTATGCCCTCAGTGTGCCCGTTCGGGTTGCTCTGTCGCTGACATTAACTTCGTGAACGCTCAGAGATTTCCGGCGAAAGATTGTTGACGCCGACTCAAAATTACTTAGATATACTAGACTGTCACATACGTTCAACTACTTAGATAGAACTCAGTTAAATAAAAAGATTTATTATTTTTTGCTTTTCAGTTTTTCGGCGGTTTAATTTTTTTATTAAAAAGTTTTTATTTTATAAACAACTCGTAAAAAATTGATATTTAAAAAACAAAATATGCATAAGTATAAATCATATACTCATATTTTATTATTGTATTACAAAATAAAAAAAAAAATATTGCGATAGAAAACGCTTTCAAATTTATCTCGTTTCACATCATATCGCACGCACACATTTTTTGATGATATTTTTATGGTGAGTAAATCTGCCAACAGTAAATAATTTGGCACAACAATATATTAATATTATTTCCGAATGTTTATTATATAGGATCTATGTGTGTGTCATTTCCTGTAGCAGAGAATTAAAACACGAAGAGTTAAATAAATTAAATAACCAGACAACGGGGGAGACACAATATAAACACCATGTACAGTGTGCTCGAATATTTCTCAAATTATATCTACTCTATGCCATTGACGCGACATAGAAACCTGAACTGCTTGCGCATGAAAGAGAAGGCGATAAAATAACTATCAGCAGACCTACATGTCCTTCCTTTGATGTAGCATTTGGCTAACGCAGTTCAGATTAGAAAACATCCGTTAATTACGTCAGGTGTTTTTTTTGACGTGATAACGTCTTATAAATTGATGAATCACCAATCTTATAAATTGATGAAACACCGGCTGCATGCACGAAAAAGTGTAACGTTCCTAACGTTCCGCCTGACCCTGTGCGTGCTTTTCTCGAAAACGGCCCTAGCGATTTGGATGAAATTTACTGAAAAGGGATTTTGGGGGGCAAAAAATCGTTTTAGCTAGGTCTCATCTCTCGAAAAAATCGTTTTCATACAAATTTTATCATTATAAAAATCAATTTTTTGACGTATGAAAATACTTAAATATTGTAAGTAGGTTTTGGAATTTTATATAAACAGTGAAACAATTGTTTTCAAAATATTATGACAATTAATCTTTGAGACTTAAAATAAATACGAAAGAAAGAAAGTTAAAAACACAATTATTATTATAGGTGGTGAGTATTTTAATACATAAAATTAACCTAAATTTGAAGCGAAAGATGCAATATCATAGATTCGAATTATTATAATTATTATATGTAGAATTTAGGTTATGTATTACGGAATACGTTATCACGTAAAACTATCGTCCGTAAACCGACTTTACAGACAACCAGTTTTTTTTCTAAATTTGGACCCCACCTCTTGGTCAGATTTGGTACGATGTGGCGTTAAATTCACCCTATATAATTAATCTGTTATTTAAATAATGGATATTCTCTGAATTACAATGTTGACGTGAGATTTTCATTTAATTTGGCGAGCTTTTGCCTGACCTATCTCCCCCATTTTTATCTTACGTAATTAATATCCCCTTAGCAGTCCAGTTTTTTGTGTAGATGGTGTATGTAAGATTTATGTTAAAACAGGACCAATGACGATTTTACCTTTACTGCAAGAAGGACGAATGTAATACATCGTATTAATATTTTTTCGATTTAAATTTAAAAGAAGAATTTAAGACTTTCGGCAAATTCCCTGTTCCGTATAATTTCTGTCAAAGCAGACCGAGGTTTTTAAGTAGTCACTTCTGACTATCACGTTGGCAATCAAAAAATCGAGAAAATTCCTTTTTTTAAACCCATCAACCAGCTCTAACTTTGTACGATTTAATAAATCTTTATCAAGAAGAACGATTCACGTGGATGACATTTTTAATTTAATTGGATGTAATTAGACATTAATAACCTTAGTTGTCCAGCGTACAAGTAAATCTTCAAAATTCAAATAACTTGCTAAGAAAGTATAAAATTCGTTTTTTTTTTTCATAAAATTTTAAACTTGATAATAATTTTGATATTTTAATTAGAATATTCATAACTATGGATGGTGCTGAGAATCGATAGTACTGTATTTTTCGGACTATAAGACGTACCTCTTTAGAGACGATTTATTGAAAAAAATATTTTAATGTTACCTTCGAACCATAATATTGAGAGCAGGCTTGTTATTGGATATTCATTGTCTGTTAGCCTGCCAGGTTTACAAATAAAATAAAAAATAAATAAAAAAATAAAAAATAAGATGCACCCAAAGTTTGAGTCCGAAAAATACGGTATACTTCATCTGACATCTCTACTCAACATTAAATGATAATTTCAGATTAATGTAAACACTCCGTACAATGTACATTGTGCACATTAATATTAGGTATATGTAGTGTATAAATGCACTATATGCTGGCCTATACAAGGTAATTAGAAATTACAGTGAGGATGACCTTATCAGAGTACAAATTATGCTAGCAATTGTCATGACGTACCTATAATGGCTACACTGTTGTTCTGTGCTGCACACGCGGCTTAAATTCAGTGACACCGATGCTACGCAGAGCTAAGTAATTAATTCGATTCGTACATTGTTCGTTTTAATGCTTTGAAATATACTTTTCGTAAACTGAAACGTCCAGATCTCAGGGCATAATAACGGCCCTAATAATTTTGTCCCTTAATATGAAGGACCAAGAATCACACCGCAGATCATTCAAGCAAATTTTTTGAAAAAGCGTTTTGACTTCGTGTGAAAAATTACGCAATTAACTTTTTTTCCAGGAAATTTTTTTTCGTAATTTTCTTTGTTGTTCAATTAGCGTTTACCCGATTCTTTTAGCTTTAAAAAAGTGTCGCAGATTTAAAATTCATAAGTTTGTGAAATAGCAGTTACGAAATATTAAAAAATTATTTATTGATCTTCATC
Source organism: Xanthostigma xanthostigma (assembly GCA_963575645.1). NCBI lineage: Eukaryota > Metazoa > Arthropoda > Insecta > Raphidioptera > Raphidiidae > Xanthostigma > Xanthostigma xanthostigma. Next base: position 385,845 of record OY754472.1, read on the forward strand.
CATTTGCTAGCGAGCCATAGAGTGTGGGTGTTATAATATTTGAATGTGCTAGCCTCATGTGTACATGTTTGGCATACGACTGAAGTCAAGTACGTTTGACGAGCCATTCTTGCACAGAATTTATGCTGGTCATTACCATATCCGACGGACGTTTACCCACACAATTACAATACACGATTGTATAGTCTTCCAAAAAGTTACTACAAATGTTGTTGATGGTGTACTGTTGTAGTCAAGGGAAGAATGAAAAAAAAAATCAAATCCCGAAGGAGGCATTTCTCTGTGGTCTATTAAATAAACAAAATAATTATAACACTTTACGGAAAAACGGGTTACCGTCTTCATTAATGTCAAACTAATTTAATCAGATTTAAAAACCAATCGAACACAGTAGTCTTTTGTTGTCATCAATAAATACCAGCATTTTCTATCCCAATTGCCTTGTAATTGGGGAAGAAAACGCTACTATTTAGTCCAAACTTATATAAGCATACACTGTGAAATATACCGTAGCCTCATCGGGAGAAGAAGAAGAACAGGTACAAACGCTAACTTAACGAAAAATGACTTGACGAGACGTTTTTATTTAGATGGTTTTTATTAAATATGAAATAGGGTCTTTGATTGGAAGATAATTACCTCATGAAGATTGACTCTATTCAATAAATAGAGTAACTGCGATCCATTGAAGTCAATGATGAGTATTTGGAAAGAATTCCGTGGCATAAGGATCGAAAATGAAGCAATACTGAGATTTTTTTAAACTTGCATTTAATACTAACGTTTCGATACGTTTTGTATCATATACTGATAACATGTGACAGCATTTGAACACTCTGAAGATGATAAAAAACGTATCGAAACGTTAGTATTAAATGCAAGTTTAAAAAAATCTCAGTATTGCTTCATTTTCGATCCTTATGCCACGGAATTCTTTCCAAATACTCATCATAATTACCACACTCTGTTGTTATGACATCGAAAAAACATATAAACCAATATATGTTTAATACTCAAACAAGAAAACGATTTATTGATGCTGTTTGATTTTTCAGACTACGAAAATGTCGAATCCCAAATTAATGCTTCAATGCGATATTCCCGTCAGAAATCTATATATTATAAAAAATAATTCAAAAAGTTCATTGGCCTTATAATTCATTCACAATTATGTATTTTTATTAGACTACACCAAAACGGGGCACTGTGTTGGTGTATATATTTTTTAAAACGAGGCGTGAATTTTGGAATGTTACCTTTAGGTTCAATAGAATCGAATATAATAATTGATCAGTTATCTAACTGAATTAGTAATTAGTATTTGCCAAAACGGGGAAACATATTTGTAGGCGAACTTTATAAATAATGTTGGTGTCATCAAATGTTTAAAAAAAACTGTAGGTATTGTGTTTTGGTCTTCCTGTACTAGAGCTGTAACTAACCGTATGTATTCGTTACTGAGTAACGGGTACATCGTCTGACTCGAAGTAACGAATCGTTACTTACAAATTCATTTCGTTACTCGCATCTGTCGTATCCATGTCAGTTCGACTCGTTTGATGCGGTTATACGTTATACGAACGAAGTGATACCGTATCACGTATGCGACGCGCCTCGATGCGATGGTACATGCTTGATGCTGTTAGTACACGATTGTATGTCGTATGAAAAGTAACGAGTAACGTAACGATACGAAAGTAACGGGTACTGGTTCTTTAAGTAACGAATACATACGGGTACACAATTTCTCGTTACTTTTACAGCTCTATCCTGTACTGTTTTAGTTTAAAATTTGGTACAAATCTTTGATTAACGTCTGAATAGAACTCTTCAAGTAAATAAAATTGTCGACCAATTTTTCTCAGACCAAACGATATATTGACAAAAAATGATAAAATTACAAATCAATATAACACAAGATGACGTTTCGATCCGGATTTGGATCTTCTTCAGAAATATCTAAAAAATATAAAAATTAATTAGTATTAATTAAGTAATAGATTTCACGCAGGATTGAAACTTTGAATGGTTCAAAAATAATGAAAAATTAAAGTTTCAATACTGCGTGAAATCTATTACTTAATTAATACTAATTAATTTTTATATTTTTTAGATATTTCTGAAGAAGATCCAAATCCGGATCGAAACGTCATCTTGTGTTATATTGATTTGTAATTTTATCATTTTTTGTCAATATATCGTTTGGTCTGAGAAAAATTGGTCGACAATTTTATTTACTTAAAATTTGGTAGTTGCAAAAAAAGAAAAAAATGCTATTTCCTTGTGTCAAAAACGATTGTATATGCTGAATGTGATTTATGTATGTTAGCGGTGATTAAAAATGAGATAATGTTACAACAAACAGATAAAATTATGCAACAAATATTTTGAAAGTAATCGCGTGTTGTTTTTTTTTGTGTTTCAAAAAGAATACTGCTCTCTTTAGTCTTTATTAAGAAGTGCAACACGCAAATACATATTATGTAAATAGACCAGAGCACACTGTGAAATGCTTCAAGGTTTTCGCCACAAAGACAAAAATAGAAATGTCTCCGTTAACGATCCGGTTGGAGGAGTAAAGACTATAATATTATAAATGATTCCGGTTTTAAACCGTAAACTTAAATGGTAAATCAAGGCACTTTAACTTAATAAACTTAGCCAAGTGCATGTCTATTTATCATTTAATAGTCATATTAAACTGATCGGTTGACTGCACTTTTAATTCTAGTCACTGAAGTATCTTCATTGATACCCCAAAACACTGCGTTTAAGCTATTAATTTGGAGCGATTGCAGTGTTAGTGAATCCTGAAAAATAATTCAGTTTTTCAGTTGATTAATTTCAATTTTTGAAGTGAAACTTCTTTACCAACGTATCTGTTTGGCATTTTTTTGATTCAACGATGGAAGACAGTTTCAAAGCACTAGTGCGTCATTGGTCATATTACTACTAGCATAAAAAAGAAGGGAGGGGTGCAAAAAATTGTTCATTAATTTATTTGCAATGAATTCCAACAAAAAAAAATGTGAAACGATCCCATTACACTAGTTATATTAGTGTTTTTTTATAAAATTGTTTACTATTATTATGTTTCAATCGTTTTTTATTGTAATAATACGCTCTAGAATCTGCACAGATTATACCTAAATTACGGACACGCGATGTATTGTCACAGAGCCATAACTATTTGTAACATCAAATCTCAATTAAGGTGAAATTTTTGAATCAGGTTGAAACAGAGTTACACCAAATCCACTTTTATTATAGCTATAAAAAAACAAGAACGCAACTGTGGAAGAAAGTATCCCGTCAAATCATCGTAAACGACTTCTGCGCTTATGCTTATTTGATTCAGCGCACTTTTTTCTATAAGGTCAAGTAAACGCAGGCATATCCGTGACACTTTTATATTTTCCAAAAAATTGAAAAAATTTAAGTTTTTCGATGTTTTCGCAAATCGGCGGCTTTTTGAGGCACTAACAGCCTTCCGATGCGGTTAATATTATGAGTACTTATGGAAAAAATTACGCTGAATCCAATGAGACCACGCGCAACTCTGTATCACCTTTGGTTTAGGAGTTAGACGCGTTTTTTATAAATTTTTCTTGAAAAAAATAAAAACGCTTTAACTTGAAAACTACAATAGCTACAGACTTTTAGATAGGCTCTTTAGATTCAGCATGATTTTTTGCATAGGACCAAGTCATTTTCAACCACACATTCTATAAATTTCCGGTCGATACTGCAGTTATTTTAAAATGTAAAAATAATCGAAGCCTCCCAGAACGGGTTGATATTAATGTTACCCGGTAGATTTTGACACGCTGAATCAAAAAATTGAAAAAATTTAAGACGGCCTAGTGGAGAAGGACAGTATCGACGATGAATTGACGTAGGACCGTTTCTGGACTCTCAGTATAATAAAAAATGGACAACTTCCTCTGATGAACACGATATCATTAAGATAATAGGCCATTGATTTATTTTCACGCTGACAGCTGGAACGAGTAGTGCAGTAAACAGACCTATTTGTAAGCAAAACTCGTCATCGCAAAAAATTAATCTTAAAGACGATAACAAAGTGTTGGAGTCAAAACATCGCATCAAAAAATTACAAAAATGTTATAAAATAATTTAGAACTACGATAATTTACCTCCATTTTAAAATGTTGCATCTTTTTTGGCGTGTTGTTTTTACGTCTAAGGTAAAATATTTTCATATAAACTCAAAAAGTATATTTACACAATTTTGGTATCATTTTCTCTACTAAACTGTAACACAATATTTATAAAATATAAACTAGAATTCGCTGATCTGTTCTATAAACTTTGTACGATGTTTTTCCGCACATTTTTTGCAACATCTCGTATTTTTTCAATACTGTTTATGATGTCACGCTTATTTATATTGCGTACCAGTTGAACTTTAAAAATGTCAACAAATGATACAATTGAAAATAAAAACATTTACAGCCTACCCTATTTACGAATAAATACTGTTATTATTTATTATAAAAAATGAGTGCATGTATGCCCTTTACGCGCGGTTGAAGCAAAACTTAAATCACGTTCTTTAAGCATATTGGTTTGCGTTAGTAGCTATGTTTCACCTTTCGTTCAAGATGGTTTCTACAGATGCGTTTTTATGCCGTCATCTATCAATCGATGCCTTTAAATAGTGGAAACTTCGTAAACATGTAAGTCCGTCCGAAAAAAGATCTGAGTCGCGCCTAAAGAAGTTTCACTTCAAAAAACATACATTTAAAAAAACACGACAGTTTTGCTATCACCCTTGAAATAGATCAGTAAAAAATATCATTAAATTATTTCGTTTTCAGATATTTTTTATATGACGTTCCCGGAATATAACTTAGGGGAATAAATAAAAAATTGTCAAATTTGCACTGGATTGCAGAACTCACTGCCAAAAAATCTCGGTTAATTGATTTCTAAATTGTATATTGCGATCATACAAATACAATTTCTTCGGCTGTGATCGAGTTAAGATAAGACATCAGTAAAATCTGATAACGCTTAAATTATGAGATATTAAAAAAAAACACCGCGGTTCATAAATTTGCGATTAGCGACAGTAAAGTATTCCAAGGCCTACTAATTGTCCATGAAAGTAATTCCTTGAAAGTACCTACCAAACGTTTTTCTCTGACAAATACGAGGATTTTCAGTTAGAAAAAACCAGATCGTTACGCAGTTGAAGAAAAGGCAAGATACCTATATAAAGATATAGGAATAGTTTTTAGGCGTTGACGGATAGCTCAACTTTTTTTGGTATATGTGTGGAGGATATTTTTGAACTCGTGCATGTGTTAGAAAAAAAACTTATACTGGAAAAAACAGTACATGAGTCACTGACTCGTCAGATGCACGTAGGCAATTTCTACTTCTAAATTTATCCCTGTACACTCCATACATACATTTATAAATGATAAAATTCAAATCTTTGATTAACGTCTGAATAGAACTCTTCAAGTAAATAAAATTGTCGACCAATTTTTCTCAGATCAAACGATATATTGACAAAAAATGATAAAAATAAAAATCAATATAACACAAGATGACGTTTCGATCCGGATTTGGATCTTCTTCAGAAATATCTAAAAAATATAAAAATTAATTAGTATTAAGTAATAGATTTCACGCAGGATTGAAACTTTGAATATTATATTGATTTTTATTTTTATCATTTTTTGTCAATATATCGTTTGGTCTGAGAAAAATTGGTCGACAATTTTGTTTACTTATAAATGATAAACATAGCCCCATTATTGGAGTGGATATTTTCGGAGTCAACATATTATTAAAACATTAACGAATCTATTTTCTTCCGGATAATTCTAGCATTTTATTTAATCTGCAGTGTCGTATTTAAGGTTGTCGAAGCTCCTGTTTGTGGAAGCCCATGATCAGTTACCCAGTTCTTAACCCGAAATTGACATTCTAAGTAAACATTAAGTAAGTCCTAGAAGTGTGATGGGGCGCATTTCCAAATCAAGCGTGTGTTATTTATACAAAATGTTGTATTTTCATTAAAATCATTTTGCGAACATTAAAAAACTTGTGGATGCCTCAGGGATTCATCCTCCCCTAAAATCCGACCCTACATGTAGGAATATCTTTTGTGTACCAGTATATTACTCCAAGTACTTCATGTCACAGATTTAAGTATGGTTTGAATACTGAATTAGTAAAACGTTTTGTTTGTTGTTTTAAGTATCCACCTAGTTACTTCGTAGACCATATGGTATCATAAGTACCTATTATACTATTTACTATTAACATATCTACTTAATACTTAAGATTAAGTGATATTCTAATCATCTAAAACATATCCCCCACGTCTCGTCCCTGCCCAAAATCGATCTTTCCGCAATATTTATCATAAACTAGCCTTTTTCCGCGGTTTCGGTCGTGGTAATGTCGATTTTGAGTTTTGACAGAAATCTAAATCTAAGCCAATACATCCTTTGAGAGACGCTGCACTAAGTTTCATCAAAATCGATCTAGCCATTCTTGAATGATGCTGATACTGACATTGCAGACAAATATTGTGTCGTTTCAAATAAAGGACCCCGCACAAACCTTATGGGATTTGGTTTTCGGTTAAATTGATTGATAATGGTTTTATTTTATAGTTTAAACGTCACTAAGAAAAAGTGTCCATGGGAGCATAGTCTAAAAACCAATAGATTTTTAGCTCCAGATAATATGTTTAGCGAGATTTTAGATACAGGGATATCCATGTTTAACTTTTGTGGTTTTTTTAGAGATAGAAAAATAGTCGAAATCTAGGTAATGTTGGAAGGTGTCACTCTATATAACATAACTAGCGGCCCTGTACGTGCTTCGCTACGTATAAAGTGAAATAATAAAAAAATTTAATTGGAACATCTATCTATCTATTTTATTAATTGCTAGCTATTTTAAAATATACATGTGCGTATATGTGTGTATGGAAATATATATGACTGCATACGTCAATAAAAAAATAGCGTAAAGTATTCGTGGATAACTGGTCTTTAAAACACTTGCTCTATTTCGAGGGTTCACTCCGGCTGCGCCGTCGCGCTCGAAAAAAAAATAGCGTAAAGTATTCGTGGATAACTGGTCTTTAAAACACTTGCCGGTACTTGTAAAACTGATTCACCGTCATCTTGATCTATGAAATTGCATCTTTAGCTTCAAATTTAGGTTAATAATGTATTTATTAAAATTACTCACCTATAATAATATTTGTTTTTAACTTTCTTTCAAATACGTATTTATTTTAAGTCTCACTTGGATAGTAATTAAAGATTAACTGTCATAATATTTTGAAAACAATTGTTTCATTGTTTGTATAAAATTCCAAAACCTACTTACAATATTTAAGTATTTTCATACGTCAAAAAATTGATTTTTAAAAAATGCCACTTTCGTTGTAATTTTATAACTCAAGAACGGGCTCACCTATCCAAACCAAATTTTTAGGCTTTGTTCGGACTATTTAGTAGATGGTTTATGTGAAGTTTGCACAAAATCGGTCGAGCGGTTCTTCATTTATCACATTTTTTATATATCTTGGCATTGATTTTTATAGATATTTGTTACAAAAAATGTGATAAATGGAGAACCGCTCGACCGATTTTATGCAAACTTCACATAAACCATCTACTAAATAGTCCGAACAAAGCCTAAAAATTTGGTTTGGATAGGTGAGCCCGTTCTTGAGTTATAAAATTACAACGAAAAGTGGCATTGATTTTTATATATCTATAGATAACGTCAACGCACTCGAAAACATATATCTAGAGCTTATAGGATTTTTTAAGATTGTGACTTCAATGGATATCCCTATATCCAGAATCTCGCTAAACATATCTATCTGCAGCTAAAAATCTATTGGATTTTAGGTTATACGCCCATGGACAGTGGACACTATTCATAACTATATAAAATAAAACCATTGTCGATTAATTTAACCGAGAACCAAATCCCTTTAAATTGGTTATCCAGAGCGTGCCGTGCGACACTTTTTCTTGCCCGTTGTGCAATTCATTCTCAAAGTCAGTATAATATAGAGATAATCAGAAGATAATATTTTATGTACGGAAAATGTACCGTTCTTGCGTATAGCTAACGGTAATGGCCGCGTATATTTACAGCTGTTGTTTAATATCGGACCCGTTACAATGTCGCGGAATTTGAACAATGCATCTATATATACAATCAATTGAGCGTAGCGTGTCACATATTTCCAAGTCAAGAACTGACCTTTTGTTCTCCGGTTATGTAAATGCAAAATTTTCAGATCCGACGAAATATCAGTCAAAGTACAGTGAGCTCTTCATGCAGCGGTTTTTCTTTTTGGTAACTGTTATAACTGGTTATTAATAACTGTAAAAAATAACAGTATGTTCCTGGTCTTTTTCAATTAAAGTATACTTAAAATTGTAGTGAAAAGCGAAAGAAAAAAATAACAGATATTTTAATAACAATATTGGTAAAAGACAACAATCAATTAATAACAGTTGAAAAATAATAATGAATGGAAAATAGTTATTTATGTATATTTGAGAAATATTGTTTCACTGTACTTATAATATCTCGTCCCAGAATTATCTTTGTTTTGCTTATTCGAGCGTTGAATTCACCGAATACAAAATATGCACATCTTAATTTTCATAATTTATTTCCAAGATTTCTATTCTCTGCGCACACAAATTTTGTTTATCACATTATTTAAAGATAAAATAAATTATAATCTGTCAGCATAATTGAAAAAAAATCCCTCGTTTCTTTACAAAATCGAACAAACAACATTGTCTCCCCCCGGACTACGGGGCAGCTATTTCTCCAAACCTGGGAGGTAGTAACACGAAACTACAAAAAGACGACGACTACATAAAACAGCGACTAGATCAATAATTATACATTATGTTTATTCATTTGTTGTTATTGTTGTATTCGGTTCAGGGTTTATCCGTTTCAACGCCATAAAAGGAAACGGCGGACAACACTCGTCCGCATTTTATTTAATGATAAAGGTCACACAAAACGTGTTGTTTACAATTAAATTAAACAATATTATTAAATTTGTGTTTTACTGTTTACGATCTATGTAAATATAACCTCAACAATCATTATACCTGACCAACGCCAATTATCTAAACTATGATTATAATATGTAAATATTTGAGACATACTACGGTGGACCATTTTTCGGTCCAATATTGGGTTATGTTGAAACTACGACCAGGGCCGTACCGACAATGGGGCAAGCGGGGCGGTGCCCTGGGACTCCGGGAGAAAAGGCGCCCCGAATAAATCAAACAAACACAATGACGAAAACAATGTAAGACACGTTATAATTTTGAACATAATAATAAGTAATGGCCTTTTTTAAGCACTTTTTAAATTTAACGTAGGGGGGCCCAATTTTACTTCTAGTCTTAACTGTACCGTTTGTGGCCCGTGGCAAATTCATCGGATGAGGCCCTCCCTCAAAAAAACTCAACCAACGTTATACATTTTTATGTTTAATTTGTAGGTAACTTAAATTAGCTGAATACAAAAATAAAAATTTTACTAAATGTTAGGATCCTCCTGTGCTCACCGACTTTTCGATCCGGGGGACCTGCTACCTTATTGTTACCCTAATGGTGAAGACTTACAGATGCTTTTTTGTTTTCGTTTTTCAATTTCGATTTTTGGGTGCATTACAAAACCAACGGGTGTATCTAATTGAAAATTATAATATCTTATCTCAGTTTTAAATGTACGATAACGGTTTATTTACATTTTTGACTTACCTTTACAATAAAAATTGCAATAATAATACGTTGTCAATATATTCCGAGAAGGTTACACGTATTAAGTGTAGTTAAGACAATCCCATAAGGCGAGGCTGATAATATATCCAACACTCCTTGATTTTTGTCTATTGAATAACACTAAACAATCACAATATTGTTTACTATCATTAATGTGAACTCAATTGGTGTTTATAAAACTGTTTTATTTTTTTATTATTCGAAAAATAACAAAGATTTCTAAATTAACAGAGAATCCACATTTTAATACACAATAAAACCAAAGCTGAGAGGAAGTAATGTAAATTTGGAATAATTCACGCGTTCAAAAAAAATTTCTGAAAACAGTTTTCTAAACCCTGGATTTCAGCATGCAATGAAAAACATTTTAATTTTGAGCATAGTTTAATAATTTGTTGAATAGTCTTAAATTCAATTCTATATTTATTATGTTTCCGGTATTTTGTGAAGGTTAACATTAAAAAAAAATGCTATGTCAAGAATGTATTTTTATATTCCGTAATTGCCACTTTGTCATTGACTGATTATCACCTAATTATTGACATTATTAATACCGGCATTATTCTTCAAACAGAACCACGGAACAATAAAATCCGTGGCTGGAATTTAGGATCTCTGTTTTCAGAAAATTAAATCGAACTACGTTTTTAGGCACTATAAAAAGATACAACTGGTTCGGTATGATTTCAAATTTATTTTCTCGTTTATCAATTGTTAAGAAAGTAAAAATTAGGAATAAATTTCCTTAAATAGGGATTACATTAGTTTTTCATTAGGTTTCACTTTCAGATTATGTGAATTATGTATTAAAATGCAGTTTCAAAGAGATCAGATAAAGTGTTATATGATTTCACGCTTATAATTATTCACAAAGAACAATTTCATACATAATTTTCAGATATTATTGGCGCGGCAGCGTCAGTCGATGCATGAAACAATGTAGTAATTAGTCAGTTATGTTGTATTTAATTAAAAACCGTTTTACTTTTTTCATTAATAATATTTAATCCAGATATACTGCTGTCTTATTTAACATTTTTTACACCGACATAATAATATACATTAATTATTACGATTTTAAATTCACACAATGGATACTTTCACACTTTCTTTTTGATATTGTTTGATGTTCAATTGTTATTAAGTCAGCAGCAATTAATTATCGACGACGAGTCAACCATGTGTGCTGTATTTTTTTTTTAAACCGCGGATCTTATGCACGTGTGATTGTGTGACTGAGTAAGCTAACGCGCCCGGCTTAACAACGTTCCTTACTCTACGACTGGCAAACACAGACTGTAACCAACAATGGCCGGTCAATCGGTGTTCAACTATCCGCGCCAAGCCCGACTCGATGACGATGGCAGTTGTAGTGGGTGCGGTGTTGATGAGGCGGCGGCGACGGCGGTGGTGGTGCGAGGCGCGACTCTGGTCGTCGTCAATGTATATCTAGTCATTCCAGTTTATGAATAGGGGTAAAACCGTCGAAATACTGTATTCAGTAGCGGCTTATAAAAACATTGCAGAGAATTGTACCTACCGCGCCGATTTTTAGAAAAAGACAACACGCAACAGGACAAGGGGACATTGGAGAGGTGTCTGATCTATAGAATTTGCCGACTGACAATAATAATCTTCTCTTCTAATCTATCTTCTAAAATCGACCCAATTAGGATACAAATAAACTAACTAAAGTTAAGAGTACAATCTAAGGCAGGGGTGCCCAACCAGTCGATCGCGATCTACCGGTCCATCGCGGCGTAATTTTAAGTACATCTTTACACTTTATCTATTCTAACATCCAAAAATTCAATTTTCAAACTAAATCGATTAGCTCTTTTATCGTATACTCCCGCCTTTGAAAATATTGTCAAATCTGGACAGTGTCAGCGATCTCATTAAAATTACTTCACTATATTCCTAATTTTGTTTCTTTATTTTTTTATATGACTATACTCGATTGTATAATTTTTTTTCCCACTTAAATGTTTAATAACTTTTCTATATTTGCAGCTTTATAAAAGCGATTTTTATTTTTTCCCGCATATTGGTAGATCGCGATGACACTATTTAAAAAAAATAGATCGCACCTACTAATAGGTTGGGCAGCCCTGATCTATGGGGATACTTATCCAACAGGTGCGCCACTGGAACGCCACGTTAATATCACGATGTTAAAGAAACAAGAAGGGGAGAAACTTGCCATTGAGATGGAATGCGTTATATCTTTCATAGTCATTCCAGGTTTCCCTCTGGCTTACTGTACACAAGGGTAGATTTGGAAGGGGACGTAAGGTTCTCAATACGATACAGGTTAACTTTTCCTTAGTTGTTCCAGAATACCCCAGGAAAATATTATGTACATTTAAAATGACGTACCTTTATTATTTAATTAATTTTTCAAATGTCTTTAAATGAAGGTAAGTAGATATTAGTCCAAGAGACGGCTGCAGAAAATGTGTCGTCATAAGGTGGACGAACGAAAAAATTAGAGATGATAGTTAAGACCATAATTAAGAAAGATCGCGTTTTCACATAACCTTAAAGATTCAAAGAAATATTGAAAAAAACCGTGTTTTTGTAGGAGAAAAGAATTAAAAACGAAAAACACGGTTTTTTCAATATTTTTTTGAATCTTTAAGGTTATGTGAAAAAGTTATATTCATAAAAGTTGTAGATCCTTTTAATACCTACAACATTGCCATACAACATTTTTCGATTGGAGGTCAACTTTCGCCGGAAATAACAAAAAACCGCGTTTGACCCCTAAAATGCACCTCCCACAGACCTCCGGCCTTTTACGCATTTGAATTTTTGGTTTCTGTATTTCTGACGGCAGTTTCTTCCCTTCCTCATCATTCGTTTTCTGTTATATATTAATTTTGTCCTTGTCAAAAGCTAACTTCACTGGTCTATTAACTGATAAACAAATTAAAAAACATTGTTTCGGCAGGATTTTCGCAGGCAACCTTAGCGATCTTTCTTAATAATTATGGTCTTAACTATCATCTCTAATTTTTTCGTTCGTCCACCTTATGACGACACATTTACTGCAGCCGTCTCTTGGACTATATACAGATCTACGTACTTATTATACAAACACAATCACAGACAGTCATCCCTACTAGGTATATTAATTGCTTTTTAGGGTTCCGTACCCGAAGGGTGCTCAAACGGAACCCTATTACTAAGCCTCCGCTGTCCGTCTGTCTGTCTGTCTGTCTGTCTGTCAGCGGGCTGTATCTCAAGAACCGTAATAGGTAGAGAGTTGAAATTTTCACAGAGTGTGTATTTCTATTGCCGCTAGAACAACAAATAATTATAAACCCCCCAAAACTCCCAAAAGAGGAGCAAACTAAGTTTTTTGCTTATAATTCGCTCAATTTAAATCAGATCGTTTCGAGACCTGTCTTAAACGAAAGAGGAGAAAATTTTACATAGATTTTGTATAACAGAATTCGTCGAAACACTTTTTTTGTACAGCTTTATATAGAAATATAATGTATAAATTCAATTTTGTCTAATCCATAGCATACACGGAGATCGTCTGTCTTCGTTTGTTGCATAGTGTACTATGGGAATTTAAATATTGCGTATGTTTTGTCTTAAAAAAAAGATTGCATTTGTTCAAAAACGAATGTCATTTCAAATATTAGTCAGTCTTTTGACATTAGTATTTTGTGAAATGCAACGCCTTCTGAGTTAACGATTTGAATAACTAATTTTAATTATTAGAACATATTGCTTTGACAGATGCAAACGTCATTTTTTACATTTTTTACCATTCCAACACCATGGATGAGCGGAATGAAACCAAATTTTGGGAGGATGTTTGATATGCAAATATGAAGAGGCCTATTGTTTTTGAGAGACGTCGGCGCAAGCGCAAAATAAATATATAGGTATTATAATGTTGTTTTTATAAGATAATAGTATACTTTTCATAAAGGCGTATTATTTTGTTTTACAGGAGTTTTGTAAAATAAATTTTTGAAAAAAATCGGCGCATGCGTAGAAGAAATATATACTATAAGGCTGTTTTTTATATAATAACGGTATACTTTTCATTACGGTTTATTATTCTATCTATGTTTACAAAAGTTTTGTAATTTTTTTGGGAAAAATTGGCGCATGCGCAAAAGAAATATATGCAATAACGCTGTTTTATATAAGAATAGTATATATTTCATAATGGTTTATTATTCTATTTTAAAAGAAAGTTTTGTAAAAAGTTTTAGGGGGAAAGGCGGCGCATGCGCAGAAGAGATATGTGCTATAACATTGTTTTTATATAATAATGGTATACGTTTCATAATGGTTTAATATTCTAAAGTTTTGTATTTTTTTTTTTTTTTGGGGAAATCGGCGCATGCGCAACAGAGATATTTGCCATAACGTTGTTATTTGATATAATGGTATATTTATCAAAACTTTATATTATTTTATTCTACAAGAAATTTTTGTAAAAAAAGTGTTTATAATATAAAAACGCCGGGTGAATTATGTAAAATTTCACGCCTTGAAATTCTTGAACTACTTGCATACTCCCACTGGTTACATATTGTTATAGCGCCTCTCTTGTTTCTTTTACAAAAGTATTTAAAAAGTACATAGTGTACGGAACCCTTCGTGTGCGAGTCCGACTCGCACTTGACCGGTTTTATTTATATAAAGTATTGATCGATAATAATAATCGATATCAATGAAAATAATTAATAGTACTAAAGTAGTAATCATACATACATTCGGCCGAACTCGAAGTTCGGCGTTACCAAATGTGAAGCGAATTTCGGTACATCTCCAATAATAATAGTTTTAATTTTTGCCCCGTATTTATAATTATGTCCACAGTATATTTATTACTAATATAGAGTGTATTTTTCCATATTTGTATGAGCATATAAAATTACAAACGACAGCGCAGGCGATCTAAACAATGGTTATAAATATTTTTAATGACGGAAATCGCGTACATGCAAAATATAAACTGCGTCATTGATATCGCGGTATAGTAGGTCATCATCTTATCGAGCTGGATACCTTACAATTTCTTTCTATTGGAAATAAAATTCATATCATCTAGTTACGTAGTTCACAATTGTATTAGTCCGATAACACCAAAATATTACGTGTACAATAATGTCGTCAACAATACTTTTTACGGCTTCTTTTCTGTTATTTAAAGTTTATTATTAAAACTTTTAAAGCAGTCTATATACGCCGTCAAGCTGCAAGATTGACGGAAGCATTTCCCGTAGACATTGTGTCGGTAGAAAGGGCGAACTAAAAAGAGATCAGGATTTAAATGAAAGAGTTGGCCTTCGTGAACTTTTTACAGCAATCTATAAATATTAGAAAATATTTCGACTTAGGCAGATTTTGTAAGGAAATATTCGACTTGTCCTAGAGGTTAAGATTCATTATAACTAATTTTGAGTTGCCATGTTCGGGATACAGAGGTCCAATTTATTTTTTTTGAGTTATGGAGGGAAAATATGTACCGAAATGGCATATTATTTCGACTTATGGAGGTTTTTGGGCTTGAAGGGAACAAAACATTTTTTCGAGCTTTTGAGGTTTTCGACTTATCGAGGTTCGACTTAAAGAGGTTTTAATCCAGCTGATATTAACGTGAGTAACGTGTTGACACTTTGCTTAAAAGAAACATTGTTTTATAAAAACTAAGATTTAAGATAAATATTTTAGATTTTAATGTTGATAGAAATTTTAAGAGAAAACAATATACACACAACTTTCCATTATCGGCGTTTTTATTTTATGCTTAATTATCAGATTATTGGTATCTACTTTCCGAAAAATGCAAAAATATTAACATCTTATACGTACTTATTTAATATTCACAAAAATAAAGAATTGTCTATTAATATAAAAAGTCGGAGATACACAAGTTTAATTGCAAGTTAATTTTCACTTTTTAAATTAATATTTTATTTTAATACTGTTTATTTTCAATTTAAAAATCTTACAACTCTTCAAACACTTCTTCTGAAGTTTCTAAGCATAATATCTGATCGCCTTTATGCAGAAAGTGGACATAATAATGAAATACAAGTATGTATTAATTTTTGTTCGGCAGATCAGGACACTTTACAATTGTCATTTTAATATATATTTTAAGGAAAGATTCAGACTTTTAATGCAACATTATGTAATAATTAAGATGAATAATTTTATTTCCGTATATTTTTTTTAACTGACACTGAAATCCTTTTATTTCCTCAACACGGTAAGCTTTTACTATACCGCTACAACGTTTAGTATAGTAACTTTCTTTAAAATTTATTGATACTTATAAATGTTAATTTATACTCTGATCTGGTTAAATGTAAGAAATTACAATTTATTTGTATAATTCATAATGCGTACATCTATTGTATCATACGGAAGTAGATAATATACATTTTAAATACAGGTGAGTCAGAAAATAGAATGTCTATTGTTGTAAAAAAAGATTGGTTTACGGGCGATAGTTTTACGTGATAACATATTCCGTAATACATAACCTAAATTTATATAATAATTCGAATCTATGATATTGCAGCTTTCGCTTCAAATTTAGGTTAATTTTATTTATTTAAATTACTCACCATATAATATAATTGTTTTTTTTTAACTTTCTTTCTTTCGTATTTATTTTAAGTCTCAAAGATTAGCTGTCATAATATTTATAAAACAATTGTTTCACTGTTTATATAAAATTCCAAAACCTACTTACAATATTTAAGTATTTTCATACGTCAAAAAATTGATTTTTATAATGATAAAATTTGTAAGAAAACGATTTTTTCGAGAGATGAGACCTAGCTAAAACGATTTTTTGCCCCCCAAAATCCCTTTTCAGTAAATTTCATCCAAATCGTTAGGGCCGTTTTCGAGAAAAGCACGCACAGGGTCAGGCGGAACGTTAGGAACGTTACGTTAGGAACGTTACGTTAGGAACGTTACGTTAGGAACGTTACGTTAGGAACGTTACGTTAGGAACGTTACACTTTTTCGTGCATGCAGCCGGTGTTTTATCAATTATTTATAAGATTGGTGATTCATCAATTTATAAGACGTTATCACGTCAAAAAAACCTTTGTTTTATCCTCAGTAATATTACATAATAAACGAACAATATTTAGCTTTTCACGTTATACTTCTTCCTGGATTGTGTGCCTTTAGGACATTATGGGACGCCTCTTTCCTGTCTTCCTTGAAAATACAGTCCAGTTTTAAATACACAGTGTATTTTTTTTAAATTTTTTTCATACATGCTTGATGCGATGTGTACAGGAGGAACGTGACTGTGCAAAAGTTCGATTTTGATTTTTTGGGAAGTAACACGTTTTCAAGTTCCTTGAAGGTTCTTAAAAAATGCAGTCCGTCCATGGTCGCGTCTAGAGCCCAAATGACTCAATCGGCCTGTTCTCTAGCGAAAATTTGAAACTAATTACTGCAATGAAGATAATAAAATATAGTAACATGTATTGATACACCCTGATTTGATATAATCATTTTTTTTGACTTCTTTAGTAGTAGGCATTCTTTTGTTTAATTCGAAGTCCACGAATCGTGACCGTACGTAACAATTTACCATTGTGGTTGCTTTTCCTGGTTCTATTATGTGTTTGACTTGATCACAGATGGATACATGATTACGATTTCAAATCAGAAATTAAAAGTCTTTTGCGACTTCAGTAGAAAGTGATTTACGTGTTTATCGTATAATCAAAAAAACAATTACAGCAAGTATTGGAAGAGTCCAGATCGCAAAAATCAACGCGTTTATTATGAAAACTGATATGATTTTTTTATAATAATAATAATAATGTAGCTTTATTCTGGAATACTGTAAATACAGTGTAGAATGCGTCATATTAAATTTACAATGGATATTTATAAAAATCTATCTTAAAATAGTCATTTAAATTGTACAAAGTTTCTTCAATTAAAATGTTTTTAACATGTTTTTAATTTGCAATAGATGAACCGCATTTGAAAATTTGACTTCACCCCTGAAAAAACTCCATATTATGTTTTTGTCTAAAAGGAGGACGTATGAATGATAGATATCATTATAGGAAAATAATTCTGAAATAACAAAAACTTATTCCGGAAGAACTTGTTCGTATAAGATTGCAAATTATAGACGCTCAATATCTGCGGTCATCAGCGTCTATTGTATATGGTTTGTACGTCTTGTAAAAAGCATTTATTTACCTATAGAAAATTTATCGATAATAAATCGATTTTTCTCCACCGATCCACTCGTTTTAAGACGTGTTTGACGCGAACATCTGCCCTAGCGTAGCGGAATAAAAACATACCCGGCACATTGAGGACACTAATTTTAATCAAAATCGGTTCAGTCGTCTTAAATTATGTCGGTGCTAACAGACTACCGATAAATAAATTCCGATCTGCGCTTCCCCGTCTGTTTCACACAAAACAAAATTGCAAGTGCACGCTCAGGCGGAACGTGACACATTTTGGAACGTTACACTTTTTCGTGCATGCAGCCGGTGTTTCATCAATTTATAAGACGTTATCACGTCAAAAATGAAAACTCGAAAAAAATTCACAAGAAAACGAAATTACAAATGTCATGGCCTTGATCATGGATTTGAGAAGGCTTTAAAAACTCCAATTTTGATAATTTGCGGCAATATGTAGGTTCGTGCTTCCGTTAAATAATTTATTAATAGTTTATAATTGGTACCAAGATACAAGTTGTAGATATAGAGTATAGGAAGGAAATCGGTCGAATTTCTCTCGATTAATGTTGGTACTTTCTTTCGTCTAATTATTTCGTATTTAAAATCTATTTTCTGTAATAAATTACCTACATCCTTTTCATTGTTATTTATAAATATATTAATTATATATTGATTTCCTGTGGATTAACTGTATAATATTGCAAATTGATCTTATTTTAATATGTTCTTCAAAAAATGAAATGTACATTACATTTTATATTTCCTGTTAAATCGAAATTGCTTGAAGTACGTGATAAAAAAATAATACTATTACATATACTTTTACTATAATCTGCACCCATATATCTTCAAGTAGTGTTGAGCGGCATAAAAGATATACCTACTGATAATAAAAAATTATATTAACAAACTCGAACTAGTGAGTCATCGATTTTGTTTTCCGTCAATTAGTGTTTCCTAATAGACTTTTGTACGATTCGAGCTCGGAGCTCCAGAGGTTGGTCTACTACTGTAAAACATTCTTACAATGCTTTTTGCGAGATCTCATTTGTTTTGCTCCTTTAATCGAATTACACTCGCTTCGCTCGTTCGGTTTATTTTTTCATTTCAGCAAATCTTGATTTATAAAATATAGGCAAACTTGAAAGTAAACAATCGTTCGTTTATAGAAAGATAAAGGATACTAATTAATTATCATTAGTTTTATCTTTTTAATTGGGGTCACAAAAGATAGCTGGGACAATATTTATTATCTTTATTTTCATCTTTAGAACGTTGGTTTTCATTTGTTTTGATTACAAAGAAAAAGTACTGAGTGAGTATACTGGTTATAAGTACAGTTTTAAATTTTATAAGCCAAGAAATCGAAAAATCGCTGGTTTGGAGCCATGCTGAATCTATAATTCATCGTAGATTAGAACCACAATTAATTGTTGAGTCACAATCACGGTTGAGAAAAAATGCCAGTGTGACCAACTTAAATCTCGTTGGGTGGGTTTCGTATAAAATAAATCTAACCTCACAAATGTAAAATACAGCATTATCGTCTGTACGTTCGTAGATAAATGTAGTAAAAAATGGCATCCTGTAATTATTTTTAAGAATGCCAATTTTACAAATGATCGTTTAAAAACTTAAAGTTTTTACAATACGCCCTATATTGCCAAATTTTGGGGTTAAAAGTGATATGAACAGAGCGACGTATTGCATCGCGAAGGAGTTGAAAAAACAGTGCTTCCAAAACGTATCTTATCACACACGTAACGTAAGGTAATGAAATATTATTTTTTCAGATTTCTTCATTTTTTCTATATCAATTTACTTCAGTAGTATAATTTCAGAGAGTTACATATTTTTACCAGTTAAAAGTCAATAGTAATTAATTTATTATTATTTGGATCGTAAAAAATATTTTTATTTTTGAAATGAAACTTCTTTAGCGACGTATTTAAAGGGGAAATGATTCAACGGCGGGGAAATATAAAAATAAAACTTGTTAACGCAAAATGAAAAACGCATCAATGAAACGAGTTCACATCTTCAAAGAAGTTTCACTTCCCCCACCCCCTGATGTAGTTGTGGCTCACAGTTTTTTTTTATTTTATTTAATAATTACAACACAGAAAACTACGTGACGAATTTCAGAAAACGTTATGCAACTTAAAACTAGTAGTTCGAAAATTTGCTATAAA
Organism: Xanthostigma xanthostigma; assembly: GCA_963575645.1. Taxonomy (NCBI): domain Eukaryota; kingdom Metazoa; phylum Arthropoda; class Insecta; order Raphidioptera; family Raphidiidae; genus Xanthostigma; species Xanthostigma xanthostigma. The sequence goes on from OY754472.1 coordinate 406,089, forward strand.
TTTGTTTTCTAGAATGCCTGCACAAATAATTGACGGGAAAACGATAGCTCAAGAAATTCTGAATGAAATTAAGAATAGTGTAGATAGCTGGATAAATCTTGGGAATAGATTACCACATTTAACAACAGTTATTGTGGGAGATGATCCAGCAAGTCATAATTACATTGCGAATAAACTGTTAGCGGCGAAATATGTTGGTTTGTATTATTAATTTGGACAATTACTTATAATTTTCCTGTATGCAATACGTATTAAATTTTACAATTTATTTGAGAAATGTCTTTTATTGTAGGAATCAGTGCTAACACGTTACATTTGGAAGAAAATATTAACGAAGCACAATTGTTAGATTTGGTTGCATCGTTAAATAATGATAAGGAAGTGGATGGTGTACTTGTACAATTACCCCTTCCATCTCATATTAACGAAAAAACTATTTGTAACGCGATATTGCCATCGAAGGATGTCGATGGATTTCATTTTGCAAATGTCGGTAAACTATTTACAGATACTGACACTTTACTGCCTTGCACCGCAATGGCCGTTGTTGAACTTCTAAAAAGGTGTGCTTTCTAACGGAATAATCTATTTTTTATGATTGCGTGTATCAAAATCGGAGTTATTTTTTAGATCCGGTATTGAAACGTTTGGAAAACACGCTGTAGTCTGTGGTAGATCCAAACATGTCGGTTTGCCAATAGCCGTTCTTTTGCAGGCTGATGGCAAAGACACCCCTTGGGGTTTAGATGCAACAGTGACTATTTGCAATAGGTATACTCCACCTTCTACTCTAGCCAGTTGTACAAAAATGGCGGACATTATTGTATCAGCCGTAGGTAGGTATTATTTTTAATAAGTCGCTGGGTGTCGATTTCAGAAACACCATATAAACAAATGTATTTCAGGTATGCCCGGTTTAATTAAATCTAACATGGTCAAGCCTGGAGCTTGCGTAATTGATGTTGGTCTTACGAGAATCACGACTGAAGACAATCAAATACAACTCGTAGGTGATGTAGACTTTTTAGGTAATAAGAAGCATTTTAAGATAAAACAGTAACTTAGTAGTTTAGTGGTTATAACATACAGATTATTTTTAATTCAATCGTTTTATTTGTAGGGGTTTCAAATCTTGCAAGCTATATAACACCGGTTCCTGGCGGTGTTGGCCCAATGACTGTTGCGATGTTAATGCGCAATACTGTTAAAGCCTCAAAGATGAGAGGAAAATTTTAATCTGACTATTAAATTTATTGAATTGACTACAATATCAACCGTATTATAAATATTATGTATTATCAAATCTAATATTATTGGCAACAGTATTTGATAAAATTTTATACGCTTTTGGCTTTATACGTCCACTTTGTGATTAAAAGTATTAATATATTGAATATTAATTAGGATAATTGATTAATAATAATAAAAAAAATTAAGTGTGTTTTTTTATTCACTTTAAGCCTTTTCCGTTCTAAAAAAAAAAAAACTAGTACCATTAAAAATAGTGCGTAAGACGAAATTTGCACATAGGGTATGGTACATCATATGATCAAGTAATGTGAACCAACCATAACAACAGTATGATCGATTTTAAATTTTAAATGGCCACATAATCGTTAAATCTGAAAACAGATTTAATTTTGTATTTATTTATATGAAGTTGAATTTAGTACTACTAGAGAATTCAAAAATAACTTGTTCCGCGTTATTGGTAGAAAACTATTATAAATGTCGCATGGATGGCACGTGATTCGCGAATGTCTTATCAGATATTAAATTGTCATAAAAATAAATAGTCCAATACAATTTCGCAACAGTAATCAAATTATTGTTATTTAAAAATTAAAATGCTCGCTGTCGGTTTTCGTAACTTTCTAATAACCGGCCGCCCTTGTCTAGCAGGCGTAGCAGCAGCATCTTACCCAAGCTGGATATTCAACAATATTGTCGACAAAAATTGCATTTTCCTAACTGGTAACAAAACCTATTCAACGAAAATGTCGAAACCTAAAGTTTACGTGACAAGATCAAGCATTCCAAAAGTTGGACTCGATATGTTGCAAAAATCGTGAGTTATACACAATTTTTATATTTTTATTGACATGACAAGGTTAATATATTGAAATTTGACTTCCGATTAATTCTATCCTTTTTTATGACCTCTAACTTCGAAGCAAAGTGTAACCAACCTGCACATATTAAAAGTATTTCAGCGCCTCAAAAAAGTTTTTATACATATTTTGTTACAGATGTGATGTTGAAATATGGAATCAAGAAATTCCTGTACCAAGAGACGAACTTATTGAAAAAATAAAAGACAAAGACGCGCTGTTTTGTCTTTTAACTGACAAAATCGATTCTGAAGTTTTAGATAGTGCCGGACCGTCATTAAAAGTGATAGCAACAATGTCGGTCGGCTATGACCATATAGATGTAGAGAATGTAAAAAAACGCGGAATTCGAATTGGCTATACTCCAGATGTTTTAACTGACGCCACAGCTGAATTAACTGTAGCTTTATTACTGGCAACTTCCAGAAGGCTCATTGAATCCAGTGAAGAAGTTAGAAATGGGGGTTGGAAAGCTTGGGCGCCTGTTTGGATGTGTGGACCCGGATTGAGTGGATCTACAGTTGGTATAGTCGGTTTTGGTCGCATAGGCCAAGAAGTTGCTAAACGTTTAAAAGCATTCAATGTGTCCAAGATACTTTTCTACAATCGATCAGATAAAGCAAAAGAAGCTAGTGAAATTGGTGCTACGAAAGTACCATTTGATACCCTGTTAGAACAAAGCGACTTTGTCATCGCGACTATTGCATTAACACCTGAAACAAAGGGTTTATTTGATGATTTGGCGTTTGGAAAAATGAAAAAGAATTCGATTTTTGTTAACACAAGTCGGGGAACTCTTGTAGATCAAGAAGCGTTAATACGCGCTTTACAAAATAAAACTATTCTGGCTGCAGGCTTGGATGTTATGACGCCCGAACCTTTACCGTTGGACAGCCCACTTTTGAAATTAAAAAACTGTGTGATTTTACCCCATATTGGAAGCGCTTGCACAGAAACAAGGGAACGTATGGCTATAATGTGCTCTGAAAATATTTTAGCAGCTCTCCAAGGACAGAAAATGCCAACAGAATTAATAGCTTAAAATTTAATACAATAGCACTTAAATCTTTATTCTGCTGTTTACTCTGTATGATAAATAAATATTAAAAATGAACCTAAATCAAAAGTCCAAATTTTTGTTGAGAACTACTGAGAATGTTGAGAACCACTGCAATTTAGTTTTTTTTACGTTGGTTATTAACAACCGTCAAAGTGACAGTAGGAGATGTAAAATATTTTAAGAACAATGAAAAATTGAAGGTTATAAAAAAATTTAAAGCCACAAAATATGTATTCGAAATTGATTGTTATTTTACATATAACAGGTGAGAAAATTGAATTAGAAACTGTAAAATTATAGGTTAAATTTTATGAATGAAATTTTAATGATAAAAATTGTTTTTAGTAACGATTTTTACACTACCAGAAGAATTATTAGCCAGCGAATTTAACGTTACTGAAGAATATTTCAGTACTGTCAAGGATAAAAACAATGAAACTTTAAGTACTGAAACTGAATATTTTACCAAATCAAGCGATGAACTGAAAATAACGTACGCAAATGAAACGGCAGGTATTAATTCAGCAGTGAATTCAAGTGACGTCAATAATGCTACCCAAGTGAAAGTTGTATCGTGCAAACCGAATAAAGGCGGTGAACCTGTTGAAATCGTTAACAATACAAGATTGTTATTGTTATTGACACCTGACAGTAACATAACCTCAAGGGAGACTCCTGGCGATTGCATAGTTATATTCTTCTACATGAAATGGTGTCCCTTTAGCAGCGCAGCAGCGAGACATTTCAATGCTTTGCCTCGTGTGTTTCCGGACATTAAAATGGTGGCTCTAGACGTGATGTTATATCAAATGTTCAACGCGCAGTACGGTATCGTCGGCGTACCTACTTTAATGCTAATGCACAATAGCAAGCCTGTCGCTAAATTTAATGAATCGGAATATCGAATTGATTTGTTCGCTGAGTTTTTATCAAAACATACTGGAATTGAATCGAGTGAGAAAATGTACATAACTTCCGATGATTTCAAAGGACCACTATCTGCTACGCCGGAACACCAGACTGACTATTGTCTGGGCTTATCGTGGCTGTTTATAATTATTTGTGGTGTTTACTTTTTTACAAAATCGAAATGGTGGACTTGGATAATTGAAACAATACAGAACACGTGGAGAGAATCAGAAGCTCAACATGAACATGTAGATTGAGTGTAGCCCATTTATATTGAATTCCCAATTTGGGGTAGTTTGTATTATATTTTGTAGTTTATTTATGGCGTCCGGACGTGATTTCGTACAATGTTATAAAACTAGTTCACTATATCGTGCGACGAGAAAAGATCATAATAAACCTTATACAGATTGTATCAAATCAAAACGGTCCATAGAACATTCTGTGTGTAAGACAGAGACGATATTATATAAAGCACTAAAGCAGTAAGTAAGAATGAGATAAATGATCGCTAATAGTTACTGTGGTTACGTAAATAAATAATTACGTACACTGTAAATCTTTTTACCAATTTATCAATTAAAACAACTAAACTGTAATATTAATTCATATTATTATTTATATCTGGTACAAAAGTTTTAACAATACTTTTAATAATTAATTTATTAAATGTTCAAGAAGACCTCCACGTTCTGCCAAACAATATCCTAATCGATTATAAATATTTTCCCTCACATTGGCTGACATGCATTAGAAATCTGTATTTTCAATTCGTTCAAATTATTAGCTCTATTTTCTTGAAAGCCATAAATTTTGGATTTTACAAATCCCCATAAAAAAATTTTTTTTCGGAGATAGGCAACCATTTGATTCAAATTCTCGTATGACACTGTGAATTGTTATTTTAGACGGAGACAGTCTGTTTTCAAAGGCAGCTACAAATAAATGTATTATGCCGGCGGTTGAATTACCGCCATAAAACCATTTAATTATTTGGATTTTTTCCCGAACAGTATAAATAGCCATTTTATCAATAATTTCACTAGTGAATACTGACATTTGATAAAATTGTGATTTTTACTGTAGAAAACAAAGACGATACTATCAGATTGTATAACCACAGTAACTAGCTATTAGCGATCATTTATCTCATTCTTACTTACTGCTTTAGTGCTTTATATAATATCGTCTCTGTCTTACACACAGAATGTTCTATGGACCGTTTTGATTTGATACAATCTGTATAATAGGAGCAGTTGATAGCCAACAAAAATTGTATTTAAGTAAAGTGGCAGGTGTGTGTTTTTAACCCTTTCATGAACATATAGTGAACGCTGTGTAAAAGACAATTGCTACGGCGGTAATTAAAAAATTACAAAATGTAATAGTTTGTATTATTTATTAAATATCATAATGTTCACAATCAATACAGAACTATTAAAAACAATTTAATTGTATGTCAGATATCTCGGTGTAGCTGAAAATTTAGCATAGGACTTAATAACTTTGTTAACAGCCTCTAAGAAATCCTTTTCCGTCGCAACCTTCCTACGAGCCCTAATAGCGAACATCCCCGCTTCGGTACAGACGGATCTTATTTCGGCTCCGGTGCTGTTGGGGCAGAGGCGCGCCAACAATTCGAAACGAATATCGCGCTCGACGGACATTGAACGCGCGTGGATTTTGAAAATGTGCGTTCTTCCTTCGAGATCCGGAAGGCCGAATTCGACTTTACGATCGAGACGACCCGGTCTCATTAAAGCCGGATCGAGAGTGTCCGGTCGATTCGTGGCCATCAACACTTTGATATTGCCGCGCGGATCGAAACCGTCGAGTTGATTAATTAATTCTAACATCGTACGTTGTACCTAGAACAGTCACACGTTTAACAAAGTAGTCTTACGACGACAAATTATAGACGCTTGTCGACGGAGGCCGCGAGCGTCTATAATTGTAGTTTTGTAGGTCGGTTCGACGAACCTCATTGTCTCCACCGGCTCCGTCGTCGAACCTCGCTCCGCCGATTGCGTCGATTTCATCGAAGAAAATTAAGCAGGCTTTCTTAGATCTTGCCATCTCGAACAGTTCACGCACCATACGAGCTCCTTCGCCCACGTATTTCTGTACGAGTTCGGAACCAATTACTCGGATAAAACAGGCGTCTGTACGATTGGCCACAGCTCGAGCGCAAAGCGTTTTTCCAGTGCCGGGAGATCCAAAAAGTAATACGCCCTTCGGGGGTTCAATACCCAATTTTACAAATTTCTCAGGCTAGAAAATAAAATTATGTTGTGTAAAATTTCAATAATAACAACGAAAGACTAAACTGTTTAAGTATACTTACGTGCAATAGTGGAGTTTCAACGACTTCACGCAATTTTTCTATTTGTTCTTTGCAACCACCTACATCACTATACGTAACATCAGGCTTTTCTTCTACTTGCATCATTGTAACTGTGGGGTCAATTTTCGGAGGCAAGGGAATATGAATTTGATATTTATTACGATCGACACTGAAAAAAAAAATTGGTTGTCTGTAAAGTCGGTTTACGGACGATAGTTTTACGTGATAACGTATTCCGCTCGAAGGTCAGGCGGAACGTGACACTTTTTCGTGCATGCAGCTGGTGTTTCATCAATTTATAAGATTGGTGTTCCATCAATTTATAAGACGTTATCACGTCAAAAACAGCACATTAAAGCGTGACATTTTCTATAAAAATATGTTGTCCCTGTAAAAATTCTTACCCGACCCGCATTCCTTCTTCTATATCAGTCGGGGCTACAGAATCAGCTAAATCGACAACAAATTTAGCAAACTGTTTAACATTGATAATGTATTTCGGTTCATCTGAGTCGGCATTAATGATTTTCGTGCATCGGGCCACTTGTAAGGGCTGCTCATTTTGCAAAGTTTGTTTGTCGGCTGCAAGATCCCATAGTGCTGGAGGCGCTAAGCCCGTATCAGACTCCTTAATTCCCGTTAATTCATTGACGCGTTTTATGATTGTTTGAATATCATCCTCCACAGTCTTTATGCTTTTTGTGTATTGTCCTTGTCCCTAAGACAGAAAATAAATCGTAAGTTTACCACTATCATACGAGGCTTGGGCCGTGCGCAAAGAAAATAATTTCGTTGTTGTAAATACTCACGTATGACTTCAGTAGCGCAATATCACCCTCATCCAAAGCTGAAATTAAAATAAATTCATTATTTGTCCGCAAAATTAGATTTGACACATAACAGAACAGCTGACCGATTTATAAACTTACATTTGATTTCCTTTTCTGGCTCTTTCTCGTCACTTTTAACTTTGCGCATATCATCTCCTAAATGATCCGGCATTTTTGTTAAAGCTTTTTAGCTAAAATACAAAATAAATATAAAGTAATGACAAGATTACAAGCAACTTTCTAAACTGCTCTGAACTTCAACAAACAACAAAAATTTGCCAACAGTATAAAAATTAAGAACATATTAGTTCAGCCATTAAAACACAGATGCCACTTTGCAATAGTGTGGAAAATATAACACTATGCTATAAATGGTTATAAAAACCGTCTGAAGCAACGGCTCGTTGGTCTAGGGGTATGATTCTCGCTTCGGGTGCGAGAGGTCCCGGGTTCAAATCCCGGACGAGCCCAGGTGGAAACAATTTTTTTCGCAGTCAATTATTTTTTTGCGATTAAGTATATCATCCTAAGACCTAAATCTGCGTTTTGATTTTTTTAATGAAAAAATTAATAAATAGAAAATCATTTGCCAATAACAAAAAACGCTCGCTGTTTTTATAAGCGACTGGTGGTTTTCTTTTGACGTGATAACGTCTTATAAATTGATGAATCACGTCAATATAAAAAGATGAAACACCGGCTGCATGCACGAAAAAGTGTAACGTTCCGCCTGACCCTTTGCGTGATTATTAAATATGATATTCGAGCGGAATACGTTATCACGTAAAACTATCGTCCGTAAACCGACTTTACAGACAACCAATTTTTTATTATACATATTATGTTGAAAATTGATCAAAATTATTTTTTGCTTTTTGGTGCAAAAGAAAACCATCGTTACAATTTATTTTTTTATTTATTTAATAATTTCAATTAAACAATTAATGTCTCTACACTATACTTCCGAGAACTACTGAACTGATTTTAATGTGGTTTGAGCCAGGAAACAAGAGCACTCTATTTTGAAACAGTTCCCTAGATTTTCATGGTGTTTTTGGGCCCCAAAACATTTTTTAACAGACCCACCGCTAGCCGTGTACGCATCGACGTACAATCTTGAACTTTTTGTCTTCTTATTCCCAATTAATAATTTAAGATTGATTAAAAGATCGGCCTTGCTGCCGAAGCCCTCATCTCAAAAAAAAAAAATATATATATAAAAATAAAAGATCAATGTGCGCCTTTTTGCACCCCCGCTTATGGGGGCCATGCCTAAAAATTAATAAATAGACTTGGTGCAGTGACGAAATCCAACATGTGGTGTACCAAATTTCATTAAAATCAGCCCGTACATTATAATAATACATAATTATATATAAACATTTTCAAAAAACGGTGCCAAATTGTTCTGGCTGATGTGACAAGTCGAGAAATATTTGTGGCTCGGTCCCTAGGCCCTTCCGTCCGATCGAAATCAGTAAGTAGTGTATTTGACAAATAGACTAAAAAATTCTGTGATTTTTGGAAACAATAGCTTTAAATCAGTTATAATGCAACAATGCAAAATGATAATAAGAATCGCACGTGTGGAAGGAGGCGACAGCCCCACGTGCTTGTCAATTTGGCGCCTAACCTCATCAACAATTACCCGTGTACGGCCCCTCTTCCAGCTGTACATATTATACGTTACGTATTACCAGCAAGCAACTAAAGCAAAGCGTGCTATGTGTGACTGTGGCCGGCTTTGAGTCGTTCGCTGATCAGTGATGGTTCTAAGTTCTTACAAATATAACCTGAAAAAAGTGGTCTCATACGTTAAATAAAATATCGTATACTTATTAGTTTCAATTTTGCGTGGCCAGTTATTCAAAAATTGACTTTATATGTTGTGAAGACTGTGACATAATACAATAGAATATTAAATAGGTTAGTATTTTTATTATCTATTTACTTTTTTGTTTTTCTGTTTTCCAAAATTTATTAATATTAACTTCTAGACAGTGGCGGAGACAATTGACAACAATCATGTTATATAACCATTGTTTCGACAGTTATTATGTGTAAAGTTAAATAAAAAGGTAATTAGACCGATAGGAAGAACAAAGTTTATCATCATTTTGACAATCAGCTGTTCTTTATTGACATTGTATTACAGTTTATTGTCGTCATTTAACTCACATTATTTTACAGTCTTATCTTTCTTTATCTACATAAAGAAAATTTAAATGTATAGTAAAAATGCAAAAAATGATTTTTGGCTTCGCTATGAGGTGTGTTGAGTGTTTTAAGTCGAAACTTGAGTATCTCTACACTTTTTGGTATTACCGATTTTCAAACGTTTTTGACCTTATTAGTAAACGTGGAGCCAGATTTAGATTTTAGCAAGGTCCTAATTAGAACGGTGCCAGCGGTACACAGGGCGCAGACCCTGGTGGGGCGCAGAAATGATCGAATTTATTTAATTCCAATACTTAAAAATAACATCCTCTCTTCGTAGAAATGATTTTGAATATTCTTAATGCGAAGTTATCGCCCAGTGACTTGCGGAAGCAAACTCGGCCCAAACGTGCTTTCGCGACTAATTAAGGTTGCACTCATCAGGAAAATAGCTCATTGCAAAAGTAAATCATGAATAAAATGATTAATCATACGCAACTTGAGCAGTTCGTACTGAAAGCAGTGCAGTGCGTGCGCCAATAATAACGTTTAAATAATAACGAATTTTATTTGATTGCCATTTGCCAATAACTATTAATTAAGATGCACCAATTAACAATTTGGATGATTTTTTAATTGCTAGTCTTAGTAAAGTCTATGGATTGTGATCTGAAAATATACACAATTTGGCTGTAACAAATAACATTATATCGTAATTTTCACCACATATAATTCTCCATAATAACAGCATCGTACAATTTTAAATCGATCCTGTAACCTGTTCCAGAAATGAATTAATTATTTAAAACTGTGTTACCATCTATCTAACATAGTTTTTAGTACAAGTTCCTCTTCGAAACAACATTTTTCTACGCTTTTTGATCTAAATTTCGCTTGAACAGCGATCTTTTTTGTTATAGATCAAAAATTGTTTTCGTGTGTACAACTGCAGTCTAATATTCAACATGACAGAGAGTTTGAATACGACATTAGACTGCTCCTGCGTGTATAAAAACTGTGAATATATGATCACAATCTAAAATCATTATCAGATTAAATTTTTTGACAGTGCTTTCTTCAACCCAGCCTCAATAGTGTAACTAGTTTTCTCGAAACGCGCGTTTCAATTAGTTTTAGATATACGTTTGCATTTTGTTTCATATTTTTCTGTTTCGGTAGACCTTGGCAACTATTTACAGATATAACTGTTGTTATCAGAAATTATGAATAAATTTACACAGAATTGGTTTACAAACACATGTTCCGTGTATATTTTTACTTTCAAAAACTCTGATAACTCAGTGATAAAAATGTATGAATTACTTAATGATAACAGTTCTCATAATATAGAAACCACCATGTTCCATTGATAGAATTATTTTGAGCTTACGATTTTATGAGTGACCTCTTCAACTTCGATAGTGCAATGCACGTTTTGTTTTCGATATATTTGCATTAATTTTTAGCTTGCATTGCGGTCGAAGAAGGTCCCTTAATGAAGCCAAAATCTTACTTCATGCGATATGAATCGTTGTATTATAAAGAAATGAAAGATTGATGTAAAAGCGTAAACTTAAAAGAATGCTTTAACATTAAAACAAATTTAAGTGGTTCATTTCTTTTTATCACATGCTTTTTATATACAGTTTTTGTGAGCATTTTGTATGAAATCATACTTTCTAAATATTTAATTTGCTTTTCTATTTGCTTGTGTCGACACCCTTCGAAAACGGGCGAACCGCTTATGATGAAACTTGGTACGTTATTTACTAACATTCAAACCAAGTATAGGGCATTATTTTTTCACCCTGAGAGCGAGTTTACGAGAACAAAATCAACACCAATAAAGCCGATTCACAGGTGATGTAGATAATTAACCCAAGCCATTCCTGTGGTGAGGACAACATAGATATAAAATAGATAATATATCAAACAAGGAAATATTAATTTATGATGATTATTTATTGCATTATATCAAAAATTTAACAAAACGGAAAAATAATAAATCTTGGTATTGTTCTTTAAATTCGAAAGACAGAAAAACATGTGGTAGTGCTGCCAATTTCCGTGAAATCAATAATAATTAATAACATTTCTTTAGTTTTCACTATTGGACAAAAGTGGAGCACCGAAATTCGAAAATCACTGTTATACCGTTCTTAAACAAACATTAGGAAACTTAGAATAAATACAGACAGTGTGGTTTTCTTATGGGAATTTAAAATTGTTTTTGGACAAATTATATAAACTAACCCTTTAATAATATTATTTCAAAATGTGATATGGGAGAGGGGGATCGAAAAATAACTTATACGTAGTTGCATACAAACATAGCCCATTGTTTAAATAATAAGATAACAAATTTAATATTGTAGACGTATTTATGTAATATGCTACGCCACTGACATTTGTAGCACATTGCTCGGTGTCTAATGCACCCCTTGAATAACCCTCCACCTTTAGATTTCCTGGAATAGTGTCTTGATTCCAGGGCTGTACTCATTGAATCCGAATTATTTATACATGAGTACCAAGTCAGTTTTAAACGTCTATTTTTTTCTGGTGATTTAAACTTTTAACAAAGCATTTTTAAACAGTTGTAATAATCTTGCGAGGTGTATTTTTTTCGATGCGATCTTTCTGTGCGACCCCTCGTAAACGTCAGAGGTCGACAGAAACACGAACGACTTGAAATTAGTTTCAAACTGGTTGTGTGCAAATGTGTTTGCGGGTCGAGAAGCAGTTTCAGTTGCGTGGTTGCGATTTTTTTCTATTCTAAGGTAGGAGCAACCGTCTCTATCAATTCTGATTCAGTTGCGCTCTCGAACGGACAAAGAATCTCAATCGGTTGCAAAACGGTTGCATGTAATAGTCTCATCCTGAACCGGTTTATAACTTATATTGCAAAACAGTCAACCCGTTTTCCGAGGGGCTTAACACTTTTTTCTCGACTTTTTAATCTTCTGATGATGCTAACACGACTATTTTCTTTTTAGAGACATAATACATATTACAGTGTTCTTGCGTGAAAGACTGTCAAAATATATTTTCTGAAAATCACGTAAAAAAGTGTATAATCAAAATTAATGATTTTTTTCAGAAATCCTTTAGTAATTAGTTGATATAGACAACATTTTTCCACAATTTTGGAAAAAAATATTAATATAATATCTATCTAAGAACCATCTCAGATGAATTACAAACCCTTTACAGAAAACCGCATCTGAATTGATCAAACCGTTTTCCGGATAAATGGCGACATTGATCGAGTGCACAAACGCACATACAAACACACAAACGAACACACAATCTCTCACCCTAAACTCATATACATGCTCCGTTCCGTCGTGGGTAAAAAAATAGAAGTTCGGTTCTGTTGTTTCAAAACAGGTCCCGATAAAATGTCTGCAGTACAACAGTTGCTCTCTGTTCAAGCGCAGGTATTGGACGCCGGTAGGCAGTACAAAGAAATTTAAATAGTACCTATAGGGGTTGTGACAAATCAAACGATAAAGTTTATACAGGAAAGTTAAAAAAATAACTTTAAAAACTAAAACCCGACTACTGAAAAGACAAGAATATATTCTCATCTGAGGATAGCCGTGTTCATATGTCACCTACCCTAACAAAACATTACATTTTAACAGTAGTAAACGATCATAAGCTCTAGGGCAAAGTGCATCCACGCTCAGCGTTGCCAGTTTTTTTTTTGCCAAGTCGGGATTTTGGAACTCTTTGAGTGAAAACAGCGGGATTCTTTCGTCGAAAGCGGGACATAGTAAAAAACGTATATAATCAGAAGTTTTCAAATACCTATTTATCTTTTTATTTGAATTAAAATTACGTTTACGTGACAATAGATAGCAAAAATAGCCATAGAAAATGTATTTTAATAAAAATTTAATATTTCAAATCAGATTTACCCTATCGTTAAATAGTTGAGTCTTATTCGTCTTCAGAATAAAAAAAAAAAAAAAAACAAATCAAAATCAAAAAAGTTTTATCATTAGAAAAATATGGCGTTTCAAACAATAGTCTGTAGAGTGAGAGAATAATTATTTATAAGAATTACTTATTCATGATATTTCTGTGAAGATTTAACTTCTTTTAAAGTTATCCCCGAAAAGCGGGACTGAGCCTGTCCCGCGCGGGACATTTAATTTTTATTTAAAAATCGGGACGCCCCGCCAAAATCGGGACGGCTGGCAACGCTGATCACGCTATACATCTAGAGGGGCCTCATATATATGAGATGGCATACGACCACGGCTATCCTCAGATGAGAATATTTTCTTGTTTCATACTTTTCAGTAGTCGGGTTTTAGTTTTTGAACTTATTTTTTATTTGTTTTCAATTTGTTCCCCTCTGGGACCAAAATTCAAAAGTAAATATAGCCTATGTTACCCGGGCCATAATAACGAATCGATTGACACCTTATTTATCAAAATCGAATGAATAGCTACGGTGGAACGTCCGTAAATACAAACATACATAAATAGACTGCTAAACTTCCTTTCGACTTCGCCGTAGTCGGGTAAAAAAGAAATTAGATAGTTTTCTGAACGTGTAAATAACAAGCGCCGAAATTACGTCTAGGCCCGTCTAGAACGGCTAGTAAAAAATTTCCTTTTGAAAGAGGTTCAGTTTGTTGTTTAGTCATTTTTATAATATAGGTAACCAAATCTCTGTTACTTATACAAAAAAAAAAGCATCAACGTAACTCGTATACAAGAGAGCCGTTGATGGTGGTAGTGGTTGCGAATGTTGCGACATTCCATTGCGGCCGAATTCTCACGCCCCCGTCTGGCAGACGGAGCACTTCATCGGTCCATCGTCCCAGCATCCCGCATGTACTCGGTGTCTCAGTGTTCGATAACACAGCCAACGCTAAGCGCTTAATCGGCGACACGTAACTCGGCAACTTCTTTTCAGAAGAATAAGATATAAATTCTATGTGAGACTTATACCTATTCTCTTTTTGACGTGATAACGTCTTATAAATTGATGAAACACCAGCTGCACGCACGAAAAAGTGTAACGTTCCAAAAGTGTCGCGTTCCGCCTGACCCTGTGCGTGCAAGCGAGAGCGCAGTATATTCGATAGAGAAGCACGATCGGCGTCGGCTTGTACGCATTTCTTCTCGCGTGACGTCAGAGAGTAGTGTGCGTTCAACATTTTTTTCGGCTGTTCCAGCGAAAGCTACATCTGACAGATTGCCTTTGTTTTATAAACCGTGGAAATTAAGACTTAAAATCAAGATATCTAATAAAAATGTCATAAATTATCGAATTTTTAAAGCAATTTTTCAGATAATACATCGTTATTTGTTCGTTTTTGCACAGATATTTTTTGTGTCATATAAATTATTACCGATTCATCCAAGCCAAAGTATAACTGAACGCACGATAATGGCAATATGGCGCTAATAATAATTAATAAATGTCATTTTATTTTGTTAAAAATAACTGATCGCCGTCATTATGGATAAAATATGATATTATTCACAACGAATGGAAATGTATTGATCAATTGATAGTTTGTACACAAACGCAGCTACATTTTGTATCAAAAACAAATCTTGGGAGATATCTGCATTTCATAACAGCAGATAAATTATACGGTTTGTTAACAAATATATAATATATATACATTCTTTTAAATGTCTTTTATAATTGCTTAAAAATATGTATTTTGCTTTGGTTGATCAAATTATTAGTCGGTAAAAATATAGTTTGACAGCTACTAAAATTTAGGTTATGTATTATTAAATATGATATTCGAGCGGAATACGTTATCACGTAAAACTATCGTCCGTAAACCGACTTTACAGACAACCAATTTTTTTTGAAGTGAAACTTCTTTTGGCACGGTAGGATAAATTCGATCTATAGACGGCTCTTAATTCCTTGAAAATCGGGATCCCTGCGAGACATAATGAAATCGTCTATGCATTAAAAAAAGTTTCGCGACTTGGTTGTCTGAAAAAAGTGAATTCGTTTGAGTACTCAATCTTGCCATAAATCGTAAAAATAACGCTTGCTGGTCCTCTTACTTTTTGAAACTCGCGTTAACAAGATCCATGATGTAAATCGTTACGTACATACATATTTATTTCATAATATTATAATTTGCTGTATTATAGAGAACGCGAAGAGCAAAGAGCAGATCTGCAAACACAGGAAATAAACTAGTCAAGGCTGTCGTAGATCCTGTTAAGTTATGTGTTATGTCATCGCTAATATAAGTGAGACGATGTTAAATGATGATAATAGAAATCATTTTGTTGCCGACGCACTTATTTATCATCAATAGTTGAACACTAGTGTCATATTTTTTTAAAAGAAACTGATTTTAGTGATATCCCGTTGGTTCGGATTACCTAGGTCCTAGTCTAAGAATGAAGACCGCGCACACTTATTTAACGAAGGCCAGCACCTGCAACGGGGCTTAATTTCTAAATATAGGAGTGCCGAAGCGCTAAGTTCTTTCTGGCGGTTAGAATTTTCTATATACTGGCGGGCTATTTTAGCGTGTTTTGTAAGCGCCTTTTTCTAAAATGTGAAATAAATTTCATCTTTTACGAAACTATCAATTGTTTGGTGCCGATATATTCGTAATAAAACGCATTTCAGAAATCAAAAAGGTACTAGATATGGCATATTAATTAATACTAGTGTGACCTGTGCGAATTATTCGCACTAAATAAGTATAACAATTATCACTTTACAAAATTATTTTTTAAATATGATTGCAGGTATTCAATTCGTTTCTAATTTTGCACACTGCTTATAACGTTCTTCTTTTTGTTGTATTACAATATGAAGCTCAGATGACAGATCGAAGAAATATTTTACTAAAATTGTCATATAGAGGCGCAAGTAGCAAAAGCGTTGAGCTACGCCGTCCGATGGCATCATGCAGCATTGCTGTGACGTTGTTCAGCGCTGCTCGCTGTTTGAAAATTAACGCCGTCAGATGGCAGTATGCAGTATTTACAATATGAAGGTCAGATGACAGATCGAAGTGTTGACGTTGTTTCAAAATTAAAGCCATCAGATGGCAGACGTTGTTCAGCGTAGCTGTATTTTAATTAATTTACAAAAACAAAAGCAATAATAAATTTTTTAAGTGTCGATGTCAGTAGAGCAAGCAATTATCTGTAAAATGATATATAATTTATGTGGAGAAATTGTGAGGTTTTTTCTAAAAAGGGAGGCAAACATCTTTAACCTTAACGTATTAATTTATATGATGATAATACACGCCAGAAACCTCTGCAACCAGCAATGACCGCCAGTAGAAGAAAATTAAGCGGTTTTATTATGATGTACTATAAAGTTATAGAAAATAGTTATGGATCACCAATTTGGGACATTGGTCAGCCTACTAATAAAGTAAAATCTTGGTGCGTATTTAGTAAAATTAATCGACGCCAGATATGATTTCCACGCTAGAAACAGAAAGTTGTCTATACTAAATGCGCTCAACGATTTTATTTTAGCCTAATCAATTTCTAGCTTTTAGTATATCAGCGATTGTACACCAAATTAAATGTTTAGTGTCCTCTTTTAGACTGTTCGACTGTCAACAAAGTTTAAGCCACGCCTATGTAGCCTCTTATAGTTTTAATACAGGTACTACTCTAAAAGTTTTTGTCCAAAAATTGAGTGCCACATTCCACAGAGGTTGTTGCTTCCGCGGTTTTTGATAATGTCTGAAATAACTGTTGCATTGCTATTGTCATCTGACGTGAACATACTTTTAGAGTTCCTTAAGCAAGAGTCGTGCACCTGATCTTCCAACTGTGATATTTTTTAGCGTTCGACAAAATTTGGTAAAATGGGGCGCTTACGTTTATCATCCCGGTATTGATAATGAAGGTCTACGTTGAAGGAAAATTATCAGCATTCCATTACCATAGAACGATTTTTGAAACATTATTTAAAAAATAATGAAAAATCTGAGTGGTTTAAAACACTACTAGTTCAGTGGGAATGACAACAAAATTAACATTTACCTGGATAGGAGATCTTATACCCGGATTGTTGATTTTACCCGACGAACGGAATTACCGCTATTTTTGAGACAGAAGGATTAAAGTCTACATCGAATTGTCGACTCATTTTATCGAACTAGAAGTCCTCTACATTTTTTGTCAAGCCCGATAAAATGACGCAATTCGACGTTTCTCTATAGGTATTTAAAACAAAGAAAAAATATCAAAATGGCAGCACTGCGACTTCCATTCATCGAGGGAGATCAACAATCGGGATTTATGATCTCCTATTCCTTTCCAACAAAACCTGAGAAAGTCAGGGATTGCGATAAAAATATAAGTAAAATCTAGTTTGACTTGCATTTGACCGATTTTTTTTTAAGATTAGAAGAGAACCTACTATGATGATCCTTATTACTGAATACCGACACCGAGGGACTAGGTATCTGTAACATCGGATTCGAGTTAGCCTACTGTATTTATTTTTAATACCCTCAGAGCTCTTAAAAATATTGAATATTATCGCATGTTCTTTAAAAAAAAAACATAACACTGAAACTTGTTATTACTTACTAAATAAATAAAAATACAACAATTAGCATTTGTTTAGATTTGAACCATCAACTTTACTATACCATAATATTATAATAATAAACCATTTTCATTATTGTAGCATTCGTAGTCTATAGAAACTAGAAGTTTTTGGCAGGCGTAGGTAAACGTTCAATAGTGAGAACGGTCAGGTTCTGTCCTTTAGGCGCGGATCCCCAAAAAAAGCATCACACTAATTGGTTTCTGATTTCTCCAACAGTGGCAGCTCTGGCGTCCCAACTCTTGTTTGAGGAACTCTTAGACATGTACCGCGTTTTTATAATATATCCATTGTCGTTTTCTCCGTACGGCTTGTATTGTTTAAATTGGTACATCGATTGTACGTGGAATTAGTTATTGTTGAAGATGTTTTTTCCAGTCTATTATACGAATTTTAAAAATTACTTTCGTGGTGCGTTCTTGAACCCACGGCAAGTACTTAAAAAACTCGAAACATCATTTTTAGTGTAAAATGTTCTAAACAATAAAATTAAAAATATTGTTGGGTAGTCTTTTAGAACACGTATGTACGAATTCCCTGATTGCAATTAAAAAAAAAAAATCAAGCAATTTTCTTGTGTACCGACCCTGCTATTGTTGGTAATATTGCTATGAGAAACGTGTTCTTAGAAACGATCGTATCAGTTTTTCAGTACGTCCCTGTCTCGAATAATTAATTACACTATGTATGACTCCTTTGGAGCGGAGTCGTTGCACGTATTTCCCGTCTAATGTCTTTGGTGCGTAATGAGACGATGACGAATGCTGTTTAATAATTAATCATTCTTGAAAAAGTGTTACGTCATAATTGTATGCGCGATTTCATTATGATTGCTCCCTTTGTACACCAATTAATAAAACCAATCTGGTTGATTTAGGCTGACTGTATGTAAACAGACAGCTTTTTAAGCGCGCTCAAGCAATAGCTGGAAGTGCCTATTATGCAGTCTGTGAATCTGTGAGTCACGTTTTTTGTATCCAGCGTACAGACCAAACGCCTTAACCGATTTTAAAAACTTTTCTTGGTTCGATTCGTCTCCGGTAACTTCGATCCTAACGTTGCCCAATTTTTGAAGTGAAAACTTCTTTAGCGGCGTTGTACACTTTTTTTGTAATGGGTAAAAAATGTTAAACTCGCGTCAGATCGAAAATTCGTAAGACCTGATCGAAAATGCGTAAGACCTGATCGAAAATTCGTAAGACGAAAACTTTTGTATACACTTTTTTTTGTAATGGTCGTGTCGTTTTAATAAAAAATGATTGTTTGTGAATCAGTTTGTCAATTTGGATTAAATCTTGCAAGTCGATTTTGAACCACTTCCACTTGATCTATTACTTTGAAATTTTGCATAGGTACTTATGTAGTATCGATAACAATACAATAATTTCTAACTTGCTTGTTGTACATACACAATTTGTACCAAGAATATTTTTTTCTGACAAAATAGTCAAAAGGTTAAACGCCCGTAATTTTTGTAATCATACTTATTTCCGTTTTAACTAGTATCTTATAGATTATTTAACAGTGGTCATTTTTAGTTCAGTGAATTTTTGTTCTGAAAAAAATTGGTTGTCTGTAAAGTCGGTTTACGGACGATAGTTTTACGTGATAACATATTCCGCTCGAATATCATATTAAATAATCACGCACAGGGTCAGGCGGAACGTTACACTTTTTCGTGCATGCAGCCGGTGTTTCATCTTTTTATATTGACGTGATTCATCAATTTATAAGACGTTATCACGTCAATAATTTATGTTTTATTTCTCCTATCTTCTACATATAATAATTATAATAATTCGAATCTATGATATTGCATCTTTCGCTTCAAATTTAGGTTAATTTTATTTATTAATTAAAACTCACCCCCTATAATAATAATTGTTTTTTTTTTTTAACTTTCTTTCTTTCGTATTTATTTTAAGTCTCAAAGATTAGCTGTCATAATATTTTGAAAACAATTGTTTCATTGTTTATATATAAAATTCCAAAACCTATAACTTACAATATTTAAGTATTTTCATACGTCAAAAAATTGATTTTTATAATGATAAAATTTGTACGAAAACGATTTTTTCGAGAGATGAGACCTAGCTAAAACGATTTTTTGCCCCCCAAAATCCCTTTTCAGTAAATTTCATCCAAATCGTTAGGGCCGTTTTTGAGAAAAGCACGTACAGGGTCAGGCGGAACGTTAGGAACGTGACACTTTTTCGTGCATGCAGCCGGTGTTTCATCAATTTATAAGACGTTATCACGTCAAAAATTAGGAAAGCACGAAATGGCGTACTAAATCACCTGAGCAGCTCACCCTGATACGTGGATCTTTAAAAAACGAATTGCATGCGATTAACCAGTTCAAACGGCGCTTGAATGTCGAATTCATAGTTCGAAGGCGATTTCTGTTTTTTTATTTGTTTACCGTTCACATTTCTCGTGTTTGAAGTCAGCTGCTGCTTACCTAACCACGCCCGCGGACTTCTTCCAATTTTTGATACTTGGTATTATTTAATAAAATGTGTATTGTGTATGTCGTCTCTCGGAACAAGTAAGACAGATGTTCGAAATCGGTCATATCCTGCTGCTGCTGACTTTAGAACGTGCGAAGACCACTTGCGTTTATATAGTCTTTATGTAGTGCAATGTAAACCACGGGTTTTGTTACCGCAGCATTTTCGAGCACTTGAAAATAAATTTCTCTAAAGCTTTTCTGTAAAAATTTTACTTATCTAAATCTTAAACTGCCTACCAAGATATTTAGAATGAATTTGTAATATATACTTGCGTTGACTCTGTAACCTTCCTTCAAAAATAAAAATTGGTTGTCTGTAATGTCGGTTTACGGACGATAGTTTTACGTGATAACGTATTCCGCTCGAATATCATATTTAATAATACATAACCTAAACTTTAGTAGCTGTCAAACTTGGGCCGATCGTGCTTCTTTATCGCTTATACTGCGCTCTCGCTTGCACGCACAGGGTCAGGCGGAACGTTACACTTTTTCGTGCGTGCAGCTGGTGTTTCATCAATTTATAAGCATTTATCACGTCAAAAATAAATTGACGTACGCACTTGTAAGAAAATTAATTAAGGTCAGTGTAGAGATTCGAACCCAAAACGCGCTGAATGATATATTAAGATAAAATATAACCGTGCCCAATTAGAGGCGTTGGAACCATAGGACCCACACCCGATGGCAATGCGTATTTTAATAAAATACTTAAAAATATATATAATTCAGTGGGTTTGTTGTAGCCCGTCTACACGAAAGTTGGAAATCGGTTCCTAACCACTGCGTTATAAGAACCAAACTATTCATACAGAGCAAGCAGCTGCCTCCTCAACCCCTTCTTTCAATACAGTTTTCACTTCAAGAGACTGGGGTCACAAACTGCCGGCTGCTATTTCACAATACAAGACACTCAACAGTCCAGATACATTGTTCAAAACTTTAAATTCATTTTAGCACAAATGTAACTACAGCAAATATTGTTTACAAGGACTCTTTGCTTACACTCGTAATTAAGCGAAGTATTTTTGTTGAGTCAACTAAACTTTAACAATCGTGTAAAATTTTTAAATTTCTTAATATTCAAGTGTGTTTAAAAACCAGTGGTAATTATTGTTAACTAATCTATTAAAAACAGTTGACGTTATGTCATAGAGAAGACACGATTTAATACCGCCATCCTTTCCAATAAGCTAGAGATAGAGAAAGATACATTTTTGTTTTTTTATATAACGCCGCCATTCAATATCAACGAGTTTTGCTGAACTAAATAATAATTTGCGTTCAACAATGTCATTTCAATGTCAAATCGCCATTTGCAGTGCGACGATGAGGTGTCGGTTGGTAGTGTGAATTAAGATGGCGAGCGGTGGAGGTGATGCTTCGAATAGACCAGGACCTTCAATAGGTGGACAATCGGCGGCCGTTTCGGCAGCCTCAAACGCCGGAGGAGGCGACGCTGCCAGTGCGAGTGCTTCGACTGTAGACATGAACGGAAAACCGGTGCAGGCACACTACGAGGAGCTGGCCATTATTGGGACAGGTAAAATCGGCAGTTATGTAAGGTAACTGTTTTCAAGGTTATCGTTGCACTGTATATGAAGTGAACCTAGATTTTATATATTATAATATTATACAACCCTCCTCTTCTATTTCCGTTAGGTTTCTCTCTATGCCTTGGATGTATAAATTGACACGACATATCGATTTTAAATGATTCCCGAGATTACTAAGAGTTAACTTTTTTACAAGTCCAAAATGAAAATTTATTATCTGGCGCATGTTTTTCAAATGAAAATTATAAAATTGGTGATAAAGTGCAATTTTATAAAGTATTGAAACGACAATAATCGGTATACACTCCTTTAAATAAAAAAGGCTGTAGAAAGGTTGGCCACCCCTGGTCAAAAGACAGGTTATTTTTTTTTCTTTTTGAAGGGCTATTTTTATATTCCTATTCGAAGAATTGTTTAATGAAACGATATAAAAAATTAAAGTCATGAATTAATTATGTAATAATAATACACCAGTTCCGAGTTAAATCCTGATCTGGCCTATAATTAGTCGTTTCCATTTGCAGGGGCGTATGGTACTGTGTACAAAGCGAGAGATTTAACCAACGATGGAACAGTAGTTGCACTGAAGAAAATACGCGTCGAATTAACAGAAGACGGCGTCCCGGCGTCGACGCTACGAGAAATTGCACTACTCAAACAACTAGATCAATTCGAACATCCAAACGTGGTCAAGCTTTTGGACGTTTGTCACGGTCAGCGCTTGGAACAAGAAAAACAACTCGTGCTGTATCTTGTTTTTGAACATGTTGAACAGGACTTGGCGTGTTATCTTGAACGGGTGCCACCTCCCGGCTTACCGCTGGAAATTATAAAGGTATTTTCTTTTGGAACTGTGAAGAAAAACCGCTTTTACAAAAGTTTCTTGGAAAAATAAATAGAAACTAATTGGTTTTAGAAAAACAATCAGCAGTTATTTTGTTCGTCTGTAATGTATATATTTCATTTTTAGAGTTTATCAAAACAAATTCTAAATGGTGTAGATTTTTTACACATGAATCGCATTGTACATAGAGACCTTAAGCCGCAAAACTTACTTGTATCAAGTAAAGGAGAAATTAAAATCGCCGATTTTGGACTAGCTAAAACTTACGATTTTGAAATGAGACTGACTTCAATTGTAAGTATTAACAAATAATATTATGTGATTGTTTTACATTCTTCGAATTGTTCGTAATTGTCGTCCTTTAAAGGTGGTGACACTTTGGTACAGAGCACCAGAAATCCTAATGTGCCAGCCTTACGCAACCCCTGTTGATATTTGGTCTATAGGATGCATTATGGCCGAAATGTATAGAAGGCGGCCGCTGTTTTGTGGTACAAGCGAAGGTGATCAGTTGAATAAAATATTTGAGGTAAGCTTTTAAACTCTGAACTCTAATTGAAATGAAACAAAGTCGATATCATTGAAATGTCGGCATAAGACTTCATGAGTCATGTATTACAAACTCGGTGATCTCCGCCAAGCGAGCTGGTAAAAACATGGATTCTAATAAAAAATATTAATTGGTTCTAGACTGAGACAATGTTTGAAATTGACAAGTCGTGTGTAATCGTATATTTTTGGATTATTTCAGATAATTGGAACACCTTTGGAATCAGATTGGCCGAAAGAAATATCAATTCCTTGGAAATCATTCCCAATGCATCCACCAATTCCACTTACCAATTTAATTAGAGATCTATGCCCATTGGGAAATGATTTGTTATCGGTATGTCATTTATGATACATTCAATATCTGTTATTACTTCTTTTTTGTTCAAACGAAATTCATCATTATTGGAAATATCCGTACTAGCGCAGCTCCAAATCCACAGGAATCCAAAAGATATTATCAATTGCAGAAAGCCGTCTGTAAATTTATGGAAACTGACCTCATAGTCAATAATTCAGCGACAACATTTGGGAATTTTTTGTGAATATATTACGAATTCAGTTTTTTTCAGTAGTTGCTTTTTTCGAATGTTCTCTTCTTAATTACTTTTCAAACTTTTTCATGTAATGATGAAGTTGTCGTACATTATTACCTATTTGTATGAATTTAATTTAATATGTCTGCAGAAAATGTTGAAGTATAAAGGACAAGATCGAATAACGGCAGCAGAAGCCTTGAAACATAATTACTTCAAAGACGAAGAAGAAATATCATCTTCAGCTGTTGGCTCCGCATCTACCTCGTAAATGATTTCAGAAATTTCCGTAAACAAATTGTAAATTATAAAAGGCGAACGAGTTCTATGAATTCCATTTTTAATTGTTCCTTAAAATTTCTTGTATTTATATAATTAAATAATATAAAGCTTTACAATATAAATAATAAAAACATATCATAAGTTACGACTGTTACACTAGAGTATAATAAAAAATCGATTTATATTTCGAAATTGTTTGTCAAATAATAGCTGATTATCCTACACCAGGGGCGGGCAAATCTTTTGATCGGCGGGCCACATAGCTGATGAAAATTTGACCGCGGGCCAAAAATTTGCAAAAAAAAAAGGTCCCCACATTCCGCATTTTACTATTTTTCTAAAATTCTTCGCGGGCCGGACAAAATTGCGCTGCGGGCCGGGTCCTACACTGTTTGAATTAATTGAGCCGAATTTGGAAAAAATCTGACACGTTTCGTAATTTGGTCTCTGCGTGATGCAATAAAATAAAAAATGATTTAATTTCGAAATGTTGGATTTCAATTTTTATACATAAAATTTAATATTATTTTTTTCTATTAGATCAGAGAAAAGATGCCATTTCTCAGAAATTATTTAGATAAAAAAGATTGGTTGTCTGTAAAGTCGGTTTACGGACGATAGTTTTACGTGATAACGTATTCCGTAATACATAACCTAAATTTATATAATAATTATAATAATTCGAATCTATGATATTGCATCTTTCGCTTCAAATTTAGGTTAATTTTATTTATTTAAATTACTCACCATATAATATAATTTTTTTTTTAACTTTCTTTCTTTCGTATTTATTTTAAGTCTCAAAGATTAGCTGTCATAATATTTATAAAACAATTGTTTCATTGTTTATATAAAATTCCAAAACCTACTTACAATATTTAAGTATTTTCATACGTCAAAAAATTGATTTTTATAATGATAAAATTTGTAAGAAAACGATTTTTTCGAGAGATGAGACCTAGCTAAAACGATTTTTTGCCCCCCCAAAATCCCTTTTCAGTAAATTTCATCCAAATCGTTAGGGCCGTTTTCGAGAAAAGCACGCACAGGGTCAGGCGGAACGTTAGGAACGTTACACTTTTTCGTGCATGCAGCCGGTGTTTTATCAATTAATAAGATTGGTGATTCATCAATTTATAAGACGTTATCACGCCAAAAAAGTATTTAAATTTTGAGTGTAGGTGACTCATTTGATTATCTTCCTCAGATAAAATATAGAGTATCACTTCTTTAACACGTAGATAAATAATAGAATGAATTGCATCTTTGCCTGGCCTATATTTTGACTCAATGCGCCTGAACGTCTGCAACCAGCTTAATAAATTTAGAATTTCTGTCTTGTGGACAGCGCACTTTAAGGGTTACGCGTTGTATGCAATGTGTAGCAGCTCTGTGCTTTTTCAGCTAACGGCCAACGCTGAATAACACAGTATTCGATTAGAAATTCGTTTCAAAAATGGACTATTTAAACAGATTGTTACAAGTTCAATTTTTCACTTCTTAAAAAAAATTAATCACGTTTTTCGAATCATGAATATCAGTAACCTTGTAAGATAATATACAAGTGGCACTTGATTACTTGACAAATACTGCCTAACTAGTGAGGTACTACTTTTGTTGGTAAACATTAAGCCAAGGGCGTAGATATGGGGGGTTCAGGGGGTAACTAACCCCCCACAGGATTATAATAATTAGGGTGACCAACCGTATTAGAGAAAATGTCCGGCAATATTTATTATTTAAGACGTAAAATTGGAAGAAAATTGTGTTTAGCTTAAAACAAGTTCATACGACTCAATAATAGGTCATATGCATGAGACTCCAAATTGGTTTAAATTTTTATTTTGAAATATATTTTAGTTCCTGATCATATCGTAATGGTTATTTTATTAATCTAATCACTGAAAAAAATACAAATAATAAAATAGAAACGTAGAAAATACGCGCTATTTTCGAATTTTCAAAACGCAGCGTGACGTCAGAGTATATATCAATAACAGTTTCCATGGCGACTGGGTCGTCTCACAGTAAGATTACGTCAGTATTTAGAGAAAACAACAAATAAACTTCATTTAGAACATTGACAATTTGACATCAAAGTTGACATGCATCATATATCGTGACGTCACATAAGCCCGCCAACATGGCCGATTGTTTAAACTGTCTATTTTTGAATGTGAAATTTCATTTTTTTTTTCTTGTGATAATATTACATTTTTAAATGATAATCAATTTTTTTCCGTATTATGGTTGACTAAATAATCTATTAAAAATATAAAAAAAAATACATGCATATGACCTATTGTTATAAATTGACAGATTGGAAAAATCAAAAATGCCCCCTGTAGGTTACGCCTATGTGCTAACTTGATTAATTAAGTGAGATTACATTGCAAGTTACGCTGGGTATATAATAAAATAAATTAATGTTCCCAGTTTAAACTGTGTGTAGCTGCAATAATGGAACGTTGGGTCGGTAAAGTTGCTCTTGTGACAGGCGCGAGCTCCGGAATTGGAGCCTCAATTGCCGAAGAACTCGCCAAAGCTGGTTTGAATGTGAGTTTATTTAATTTACTACTTTTAAGAAATTAAAAATAAGAAAATTTAGAATAAAATTATATGCGACTTAGATGGTTGCGGAAAACGATGGATAAAATTATTTTTTCCTATTTGGAGGCATTTTGTTTTTTGTTTAAGTTGATCACCTTCTTTTTTCACATAATTTTGTGTTTTTTATTTTATTTATTGTCCTCCCGATAAAGCTATATAATTTTATTTCCAAAAAAATGAAGTAGTAAAAGATAATCGTAAGCTGCATATGTTACCGATTTCCTTTACATTTTCGTTCACTTCTGATCCCCACTGCTCTATAGCAGTGACTCTCAAACTTTTTTTCGCACACCACTCATAATATGCAATGCAGAACAATCGCGTCCCCATCGAACTATAAAAATTCCGAATTTTACGAATTTAACAAAAATTTAAAAAATAATCAACAGTTTACTCCGACTTTTTATTTAGTGGACAGTGAAGACAGCGAATTAAATGCATAAAATAGTAATTAAACATGAAAATATTAAATTTTTTATTTTTCCGGCATGTTACTGCATTAAAAATGGCTACATTTAAGCAAAAAATATTTTTATTCAGAATATTATCAGTTTAATAAAAATATTTTGTGACGTATCTCCTTTAAAAAAACGGTTAAACAATTGAACTAAAATTTATCTGATTAAAAGTATTGAATACTAATTTTGTTTTTCGCGGTAGTCCTAGATTTATTGACCAAATATTATTATTAAACAAAACAGTACAAATAATTAATTAAGCAAAACACACTTAACAAGCCTCTTGTTCTTTGGCTATAGGAACAAAGTTTAAATATAGCAGCTGCGTAGAAGATTTATTTTTTGAAGTGAAAACTTCTTTAGCGGCGTTGTACACTTTTTTTGTAATGGGTAAAAAATGTTAAACTCGCGTCAGATCGAAAATTCGTAAGACGAAAACTTTTATTTATACAACGTTAGACATCTAGCGTTGAAATATCGTACATAAAAATGCAATCTATGATACAAACCATTTTGATCGAAAATTCGTAAGACGTTAATATTCAAGTTTTCACTTCTGCCGGCACTCCCGGAGTGCAACCCGTCTTTTTTTAGAAAGTTACCCAAACTGCAAACTTATTTTTAATGCAGTTAAAAAGGGGTACATAAGTCGACTTGCTTTTTAATGTAGCAATATAGATCAATTAATTGACACCTTTGCATGTCAATACTTACTACTTGTCCATCTTTAAAGAAACAAAACAATAATTTATATAGGTGGTTGCTGTAGCAAGGAGAGTTTCTAAACTAGATGCTTTGGCTAAGTCAGTCGCCGGTGCCAAAGGAAAAATTCATCCCCAAGAATGTGATGTCACCAGCGAAGACTCCATTTTAAAAGTGTTCGCTTGGATCAAAAATAATCTGGGAGGCGTTGATATCCTAATCAACAATGCCGGAGTCCTCGCACAGGGAGTTGGATTGAGCGGTACTTTTCCATGATTTTTTTCACAATCAACTCTTTAAGTTTTCACATTGTCAGATTACATGTAAATATTCTTTACACCGTTTGGTTTGTACAGTCGAACCTGAATAAGCAAGAGTTCAAGGAGTTATGTAAACCCGAGTTTCTAGCTTATATCTTCTCACTTTAGAGGTCTATAAAAACTATACTAAAACAATTACTATTAATACGTTCGACTATCACTTATAGCGGTACAGGCAAGTAGTAGTCTCAGTTATATAGAGGTCCATGAGTGAAAAACGTCTTTCTCTTATAAAGGTTTCTGATTCTCATTTATAGAGGTTTTAGAGGGTTACAAAGACGGTACCTGGCAATTACTCTCACTTAGAGAGTTTTCTCGCTTACCCAGTTCTCACTCACTCAGGTTTGACTGTATGTAGTTTTTTCTCTAATCTTTATCAGCCTCTTTAATTGGCTTTTTGACGTGATAACGTCTTATAAATTGATGAATCACCAATCTTATAAATTGATAAAACACCGGCTGCATGCACGAAAAAGTGTAACGTTCCTAACGTTCGTAACGTTCGTAACGTTCCGCCTGACCCTGTGCGTGCTTTTCTCGAAAACGGCCCTAACGATTTGGATGAAATTTACTGAAAAGGGATTTTGGGGGGCAAAAAATCGTTTTAGCTAGGTCTCATCTCTCGAAAAAATCGTTTTCATACAAATTTTATCATTATAAAAATCAATTTTTTGACGTATGAAAATACTTAAATATTGTAAGTAGGTTTTGGAATTTTATATTATAAACAGTGAAACAATTGTTTTATAAATATTATGACAGCTAATCTTTGAGACTTAAAATAAATACGAAAGAAAGAAAGTTAAAAAAAAACAATTATATTATATGGTGAGTAATTTTAATAAATAAAATTAACCTAAATTTGAAGCGAAAGATGCAATATCATAGATTCGAATTATTATAATTATTATATAAATTTAGGTTATGTATTACGGAATACGTTATCACGTAAAACATCGTCCGTAAACCGACTTTACAGACAACCAATTTTTTTTCCAAAATTTCAGACATCAAAGGAGACATACTTTTTTATAAAAAAAACTCATAAAAATAATATTTTTTTGTCTTCAGAGTGAGCCTTATTTTTAATGCGTAAAGTTTTGGTAAACATTTTTGTTTATTATTTCGGTACAGAGCTCTAAATATTGATCGTTATTCAAATTATTCAAAACGTTTGGCAGATGGTACAACGGCAGATTTTCGAAAAGTCCTCGACACAAACGTTGTCGGTCTTTTGATCTGCACCCGCGAGGCCATCAAATCCATGAAGGAACGCAGCGTCGACGGGCACATCGTCCACATAAACAGCGTCGCAGGACATTCCATTCCCAGGATCAACAAGCATAAATTCAACGTGTATCCCGCGAGCAAGTACGCCGTCACAGCCCTCACGGAAACTCTACGTCAAGAACTCAGTGACGACAAATCAAAAATCAAAGTGACGGTAAGTTTTTGGATGTGTAACGTCGAACGGCGCGTTTGATTGGGAGTAAAACGGTGCAATCGGCGCGACACTTTTGTGTCTTTGTCTATCTACTCAATGTGCGGTGAGCGAACGCAACAAAGCGTATCGAAAATATATCTGCGTCTCTTTCTTCGATGTAATTCCCTAATTTTTCCGATGATAGGATTGGTTGATGTACTTGCATTCAATCTGAATAAAGTATCTTTGTTTGAAAAACGTTAACATGGGCGTACCCAGCTTTTAGCCCAGAAGGGGGCTAATTAGAAATTTCTTAAGTCGGGTCCGCCGTGCTTGTTTTGCCCTCCTGGATACGCCAGTGCTTACGGCTTAAAAAAAGACAGAAGTATATGTTTGCATCCTAATGGTGCGATTGAGATTTTATTCCTATGCTCAGTATAGACAACTAGACGACAGGGCAAAATTTAGTTATAGAGTGAAATTTAGTTACTAGAATTTCACTTAAATTTATGTTTCACATCGACAAACACATTAGACGAGTTTCTGATGCTTGTAATAGAATGTTCTGAAAATAATATATATACTCTTTGATAAAACTAAAATCATGTTACAGAGCGTCAGTCCTGGAGCTGTCAAAACTGAAATAATTGAAGGCCCTGACGGAAAACCCATGGATTTTGTTAAAGACTTCCCATTTTTAGATTCCGTTGATATTGCTAACGCCGTTTTATATGCGCTGGGAACACCACCTCATGTGCAGGTAAATGATTTAACATTAGAATTACAACTATTTTCGAATTTCAGTCTCGGTTTTGTCAAATTTTTCAAGAGTACTTCGGCGTTAAAATTAATTTTCTGTTTAAATTATCGCAATTTAAATGTCAGTGTTCTTGAAAAACGCGATGAAATCGAAACAGTTTGAGAATAACACAAATAAAATTAAAATGTTTCTTATATTTTTCAGGTACATGAATTGGTCATTAGACCTGTTGGAGAACCATTTTAAAATTTACGTTTTTGAGTTTATAAAAATGTATTGTATATTCATTGTATATTATAAAGAATCTTTTAAAAAAACAAGTTGAGAAATATTGAGCATCATTTTATTACGTTTTTTGATCATTTTTAGTTCCTAAATCCTCTATTTTTGCAACAATTCGTCCGTTAGATTACAATTAACTACTCTGAAAATAATTATTTAAATATTTTAAAGTTACGTTTCTATGTTTAATGAAGTTTCGTGAGCGAATAGGTGCCCCTTACGACTAAATATTAAGAAAAAAAATGATTTTTACTGAGAAAGACATCGCTGAGAAAATATTATCAGCACAGTCAATACCTGATTACATCTGTTTAAATAAAAGAGTTCAAGAATTGGAAGTGCAATCATGGGTTCATAGATCTCTTTAAAAAATAATTTACTATACTTTTTAATGGCAGTTTCATTTTTCTTTAGATTTTTTTCCTTGCGTAAGCAATTAACCATACCATTTACAAATTAATAAATTTAAAGAATCAAGTTAACATAGACTTTGAACCGATCTGACTTTAATTGGGTGAATTATAACCAAAAAAAAAAACAAAAACACCGTTTTCCTTTCATGTATTTATGAGACGCATTTTTCATTGCATCGATTTCTCATTTTACCTCCCAAATCGTCGAAATATCACATAGGAAGTTTTACTTCAATCATATAATTATATTAATACGCTAAGGTTAAGAATGTTTGCCTCCCTTTTTAGAAAAAACCTCACAATTTCTCCACATAAATTATATATATCATTTTACAGATAATTGCTTGCTCTACTGACATCGACAACTAAAAAATTTATTATTGCTTTTGTTTTTGTAAATTAATTAAAATACAGCAACGCTGAACAACGTCTGCCATCTGACGGCTTTAATTTTGAAACAACGTCAACACTTCGATCTGTCATCTGACCTGCATATTGTAATACAACAGACACAATACTGCATACTGCCATCTGACGGCTTTAATTTTGAAACAGCGAGCAACGCTGAACAACGTCACAGCAATGTTGCATGATGCCATCTGACGGCTTAGCTCAACGCTTTTGCTACTTGCGCCTCTATATTATGACAATTTTAGTAAAATATTTCTTCGATCTGTCATCTGAGCTTCATATTGTAATACAACAAAAAGAAGAACGTTATAAGCAGTGTGCAAAATTAGAAACGAATTGAATACCTGCAATCATATTTACAAAATAATTTTGTAAAGTGATAATTATTATACTTATTTAGTGCGAATAATTCGCACAGGTCACACTAGTAATTGCATATTGTTATCAGTATCACACTCTAGAGCCAACACAATCTGAAGATTTATAAACTGTCTTAGTTTATTATTTGTGGCTGAAAATTATTTAAAAATATCGGCGTTCAATTTATCTTCCATGATTTTTAGAAAACGACCGGTGGCCGATTGGCCGCCTCGCTAGTTAAGTAAAAGAGATTGCCTAACCGCAGAATAGTCAAAAGATTATGCGCTACAGGTTTTTATTTTCATAATTGTAACTACCCAAACGACCTTGCCTAAAGTTGCTCTATAAACTTGAGAGACGCGTTCTAGAAAAGTTCAATTCCCTCGTATCTTCAATTCTTCTAACTGTATTTGGTCACATTATCTCCGGCTCTTCACTGTTATACATCTTTCATTTGATTCAGGTAAGTGATTTTAATTACTTATTTATGAAAACTTGGGGTTGAAGTTTTTTTGTATTAACTATATACACGTGTTACTTACGTAGCGTAATAAATCCAAACATTTTTAAGCGCTTGTGCAGTTCAAAAGAAGTTTTCAATAATTAAAGCTGTAGATATTGTTTAATTGATAACAATAGCCGTAATTTGTTGCTAACAATAATTGCCATTCAAAAATGTGTTTATTGACGTTTTTTTACGCAATTTACTTACAGTTACGGTTTAAATAGATGAGTGTAACACATCTACACAAGTATATAATTTCGTATTTTTTTCGGATGTCTGTCTGTTCTAGATTCTAGAATCTATAGAATCTAGAACCTTCAGAAAGTCCCAATTGATCTAAAAAGCTGCAACTCGGTACGCTTACCCGTATATGGTATAGGAGACGGGACAGAACCTAGCGGAGCTTTTTATGAAAAAAGGCCCTAGAAATCTGAAAATTTGCACATTTTTAGTACCTACCTACATGATACGGGGCAGAATCTAACGGAGCCGGATCTTCGATTTTCTCCCCCGTGTTAATAAAGCTGTATAAATTTAATAATTTTGACCTCCAACTGACACACCGCAGCGCAATTTACAAACTAAAAATCAGTCAAATCTGACAAGACCATATCTGCTTTCCCTTCGAAGATTTAAAACACATTTTCAAATCTTGGACTTGGATCTTACGTCTGGCGACTGGCGAAGACACGCTTAACCAGTAGTATACTTACAACATATACTTTTATTCTATACTGAGTATAGGAATCGCAATCGAACCATTAGGGTGCAAACATATACTTCTGTCTTTTTTTAAGCCGTATAAGCACTGGCGTATTCAGGTGGGCAAAAAAAGCACGGGAGACCCGACTTAAGAAATTTCTAATTTGCCCCCTCCTGGGACAAAAGCCGGGCACGCTCATGTTAACGTCATAGAAAAAGACAAAGTTTTTGAAACAGAGGTACTTGATTGAATGCAAGTTACATCAACCAATCCTATCATCGGAGAAATGAGGGAATTACATCGAAGAAAGAGACGCAGACATATTTTCGATACGCTTTGTTGGCTTCACTCACCGCACGTTGAGTAGATAGACAATGATTCATATAGTAAATTATTGAATATATGATTTACAAATAGAATAATCTCTGACACTTTTGTGTGAATTAATAAATTTAAAATCTCATACTGACCTCTGTTTTAATGCTGAGTGACTATTGTAATCAATATAGTCACTTAAAAATGTATACAAAATGCTTCATCATGATTTTTGTAAAATTCATTGAAATAATTTTAAGAACAGAAAATCATACAAACATATTACACATTTTTAAAAATTGCATGTAATGCATGTAACAAAAAACAATGATTTTAATTTATCATGGCTGAGTTTTGTTGGTACCAGAAAATGTGCTGTCATCTTTTTGTTAAATTATAAAAATCAATGCAATATTTCTTCGAAATTATTGTTAGATATTATGAGAAAAAATATTTGCTAAGAAAACACAAATTATCTGTCGCTGATAACATATAATCAACAGTCAAAACCTTGCATCTGTTTAAATAAAATAATACAAGATTGGTTGTAAACACAGAATTACTGTTCTGTGGTTGTAAAATATACCTATCTATAATTTTTGACTGTCATAAAAGAAACTATTATATTTCTGACTTGAATTTTTGATATAGAATGAATTTTCGTAAAAATTTAACATTGGTTATTTGGTTCATTAATTATTTACCGCTCAAAATGCGCAAATCAGGACCCGATTTAGTCGCCAAAATTACGGGGTCTCTGGGTGAGCACTGAGCGATTTTGCTAGAAAATGGCAAAAAAATTCACAGCACTCTGTAAATTTTAATAATAGCACCATACGCTTTTATTTAATTTTCGAACACCTACAGTAATTCTAAAATTCCGACGCCTATGACTGTAATAGTTATAATCTAAAAATAAGCGGCTCTGTATTTCTTTTAGATGGAAGTTCAAGGTTGAATGTTCAGTAATGGAGCAGAAACGGTTTTCAGTTTCAGCGGCTCAGTCCCGTCCTTCATTTTAATATTGTTAATCACGTTTATTGAATCACGAATTAAAACGACCTTGAGTTTAAGTGATACTTGTCTACATTACTGGGCAAATTGCCAAATATACATTTGTTGATAAACATTATATCTATACCTAACGATTATATACAGTGCATGACAAAACTGTCTCTCCCCATTTTTTTCGTACAACTAGCAATTTTACGTAGTTATTATAACCAAATTTGGGGTATTTTTAACTAAAATACACCTGAAAAATAAACAATTTAGTTCTACGTCAGCGCTGGGCAACCTGTGACTAATATCTATTGTTCGTTACGCACAGGCAAATTTACGACCCCAATTGAGACAAATATAGTTATGTTATGTACCTCTCTCACTCACTCTTACACTCGCTTACGGAAGCTTCCTGGATATCTCCTAAGAGCGGTTTCACAACGACATTAGACTGTTCTTGAAAGTGTAAAAACTGTAATGGTATAACCACAATCTAAGGTCATTATCAAGTCAAATGATTTAACAATGCTTCCTTATAGTTTTCTAATTATCTTTACATTTACTACATTCATATAAAAGCAAATTACTTACCTATGGATACAGATACGATAATTATTTAATATTATTTTTTATCTTATTTAAAAATTTTTTTTAATATTATTTTCATCTGTTCTTACACTGGAATTGTTCCCACCGTATTGACATGGCTGATTATGTCAGAGGATGTAGAGGCCAATAAACCATATACCTATTAAAAAAAAAAAAATTACTACACCGTATTTAGATACCAGATATACTCCCGGGCGTAATACACTTGAATCGGCTCTGGGTTCTATTTTAGATGTTTGATTAGCCATTTATGTCTCAAAAAAACATATCAAATTTGTGATGTTCAAAATACTAATGTAAAATTGAAAGATATTTTTGAAGCACACAGTATAACATATAGGTACATACTATTCCATATTTATCGTTGGTTCATAAGCAAAACAAAGTAAGTAAAAAAATTTGATTTTGGTAAAATTAAGTATGACTGTTTTTACGCTTTTATTATTGTTACAACTTCGAAAGGCGATTGTCCTAGTCCTACTGAAGGCACAGAAAAAATATATATATAAAATAAATGCAAACGTTAAACTTTCATAAAGGAATAGGTCATATGCATAAAACTGCAAATTGGTTAAAATTTTTATTTCGAAATATATTTTAGTTCTTGATCATAACGTAATGGTTATTTTATTAATCTAATCACTGAAAAAAATACAACTAACAAAAAAGAAATGTAGAAAATAAGCGCTATTTTCGAATTTTCAATACGCATCGTGACGTCAGAGTATATATCAACAACAGTTTCCATGACGACGATGTCGTCTCACAGTAAGATTATGTCAGTATTTAGAGAAAACAACAAATAAACTTCATTTAGAACATTGACAATTTGACATCAAGGTTGGCATGCATCGTATATCATGACGTCACATAAGCCCGCGAACATGGCCGATTGTTTAAACTGTCTATTTTTGAATGTGGAATTTCATATTTTTTTTCTTATGATAATATTACATTTTTAAATGATTATCAATTTTTTTCCGTATTATGGTTGACTAAATAATCTATTAAAAATATAAAAAAAATCATGCATATGACCTATTAAATCGCAAAGATATAATATCCGAGAAACATCGAAAATATATCACACTCAAAATAATCCATTTTAATGTACAGTCAATCTGGCAAAAACCTCAACAAAACCACCCAAAAAGGTGAAACTTGGTGAGTCGTTAGAGAATGATGAAAAAAAAAGGTTACCTGGCAATGGCCACCTGGTACCTGTTCAAATACCTGTTCAAATAGTCAAAAAAAACTCAAAAATATTTTGAAATGCATTTTTCTCGAAAACTATCCATTTTACAGAAAAATTTATTGAACAAAAAATGTAGAGGGCATCGTTATCTACAATTAATGTTATTGGTGCTATGTTGTACAACAAAAAATGTGCGCAGTAGGTGGCGCTTAAGTGCCAAAAAAAGTGTTTTTCCACTTTTTTGCCTTGAAATTTTCATTTTTCAGTTACGATTCAAATGGAAAAATTGTTCCATTTTATTTTATAAACAACTTTTATTTCAACATTTTTTTCATACAACTTACCGTTTCAGAGCTGCAGCTTGTTGAAGTGAAAATAAGTTGTATGAAAAGTAAGTTGTATGAAAAAAATGTTGAAATAAAAGTTGTTTATAAAATAAAAAGGAACAATTTTTCCATTTGAATCGTAACTGAAAAATGAAAATTTCAGGGCAAAAAAGTGGAAAAACACTTTTTTTGGCACTTTAGCGCCACCTACTGCGCACATTTTTTGTTGTACAACATAGCACCAATGACATTAATTGTAGATAACGATGCCCTCTACATTTTTTGTTCAATAAATTTTTTCTGTAAAATGGATAGTTTTCGAGAAAAATGCATTTCAAAATATTTTTGAGTTTTTTTTGACTATTTGAACAGGTACCAGGTGGCCATTGCCAGGTAACCTTTTTTTCATCATTCTCTAACGACTCACCAAGTTTCACCTTTTTGGGTGATTTTGATACGAAATGATTTTTTTTTCGCCAGATTGATTGTACTATAAGAGCTTTACCAGTTCTTAGAACGGAAAAAATCAATAAAAATTGTTAGTCCAAAAATTGCAAAAAATGACGTAATGTTCGTTTTGATTGTAAACCGACGATATTACGTGTCTAATTAAGTGGGATTACATTGCAAGTTGCATTAGGTATATAACAAAATAATTTACTGTGCTCCGTTTAAACAGTGCGAAGCTGCAATAATGGATCGTTGGGTCGGCAAAGTTGCTCTTGTGACAGGCGCGAGCTCAGGAATTGGAGCCTCAATTGCCGAAGAACTCACCAAAGCTGGTCTAAATGTGAGTTTATAATATTTATTATTCTAAAAAAAATATAATTTACCATTTTATATTAATAGTTCGTTTCGGAATTGTAGAAAAAAATTTTGATGGTTGTTTCATGTACGAGCTTACTGTCTTTTGCGATCAATAATTTAAAAAAATGTGTTCAATTCAGATAATAAAAATAGTTCTTCAACTGGAGATTTTAAAAATAATAAATTATGTATTATTGTGTAGAAGAGGAGCATATTTTCTACAATATTTTGTTTGTTATATAAAATGCTTTTTTTCACCGTTTTGAAGTCACTTATGGGTTATTATAATATTTCAGATATTTTGGAAACAATATATATTTTGCGTTGTTTCCAAACGTTAAAAATGTGCATTTATTGTAATCACGCAGCTGTATAAAAATTATTTTCGATATAATAAAGAGGTCTATTATGTAAGTTATTTAAACAGTGATTATTTTTTATTCAATAAATTTTTGCTCTAAGAAATCGGGAGAACAGAAAATTGCATATTTATGATACCGATATTTGATTTCAAAAATGCTGAATTATACACATAGCTTTGTCTCTTTCCATATTTTTGGGAAATGAGAATGTTTATAGAAAATAACCTCCTCTCCACAACTCGCAAAGATGTTTTGTTCCCTTCCCTTCAAGCTCCAAAACCTTCATTACTCAAAATCTCAACCCTCTATAAGTCGAAATAAATTGATCCTTTGTATCTCGAACATATATAGAAACTCAAAACTAGTTAGAATGAATCTTAACCTCTACAAGTCGAATATTACAAAATCCTTCACAAGTCAAAAACTCTATAACTCGAATTTTTTGGCGTCTCCCTTGAAGTTCGCATTACACAGGTTCTACTGTACTTATTTAGAAAAAGCCCTGAAAGATTTTAATTTCTTTGAAAGAGAATATTAATTTTAATTGAAAAAAAAACCTCCAACATAGATAAAATGATTTTATTATGCAGGTGGTCGCTGTGGCAAGACGAGTGGCCAAACTCGATGCTTTGGCAAAGTCAGTAGCCGGCGCCAAAGGAAAACTTTACGCCCAAGAATGCGACGTGACCAACGAGGAATCTATTTTAAAAGTGTTTGCTTGGATCAAGAACAACCTGGGAGGCGTCGATGTTCTAATTAACAATGCGGGAATTGCCGCCCAAGGAGTTGCATTAAGCGGTAAATATGTGATTTTGAGCAATTAAATTATCGGGCGTTTTTAGAGTTCCGTACCTCAAAAGAAAAAAAAGGAACCCTTATAGGATCACTTTGTAATTGTCCGTCTGTCTGTCAAGACTTTTGGGAATCAAAACCTATAGGGTACTTCCCATTGACCAAGAAACATGAAATTTGGTAAGAAGCAATGTCTTATACCACAAGTAAAGGGAAAAATCCGAAAACCACAAATTTGTAGTTACCTCACAAAAAAAATCGCAACAACATGCAACGCACGTTACTACACAGTAACAGTTCTAATACAAAACAAGCGATTATACAGCACAATATGAGAACTCTCGCATACGACACGGTACGACAACTAGGCTATCAGATGAGTTACAATACAGTTTAGTAGTCGATCTGAACAACAGTTTTCCAACGACTAAGCGGGAAAAATCTTGAAGACTCGATTCCCGTGATGGACGAACTATTTACATACCTATACAGATGTGTACGGAACCCTCGGTGCGTGAGTTCTACTCACACTTGTCCGTCTTGTTTATAGCCAGACTGTGTGGCTGCGGGAAAAATCGGGGTGCTTTAATAATATGAGTTTTTAATGCATATCGTGTCTGCACAGTAGAAGCGATTTGCCCATATAAAAGATAGATAGATAGATATAATATTTATTTCGAAAATAGCATAAAAGCTGTGAAATATGCCAATATACATTACATAAATAATAATTAAAATACAGATAAAATTAGAACTCGTCAATACAATAGAGACATTTTTCTATTAAATATTTTTTCAATTGTCTTTTAAAAGGTGATAGAGGTAGGTCTTTAATTTCACTCGGAACTTTATTAAAAATGTCAACTAAATTAAAATTTACATTATTTCGATACATAGAGGATTTTGGCAGTGGAGTACGCAGGTCAGCTCGTCTCGTGTTCTTATTGTGTATCGAAATATTATTGTAAGCAATAATAAGTTGCCTTTACTAAGTACGGTAGTACCGGCCCGAAAAAAGCCAAAGTTAGTACAAGAAGTTGGCGACAGTACTCTATAATCAGACAAAACACTAGCGTGCAAAACAAAATGTCCAATTACAAACGACCACACATTGGTGAAATTCGACACTTATTGATGGTATTATTAATACTTATATTGAACAGGACACGGTGTATCAATTATTATTATTGTAAATGAAACTTGAGAAGATGATATGAAATTGTGCAACGCTGCTTATTATAATGTATCGTTCAATCAAAACAGTTTACATATATCATATATATAGGTGATCAAATTTTGATTGTATATTTAATTTTGCAATAAAAATAGTGGTTTATTTTATTGTTTTATTACGCGGACTAGAGGTCAAACACTACTGCATTTAAGTCTGCAGACAAAATCACAAAAAAATATAAAACAAATGTAACCCAACATGACAGCCTTGGAAAATACACTGCGTTCAAAAAAAATGTATTTTCAACGTAAAAAGCAGCTCTCACATACTATATGAAAAAACAGTTACAATATGCTTTAAATATGAAAAAAATATTTAGACATGACACTGTCGAAAGTAGATATTTTTTAGGTTTGAATTCCGAATTTGTTTGAAAATATTTTTTACGGATTTTTCAAATTAAATTGACAGCGCCCGGGTGAAGCCGGACAAATGAATCATAGCCTATGACCTAAGCCAGGATGTACATTATGTATATTCTAAATTTCATTCAAATCCGTTCATCTGTTCAAGCGTGAAAAAAGACTAGAACGCACAACATTTCACTGCATCTGTAACCGTTCTTACCGTGCATTGAAATCACTACATCGGCTGATATAAAGAGCAAAGTTTGTCGCGGATAATCTCAGAAACTACTGAACCGATTTCAAATTTTTTTCGACCGTTTGACAGGCGATACTTTGTTTTAGAGCACAGACTATAATAACTGGCCGGCCCGGCTTCGTCCGGGTAAAAATCGAGTGTATTCTCAGAAATTAACAGATTTCAAATTTTATTTCATCGTTGGATATAGGCGATATTTTGCTTTAAGACATTGGCTTTAATAACTGGCCGACCCGACTTCGCTCGGGCAAAAGTTAAAAGTATTCTCAGAAATAAATTCAATTTTTTTTCCACCTCTCAAGAACCATTTCGGTTCTGAATAAAATGTGGTACCTAGTATTTTTAAACGCTTTTATTTAGCTTGACTCTGTATATATTTCTTTATATCTTTGTTTCTGTGTTTCAAATTTTGAGACAGCTTTTTCAACTACTTCCCGTTACCCGATTGAGTTGAAATTTTGCATAGGCATGTAGTTCATCTAGTTCCGATGACAATATTTTTACATCTTCCGTTTTGTATTTCTAAATTTCCTATATAAAATACTTAAGTGTTGAATTCATTCAAAATGTCTTGCAGACGGCGCGACGGCCGATTTTAAGAGAGTAATCGACACAAACGTTGTCGGGCTCGTAATCTGCACCCGCGAGGCCATCAAGTCCATGAAAGAACGCAAAGTCGATGGACACATCGTCCACATAAACAGCGTGGCTGGACATTACGTTCCCAAGGTGGTTGGGGGCAAATTCAACGTGTATCCGGCGACCAAGCACGCGGTTACAGCTCTCACGGAGACGCTTCGTCAAGAACTCAGCGACGACAAATCAAAAATCAAAGTGACGGTAAGCAAAACTGTATTCTTGTTTTTAGCACTCTCGCCTTATCAGTTTCCACCGTTTCACGCATAGACCGAGTAAATTTTAAGTGTGTTTTGTGAATTTCGCTTGGGGCAACTCCGTGAGCTGCCGTCACAATATATAGTAGAAACTATAAGTATGTGTATGTAGATTAGTATACGGTATTTTTAGTCAAGAGAGTCGGAAAGAACCGAAGAAAATATTTTCGGTATCTCGGCTAAGCATGGGTTGAGTTCAAACGAATCTCAAAATTTTATTGTTTGTATATTTTAGTGGCTTTATTGAGTGAAATTCGATTTTTTAAGCTATTGCATAGCTTCTATCGCGGGCTTTGAGCGCGGCGACCGAATCAAGAAATTCCGTAACGAAAAAACCTAACACCCCCCACTCCGACCGGCACAGCGGTGCGGCGTTGACAGCCGTACATCGTCTAACGTCGTTTCAGTTCGGCAGACTTCGGCACGGTGTTTGTGTGCTCATAACTGCATAACTGCTCATAACTGATTCTATCTTTATTTGTGTATAAATGAATTTATATATAATACTGCTATAAAAATAACCTAAATTATTTAGGTTATGTGCAGAGAAAGTATATATGATATTATATCTCTATAAATGTACATCGCGCGAAATTCTATGCTCAAACTCTTAATATCGTTCTTTTTGTTCAAATTTTTTGAATGAATAATTGTTTTGGTTTGTAATTACACTATTTATACCTAGCTATTTTCGTTTTATAGAGAAGAAAAACTTAAAGACCTAAAAAGAATATGCAATAGCTTTACCGCGGCAGTCCCCGAGTGCCACACGTATTTTTTATAAAAAGTTTT
Source organism: Xanthostigma xanthostigma (assembly GCA_963575645.1). NCBI lineage: Eukaryota > Metazoa > Arthropoda > Insecta > Raphidioptera > Raphidiidae > Xanthostigma > Xanthostigma xanthostigma. The sequence continues at coordinate 448,246 of OY754472.1, forward strand.
ATTAAATTAGAAGCAATGAACTTTGTTTTTCGAACATATAACCCTTTTAATATTGAATTATGTTTTCGTTCCCACGAAATGTTGGAACGGAAGTGTTGAAATCGCTGATTAAAAAAAGGAACAAAAAATTTATCATTCAATACAACACAACTGTTTACTGCGTTTTATTTTAATTATCTACAGTCAATAAAAACAATTTATTTGTCAAGGTTACAACACTATTGTGTTTTAGTCATTCAATTTAATTGTTAATGTAATATAATAATACCTCTATGTATCCCGATATTTTAAATTGCGGTAGGTAGTAGGTATATAGCATTCGAGATATGTTTGTTTGGATTCCTACTCCTGAGCGAGTGAAAAATTCATCGGATGGGGCCTTCCCTTAATATTAAAAAGCTTCACGTTATGGTTTCATCTTTATAAATCACGAAGTAAAGTAGATATTTGTATAATTCGTGTATGTTCTTATGCAAATTTTGTAATAAATGTTAGGTTCCTCCTGTCCTAAAGGCCTCTCAGGCCAAGGGTCCGTGGCATTTTGGCACCCTATAGATACGCCACTGTCCTGAGCCCTGAATTATTAACAATTTGTTTCATTTTTCATAGGACACAGCAAACAAATATCGGGGTGTTTTTTTTTTTTGTTGTTGCAAAGTTAATTTACGTAAAATGACGCCCTACATTTACAATGCCCCATGAAAAAAGACTATAATTTTATTTTTGGTTATCCCCTATAAAAAAATAACTGTTTTTCATTCAAAAAATAGCGGTCTTGAAAATACGCATTTAACACTAGTGACGTAAAGTGTTTTTGATCTATAGTGGGCGTAATTTTCATAAACAACCAAATTGTAATTACTTAAATATGTTACGCATGTCAAATATGTCGAAAACTGAAAATTATGTGAAAATCAGGTATTTTATAAGAGGCACAGGAAAACTCACTCATTCTAGAATCTAGCTGAATCTAGCTGAATAAATGTTTCGTATGTATTTTTTGAGTCCGTTTTTTTTCCATTAAATAGACTAGTTTGTGGACTATTTTCTAAAATTTATTATATTTCACAGAGCATTAGCCCTGGATTGGTCAAAACTGAAATCGTTGAGGGACCCGATGGAAAAGTTATGGATTTTGTGAAAGACGCCCCCATTCTAGAAGCAATTGATATTGCAAATGGCGTTTTATATGTGTTGGGAACACCAGCTCATGTTCAGGTTAGTTGCCAATAGAAAATGAGTGAATGAATTTCATTTAATTCACATTTGTCATTGTTCAAAATAAAATTTTAGAAATTAAATAAATGTCTGACAATTTAGGTCATTATCGCCAATTAATTTTAGATATAAATTTAATAATCTTGAAATAATAATTTATTTATTTATTGAACTCATGCGCGTTATTCATATTTTATCATGCCTAAAAACCGAACCCTAAATAGCCATTTACCGACTGGTGACAATTACTTGTCATAACTCAATGAAGATTCCTACTAGCTCGGCCATTGTGGAGTAATGAAAATAAACGTAACTATTTTCTGAGTCGTAACGAAATAGTAGGTAACAACAACTCCGTTGTTACCCATTGAGGCTAAAATTTAGAGGCCGAATGTTTTCGACATGGAGTTTATTCATAACCGGCTAACCTCAAACCAAAACATTGAATCGTGCTGTTTGGTGCTGTTAGTATTGACAGTTTTTTTTATAAAGAAATAAATAGATATTTACAACATCTCATTATAATTAAAACATGAATAACGCGCAATTGTTGAATAAAATTATGGGCGTAACTTGTAGGCTAAGTCATGACCTGTCAGCGCGATGAATAACTTAGACTACTAGTTACGCCAATAACTATTATATACATTTTTTAGTGATTATTTTGTGTGTAATAACTCTTAAACGGATTTTATACTTACTACATAATTCTAATAGACTTTTGTTTTTCAGGTTCACGAACTGACTATCCGACCTGTTGGAGAACCATTTTAAAATTAATATTTTGTGCGTTATTAACATGTGCTGTATATTTTACATTTAATATTTCTTTTGTAATAAAATAAGTTTAAAAATGACATACAAATCAATTCCACACTAATTTTATAGGCTATCTAAAAACAGAGACATTTCTTCTACAATTGGTTGCCAAAAATAACGCTAAGAAATGAAGTGAAAAACAGCTATTTTATAGAGGACATAACGGAAAATACGATATATATCTCGTGCGCAATGATATTTTGACTCGTGATACTGTTAAAATTTTCAGTCCTCTTGTTTTCACATACTTTTGCTACTCGTAAGTAATAAACATTCTATTTTTATATTTTATTTATTAAAAAAATATTTACTTAGCCAGCTCTAGAAAACGATTCCTCACAGACCTAAGTAGGTAGAAAAAAACGTTTTTCGGGACCCTCTGGATACCATCAGGATTAAGTTATCAAAATAAGATTTTTTTTAATTTCAATATCTTATTCCGTCTAGCGTTTACAAGCTAAAAGCTCACCAGGGTAAATACATAGGTAATCAAAAAGTTCATGAGATGTTAAAAAAAAAACAATATTTATTTTTTCGTATTTATAAAGTATACACTATACAGTACAAAAATATTTGGAATATCTATAAAATAAATTATTTTTAATTCATTAATCCGAAACTTAAAAAAAAACTTAGACGAACTTATTTCTTAAAAAAAATTGTTTTATAAATTATAACGCATACAGCATTCGTTAAAAAATATACTCAGCAAAATAGTAATCTGATTGTTCAGGGGCACGTTCTGCCATCCTATATTGTTACGCCACTGTATTCGCCAGTCACGTAACGTTATTTTCTATTTGCTATTTTGACATTCAAAAAAAATACCCTTCCTCTCAGACTTGTAAAGTATTTGAGTAAAAGTATTTCAGAATACACATACTTTTCTAGTATTTGTATTTCAAATTATTTTCTAGTACTTGTATTTCAAATACTTTTCTAATATTTGTATTTCAAATACTTTTCTACAGTATTTGTATTTCAAATACTTTTTTAGGGTTCCGTACCCGAAGGGTGCTCAAACGGGACCCTATTACTAAGCCTCCGCTGTCCGTCTGTCTGTCCGTCTGTCTGTCCGTCTGTCTGTCCGTCTGTCTGTCCGTCTGTCTGTCAGCGGGCTGTATCTCAAGAACCGTAATTGGTAGAGAGTTGAAATTTTCACAGAGTGTGTATTTCTATTGCCGCTAGAACAACAAATAATTAAAAACCCCCCAAAACTCCCAAAAGAGGAGCAAACTAAGTTTTTTGCTTATAATTCGCTCAATTTAAATCAGATCGTTTCGAGACCTGTCTTAAACGAAAGAGGAGAAAATTTTACATAGATTTTGTATAACAGAATTCGTCGAAACACTTTTTTTGTACAGCTTTATATAGAAATATAATGTATAAATTCAATTTTGTCTAATCCATAGCATACACGGAGATCGTCTGTCTTCGTTTGTTGCATAGTGTACTATGGGAATTTAAATATTGCGTATGTTTTGTCTTAAAAAAAAAGATTGCATTTGTTCAAAAACGAATGTCATTTCAAATATTAGTCAGTCTTTTGACATTAGTATTTTTTTGCAACGCCTTCTGAGTTAACGATTTGAATAACTAATTTTAATTATTAGAACATATTGCTTTGACAGATGCAAACGTCATTTTTTACATTTTTTACCATTCCAACACCATGGATGAGCGGAATGAAACCAAATTTTGGGAGGATGTTTGATATGCAAATATGAAGAGGCCTATTGTTTTTCAGAGACGTCGGCGCAAGCGCAAAAGAAATATATATTATAATGTTGTTTTTATAAGATAATAGTATACTTTTCATAAAGGCGTATTATTTTGTTTTATAGGAGTTTTGTAAAATAAATTTTTGAAAAAAATCGGCGCATGCGTAGAAGAAATATATACTATAAGGCTGTTTTTTATATAATAACGGTATACTTTTCATTACGGTTTATTATTCTATCTATGTTTACAAAAGTTTTGTAATTTTTTTGGGAAAAATTGGCGCATGCGCAAAAGAAATATATGCAATAACGTTGTTTTATATAATAATAGTATATATTTCATAATGGTTTATTATTCTATTTTAAAATAAAGTTTTGTAAAAAGTTTTAGGGGGAAAGGCGGCGCATGCGCAGAAGAGATATGTGCTATAACATTGTTTTTATATAATAATGGTATACGTTTCATAATGGTTTAATATTCTAAAGTTTTGTATTTTTTTTTTTTTGGGGAAATCGGCGCATGCGCAACAGAGATATTTGCCATAACGTTGTTATTTGATATAATGGTATATTTATCAAAACCTTATATTATTTTATTCTACAAGAAATTTTTGTAAAAAAAGTGTTTATAATATAAAAACGCCGGGGTGATATATGTAAAATTTGACGCCTTGAAATTCTTGAACTACTTGCATACTCCCACTGGTTACATATTGTTATAGCGCCTCTTTTGTTTCTTTTACAAAAGTATTTAAAAAGTACATAGTGTACGGAACCCTTCGTGTGCGAGTCCGACTCGCACTTGACCGGTTTTTTTTAATATTTGTATTTCAAATACTTTTCTAGTATTTGTATTTCAAATTCTTTTCTAGTATTTGTATTTCAAATACTTTTCTAATATTTGTATCTCAAATACTTTTCTAGTAATTGTATTTCAAATTCTTTTCTAGTATTTGTATTTCAAATACTTTTCTAATATTTGTATCTCAAATACTTTTCGCGTAATTGTATTTCAAATTCTTTTCTAGTATTTGTATTTCAAATACTTTTCTAATATTTGTATTTCAAATACTTTTCTAGTAATTGTATTTCAAATACTTTTCTAGTAATTGTATTTCAAATACTTTTCTAGGATTTGTATTTCAAATACTTTTCTAATATTTGTATTTCAAATACTTTTCTAGTATGTCAAATGGTTTTCTAGTATTTGTATTTCAAATACTTATAAAAAGTATTTTTTGCAAGTCTGCTTCCTCTATTGATTGTGGTCGCGCAAAGTCTTTATTTCAGAAACGTGCTCAGCAACTCTGGCTATAATATATGCACGAATGATTAATTTAGTGACTTACTACGCTTTACTGGTGATTATGTCAAAATAACCGGGTTCTAAATGTAACTACCAACTGCGTAATGCTACAGATATATACAATATACAACAATAAAATTAATTTCACTGCCTGATTGGTAACCTTATAACCTTTGTACATTTCGCAACAAAACAACACTACCATGCCTAATCGGAATATCGTTCGAAAATGTTGCAACAAAATTGCGTCAATCAATATTCAAAATGTTGAATACAAATATCTCATTTATTATTTAATCAATTGACTAGACCGATGATCTCCGACATTTTTCATGTTTTTGTCATAATGCTTTTAATTAATTTTTGTCTTAAATAAAAAAAATGAGAACATAAGACCATTTTTTTTACATGTTTTTAAACATAAATGTGATTTTTAAGTTGATTCTTTTTTTAATAGCGTGTAGAAATCAAATAGACGAACAAATATTTCAAGTAGCTTTTTTATCAAAACTGAAAAATGAAAGAGGAACGGGCTTTCAAAGTTTTATTAAATATTATCAAATTTAGAGGTAGCTCTTGGCGTTGTGTTATGTCAGTATGGAAATATGTTATGTCATTATCAAGTAAGAAATTGTTCGTAGTTGTCCCTGTTTTGCGGGACACAAAGATGCGTGCGTCGTGGCCATGCTTCTATGTACATGTTTGGCCTTCCTCGAATTATTGGGGATGCACTTCCGATCCGTGCTATCATTTTTTCTCGTGTGTAAACCGGGCTTTTGAATTAAACAAAATTAATTAAACTTTGAACGGCTGTTTCACTCTTATTTTTGAGTTTTGATAAAAAAGTTACTTAAAATATTTGTTCGTCTATTTCATTTCTACACGCTATTAAAATAAAAGAATCAATCTGGAAAAAATATTGCAATGAGGCAAAAGTCTTCTAGACTCCGCTACAGAACTGATTTGATATTTCGAGGGCCAACTTCATAATATTTACATTTTATTGTTAAAGTTAAGCTATAAGAACATAATTTTACTTAAATAATTATAAATGCAAAAAAAAAACGAAATCACAATTATTTTTGTAATACACTTGTGACTGTCTCCAGGAATGTAGTTGAATTTTAGTATTACTTTGGACACTCCTAAGTTTCTACTGTGTACAGGATTTTGTTATGTAAACAAGAAGGTCATTTTATCAATGAACTGATGAATTTGCTATCTACGTAGGTATTTCAGTTATGCAGTATCTATTAGTTGAACCGAAGGTGCACATTATAACCTAAAAATCGAACTTTTAGTTTTGTTGTGGCATATTCACTAATAAGAAGTAATGACTTTATTAATATAGTAATGAAAATAAAGTTTGAGAAAAATATACATAAAAACTGATATATTTATAGTGCAAAATAAATTTTGAAAAATAAATAGCAGTCGTAAGTTTTGTGTTTTGAAATTAACAACGCATAGTCGAAAACTAGTAAGTTTCTTTAATTTTAAATTACAATATGCACACAGTTGTCTATATTTTGTTCAATATTCTGTTCTATATTCTGGTTAATTCATTGAAGCTTAATTTTCGCTGAAGAATACTTAGCATGGTATTATTTCCACATTTGATTTTACCACTGACTTATAGACTGACAGACAACACTGTTTATATATAATTAATTATTGACAGACGACAACAAACAATAGTGACTAAAGGCCGCTGTACACGAGGCTTGAAACACTGCTCAGATTCCTGCTGGGCGGCAGACTGGAAATGACGTCACTGCGGGCTCGCCTGCTAGCTCAAAGGATCAATTTTAAAATTAGATCAGGTGCTTCATTTCTAAACAGGTCCTCTGCTTGTTCTGAGCAAGAACCAATCTGGAAACAGTATCTTGTCACGTGGGCGACACGAACAAACGCCCACAAACCAACACGGCGTCATTCAGCTCAGAGATAGACAACGGACACACGTTTTGCTCTGTGTTTATATTTAAACTGTCACTGCGCATCCACAAAGCAAGCTTGAAAAGACGTCTCGTGTGAAGCAAGCACATAAAAGAAAACCAACGTACTACGTGGTAGTCAAATCTAGCAAGGAATCTAGCGGAAAATTTAACCTCACTTATTTTTCTCGAAATAAAGAAGCACTATTTATTTTTCATGGTCGTCCATTAAATTCGATGTTAAAAACTTGTTAACTCTTTCTTGGTATTCTCGGTTACTTTCGGCTTTCGGTAAAAAATCGCCGTTCACTTCTTTCTTAGGAAAATATTTGGCTATTCTGCCTTTTTTTGGATAGTGTGCTATGATATCTGGCCTCGGCGTGAGTTTTGTCCCACACTTTAGATTGTTGCCTTTGTATATCGTATTCACTTCAACGTTTCGGCCGCGACCGGCGACGACGTCATCAGGATAATTATTTCTTATGCCTTTCAGTGCAATTTTGGCCGACAAAATCGACCATATTAATTCTAAAAGCGAAGCTATCACTACATTTATCGCTAAATTAATTTTAACACTTGAATGTTTTCTTTCGAAACCGTTTGCGATTTTTGGATCACTTCGCGCTTGGTCAACGACAAAATAACTATTGAAACTGTAGTTGGAAATTTTAGATAGATTAGCTATAATTAAAATCAAACAAACAAACGACACTACAGAGGAAATTGTTGAACACAAAAAGAACCACGTGATGTTATGGTCTATGTACCAGCGCCTCCAAGCAAGGAGTCCTGTTATTCCGGCAGCGAACGCTCCTACGGACATAATGCATGGCGCGAGTGTTAGATTCGGTATGTAATTCGGACTATCTGCATCCGAAATTGAGGTTATATTTTGATTAAAGTCGTCATCGGTCGAATTGAACGTAATATTACTGTTCGATTCTTCCGATTTCCAGGTATCCAATTTTATCACGTTTTCTGTTAAATGACCCGGCACGGGATCGATTAATTGTTGACTTTTAGCGACGGTCTGATCGTTCTTTGCCACCAGGCTCAAAGACGCCAATAAGAAAGCGGTTAATCCTAACACCAAATGCACAACCCCCAAACCTAACACCGTTGATGCTGAATAGCGTCTTTCGGATGGATATAGGCTCGTTGGATTAAGTGCCGTGCGCACTTTTATTGTATAAATATCTTCCATTTGGTCCCGTGAATTTATCCAATCGTTTTTACATTATCTCTCGACATTATTTGATGATGTAATAAATAATAATCAATAATGTTAGGTATTGAATATTATCATGCTTTCTAAATGCTTTTTTTTATAATTGTTTATGAGATACGCAGATATATGAACTTAAACGATTTTCTTATTGTTTTATTGCGTTCGTTTATTAAATTTTTACACGAGTTAATTTCAAATCGATTTCACACTTCGTTTGTTTTGTGTTCGAATTACATAACTTTAATTCGAAAATATAAATATATGAAAAATGCGACCATATGTGGTTATTATCGAAGGAAAGCGAAAATAAGTGATTTAAATATTTATTATTTCTCTCGTAAGTCTATATTAAATTGTTTTTATAGTATGCTTTTGATAAGAGCGCAGATAAAATATCTAATCATATCTGGGTCAAAACGCTGCTCCCTGTTTGTAGTTGATTGAAAGAATGCAAGCAAAAGTTGTCGCTACACAAAAGAGGTTATTGGCGAACGTTATTATATGTTTTTTTTTAACGACTTCACGCTTAAATAAGTATTTAGCATCAAATTTTTACACACACTCTTTGTCTTTTTTATTCTCCGCCTTCTAATCTATTTTTTAAAAGATAATGTTATTGTTTGCTGTTAAAAACTTATAAACGATGCTTTCACTAATTTTGTCATAATATGAACAACAGATTAAATATAATTTATGAGTTTCAATTAAAATTTCTAATTTTATAGTCTTGTTTCGTATGAAAAATAACACTTTCATCAACTTTAAATGTTACTTTCTGTTTTTTTTATGTAATAAATAATATCATCGTTTACACTTTTTCGGTTATCAAGACCTCGATACTACTACCACTATATATAAAAGATGGTCTTGTGATTTTTTTTTGTCTCACTTTAACAAAGTATTATTACGTAAATGTGTTATTGTTCAAATATTATTAGCACAATATAAATTAACGCCGTTAAGTCAATGCGAATTGGTCATTGTGTTGGGCCCCCGTCTGCTTGTTTAAATAAATTAGGTATGCCCACATGTCATTCGTACGTCATAGCACAGCACCGTCTTTTGTTCTTCATTTTCTTTTAGCCGTCTTCATAGACAACACCTGAAAAATAGAAGCAAATATCTATTAATCTGCAGTCGAGCTAATAAACACCACAAACAAAAGATTGTATATTCTTTTACAATACATATTGCGCAAACAGTTGAATTAACCCACGCGACATAGATGTTGCTCACTTCAGACCACTCTCATTATTCTTTGTTTGATTTCGTCGATCAAATCACGAAGGATAGAGAGAAAGGAGACTAAACGCCATGCATTTGCATAAAAAAATTGGTTGTCTGTAAAGTCGGTTTACGGACGATAGTTTTACGTGATAACGTATTCCGTAATACGTAATTTATGTTCTATTTCTCCTATCTTCTACATATAATAATTATAATAATTCGAATCTATGAAATTGCATCTTTCGCTTCAAATTTAGGTTAATTTTATTTATTAAAATTACTCACCACCTATAATAAAAATTGTTTTTTTTTTTACTTTCTTTCTTTCGTATTTATTTTAAGTCTCTTTGGATTAACTGTCATAATATTTTGAAAACAATTGTTTCAATGTTTATATAAAATTCCAAAACCTACTTACAATATTTAAGTATTTTCATACGTCAAAAAATTGATTTTTATAATGATAAAATTTGTATGAAAACGATTTTTTCGAGAGATGAGACCTAGCTAAAACGTTTTTTTGCCCCCCAAAATCCCTTTTCAGTAAATTTCATCCAAATCGTTAGAGCCGTTTTCGAGAAAAGCACGCACAGGGTCAGGTGGAACGTTAGGAACGTTACACTTTTTCGTGCATGCAGCCGGTGATTCATCAATTTATAAGACGATATCACGTCAAAAATCAGACGGTAGAGATGTAGAGTCTATAGAGCTGTTATAACGGGGCTTGCTTTTTTTTGCAAAATAGAAATAATCTCAATTGAAGTCCGTACGAAATTTTTTTAAAGAATTTAAAATTCATTAGCCCATAAATAATATGTAAGTTACAATGTCACTGACAGTAGCTTCATTTTAAACAAAGCATAAGCAGTTAGCGATATAATCTACTTGTGAATATGCTAAACATAAAATATTATAAATAAGTATCCATAAGTATATTTTGTTCTACTTTACTAATCACTAAAGCAGAAACACCCAGCGACCTGCTTTTCATAAGTATCTCTACATATAAGTACTCATAAATGTTTTTATTCCAGCGGCCCAATCCGGCTTCGCCCGAATTTGTAGATTGCCACCGTCTTTTTGTCGACTTACGTTGCAAAATTGGTCTCCACGAAAAGCGCTTTTGTTTCAACGCGATAATATATAGGCCTATGTCCATCTTGAAGATCCACTCTAAATATTGGTGAAAACATTTTGAAATCGGATGGGTAGTTTGGAAGATTACCTCCTACATCCAAACTTATAAACTTTAACTCTAGATTAATGAGAAGGGTAATATAAAAAATAAATTGCACTGACCTTCTAGTACAATTGGGCTTTTGAATGAAATTTTTTTTTGTCATAAATGGAAAGATCGTATATAAGTTTTATAACAAAACTATTTTTCTTTTTTTTATTTTCGTTATAATTCAAAAGTTATATCAAATTAAAAATAAATTTTTGTACCCAGTTCCGAGAACGCGCCGACATTTCCCGAACATAATGTGACGTCATAATGTTTTAGTCAACACACATGTAGAAGCCATTGATAGTATACTGCGTATATACATTTTACCATTATGACGTCACAACTGTCAAAAACAATTTTAGTGCGTTTGCAGTCACGTGATTCTTTTTAATATTTTATCAATTTTAAATTGCTTATAATTAATTTAAAAAAAGTTTTTTGAAAGTTTTTCGCATCGATTATCAATATTATTTATAATAAAGTTTTAAAATACAATAAAAAAATCGATAATTATTTTTTTTTCAAAAGCCTAATTGCATCGAATTTCGTTAATTAATTAACTATCATTTGTCAATTGTTCACAGACTAACAAATGGAAGACATATCAACTAAATCACTGGGGATCGTTTTCTAAGAAAATCACAGTTTTCGATATTTTAAATTACCATTATTTGGGGGAGTAAGAAGAAAACAAAATACTAGATTCTGAACATTTATTATTCAATATTCACTCTATAGAAAACAGTTATATTATATGTGAGTCATTTATTTGATAGTGAATTTAATGATAAAATTTAGCATCTTCGCCAGCGGCTAATGATTTTGTAAGACTTACAACTCTATAAATAGAACCACGTTCACTTTTTTTCAATGACCATCGTGTACCTATACAGCGTGATTTATAATTATTATTTATAATACATAAAATATAACAAATACAAGCAAATATTAACTCATAAACTATTAAAATAGGTCGTATTTGCGATCATTAACTAATTTAATTATAAAAATATTGCGTTTCAATGTCTTTTTCTTGACATTACGTCATAACTGTCGCTACGTGCTTCATTGCTATCTTAAATCACGTTTTCTTCCTGCTAGTTTCAAACTTTTTAACATACCTATAGCAAACTGCGAGTGAAAAAATTAGGGTTATGTACTCAGGTATGGAATTAATGCTGGATTGCGGAACACAATGTCAGGTTTGCTTTGATAAAGACCTTAGATGTAAAATTTTGCTGTCATCCGATATTTGTATAATTATATTATTTTTTTGTATTTGACTTATTTTGCAACTGATTTGAAAACTGCAGTCGTGGAACGCTGAAAACAGTGCTCGACCGACTTTCAGCGCGTACGTGGATCGGGCATAGCTACATCCATGCAAGTGTATTAACGCGTTCAGTGCAGCGCTGACAATTCGCTACGCGCGTTTAGCTACGTCGCGCGCTGCCGGGTATCGTCGGTCGAGCTCGTCGGTTGAATTGCATTCAGTACGACGCTGAACGAGTACGCGCGTACGTACTTTTGTACAGTACGTAACAAAATATAACCAACAAATTATCCTCGTCTTCTCGCAATTTTGAAAACAGTTTACAGAATTCGCCGTTCTACAAGTATTGGGTGAACATGGTATCTTCTTCGTCTTTTCTTTTGTAATTGATTTCACTGAAAAAAGATTTGTTTCTGCTCACAACTGTACGGACTCATTTTTTACCATCAGTTGAGCACTAAACGCAGTTTGACAAACGACGATCAGCGCTGACCATCGGCCGAGCACTGTTTCCTGCCTAAATATAACTGCGCGTATATAAACGGGACTTTTTAGGTCCACCCTGTATATCATATTAAACTTTATCAGTTTATTGAACGTAAAAGAACTTTTAAACTAAAAAAAAAATGCATAATCATAATATGTGAATGTTAAGGTGACAATTACTTTTAAAATCATGTTTTTCCGCAATAAAAAATAAATTAACTTTTTTCAACTTTCTGACATTTCATTTACGATAGCAATCTGAATAATATTATAATTTTATTAAAATGCAATTACATTTTTTTGAAGCATTTTGAATCCATCTTGAAACGTTTTTGACGTTTATATGCGATGAAGAATGAGATCCATACTTTTATAACTAGCCGTTACCTGCGGCTGCACACACGATTGAGATTGAGACAATGTTTTATACAACAGCAGCGGGACCTTCGGCTCCACCGTATTACACTTTTATTTGTTGACTATTTATTCGAAAGTTTTTAGCATCATCTACGTTACCTATCTTTATATATAAAAATTACGTGTCACATGTTTGTCCGCGATGAACTCCTAAACTACTGAACCGATTTTAAATTTGATTTGCACACCGTGTGCAATTCGACCCAACTTGAAAGATAGGATAGCTTACATTTTAATTTATAGTCGCAATATTATTTTATTGCAAATTATTTGTCTATTCCTTGACAGTCATAATTATCTGTTGACTGGATTGAGTGAATATTCAATAGATGGCGCAACGTTTCATATAAGCTACAATTCAATAGCATAACCACCACGTGTTGCTGAAGTTAAGGTATCGAGCACGACGGCGCAGCCGGAGTGCTCAGCTCCAAAGGATTCTAACAGATGGCGATACATGTTGACTGGATTGAGTGAATATTCAATAGATGGCGCAACATTTCATATAAGCTACAATTCAATAGCATAACCACCACGTGTTGCTGAGGTTAAGGTATCGAGCACGACGGCGCAGCCCTAGTGCTCGAAATAGAGCAAGTGTTTTAAAGACCAGTTATCCACGAATACTTTACGCTATTTTTTTTCGAGCACGACGGCGCAGCCGGAGTGCTCGACATACACACATATACGCCCATGTATATTTTAAAACAGCTAGCAATTAATAAAATAGATAGATAGATAGATAGATAGATGTTCCAATTAAATTGTTTTATTATTTCACTTTATACGTAGCGAAGCACGTACAGGGCCGCTAGTATTATATAAGGACTCCTGTGCAAAACTTCATGTTTCTAGACACACCGGTTTAGGCTGTGCGTTGCATGGTTCAAGATAATGATGTCGTAACTATTAACCTTTTATTAAAATAACTTTTATAAAGGAAGTGATAGACTGATAGAGAATGAATATTAATTATCTAAAATAATATTCTTGTTTATTATGCACGCTGAACAATAGCAGGGCGGTGTCCTCATTATTATTACGTGCACAATTACAATTGGCTGTACCCATCGTTGTCATAAAACTATAATATACAGTTATATTGTACAGGATATAAACGAAAGTTATGCGTAGAGTTCAAGGATTAAAAAATAACGACCACAAGGCCAAATTTTATTCACGAAACATAGCATCAATCAATAAATCCAATCGAGCTAAAAGAGCACAACGTTTATAAGTCAAATTAGCAGCCCTAAAGACCAACAAACATTCATACTATCACAAATTACAACGCTTATTGCGTACAGTCTGTTATCTTTGTCTGATCAACAAATTTCAACAATCAATAGAACGAATTTCTTAGAATCTTCGATACGCATGTTGCCGACAACAAAGCAACAAAATAACAAACATGTGCCGTTCGTTTGCTTAATGATGACGTACTGTTGTCGTTATTTAGAGTGGGTGTGTCGTTATTTAGAGTGTATCATTGTATGAGCAACAAGATAAACCAACTAGAGCTATAAGTGATTTCGACGTTTTAAGGAGTTTGTCGTTATATCGAGTGACGTTAAATGGAGTTTACACTGTATTTTGACCGATATTTCGATAGACTTAAATTAATATTAATGTCGACAGATTACGAATATATATCTATATAGAATATTAAAACCTATTTACCGATGGAATTACTTATACTGTATCTCACTTCCTCTAAAGAGCCACTTCCTGTAAATTAACCGACTGACTTAACTGCAACTGTTTAGTTTAATAATTTCAGTTGAATACAGTCTTTCAACTCTATCTGTCAATTTATGTACATCCGTGTTATCGCAGCTTAGGGCTGGGAATATTTCTCTGATCATAACGAGCGTCATTTAATCTAGCACAAGCCTTTTGCCTTAGTACCCACAAACTAAAAGCAGCTGTTTACAATTTTCTAATTTCATACCTTAAAAAATTGGTTGTCTGTAAAGTCGGTTTACGGACGATAGTTTTACGTGATAACGTATTCCGTAATACATAACCTAAATTTATATAATAATTATAATAATTCGAATCTATGATATTGCATCTTTCGCTTCAAATTTAGGTTAATTTTATTTATTAAAATTACTCAGCACCTATAATATAATTGTTTTTTTTAACTTTCTTTCTTTCGTATTTATTTTAAATCTCAAAGATTAGCTGTCATAATATTTTGAAAACAATTGTTTCACTGTTTATATAAAATTCCAAAATCTACTTACAATATTTAAGTGTTTTCATACGTCAAAAAATTGATTTTTATAATGATAAAATTTGTATGAAAACGATTTTTTCGAGAGATGAGACCTAGCTAAAACGATTTTTTGCCCCCCAAAATCCCTTTTCAGTAAATTTCATCCAAATCGTTAGGGCCGTTTTCGAGAAAAGCACGCACAGGGTCAGGCGGAACGTTAGGAACGTTACACTTTTTCGTGCATGCAGCCGGTGTTTTATCAATTTATAAGATTGGTGATTCATCAATTTATAAGACGTTATCACGTCAAAAAAAATTCAATTAACTATAGCTGCAGTTTTACAACTGTATTTATTTTTCTGTGCATCTTATAGGAAAAATTTTGATCAATTTGCGCACAAAATTTGCTCATTTTTTCATGCAGGATCTGAATTTGAAATAAATATGATCTGCTATAAAAAGTTTTAAAAACGCCTTCAAATTAAAAAAAATATTTATTCAGTACTCTTTCCCCATCGAAATTACAAAACTTTTATACGAAATATTTTTTCGAGATATTCTTGATGGAATTAATTGAACCAATATAGACGCTGATGAACTCAGCTATTTAGCGTCTATAATCTACAATCTCTCTCTTAAATGAACCTGTAGAGAGTTGGAATATTTATACAACGACACAAAACATATTTTCACAGATCTTAAATCGAGCACAGTCTTGGATTAGAGTTAAAAAACGTATTGTTTTGAACGACATAATATGTTTCCTGGAAAGATAAAATAAAATAGTTGGCAAGTCGCAACATCCGCTAACAATAAACAGCATCATCAAGTGTTAACAAAGCTATTTCGATTGTCGACAATATATTTTTAAAGTTCCATTAATTTAGATTATATAAATTTGTATAATTTATGTATTGTATATGTATGACAGATGCAATTATTGACGTGATTTAAAGAAACTAATTTAATTACGGAGAAACACTATTTGTAACGCCTCAATTATCATCATATGCCACTCGTATATCAATATTTCACATAATTATCAGCTAATCAGCTGTCATGAAGTATTTTAGTTTCACTCTCGCGGGTACTTTCGCTTTAAAACTGAATTTTAATATGTAATAATTTATAATATTTTACATTTATAATGTATAGTCAAAATGCATATAGTTACTGACACAAATAATTCAAGTTGGCAATTAGATTTTAACAAGAAACCATAGTCTAAGAACGTGAACTTGTCTTGTTTTAACGAACTATTTGCATAGGGAAATATTGAAATACTAGCCATTAACCGCGGTTTTGCATGTGTTCCCATTTATGTTACTCCTTTCTCGACGTATAGAACGGATTTTATGAAAATCCCATCCAACTATCATACATACTCTCTCTCTCTCTTTATCTTCCTCTTTGCCTCTCTTTCTCTGGAAATATTTTGATCTTCCCTTTTACACAACCAATCAAACCCACCCACCTAACAACTCAGACCCATAGTAAATGTGATGGTAGGTGAACAATCCGTTTTGGATAGGATTTGCAGAAAATCCGTTCTACGTCGAGAAAGGCATCTATGCCAAATTTCAAGACAATAGGGCGCATAGTTTTGAAGATCTCGTGATCACTCAGTCAGTGAATGGTATTATAAATATTTAGATCATAAGTCGTAATATACATAACCTTAAAGAAAACAAAACCCTGGGCTTTTTGTTGCTCTTTTTTTTCAAAGTAACCAACCGATCGCTTTTTATTCTCAATCATTACATTTCGATTGTCACACTAGTTTTTTGAAATAACTGAACTGCGAAACATCTTTTTTTTTTGTAGCCAGCAGTTGGCACGAAAATATTTTCCGCTTCACTGAGAGAGAATTCTTTAATGAAGATGTTTTTTCTTTACAAAATCGTTGTCATAAAAGATGCAAATTAGTTACGGAGCTGAATCGCAGTTTTAACGGTACTTAGAAGAAGATGACGGACATTTCCGAATTTGTTTCAATACCTACTAGCCGTAGCCCGCAGTAATGCACGTCATTTTTTACAGTTTGTCAACGCGAGCGAGTGGCCCTTATCCTTTGGGTTCAGAAACCGTATCATAAGTTACGTCTTATTAAATTGTATGGCAACCAAATCAATTTTTCTTTATTAATACATTATATTATCAAATTTTGTTAGAAAATTCGATGATTAAGCCAAATCGGGATCGCAGTTTTAGATGAAACTACAGGTAGAAATGCCAATCGATCACGACCTACAAGCCCGGAAGCCAAGAAGATTTGGAACATCGGCCGTGAAAGCCTATACACACTTGTACGATTTTGTTCTTTTAAAAAATCCATTTATGATACCAACAACTACTTCGAATTTTTGTTGATTATAGGCGCTCAACAACTAAGTCCTGATGATAGTAGCATCTAATAGAAGTATAACAGGATTACCAACACTTTTTCGTTGTGAAAATGAAGTTCCTACTACAAGTATATACAGTCTCTTGCGGCTGAATGAAATAACGCACCCACGAAAATGGTTCAATATACACAAAAATGTAGATTGTTTATATTGGCACTCTTCCACAATATTTGAACTGAAATATTGAACAGATGATCCAAAGTTATTACAGCGCGGATTATTGTCGGTTATAAAACTAACAGTAATCTCCTTTTAACTGCCGTGGAATTCAAATAACGTGTACGTTTTCAAGGCAAAAACTTTTTTGAATGTGATTTTTTGTGCTTACACAATTTACGAAAATTCTTTATTTCTTTATTTTTTATACGCATCATCCTAGTCGCACTGAAATGTTTCAGTTTCAATAACCACAACTGTTTGCGTTTTTCAGGAATATGTGTTTAGCAAGGACTATTTATAAAAATAAGATATACTTCGTAAATGAAACATAAATATATTATAGCTATTTATCTCCCACTAAGCTGAACAACTCTGAGATATTTAATTAGATATACTCTGTACATGGAAAGTTCTGGATTTTGTTGTTATTCCGAACGAAATAAAAATGTCGCTAATATTGTCAACAGGAAACCCTTGAGGCTTTTCTTGTTGATAAATATTATGTACATGCAAATCTGATCTAAATCGGTTCAGTAGTTCATGAGTTAACACGAAACATAGATTATGCAGACAAAAATCATGAAAATGACGAAATCGGTCTAGGCAACCTATAATCTGGACCTTTACACCGAAATCCAATTAAAAACTAAAAATTTTTATTATTTTCTATTGTTACGCGAGGGAAAAAATATCGTTCAATTTGAAAAGCGACATCTCTTCCAGAAAATAAAAATGAATGACTGAAATTTCACAGTTAGATAAAATAAATATAACAAAAAGATATACATTACCATTGAAAGGCGGGACCATCAATGACAATGGTGTTGATCTATAGATCAACACTTCTCACGGCATAAATGTCATAACAATTTTCTCTGGAAATAACTGTTGTCTGCTAATATTGCACAAACTGTGCCTGAACAATGATTCTATATTGTATTATTCAATAGGCACTTTATTTTAATTTCACTTTTCTGTTATAATATGTTGCGTTTTGTTGTCTTAACTTAATCCTGCGTACTATTTCACGCCTCCACTAAAAATTTCACTTATAAACACGAACCAGAAATTCTTTTTAATAGCGTTTTTTTCGAATTTGATAAAACTGTTCGTAGTTTTTGGGTTGTTATATGCACTTTTGTTATAATAATATTATTATGGAGACAGCAGTTGATGTCGCTCAACAATACGCCCAGTTGCACCAACGACCAACAACATCCATGTGCTCTTTGTGTAACGTAAACCGTTGTCAGAACGAGTACGGAGTGAAATTTATTATTCAAGTTTTTAATTAGCAGTGGGGGATTAAACAGGTCCGGTTTCAGTTCAACAGTAGCTAAAACGAACCTTCTTGTATCGGTTTTCGAGCTACTGCGCATGACTGAGACGGCTCTATGTCCGTTCTTTCACAATTCAATTTAAGGCCGTTGCACTCAAGACTGGATTTGCCGCCAGATTTGACTACCAGTTTTCCAGCGCTGGTTTTCTTGATTGCTTTTATGTGCTCGCTTCACACGAGACGTCTTTGCAAGCTAGTTTTGTGAATATATCTGGAGCGCGCGCAGTGACAGTTCAAATCAGCGTTGCCAGACGTCCCGATTTTTAAATCAAAATTAAATGTCCCGCGCGGGACAGGCTCAGTCCCGCTTTTCGGGGATAACTTTAAAAGAAGTTAAATCTTCACAGAAATATCATGAATAAGTAATTCTTATAAATAATTATTCTCTTATTGTAAGTTGCAATTTGTAACACTCACTCCACAGACTATTGTTTGAAACGCCATATTTTTCTAATATATAAAACTTTTTTGATTTTGATTTGTTTTTTTTTTTTTTTTATTCTGAAGACGAATAAGACTCAACTATTTAACGATAGAGTAAATCTGATTTATAATATAATATTTTTATTAAAATACATTTTCTATGGCTATTTTTGCTATCTATTGTCACGTAAACGTAATTTTAATTCAAATAAAAATAGGTATTTAAGAACTTCTGCAGATTATATACGTTTTTTTACTACGTCCCGCTTTCGACGAAAGAATCCCGCTGTTTTCACTCAAAGAGTTCCAAAATCCCGACTTGGCAAAAAAAAAACTGGCAACGCTGGTTCAAATATAAACACCGTGCAAATCGTGTCTGTTGTCTGACTCAGCAGAATGACACCATGTTGTTTATGTCTGTCTGTCTGCTTATTCCGGCTAATCTCCAAAATGACTGGACCGATTTTGACGTGACTTTCACTTGTATAGATAGCTGATATTATGAGGAGTAACTAAAAAAATATTCCCGTGACGGACGAACTATTTGTATATTGTAAGGAAGCCCGACTCGCACTTGGCCGGTTTTTAATATTTGTAAACTAAACACCGGCTCTGGTTGTTCGTTGCATTTGTTTTTACTCAGCTGCTTCATTCGGCTGTTTCCGTCGCACGAATTATTGTCTTAACAGTTGCGAACTAGTCGTTATGCTTGCATTTTACTGACAGGAATAAATTTAAATAAGTTTTAAATAATCGCTAATCTTTTAAAAAAGTTAATAGATACCTAGTACCTACTAACTTTCTATATATGTAAATCCATATTGTCCCTAAACTTACCATTATATCACGAATTTGGTTAAATTAACTAGCCGTACTTATCCGACATGGTTCGTTCTTTTATTGCTCAACCCCCTGTAATCTATACTAATAATCTATAAAGCTGAAGAGTTTGTTTGTTTGGTTGAACGCTCTAATCTCAGGAACTACTGGTTCGAATTAAAAAAAAAAATTTTTGTTGGATAGCCCATTTATCGAGGAAGAGTATAAGCTTTATATAATATCACGCTACGACCAATAGGGGCGGAGCATCAATGAAAAATGTAACTCAAAATTTGTCCGTCCGACAAAAACTTTTGAACGGTAACTCCGATCATCATGAAATTTGGACACAACATTCATCTCAGTAAGCTAAGAAGAATGTGCGAATCCTACACAAAAATTATTGTTGAATTTTTTATTTCTACACAAAATTTTGATTATGATACACAAAAGTGAACCATTTTGTCTGTATCTTTTTTATTTATCGAATGTTAAATCTGATAGATTTATAAATGTGGACTTCTCTGTAAGAGCGATTTCTTACGAAGAGTAAGAAAGAATGACTTCGGTTCCATACTGTCATTCTTAGAAATAATCTGCAATAAATTAAAATTCTAGGAACACAACGCATGTGTGTGGACTGGTTTTCGTGATAGATGAGGCTTGAATTCGCGTGCGCTGTGATTCAATTGTTTTTCGTGAGATTCTAAGAATGTTGTCATCGCTGAAATACTAAACGTATCTCGTTAACCCTTTAGAGTAGTCGAACATCCGCTCGACTATTTTCCGCTGTCAAATAGAAAAAAAATTGGTTGTCTGTAAAGTCGGTTTACGGACGATAGTTTTACGTGATAACGTATTCCGTAATACATAACCTAAACCTCCCAAAATTTGGTTTCAATCCGCTTATCCTTGGTGTCGGAATGATAAGAAATGTCAAAAGTGACGTTTGCAACTGTCAAAGTATTATGTTCTAATAATAATTAGTTATTCCAATACTTAACTTAGAAGGCGTTGCATTTCACAAAATACTAATGTCAAAAAATTGAATTAAACATTAGAAATGCAGCCGTTTTCATGTTAAGACAAGACATACGTTATCTTCTAATTTCCATGTACGGCAAACAAAGACGACCGACCGCGTCGCGCCATGCATTAGACAACATTGCATTTATACAGCTATTTTTCTATATAAATTTGTATAAAAAAACTGTTTAGGCAAATTCTGTTATACGAAATCTATGTAAAATGTTTTCCTCTTTCGTTTAAGACTGGTTTCAAACCGATCTGATTTAAATTGAGCGAGAAATTAGCAAGAAGCACGCACAGGGTCAGGCGGAACGTTACGCGTTACGCGTTACGAACGTTAGGATTTAGGAACGTTACACTTTTTCGTGCTTGCAGCCGGTGTTTTATCAATTTATAAGATTGGTGATTCATCAATTTATAAGACGTTATCACGTCAAAAGGTCGCAACCGTTTTGAAATGTAAATGTATACATTCGGTTCGTTGTGTTTTTACTGTCTCTCGTGCAATGTGAAGTCATATAAGCTGGCAGAGCGAGCGTCGTCGTTTTCTGTAAAACTAAAAATAACTTTTGGAAACCACGCGTCTTCTCAAGGGTTAAATCTTGGCACACGTTTTGTATCGTTAATCTGATTTGTTAAACAGATACTCATTCAAAATAAGCATTTTATATATTCGTTAATTCCACGTGTTTTTGCTCACGAAGTATTGGATTAAAAAAACAGCCAAGTGCGAGTCGGACTCGCGCACCGATGGTTCCGCACAAACTTGTAAGTATGTAAATAGTTCGTCCATCACGGGAATCGTGTCTCGAAGATTTTTTCCGCGTATATAGCCGTTGGAAAAATATTGTCCCTATACATCGGCAAACGTCGCAGTCAGTTTTCCAGCTAGGCGTGTAATTGTGCTTTTGAAAAAAAAAATAATTTTCGATTTTTTTATTGTATTTTAAAACTTTATTATAAATAATATTGATAATCGATGCGAAAAACTTTCAAAAAACTTTTTTTAAATTAATTATAAGCAATTTAAAATTGATAAAATATTAAAAAAATCACGTGACTTCAAACGCACTAAAATTGTTTTTGACAGTTGTGACGTGATAATGGTAAAATGTATATACGCAGTATACTATCAATGGCTTCTACATGTGTGTTGACTAAAACATTATGACGTCACATTATGTTCGGGAAATGTCGGCGCGTTCTCGGAACTGGGTACAAAAATTTATTTTTGATTTGATATAACTTTTGAATTATAACGAAAATAAAAAAAAGAAAAATAGTTTTGTTATAAAACTTATATACGATCTTTCCATTTATGACAAAAAAAATTTTCATTCAAAAGCACAATTACAATGAGTTCAACCGAACGAATTTTCATACGGTTTTCACTAATGGACGGAGTGATTCAAGAGAAAAGTTTATGTGTATATATGTTTTGTGTAAATTGGTTGAAATATGAAAATGATTATCGAAGATGTCGGAAAAAATCAAGTCGACTGGGAGCTATCATCGAAAACGCTGCCTAATCCCTTTGAGACTATAACAAAACAATGTATAGTGGAAATTGTTCCTCTTTCATAGGCCTACGGAATACGCGATGGCATATGTCTATCTTTTAAGGATAGCTTACTCTAACCAATTTTAATGTTAATGAGGTTGAGCCGTTTTACGAAGATAATGAAAAAAATCTGAAATAAAGTTTTTTTAATAGATTTTTTTATGACAAAATTTTCTGTAAAAAATCCAAAATCATTAGGAGATTTATAAAGTTAAAAATTAAAAAAAACTTTTACATGTAGTCTTATGGAAAATATGTCAAGCTAGCATGCAAACTGTTCATTTTAATTTTTTGCAAATAACCAAATAATGTCAGCAGTTCCAAAAACTATCTATGTAAAGCATCGATGTCTTACGCATATTTTAATATTTTTTCCAATTTAATTAGGAGACTTTTAATCAATAAAAAAAATTATTAAACCTTAGCACTTTTCGATTATGGACTTTTATTCTTGACAGATTTAACAATTTTAACTGAATTTTCAACTTTTTAATGATTTAATTTTAATTTTTATTACTTCTAATTTCTTTTTTTAATTATTTACTGCAAAAAATATGAAAAATACAGATATTTACATAAATGTATTTTTTTAACCTAACTAAGTATAAAGTACTGAAATAATTAATTAATATTAAAAAAAATATATTTATTTATGCCTTTATGACAATAATTTATTGGTATCATCGACTTATAAACTATAAAAGTTCCCATTTAGAATTCGACTTACTTTTGATTGGGACTGTAACGGATCAACCTCCTTAAGCGCTTTTTTTGTGGATATCAATTTAGTAAGTCGACGAAACAACGGCGGCAATCTAAAAATTCGAGCGAAGCCGGACCGGGCCGCTAATAGATGAATAAAAATCTTACACAAACGTACAGTAATGATATGTTTGTTTACTTGGAACTTGTATGAGAAATTTGTACCAAACCTACTTTTTCAATTTGCATAACGCAATTTATAATATTTATCAAAACAATTTAAATAATGACAATAGTTTATCAATAAAAACCGTGTTTATTGAATAATTCATGCAAATAGTTAACTGGTAAAATTTTTAAACAACAGTATCTCATTAAAATTGCAGACAGCACGTGTGACTTCATGTGTTAAAAATTGTAAATACAACCAATTAATTATTTAATTGTAGTTAGCATATTAACAGCCAGTTGATATACCTACGCCAACGGCTGAATTAAGTTTTTTTTTCATAAATACAGTCAAACCTGGATAATCAAGAGTTCGCTTATGGAGGTTTTTCACTAACCCGAGTTTCTAGCTTATAGAGATACAGGAGTGGCCTTTCTTATATTTATGCATTATTCGACATAGATGCTAAAAAAAGAAAACAATAAAACCCATGATACAAAAACAATATGAGTTAGTTCAGCTATTTATGACTCATTCTTGTTTCGTGGAACTATTATAATAGGTTCGACTATCGCTAGGCAAGTAGTAGTCTCAGTTATAGAAGTCCGTGAGTGAAAAACGTCTCACTTATAGAGGTTTTAGATGGTTACAAAGACGGTACCTGGCAATTTATTTTGTTTAAATCAACTTTCCCATATAAAGTTGATAAAAAGGGTAAATTATCTTGAGCTTGAGGATCCAGACACCTGAGGTCTCTTGTTTTTGATAAGCTCATTGATGTCAGGTGTCTAAAATCCTCACTGGATAGATTCTGGTCGCGAGCTTTATTGAGATGGGTTGAAGGCCGGATCTTTGACATCACTGGTCTACGGAGATGCTAACAACACATACAAAGCTACTGGTTGTGAAAAATGTAATCAACTACCAACTTTAATCTTTAAAACTATAATTAATAATTTTATATTTCACGTTCACCAACTGCTGTAAATAATATACAATAATATTTAATTTATTTACAATTTACATACGTCTGTTTATACAATGAAATGTATTATTCTCATGAAACGCTTCAATTGGATTCTTTTGCCTTGACCGGAATATGTGGATTCATTTTTGTAAATGTGTGTACACTATTATCAAAACAAAGATTATTACACTATGTGAATGAAACAGCGTTGCCAGA
The DNA here is from genome assembly GCA_963575645.1 of Xanthostigma xanthostigma. Taxonomy (NCBI): domain Eukaryota; kingdom Metazoa; phylum Arthropoda; class Insecta; order Raphidioptera; family Raphidiidae; genus Xanthostigma; species Xanthostigma xanthostigma. The sequence goes on from OY754472.1 coordinate 473,116, forward strand.
CGTCCCGATTTTGGCGGGACGTCCCGATTTTTAAATCAAAATTAAATGTCCCGCGCGGGACAGGCTCAGTCCCGCTTTTCGGGGATAACTTTAAAAGAAGTTAAATCTTCACAGAAATATCATGAATAAGTAATTCTTATAAATAATGATTCTCTTATTGTAAGTTGCAATTTGTAACACTCACTCCACAGACTATTGTTTGAAACGCCATATTTTTCTAATGAATAAAACTTTTTTGATTTTGATTTCTGTTTTTTTTTTTTTTATTCTGAAGACGAATAAGACTCAACTATTTAACGATAGGGTAAATCTGATTTAAAATATTATATTTCTATTAAAATACATTTTCTATGGCTATTTTTGCTATCTATTGTCACGTAAACGTAATTTTAATTCAAATAAAAAGATAAATAGGTATTTGGAAACTTCTGATTATATATACGTTTTTTTAGTATGTCCCGCTTTCGACGAAAGAATCCCGCTCTTTTCACTCAAAGAGTTCAAAAATCCCGACTTGGCAAAAAAAAAAAACTGGCAACGCTGGAATGAAACCACATCATCACCACCATCAGTATACAGTGTGTTCAATGATTAATTATTTGTTAATGGTCGCTTGTATCTACGACCGCTGCACACGAGGCTGGAAACACTGCTTGGACTTCTGCTGGCCGGCAAGCTGGGTACGAAGCTGGAAATGACGTCACTGCAGGCTCGTCTGCTAGCCCACAGTTGAAGGATCTATTTTTCTTGCTGTGTCTTCTGCATGCTCTGAGCAAAACCAGCCTCGTGTGCAGCGGTCTTTGGAGCTTCGGTCCCAACGTCTCGTCGCGTTGACTCAAGAAATGTCGCTCGAGACGATGCGGCGATACGAAATTGTCGTCACGACAATAGGGCAATTCTTTTAATACAATAATTTCATTGCGTTTACTTGCAGCTTATTTAAGATGTTTTTCGATATTTACTATGATATCTAGACGGGAAGTAAGTGTGGATTATTTTTACCTGGCTATGCTCGGGTTAAGACAGGGTTGCCAATGTTGCCATAAAAAGCAACAACGCCAGATATTCAGTGTTCACGCGAAAACTACTTTCACATAAATTATCCACATAATATGTAAGTTTATTATTATGTTATACCTGTATATGGAATTTGTTTATTAAGAAAAGTTGTCACCGTCCGCGGCCTTATCACGCTAGGTACTCGCAAATGCGCTAGAATTAAAGTTAATAACTTCGATTAAATCTATATAGATAAGCCACCGGAATGTCTTTTTCTTACATAGGTATAGTGTAGGTATATTATTGTTTACGTTAAAAATGTTTTATTCATTATAATTTCACTAACACATTTGCTTAAACAGTAAAAGTGAACTTATTATTTCCATAGAATTATAGAAATTTATTTATTATTAACTTGCATTGAGGCCCTGATGATGAAAATATATTTTTCGAAACGTTGGCCACAAGCGATACACTGGTAAAGCTTATTTTCAATTGTTCCTCAACCAAATAAATCTCCTTCAATACATATTTTGGAACAAAACTTCTACTAACAGATAGAAATTTATGTTATTAATAATTTTAGTGCGTTTAACGTCCATGTCTCGACTTTATGTCATAACAGACGCCATTCGCACCATTACTATTTTCCATCTATCACATTTCCCGTTTTGACGTGATAACGTCTTATAAATTGATGAAACACCGGCTGCATGCACGAAAAAGTGTCACGTTCCGAAATGTGTCACGTTCCGCCTGATCCTGTGCGTGCAAGCAAGAGCGCAGTATGACAGCTACTAAAATTTAGGTTATGTATTATTAAATATGATATTCGAGCGGAAAACGTTATCACGTAAAACTATCGTTCGTAAACCGACTTTACAGACAACCAATTTTTTTTTCTACATTTTTAAACTTCCACTTAATTAATAGCAATGGGCGAATGAAATAATTTCCGTACATTAGGATAAAGAATTATTTTTTAAATTTCTACAAGAATTAATAAGCAGTTTTGAATTTATTAATTTTTTGGTAATGGGGTATATTTATTTCGATATTATTCAAATCGGATATTGTAACCATAATATTTCCTGTATATTATTTAAAAACCATAGCGTCCAAAAAAATGTTCCAAAATAAAAAGAAGGTCAATTTTGTTTTCTCTTTTTACTGTAGTCTCTACAGAAATACAGTCAAATTATATTGAATGAACTGTACTTTGAGAGCAATAAGTACTTATTATATGCTAATTATTAAATTAATACTTTCCTTAAATTCAGTAGCCATTACAATGTGAATTATTGACAGAATATGACGGAAAAAAATGGCATTGAGTTTTTTCAGTATTTGAAAAGATGCGTGTATATCAACTTTTAGCACTAATTAAAAAGTATTTGTTCGGAATATTAAGTTTTTTTTTATTATATATATCTATATATATCAATATTATATATAATTAAATATGCTAATAAAAGTGTAATTAGAATTTGTAATATTAAGAAATATTTGCAAATAGTTTTTATACAGTTCAATTCAATTCTTTGAGTTTTGGGCTAATACAAAATAGATAATTTTTTATTTTACAATATATTTATTTTTCCAATATATTAACATTTTTATTACATAAATATGGATACTTAATTAAATTCTATACATATATTAATAAATATTAATCCTTGATACATTTTTGATAAATACAAATTTATAAAGTTTACTTAAAAATATATTATTTTTAACATTTTATTCATTTAACAATAACCAACGAAAATGAAAAATACCATTACATATTTTTTAATTTGATCAACTGCCAAAATTATTAAATTTGTTAGTATTGATTATTATTATTCCTAAACAGGATAGCCACTATTCGTGAAATAAAATAAACTGCAGATATTTCATGTTAGTAGCGGCTAATGATCTTAGATATCGCGCGTCTATAATCGACAACTTATCGATACTACACCGTGAAACCTGGTGCAGCGTGTCCAACTCTGTTATCTGGAGGTGCTCTTTTGCAGCAACAGGACGCGATTGTTCCGGTCGCAGCCAAAAATAACGACAGCGCCGAGGTGCCGCAGACGGCGCCTGCCGTCACGTCGGCCAGCGCGCTGCCCGGCTCCGGCTGGTGGGCTAGTAGGACCAGAAGCGCGCCGCTTGTTAGAAGGCTGAAGCTGCTTATCACTATATAGCCTGAAAATAAAATGAAAAAAATATGAATTCGTATAGGTATAATGACAATGGCTAGATTTTTAAATACTCTATAGGAGTGTGCACTTTGTGGCGTTATTGAGAGTTGTCGTTAAACAGAGAGATGAAATAATCCATTAATATTTTTTTACTATAATACGTATTTACTCATAATATATAAAATTTACAACAGACCAACAAATATAATAATTTATCGATAAACAGCTGATCTAAACATATGAAAAATAAACCCTACATACAAATGAACGAATTTCTTAGAATCTTCGGTACGCTTGACGCCGACAACAAAGCAACAAAATAACAAACAAGTATAATGATGACGTATTGTTTTTTGCACGTCTTTTTTCATATATTTTATACGTATTTCAATTTTATGAATAAATAGGCCAAAAAAAAAAAAAATAAAAAATCGAGCATATTCACGTATTTTTTTTAAATTTCAAAAATGTCTTGTAACCTAAATCACAATAACAATTATGGGCTTTGCAGCATTACAGAATTTTGCGAAATGCTTGAGTTATGAAGTTATTTCGTCAGACTAAAATATCAAGGGGTAACAAAAGCTTGTTACGAACTGCATCACCATAATTATGTATGTGGGACAACCCTATAATAATTTCTTTTATGCCGTTAGTCCCCTATTTATGTGTCTCTCAATACTATGCGTTTGAATTTCAATTCGTAAGTTTGACGTTCGATACGCTTCGTGCATTTTAATTTAGTAACGTTCTTTGTTTCGGTAAACACACCTGCCGGCGTGCTTGAACAACTTATTTACATTTAATTATAATATTACTAGCGGTCCGCCCCGGGTTCACCCGGGTGCGATAGATATAATTCTACAAAATGTATTTCGTTTGCGGCCCGGCGGACAAATTCTACCAGATTTGCTTCTGAACTAATAGTTTTGCGCGAATTCGAACAGATGTCACTACTTGGTACTAAGACAGTTTTTGACGTGATAACGTCTTATAAATTGATGAATCACGTCAATATAAAAAGATGAAACACCGGCTGCAGTCACGAAAAAGTGTAACGTTCCTAACGTTCCGCCTGACCCTGTGCGTGATTATTAAATATGATATTCGAGCGGAATACGTTATCACGTAAAACTATCGTCCGTAAACCGACTTTACAGACAACCATTTTTTTGCTTCTGAACTAATAGCTTTGAGTAAATTCTATCAGATGACGTTACTAAAATAATTTTTTTGAGAAAACATCGTAATTTTGTACCAAATATTTAATAAAAACTTTGTTATAGCGTAAGTTGCACCAAGCAAGACACATTTACAAAATTTCATTAAAATCGCTTCAGTGGTTTTGGAGATTAGCGCGGCCAAAATTGTGACACGGGAATTTTATAGATATAGAGATATTGTATGAACAGAAAATAATGTGTTTTGTTATAACCCCTATATATTATATTATTTATTATTGTTTTCAATAACACATTAAAAAACTAATTAACACGTGAGCCTGAGAAGTGGAGGGTTATCATAAAGGCTACAAGTTAGAATTATATAAGTTAAATTAAGTTTTATTGTCGTATAGTGCCTATATGTATGTTTATATGCATGTAAACAAATTAAAGAATCATTTAATTAAACAAGTTAAAATAGTTTTGATTTGTACGCCACTGCCTAGAATAATTACACAAGGGGAATATTAATATAAAGATAAACTTGCTTACCGGAAATGTAGTTTCGGTTCGGTAACCACTGACTATTTCTCGTTCGAAATCCAAGGAGTCCTAAAACCAAACACGTAAAACCGGACACAAGTCCAAAATCCAAATAATATTTTCTTCCAATAACCGATATCATATAGAAACATAATCCGGATGTCAAGGCACCACATAATATCATCATCAAGGCGGCGACAGCCAGCGTTGCTTGTGCCGAGTAGCTACTGAAATTCGTACTCAAATTCATCCAAGAAGAGGATTTTCCCGAATATGTCGTTTCACAGTAAACCGACTGTTGAGCAGGACTCCGCGCCTGAAATATTGGCGCAATCACTGCCGTACTGCGATCTGCTAGAGGATTGGATGTGATTGTGAACTGCTGAGGAGGCAATCCGTAGTTGATTTTCTGTTGTGCCCTTGGCGACATTATATGTCCGTCATATTGGGGCGGCGGTGATCTTGAATAGTTTCTTGGCGTATTTAAAACATTCGTTGATTGGTAACGCTTGTTTGCTGAACTTGAGCTTCCCTGAGGCGATAATGGCCGACTCGAAAATGACATTGTTCTCTGCATAGATTTTTGAGGAGTTTTTCTAGGAGGCGTTGACAATAATTCGTGCAATTTTTGAGTGGCAACCGGATTATACTTTCTAGGTGTTGTTGGAGAAATTACACTCTGTGGAGGGTTCGTTTTTGTTGGAGTCGAGGTAACCGCGTTCGGAATCCGTTGAGATTCTTGATTTTGGATTTCGCGTCGGGTTTGCTGTTTCAGTCCGTACCTCGGAGCTGGTATTGGTCTATTTATGGTTTGTCTGGTGGGTGTATTTCCGTTTTGATCGTGTTCCGAATCGTATCTTTCATAGTTTTGTCTCAAGTCATCATCCACAGGAACTGGAGCATACCTTCCTCTATCAGGCGTTGAATCAGATCGCTGGGGAATACGTCTTGGAGGCGACATCGGTCGATGCTGCTGTTGATGGAATTCTTCTTCATCGCTTGGTATCATAGCATATCTATGCACTCTACCCGGTGCCACCTCAATTTCCTCATGATGATAACTCATAATTGGCGGAGAACATCCACTTGGAGTTGTTCTGGTTGGTTGACGATCTCTATATATTATTAAGCGGTGCGTCTCAGATGGTTCTCCGTTTTGACTGTTTCCATTGTCAATTGTTTTTCGACACAAAACTAATGGTGCAACTATTTTGTTATCGTTCGTCGCATGTTTGGTTGGTGATATAGACGAATATCTATTTTTGTTGACGGTCATCTCCTCCATTTGTAGTTGGCTGATGACTCTTTTGTTCTGCTCGATTTCGTTTTCATCCATTTCGACGACTTCATATCTGCGCTGAGAGCCATAATTGTATTTCCCTCCATTATGTTCGTATTTGTTTGGTGATGGCGCATTTGCACCAATAGGAGCTTCGCGTCTTGAAGGAATGTCTGTTTTTACTACTTGCGAATTTGTTGGATTATAAAATTCACTTTGTTGACAAAAAGCAGGATTCGTATAATAATTCACGCGATGGTTGGCCATTGTTCTTATTTTATATACGATTTAATCGAAATAGAATGTAAAATCCGGTTTTTATTAGCGATAAATATCGGTATGTCAAAACTATTTATGCATTCAAAAGCACACAACGGCACAATAAATTTCAAAATCTTTTTCCGAACAAAACGAAGTGGCTTCATCGAAGTTTTCAGTTATATCAATTTTGAATAGATAGTAGACACTATAATATTATCATATTGTCACTATATAAATCACTCAAAGTTCAGTTGAAATTAACAAATATATTATCTTCAAATGAATAATTGTTTAGTTTAATAATATTTTAATTCCGTTATGTACATATTTATTATTTACAACTTTAATACGAAAATATACTAATTGATATATATTATTATTAAGTTTTCAAACATTCAGTTGAATTAGTTAAATCTCTATGTTGTATAATTAATAACTTAACAGCTACTTATTAAAAACTAAATAAAAAAGAAATAAACACAAAATACACGCTTAAACAAAATACGTCGATCTCCTTGGTTACATAACAACTTCAACTGTTGATATATGACGAACGACTGTATCCACATTCAGTTCCGACCCACGGGGTCTGTGCCAACGGTTTTTCTGTCTGCATTAATGCATGCTATCTCCGGCCCTGAAGGGGGCAGTGCCGTCGACTACAAGGGAGGAAGAAGGGACCCCGTGGACTAACGTTGTACACTATTTAGTTCACCATTCACAGTCATGTTTAACTTTACGTTACGATTTTGTTAGTGTTCACTCTTCAACAAACCTATTTGTCACTGCAGTGGAAAGAGACGACACTTGAATGAATGCCTGTAACCAGCGCTGGATTTAACTTTTTGGTGCTCTAGGTTTTTTTTATAGTTAACGGTGCCCTAGTTTTTCTCTTTTTATTGACAACAATACGTCATCATTAAGCAATAAACAGTACTTGTTTCTTATTTTGTTGCTTTGTTGTCGAAGATTCTAAGAAATTCAATCTTTTGTTTGTTGGGATTATCTTTCAGCTGCTTATCGATAAGTTATCATATTCTTAGTTGTCCACAAACTTGCAAACTGTGAACATGGCGAGAAAAATAAAATAAGCGTTATAAACTTATAATTTGTGATAGTATATGAATATTTGTTGGTCAGTTGTAAATTGTATATATAATGAGTAAATACATATTATAGTAAAAAATTGGTTGTCTGTAAAGTCGGTTTATGGACGATAGTTTTACGTGATAACGTATTCCGCTCGAAGGTCAGGCGGAACGTGACACATTTAGGAACGTGACACATTTCGGAACGTGACACATTTCGGAACGCAACACATTTCGGAACGTGACACTTTTTCGTGAATGCAGCCGGTGTTTCATCAATTTATAAGACGTTATCACGTCAAAAATTTTAATGGATTATTTCTTCTCTCTGTTTAACGACAGCTCTCAATAACGCCACAAAGTGCACAGTGCTTTGAGTATGGAGTTTAGAAGTCGAACCGAAACAGCTGTAAATCTAGGAAAAAAGTATTCTCGTAATGTGGTGCTCCCTAGGTCGGTGCCTAGTATATCTTATAATAAAGGATCCATCACTGACTGTAAGTAAATCGTGCACAATAGTTATAAGAAAGAAATCGGGCATAACTTTCTCTCATCTTAACATTAACACTGCGGCAAACGCTGTTTTAAACCAATCGTAATTACGTAATTTCATATATTTGTTGAATGGGGCATCAAAAAGCAGCTGACTGGTCTCGTTCTGTGTAAACACAGTGGTGGTGGCTTCAATGGCAACGCATCGGTACTTCTATTGTTGCACTGGGGTGTGTTCATTATTACCAGCCTTTTAAATTACAGTCCCGTATTTCTCGGTTCGTCTGTGTATTTAAAGAGCAAGGCGTTTTCTTTTTTATTCTATTTAACACGTTAGTCGGACAGTTTAGGTCAAATCTTCCAAGTCGATTTGGAAACACTTCCACTTGATCTATTACTTTGCAATTTTGCATACTTATGTAGTATCGATGACAATACAATAATCTGATAACCACGATCTCTGATGCTGCTGTCAGGATAGTTACCTCACTATGCATTTTTTTAACAAAATGGTGGACGTACCGTGTTTGCGCTCGTTTTGATCGACAGACGGTTCTGATGATTATAATGTGCTTATAGAACAGATTTCTAAAACGGAAATTATCAAATATTTAAAATGTACTAAAACGAAGAAAATAATAAACAATCACACAAATTAAAATATGAATGTGCATAAAAGGCACTAGCCGTTACCCGCGGCTTCGCACGCGATTGCGACGAAACACAGATGGATTCCCATTATTTTGGCATAGTTACTCCTTTCTCGACGTAGACCCTCCTAATAAATTTCAAAATTGATGACATTCACTTGATCTACGTTCCGACAAATCTTTAAAATGACACCAACGTTGATTTTTAGATTATTTACCTCTTTTCACCCTCTGAAGGGGTTGTTTTTGAAAAATAATGCTTATTGATTTGTTGACAGGAGTAATTTTCGAAATGATACATCTATCTTATATGATTTCTCCATGCAAATTTTCAATCCCCGTTACATCCTTTTAGAGATTTAATTTTCAAAAATCCATTCTTAGCGATAATAACTATCTGTGTGCCAAATTTCGGCCCAATCAGTCCAGTGGTTTGAGCTGTACGTTGATAGATCAATCAGTCACGGTTTTCTTTTATATATTTAGATTTAAAAACAGTACCGGTAAACTATGAGAGCAGATTCCTAGGTTGATTTTAAGAAAAAAAGTTCCTGTGAAAGGGGGTCCACAATCGCTTTGTTTTCGGAGGTCTTTTTATAAGAACTTTTTTTCTTAAAATCAATAAATTGAACGAGTTTTTATAATTAATTGTTTTTGTGTTGACGCTATTTATGTACATTAATTGTACCAACAAAATAAAGATCTCTATCTATCTATCTAATAGAATCGTCTCCCATAATTACAATACAATACAATATCTCTTTATTTATAACCATAGTCGGTATAAAAATTGAGTCAATATAAGATCAGATACAAAAAAAAAATATAAAATCAGATGCTAATGCTGAATTAATATAAAAACGTAATTACAATAAAAACTACTTTATTCAAAATTTAAAAACTCGTTAATAGAGTAAAAACAGCCTGCCACTAAGTTTGTTTTTTGAATTTATCAATACTATCTATTTTCTTTAATTCATCTGGCAATTTATTATACAATTTAAAGCGCAACATAATGGACCGTCATTACCAAATGAAAAGTGCTGTTGGCAGTGACGGATCCAGGATTACGGCAAGGGGGGGGTCTTGAAATTTTTTTTCTCATTTTGCGGAGAATTCATGAAAAACATGAAAAGCTTTTTTTTTATCGCGCAGTAAGATTTTAATTTGGGATTTTTGATTCTCTGGAAGGGGGGGTTTGGACCCGAAAACCCCCCCGTGGATCCGCCACTGGCTGTTGGGGAATTAATAATGCTTCTCTGTGTCTTGTTTCATAACTGTCTGTCTCCAACTATTATGAATTTACTTTTATTAGTTACAACCCTGGAAAAATACACTCCGTAACCGTCATTTTGGTGTAGGGAGCCAACTTGATGTGACACACATATGCCTTACGTCATATTTAACTTTACGGGAGTCCTATGTTCTTTACATTTGCGGCATACGTTATCGCTAAAACATTGAAAGTGCTGAAAAAGCATGCTATTACACATTTTATCACTACACAGCGGTCTGGCCCGGCTTCGCCCGAATTTGTAGATTGCCACTGTTTATTTGTCACGTTGCAAAATTGGTGTCCACCAAAAGCGCTCTTATTTCAACGCCTTTACGTCCATCTAAAGGCCCATTCTAAATATTGGTGAAAACAGTTTTTGAGTAGTTTCGGAGATTACCTCCTACATCTAGGCAACTTCTTTTATATTAATGATTTGGGTGTTGATTTCTAAATGATAGCAGCAGTACCAGCTGTTGCAATTTTAATTTGGCTTTCTAGAAAGTACATCTACAGGCGTGTTTAAAAATTTCCATCGAAATGTAGTTTGCATTTCAAAGTTTTTTTGGGGAATAGCGCTCCCAGGAACCCGACCTCGCACCAGTCCGTTTTTTGGCAGATTCTTTACTACACACATAGACACAGATGACCTCAGCTGTTAAGCGTCTATAAAGTACAATCTGTCTTTTAAATTTTAAACTAGAACAACTGGTTATCGCTAACTGACTGATTGTTAAAAACGGAAATTGTTACAATTGAATAAAAATATCGATTACAGATATTAGTTTAATAATTGTTTCAGTTAGTCATAATGTGTAAACTATAATTTTACATGTTATCTTACCTTAGTTCTGAAATATTCAGGAAAGATAAGTGTAGGATATTTTTACGTCGTACAAATATTTGGTTGTAAATAGCCAGATGTACAAAAATTTTGGCGCGTGCTACAAAAACACGTGTCGTATAGCAGCAGATGTTTCGCTTCCCCCTATTAAACAGTTCTTTGCGACTTGTAGTTCTAACATGGGGTGCAGTTTCAGGGCTTTCCAGACTTGTATAAATAATTAACAATATTAAAAAACCTAAATAAGCAAACGCCAGTGACGTCATTTTCATTCCCGTAGCTAGCACGACAACAAGCACAAGCCCCGGCAGCGATTCCAGCGGCAAAACCAGCTTCGTGTGCAGCGGCCTTTACTTATTTTCAAAGTTTTCTTATTCAGGGCGTAAAAGCACGTATCAGGTCTTTATATTATAGCTTTATATTGAACCACTTTATAGGAAAAATGCGATGTAGAATTTTATCTTTCAATTAGCTTTAATATTTGCATCTTTTAATAAATAATTTCCAATTAAGTAATGATGGCTTAATATGAACGTAGGATCATAGAGAAGGATATTATTTTTGACGTGATAACGTCTTATAAATTGATGAAACACCGGCTGCATGCACGAAAAAGTGTAACGTTCCGTAAAGTGTCACGTTCCGCCTGACCCTGTGCGTGCAAGCGAGAGCGCAGTATAAGCGATAGAGAGTCGGTAAAAATATAGTTTGACAGCTACTAAAATTTAGGTTATGTATTATTAAATATGATATTAGAGCGGAATACGTTATCACGTAAAACTATCGTCCGTAAACCGACTTTACAGACAAGTGACAACCAATTTTTTTTTAAGAAAATAGTCGTTTTGAAATCTGGGCTGTGATTTTTTAAATACTTTGTTTTATTTTTTCCCTTACAAATCCAATTAGGATTTATTGTTTGCTTGAAACGAACAGAAGCAAAAATGATCAGATATAAATAAAGCTATGCTTAAATTTTTTTTAAAGCTTGAAAATTCAATGAAAACATTTATAACGTTTTATTTTATATTTGGGCATCCTTGGACGTTGCCCTAGGTGAATATTCAGCAATATATCTATAGCCAAAGGCAATATAAACGTATTTTGTACTTCTGAATTTAAACTGCCAGATATTTAAAATATAAATTTAAAGGGCCAAGCATTGGCCTTTTAAATTTATATTTTCAAAAATATAATGAGTTTTAAATATATTTGTAAAATGGATTGTTGACTGGCATACAATTAAATTTATTGTATCTACGTAATTATATTAAATGTATTGTGGAGTATTTAATTTACAAATAGCCTTTTAAAATTTTAATACAAACTACTTGATAGCCAGCAGGAAAACGAAATTACAGAGACGTAAAAATTTTATGTTTATTGCATAGAATTTATTTTAATATGAAAAATGGAGATATTTAAATAACATAAATTGTTATTATTTATACCGATTTAAATGTTTTATTTAAATACAATATTATAGGTATCTACCTACTACAATTATTATTAAAAATTAAAAATAACGTTTTCCATTCTCGTCAAATACCATAAGTAAGTATTCCAATATTAGTAGCAACTGAACACAAGCCCGGCTAGCTCAGTCGGTAGAGCATGAGACTCTTAATCTCAGGGTCGTGGGTTCGAGCCCCACGTTGGGCGAATATATTTTTATGTTTTTTTTTTTATTTTTACATTGCTTTGTACTAAGTCTTACAATTTAATTTATTTTAATTTTTGTTTACGACTAATTAAAATTAATTAAATATAATTAATAGCTCATTTGAAAACTTACAACACTAGGTGCCTATATAAAATAATTTTCCTACAGTGTTTTCAATTAAATATTTATTATATTTTTTTAATTTGATGTTTTAATAAAAATTTATTAATTATAAAAAATGTGAATACTGTTTTTAGGCGCGAATAGCGTAAACTAAAGCGCCTTATTTTCATTGTATTTTTTAGTAAAACTTGAGAGCCATCTATGGACGGTTAAGTTGTGTTGTTTATCTTGATTGCAGTATACATCTTTTTACATTTATCCATTCGACACTAGATGACACATATGTACACGCAAATATTTTCTTCAAAAATTGAGGTTTGAGCTTAAAATAAATAACAAAGCAGGGAACTGCCGGAAACTGCTAAAGTGTGTAAAAATAAATATAACTTCAGTGCTATTTTGTTAAAATTTGTCTACATTCCATTAGGTATATGAGGCTGTAAAAATTAAAAAAAAATAATATAATATATTATGACAGTTTTCTATTAGAAATTTCATTGCTACAGAGAAACAATTTTCGTTAATTTTCAATATGGGACATATTAAATACCTATATGGGTGACACTGCCTGGGAAGGTCGTGATATTCGAGTCAAGTGACGTCAGGCCCAATTGGTTTGATTGTATGAAATAAAGACAGCAGTACAAACTATGTCTAAAATCTCGCTAAACATATCTGAGAGATAAAAATCTATTGGACACTTTTTCTTAGTGACCTTTAAACTATAAAATAAATACCATTTTCGAACAATTTAACCGAGAACCAAAACCCATAAAGTTTGTGCGGGGTCCTTTAAAAAGAACCGCGATTTTTTTCAAAATAGTTACTGCTCGTAAATATTTGCTGCTCTGCTCTGAACTACGACGTGTTTGACCCATACGTAAAAATGCGCCTGCCGTGGTGGGTCAATCAATCACGAAGTTAGTTAACGATCTTGAATCTAGATAATTACGGTTGCATGACGGTTTTGTACCATATTGACAAGATTATTGCAGACAAAAATAATTTGTTGCTCAACTCTAAACACAGACTAGGTAAACGTTGAGATAATACTTATTTGGTTGAAATCACATTCCATCTCTGTCAAGTAAAGAACCAGTCTCGCCTTCCCATTATCTTTAATGTACGTATATTATTATTATAGTGCATCCATTTAACAAACACGATTACGATATGAAATGCTTTATTTTTCCCAAATTGCTTAGTTTGACTACTTGCCGCTGTCTTGCTAGATTTGACTACTGGTCTTCTAGCGCTGGTTTTATTGATTGCTTCACACGAGACGTCTTTTCAAGCTTGCTTTATGGATAGATCTGGTGCGAGCGCATTGACAGTTCAAATATAAACACAGAACAAAACGTGTCTGTTGTCTGACTCTGAGCAGAATGACACCATCTTGGTTTGGTGGGCGTTTGTTCATGTCGTCCACGTGACAAGATACTGGCTTCTTGATTGGTTCTTGCTCAAAGCAAGCAGAGAACGTAGCAAGAAAAATAGCCGCTCTTCTAATTTTAAAACCTATCTTGTGACGTCATTTCCAGCTTCGTACCCAGCCTACCTAGAAGTCCAGCTTTAAAACAGGCATTGTGTGAAACCGACACAAAATGCAGTGCCACAGCACGCTTGGAATCTAGCAGCGGAATCAAGCAACGAATTTAGCGGCAAAAGCAGCCTCGTGTGCAAGGGAGATAATATTATGATAACAGCGCTACAGAAATTTTTAAGCTAGAACCTTGCGTGAATGGAAAAACTACGACAGCATATTCACGTTTATAGACCAGAATTTATTGAATGTATTTTATTTAATCCATTGGTTTGATGAAGAAGTGCCGACGTACGGTACATTATAATATGTATTTTTCAAATCTTTGATTAACGTCTGATTAGAACTCTTCAATAAATAAAATTATCGACCAATTTTTCAGACAATATATTAACAAAAAAAATATAATTAATACATTAACGTTTCGATCCGGATTTGGATCTTCTTCAGATCTGATCTAAAAAATATAAAAAATAATTAATATTTAATTTCTAATTAGCTTTTTGAAACGTTAATGTATTAATTATATTTTTTTTGTTAATATATTGTCTGAAAAATTGGTCGATAATTTTATTTATTGAATATGTATTTTTCTGAATTAACTTAACTATTCCGCGAAATTAATAGAAAGATAACATTCATAAAAAAGTGGAATTAAAGAAATTATATATTTTTAATCAACTAAATTTGTTTTATTAGAATGGTAATAGTGTAAAAACTATAAGCAAGCAGTTTTTGGATATTTTTTCAGTTTTTTTTATTTCTATTATTTCAAAAAGTATGTTGATTATTTTAATAAAAAATCAATAGGATTATATTACTTCTGTATATTAAAACTACAAAAAGTAGATGAATGACTATTAAAATTTTAACTTGCAGTTTGCAAGCACTATATAATTTGTATTGTACCCTATAATATACTTTTATTATAATATATAGGTAGGTACCTACCTAATACACTATCGCCCAGAAGTATTACAAATCCAAAGTGATGCATCCATATAGTGCTTCATAGAACAGACAGATAAAATTACATAATCATTTCAATACTGTAAAATGAAATTACATTCTGTGTTTCAAAAATTAAAGAAACAGCGTACTATAAAGATTTACCATTGGAGATTGTATTATCAAGTCGTTATTCGTAGCAACAAAAATCATTCGAAAGATTTTGATTAACCTCTCGAAGCATTTCGAGATATGGACTAGTTCGACAATTTTAATTTGAAATATCCAGTCTCTGTTTGCCGTAGTAGGGAAATTAAGAGGTGTCAGACTGATTTTTCTAAAAGACAATTTATAATATTCAGGGTGTCATAGCGGATCTGACTCTAAATTAAAAACTAAAACAAATACTAAAAAAATTGGTTGTCTGTAAAGTCGGTTTACGGACGATAGTTTTACGTGATAACGTCATAAAGAAACATTGAAATGCGTACAAGCCGACGCTTGGGCCGATCGTGCCTCTCTATCGCTTACACCGCGCTCTCGCTTGCACGCTCAGGCTCAGGCGGAACGTGACACTTTTTCGTGCGTGCAGCCAGTGTTTCATCAATTTATAAGACGTTATCACGTCAATAAAATGTTTATTTATTTAGTTTAAGCTCTCATGAGGATCCAGGTACATGAAGTCTCTTGTTCTCGATATGCTCATTGATGTCAGGTGTCATATTTGAGGTAGTTATTTTCAGAATAGATTCTGGTCGCGGACCGTACTAAAATGGCTTGAAGGCCGTATCCTAGGGGCAGGGCCCTCGTAAGGCCTCATGCCGCCCGCGTGCGGATTCATAATTGACGCCCCTTATTGGGGATAAACTCACTAGACGATATGTCAAATTGAAAAACGTTAAAAATCCTAAATAACTAATACTGTAAGTGCAAATACTTCTTCATAGAATCAGACATTTTGTTTTTTTCTTCTTGCCTAATTTTCTTAAGTTGCAGAAATTGTGCACCCGAAGGTTTTTTCTTTTATTACTTTCCTGAAATGCAACAATGCTTCACTTCACATCGTCATTACAAAACGATTTGGACAGGTAAAAATACTAATAAGACAATTAATTTTTGAAAACAAATAAAAATGTGAAAAATGTAACAGTGAAAGATACTTTACAAATGATAGGCTAAAAGTAAAAACGAGTCAAATTTTTAATCAGGACTAAAGCGGGATTAAATAATTTTTAAGCAAAAATGATTTTAAAAATGTCGAGCACAAGAACGAAACACAATCATTGAAACATGGAGCTAAATTTGATTCTGAAATATATTCAATTAAAATGAAGCACATTAAACAGTGAATTTTGAAAATTCACTCCGTACAGAGTGAACTTCAAAAATTCTCTCACGTTAAGAAAATCACTCCGCGGAGTAAACTGTTCTCAACAAAAACAGTTTACTCTGTGCGATTTTTTACGGCGTTCTTCTCCTGTCGTATACTTATGAATGAGAGAAAAATTTAGTTTCACCGCTGAGCTGAGAGAATTCATTAAGTCAAAATAATCTTTAGTTTATCAATTAGTAAAAAGTATTTGTTGATTGAAAAATACTTTACTTCACTCGCACTCTTGCAGGAATCGACAGAAAAATTCAAGATATAAACATACGTGGGAGTCTCCCGATAGGGGCGCCCTGTCTACGCGCTGATGTGAACTAACTATCGAATCGAAAACTGCGCGTGAAATATTTCAAATTTCATTAAAAAATAAATAACTACTCGTAAGAGTTTTCACGCAGGCTTGAGTATGCAAATAAATTTGATATAAATATCAGTTATATATTTTTTCTATACAGTACAAAAAACATAATACAACCAGGCCATTTGCCGCCCCTTGAATGTGCCGCCCGCGTGCATCGCACACATCGCACTATAGGGCGCGAGGGCCCTGGATCCGGGAGCCACACAAACTAAAAGGAACTAACCCGGAATATTTATCGTCGGTAGTGTACTAGCTTAAGTCTTGTACAATGTATGTTACAGGCCTTTGCAGCATTCTGTTGTACCGAGATGGATGGTGGTGGGCTGTGCGCGTAACCAAAGCGAGTTTACTCTGAGAAAATAACATTCCTGATTCCGTTGAGTCGAACAGTCGAGGTCTCCATAACAGCAGACGAGTCCGAGAGACCCGGTCAGTTACTCTCCTTCGCGTGCATTGATATCACCGCACATACCTGCACACACATACACAACTGTGTTGGAAGTTGACCAATTTTAAGTTAAGTTCACACGAATTGTTTACGAAACCTGAAAACTGAAGTATTCGTTCGTCCGTTTTTCGGTTTTCGAAATAAATGAGAAAATGTGCTAGTTTTTTGAAAGTTTAAAGTGTGGAGTGCATAAGTGTGAAATTGGAAGTTTTTTTTTTAAAAAGAAATAATGATAAATTTAATGTAGATTATTTTTCGGTGTGTTTGTTTTATTGGATAGTTTTCTTGAAGAGATTCTTGAAATTCTTTGGGTCATCGACATATAAAGATTGAATCTGCACTAACTTGATATTCCAATGCAGATGTCTGAAGTCTGAACTGAAAGATGTTTCCTGATCTAAGAATACATCGATGATCTATAACGTATGTATTTATTTTATTAATGAATCGATTTTGTAATTACATATAGATAAGGTACAGCTTAAATTTAGGGCTTTACAATACTCTTTAAAACAAGGCTACACTCGTCTGTGGTTTTCAAAACAACTTTAATTCATTCAAAACAGATCATAAACTAAATAAATCTTTACATAATTATATAGCTAAAGAAAGCTTGTATTTTTCGTGAAAAAAGTCCAATTTAAACCATTTTTGTATCGAAAGGCAATTGAGATTCGATTAGATTTTTATGGGTTGATAAGACACTTGATATCTCACACACTGCGTCATCACACTTTGGAAAAAACCTTTTGAAGAACACTGCTTCATCTGCTGTGCAAGATAAATCTCTTTGATTGTCTCAGTCCTGGAGTGGACTTCCAACGAGAGGCTTTCTTTACGTCCTCCCATTTGCGAATCTCTAATTTGACATACCTCTTAGAACAGTCAAGCAATTGAGATAGAAAGATCATAGCTTATAGACGCTCGGCAACTCATTAACACTTAAATGTCAGATCAGATTTTCTGTCAATGCTTACGGCAACTCTGCTTTTAAATGAGAGATATTACTGTATGCTAAAGTAAACAGTCCTTAAAGCCCCTTGTATCGTTTGTAATACACAATTAAAATAATTTTAACGTAATGGACATAAATTATAATGAGTATTTTATACAATAATAGTAATTAATTGCCAGTTGTATACATTGCAGTTTTTCAAGCGGAACATATTTAACTTTATCGTTTAATAGCGAAATTAGATCCTTGTATGATTTTATATAGCTAAAGTAGAATAAGATAACGTTCACATAGTTTACGTCAGCAGTTATCAAACATTTTTTTGCGACCCATTCATGTGCAACATAGATCTATACGTATCCACCAACCTAGTAGTGTAATCTTAATTTATACTTATATATATAAAGCTGAAGAGTTTGTTTGTTTGTTTGTTTGTTTGTTTGTCTCCACGATAAGCGCTTTTATTTTAACGCGATAATATATAGTTTATGTCCATCCTGAAAGTCCATTCTCAATATTGGTGAAAAAATTTTTTTAACTCGGATGAGTAGTTTTGGAGATTACCTCTTACGTTCGAACTTACAAACTTTACCGCTTTATAATATTATATTAGTATAGATGGAACTTGATATCACTATAATTACTATACAGTATGTAAACACGTAAGGTGCAAATAGGGAAATTAACATTGGGAAAAAATGACTGGATCAGAGTGAGCCTTGAAATCTTGTTTTTCAATTTGACAGATAATATTTTTTTGCAAAATGAATGTGTATACTACCGAAGAAAATATTCAAATGATTACAACATAATCGGACTTTTTTTTATTAATGGGACATTAAATTCCCAAAAATACTTAAATATGGTGCGAGATCAAATATCTCCGCCTATTCGTGTTGAACCTAAAGACTTTGGGTCACTGATTTACCAACGCGCACACGTCATACCAGTCAGACTATTTTTGAATGAAATGTTTCCAAACAGATGGAGTTGTTTTTTTGTTTTATTTTTGTACAAAAAAATTAAAATAATGATTTATAAGAGCTTTTTATTATTAAAAAAGCCAAGCAAAATAAAAATAAATCAAAATAAAATAGAAATACTCAAGATTACCACGATAATTCAATAGAAATAACAATTAATGCAGTCATGGCTAACTCTGATCCAAGTATTTTTTCCCAATGTTAATTTCCCTATGTGCACCTTACGTGTTTACATACTGTATATAATTATATTATTGCGTATACCTAATATAGAAGTTGTAATCTCTCGACAATGCAAATGTGACTTTATTGTAACATTTATTATAATTACCTAAGGTAACAAAGCAGTTAAAGTGTCGTCAGTTGCTGATAAAAGACAAATCAATTGGCTCGTTAATTCTTATCAATACTAAAGAATGAATTATTGACACATTATACAAGATTTTCTCACCTCTGTAAATAATATTGTTTTTTTGGTGTCACTTTTGTTGTTGCTTGTTTTGTGTATGTGTTAGATTATAACTTGGCTTTTGTTAAAGGCGAGAACTAGATAGCAGAGCAAAATTTAGTTACAGGGCGATGTTTAGTTAATTCCATTGAATTCACAAGCATGTTCTATATATTCAACTTTTGTGCTTTTTTTAGAAATAGAAAAATAGTCGAAAACTAGGTAATGTTGGTATAGTGTCACTCTGTATAAAAAAAAGGTTTGCACTCCGGGAGTGCCGGGAGAAGTGAAAACTTGAATATTAACGTCTGACGAATTTTCGATCAAAATGGTTTGTATCATAGATTGCATTTTTATGTACGATATTTCAACGCTAGATGTCTAACGTTGTATAAATAAAAGTTCAGGTCACGTGTCCTGACGCCTGACGCGAGTTTAACAGTTTTTACCCATTACAAAAAAAGTGTTCAACGCCGCTAAAGAAGTTTTCACTTCAAAAATAATGTCAGCGCACTCGAAAACATATTTCTATAGCTAAGGGTTTTTTAAAGATTGTGAAGTCAATATCCCTACATCTAAAATCTCGCTAAACATACCTATCTGTAGTTAAAAATCTATTGTTTTTTTTTTTTTTATATAAAATTAAACCATTTTGGATCAAATTAACCGAGAACCAAATCCCATAAGATTCGTGCGGGATCCTTTAGTCTTGCCAGCGTGTAGTTACGTCACTGAGTACAAATTTTTTGAGATTTTCTGTTGAACATTCCGAAATGTTATTGAACTTGAATTTCCCTTCTTGTTAGTAAATATGTTTCGATCAGCTAATTGTTAGTTAGTTATACTGTTACTATCGTGTGAAATAGTGACTGTTATACATTAATAGAATATAGCGAAGAGGATGTGGGATCCATAATTGGATAGGCAACTTAATAGAAATGTATTTATTGCATTGTTAGACACATTTTTAAAGTTTTGATCCGTTATTTGTTGTTGTAAAATACATCGGTAATGTCAACAGGTATGGTAATTGTTGTGAAGTGTTGTACCTACATACACTATAAATTTAGAATAGACACCATTCTACGAACATTGACATCCTTTTACAGGGTGAATCAGAAAATCTACCAACAACATAATACAGTGAAACAAGTGTTCAAGGGATCGCGGTCTCTTTTTCGCTTATGGAGGTTTTTTATTAACCCTAGTTTTTAGCTTATAGAGGTACAGGAGTGGTCTTTCTCACTTATAGAGGTCTATAAAAACTTTATTTAGTTAGTTCAGCTATTTATGACTCATTCTTAAATTTCGTGGAACTATTAATACGTTCGACTATAGCTTATAGAGGTACAGGCAAGTAGTAGTCTCAGTTATAGAGGTCCATGAGTGAAAAACATCTTATAGCGAGGTTTCTGTTTCTCACTTATAGAGGTTTTGGAGGGTTACAAAGACGGTACCTGGCAATTACTCTCACTTAGAGAGTTTTCTCGCTTACCCAGTTCTCGCTCACCCAGGTTTGACTCTATATGACATGTCCATGTTAAAATTAACGGAGCTGTTAAATTTTGTTCGTCAGTCAGTCAGTCAGTCAGTCAATCAGTCTAATTAGAGTTTTATTAAGTAGTTTCTAAAGAAATTAAAAGCTATAAGTAGAAGCGCTGCCATAGAGTTTATAAATTACTAGCGGTCCCGCCCGGTTTCACCCGGGTGCAAAAGAACGAATGGGGGCGAAGGTACATGAGTACCAAACAAACAAACAAACAAACTCTTCAGCTTTATATATTAGTATAGATTAACTATTTTATACAGCCCTGTACATCACTAGACGTACATTTTTATGTTATTTTATGTGATCATAAGAATGTCAGACATTCAGAATGTTCATCGTGTCCAAGATTTTATATGTGCTGATATTTTGCTTCATGAGAACGACAGAAAAATACCTTATAAAATGTAGCTATTGCTGTCTATACAATTATATAAAGCTGAAGAGTTTGTTAATTGTTTGTTTGTTTGGTTGAACGCGCTAAGTTCAGGAACTACTGGTTCGAATTGAAAAATTATTTTTGTGTTGGATAGTCCATTTATAGAGGAAGGCTATAGGCCATATAATTTCACGCTACGACCAATATATTATATAAGTAAAAATGCTCTAAATTACTATATATACATATATATAATATATAAAATCGTTTGTCCTGACTGACTGATTCATCAACGCTGAAGTCAATAAACTTGAAATTTGGATAGTAGGTTCCTTTTATGACGTAAGCACCCGCTAAGAAGGGATTTTTTGAAATTCGCATCCAAGGGGGTGTAAATATTATATTACCCAACAACATTTTGAGGGCGCGAAATTAGAATCTTGCATTAACGTCGGGCCCCAAACGAAATGCAGAATCTGTCGCATCCGGTTGAAACCGGGACGGGACTCTAGTTTTATAATATATTATGAGTAATACATATTATAGTAAAAAAATATTAATGGATTATTTCTTCTCTCCGTTTAACGACAACTCTCAATAACGCCACAAAGTGCACAGTCCCTTGAGTGAAGCTATATATATATAGAGTTCACACTGTTGTGTAATTGGTCTTAAATAGCGTCTAAAATCAGCCATTTCTTTATTACTTCCAAGTTTGTTCAAGCCCTGGAAGTAAATATAAATTATTAATGAACAAGTTAAGCCACATTTTCAGATTATAAACGTTGATAGTGTGGCATCACTGTCTTTAGATACGTTAACGGAAGTCAGTTTATATTGCAACAAGAAACAATTGCCTGTGTTTGCGATAAAACAAAAACTTATTTACGACTACTCAGTAATATGCATTCAGCTGCAATGTTTTTGCCAAAACATTGCCCACAATACCGTGTATTTATTTGCACTTTTTTTAACAAGAATAATATAATTAGTACCTTTCCGGACCGTAAACAATCTTCAGTCGGTTTATAAAAGGTATGAAAATTCGATTTGAGTTGCGCGGCGACGCGATGTCTTTCAAAATTAACATTCTCGAAAATAATTGACATGGAGCTAATTGTAGATGCTACGCCGCTGCACACGAGGCTAGAAGCACTGCTGGGACTTCTGCTGGTCAGCAGGCTTGCTACGAGGCTGGAAATGACGTCACTGCGGGCTCGCCTGCTCGCTCTGAAGATGGTTTTTAAAATTAAAACGCGGGCTATTTTTCTTGCTCTAAGCAAGAAAAAGTGTGTGTGTGTGTCAAGCTCCGACGCACGACTGGAGTTAACTCCTTAGATACGCTGTGTAATGTATTCCATCTCGTTCTTTCGCGCGTTAAATCCTATACAGATATATAATATTTGTTTGTCTCTTTTGAAGCGGACGAGCGTAACGCCACATTTGAAGCGGTGGAGCGTAACGAGGAAGGCGATAGGCTATATAGTATATATCACACTACGACCAATAGGAACGGAGCATAAATGAAAAATGTTGCAAAATGTAACTCAAAATTTGTCCGTCCGACAAAAACTTTTGAACGGTAACTCCGATCATCATGAAATTTGGACACAACATTCATCTCGATAAACTAAGATGAATGTGCGTACTCATGCCCCTCCCTTCCCTATTCGTTCTTTTGCACCGGGCGGGAGCGCTATGTTATAGAAAATAAATGAGCTAATCTTGTATCTATACATTTTTACCTACTGCCTTGTACATATAAAATAAAAAATCTTTTTGTTATTTTTTGACAATAGATTTTAGAATTTCTTGTATAACATCGATAGGTCTATTGTATTATTGCACAAGTGATTCAAAATTCTCGTAAACTGTGAACTGTACTTGTCTTTTGTTCGATGATGATTTTGCTATAGGAGATAGTTCTTTTTTTAAAACTGGCCTTGCAATATCTATCTATCTATACTTAACATTTCTTTACTACCAGCGCCAGATGACCGTAGTAATTATAGAAACTTGAAATTAGTCGTCGTGGGTAGCCTGGCAGATGTGAAACTATACATTTAAGCGAAATTCTAGTAACTAAATGTCGCCCTATAACTAAATTTTACCGTAAAACTAAATTTCGCTCCGTCATCTAACGAAATTCTAGTGACTAAATATCGCCCTGTAACTAAATTTCAACCTGTAAGCGGTGAACGTGTCAAGTATGCTATACTCGGATAACGCGCGCGCACAAGAGAGTCGAGAGCGGTGGCGTAGAGGGTGCATGACGTCATAAGAGAGCCGTCTGTACTGTAAAGCGCGCCAATAGATGTTTCACGTCAATAAATCGATCAATTATTATGCAGAGATCGACCTTTTCGATCACCTGTATATTTTTGTGCCCACAAAAGCATTATAATAATAGCACCGCAACTTTGTTTACCTCCTGCTGTTGAAATTTTTTTTCTATAAAATATTTTCTGTACTTATTTCTATTATAGATAAAAGGATACATTATTTGGAGATTTTATTTATATACGCATCGAAAAATCATAATGCAATCTTTTGGACTATGGATATTTAAAAATACTGCAGTGGGTGTATTTATCTATCTTGTAACTTTATCTATACTAGCTGGCCTATAGAAAGTGCAGGTACTTTTTGAACATATGGGATTACGTTACTGCTCAAGGATAATGGTTGCAAGATAAATATATACGATCCTTGTTTAGGGTTCCTCACATGTGTGGCTTTTATAATACACCACTTGATATTAGATCTGTTTGGTATGTTTGTCCTGGAATTGAGTGTAAAAATTGGCCGGTAACTTGACATCTTAATGATGTCATTAAACAAATAATCATTAGTCAGTTCTTTTTACTCCAGGAAATGAAATAAATGTAATTAATGCCTATAAAATCAGATGTTAAAGAATAAAAATTTTAGAGTCCCGTTGATCTGTTTATTGTGTTGTATAAATAAACTTATAATTATGGTTATTTGGGCGTAAGTTGGTTGAATTGAGTGAAACGTAACATAACCGAGGTCGTTGGAATGTCCTTGTTTACACGACGCTACCACTACCATTACGAATCCTCTTTCTTAAGTTTTATTAATTACTAGTGGTCCCGTCCGGTTTCACCCGGGAGTAAAAGAACGAATGGGGAAGGGAGGAACGTGAGTATACAAATTTATCTTAGTTTACCGAAATGAATGTTGTGTCTAAATTTCATGATGATCGGAGTTATCGTTCAAAAGTTTTTGTCGATAAAAGCAGTATTTATAGTTTTTTTAACTAATATTTTTTTTTTAATTAAATAAAATTAAAATAAATTTAAATGTAAGCGTTAGAAGAAAGCAATGTAGAAAATAAAAAAAAAAAATAAAAATATATTCGCCCAACGTAGGCCTTGAACCCACAACCCTGATATTGACAGTCATGTGCTCTATCGATTGAGCTAGCCGACGTTGTATTCTGACAACGCTAATATGAGTATATTTAGTTAGTGCATTTCACCTGAATAGAAGCTTATTTTTGAGATACATTTTGCAACATTTTTCATTAATGCTCCGCTCCTAATGGTCGTAGCCTGATTTTATATAGCCTATAGCCTTCCTCGATAAATGGGCTATCCAACAAAAAAATTGTTTTTCAATTTAAACCAGTAGTTCCTGAGATTAGCGCGTTCAAACAAACAAACAAACTCTTCAGCTTTATATATTAGTATAGATTTGAATGATCCAATTTTATTAAATAAGTTCTTAAATGATGGAAATTATTTTCTGTGTTAGTTGTGTTTTGATTCTGTGCAAATTTTAGGTTGATGAACTATATACCTACCTCTGTAAGACTGTATGTGAATTTCTTTAAGTTTGACCATATAGACATAAATTATGCGTTATGGTTTGCCGGTTTAGATTAAGGGTTCTTTGTGTTCATTCTAAAACCACTCCCTTCAGAACTTTGGTAAGCAAGTGTGAAAACATAAATTTTGTACACTAAAACTTTTAGTTTCTTTTTTTTTAATCATGAATAGGCGGTTTCAACTTTTTGTATTCTTAATAATAATACGTTTTGTGAATACAGTGCTTCTGAAAAAATTGAGATCAATAACAGTTTGTTCTCAGTAGATCATTTTTATTAAATTATAAATATTTGTTTCAGATTTCTCCGCCAACAATTGGTTCCGCCTTAAAAATAATTCCTGCCAGTTAACAATTTCAAATAAAATGACAACCCCGTCGCCAGTTCCGCCAACAAACGAGCACGTTTACCAACCCAGCGAATCCAGTGACCATTCTCTTCTGAGCCATTCCCATTCTTGTCTCTGTCCAAACGATCACGCCGAATCTCCAACGCCGAATGACCACTGTCATACGCCAAATAAAGTCATATCGCATTCCCATCACGCCGGTCAAGGCCACTCGCATTTAAACGCAATAAATCAGTTGTCCCACGGTCCACCAAACCAAAATCATTCTCATCCAGTCCACGTGCATGCTTCAATTCATGCGTCGCCGAAGAGCAATTCGCGACATAACAGTTCGTCAAAGAGCGGCTCGGGTGCTCCGTGCGGCTGTCATCTGCAGACAGGAAGCGAAACGGTACCGCCGGAGATACATGAGGCGAACATCGTGCAGAATCGTAAACTGGACGCCGATGACAGCATAGAAGTGTCTCCGTTGCCGCCGGCGTTGCCTCCAAGACCTCCACCGCGTCAGAGACCATTTGATGGCGTGTCTGGAGGATCTTTCAGGACGGCCAATTACAGAGAAGGTAAGAGGTTTATATCCAGTCATCATGAACATGGGCGTAGCAACGATTTTATCCTAGAGCAGGGCCAAATTTTCAACTCTACCTGCCATTAATAAAAAATATTAGTGTCAAAGCACATAAAGTACTTGGTTTTATTATAAGAAACACAAAGGATTTTCAAAATATCAACACTATTTCCTTACTATTTAAAACTCTACTTTTGCCAATTTTAGAATATGCCTCAATAATCTGGCGTCCGGTTTATAATGTTCATATCTACAATTTAGAAAACGTTCAAAGAAAATTTTTAAAATATTTGTATTTTAGAAAGCATGGGCTGTATCCCTACCAAGGCTATGATCATAGTATGCTATTGGATGAATTTAATTACAGATCCTTAGCTAGCCGGCGTAATAATAATTCCATATTATACTTATATAAAGTTCTACATAATATGATAGATGATTCCAGATTTCTAAGTCAAATACCATTTGATTCGCGTCTTGGTAGGACACGAACTACTTCAACTTTTTATTTAGACAATGCTAAGACAGTAAGAATGGCAAATTCACCTTTATATGTTATGTGCAATTTAGTTGATGAGAATAGTATTGATATTTTGAATATATCTTTAAGATCATTAAAAATATTTTATTGTAAATTTTAATCTTTGTGAGTTGTTAGGCATAATTGTCTGTATACTCTTTATTATTATTATTATTAAACATTATTATTATTATTATTATTATTATTATTATTATTATTATTATTATTACCAGCTGCTACTTATACATAGTTTGAAGCGAAATCGATCAACAAATTTCACGACAAAGAAAACGTAGATTATTGTAGATTTATCTTGTTAATTTGTACGTGAACAATTAATATTGTAGGGTGGGCCAGGCCCACCTGAGCCCCCTCTTGCTACGCCAATGATCATAAATCATAAAATAGTTATATCAAAATTAAGGTTTAATTAAAAATGATTCAAGAATTATTTTTACTAGTTCAATTAGCTGAAATGAGTTTTTAACATCTATAGTATATTAAACACTATTTTTAGTCATTTGTTTTCAAAAATTAAATTGTCCGTAGAATTTTTTTTAATCTTTTTTATGATTCCGTACATCCGACGAAAAGAGGGAGCCTATCTGTCTGTCCGTCTATCACATATTATTTTCTCCGAATCTACTGGATGAAATAAGTTGAAATTTTGTATACATAATATAGAGATAGATGACCCAATCACGGGCATATCACGGAAATATACGAATTCAGATTTTGTGGGCTAAATTTGGGGGGCAATTTAGACAAATTAAAAAAAAATATTTTTTTCATGTGACGTAGCAAATGAAAGAGGTTGCTATGAGAAATACATATTATATTTTTTATAATTTAAAATGCATTTATAGTTTAAGAGATATTAAAGAAAATATACCACCCCCACCCTTATCGCCGAAACAACTAAATTCAAAATTTTGAAAAAAAAAATATAGAATGTAGGGTCTCACTCATAGTTTACAGGAAAGCCTAAAATATTAAAAATATTTTCTTGTGGCTATTTCACCGTGCAAATATTTACTTATTACTATATACAAAAAAAGAAATTGAAAATCAGGGTAAAGAGGAGGTTGAAAAAAATGTAAACAAGAATGACAAGTTTATTTTTGTGGGCAATATTTCACTGTGCAACTGTTTTCCGTGTAGAGTTTACGCGAAAAAGTGTAAAATTATCATTATATTGGTAAGCAAGACATGAAGTTTGTTCAAAATTATTTCTAATTTATTGAACTACGGCATCATTCTCATCTCTTCATTGATATTCATTTCAAGTTCGGAAAGAAAGGAGCAAAGACAGGCAATAATTATAACATCGATCATATATAGTTTCTTAACCCCTGTTTGTATACGAACGTGTCCTTGCGTTGAACAGTGATAGATTCAAGCGAAATTCCGCGAATACAACAAGGATAGTGTCTGTACACAGGTGGGCGGCTGACAGGGATGGTGTTTCGCTGTCATAAGGGATGAAGTGAGAAGGGAAGATTATTGACTGGAACAAGAATTCAGGAGCGCCTGCGTCGCTATGGAGACGTCTTTCAATAAGCAGACACTGATTTAGTTAATTTGCAAACGTCTCATGTTTCGCTATTTTATTTACGACAAATCAATCTTGAATAAATCTCTCTCATCTTTTTAGAATGCATCATATTTTGACTCGTCTAAAGAGAGTATCTCTCTCATCTTTTTAGAATGCACCATATTTTGACTCGTCTAAAGAGAGTATCAGAGCTCTATTTCAAAATTAATCCCCTAACTACTGCTACGATTTTTTGTCTTCTGTTCATCTCCGAGACGCAGCGTCGGTCTGG
Organism: Xanthostigma xanthostigma; assembly: GCA_963575645.1. Lineage (NCBI taxonomy): Eukaryota > Metazoa > Arthropoda > Insecta > Raphidioptera > Raphidiidae > Xanthostigma > Xanthostigma xanthostigma. Next base: position 501,791 of record OY754472.1, read on the forward strand.
CTTTCGGGTAACTTTTTGGGTACCAGACAGACCCTGCCGAGACATTCAATTGCGATTGTCAATGGTTACGCAATTATCACTATTTGCTGATGACACGGCGGTTATATATGGGGCAAAAGATCGAGAATCTCTTATTAATAATATGCAAACCTCTTTACATTCTCTTAATACATGGTTCACAAAAAACAGCATAAATTTAAATAAAAATAAAACAGAAGTTATGAAATTTGGAAATTACTTCGATTTCCCGCAGCAAATTGAAATATTAGATAACAATGTAGCGTTGCAAGACACTGTGAAATTTCTTGGCATTACTATAGATTAAAAAACTGTGTAATGACTGAAATATTAATATCTGCATAATATGCTTACTTTCATTCGGTTATGCAGTTTGGAATCGTTTTTTGGGGCAATTCGGTGCATACCATCAAAATTTTAAAACTTCAAAAGAAATGTATCCGTATCATAGCGAACGTGGGTCCTCGTACTAGCTGTCGTAATTTATTTCCAGAATTATCAGTACTTACAGTCTACAGTTTATATATCTTAGAATCTGCTAAGTTTGTCAGACAGTTTCCGCATTTATTCAGTTCAAATCAAATACAACATACATACACTACCCGTAATAAATTAAATCATTTAAAAACTAATTTTTCACACCTTTCTGTGACATATAAAGGAACCCGCAACGCTATGATACGGATACATAATAAAATCCCTGAAGATATTAAAACTATAGAAAACAATCTAAAATTCAAAAATAAGTTAAAAACACATTTAATAAAAAAAACTTACTATTCCCTGGAAGAATTCTGTAATTAATGCAACTGGTGACGCTATTTACACATGTATACATGTTTTTTTAAAATAAAGTTTGTTATTATTATTATTATTAAATTGACACTCATTGAAGCGATTGTCAATATTACTGCGGCATTGACAGGAAATGGAAAAAAAGACGGGTTGCACTCCTGGAGTGCCAGTAGAAGTGAAAACTTAAATATTAACTTCTTAGTTTTTTTCATTTAGAAGCATTGTTTATTTATTGGCAACACTTGTAAATAAAATGGTTTGTATCATAGATTGCATTTTTATGTACGATATTTCAACGCTAGATGTCTATAACGTTGTATAAAAAATAAAATGGTTTGTATCATAGATTGCATTTTTATGTACGATATTTCAACGCTAGATGTCTAACGTTGTATAAAGAGTATCTGGCAATTACTATCACTTAGAGAGTCTCATCCAGTTCTTACTTTTCCTGACGCGAGTTTAACATTTTTTACCCCTTACAAAAAAAGTGTACAACGCCGCTAAAGAAGTTTTGTAAATAAAATGGTTTGTATCATAGATTGCATTTTTATGTACGATATTTCAACGCTAGATGTCTAACGTTGTATAAAAAGTATCTAGCAATTACTATCACTTAGAGAGTCTCATCCAGTTCTTACTTTTCCTGACGCGAGTTTAACATTTTTTACCCATTACAAAAAAAGTGTACAACGCCGCTAAAGAAGTTTTCACTTCAAAAATTGGTTGATGGCAATTTTCCAACACAGTTTAGCAATCGATCAATTACCTGTCATTTGACACCTCGAATCACGTGATCATTGATAATCATATAATAATCTCGGATTAGAACCCTGCCAGCCCTCCTTGTGGTGACCACGCTAGAGACACTCGAATTGTTGTTCCTAATACGTTCCTGTGGGTTATATGCAATGGCCGTGTTCATCCCCTGTGGACCAGGAGAGGCGGGAACACAACCAAGTGGTCGGAGACCCGTTTATGCAGCAGGGATATTAACATGCCGGGACAGTGGTTCGTTTGCATACATATGTGTGTTAAATGTCATTCTATTGTTATAAACACTGTATAAAACAAGTGCATAATAATAATAATAACAATGAAACACACCTTAATTTTTGTGTGCGTTCATTTAAAATAATTGCTAAAACAAATGAATGGTGCATTTGAAATATTCTCCTCGTGAAATAATATTATATTTTATAATAAAAATTAACATTCGTAATGTGTCTATAGAGTTATTTTTTTACTAATTATAGAGTGTAGTAACTCGAGATTATTTACGATATTGTTTGGATGCCGATTGGTTTAAAATAAAATTGCTAAAACAATAGAATCTGTTTTGAAGAGTAAAAACAAAATACTATAAACATATGAACGTGAGCATATTTCTTAACTGAAATAAGAGTCGTGAATCTATAACAATACACGTTGAATTGGAGAATTTAAAATCGTGATTTAAGGTTTTCATTATTTACGAAATCTAATTGCGCAATTAACTATTTAGACCAACTCCACAATTATTCATTACAACAAATTGTCACGGGTGATTGATTTTGACTGGGAATAGATCATCTGTCGATCAAATAGAACTTTTAAAATGTAAAATAATACTTTCGTAATTTCTTGCTTTCTTATCATTATTTGGGCAAAAAATTTCCAAATAAAAGTTTTTGAGCATTCAATTCTGCGTCTAAATCAACAAATAATATTAATATTGCATCTTTGTAACGGTAGAAAGTATTACCTCTGCAGAACTATAGATAAGAACAAATAATGACGTAACTAGATTGGAGCATAAATTATGATGTAAACTTTCTATAAAATCGATCTTTTTTCGAGTTGTTGATCGAGTAATAAACATGCTGCATAATATGTATAGTATCATAAACCTCTTTGCCATCTGTGCTTTGTACAAACCTTGTATATTATACAGTAAACAGATCAAGAACAGAATAATGCATTAGAGAAGACATTTACCAAAAGGGTTTGTAAGAATTTAAGGGCGTATCGAGTGGTTTCAGGTCACAAATACTTGACTTGCAGGGTACAGGTTGTTTCCTTAACATAGTCGTCTCGTCAAAAACGAAATTTTATCCATGACGACTGATTTTACTTCTATTTTTTGATATCTGTAAATTGCTAAGTATTTGCTTGAAATTAACTGCTACCATTTTAGCAGACCTGTAGTTTTTTTTTTGTGATGATAATTTTGGATTTTATTGTTTTATCTATGAACGCATTCGGAAATAAATTTGCTTTCCATCTTGTATATCAAAATTCATACACCGATTTACGTGACTTTTTTACTTACGTTACATTTAGAACGCAACTTCGGATTTTGTTAACTAAATTTTATTTCTGCAGTTATTTCGATCTAGTTATAATTATATCGATATTTTTTCGATTCTCCTCCGTAACGATGCTATATTAGTAAATAGAACGCAAATGGGCTCATTTTTATCTCAAAATCTTTTAAAGAATAAGATAGATAGATAGATTGTAAATTATAGACGCTCAACAACTAATGTCATCAGCGTCTGTGTGTGTATACAGAATCTGCCAGTCAAAGCGATTGGTACGAGCCCGGGTTCCTGGGAGCGCCAATTTCCAACAAACTTTGGACTTTGAAGAATAAGAGCTAGCTTGATAATAAAATTAGATTTTAATAATAAATACGACGAAAACTCAACATGCCGTTTCTCTTATTTGAACTGTATTAACGTAATGATTTTTCTGACTAGTATTTCGAATCTAAAGACCTATTTTGATGGTTATTTTGACCTAAATAAACTCTAAAAATAGAAAGACTTATACAATTCGATAGTTCAAATCAATTTTATTTATTTTAACTAGTGTTGTGCCGTATATCCGTAACCGTATCCGCGGATATCCGAGGTAGAAGAAAAATCCGTATCCGTATCCGTTAGTTTTTGGCGGATCTTTTACCTTATTAATTTTCAATTCATTGATGAAATTTTATATATTTAGGTGATTAGGTAACAATGAAAAACTGTTAAATTCCATTCAAATAATTTTTTATTTTTTTTAAATCGTATTTGGCACCTTTATATTGCAAACATTTATCGTAGTGAGTACCATACCAATAGTACATAACTCAAAGATACTAAAAAACTATCTTTATAATGAGATATTGCACATCGATATTTGGAAAGAGACAATCTGTTATGAGAGTTAACTCTTAAAGAGGTCAATAACAGATAGTCTCTTTCCAAAGGTCGATGTGCAATATTTACCGCCGCGTGCTCTATAAAGAAAGTTAAGATCCGTATCCGTATCCGCGGATCTTGAAACCAAATATCCGTATTCAGATCCGTATCCGCGGATATACATTTTTAACGATCCGGCACATCACTAATTTGAACAATTCGATAGTACTGAAAATGTTTCAGATATAGAGATAATGACATTAACACGTAAAAACAATTGGAAATTTAACAATAAATACAGCGACTTTGAAATGCCGTATCGTTGATAGATGTGTGCAGATTGCAGAATTAAAAGAAGTGCAAAAATCTAAACATAAATAAATACGAGTATTTTTTTGGTATTAGTGTCAAGATCGCTTGTTGATTTGACGAGCCGCTACTGACATTTAAAGAGCGTGTCGAGTGAATACTGTTTTTTTTGTGGTGTGACTGTGGTAACCCAACATGCACGGTTACCCTGTGATGCAAGTGGTGCAGTACCATGTGGGACCAGCACCTCCTCATCCCTTTCAACCAATACCGCCCCATCCACCAATCAGCCATCATGGTACGTGGGTCGTTTGGCGTTTCTTTCCAGAGTAATATTTGTGCTATATTTTTATAATAAAAATTTAGAAAACAAACGAATTTTTTGTTTCAACATTTTAATGCAACACTATGAATTTTGTTTTGGTGTAGGTGGAGGTGGCGCCTCGCACGGAGGAATAAGGAAATACGTGTTTTGGTGTTCGGCTTGCGGAGGAATGTCAACCCTGATCGGAGCTTTATTTCTTGCCGTGTATTTTATGCTGCGCACATATACTTCGACACTCAGCTATTTCGAAACCATCCCTACTTTTGTACCAGCAACTATGGTATTTATTAATATTTTCTATAAAAAAGCACAAAAAAATTGTAATTAAAAAAATTGGAATCTTCACCGTCGGGGGCAAGGGCGTAGATATTTTTTTTCAGGAGGGGTAAAGCAAAAAAATCAATATTTTAGTTTTATTAATATCACACAAGAAAGGAAGGTGTCAAGCATAATATTAATTCCCAAAACAATTTTACAAATTTTTTTTGAAGAAGTATGTATTTCTAAATTTTATTTTTTAACCAGGTACTTATTCGTATTATTAAGCTATTGCATAGCTTCTATCGCGGGCTTTGAGCGCGGCGACCGAATCAAGAAATTCCGTAACGAAAAAACCTAACACCCCCCACTCCGACCGGCACAGCGGTGCGGCGTTGACAGCCGTACATCGTCTAACGTCGTTTCAGTTCGGCAGACTTCGGCACGGTGTTTGTGTGCTCATAACTGCATAACTGCTCATAACTGATTCTATCTTTATTTGTGTATAAATGAATTTATATATAATACTGCTATAAAAATAACCTAAATTATTTAGGTTATGTGCAGAGAAAGTATATATGATATTATATCTATATAAATGTACATCGCGCGAAATTCTATGATCAAACTCTTAATATCGTTCTTTTTGTTCAAATTTTTTGAACGAATAATTGTTTTGGTGTGTAATTACACTATTTATACCTGATTATTTATACCTAGCTATTTTCGTTTTATAGAGAAGAAAAACTTAAAGACCTAAAAAGAATATGCAATAGCTTTACCGCGGCAGTCCCCGAGTGCCACACGTATTTTTTTTTATTTTTTTAATTATGATCCTGGGGGGTTAATTACCGTCTTTACTCCCCCGTCTACGCCCTTAGTAGGGGGATAAGACGCAGCCCCATTTTAACATTGCTTTGTTCATATGAAATGAGTTTATGTACAATAAAATAACAATCTTGATTTATACAAGCACTAAAAAATAGAAAATCAATATTTTATTCAGTGCGAACTGTAATAATAATAACGTATTTTTTCTTGTTATTTTTTCAGCTAATATTGACCGGTCTTTGTGTGATGAGTTTAGCAAGAAGAAAAAATCGATTCAGTTATTTGGTAAGAATTAAATACAATGCAATTTTTAGATAAAGACCCCGTCGTCTTTCTATCCGTCTATAAGTCTGTCAATCAACAAACCGCAGATGGATCTAGTTACGATACTAGTGTTTAACTCTCCAAAAATAGTATTTTTTTTTTTGGTTTTGACTGTCTTACTAGATGCAAGCACCAATGATTTATAACTAAGCCAAATTTCAAGTGGATAACATAATACGTAGTTCCTAAGGAAATTGATTGTAACATACAGACAGACATGCAACGAAGCCTGTGTTTGTACACCTTTTAAGGCACGGGATGATAAAAAATAATATTGCTTTTGCTAATATAGGTATTATTTTATTTCCAGATAAAAATGAGCGGAGTGTGTTGTCTGGTGTGCGCTTTAATTTGTGTTTTGGTAACAATTACCACGACCGTAATCCATATGAATCGTCTGCAAACGCTTCGAGAATGCGTTTATACCCAGAAGACTAGAACCTGCACGTGTTATTCCGTAGTCCTTCAAGCACACACTGATACCAGTGAGGGTAAAACAATTACATTGATGTTATTCCAAATTTTTCATAATGATCATTTCACCCGCACAGTGGCGGATCCAGGATTACGGCAAGGGGGGGGTCTTGAAAAATTTTTACTCCTTTTGCGGAGATTTCATGAAAAACATGAAAAGCTTTTTTTTATCGCGCAGTAAGATTTTAATTTGGGATTTTTGATTCTCTGGAAGGGGGGGGGTTGGACCCGAACCCCCCCCCGTGGATCCGCCACTGCACCCGCAGTTAAACTTAAGATGACTAGATCGCTTTCGTAAAGCAGTGTTTAAGAATTAAGAACAGTTGCTCTCCCAATTCTGTACTCAGTCTGTAATATACACTAATTGTTTCATAAATCTCACAGTGCAAATTTCGTAGTCATCAAATTGCTAAGTGGCTTCCAGGATATTTTCGAAGTAGTATTCAAGCTGTGTGCTAGTAAACTAATAGAACAAAACAAAGGGACACAAATAAAACAGAGGTATTTATAAAACTGCCATTTATTTTTTTGCAGATACCAAATTTGTATTTGATTCGACACCAGATTGTGAAGTTATACACGGCGCACTTTATTCATGTCTAAGGGCAATGTTCGGATTATCTGTAAGCGGAATTCTCGTATGCATATTTTCGTGTATGCTTATTTATCAGTTATTAAGGTATGTTAGCATTTTTGTCACATCACTTTGGAACAATCTTAATATTTTTTGACAATAATATTTTTTTTAAGTCATGAACGTAAGAAAATGTACTGGGAACAATTAGAACTCCGCTGCCGTTCACTGTATCAACATCAAACTACATCCGGAACAATAGCTGGATCTATGAGAGGACCTCCGGTGTCTCTGAGTACCGGAACTGCGTTTTGTAGCTGTTGTGAAGAATGTCGATATACGCCAATACAAACTTTACCTCATCAACTGTACCCATGGGACGCTCACGCTTTAGATAGGTCAGTTATAATCATATACATTAATACGCTAAGGTTTAAGATGTTTGCCTCCCTTTTTAGAAAAAACCACACAATTTCTCCACATAAATTATATATCATTTTACAGATAATTGCTTGCTCTACTGACATCGACAACTAAAAAATTTATTATTGCTTTTGTTTTTGTAAATTAATTAAACTCTGAACAACGTCTGCCATCTGACGGCGTAACGTTAACACTTCGATCTGTCATCTGACCATCATATTGTAAATACTGCATACTGCCATCTGACGGGCAACGCTGAACAACGCTTTTGCTACTTGCGCCTCTATATGACAATTTTAGTAAAATATTTCTTTTACAACAAAATGAAGAACGTTATAAGCAGTGTACAAAATTAGAAACGAATTGAATACCTGCTATCATATTTAAAAAATAATTTTGTAAAGTGATAATTATTATACTTATTTAGTGCGAATAATTCGCACAGGTTACGCTAGTAGAAATATAAAAAAGTTGAGATACACCCTTTTGGGTAGAATACATATTACAGTTGGTTTATAGTAATATTGTTGTACTTTTAAAGGTTTTGGACGCCTGGTCAAGTAGGTAATTTTTACTCCCCAAATCCTGGTGAAGAAATCGCCTCCGCGCAAACGGGAGTGTCTTCAGGAACAACCGTCAACAGCAACAATCCACGCGAGCGTGATTCAAGAAGCGGCGGTTGGAGTTGGAGACGACTTCCCTGGACCAGAGGCTGTCCCGACGTTCAAAGAAACGGAAGTACGATGAGTTATCCTGCAACAATTAGCAGTCCTGACAGTCAGTACGGATTTAGTTCAGCTCCCGTAGGCGGTGCAGTGACAAATGCAACTCCTACGGTGGAACAGTTGTCAAGTAGTGGCGGAGGATACAGTGTACTGACTGATAGGCCTGTTGGAGGAACGTATCTGTGGGGTCCGCCACCTCCATATTCGAATCCCGACTCTCCGGCACGTCGTGGAGTGTCTTCTCCAGCCAGGTATTGTGTGATACATCATATATATTAATACACTTAGGTTAAAGATGTTTGCCTCCCTTTTTAGAAAAAACCTCACAATTTCTCCACATAAATTATATTGCTTGCTCTACTGACATCGACAACTAAAACATTTATTATTGCTTTCGATTTTGTAAATTAATTAAAATACAGCAACGCTGAACAACGTCTGCCATCTGACGGCTTTAATTTTGAAACAACGTCAACACTTTGATCTGTCATCTGACCTTCATATTGTAATACAACAGACACAATACTGCATACTGTCATCTGACGGTTTTAATTTTGAAATAGCGAGCAACGCTGAACAACGTCACAGCAATGCTGCATGATGCCATCTGACGGCTTAGCTCAACGCTTTTGCTACTTGCGCCTCTATATGACAATTTTAGTCAAATATTTCTTCGATCTGTCATCTGAACTTCATATTGTAATACAACAAAAAGAAGAACGTTATAAGCAGTGTGCAAAATTAGAAACGAATTGAATACATGCAATCATATTTAAAAAATAATTTTGTAAAGTGATAATTATTATCTTATTTAGTGCGAATAATTCGCACAGGTCACACTAGTAATTCTTATTTTCAAATTAGGGCAAAAATTAACACGGCTCAAATCAAAGTCAATTATGACTCGTATGCGTTTAATTAAAGAAATAATATACTTGATGTTTTTGCAGATATCATCACGCTCATCATCATGTGCATCATCCACACTCGCATTCCACACACTGTCAACTCAGTGATGAAAACCAGTCACATTCCTCAGTTCCATCAGAATGTCAACATAGATTAAGAAATCGTTTGACAGTTGCCCATTTTACGACAAAAGACAACTATGAAAACACAACCGAACCTGAAATACATCAAATTTCGAATGATTCCAGTGAAAATACCGACAATTCCAATAGCGATAGAGTTTCAAACACACTACCGGTACGAAAAACTAAAAAAAGAATCGACATATCATCGGTCAAATCTGTTACAAACGGACAGAATTTTAGAGCAAATATTCAGAATGTGTTTAATGCTCAGAATTTTGATGAAAACTCGGAAGCAACAAATTCTGAAGAACACAGTTATCAAGAACCGACTTTAAAAGTGGATTCTAAATCTGTAGAAAGTAGTGGACAAAAATGCAGGTTTTTGCCGAGACTTCAAGGTGTGGAAAATCCAGCTTTTCAGAATCAAGAGAACAATCAACCACAACAACAATTGCAAAAAAATGCAGAAGCTACCGAATCGGAAGTATATTTTGCTGACGTCAGTAGTTGTTGTAATATATCAGTACGCAATGATGGCCAAGACTCGTCTTTATACGACGAGGCTGTTGAAACAGTTCAAAAACCTAGGCTCATGTCATTGCAGTGCATAACTAAGTCTGATAATGAAAACACAAATAAATTATTACAAAACTTTCAAGATAATATTGCTTCATCGTTGACCGTGACAGAAGATGAAGACTATTTAGCTCATAGAATGGGGAAGCGCCAGTTATCGACAAGAAGTCGATTACCGTTTCCGCTTCCAAGCTCCGATGACAATGAATTGACTATAAATTCCGACGCTTGCATTCAACTCATCCCCAAGGATATTTCGCAAAATAGCCTTTGCAGTAGCATACAAACGCCATTAACAGAAACTACAGATGATGCAGTATCACCTATTTCACAATCATTCCCGAATTCTGAGTGTTGTATGAATTTCTATCCCGAAAATTCCAATAACATAGATACGAAAAATCCTAAACATAGGACATTTTCAAACACAAACCTAGAAAATCAGTTTTTAGCACCGGATGCCCAATATGAAGTGATTCAACAGTCTAGTGGAAATCAGAATTATCAAAGACATTTCAACGAAGTTAGTTCAAGTGCTTGTAAAAATAACAATTCCGGTAGTAATTTAACGAATACAATTTCGGAACTCAGTAGTTTTTGCAATCAAAGTTTTGGTAATCAAAATTTTAATAATATTCAAAGTTTTTCGGGAAGCAGTAACGTAAATTTTAATAATACAAATAAAAATTTTCAAAGTGCGAATCAAAGCTTTAATAACTCTTTAATAAATCAAAATATTGGGAATAATAATCAAAGCTTTAACAGTTCAACTGCTTTCACTGCAGATGTAAATTATAATCAAAATACCACAAAGAATATTCCACCAAAAACATTGAACGTTAGTCAAAATAATTCACCTAGGAAAAATATAGGTTCGAATATATCGACGTTAATACAAAATTTGGGTAGTAATCCAGTAGGATTATTGTATGGTGAAGCCACCAGTGCGGAAGAAGAAGATGTTCAAGCCCAAACTTGCCATAGTGATGCCACAATGGACTCCGGATGGCAGAGTGGTTCTGAAAGACAAGACAGTGGCAGGGGTGATAGCTCTGAAGAAAGTGGGCAGCGGTCTGTAAACGTGTAAAAAACAATCATTAAGTTGTGATAAAATATTTAGTACCTAGATAAATTATCAGACAATTATTTTCTGTTCATAGCTCTGAAACTTTAAATATCTTCATTAAAAAATGTAATAAATTAAGCCACATTAAGTCTTCTTTGTTTCCTCAACACCGTTTAATCAAGAATCGCACAAGGCAAGGTTTTGATTTTACGCCTTCGAAAATTCTTTGTTCAAATAAAATACCTACTCATGTTATCATTATTTATATGATATTAACATCACTGATATAATTTGATATCATTATCAACATTTACACGAGATTCACAAACACAATTAGGTACTGCACAACACATATCACGCTTATTCTTCGATTTTTCAATGACGTGTGTAACTTTTATAATTATTGTAAACAATAAATATTTGCAAAAATACGTAGCGCGTAGCTTTGCTATATGAAACGCTCCCTCAAAGGATAGTTCACTAAAATGCTGAGTAGATGTCTCATCGTTAAAATAAAATTCCAATATCAGAGTGTACAATTTTGCCTGTAGATGCAAATGTCACAGTTTCATGTAAAAAATGCAAGTGTGAAACTTGCTTTACAAAGTTTGGTAAATTATGGTACATTTATGTTATTCAGTTACGCTTTTTATGTAAGTTGGTAGTAAAGGACAGTGACTAAATTATTTTTTAAACTATAAGTTAACGAGTTTTTACTTGACTGGCGCAGCGTTCAACAGATTTTTTTCTTTGACATGTTTTCTTCAATAATTTCCTTTGAGTGTTGTGTTCATGTGTGTTTCTAACAAGCAATTAGCTATTGCGCATTTTTTGAGGTACTTATACTGTATGAAAATAATTTTGAAGGGAAAAAAATAAGACATTAGTTAGTTGAGACATATAATTATGTTGTGTGTTTGTGCAAATCTACATTGTGAAATGTGAATATTATCGTGTTATTTAAGATCTCGAGTGCCAAAAAGGACCTGACATATTATTTCCCACATGGTATGTAATTATTTATACATTTATATTATTAATTTCCGTAAAATGATTTGCTGAAAAAGAAAAATTTAACTAATAATTCTATCTAACTTGTATCGCCTTATTAGTTGAATTTTTCTAGGAGTACCTACTTATGCTAATTTTTTAACTTCTCAGTGAAGTTATTGTAATTAATCCGAAAATCTACATAAAAAATTTTAAGAAATTTTATGTTTCAAGGTTATAATATTTTTACCCGTCGGTTAGAAATATCCTTCATGTTCAAAATCTATATATTCATGTTGCAAGTTAAGATTTAAGAAGTTACTTTGAAGTGCTGAATATATTTGATGCTTCATTTTTTTAAGCACTTTAGTAAGTGTTCGATGCTTTTAAGCATTTTTGAAAATGAAAGTGCTTGATGTTGGGTGCTTCGAGCACTTCGATTCAGTGCTCGATGCTTCGAGCACTTATGTTGAGTGATTTGGCGAAACGTCGTCAGTTTGATCTGAAAGAAATTGTATCAAAATCGGATCAGCCGTTTTTTTTTAAACCAGACTGCAAAAAAGTGTATTTTAGTTTTTTTTTAAAAGATGTCCCGGATCTAATTTGTTAAGATCATACCGGGAAGTTGGTTGTTTGGACCTCAGGGGTCGCACTTGCAGAGTCCTAATATACCTACGGCTCGTCTAAAGGCTTGTTTTTGTTTTATCAATATGTATGTTACAGTTAATACAAGAAAGTAGTTTATTCGCGAATTAACCGGCTAATACCCGAATTAACCAACGTCAAGGATTGGTTAATTCGGGTAATTAGCCGATTAATTCGCGAATTAACTACTTTCTCGTATTAACCGTACTATGTAGATGGACCGAGATTATTGTGTTGTTTTATAACTGTTACAAAGAAACCAAGACGTAAAAATGCAACTACAAATTTTAAAAGTAAGGTAGGTAAGTGATATTATTATGTAATGCTTGTTTTACAATAATCCCCTTTTCCAAAGGTCTTACTCTTTTAGAATGATGAAGAAAAAAGTTTGTTACCATGATATGAATTTAACACTGAAAAGTGCAAGAAAAATACTTTTGAAATGTTTTAGTTCCTTGTCAAATTATTGAAATATCTTGATAGATAATATTATTACCTCAAAATTAATAAATAAAAATTGAAGTCGTTTACACATATTATATAAAATCTTTCGAAATATGGTTTTATCATTTAGAATTCCCAAAAAGTAAAACGCTTCTTTATGTCAACAAAGTTTTGAACTTCCCGCGATTTTATCATGTGTGCGTTCAGCAGAACACACGGAGCCAGCTAATTATTTATCTATGATTATTACGCAGTTTATTTTTATTCGAAGTATTAATGTAAATATTAAAAGTAGAAATATATTAGTCAAAATATATAAGTAAATAAATAAAAAAAATATGAGCCGTTGAATGCCTTTCAGCCTGTGTTAACAAAAAAAAAGACTTATTAAGAATCTAGTGTATAAGTGCTAACTGCTACCAAACTTTTGAACGAGCACATTTGACCATAGATGACAGAACAGCTGTCAGAAAGGTTAAAATTTGTTGGACGTTTTGGCTAATTTTGATTTTTTGCAAATTTAATGTGTTAAATTAAGTTGCTACAGATATATAATACCATTATTTATTATATTTTTGTTTAATCTGATGATTAATGAACACTACAAGAAGTGAATTAGGCCTGATAATAAAATGTGAAGATAATATTCGTGAACATAAGTGATTTTATACGTCAAGGCACGATTGTATTATTAAACATTGCGATAATATTTCTTCAAAAATGTCTGAAAAGGCCGTCGTCTCGTCAAATCACCAGCCTTTGGTGAAAATTGGACATTATACATTAGGGGCAACTTTAGGTGTCGGTACATTTGGTAAAGTGAAAATTGGAGAACATCAGCTAACCAAACATAAAGTGGCCGTCAAGATATTGAATCGTCAAAAAATCAAAAGCTTGGATGTCGTCGGGAAAATTCGTCGTGAAATTCAAAATTTGAAATTGTTCAGGCATCCGCATATTATAAAATTGTATCAAGTAATTAGTACTCCAACAGATATTTTTATGATAATGGAATATGTTTCAGGGGGAGAATTATTTGATTACATTGTAAAACACGGCAAACTGCAAGAACACGAGGCTCGTAGATTTTTTCAGCAAATTATTTCAGGCGTCGATTACTGCCATCGACATATGATTGTCCATCGTGATTTAAAACCGGAAAATCTGCTTCTCGATCATAACATGCACGTGAAAATAGCAGATTTTGGTTTGTCGAACATGATGCAAGACGGCGAGTTCCTACGCACGAGTTGCGGCTCACCGAATTATGCAGCTCCGGAAGTCATATCGGGTAAATTGTACGCCGGACCCGAAGTGGATATCTGGTCGTGCGGCGTAATCCTGTACGCTTTATTGTGCGGCACTTTGCCGTTCGATGACGAGCACGTACCGACCCTGTTCCGAAAAATTAAGTCGGGAATATTCCCGATTCCCGAATATTTAAACAAATCCGTCGTTAGTCTGTTATGTCAGATGTTGCAAATCGATCCGATGAAACGGGCAACGATCGAAGACATAAAGAAGCACGAATGGTTCCAGAAAGAATGTCCCGCTTACCTGTTTCCGTCTCCTGTCGAACAAGACTCCTCGGTTATCGACACTGACGCCGTCGCGGAGGTCTGCGATAAGTTCGGAGTTAAAGAGAACGAGGTTCACAGCGCCCTCCTCAGCGGAGATCCTCACGATCAGTTGGCGATCGCTTATCATCTAATCATCGACAATAAACGCATCGCGGACGAAGCGGCCAAAGCGGAAATAAAGGACTTTTATGTGGCCGGAAGTCCACCGCCGGTAAATTTCAGTCCGAGTGAATTTAATCAGAGTCCGATTCGACCTCATCCGGAGAGAATCGCTCCGTTAAGAGAGAGAGTGATCGACAGAAATCGCGGTACTCCGGTCAAACGCGCGAAGTGGCACCTGGGAATTAGGTCACAGAGCAAACCGAACGACATTATGATGGAAGTTTATAGGGCGATGAAAGCACTCGATTTCGAATGGAAAGTCATAAACCCGTACCACGTTCGAGTCAGAAATTTAAATAAACTAACTGGCCGACATGTAAAAATGTCACTTCAACTGTATCAGGTCGGTATTCTCAACTATTTTTATAGTCGAAGCTGTGAATTAATATTCGAATGGTAGAGCTGCCCAACCTCTCATTTTTAATATTGTGTATATACAGGGTGTCCCATTAAGAATGGAACATAGAACAACCGCAGATTCTCCAATTCAAAATAAAACGATTAAGCGAAATATGCTTAGATAAAATGTTACTCGTTTCCGAAATACGGGGTGTTGAAGTTGAAAACTGAAAAATTATTAATGTCCATAATTTTTTTAATACACCGTATAATTTTACTCAAATCGGCACACTTGTTAAATATCATAAAATGCACCTAACAATAAAAAAATTAGTTCAGTACGCTCTACCAGTGGCGTACGGCAGGAGTAAGTAATGCTTGTACCCCTTCTAAATGTATCTATAATTTTAATTTTTTTGATATTTTCTAAGTCAATAATGTACACTTGTTAGTTTGTTGTAATTTGTAAAGTCATTGGTTTTCGAGATATTCGCAGTTTTTTTAAGACAAAATTGTAAAAATGAATATTATTAATAATAATACAAATAAAAAGTACATGTCTATCTATCTTTAACTGCGAATATCTGGAAAACCAATGACTTTACAACAAACTAACAAGTGTACATTATTCACTTAGAAAATATCAAAAAAATTAAAATTATAGTCACAATTAAAATTTAGACAGCGGCGTAACATTTAGAAGGGATACAAGCATTACTTACTCCTGCCGTACGCCACTGGTAGAGCGTACTGAACTAATTTTGTTATTGTTAGGTGCATTTTATGATATTTAACAAGTGTGCCGATTTGAGTAAAATTATACGGTGTATTAAAAAAATTATGGACATTAATAATTTTTCAGTTTTCAACTTCAACACCCCGTATTTCGGAAACGAGTAACATTTTATCTAAGCATATTTCGCTTAAGGAAGTACCCTCGGTACGCAGTAAGTCAAAGAATTTCAGTCTTCTACTTGAGTAACGTAGTATATAATTTGGCAACACCACATGCCTTGCCATAGTTACAAGTGCTTATGTACGCAGCATAAGTCAGCACGCGGTGTCAAATTCGCATTAATTTATGAAAATGCTTTTCTTTATTCCTGTCATTTCGGAAATAATAATATACTATCATTTTTTTGGAACACTATGCTTTTAGCATTTACTCAATTTACGTATGTTTTTACGATATCAAAACTGCTGCAGTTTCGTAACTTACCTTTAAATGACGCGCCACAAACTATAATATTGCGGTGTTGTCATGTTTATGAATTGCTAAAAAGCTCGGCTTTGTTTTAGTTATTTCTATTAACATAAGCAAGCTTTATACGTTTTGGAAAAAGAAAAATGTTCATAGAATATTCGTTTATATTTCCTGAAAATTTTATCAAAATCTGTTTGTCAATTCCAACGTAATAAATGATGGAGTGCGTCAAAATCACAGATTTCCATAAGACTCCATGTTAAGTGCAGCGAAATAAAATTATCAATATCTTTTTTCAAAGTCAACCAAAGATCACAAAAATTTAACTGAGTCATTTTTGAAAAGGTTTTGACATATTTGCAAATTTTCGTAATTTTCTGTTTGTTAATTCATTTATCGAGGGTACTTCCTTAATCGTTTTATTTTGAATTGGAGAATCTGCGGTTGTTCTATGTCCCATTCTTAATGGGACACCCTGTATATCAGTTCGTATACCGTTTTATACGCTGTTTACTACTCAAATGAGAATTTGGAAACTCCAGCATTCAGTCTATAGCCTTATTCGTACATTTGGCAGAAGTTCGGTCGAAGTTGAGACTCGTCGTCTAGTTGCCTTGTCATTCCAGTCGCCTAATCACAAAATTGGTTTGCGTCCATACCTTTCGCTCAAGATGGTTTCTGCGATGCCACCGTCTATTTGACCAGGTGTTTTTTTTTTTGTTGCAGGTGGACTACAAAAGTTATTTATTGGATTTCAAGTCATTGAGTAATGACGAGAGTTCCGATTCAACTGGGAATCCTATACCTTCTCAGCCTATAGCATTGTCCGGGACTGAAACATCCAAATCTCTGTCGGGCCATCATACAATGGAATTTTTCGAAATGTGTGCAGCTTTAATTATACAGTTAGCGCGCTAGCTGTTGTACGCCATATTGCTATATTTAGAGGGTTTTTTGTATAGTATTGATTATGACTTTCGGTTTAGCGACAAAACCATAAAATAGACATAGGTACAATGTGCCCCTTTTATCTAATAATTTCTATTTTTACCTGTTATTATACATTATTAGATGTGGCACATATGAAATATATGGTAGAGGTACAGGACTAAAGAAATAATGGAAGTCCCTCCTCTTTATTAATCTCAGCTCAATACACATCTAAATATTGTTGTAGAAATGTTTCAATCTCATGAGGCTGGTTTTGCCTCTAGGATTCTCTGTGACGCTGAATTTTGTGAGGGTTTGTATGCGTTGGCTTCACACGATGCATATTGTGGGGGACTTTCATGCCACAATTGTAGGCGGGCAGCGCTGACAAATTCTGTAATCTTGGACGGGAGTGGGGATGTTCTTGACTCGCTTATCTATAGGTGCTGTGTGTACAGGGTGTCGCATTACTACTTACCATAATTTTATTATTTTTTCGTATGCGGAAGATTACAAGAATCGAAAAATGGTGGTTGTTTTTTGGAAAGAGGCGCGCGTCATCGCTAGAGTCGCCAGTGGCGTCTCGTTAGATTAAAGTAGTCTATTATTGAGTACATTAATAAATATTTTATGTATATGTAATTATGTCATAATGTCCATTCGTTTGCAGATTGCATTGTATGATTTTTAAAAATGGAAAATAAGATAAAAATAAGAATGCATAATTTAAAATATAAAAAGAAATTGTAAATAATGTTTTAATATATTGATAGTTGTATTAATACCATTGGTAATGCTTATGTTTATTTGGTAAATTAATTATGAACAATTAAATTGCTATTTCAGAATGTTCCTTTTGTTTTCCAACAAATCCTATGTCCACGTGAGGGATATACAGACCTTTGGAAGCCTCATTTCCTTTAGTTTCACATTTAAAAAAAGACGGATTGCACTCCGGGAGTGCCGGCAGAAGTGAAAACTTGAATATTAACGCCTTGCGAATTTTCGATCAGGTCACGTGTCCTGACGCGAGTTTAACATTTTTTATCCCATGTCTATGTTAAACGACCAAAGCGCAGAAAAGTTTGAACTAATAACTTCCAAGAAATTCCGTCTGATGTCGCCAAAACACAACTTATAGTGTAGTTAAAAACCATTCGATTGCATAGAGTCCCAAAAAAAATATAAACCTTGCACATTAATACAATGGATTTCATTTAGGGCATGCCACAAAAGTTTTCGTCTTACGAATTTTCGATCAGGTCACGTATCCCTGACGCGAGTTTAACATTTTTTACCCATTACAATAAAAGTGTACAACGCCGCTAAAGAAGTTTTCACTTCAAAAATACTTACCGCGTCCACCCTTGTGGGGGTAAATTAACAAAAAGTAGAGCCCCGGTTCGGCTTTGCCCGAATTTATAGATTGCGACTGTTTTTTCATTGACTTAAATTCGTCTCCACGAAAAACGCTCTTATTTTAACGCGATAATATATAGCCTATGTTCATCCTGAAGGTCCGTTCTTAATATTGGTGAAACATTTTTTGAAATCGGATGAGTAGTTTTGGAGATTATCTCGTACATCCAAACTTACGAACTTTACCTCTTTATGAGTATAGATTGAGATTGTTTATATGGAGTGCTAATTATAAACCGACAGGAAAGAGAAGGCCATAAACGCGATATATGTATGTCTCTTTCTGGCCCGTCTTGTTGAACAAAGACGGAATGGCGACCGCAATTAACGCTATCTCTTTCTGTCATTTCGTTCGCACAACTTGACCACTCCATATTATCTCACCCTCATTTGAACTATTCGATGGTCAGTTTTTAGGTAACAGGCAAACAGAAAAGAAAAACACAATATTTTATATATTTTTTATTTTTTACATTTCGTTACGTCAAAGTAAGAAGTGTGCGTTTTGGCAGTATTCGTTTTTATTTAAAAAAAAATCAACTTATTCATGCGTTATAAATAACATTATATTTACAAGGGTACTAAATTATAAACACATGTATAAGATTTTTTTTATATTACGTGAGTGTATATGAAACGATTTTTCGAGCCAATTCTCGAAAATTTGTCATTTATGAGATTTTTAAAAATAGTTATATCTATTTTTTTCATTTTTCACTTTGAACTTCTATGATATGGTTTCATTTATATAATAATCTGGACAGTGGCTTTTTTCCCAATAAAATTTCATTAATGACTTGAAATATCTTTTCGGGAATTAGCTTTCATAGGCCTATGTCGGTATTTTGTTAATCGTACAACAAAACATGGTTTATTTTTTTACACTGATTCTAGTAATTACAGTTTTTTTTTACTTGGTAACATATCAAACCTTTCGTCTTTGTTGATGTTTTGAGATATGGCCGGACTAACGCAAAAACACCCATAATTATATATTACATATCGTGTCCATCGAGATAATAAAAATTAAAAAATCGCAGGATTGTGGACAAATATTAGATTTATTAATTGTACGACGTTTCGTCTATAGATTTAGACTTAGAAAATTCGAAACAATAATTATTGTTTCGAATTTTCACATTTGTACTTGAAAAAGTCTAAATCTATAGACGAAACGTCGTACAATTAATAAATCTAATATTTGTCCACAATCCTGCGATTTTTTATTTACCCATAACTATAATACAAGTAGGTAAATAACGACATATGTTTTATTAGAACGAACGACATAATATCCCTGGTAAGTACCTTTTACTGTAGTTACGGACATTAAATAACTACCTTAGTTTTTCATTACAGTACTAGTGCGTAATGTGTTACTTTATATGCCTGCATACATGCATGAAACGGATCGATTTTATATAGACTTGACGTACAAAAATTATTAAAAAAAATCTGTTTAAAAATACAATATTGGATTTTATAAATCAGATTATTTATTCTGAACCCAAAGGAATGGTGAGACCTCTGGTGAGAAATGCGCCGAACTGTTCTAAGGGCGGTTTTTGACAGGTAAACTATGGAGGCATAAGATAAACATTGATTTAGAAAAGCATGATGGAGGCTAAGTTAGCTTCCATCATGCTTTTCTAAATCAATGTTTACCTGTCAAAAAGCCCTCTTAGGACAGTTCGGCGCATTTTTCATCAGAGGTCTCACTATTTGGGTTTCGAATATTCAAGCTTTATAAGCTGTTTTAAGGTTTAGTTACCAAGTAAAATGTTTCTTCTCTACTAATAATTATGATAGCAATTTATTTTCTTTTTTGGATATTAGGACTTAAAACATTTCTTTATAATAAATTTTATTTAGTAAAATGTTCATTTTCAGTTTATATAGTGTAGGTACATGGAATTATACTATTCTGGCAAGTTTCTTTCTGAATCTGAAGGAATATTATACTTTAAATTTTATATACACAAATTGTTTTATATATTTATTTTTTTGTCTACCCGATTTCATAAGTGTGTAGGTTAATACCGTTATAATAATTTAGTAATACGTTTTCTTTTTAATACAGGAACGAAAAATCAAGCTTTTAATAATAACAAATTCATATTTTAATGAACCGGAAAAAAATGTTTTGACATTTTTATAACCGTTAAATGATATTTTTGTGGGATTTACGTGGCATATTTTTTATCTTCCATTAGATTGATATCTGTTGGCCTAACACTTGAAGATGTCAATTTATTGATTCTACAATATGTTCATTATATTATATTATAGACTAGCAGCCCTAATTTTGTTGGGTAATGTAATTTTTACACCTCCTTTTGACTCCATTATAGGGATTGAATTAAAAAAAAAACGCTGAAACAAGGGTTTTTTTATTTTTAACGAAGAGTGCGTATTTAGAATTCAATGTTTCTCATTTGAACGATTTTTGAAATATGGCCATTTTATCAGAAACCTTTACACCCCCTTAGGATGCGAATTTCAAAAAATCCCTTCTTAGCGGGTGCTTACGTCATAAAAGGAACCTACTGTCAACATTTCAAGTTTATAGCTCAAGCGGTTTGATCTGGGCGTTGATGAATCAGTCAGGACAAACGATTTTATATACAGATTGTATCAAATCAAAACGGTCCATAGAACATTATGTGTGTAAGACAGAGACGATATTATATAAAGCACAAAAGCAGTAAGTAAGAATGAGATAAATGATCGCTAATAGTTACTGTGGTTATACAGTCTGATAGTATCGTCTTTGCTTTCTACAGTAAAAATCACAATTTTATCAAATGTCAGTATTCACTAGTGAAATTATTGATAAAATGGCTATTTATTATAATCGATTAGGATATTGTGTGGCAGAACGTGGAGGTAAAAGTATTGTTAAAACTTTTGTACCAGATATAAATAATAATACGAATTAATATTACGGTTTAGTTGTTTTAATTGATAAATTGGTAAAAAGATTTACAGTGTACGTAATTATTTATTTACGTAACCACAGTAACTATTAGCGATCATTTATCTCATTCTTACTTACTGCTTTAGTGCTTTATATAATATCGTCTCTGTCTTACACACAGAATGTTCTATGAACCGTTTTGATTTGATACAATCTGTATATTATAGAGATTGAAGAATCATGGCAATTCGATTTTTACTCAAAACTTTTTCTCAACTTAGCAGAAATAGCGCATATGATGCACGCGATATATATTGCGAATATTTTTTTTTATTTTGCACATACCGCTGTCTACTAGCGGATGTGCTCTATTATCGCTTTGCGCGTCACGGCTGAGTTTTGTTCATACAAGAAGTTATATCTAGATATATTAGATCCAGTTTTACAGCCACTTTTTATATTTATTTAGGTTGTAGTTTAATTGAATCGAATTATTATTTGAATGCAAGAACGTCATAAGTTTGATTTAATTATTACTCCATAAGTTCCTCGTTTTCCAGAAAGGAACTGCGAGGCTACCTACTTCTAATTCGGGAAAGCGTAGCGGCGGATTTATTTTTTATAATTTCTATAATTAAAAATTCATTAATTTCATATACATTTATTTTGATAACTTATTAGTTACTTTTTACCTAAAAAAAAAATTCGGAGAATTTTTTTCATTCTAAGTTTGTTGGCTCAATAATTGTTACGTGTTATATTGGGTGTGTTCCGAAATATAACCCAGTATACTGGCCTGTGCTAATGACGTCATGAATCTGACGCCATAATTGTACTGGTCTGCCTCCTGTTCTAAATTTCACTTTTTTTTGGGAATATGCTTTGTTATATTAAACAAATAAAGTTTACGAAAATAAATCCCACAAAAATGTCTAAAATATATTAATTAAGCGTCTCACTCAAATACTAGAGACTGCACTGACTGTTAAAGGCGAAAATATATTTATACCATACTTAATATTTCCACCTTAAATATATAGTTATTTATATACTAATTTTTGGGGTTATCTTTATTTTGATTATGCATGTTTTTCATTTCCTATCACGACTTTACAAAAATATTTAATTTTCCCGCTGCACGCATTTTGGTATAACTAAGTTGTAGATATTGTGATTTCTTCAATTGAATTGATTTCAGCGATTGCCGATAACTGTGTTGAAATGAAATGAAAATACATAATTCCCAAGTATAAGAAAAAGTTTCTGTTAAAAAAAATTGGTTGTCTGTAAAGTCGGCTTACGGACGATAGTTTTACGTGATAACGTATTCCGCTCGAATATCATATTTAATAATAAATCGGAACGTGACACATTTCGGAACGTGACACTTTTTCGTTCATGCAGCCGGTGATTCATCAATTTATAAGACGTTATCACGTCAAAAACATCTTTACACTTTATTTATGTTGCTTTTACTTATAAAATTTTATACGAGAACCGAATAATATATTTTGACGTGATAACGTCTTATAAATTGATGAATCACCAATATTATAAATTGATAAAACACCGGCTGCATGTACGAAAAAGTGTAACGCGTAACGCATAACGCGTAACGTTCCGCCTGACCCTGTGCGTGCTTTTTGCTAATTTCTCGCTCAATTTAAATCAGATCGGTTTGAAACCAGTCTTAAACGAAAGAGGAGAACATTTTACATAGATTTCGTATAACAGAATTTGCCTAAACAGTTTTTTTATACAAATTTATATAGAAAAATATTTTATACAAATTTATATAGAAAAATAGCTGTATAAATGCAATGTTGTCTAATGCATGGCGCGACGCGGTCGGTTGTCTTTGTTTGCCGTACATGGAAATTAGAAGCAAACGTATGTCTTGTCTTAACATGAAAACGGCTGCATTTCTAATGTTTAATTCAATTTTTTGACATTAGTATATTGTGAAATGCAAAGCCTTCTAAGTTAAGTATTGGAATAACTAATTATTATTAGAACATAATACTTTGTAAGTTGCAAACGTCACTTTTGACATTTCTTATCATTCCGACACCAAGGATAAGCGGATTGAAACCAAATTTTGGGAGGTTTAGGTTATGTATTACGGAATACGTTATCACGTAAAACTATCGTCCGTAAACCGACTTTAGAGACAACCAATTTTTTTTTTTTGGGTATGTAAGTCATTCAAGAATTGCAAGGCGCGAAATTCATGTAATATACAATTTGACGTTTGGTAACAACGAATTTTTGACGACCACATATATGAGTTTTTTTATATGCAATTATATGTAGCAAATTTTATCTGAATGCCTTTTTGTAACGTTGCTTTAGTAAAACTCTACGATATTAAGTTTTTGGCATCTATTTTTTGAGATCAAACAACTTCAACTATTTTCCAATGAAAAGTTTGGTTGTAACACATAAATCAAGTCGCAGGGCTGTCCAGTATCCAGAGAGCAACGTGAAACGATTTGCGCGCTGTTTTAGTTCAGAAACCACACGCAGAGGGTTCGAATAATTTTATCGAAATGTTTTCTATAAAGGCCCGAATTACAGTTGAGGTAGTACAATAGGCCCTTTATTGTATAAATCAGTTCGTGTTATCTATATGTTACGGTTAATACAAGAAAGTAGTTAATTCGCGAATTAATCGGCTAATTACCCGAATTAACCAATCCTTGACGTTGGTAAATTTGGGTATTAGCCGGTTAATTCGCGAATAAACTACTTTCTTGTATTAACCGTAACATATATACTTTAAACCTTTACCATTCGTGCAATCATTTAACTTTAGGAATTCGTCTTTCTATAAAATTTGAACACAGTTATCGTTAACTGTTAATTTGGGATCATTTTAATCGAAATCCTAAATCAGATTTTATAATTTTACTATTAGGCACAACGTATCACATATTAAATGGTGATAGTTTTAATTTAATATTTTTGAAGCAAATTTTCAGACTGTTTAAAAAACCGGCGCCCACTATACCAGCACGGACTAGAAAAGTCTGTTCGTAAAAAGATACCGGTGTTATTTCTTTAGATCAGCACCTGCAACCAGCAACGACTGCGTCAGTCGGTCGCTTCCAATTTCTGTTTAGCCGTGCTGGACCGATCTAGTGTACTAGTTATGTTTTGTTTTCATCAATAGAGCGAACCCAAAACCATCCTCTTCGCACAAAATCGTCAAAATAAAAAAATTCTTTCGTCGAACTGCCACGTCCGCACACTGCAAAAATGTCTGCTGCACACGACACTTGCTGGTCCGTGCAGGTATAGTGTGTGCGGTCTTCAAGGATAAATATTATAGGAGAGGTGCTAAATATGACATTCTTATGTCTTTTTCCGAAAGGACAGGGTTGAGTTAAAGTCTCAAAATTTTGTATGTATTGAAGTTTTAACGCAAATATTTAAAAACTAAAGAGGTTATTTCATTTAGCTGAAGCTTATCTAATTATCCTACTTTATATTATTTAATGTCATTATTAAAATTACTGGCAAATTCGTCGCAAAATAATACGTGTTTTTCTATACATATATTGTGTTATTTTTTGGGAACAATTTATATATACTATTACAATTAGAAATGACAATAATTTATTACAACCAACAGCGGACATTTAAATATTTTGCGATGAATTTGCTCATTTTTATTATATTCTCATAAAAAACTTATGTTCTATATTTATTCATTTTATAACAACTGCAATGTTGAGAAAAAT
The DNA here is from genome assembly GCA_963575645.1 of Xanthostigma xanthostigma. NCBI lineage: Eukaryota > Metazoa > Arthropoda > Insecta > Raphidioptera > Raphidiidae > Xanthostigma > Xanthostigma xanthostigma. Next base: position 527,063 of record OY754472.1, read on the forward strand.
AATTAAACTAAATACTACTTACTACCGTTTCCAAAATTTGACAATTTACCAAATTATTTTTCTCAAAATTACTATTATATTTTATCTTTAATTTGGCGTTATTTTAGAATTTTTCAAATTAATTTTAGCTACAGATCCAGAAAGAAATTTTTCAAATATGTTTAATTATGATAATGTGGAGTTCTATATAGGCATTATATAGATATTTTTCGAATTATTAACTAATCGACACGAAAAATACTGTATTTAAAAAAATAAACACGTATTTTCATTATTTCTCTAACGAATATATACAAAATTTGGGCCATACATTTTTCAGTTTTAGTGTTTCAATATTTTCGAATCCTTGCCATTTTTATTTTGATTGAGAAGTATTTTCTAAAAACCAATCAGCGACATTGATGACATATTTGGACCAATAACAGCACGGCCCTGGTTTATTATCAATAGCGACAGTTCGAGAACAAGACATTTAAAAAAGCTAAATGTCTCGATGGATCGTTTTCATATTGCTGGGCCAATGGTATAGGGAATGGAGCACTAGGCACCGAGTCAGGAATGGCGCAGAAATTCGATTACTAAATTGAAAAAAAAAATGGCAACTGATGGTATTACATATCTACCCCAATAAAAATTCAAGGACAGGTATATTGAATCGCTATAACTGCTATTACCATATGGCTCAATCTGTATAGCGTTGTAGGTACATAAGATTATTTACTTACGTTTTACACGATGATAGAACGGTTGATATATAATATTATGGTGAACAATGATGACACTGGTGGTAATGCAAACATGATGATTGTTGGGTATTACAATGGTGGTGCAATTGATGATGATACTGGATAAATGTGCAATGACAGATATAACGCTGATGATGATGATGATGATGGTATACTATGATGACGAGAGAGTTGATGACGATGTAGTTGACGACATTCGATGATAGTGATGATGACGATACAGGAAAGGCTATTCGTCCATTAATGGTTTTTGTGATTTGGACGAGTCAAGTTCGCGTCATCCAACTCTAAGCCATCGATCTATTGAATATTCTAGAGCAGCGAGCCATCTGGAAATTAAAACGGCCAATCTTAGTTCTGGTATCAATTTGTTCGATTAAACAGCGAGGAAAACAAACAAGGAGATTTAAATTCTATATTAGATAATTGGAGAAATCAGTGGTGTTGTCGAGCCGGAACGGTCCGGAACGTCGTTCCGGTACTTCCTTTTTGGAAAGGAACGCGTTCCGGAACAAGATGATTTCTGAAGATGATTTCTGATAACGAGAATTCCAAACAATGAAAAAAATAGTGTAAATCTTACTTTAGGATTTTATTAACGTAATTTGTTTTTTTTTTCTCAAATCGACATAACAATTGAAAAAATTTGTAACAATGTGCCAACAAATAGAAAAATTCCAAACAATGAAAAAAATAATGTTAATGTATTTCAGTTACAGCTTTTTACCTCTTTTCACCCCCCCCCCCCGTCGTCAAATTTGGGAGCGTTCCGGTAAAAAAAAAATTAGCACAACACCACTGGGAGAAATATTACATTTAAAACTAAACTATTTTCGTACCGTTTTCTATCCAAATCAGATTCTGTGTAGAAGAATAAATGTCTTTGGCTGGGATCAGGAGGTATTACTTCAAATGCGTGCTTCTTTCCACCAGGTGTGGCCTGCTGGACGCGATAACCATGAAGACAGGTCATTCCTAAAAATAAATCTTTTATAGGTACTGTTTCGGTCAGATGCATTTTGTGCATCCTTTGACTAACATGTGTTCAGTGCAAATATTAATTATTCATAATATGTTTGAACGTAATGGATAGATAAACGGAATTTAATGCATTCGATATTAATTTGTTTACGAAAATAAGAATACTATTTTGCTCTACTGTCTTCATTAATGTGGACCTAGGAGAAAAACAATCTAAATTGATTCTTCAATTCCTGTGTAAATATTTACATTGGAAAAATAACCGCGCTAAAGATAGATTTTGAAACAGTATTGAATCATGTAACATTTTTAACACTTGAGAAAACATTTGCATCCGAAATTACGTTGAATCCAATTTAAAAGCGGTTTCAATCGTTAGATGTGCGCTTTATGTTTGCTTGTAACGGATAAGCTAAACTGGGGTTTCCCTGTAAAGCTGGCTGTACACGGACTGCTTCAAGCAGCGACGAACTTCAAAGAGGTAGTCAAAAAATCAACATGGGTATCATTTTCAAGGTTTAATGTCATCAATTATGAAATTTATTAGGGGAGGTCTGCGTCGAGATAATAATAATTGCATCCGTGTTTCGTCTCAATCGCGAGCGAAGGCGCGGGTAACTGCTAGTGTTTAGTACGGTGTGAAATAAATGATAGATAGATAGATCGAAGTTTATTCATTAAATACCAAAAAATTGGCGTAGAATAAGTCAATACATATACAAAAAATACATAGAAATTAAATAATGCTAATATCGTAGTAGTCTTTAGTTGTGTAAGGACATTTAATTACCAAGATGTTTTTGAGTTCACTTCTTAATTTTTTTGCTGACAAATTTTTTAGTCTGCAGGATAAATGATTATAAAGATTAATACTTTGTATTACACAATTTTTTTGAACTAACGTGAGTTTTGTTCTTGGTGGACGCAAAAGGAATGCAGACTGACCTCTGGTGTTAAAATTATGATCGATTTCATATTTAGAAAAAAAACTGTAGTTTTTTTTGACAAACATGACTGACTCCAAAATGTATATACTAGACAATGTAAGAATTTTATTGTCTATGAAATAGTTCCTGCAAGAATCGCGAGGTTTAAGACCAAAAATAATTCTGATGCACATTTTTGACGTGATAACGTCTTATAAATTGATGAATCACCAATCTTATAAATTGATAAAACACCGGCTGCATGCACGAAAAAGTGTAACGTTCCTAAATCCTAACGTTCCTAACGTTCGTAACGCGTAACGTTCCGCCTGACCCTGTGCGTGCTTTTTGCTAATTTCTCGCTCAATTTAAATCAGATCGGTTTGAAACCAGTCTTAAACGAAAGAGGAGAACATTTTACATAGATTTCGTATAACAGAATTTGCCTAAACAGTTTTTGACGTGATAACGTCTTATAAATTGATGAATCACCAATATTATAAATTGATAAAACACCGGCTGCATGTTCGAAAAAGTGTAACGTAACGTTCCTAACGCGTAACGTTCCTAACGCGTAACGTTCCGCCTGACCCTGTGCGTGCTTTTTGCTAATTTCTCGCTTAATTTAAATCAGATCGGTTTGAAACCAGTCTTAAACGAAAGAGGAGAACATTTTACATAGATTTCGTATAACAGAATTTGCCTAAACAGTTTTTGTATACAAATTTATATAGAAAAATATTTTATACAAATTTATATAGAAAAATAGCTGTATAAATGCAATGTTGTGTAATGCATGACGCGACGCGGTCGGTTGTCTTTGTTTGCCGTACATGGAAATTAGAAGCAAACGTATGTCTTGTCTTAACATGAAAACAGCTGCATTTCTAATGTTTAATTCAATTTTTTGACATTAGTATATTGTGAAATGCAAAGCCTGCTAAGTTAAGTATTGGAATAACTAATTATTATTAGAACATAATACTTTGACAGTTGCAAACGTCACTTTTGACATTTCTTATCATTCCGACACCAAGGATAAGCGGATTGAAACCAAATTTTGGGAGGTTTAGGTTATGTATTACGGAATACGTTATCACGTAAAACTATCGTCCGTAAACCGACTTTACAGACAACCAATTTTTTGTATTACAAACAGTTTCGAGACGACGTTACTGTTGCCCCAGAATATAATACCGTATCTTAATCTAGCAAATATGAATGCATAATACGCACTTAGGCACGCCTCTCGACTAACATTATTGTTAATTGTTCTAAGAGCATATAAAAAACTTAGTAATTTGTTCGAAACATTTTCAATGATTACTAACTCACCAAAGGCATTCTTCGCATTGGCATCGTGATAGAAATAAAGACACGCATCTTTCAGAACACAGTATCTCTTGTTCCACGCTTTCCACTTGCTGCCGAGCTTCATCAGGTAACCGAAACAGTCCGGTTTAGGCAACAGGGTCGGAGCTATCCTCAAGTTCCTCTTGGTCGTTTCGAGCCACGTATCTGCAGCCGACGATCTTTCTATCGCGTGCGCAATAACAGCGACCCATCTGGTCGCCGCTTCTTCTGTATCGGCAGCCAATTGTAGACCGGTTGATTTCGGTTTCGTTATCGAAAATCCGTCTGCTCTGCCGCACTCGGGCGTTCGATTTATTTTATAATTTATTAACATTAATGCGCCAGCCGGCTGCGTTTCCTGTAACAAACAAACCGATCAGTACTAGAAAGGTACATACATACGATCAGCGAGGCAGTGTAATGGCGCGTTTGGTTGGGAGTAAAACCGTGCAAGTGAGACGTGTTACGTTTCAATCGGCGCGCCGCTATTCGTGGGACGTGTTACGTTTAATTTGCGCTTGCTGTGAGCGTTTTTACCTGACTACGGCGAAGCCAAAAGGAAGGGTTATGAGTTTAGCAGTCTATGAATGTATGTTTGTATTTACGGATGTTCCACCGTAGCGCCTAAACTATTCATCCGATTTTAATAAATAAGGTGTCAATCGAATCGTTATTATGACCCGGGTAACATAAGCTACATTTATTTTTGAATTTTGGTCCCAGAGGGGAACAAATTGAAAACAAATAAAAAATAATTTAAATAAAATATAAGTTCAAAAACTAAAACCCGACTACTGAAAAGTACGAAACAAGAAAATATTGTCATCTGAGGATAGCCGTGGTCGTATGCCATCTCATATATTATATGAGGCCCCTCTAGAAGTAGGTATATAGCGTGATGCACTTTGCCCTAGAGCTTATGATCGCTTACTACTGTTAAAATTTAATTTTTTGTTAAGGTAGGTGGTATATGACCACGGCTATCCTCAGATGAGAACATTTTCTTCTTTCAAACTTTTCAGTAGTCGGGTTTTAGTTTTTGAACTTATTTTTGAAGTGAAAACTTCTTTAGCGGCGTTGTACCCTTTTTTTGTAATGGGTAAAAAATGTTAAACTCGCGTCAGATCGAAAATTCGTAAGACCTGATCGAAAATGCGTAAGACAAAATTCGTAAGACTAAAACTTTTGTACACTTTTTTTGTAATGGGTAAAAAATGTTAAACTCGCGTCAGATCGAAAATTCGTAAGACTTGATCGAAAATGCGTAAGACCTGATCGAAAATTCGTAAGACGAAAACTTTTGGACACTTTTTTTGTAATGGGTAAAAAATGTTAAACTCGCGTCAGGACACGTGACCTAATCGAAAATTCGTAAGACGTTAATATTCAAGTTTTCACTTCTGCCGGCACTCGCGGAGTGCAACCCGTTTTTTTTTTACATCACTAGAACAGAGTTAAATCGTTTGATGCTTACGGTTTCCGTTTTGTAATAATAAAGACAGTTGTCTCGCTTCAAACAGAACCATCGCTTGACCCATTTGTTGTTATTTGTCGTGAACTTCCACAGATATCCGCTGTAAAGGGCGTCGCCACCGCCGGGTTCGGCTCCGCCTGGTGCGAGAACGTCGCACGTCCTTGCCACCTCCAGTTCCAAAGTATCGCTGCCGGCGTGGGCTATCTTCACCACCTCCGAGTGCGATTTGTCCAAAACATTTACGCCGTTCACCGAGATGACGATGTCGCCTACCTCGAGACCGGACGTTTCGGCAGGCGTGTCCGGTTCAATGGCCGATACTACCACCGGTTTGGAACCGTGAATTCGGAAACCGAATTCGCCACATTCGCGTCGCACGACCACTGTTTTGTCACTCTCTGAAATCAGGTAGATCATTACAATTTATTTTTAAAAAATTATATAAACCGACATTTTGATTTATAATTTCTCCAAGCAGAAGCTACGCGAACTAGTTTTGAGCGTCTGCTTTTTATTACTTTCACCGGCGTATTATAAAATACAGGTAGAATTAATAGCATGCTCAGTATGCGTGATCGCTAGCGCAGACTTTCATTTATGTATTGGTAAATGCTCAACTTTCAATTTTCTTTCTAAAAATGATGTCCAAAAATTAACAATTATTCAAATTGTGTAAATGTTATATCAAAAACGTAATGCCTATATGATAATAAGTATTCAGAAGTATTATCAACTGCATTTTTGAACCTGTATGACTATTATAAAAAGAGTTATGCTAATTTCAAATTCGCAAATCATGAGTCTGAAAGAAGATGGGAAAAAACTCCAAATTCAAAGTTCAAATATATTTTCCCCTTGCGGTTTAATCTAATTTAGGCTTTCAGGGCCGGCGTTGTTCGTAATCTTATTGGTTTTCGAGCTTGTAGCCCGTGGTCCATTGGTCTTTCTACCTGCCTTTTCATCATTATTATAGGAAAGTAGACAGTTACCTGCGAGCCGCTTAAAAGGACACTTCGCTCGCAATTGTAGACGAAACGTCAGGTAGAAATGCCAACTGATCACGGCCTAAAAGCCCTGGAAAGCTAGAAGATTTGCAACAGTAATTTCTTTTCAATCCCGGAGTTTCGGACCGTTGGTTTTAAATAACGTGTTCCCTTGGCTGTAGCAAAAAAAAAATTTCGGCGTAATTTACGATTATAAAATACCTTAGTTTGCGATTTTTTAAGTGCGGTGTTTCTTTGAAGTGAAAACTTCTTTAGCGGCATTGTACACTTTTTTTGTAATGGGTAAAAAATGTTAAACTCGCGTCAGATCGAAAATTCGTAAGACCTGATCGAAAATGCGTAAGACAAAATTCGTAAGACGAAAACTTTTGTACACTTTTTTTGTAATGGGTAAAAAATGTTAAACTCGCGTCAGATCGAAAATTCGTAAGACCTGATCGAAAATGCGCAAGACAAAATTCGTAAGACGAAAACACTTGTACACTTTTTTTGCAATGGGTAAAAAATGTTAAACTCGCGTCAGATCGAAAATTCGTAAGACCTGATCGAAAATGCGTAAGACCTGATCGAAAATTCGTAAGACGAAAACTTTTGTACACTTTTTTTGTAATGGGTAAAAAATGTTAAACTCGCGTCAGATCGAAAATTCGTAAGACGTTAATATATTTTTTTACCTATTATGAATGTTTTCGTCGCGGGACGCGGTTGGCCTGATTTCCTAAGATGGCGGCGCCGTAATATAGCGGCCGTAATATTGTGAAATTATAAAAAGTGAATCTTGTACTAAATTAGTGTCATCCCCCACGTTTGGAGTTGAAATGGTAAAATAGATGACTACCTACGCACAAATTGTATCAAAACAGTGTTTGAATTTGTAACATAGTTAGGTATATTATGTTAAAATTAGAAATAATTGAGCTAGTTTTTAATGCCAGATGTTTTATGTGTGTGCATTTATTTACGATAAAATCATTTTTATTTTAATTCTGAATGGAGAGGTATAGAAAATTGTCTTTACAGAAGACACGCGAGGAAGAATGGTTCTAGCGGTCCCTGGAATGTTTTCACAACGTTTTTGACGTAAAGATTTTAATCTAACTTGGGCCGGGTGGCTAGTAATTGGTAAAAAGAAACAAAGTTAAGCATAAAATATGTTTTTCGCGAATAATCCCAGTGTTTAGATCGGTTTTAAACATTCAAATCTTTGATTAACGTCTGATTAGAACTCTTCAATAAATAAAATTATCGACCAATTTTTCAGACAATATATTAACAAAAAAATATAATTAATACATTAACGTTTCAATCCGGATTTGGACCTTCTTCAGAACTGATCTAAAAATATAAAAAATAATTAATATTTAAATTCTAATTAGCTTTTTATAAAATATTTCAAAATTATTAATGATTATCAAAATAATGAAAAAATAATAATGTTAATTATATTTTTTTGTTAATATATTGTCTGAAAAATTGGTCGATAATTTTATTTATTGAAGGTTTCAAACATTGTTTGGGTAGGTATTTAAGGCATTTTATTAATTAATTAATTACTTTACACCTTTCTTTACTATATTTTATCAAAAAGGTAGAAACATTAATTCTGGAAAGGGGGCGGTAGGCCAAATAAGCTTGGGAACCACTGAGGTAGAGGAACCCGTTTTTCTTATCAGTTCCGTTTATCCTGCTCTCTATTTCTAATATAACGACTTATGGTTCATCAAAATATTGACAAGACTTACAAACTCGCTGTGCTGTGAGTCGTGGGAAAGCGACTTTAGTATCCCATAAACAAAAATATAATAAATGTCAAGCTTACAAAAAAATAATAAGATTTTAATGTAATTATTTAATGTTTTCATGTCTACAAATATATCAGTTGGATCGTTTTTCTTTTGTCTTAATCCACTTAACATTTCAATATTATCATTATTTGACGCAAATTATATTGTTAATGAGGAGAGAACACAACTCAAGGCATAGACATAAATCAGCTGTCGGCCAGTAAGTCAGCATGTTTTGGGGTCGCGTCAGCAGACAAGTTTTCGGTACACGTGTTGTGGGCAACGTGCCAAAAGCTGCGTGGTGACGTAAAGACTATATCAAGCTGGAGTTAAATCAATAAACGTTAAATTCATAATGTCATCGAAATATCACAATTTAAATCTGGTCAGGATTGGGCTGTATGTTACTATTTACAACGGAAATGATGCAATCGGACGTTTCTCTTTCTCTTAACCGACTTTTTCTCAAGTAAAATAAACTGTATTTATATATTATGCTACAGTGGCGTCGATACGGGGGTGGTCTAAGAGGTCTGGACCCCTCAGAACTAAATCGAACTTTATAACATTATGTACCAATACTATAAAAAAAAAAATTGGTTGTCTGTAAAGTCGGTTTACGGACGATAGTTTTACGTGATAACGTATTCCGCTCGAATATCATATTTAATAATACATAACCTAAATTTTAGTAGCTGTCAAACTATATTTTACCGACTAATAATTTGATCAACCAAAGCAAAATACATATTTTTAAGCAATTATAAGACATTTAAAAGAATGTATATATATTATGTTAACAAACCGTATAATTTATCTGCTGTTATCCATAATGACGGCGATCAGTTATTTTTAACAAAATAAAATGACATTTATTTATTATTATTAGCGCCATATTGCCATTATCGTGCGTTCAGTTATACTTTGGCTTGGATGAATCGGTAATAATTATATGACACAAAAAATATTCGTGCAAAAACGAACAAATAACGATGTATTATCTGAAAAATTGCTTTAAAAATTCGATAATTTATGACATTTTTATTAGATATCTTGATTTTAAGTCTTAATTTCCACGGTTTTTAAAACAAAGGCCATTTGTCAGATGTAGCTTTCGCTGGAACAGCCGAAAAAAATGTTGAACGCACACTACTCTCTGACGTCACGCGAGAAGAGTGAGATGCGTACAAGCCGACGCCGATCGTGCTTCTCTATCGCTTATACTGCGCTCTCTTGCACGCACAGGGTCAGGCGGAACGCGACACTTTTGGAACGTTACACTTTTTCGTGCGTGCAGCTGGTGTTTCATTAATTTATAAGACGTTATCGCGTCAAAAACGTTTTTTGATGATAAAAATCGAATTCAGTTTGATTTAGTTCTCCAGACATCCTGAACTACCTCCGTATCGACGCCACTGTAGCATAATATATAAATACTGTCTATAATACTTCTCAAAACAATTAGATCAACTTTTAGGAAGTTAAAAACCATTAATTTTCAAAATTACGTAACTTTGAAAGAAAAAACCCTTGAAAAAAATTGAAAAACAATTTTGACGGACAAAAATCTGTTTTTCTGCATTCCTGGAATTCTATTTCCTTCATGATGTTTCCATGTATCCGAGAAAAATATGTAAAAAACTGTCTACATTGAGGGCAATTTTTCTGAGCGTCCGATAACAAATTTGTTTATATTTTTAAAGCAATTCAAATAGATTCCAATACGGACGAACAATCAACTGTTAATATATGATTCGTGTAACTCGTTTTAATATTATTTAACAACTCGTACATAAAAAGTGCATTTACGTATTTTTAAAAAATATTTTCAGTACATGAAAGTTAGACATCAATATTCAGTAATAATGAAAAATGAACTATTAAAATGTGTCACTACAGTGAGAGGCAACCCTAAAATTAAGTTAAAATTTGTTAGCAGTAAGTGTTAGTATCAACACAAATTCATAAAATCAATTAATTAAAATTTTGTTATAATGTTATGCTTCTTTAACTGCTTTTTCCAATGGAACTAATCAGTCGTTTATTTTTAGTCCAGTCGAATTAGGAATTCAGTTGACTAAATGTTTTTAATTCATTTCGGTACTCGACTTTTCAGTCTAATTCTAAGTCAACCGGTTTGAGTCCAGTCTAACTGATAACACAAATGTTTGTTCAGCCTAGTTCAACTAAAGGCCGCTGCCGACGCGACAAGATACTGTTTCCTGATTGGTTCTTGGTCAGGTCAAGTAGAGGACCTAACAAGACAGATAGCCCCTGTTCGGGACGTCATTTCCAGCCTCGTACCCATCCTGCCTCGTGTGCAGCGACCTCTATAGTCCAGTCTAATAAATAGTTGAGGTATAATACGCGCCACGCATCTAAAAGGTTCGGAAGTTAGTCACAAACAGCGTCGAAAGGCACATTTTAGAGCCGTTAAGACTCCCACCACCTCTCAGCTACCTGCACGGAACGTGCGCTCGTCGGTGATTGGCCATGATCGCTCGTTGCCTTTGTCGCTTTCCTGCTTTAAAGTACAATCGAGTACGCTATTGTCAAGTTGTTATTGTTATTTTAGTTTTGTTGCGAGTTTGTTATAGTTTTTCAGCAGACTACAAGCGCAAGCCCGCATTCGCATTTAACTTCCGAGCTTTTTAGATTCGTGGCGCGTATTATAATTTTGTTTTGTCTAGTTCAGTCATTTTATAAATCCACTCGCTAAGCGCACGATGAATTGTTAGCCACGCCACATTGTTTACCGTTTGGTTCCGAGGAGAAGATTTTACAAGCCTGCGATTCTTTACACCACACAAGTAGCATTAGTTTGAAGAGGTCCTCCAAAGTTTTCCGCAATGAGCCGGCGTCTTCATCGTCTGTCGATGTGTCCGGTGCCGCTGTCAGATAAATATCACGTAAGACTTTCATTTGACCAATTTTTTGGTTAGTTTGACAACATCAGCTGAGTCAAATTTACAATTTTTTGTAAAGTGTTTGGGATAAAACTTTTTAGTCGGGGAGTCCGAATCTGCGATAATTTAACATTTCCCTCAAGGAAGGTGGGCAATTTTTGCATTCCCCATGGAATGATTTGACTTTGGATCCAAGATGAAGTGCTTACTTCTCGAGATATTTGGATGTGTCAGATTAAAAAACGAACCCGGTATGAAATGATGAAAGCCGTTGATCAACAAAATAGTTAATTAAAAGCTGTACACTTGACATACATAGATCAAGAGATCAAAATAAATGCAGCAGATCAATCCATTAAAATCATTTTCAAGTACATATTTAAGACAGAAGTGGCTAAATAAATTACACTCTTGTACAAATTGACCGTTTTGTATAATTTATTTTGAATGCAATGTATTTATTTCTTGCCGAAGCTATATATATATAAATAGCACATCACCTTTAAATAATTATTGCACCTCAACGATTCGTTCAATGTTTCTCGGATTTTAGAGTTTTGCACGTACATAATAACAGAATTCCATTCAAGTATATTGTTAGTACAGACTTTTTTATGACGTTAGAAACCCTTTTAATAAAAATTAGCGTCGAAATTACGTATTTACCTAAATCATTTGGAATAACTGATCTTTTTTTTAATTTTAGCGGGTCTTTTTAATTAAAATTAATACATGTTCAAATTCTAATGAAATTTAAAATGAGAAAGAAATCCTTTCCAAAAATTTTTATTTTTAATTAATTAATTAAGCGCTTTCGGACAATTATTAGTCCATCTTCAGAAAAGTTTTTTTATAAAAATCATTAAAATTATCAAAATAACTTAAAAACTATCACTAAAAAGGAATTAAAGTCTTTAATTCCTTTTTAGTGATAATTTTTAAAGTTATGATAATTTTAATGATTTAAAAAAAAAAAACTTTTCTAAAGATGGACTAATAATTGTCCGAAAGCGCTTAATTAATTAATTGAAAATAAACATTTTTGGAATCTTTCTCATTTTCATCTAAATTTCCAAAATGTGCGTATTGAATAATTTTAAAATTCTAATACTTTTATCACTTATATTATGTGAAATTAAAATTTTGTAACTAGTTTAACCGATCAACAACAAATTGTATAACAAAACCAGAAAACCCAGTGTATTTTATAATTTTACCACTTCTGTACATGCACATAATAAGTACAGAAAAGTATTTTCAGAACTTAAAAATCTAGGTTATTTTAAAATTAGATTTCTGATTGTCTGCGCCAGTTAATGAAATTTATTTGCAACATTTGTCGTGGTTAAATAACTTCTTTTCTACTGTAATTTTTTTATTCAGTAATGATTATTTTCATTTGTTTCTGTATATTGTATTTTAAAACAAATTATACGCGGATATGTGTATGGAAATAATAATTTTCTTGGTGCATTTTATTACGAAGGCGACTGTTTATAATCAAAATTTAGACTTTACCTTGAAATTTTTTTGTAGGATAATTTTTGCACAAAATAATAATTTAGAATTTTTGTACCGCGCTTTTATTTTGGGTTAGCATTATTTGTTGTTGTCTCTCCGATTTAAAAAAGAAAATATAGCATAGCACCAAATCATATTTCGAACTACAGTGTAAACTCTATATAGCGACACTCAAGGGACTGTGCACTTTGTGGCGTTATTGAGAGTTGTCGTTAAACGGAGAGAAGAAATAATCCATTAATATTTTTTTTTTAATTTACAACTGATCAACAAACAAACATTCATACTATCACAAATTACAGCTGAGCAAAACATATGAAAGATATTCCCAACAAACAAAAGAACAGATTTATTAGAATCTACGGTACGCGTGGTGCCGACAACAAAGCAACAAAATAACAAACAAGTACTGTTCATTGCTTAATGTTGTCGTTATTTAGAGTGGACGTGTCGTTATTTAGAGTGTATAATTGTACGAGCAACGAGGTAAACCAACTATAGAGTTAAGTAATTTTGACGTTTTAAGGAGTCTGTCGTTATATCGAGTGACGTTAAAAGGAGTTTACACTGCAGTTATTATATACCCTTGCATTGATATATAGAAAGTGAACGGACAAATTACCTAGGGCCATAATAGCACAGCACTGTTACGATCCAGGCAACACATGAAGCACTTTTTGACAAGGCGCACATAAACGGCGCCCGGCGTCTGTCGATTCGGACACGTATTCACATAACGCGCGTCCAGTCACTTGTTTCACAGCCCACTGAGTATACTTTAATATCACTACAGTTCTGACACAGCAGCAGTTTTGGCTGACACGGAGACTGTTAGAATGGGCAGGGCGTTCACTATACCTAAAGCTGGTGTTACATTAAAGCTGTTTGGCAGATACAATCGCAGTCAAAAGTCGCTGGTCTATTGGGCTAAGAGCTGGCTACGGAGAAAATGGGTGACTCGGTGCAGAGCTGAAAATTTGCAGAATAATAGGAGATAGTACAAGTAAGTAGGGACAAAATTGCCAGAAGGCTAGGCGGAAGATAAAGAGCCGCCAGAAGGCGCTAATGTTGCGAAAAATCAGTACACTTCTGGCAATTTCTATACTTATTCTGTAATTCAAAACTAGATTATATATTATATATATTGTACATTATATACATAGTTATAAGGGCATACTGAAAATTCAAACATGATATAATAATTACATTCGACAAATATTTAAAATTATTAATGACATTTTGATAAAAATAAAATTAATCGTCATGTATTTTCATTAATAAAATTACGTTGTCATAACAACGTAACTTTATTAATTTATTTAATTTTAGTTCTATCAAAATGACATCAATAATTTTGAATATTTGTCGAATGTAATTATTATATCATGTTTGAATTTTCAGTATGCCCTTATAACTATATAATGTATAATATAATATATAATCTAGTTTTGAATTACAGAATAAGTATAGAAATTGCCAGAAGTGCACTGATTTTTCGCAAAATTAGCGCCTTCTGGCGGCTCTTTATCTTCCGCCTAGCCTTCTGGCAATTTTTTCCCTACTTACTTGTACTATCTCCTATTATTCTGCAAATTTTCAGCTCTGCACCGAGTCACCCATTTTCTCCGTAGCCAGCTCTCCGTCTATATCTACGTATATCTATATATATAAAATTCTCGTGTCACAGTGTTTGTTATCGAACTCCTCCGAAACGGCTTGACCGATTTTTATAAATTTTTTTGTGTATACTTTGTAGGTCTGAGAATAGGTCGTAGGCTATTTTTTATACCCCTAGGCGATAAGAGTGGCTCTCCAGATTTTTTTAAATTTTTGTTTTTTTTTTTGATTTGCCATTAAAAAATACTTATAACCCTAAATTTTCACCGTTCTAGCACCAACCCCTGCTTGCAGTATACATCTATTTACATTTATATTTATTCGACACTATTACCGATCACCCTATAGGTATATTATGTTTATTTTTGTCGCGTTGTATTAGCAGACTTTTACGTGAATTTGCTATTATTAGTACCTGTATGAGGACGTGTTTACTGAAGAATGCTTGCTAAACAAAGACAGACACAAAATAATGTTCGCCTTTAGCTAGAGCCAGACAGATTCATTAACGTTCGCTTTTATTTAGAAAAGCGACGCAATTGTCGGATATACGCGTGCGTTTGTCGATGATGTAACTCTCAAACTTCTATATACAGATTGTATCAAATCAAAACGATCCATAGAACATTTTGTGTGTAAGACAGAGACGATATTATATAAAGCACTAAAGCAGTAAGTAAGAATGAGATAAATGATCGCTAATAGTTACCGTGGTTACGTAAATAAATAATTACGTACACTGTAAATCTTTTTACCAATTTATCAATTAAAACAACTAAACTGTAATATTAATGTTTTCAAAGACAGCTACAAATAAATTTGTTATGTCGGCGATTGAATTACCACCGTAAAACCATTTAATTATTTGGATTTTTTCCCGAACAGTATAAATAGCCCTTTTATCAATAATTTCACTAGTGAATACTGACATTTGATCAAATTGTGATTTTTACTGTAGAAAACAAAGACGACACTATCAGATTGTATAACCACAGTAACTATTAGCGATCATTTATCTCATTCTTACTTACTGCTTTAGTGCTTTATATAATATCGTCTCTGTCTTACACACAGAATGTCCTATGGACCGTTTTGATTTGATACAATCTGTATAACAGTATATTACAAGACAAGCAAATTATGAGAATGATAACTATAAATTATGCTATTCGTAAATCTCTAAACATTATAAAACAAAGTCGCTATCCGCGTATGTCTGTACGTTTGGTTCTCCTAAACCAGGAGTGTCAGACTGATTTTTCTAAAGGGTCATTTATAAGATGCCGGGTCGCAAACGAAATACATTTTGCAGAATTATATCTATCGCAACCGGGTGAACCAAGACGGCCGCTGTCTTTATAAATAAAATTGCGGTGTCCGTGTGTTTATAATTGACCGATTTTGATGTAATCTTTTTTTGTACTCATATGGTGTCATCTGGATGATAAATCCGGTAGGTGTTGTCGAAATCCAGATTTTTTTAAATTTTCCGATCAAATTTTTTCTTTATATTTTTTTGAATTTCTCACAAAAAATATGTAATCACAAATTTTTAGCCTACCAGCAACTATCAATATTTTTTAATTAAAAACTAACCTAACGTCTCACAATTTTGGCCGCGTTAATCTCCGAGACCACTGAACAGATTTTAATGAAATTTTGTAAATGTGTCTTACTTGGTGCAACTTACGCTATAATATGATAGTTTGTATTAAATAATTTGTACAAAATTACGGTGTTTTCTCAAAAAAACTGTTTTAGTACCATGCAACGACGTCTGATAAAATTTATTCAAAGCTATTAGTTCAGAATAATAAAAAAAAAACTGTTTTAGTACCAAGTAGCGACATCTATTAGAATTCGCTCAAAGCTATTAGTTCGGACGTCGGGCCGCAAATTTTGCAAAAGTTATCGCACCCGGACGAAGCCGGATCGAGCCGCTAGTATGCTTATAATTTGCAATATTCATTTTATACTCACCGAATGATTTTATAGCTTGTCGTTTGTACATTTCCAAACACGACTTCCTATGCACCATGCGATGCGTGACACATTGGTACCTCTTCCTGAATTCGTGCTCCGAGCTGGTGCTTGCGGTGCTTTCCGCGGAGTCGCGTCGTTCCTTCGGCGTTACGCTGCTCTTCGGTTCTTCGCTCGCGGAATGTCCCTCCTCTGAAAAATAATCGCCTTTTTGACTTAAATCCGCTCGTACAGACAGACAGACAGAAAAAAATGTTTTAACATTGCATTTGGCTTAGTAATCGAGAATGCCAACGTAAAAAGTAAGAAAATTCCAAATACAGTCAAACCTCAGTGAGTGAGAACTGGGTAAGCAAGAAAACTCTCTAAGTGAGAGTAATTGCCAGGTAGCGTCTTTGTAACCTTTCAAAACCTCTATAAGTGAGAAACAGAAACCTCGCTATAAGAGAAAGATGTTTTTCACTCATGGAGCTCTATATAACTGAGACTACTACTTGCCTGTACCTCTGTAAACGATAGTAAAAACAGAAACGCAGAAGAAATTAACGGATTTCTTTGAGTAAATATTTTTCTAGACGTCTATAAGTGAAAAAGATCACTCTTGTACCTCTATAAGCTAGAAACTCGAGTTAGCGAAAAACCTCCATAAGCGAAAAAGAAATCGCGGTCCCTTGAACTAGGTTCAACTGTATTACAGACATTTCTAATTTATTAAAGTGAAACTTTTATTCTATCGCCCCGAATTTTTCTGGCCGTCTGTTGCATGTCGCATTACAGGCGGCCGCGGAATAGGGGTAAAGTGAAAGGCGTTCGGAGTAGGCGCTCGGTAGAGCAGCCAAGGCCAATATGGCGGCGCCCATGGTTAGCATCAGCTGACCGTGTAGTATGTATAACACATAGTCAGTCTGTCATGCGGGCAAGTGCTGTACAGTGTTTACATGTTTTTATTCGTGTATTCATGTGAATATTGTTGTTTATAATTAATCGTGATGGATAAGTGTCTACAATCCAACGCCTACAATCCAATAAAAGTTTCACTTGCGTCGTGGTTTCTTAAAACCACACAACTGTTTTTTTATCTGTATTGATAATGACGAATATTTCTAAATCTAACCGTCATCAACGGGCATCTTAGGCGTGTCGGGTTTATGCCAAACGTGCATTTCGTCTGCATCGCCGATAAAGATCCATATGGCGCTCTTGTAGGAGTCGGCGTAAATGCCGGCGTCGTCTTCCTCCTCCGTCGTGACGCTCGGACTCGAAGCGGTGGCCTTCAGAATCTCAAGACTGGCGTCGGTAGATCTCGCCAGAGGACGGAGTTTGATTCGGTTGTTTTCGTCTTTGCCTCGTTCTTCGGACTATAATGTGTCAGCGTGGAAACAAAAATCGTTCCATGCGTAAATAATGAATTTTTGAAACAACACTCTAGAATTAGTCCTGTCTGATTACACACATAGTTAGTAATCTTGGAGCATTTTGAACGCACCACGTGGACGATATACGCGCTTTATCACAAATGTCAATAATTAATAAAAAATAAAATTAGCTTAGTTCTATTTGCCACGTAAAACGCAAGGAAAAAAGCTGCCAGACGTTTAAACAAGTTTTTTAATAATATTTTGGACTAGCCGCTACCCGCGGCTACGCCCGCGATTGAGATGGAAATCGACTTTTGACATGCATATCAGGGGTTGAGGTATTGCACATATTTTGACAAACAATTTTCTTATTTTTCGTAAAAAATTTTTATTTTTTTTTAATAAAAAGTATCCTATGTTACTTCTAATACCTTCAAGAGTGTATGTGCAAAGTTTCATGATGATCGGTTAAGTAGTTTTTGCGTGAAAGCGTAACAAACAAACTTACATTCGCATTTATAATATTAAAAATATGAAAATATGAAATTTCTTATTTTTCGTAAAAAATTTTTATTTTTTTTTAATAAAAAGTATCCTATGTTACTTCTAATACCTTCAAGAGTGTATGTGCAAAGTTTCATGATGATCGGTTAAGTAGTTTTTGCGTGAAAGCGTAACAAACATTCGCATTTATAATATTAATATGATATGATATGATTTTTCGTAAAAAATTTTTATTTTTTTTTAATAAAAAGTATCCTATGTTACTTCTAATACCTTCAAGAGTGTATGTGCAAAGTTTCATGATGATCGGTTAAGTAGTTTTTGCGTGAAAGCGTAACAAACAAACTTACATTCGCATTTATAATATTAATATGATTATTACACACACTTAAGAAAAACCGTCGCCAGCTCTTCACCTATAGAACTAAACTACGATGAACTATTATATACAGAATGATTATTAAATTTTTTTTTTTTTAACAGCCTGTAGAAATATATTTCAAGTTACTTTTTTATCAAAACTCAAAAATGAATGAGTAACGGGCTTTCAAAGTTTTATTAAATTTTACCAAATTTTGAGGTCGGTCCCGGCGTTATGTTATGTCACTATGGAAATATGTTATGTCATTATTAAGTATTCACAGAAATTGTTCGAAGTTGTTGTTTTTGAACACAAAGATGCGTGCGTCGCGTCGTAGCTATGCTTGTACTAGCGATAAGGGCCTTCCGCGAATTATTTGGGATGCATTTTCGATTCGTGTTATCATTTCTTCGCGAGTGTTAACCGGGCTTTTGAATTAATTAAATAAAATTAAAAAAAAAAAAAAACTTTGAAAGGCTGTTTCTATCTTATTTTTGAATTTTGATAAAATAGTTACTTAAAATATTCGTCTGTTTGATTTCTACACGCTGTTGAAAACGAAGAATCAACTTAAAAATCATTCTGTATATAAGTGGCTTATTACTATTTAATTGTTTAAATTTATGGAAGCATTTAGAATCATGGATTCAAAAATTGTTTTTCTGAATATTGGTAGGTATACCATAAATATTTTGCGAAGTAACTTTAACGAAGTACCAACATAAAGCGACTGGAGCGATGCTGACTTTTTAGGGTTAAATTATTGCTGCGAATATTTTTTATTATTGTACTTACCCTTTCGCGTTTATTTACAAGTCTGTCAAAAAACCACATAGCGCGTTTATTGAAAATCACTACCGCAATTATCTTTTTATTTTCCATAGTTACGACATGACAATTTTACAATATTGCCAGTTTTTTTTTAGTACGAGCGACGACTGCCTCATCAAGTAGCGAATTTAATGGAAATGGCAAATCGTTCCAATTAACGTTGTTTATTATACTTTATCATTCACACTTACTTGTTTATCATATTTACATTAACAAACTTAGCCCAAGATAACAAAATATATTTTTGAGGATGCATTTTGACAAAGCAGTGCCAGGTATTTTTAGTAAGAGATAGAGGATATATTCTAAGGTTTTGGATTTAAGATTTCAACAAAATTTATAGTCTTTTTTTTAAATAAATATACATTCCGCAAAAAGTTTCCTCTTAATAGCTGCAGTGACGCGATAAATTAAAAAAGGAACTAAATAAATATAGATATTATATTGTTACTGCGTTTTTGTTTAACTATTTACAATCTTCTCTAAATTATTATTGAAATTACATTATATTGTTTCAGTCTTTATATTATATTAAATTTATTTTGGAGTAATCAAAAACAAACTTTTATGTAGTAGTGAGTACTACAGCCTCTTTCATTATTCATAAAATTTTATATAACAGATAAGTTTTTTTAGAAAACTTTCTTGAAAAAATTAGAATAATAAAGCGATATGAAAAATAAATGATTATAATAGAAAAACAGCGTTCCAGTTCATATCTCTTCTGCGCATGCGTCGATCTTCCCCAAAAACAATAGAACCCTTCATTACTATAATCTGTTAAACATCCTACCAAAAATTTGATTTTAATCCGCTCAGCCGTTATAATGTACTTCATTACGCCATTAGATGCACAATCTACTATTGTCTCATTATTGTTGATTATTTATATTAATTGAATTTTTAATTGGGAGAACAATTATAAAATTTAAAATGCTTTTAAAGATCATGTGATCAAAAGCCAGTTGTCAGAACGAAGCCCAAAATTAACTGTGGATTAAAATTTTTATTAAAATGAAAATCGTTTTTGATTACCCCTTTTATTTTTTAAATTATTTATCTAAATAAATCATGCAAAATAAAAAAAGGGAACACGATTTCGTATTCAGAAATAATAATAATAATTAATAATCATAAAAAACAAACACCATGCTCACTGCCTAAAAACTAAATAAATCAATAAAAAGCATTAAAAGTGAGTATAATATATTTATGAAATGCTCGAAATGGGTTTGAAAATAATAGAAAATATTATAACAAAAGTAGTTAAGAAACAAATTATTCATCATCGTTTTAATGAAATTTCACACAATCTGCAACGAAATGTTTTGCAATAAGTACTTATTGTGTTGTAAAGTAACTTGAATGTTTTTGAAAAGATAAAAAAATCGTGAAAATATATAATTGTAAATTTTGTGTAAGCATGGACTAATTTGACATTGTAATGACTTCTAGATCCATTTGATAGTCTTGATGCAAGGTTAATTTTTTACATTGATAATCTCGGAGTAAACATAATCATTGTCAATTTGAAATTCGCATATTTCGAGCACGTAAACAAAAAAACCATGCATGAAGGTAATAAAAATAAAAAATTATCATGTTTCGAACAGAATGTAAATACCTGCAAATCAGTCTTCGTTGGCTTTAACAATATCAAACATAAAACACATAATAAAAAACTCAATATGATATAATATTAATAACATTTATATATTAAACATTTATTATTCAGACATTATATCACAGTAAGCTTTCTAACCAATCTAATTCCTGAGTAGTAAAGTTGTTCACCTTGGCTCTGACATCTTGTCTATACCGATGATGATGGCGTCTGTTAGCGTGCGACCGTTCTTCGGATCTGAACCTTTTATCTAACTTCTTGTACAGTCTTCCGGTTGAATGTTTGGTCCTGGGACCGTCCGGAGAATCTGCAAAACCAGCCGGCGGCCTAACGATGTCCGGCTGATCTTTTGCGTCGCCTCCCTCGTCTAAATCGTCTGTCGTAACGATATCGACTTCTTTACCGCAATGCAAACAATGAACGCACTGATGCTGGTCAGTTATTGTCGCTGTATTGCTTCCGGACTCACTATAAAACACACTGTCACTTCCCGGACTGACCGACCTTAACGATTCGGCACTCAAAGATTTTATTTTCGGAACGTCTGGACTAACTTCAGCGCCTGATTTTGGACTGCGCATTTTTCTCGGAGATCCACCCGGACTTCGCGGATATCTGTGAGGACTCAGTCGGGCACCTTTCGTTAAACCGTTGGGAGGTTCTTCGGGTTCTAAAGTGCTTTTCGGCTGCATTGACGATCGTCTTCTAGGCAGTGAACCTGGCAAACTGACTGTCTTATCCTCAATACTACCACTACGTCGTCTTATTCGATGATTTGAGGATGTTGGTGATCGTGAACACACAAGGTTTGGTCCTGATTTTCTGCGCGGAGCTTCTCGTACGCGTCTATGTTTTCTAGGGGACGTTTGTTGAACTTCACTTCCGTCTACGTGATAGACACCGCCGCTAGATTCATCCGAAGTACCCGCCGTCGTTGCTATTTGCGGCGTCAACGGAATCTTATCTTCGTGAGGTGATGTTTTTGTAGTCGGCCATTCGTCAGGTCGAAACCCGTCTCGCATCGGTGGACTTCTTACCATTCCCGGTGAAGTTAATTCCTTTTCTCCTTTCTTTAATTGGTATTGTCCTGATGTCACAACAGAACCTGTTTGATTGGATTTCCTTGAAGATCGTACAGGACTTCTAGACTTCTGTCGCTTTATTTTTTCTTTTCCCTCAATCTGTTCTGAAGGTATTAAACTAGACGGACTTCTTTTTTCCCTATATTTCATTTCTTCTGTTTTGACGCCTTTATGAGATTCTGGCGACAGAGCGTCCTCGCCTCGTCTACTAAATTCTAAGGTAAATCCTTTCTTCTTCCGTCTTTTTTCCTCTTCAGTCCATTCTCTTCTGTCGCTACTTCTCCTTAGTACTTTTGGTCGATTCGCATCGTCTTCAAATTCATCCACAGGCGATTCATAATAACCAGACGATGAATAGTGGGCACTCCTGTCGTCATCGGACAATGATTCTCCTTTCTGAGCGTGACGTGGTGAAGGCACTATTGGTCTCTGTTGTTCGACTTTTGAGCGTTGGTCCTTTGTTTGGTCTAAATCGTCCACACTTCCGTTCAGGCTATAACTTCCCGAGCTGCTGCTGGTTCCGCTGGGCGATGTCGGTTCTTTACTCGAAGTTCTCCTCTGTTGTTTTTCTTGAAGCGGTGGTGTTTGAGTCGGTTTCTTCTGTTCTGGAACCGGACTGATTGGCGTATCGCTGGTCGACTCTTCCAGTATGGGAGGAGGTGTGAACGACGGCACAACCATATCTTCGCTTATGGCTTCACCTCTGGCAAGGCTATACACTGACGAAGCACTTTCAAAAGAACTTCCATCTTGCGTACCGGTCTGACTTCCGTGCGTACTTTGCGTACTAGTTCCAGGAAGAGAACTACTTTTTCGTGAACTGTCCGAGTTGGCCGTGACATAGTCGTCTGTGGTCGTGGTGCTTTCGGATATATCCGTCGTTTTCCCGGAATCGTTTCTGGTAAGGAGCAGTTCGGCGGCAGTTTGGACGAGTGGTTTGCCGCCGTTGTCGGGCGAGTCGAGAGAGCGATGGGGCGTGTCGGATGGCGTCAAGTCGGGCGTCCTTACGACGGGACTTCGTCTTCGTCGCAGTTCGCCCCGTCCGCCGGTCGATTTCCTTGTGGGCGGCGGCGGAACTGAAACGGGAGGCAGAGCGCCGCAAATGCTGGTTGATTCCGGGGGTTTCTCGGGAGGTGTGGTGACGGCGATCGATGGCGGAGGAGGCATAGGCGGATGACTGATGACCACCGGCTCTTTTTTCGCGCGAGGTGACGGAGGCTGTATCTGAAATGGCGTAGATTTATTTAAGTGTTTACGCAACATTAACTTGACATTTATATAAAAAGATAATGCTTTTTTTTAATAAGTGACTTTACAATAGTAAGAATCACGTAAAAACGTTTCGTTTCATATAATATAAAGCATGCTGTTCACTATAGCAGACGTTGTCGGCGATAATGCAAATAGCACATTAAAAATACACTGTTTTCAAATTATAAATTTGTATACATTTTTCTGGCTACTGCGCAGTTTCGCTGGCTGTTAAAATTACTAGTCCAATCTTTTTGACAATAAAAACTAAAGTAAATATTATGAGTCGTTAAATAAATAATAAGCAAGGAACAACACCGCAACCGAGTATGGAACTATTATAATAGGTAACTGAAATCGAAGAGCGATGAGTTAGATACGTGAATTTTAAACATACCTGTGCTTGATCCGGTTGAAACTCTTCCTCCAAGGCATCTGTATCCATTGAACTTCTCTGTTGGTGTTGCAACATTAGCAGGTGTTTTCTTCTAGACGAAGGTGTAAGCAATGTCGCCGAAGGGGAAACGGCCGTCAGGGAACTAAGATCAGACGTGCTCATCATAGTACCGTTCTCTGTTCCAGAATCGGCAGCCTGTAAGACTGTTGCTTGCGATTCGTTCCAAATCCCGTCTGAATGGTCCCTGAAAATTAAACTTTATCATAATTTGTCGACGAGAAAGTTCAGAAAGGATGTGCTACTTGGGAGCAAATGTTTAGTTTATACTTTGGATTTACTGACTGCCTAATATGTTAAGGTGACCTCGTCTCACAGGAGATCAGAAAAGATACGGTACTTATGAATATTTAGGACTGTGTTTCTATTACTTACACCCCTTCTGGAATACGTGTGTGCTAATAAGAGATAAAGTTTGGATGTAGGAAGTAATCTCCGAAATTTTTCCACCAATATTTAGAGTGGATCTTCAGGTTGGACACAGGCTATGTATTGTCGCGTGGAGACCAATTTTGCAACGTAAGTAATTCAGCGAAAGTTTAACATTTTATAACTTTTGTTGAAGGCAAGTGAATACTATTTCATTTCCAATCCTGTCGAAAATAATATTTTATGTGGCGAACTATTTTTAAAAAAAACAATGGAAATAAATAAAAATGTCGCAAGCTCACTTCTTAAAACTAATATTGTTTCTTCTTTTTACGTTACCTTAAATCATTAGCTAAAGAATCACTCGAAGCAAACGGTGAATTTGTTTTCTCTGTAAACAGACTCGATGTTGGAACAACGCCATCTTCTTCAGACTTAGATTCCGGACGTCCTTCAATTTCAGTTCCGGGCGATGAAGGTGCTGACTTAATTGCCGTTCTTTCAACTGAATCGCTCGTTGACGAAACCCCGTCCTCCAAGCTAACACTTCTCTTCCTGAACAAGCCGCCGCAGATGTAATGTTCGTGAAATTCTTCGTCCACCGAATCCTGCATTCGGACTACTCCGTCGGCTGCGCGGGACAAAACGGGACTATAAACAGACGAAGGCGGTCCTTTGTATATGCCTTCGTTTAAAATAGGCGAATTTAAAAAATACGGGGTAAAAGATCGAGTCGGTTCTGGTTCGGATTTAATATTTTCTTGGCTGGTTGACATTATCAGTGGTCCGTCGATTATTAATTCTTCGTCGGTAATTTGTGATTTGCGCCTTTCTTGTAAGATTTCACCTTCCGACATTGTTTTCAACAACATTTTCTTTTTCGGCCTTTCGACCGGTTCGGGCGATATTTGCGGTTCGAAGTCGATTATAATTTCTTTTTGACTTTTTAAATCTGAATCCGATTCGTCAACTTCCTCGGATCGATCGCTCTCTTTGCCGGAAGTTTTTGAAGGGGAAGATGGCGGAGGTGTTGGTATAATAAAAGGCGATTTTGGCGGTTCTTCGGATTGGGTTCTTTGGAGAGGTTCGTGACTTTCAACAGGATGAAGTTGATCTGTGCCAAACACAAATTGTTTAGTTTGAGGCGATGATACCGGACTTACGCCGAATCTACTACCGGCTTCTGAGTATGATTTTGTTAGTTTTCGACCATTGTTTAAATTGCCATTAGTTTGAGCACCTTGCGATACCATTTTGACCTGAAAGAAAATATTTTTTTGTTAATTAAGTAGGTACAAGTTATTTTGTTTTACTTAAAAATATACCTAAGTTGTCTGGGTTGTCTATATATTATTACCTATAAAAAAAAAGGTTTGCACTCCGGGAGTGCCGGCAGAAGTGAAAACTTGAATATTAACGTCTTACGAATTTTCGATCAAAATGGTTTGTATCATAGATTGCATTTTTATGTACGATATTTCAACGCTAGATGTCTAACGTTGTATAAATAAAAGTTCTGACGCCTGACGCCTGACGCGAGTTTAACATTTTTTTACCCATTACAAAAAAAGTATACAACGCCGCTAAAGAAGTTTTCACTTCAAAAATTGTTTTGGATATAACGAACCTATGACCCTCTTTCTGCTTTAAGGAAAAACATTATTAGTGTAAAACCACAAAATTGAACGCCCTGTATCGACTCTTGTTACCGCTCAGTTGAACAGAAAAAAAAGCTTATCTGGTGACCCTAAAAATTGTGTTAGCGTTGGGTGAAGAGAGCAGAGAGAATCGGAATCAGTGCAGCTGAGTGTAAAAACCTTCAATTATTGAAAGGAAGCTCAAATAAGCGAATTGTGTTAAGCGATACTTTGCAGGGCTACTCTTTGATGTCGATGTGAAACATGTTTTGTATATACCGCTTTATTAGGCTGTATGTATATCCGTTGATGATCTGACAATGGAGCTTTCCGCATCCCTGCCATGGTTCGGGTGCGAACGTGAAAGGGGAAAGGGACGCGGGACGAACGTTTCAAGTTTACGATGTGAACATTGAGAGCTTTAGGGTATCAAGCTGCAGCACTGTGTAAAGGGTCAAAGCTATAAGAAAGAATTGCTTTGGGTTTATATGCTATATCAACTATGTGCAGGGTTGGTTTGTGTATTCTGAAATCGATGTATGTATTATTATCTTGTTTATCTGATTAATTTCAACTCTGATCAGTGGCGCTCCAGAACTGCAGAACAACACAAATCTTAGAAACTTCACAATTTTAAAACGAATTTTCTTTTCTATATTTAATGTTAAGAAATAGTGTAACCGTTCCACAATCAACGCTTAAGTTTAAAAGTCACTGAAAAATCACAAAACTCGTGTGTTGTCTGTCTGGCAGACTTTCTTGCAAGCGTTGTTCTGCATTTGAACCGTCATCCTCACATACCTCCGGAGTACACAAGTTATAGCATGTTATTTAGATCGCCTTTGAGCTGCATTTACCGTCAGCACATTAGTTCAAACAAGCATCTATCACTGTCATATGGTAGAAGTATTCATTGAATCTATTTCATTCAGCCAACATCTTTGACTGCGATACGTATGTCGTCTAGGTATACATGATTCACGACACATGGCTTATGGCAGTAGTGACTAGTGTTACAGTGCATATTGCACTTTGAAAAAAAAATTGGTTGTCTGTAAAGTCGGTTTACGGACGATAGTTTTACGTGATAACGTATTCCGTAATACATAACCTAAATTTATATAATAATCATAATAATTCGAATCTATGATATTGCATCTTTTGCTTCAAATTTAGGTTAATTTTATTTATTAAAATTACTCACCACCTATAATATAATTGTTTTTTTTAACTTTCTTTCTTTCGTATTTATTTTAAGTCTCAAAGATTAACTGTCATAATATTTGGAAACAATTGTTTCATTGTTTATATAAAATTCCAAAACCTACTTACAATATTTAAGTATTTTCATACGTCAAAAAATTGATTTTTATAATGATAAAATTTGTATGAAAACGATTTTTTCGAGAGATGAGACCTAGCTAAAACGATTTTTTGCCCCCCAAAATCCCTTTTCAGTAAATTTCATCCAAATCGTTAGGGCCGTTTTCGAGAAAAGCACGCACAGGGTCAGGCGGAACGTTAGGAACGTTACACTTTTTCGTGCATGCAGCCGGTGTTTTATCAATTTCTAAGATTGGTGATTCATCAATTTATAAGACGTTATCACGTCAAAAAAATAGTTAAAACATTATAAACATGGATGTTATTAATAATTTAATTAATCCTCCTTTATTCCTATATAGTCCGTGTTAGAATGTACTTCCGGTTGACCCTGCAGAAGACCCATTTAAAATGTTCACGCGCCGCCACTGACTCTGACGCTCCGCTTTTATGCTTTCAGTTTACAGTTTTCAATTCGCTCAATGGTTTTATTGTTTGAAATAGAGCACATGCCACTGGCGTAGCGGTATGTGCAATATCAGTTTCTGTTTTACTTGATCTTGTCGTTTTATGTATAGGATCGGATCGTAAGTTCTAAAATACTATATCGTTTGTACCAAATTTTCGCAAATATTTTTGTCAAGGCAACATTTATTAAACTAGAAATACTTTTGGACTTGATTTTGAAATGAACTCTTAATCGTATCTAAAGACAATCGTCCTATAAATAATCTTAATTATATACAACAGATTTTGTAATCAGGCTTTTGAAAAAAAAAATAATTATCGATTTTTTTATAGTATTTTAAAACTTTATTATAAATAATATTGATAATCGATGCGAAAAACTTTCAAAAAACTTTTTTTAAATTAATTATAAGCAATTTAAAATTGATAAAATATTAAAAAAAATCACGTGACTGAAAACGCATTAAAATTGTTTTTGACAGTTGTGACGTCATAATGGTAAAATGTATATACGCAGTATACTATCAATGGCTTCTACATGTGTATTGACTAAAACATTATGACGTCACATTATGTTCGGGAAATGTCGGCGCGTTCTCGGAACTGGGTACAAAAATTTATTTTTAATTTGATATAACTTTTGAATTATAACGAAAATAAAAAAAAGAAAAATAGTTTTGTTATAAAACTTATATACGATCTTTCCATTTATGACAAAAAAAAATTTCATTCAAAAGCCCAATTGCGTTAACATTGCTAATTAAAAAAATTAGAGAGACTGGTCCTGGATTATAAAAGCATTCCAGGAATAAGATGGAACAAATCGTTGATTCAAAAAGCAGTTTTGCAGGTACAGCTAGTTCAGTGAGTCATGGCGTAAAATAAATTTAGTTCAATACGCGTTTAAAATAAACTGTTATTCTAATGTTTTGAGGGGAAAATATTGCAAGAAAAAAATTGTTTTAACTGAGTTTATTATTAATATCCCTTTCCGTATTTATATATGACGAGTGGCTCGGCCCGGTTTCACCCGGGTGCAAAACTGTTCTGGAAATATTATATTGACCTTCCCATCTACATAGCAGAACTATCAAAGTACATTGTTTTGATGTATCTCTATAAAAAATTGGCCAACGTTAGCCATGTAAGCGGTACGAAAACAGTTTTTTTTTTTTTGACAAAACACTATCATACATCAGCCATTTTGTACAAAATATTTGCAGATTGTGTACAGAAACCTTCCTCGTTTATCGCTCTCTCTATTAGTGAAAACCGTATGAAAATCCGTTCGGTAGTTTTTGAATTTATCGCGTTCAGACAGACAGACGCGGCGGAGGGACTTTGTTTTATATATTTAAGGTCACTCGATATAACGACAAACTCCTTAAAACGTCGAAAATACTTAATTCTAGTTGGTTTCCCTTGATTGCTCATACAATGATACACTCTAAATAACGATACACCCACTCTAAATAACGACAACAATACTTTATAATTAAGCAATAAACAGTACTTGTTTGTTATTTTGTTGCTTTGTTGTCGGCACCGTGTGTACCGAAGATTCTAAGAAATATTAGTTCTTTTGTTTGTTGGGATTATCTTCCGTATGATTAACTCAGCTGCTTAGCGATAAGTTATCATATTCATATTATGAGTAAATGCATATTATAGTAAAAAAATATTAATGAATTATTTTTTCTCTCCGTTTAACGACAACTCTCAATAACGCCACAATGTGCACAGTCCCTTGAGTGTCGCTATACAGTATGTAAACGCGTAAGGTGCACATAGGGACATTAGCATTGGGAAAAAATACTTGGATCAGAGTTAGCTATGACTGCATTAATTGTTATTTCTATTGAATTATCGTGGTAATCTTGAGGATTTCTAATTTATTTTGATTTATTTTTATTTTACTTGGATTTTTTAATAATAAAAAGCTCTTATAAATCATTATTTTAATTTTTTTGTACAAAAATAAAACAAAAAAACAACTCCATCTGTTTGGAAACATTTCATTCAAAAATTGTCTGACTTGTATGACGTATGCGCGTTGGTAAATCAGTGACCCAATGTCTTTAGGTTCAACACGAATAGGCGGAGATATTTGATCTCGCACCATATTTAAGTATTTTTGGGAATTTAATGTCCCATTAATAAAAAAAGTCCGATTATGTTGTAATCTTTTGAATATTTTCTTCGGTAGTATACACATTCATTTTGCAAAAGACTATTATCTGTCAAATTGAAAAACAAAATTTCAAGGCTCACTCTGATCCAGTCATTTTTTCCCAATGTTAATTTCCCTATGTGCACCTTACGTGTTTACATACTGTATAGTGTTTACAATGTATATATCAACTAAGAAAATTTTGAGAGCGCGAAATCAGAATCTTGCCACGAGAGTCGATGCTACGGCACAATACAGACAACGAGCTAAATGTATTGTACAGAAACACCACCTATCGAAAACACTTCAGCGTACTTATTTCGGTCCTATTATATTCTTCTGTATTGTATATAAAGTACATATCATCTTATAAAAACTTTATAAGCTCTTTCTTTCATTTTGAAATGAATTATTGCACTTGTGTCCAGATTCTTGAACACTAGAAGGGAGTTTTAGCGTTTGAAGAATTATACAATTTGTAAGATTTAAATGGAACGAATTTCGTTTCTTTCGTAATAAATATTTTAAAAGCCATCACGGAATACAGCGTCACAGCACGCTTGAAATTTGGCAAGGAATCTAGCTACCTTCAGGTACCAGGGTCGAAACCTAGCAGCCAAATCTAGCAAGGAATCTAGCTACCTTCAGGTACCAGGGAAGCATCTAGATCTTAGCCTTGTATATTCGAATGAAGGAAAATCGAAATAGAAACTTTCAGACTAGCTCCCGATACGTTACCAATTTCGCCGCAGCGCCGACAGAAAGAGAAACAATTATTTTCCCGCATGCTGTATAGAGCTAAGTAAGAACGTCACGCTTGACTAATTTGTTCACCCCTCGTTTGAATCAGTATATTAAAGCGATCGTTGATGAGGCATGAAAGGAAATGGAATGAAAACAAAACAAAGGTTTTTCTCCTGAATGTGGCAGTCATAATTTCTTTTGTAGTCGAATGTCAGAATCATTGCTTCTATCAAGTTGGGGGGCCACACGTATACATGTGCAAAATATCGTGGGCGAGCTAACAATGCGGCCTATATCTTTAATTTTTATCGACGACGAGATATTATCAAATTCCTGTCTATGGTATGTAGTCCTATGACCTTATTACAGAAGAGCGCACATGTATTTTATATTGGTAAAAGGTAATGATCCTGGAACCGCTTCTATGCAATAAGGGAGTCCAGTCGACCAAACGTGTCGCAATTGTCGTAACGCGATAATTGTACTATTGCCATAGCTGTACGACTACACAGCGACACTTGCTAACAGTACAAAAAAATCATACACCAGACAGTACATAGGCGTGCGTCCACGGACTAAGTTGAGAGGTGTTGTCTGAATATCATCAAAATGGAAAATAAAAAGGGAAAAACAGTTAGAAGTGGCGCTAGGGAGGTCATAGCGAATGTAATTAAAATGTGCGAGTTAGAGGCTCAAAATAATGCCTTAAAATTTAAAGCTATACATTGTTTGCATGCCTTGCTATGCGCCGCCTATGAATTCCGATAATTTGGGAACACATCAACGACTTCTTGCCCTTTCCCCACCGGTCTTCTTTCGCCGATCGCACAGTACCTTTTACTTAAAATACTATTATAAAAGTGTCAAAAATTCGTGCGTTTAAAATTAACTGCGGAAACTATGTTCCGTCAAAAAAATAATCTTGATTCAAATTTATTACGACTCACCCTCTGTATAGTTCTTGGACTCAGCGACAACTGGCTCGGTGGCAAGGGCTTCCGCCCCAAACATACTTCTGTCTGCGTTGCTTGAGTTTTCATAGGAGCTCTTTTCACTTTTTCTGTAACGAAAAAAACAATATCAAAATTCCTTTCACGTCTAAACATTTGCAATGCATATTTTATCAGTCGAATCGATAAAAAACGATAATACAAATTCAAAAAAGCTGCTTTCACGGTATAAAAATATAACTGGCATTTTAGGATTCTTTTGTAACCTCTGTAATCTCCAGAGCACAAATTTGCATAAAGCAATACAAGATTTATTTTTCCGTTTTCGCTTACATGCAAATTTTATACAATCAACTTTCTCTAAGAACGGCACTATAGGACCACAGGTCAATTTTTCGTATCGAATAATCGTTCTTACAGAGAGGTAAGTCATTATTATATATGTACGGAATTAGCCCACAGGCTTTAGATAGTTGAAATTGCCCGAGAAATGTCAGCCTTGCACGTCGTTGTTTGATCAAATCGGCTTGGTCGATTGGTGGACAGTGCCCAGTTTGATTTTTGGAAATTGATTCACAATTAAAGTTTGTTAAAGGACCCCGTACAAACCTTATGGGATTTGGTTCTCGGTTAAATTGATCGAAAATTGTTTTATTATATAGTTTAAAGATCACTAAGAAAAAGTGTCCATGGGCGCATAGCCTAAAAACCAATAGATTTTTAGCTACAGATATGTTTAGCGAGATTTTAGATATATAGAGCTTAGGCTTTTTGATTGTGAATTCAATGGATATCCCTATATCTAAAATTTCGCTTTACATATCTGTAGCTAAAAATCTATTGGTTTTTAGGCTATACGCCCATGGACACTTTAAACTGTAAAATAAGACCATTTTCGATCAATTTACCCAAAAACCAAATCCCATAAGATTTGTGCGGGATCCTTTGATTTCTTTATCAACAAACCTAAGACAACGATTTTAGGTGATTCAGAGCCGTCGCCTTGCCTCGATACAGGAACAGGATCAGCAGTTTTCTTGCCATCCAAGAGTCGTTCTTGACTTCGCGCCGCGTATGGAACTCTTGTATCATCAAACGATGTTAAAGTATGTGATCTTGCGAAACTCACGTGTTTCGTCCTGAAAATAAAAAAAATATGATCTCAGAACTTTTTATATTTTGTTATAATTAAGTGTCCCCGAAACGATTGTCAATGTTTACGCGATTGGAGGTTTTAAATGATGGGCAATTGAAGCTCCAATCGAATGTGTATCAATCGCGCACGCCAGAGTCAATTTACTGGACTGTGTTGGGAAATTGCCATCAATCAAAATTTTTATCATTTGCTGTCAATGACGTAGTAAGATTGACAATCGCTTCAATTGCCTAAAGTATCAACAAGTGTCAATCATGTAAACATTGACAATCGATTCAATTGCTTCAAGTATCAACGAATGTCAATCATGTAAACATTGACAATCACAATTGACCGTTTCGGAGATACTTTAGAGATTAAATGGTTTTCAGAATAGACAAGATTGTTGGAATGCATTATTATTTTTTTTAATTAAATATTAAAATGTAAATTTTTATTGTGTCGGCGGCTTTTCGGTACGAGCGGCTGTAGAAATTATATCAGGTGCAACACTACCGCTGTGGCGTTTGGAGACCTAAGATTGTGTGGACTCTATTAATGGTAATTTCGTGGTTGTTCAACATTGCTGTAGTAGTTTAAAGGGATATAGGTATACATAAATTCCATGTAACAGTCCACTGGGATCGAAGCGTTATGACTATATTAAAACCGTTTTCAAACGCAGTGAACTTCTGAAGTCCTGGAAGTACAATTAAAAAATCAGACCACGTAGGCCGAGATAGATTTCGGAATTAATCGGACATTTAAAATTAGTTCAGTCGTTTGAACTAAAAACAGTCTGACACATCAATCTTAATACCAGTCTTATACATTGAAGTTTTTTCGTTTTTGGCTTCAGGGCTATTACAGCAGTTTAACTAATTTGTAGACCTTTTGATTGTTTGTACTGCTGTGTTTAGGGTTTCTTTTCACAGAGGTTCCATTTGGGAACGTTAGCTGTAGGGCATCGATCGAACTTTTTCCTTACGCGTGTAGGTCGGACAGGACACTCCGCAGTCAGGGGACCACCTGCTGTGATGTCCGCCCCCAAATATTACGTTTGGGCTCGGTCGAGACTGCCTTAGCTTCCAAACGAAAGTCAATAGCATATGAAAATGAAAATCGTACATGTCGTATTTTCTATTGTGAAAATCTAATTGCTTGTGATACAATGTGAATTTAAAATTAAGGGTCGTATTTGCAGAGTCCTAATAAAGGATCCACCTCACGGCTTCTTTTGTTCCTTTAGTAAATATAGGTAAAGTCGCCCCTGGCTTTACGAAATGTAAGAAAATAGCATATTATATAGTGTTTTAAATAACAAACACTGTGTTATGTGAACAACAAATTTTTCCGAAACATTACCCGATAATATTCAAGAAGCTCAAAGCCTAATGTAATTGACTTGCTTCCGAAACACGTGTCAGTGAAGTATCAAGTAATATCGCAGCAGGCGTGGCAATTTTTTAAGTTCAAATATCGCAGGCTAAAGTCTATACACAATAACGTTTGTAAAGGAAAAACGTTTTTGATATTGTATACACTGGAAATAAAATATTTCTTGTTTGTTTTGATATCTTTTCTGTTTGTTTACAACCTTAGAGAAACACATAACTTTTTTCCCCTCTGCTTATAGAATCTTATTAGCTCATAGTAACTTCCTGACGCTCCATAATATTTTTTTTTGACGTGATAACGTCTTATAAATTGATGAATAACCAATCTTATAAATTGATAAAACACCGGCTGCATGTTCGAAAAAGTGTAACGTAACGTTCCTAACGTTCGTAACGCGTAACGCGTAACGTTCCGCCTGACCCTGTGCGTGCTTTTCTCGAAAACGGCCCTAACGATTTGGATGAAATTTACTGAAAAGGGATTTTGGGGGGCAAAAAATCGTTTTAGCTAGGTCTCATCTCTCGAAAAAATCGTTTTCTTACAAATTTTATCATTATAAAAATCAATTTTTTGACGTATGAAAATACTTAAATATTGTAAGTAGGTTTTGGAATTTTATATTATAAACAGTGAAACAATTGTTTTATAAATATTATGACAGCTAATCTTTGAGACTTAAAATAAATACGGAAGAATATATTATTTATTATTTATTAAGAAATATTATATGGTGAGTAATTTAAATAAATAAAATTAACCTAAATTTGAAGCGAAAGATGCAATATCATAGATTCGAATTATTATAATTATTATATAAATTTAGGTTATATATTACGGAATACGTTATCACGTAAAACTATCGTCCGTAAACCGACTTTACAGACAACCAATTTTTTTTGTATAAAAGTAGACAAATGCCAATTTGTGACTCCGCCAAGCGATGCTACGGGCTACCAGTCCTGTTGTTTTTTTATTAACACTATTTTATTAATTTCACTTGTATGTATTAATGGAATTTTTGAATTTAATTTTCATCCGCTTCCAACGGTCTGAATAATTGTAATCGTATTCAGAATCCTCGACGATAAAATAATTAATGATGAAAACTTATTTCATGTGCCTTGGTTGATTGTGATGTCTGGATGAAGAAATTCTTTATAGCATAGATCAGAAAAAAAGCAATATTATGGTAGAAATTGCATTTATTATGCTGACGTTTCGACAATTATTTTTGTCATTTTCGGAGCTCAAATGCGGTTTAGGAAAGTATTTTTGGAAATTGTTTTAAATAAAAAAATTGGTTGTCTGTAAAGTCGGTTTACGGACGATAGTTTTACGTGATAACGTATTCCGTAATACATAACCTAAATTTATATAATAATTATAATAATTCGAATCTATGATATTGCATCTTTCGCTTCAAATTTAGGTTAATTTTTTTTATTTAAATTACTCACCATATAATATAATTGTTTTTTTTTAACTTTCTTTCGTATTTATTTTAAGTCTCAAAGATTAGCTGTCATAATATTTATAAAACAATTGTTTCACTGTTTATAATATAAAATTCCAAAACCTACTTACAATATTTAAGTATTTTCATACGTCAAAAAATTGATTTTTATAATGATAAAATTTGTAAGAAAACGATTTTTTCGAGAGATGAGACCTAGCTAAAACGATTTTTTGCCCCCCAAAATCCCTTTTCAGTAAATTTCATCCAAATCGTTAGGGCCGTTTTCGAGAAAAGCACGCACAGGGTCAGGCGGAACGTTACGCGTTACGAACGTTAGGAACGTTACGCGTTAGGAACGTTACACTTTTTCGTGCATGCAGCCGGTGTTTTATCAATTTATAAGATTGGTGATTCATCAATTTATAAGACGTTATCACGTCAAAATAATACATAATTATAAAAATAAGATGTAAATGTCACTAATTCTTTTCATAATATTAATTACTATTGAACGTCATTCTAATATTATTTTTTCTATTTAAAACAATTAACAAAAATATTATCCTAAACCG
Source organism: Xanthostigma xanthostigma (assembly GCA_963575645.1). Classification (NCBI taxonomy): domain Eukaryota; kingdom Metazoa; phylum Arthropoda; class Insecta; order Raphidioptera; family Raphidiidae; genus Xanthostigma; species Xanthostigma xanthostigma. The sequence continues at coordinate 563,042 of OY754472.1, forward strand.
CATTGGAGCTCCGAACATGCCAAAAATAATTGTTGAAACGTCAGCATAATAAATGAAATTGCTTTTTTTTCTGATCCTATGCTACGAAGAATTTCTTCATCGAAACATCACAATAATTTATTTAAAAATAGTCGTTTGATAGTTGGTTTTTAGGGCTATAATTAAAATTAGAGTTTAGAAAAACTAAAAAAAAAAAACACTTTTTTCAAAATAAAAGTTTTGTTCAACAGGGATAAGAAGTCCCCCAACTCGATATAGGGGGACTTCCAATCGCTATCAAAGCCCGTTTTTTATATCTAACTATCGACTCTGGCTTATGTGTGATTTTTCTAATGACGCCCCTTATGTTTTTTTTGATGATATTCATTTTATTATTTTGTTGAAAAAGAGGATTTATAATTTAAAATTGTAATATATTATACCACGCTGGTAAACGCCACCGCAAAAAAAAATTCCGAACTAAATCCAATACTTTTCCTACCATAGTAAGGTGAGAAGTAAAAATTGAAAACAATATCCAATTGGGATCCGGAGGTGCTATCATTACGCATTAGTACAGTCAATCTGGCAAAAACCTCAACAAAACCACCCAAAAAGGTGAAACTTGGTGAGTCGTTAGAGAATGATGAAAAAAAAGGTTACCTGGCAATGGCCACCTGGTACCTGTTCAAATACCTGTTTAAATAGTCAAAAAAAACTCAAAAATATTTTGAAATGCATTTTTCTCAAAAACTATGCATTTTACAGAAAAATTTATTGAACAAAAAATGTAGAGGGCATTGTTATCTACAATTAATGTCATTGGTGCTATGTTGTACAACAAAAAATGTGCGCAGTAGGTGGCGCTTAAGTGCCAAAAAAAGTGTTTTTCCACTTTTTTGCCCTGAAATTTTCATTTTTCAGTTACGATTCAAATGGAAAAATTGTTCCATTTTATTTTATAAACAACTTTTATTTCAACATTTTTTTCATACAACTTACCATTTCAGAGCTGCAGCTTGTTGAAGTGAAAATAAGTTGTATGAAAAGTAAGTTTTATGAAAAAAATGTTGAAATAAAAGTTGTTTATAAAATAAAAAGGAACAATTTTTCCATTTGAATCGTAACTGAAAAATGAAAATTTCAGGGCAAAAAAGTGGAAAAAGACTTTTTTTGGCACTTTAGCGCCACCTACTGCGCACATTTTTTGTTGTACAACATCGCACCAATGACATTAATTGTAGATAACGATGCCCTCTACATATTTTGTTCAATAAATTTTTCTGTAAAATGGATAGTTTTCGAGAAAAATGCATTTCAAAATATTTTTGAGTTTTTTTTGACTATTTGAACAGGTACCAGGTGGCCATTGCCAGGTAACCTTTTTTTCATCATTCTTTAACGTCTCACCAAGTTTCACCTTTTTGGGTGGTTTTGATACGAAATGATTTTTTTTTCGCCAGATTGATTGTACTACATCTGGTTCTGTATTGAATAATTTTTATGACAATAGAGTAGCTTCTTTAAGTTGAAGAATATAATAATAAAGAAGCAATTAAGAAATTAATAACAAAGAAGATTTATATAAAATATATGTACCTACATTGTATACATAATATGTCGTCTTTATATTTATCAATACCGGCGTACTTATATAAACATTGTAAAATAAACTAGACGTATAAAAATAGCTCAAGGCGGAGCTTTTTCTATGTTGTGTAGACTAGATAATAAAATATATATATGTAACTTTTGTTTACCTGTTTGTTGTTTTTTTCCGTTTGCAATGTCAGTATAAAAGTAATAAATATTGTTTTGGATCAATGGAGACGTTTTCAATTTAAATAATTTGCTTTTCAATGTTCCGAGAACTTAAAAAATTTAACTAAAAAAAAGCGGGTTCAGCTTTTGAAATTAATTTCTATTTTCGTCTGCTACGTCTTTTTTAGGCGCGAATAGCGTAAATTAAAGCGCCTATATAATACTCGTTTTGTCTGTGAATCTGTCACGCTTTTTTGTGTCACGCATACAAAAAAAAAAAAAAAACTCGGGGTCTATTTGATCCTAGCATCAACCGCTTTTTGAATTTTAGTCGCAGAGTAAAACAGAATAAAAAACCTTTTAAGGAGGTTGAGCCGTTTTACGAAGATAATGAAAAAAAATCTGAAATAAAGTCTTTTAACCAAATAATGTCAGCAGTTCCGAAAACTAACTATGTAAAGCATCGATGTCTTACGCATATTTTAATATTTTTTCCAATTTAATTAGAAGACTTTTAATCAATAAAAAATATTATTAAACCTTAGCACTTTTCGATTATGGACTTTTATTCTTGACAATTTTAACTGAATTCAACTTTTTAATGATTTAATTTTAATTTTTATTACTTCTAATTTCTTTTTTTAATTATTTACTACAAAAAAATATGTAAAATACAGATATTTACATAAATTTATTTTTTCTAACCTAACTTTGTACAAAAAATTCAAAAGTTAGTCCATTAAGTAAAATACTGAAATAATTAATTAATATTAAAAAAAAAATTTATTTATGCCTATATAACAATAATTTATTGGTATCATCGACTTGTAACCTTTTGTAAAAATTTATTATGGAAAAGTTCTCATTTAGAATTCGACTTACTTTTGATTGGGACTGTAACGCATCAACCTCCTTAATATTTCGTTCTTACCCGACGTCAAATGATGTATTTATATGAATTTCGCGCCGTGCAATTTTGCTCCAAAATTTTTATACCTAATTTTAACTTCAACATTTCTTTGCATCGGTTTTATATTAGATTACTTTCGATTAAAATCAAGACTTACAAAAAACGTTTCGAAAAACTAACTAGGGCACGTGTGGATTATAATATATATGTATAAAAACATAATACAAGTCAGTTGAGTGTAATGCGTTGCAGAAATCCATTCGTACAGCGAGTGTTTCAAAACAATTGTCTCATCTTTATCTAAAGTGCTTTCAAAAATTGATTTTTCTCTAGGTATACCCATATTGGTCTTTTTCTACGTAGATGAATCATTTATTTTTGTGTGAGTACATAATCTGAGCTTATAAAACATGTAATCAATTTTTTTATAGTGCTTTCTGCAACCCTGCAGCGTTAAAATAATCAATTTTTCAAAATAAAAATAATTTTACATCTACATTCTTTTTGTTAACGTGTAAGTCGAATTTTAACAGCGGCTTTAAAATGACTTCAAATATATAAATTTGGCGTGTAGCTTTTTGGTTTCCTCGTTTAGGAAACCAGCCTGTATAATATATCTTGTGTACATACACGCCCTCTGTATATAAAACATCTAGGAACATAAAGCCGTATTCTGTACAAACATTATGCGCTGCTATATGCGTTTATACAGGGCGTTTATATTTAATAGCCCGTTTAGTGGAGTGGATTGGGAAAAATAAACCTTTAAACCCTGACATTTGGGTATAGTTTGTGGCCGACTGTCGGAGGGGGCGGCGGGGGATATGCCGCTTTAAAGTTCCCGAAAACCCGTTTTTGCTCCATAACTCGGCCATAATAACTTGCTTTAAAATACTATAACTGTCTTCCCTGCACTGGCATGAAGACATTACCATTTCCCAAATTGAAAAGAGAGCTTAAGTCACTGTTAATTAAAGCTTATTTATATTTTGACTAGCGGTCCCGTCCGGTTTCACCCGGGTGTAAATGACCGAATGGGGAAGGGAGGAACACGAGTACACACATTCATCTTAGTTTACCGAGATGAATGTTGTGTCCAAATTGATGATCGGAGTTACGGTTCAAAAGTTTTTGTCGATAAAAAGCAGTATTTATACTTTTTTTAACTAATATTTTTTTTAATTAATTAAATAAAATTAAAATAAATTTAAATGTAAGCCTTAGAAGAAAGCAATGTAGAAAAAAAAATAAAAATATATTCGCCCAACGTAGGACTCGAACCCACGACCCTCATATTGACAGTCGTGTGCTCTACCTATTAGTTAGTGCATTTCACCTGAATAGAAGCTTATTTTTGAGATACATTTTGCAACATTTTTCATTAATGCTCCGCTCCTAATGGTCGTAGCCTGATTTTATATAGCCTATAGCCTTCCTCGATAAATGAGCTATCCAACAAAACAAATTTTTTTCAATTTGAACCAGTAGTTCCTGAGAGTAGCGCGTTCAAACAAACAAACAAACTCTTCAGTTTTATATATTAGTATATAGATAATGAATTTACTTGATGTATTTGTTAATTGTAATTAATTGACGAATCCTTCGTACAGCTGCTTCGGGTAATAAATGTATTCTGTTTTGTTCTATTCATGACGTATATCAGTGTTTTTCAATCTTTTTCAAGGCGCGACCCTTTGGGACGCCCTACCCTCCGCTGTTATTAACCGGTATAGTGTATTTTATTATATTAAAAATATATCAAATCCGTAGAAAATTTTTATTTTTACTGACGTTTCTCGACCTCCTTGTAGAAGTTTTGCGACCCCCACGGGGTCTCGACCACACTTTTAAAAACACTGACGTATATATAAACTTAGTGAGAAACATATAAATTTAGACATTCTGTAGATATATGTACATAATATACCAAAGCACACATTGCTTGGATATGTAATATATACAGTGTGTATTATGTATTTGTATTACATGTAATGTATATTTTATGTGCCTTCTAGTGTTTTGTTTATCCATATATATATACTATATACTGTGGGCGTCAAAAAGCTCCCTCCCTTCTCTCATCTTTTGAACGACATTACGCAGAACATTCAAATTTGTGCTTTTAAATAGTTTTTTTTGAGAAATGAAAGATGGGTAGACAATTTAATCAAAGTAAATCATAATATAGGTACAAAAGCCAACATTTTCATTAAATGTGGACCAGTAACAAGCAGAAACGCAATTCTTCTATGAATATTTTATAAGATTTTGTAGTTCACAGAGCAGTAAAGTGTTTTTTTGAATTTAAATATACTTCCACCATTAAGACCCGTGCCTACACCACCATCCACCATCCACGCAAGTGGTGGAGGAACAAGTCGATATGGTGGAAGTTCAGGTATTATCATCGTCATCAAAATTACCAATTTTACGCGGTTAAATCCGTTACAGTCCCAATCAGAAGTAAGTCGAATTCTAAATGGGAACTTTTATAGTTTATAAGTCGATGATACCAATAAATTATTGTCATAAAGGCATAAATAAATAATTTTTTTTAATATTAATTAATTATTTCAGTACTTTATACTTAATGGACTAACTTTTGTATTTTTTGTACAAAGTTAGGTTAAAAAAAATAAATGTATGTAAATATCTGTATTTTATATATTTTTTGCAGTAAATAATTGAAAAAAGAAATTAGAAGTAATAAAAATTAAAATTAAATCATTAAAAAGTTGAAAATTCAATTAAAATTGTTAAATCTGTCAAGAATAAAAGTCCATAATCGAAAAGTGCTAAGGTTTAATAATTTGTTTTATTGATTAAAAGTCTCCTAATTAAATTGGAAAAAATATTAAAATATGCGTAAGACATCGATGCTTTACATAGATAGTTTTCGGAACTGCTGACATTATTTGGTTATATTTGCAAAAAATTAAAATGAACAGTTTGCATGCCTTGACATATTTTCCATAAGACTACATGTAAAAGTTTTTTTTAATTTTTAACTTTATAAATCTCCTAATGATTTTGGATTTTTTACAGAAAATTTTGTCATAAAAAAATCTATTAAAAAAACTTTATTTCAGATTTTTTTCATTATCTTCGTAAAACGGCTCAACGTCCTTAACGACAGCTCAAAATTAATATAGTTATGACAGTTAAGGTGCAGTTTCCAGAAAATAAAAATAAATTCTAAAAAAAACAGGAATTTGTGAATTGCAAACGAAGGAAAACGGAAAATTTAAACCGCCATACGAACCCCACGTTATAAATTTCTCACATTCATAAATTAACATTTTTCAAATTATAATCAACAATTTCGCTTTAAAAAAGTGATCATAAAAAATTAGTTCTTTTCATTGACTTTATTTATAATAATAATATACAATAAAGAATTCTTAATAATAATAATAAATACAGTTAAAAAAAAATTTTTTTACAATATCCGCAAAAATAATTTTTAGAAACTCTGAAGATGGCAAAAAGTTTACCGAAACGTATTGATTTTTATATATAGATCCTATTGCCACGGACTTCTCCAAAAACTTCCTCCAATAGTCTTCAAGTATCACAATTTAATTCGAGTCAATTTCATAAAAAACAGAAATAAACCCGACACCATTGTTTTATGGGCGGAGCGTCAATTGGATTTTGTTAAGAGAAAGCGAAACTGCGGTGAACCAGATACAAGTAACCGAGGTGTAAAACAAAAAGAAAATCACTTACAAACATCACGTCGCGCGGATTTTAAAATAAAACAACACAAATATTGTCTGGTCCGCGTACTTCTGTATCGTGAACGGTGACGCCGGGGAAATCCCGTTGGGATTTTAAGTTGAACGTTCTTTATTCTGTACAGATAGTAGCTGTTTGACCAGATATCCACTCAAATCCCTTTGGGTTTTATTATACAGACAAAAACTCGTGACTTCCTTTTATTGTAAAAACAGATATCCATTATTTATTAATAGATTTGAACAATTTATATTTTGTATCAAATGCAAACAGTCTCTCAGTCATAGAAATAGAAAAATGTTTTAGTGTCATTTTTGACGTGATAACGTCTTATAAATTGATGAATCACCAATCTTATAAATTGATAAAACACCGGCTGCATGCACGAAAAAGTGTAACGTTCGTAACGCGTAACGTTCCGCCTGACCCTGTGCGTGCTTTTTGCTAATTTCTCGCTCAATTTAAATCAGATCGGTTTGAAACCAGTCGTAAACGAAAGAGGAGAACATTTTACATAGATTTCGTATAACAGAATTTGCCTAAACAGTTTTTTTATACAAATTTATATAGAAAAATAGCTGTATAAATGCAATGTTGTCTAATACATGGCGCGACGCGGTCGGTCGTCTTTGTTTGCCGTACATGGAAATTAGAAGATAACGTATGTCTTGTCTTAACATGAAAACGGCTGCATTTCTAATGTTTAATTCAATTTTTTGACATCAGTATTTTGTGAAATGCAACGCCTTCTAAGTTAAGTATTGGAATAACTAATTATTATTAGAACATAATACTTTGACAGTTGCAAACGTCACTTTTGACATTTCTTATCATTCCGACACCAAGGATAAGCGGATTGAAACCAAATTTTGGGAGGATGTTTGATATGCAAATATGAAGTGGCCTATTGTTTTTGGGGAACATCGGCGCATGCGTAAAAGAATATATCTCTTATAATGATGTTTTATATAATAATAATATAGTTTTTAAAACGGTTTTTACTCTATCTATTTTTACTAGAAATTTTTGTAAATTTTTTGGGGAAAATCGGCGCATGCGCAAAAGAGATACATGCCATAGTTGTTTTTTATATAATAATAGTGTACTTTTTATAGTGTTTTATTATTCTACTTAATAAAATTTACCTAAATTTGAAGCGAAAGATGCAATATCATAGATTCGAATTATTATAATTATTATATAAATTTAGGTTATGTATTACGGAATACGTTATCACGTAAAACTATCGTCCGTAAACCGACTTTACAGACAACCAATTTTTTTTTTTACTTAAAAGGACTCCGCACAAACCATATAGAATTTGGTTTTCGGTTATAAAATTATCGAAAGCGGTTTTATTTTATAGTTTAAAGTTCACTAAGAAAAAGTGTCCATGGGCTCATAGCCTAAAAGCCAATCGATTTTTAGCTACAGATATGTTTATTAAGATTTTAGATATAGGGATATTCATTGCATTCACAATCTTAAAGAATCCTAAATATGTTTTCGAGTACGCTGAATCCGATTATGACGTTATTATTTTATACAAAGTAACACCTTCCAACATTACCTAGTTTTCGACTATTTTTCTATTTCTAAAAAAAATCACAAAAGTTGAACATGGCGCATGTTTGGTGAAATCAATCCCTATATCTAAAATCTCGCTAAACATATCTGTAGCTAAAAATCTATCGGTTTCTAGGCTGTGCGCCCATGGACACTTTTTCTTAGCGACTTTTAAACTATAAAATAAAACCATTTTCGACCAATTTAACGGAGAACCAAAGGTTTGTGCAGGGTTTTTTTAACACTAAAAAAGTTCGCGATTTCGCGTGCTCACTGTATATATTTTCAAAATTTAACTGCGCTTAATTTGCGATTTGCTTACAGTTGAGTAGTTCCGGTCGAACGATTGTTTGACCATCTCTGTTGTACACAATACAGCCGAGCAGTTAACTGTAATTGTTCTAGACAGTTGGTTGTGTTTACTTATTTATGTATAAAGGCCTCTGCACACGAAGCTAGAAACACTGCTAGATTTGCCTACTAGTTTTCTAGCGCTGGTTTTCTTCATTGCTGTTATGTGCTCGCTTCACACGAGACTACTTTTCAAGCTTGATTTGTGAATAAATCAGGTGCGCGCGTCGTGCCAGTTCAAATATGAACACAGAGCAAAACGTGTTTGTTGTCTGACTCTGAGCAGAATGACGCCGTGTTGGTTTGCGGGCGCCCACGTGACAAGATACTGTTTCCTGATTGGTTCTTGCTCATACCTAGCAGCGGACCCAGCAAGGAAAATAGTCCCTGTTCTAATTTTAAAACCCATCTTGTGAGCTAGTAGGCGAGCCCGCAGTGACGTCATTTTCCCAGCCTGCCGGCCAGCAGAACTCCAAGCAGTGTTTCTAGCCTCGTGTGCAGCGGCTTTAATACTGTGCGACCGGCCAAAGAACGTCGGTGCGGAAACTGCCGGAATGCTGCGAAACCTTAAGCGGAGGTGCCTCTTTTAATCACTTCGTACAGTGTGTCCTCGTTTACATATAAAATCTTTACCTACATGATGACAATATATAAATCCAATATGGCGGACCTAAAATTGTCACTAAATGCTGATCCACAGCTCAGAGGAAACCGGCATTTTGAGAGTTAGGTGTCTTACACGTTACAATAATGAAGAAATCAACACGGTTGTCGTCTTATAAGTTCGATGTTCCTGAACAAAATATAGACAAGGGCAGTATGTTTCTGCCGCAAGAGACGGCGCGAATGTTTAACCGTAACGACGGAGTTTCAGGCGCGTATGAAAAAGAGAACACGACAAACAATGCGATGCAATTTTAGCTTGACAATGATAGAATGACGGCTATGTCAATGTTTACAAAACAAACCGTTTATATATACAGAGTGACAGCGAGCGGTGTAGAGTAGTGGTCAGAGCACTAGACTTGCATTCGGGAGGTACCGGGTTCGAATCCTGGCGGGGGCAGATGTGACTGGGAGGTTTTTCTGCTGCCTCTCGCCGAGAAACGGTAATTCCTGTACTCGGCAATCTTCTTGAGGTTTTTCCATGATTTCTCTCAATAATAATAATAATTCCAGATTAAGGAGGTTGATGCGTCCCAATCAAAAGTAAGTCGAATTCTAAATGGGAACTTTTCCATAACGAATTTTTACAAAAGGTTAAAGTCGATGATATCAATAAATTATTGTCACAAAGGCATAAATAAATAATGTTTTTAATATTAATTAATTATTTCAGTATTTTACTTGATGGACTAACTTTTGAATTTGTTGTACTCGTACAAAGTTAGGTTAGAAAAAATAAATTTATGTAGATATCTGTATTTTACATATTTTTTGCAGTAAATAATTAAAAAAAGAAATTAGAAGTAATAGAAATTAAAATTAAATCATTAAAAAGTTGAAAATTCAGTTAAAGTTGTTAAAATTGTCAAGAATAAAAGTCCATAATCGAAAAGTGCTAAGGTTTAATAATTTTTTTTATTGATTAAAAGTCTCCTAATTAAATTGGAAAAAATATTTAAATATGCGTAAGACATCGATGCTTTACATAGTTAGTTTTTGGAACTGCTGACATTATTTGGTTATTTAGAAAAAATTAAAATGTACCGTTTGCATGCTAGGTTGACATATTTTCCATAAGACTACATGTAAAAGTTTTTTTTAATTTTTAACTTTATAAATCTCCTAATGATTTTGGATCTTTTACAGAAAATTTTGTCATAAAAAATCTATTAAAAAAACTTTATTTCAGATTTTTTTCGTTATCTACGTAAAACGGCTCAACCTCCTTAAATATCGAGATGGTTCAAGGACGTCAAACTCCTATGCTCAAAATTTGCCTACCTTATTCCAGTGTCCTAAAATTCCTTCATTCGTCCATTGCTATTAATTAAGTTGAAGTTTAAAAAATGTAGAAAATAACAGGAAGTGCGATATAGATGGAAAATAGTAATGGTGCGAATGGCGTCTGTTATGACATAAAGTTGAGAAACACGCGATTTTCGTGGAGACTAATAATTTGCACGCAAGTCGACGAAAAAACGGTGTCAATCTACAAATTCAAGCTATTACTGCTATTACTGATTTCTTCTTCAACATTATTTGGCTACAAAAAAAAAATCACTGAACGAAGAAGAAATGTTTTCGAACTGACCTGTGTACGGTTATGCCATCGTGGTGAATGAGGGCGGGCGGCGGCGGTGGCGGCGGCGGCAGATCTGGATGCGCCGGGCACATGTAAAGTCCCGGAGGCGGCGCGCCGTGTACTGCCGGCAGGTACTCGCTACTGTAACTGAGGTAGTGGGAATGTTGCGGCACCATCATTCCCTGCACCGAACCGCCGCTGATTGTGCTCTGCCGCGACGCCGGCCGCATCACCATCGAACGCGGCGGCACGCCGACGTCGTATTCGTCCAGGTCGGCGCGGATCGGTCGCGGACGCTCCATTCGCACGGACTCCTCGTCTTCGGGCATCCACGTGTAACGTTTCGGGTCGGAAACGTTGCAGAACGACTTCGGGCGTCGACGGAAATACGAACAGTCCAAGTTCTCGTCGTATTGGTACAGTTCTGCCGGAGGCGGCGCTGAGAATGGATATCTGAAAACAAAACATAAAGTTTTATACTATCAATAGATGCAAAATTTCTCTTATAACCTAGCAAATATTAATTGCAACTCTCAGGGCCGCTGGAAACACTGCAATTGGACTTCTGCTGGCCAGTAGGCTGGAAATGACGTCACTGCGGGCTCGCCGGCTAGCTCACAAGATAGATTTTAAAATTTGAACAGAGGCCAGGTCGTCTGCTTGCTCTGAGTAAGAACCAATCAGGAAACAGTATCTTGTCACGTGGGCGACACGAACAAACGCCGACAAACCAACATGACGTCATTCTGCTCAGAGTCCGACAACAGACACACGTTCTGCTCTGTGTTTATATTTGAACTGTCACTGCGCGCGCACCAGATCTATCCCCAAAACGAGCTTGAAAAGACGTGTAGTGTGAAGCGAGCAATTAAGAAAACCAGCGCTAGAAAAATGGTAGTCAAATCTAGCAAGGGATCTAGCGACAAATCCCGCCACGTGGCAAGTACGAAAGCTTATGACGAATCTCTGAAGGACGCCGACATGATTTAAAAATATCAGAATTATTAAATGCGCGTAGTTTTTAAGAGGTTTCCAATGTTAGGTTCTGAATGCGGAAATAACGGAGGAAAATGTAATTTATGAATTTCTCAATATATGCCAAAATAAATAAACTTTTAAAATCGTTTTATTAAAATTGCGACGACGAAAATGAAAACCGACTTGTATTGTTTTATCATTCTTGACAGATTTTCCAATATTCAGTTTCATTTAAAAGGTTTCTGAACATAATGTAATTCTGTAAACTTTGATTCGAAATTGTGTTCTATGATATGTTTTAAAATTAAACAAGAACGACAGATTTGTACCTCCTCGTGTACTTCGTTATTAGTTATAATTAGGACGGACTGTGATCGAAAAATTATAAAAAAAACATGACGTAGAGGAAGCTTGAAGAATCACCACTTATAGCTAATGTCAGTATGATGTCATCATAAACATAAATGTGAAAAAGGGAGCCAAGTTCAATATTCAACACAAAAAGAATTGAGTTCTAAAAAGGTGTTAAGTTTTCACTCGGCAAGTTTTCGTGTTTTATATCATGATTTATATGTGTGGAAACTTGGCAACTTTTTAGATCGCAATTCTTTTTGTATGGAATATTGAACTTGGCTCCCTTTTTCACATTTATTTTTTTGATCGAATATCGTTACTTTTTGTAAAGAAGTTATTATTATTTATCATTCAAAAGTGATTTGTGAAATTAATCCTTTTTTCTGTACCTATAGTTTTCTTTTTAGAAAAGCGCTTTGTTAATAAAAATCGATTGCTTGGAAAATATTTCAAATCTTAAAAATTCACAATTATTTATAGCTGGACGTCAAATTTCAACTTTCTAGGTCATCTGGAAGTGGGATTTTTGATCTATATGTCAGTGAGCCACTAGTCTTAAACTAATATTATTATTATTATCTTCAAATAATTATTTCTTCAAATTATAAGTCAATTCCGCTAACTCTTAAATTTACATTTTCTCGCTTAAAGTAACAAAGACCCAACTCTCCAAGAGGTAAATAAATGTCAGTCAAAACGATATTGTATTATTAGGACGGCCTACGAGGGTGCCGGGTGTTGAGGGCGGAGTACGGGATCGTCACGTGCTGAGGTAGGTTCGTATATTATAATTTGTGCGAATCTTTTGCACTGACTTGTATGATGTGAGTCAATGTTGTCAAAAAAAAGAAAAACAAACAGTAAAATTCATGCACTAAGTCTATTTTAACACTAGTATGGAAGAAAAAATCCAAACATAGCAAAACACATGTGACTGGGACTTACAGCTATTTGCTAACATTTTCTATGCTAAAAATGGTTGTCTGTAAAGTCGGTTTACGGACGATAGTTTTACGTGATAACGTCATAAAGAAACATTGAACCATACTCGTAAAGTGTTGAAAAATAACTTTTTTTATTTTTCACATTATACGTATACGTTTCCAAACATTTATTTTTACATATTTAAATAGTAAAATTAGAGTTCTAACCAACTGTAGAAACGGTTTTTAAATATAATGAACCGTTTTCAAAATACACGCAGTTTTAATAAACGGACGGTCGGGTGGTGTGGATTTTTCACTCCCTGTAAGTATATATACGAGCGAACTGTAGCATTCTATTGGAAGTTTGTGTCTTGTGATCTTTAATAAAAAAAATTTAGTTGCTGTCAAACTACTATCGCTTATATCGCGTTCTCGCTTGCACGCTAAGGCGGAGCGGACACTTTTCGGAACGTTACACTTTTTCGTGCATGCAGCCGGTGTTTCATCAATTTATAAGACGTCAAAAAAAAACCGTGCATTGATCAACACACAATAAATAAAATTGTATATCCTCTGATTATAATGTCAAAATAACAGCTTTTTATTAAATGCATACGGTACTTATAACAAAAAAAAAAAAATTTTCAAAATTTTTGTCTGTCAGTCTATCTGTTCCGGCTAATCTCCGAAACGACTGGGCCGATTTTGACGGGACTTTCACTGGCAGACAGCTGACGTTATATGAGGAGTAATTAAGGCTACTTTTATTTTAGAAAAAGAAGTAAGTTAAATTCATATTTAGGTTTTCGGTTAGAAATAAAGAAGTACGTGTTTCAACGTTTTAGCCAAATCATCCCTCAATGGGGTAAAATAGGGGCTGAAAGGTTGTACGGGAATCCCATCATTTCTCAAATTGGGGATATGAAAATTCATATTTAGGCTTTTGGGAAGAATAACGAATTAAATGTTTAAGCGTTTTAAACTTGACTTTTACGAAAACATAAAATATTTGGGATGGTCTCATTATGCTATTATAACAGGGAGCTTTAATTCCTGGGCAATGGGTAAATACGGATATATTCAAGAAAAACGTTGCGACTTCATATAATTTGTCTACAAAGGGCGAAGCCTTGGACCAGGCTGCTAGTAGCAGACTTGTAAAGTATTTGAGGAAAAGTATTTCAAAATACAAATACTTTTCTAGTATTTGTATTTCAAATACTATTTAATTAAAGTATTTATTATTTGTTTTTAAATACTTATAATCAAGTATTTATTATTTGTTTTTAAATATACTTATAATCAAGTATTTGTTGGTTGTATTTAAGTACCTACTTAAAATTCAGTTACAAGTACCTATATACTTGCTTCAGAATAATTTTTTAATTGGTTGAGCTTGTGTACTTCCCGATAGATCAAGCAATTGGGCTTTTGAATGAAATTTTTTTTTGTCATAAATGGAAAGATCGTATATAAGTTTTATAACAAAACTATTTTTCTTTTTTTTATTTTCGTTATAATTCAAAAGTTATATCAAATTAAAAATAAATTTTTGTACCCAGTTCCGAGAACGCGCCGACATTTCCCGAACATAATGTGACGTCATAATGTTTTAGTCAATACGCATGTAGACGCCATTGATAGTATACTGCGTATATACATTTTACCATTATGACGTCACAACTGTCAAAAACAATTTTAGTGCGTTTGCAGTCACGTGATTTTTTTTAATATTTTATCAATTTTAAATTGCTTATAATTAATTTAAAAAAAGTTTTTTGAAAGTTTTTCGCATCGATTATCAATATTATTTATAATAAAGTTTTAAAATACAATAAAAAAATCGATAATTATTTTTTTTTCAAAAGCCTAATTGCTTGAGAATATTTTTATAAATATAACCTAAAAGTTCAATAAATATTATTTATTGAAGATTTCTAATCAGACGTTAATCAAAGATTTGAATAACCTAAAAGTGTTTGTATTTATTTTTCAAATACTTCAAGAGTATTTGTATTTCAAATACTCTGTGCAGAAAAAGTATTTTTAATTGTATTTAAATGCTCAATGAAGCAAGACTATTTGTAAAGTATTTTTTACAAGTCTAGCTAGTAATAACATTAAAATAAAATTAGAATCTTTTCATGGTACAGATTCAAACGATGAAAATTTGATAAGAAAAGAGTCGAATCGTTCATATCACTAGACATGTGAAGTTCGTTATAATATGAACTGGCTGACAGACTGAAGTGACCTGTGTCGTCGTGGCACGTGATCAGACTACGAGAGAAAAAAAAAATATAAGACACCAGCCGAATATAACAACGGGTTCAGATTTGTATAGACTGGAGCCGTCCATGAAAACGTTATGTGATATGTCGACAGTCGACATTCCTTTCAGCAAAAACGTGGCAGTTGATTCTTTCGTCAATTTAAAAAATGTTGAAAGAAAAGAAATCGTTGGCAAAGCCAAAAAAGCACACTCCGTCAATATTAAGCATATCGGGATTGTTTATATATTTATCTCAAATTTCGTAAATAGTTTCACGTTTTCATGCGTTTTGCAAATATGCAACTTTTGACGTGATAACGTCTTATAAATTCACCGGCTGCACGCACGAAAAAGAGTAACGTTCCGCAAGCGAGAGCGCGATATAAGCGATAGTCTCTCTCTTCTCGCGTGACGTCAGAGAGTAGTGTGCGTTCAATATTTTTTTCGGCTGTTCCAGCGAAAGCTACACCTGACAGATGGCCAGATAAATTATACGGTTTGTTAACAAATATATAATATAATATATACATTCTTTTAAATGTCTTTTATAATTGCTTAAAAATATGTATTTTGCTTTGGTTGATCAAATTATTAGTCGGTAAAAATATAGTTTGACAGCTACTAAAATTTAGGTTATGTATTATTAAATATTAATATTCGAGCGGAATACGTTATCACGTAAAACTATCGTCCGTAAACCGACTTTACAGACAACCAATTTTTTAAGACACTAAACGGTTTTTTGTATTAACCGAACTTATAGAAAAAGTCAAGCTGAATCGATTTCGACCATCCGCAACCCTGTATGACTTTTAGTTTCGGAGATATGAGCGTTTGTTTATATATTTATTTGAGAAAAATCTAAAAACACCATAACGTCATTTTTTTATGATAATGACACTTCTGTGAAGATTTTTTATTTTATTTATTGTAAGTTTCAACACAACATAAAATCTAACAGTAAATTTCATGGTTTTTAACTTTAGCAAGGTTGGCCAGTTAGTAAGTTAGATCATCGAAAAAGTGAGAATATTTTTTATTTTAATTTTTAACGGCCAGAAATTCGGAATTTTGTAAAAAAAAACTAAGTAAATTTTATCGAAAATGACGCGTTTTTCACCTCCAAGTGATAGAGGTTAAATCATACCAAATTAGTCATAGTTTCTTCTCTCGAAGTCACCCTGTGTATATAACTAGCGATCCCGCCCGGTTTACGCGGGTGCAAAAGAACGAATGGGGGGGGGGGATACATGAGTACGCACATTCATCTTAGTTTACAGAGATAAATGTTGTGTCCAAATTTCATGATGATCGGAGTTACCGTTCAAAAGTTTTTGTCGGACGGACAAATTTTGAGTTACATTTTTCATTTATGCTCCGCTCCTATTGGTCGTAGCGTGATATTATATAGCCTATAGCCTTCCTCGATAAATGGGCTATCCAACAAAAAACTTTTTTTCAATTCGAACCAATAGTTCCTGAGATTAGCGCGTTCAACCAAACAAACAAACAAACTGTTGAGCTTTATATATTAGTACTAGCGGCCCTGTACGTGCTTCGCTACGTATAAAGTGAAATAATAAAACAATTTAATTGGAACATCTATCTATCTATCTATTTTATTAATTGCTAGCTATTTTAAAATATACATGTGTGTATGTCGAGCACTCCGGCTGTGCCGTCATGCTCGAAAAAAAATAGCGTAAAGTATTCGTGGATAACTGGTCTTTAAAACACTTTCTCTATTTCGAGCACTCCGGCTGCGCCGTCGTGCTCGAAAAAAAAGCATTTGTTTTAAACGATATTCAGTTTTTTTACATCCTCGATCTAGATATATGGTTGTTAAGTTCGTTGCGCCATCTATTGAATATTCACTCAATCCAGTCAACAGGTATCGCCATCTTATATGGTTGTTAAGTTCGTTGTGCCATCTATTGAATATTCACTCAATCCAGTCAACAGATAATTATGACTGTCAAGGAATAGACAAATAATTTGCAATAAAATAATATTGCGACTATAAATTGAAATGTAAGCTATCCTATCTTTCAAGCTGGGTCGAATTGCACACGGTGTGCAAATCAAATTTAAAATCGGTTCAGTAGTTTAGGAGTTCATCGCGGACAAACATGTGACACGTAATTTTTATATATAAAGATAGATAAAGTAAATCCGTCACCTGGGATATCTGGGAATGGGGGCATAGTCGGCCGGTTGTCTTCTGTACAACTCGTGGAGGTTTTCGTCCGACGGCGCCTTACGTCTGACGCACACCGACAGGAGCGACGTCCGACTCGTCCCGCACGGACTGTCCTGATAGTTGGACAGGCATCCGAAGAAACCTCCGGTGCCCCCGTTGCCGCCGCCGCCGCCGCCTCGCGCTTTCTCAAGAACGTCGAGTTGTTTGTCGGTGATGCAGTATTGTTCGCGTATGTCCTCTTTGCTGTACAAAGGCGTGCCGCGTTTGTTTCGCTGTTGGCTAATGTCGCTACCGCCGACCTTATTGCGACGTCCCATCGTTTCATCTTCCGATTCGTAACTGGCGGCCACGTGGTGAATGTCAGCCTGAAAAAAAAAACGAAACGATATACAAGTAGATCCTCTTTAAGTCGAAAACCTCCAAAACACGAAAATAGTATACCACACCACAACGGCCGAAAGTGTGATATTCCTTGCCCTTCGCGCCATGATGCTTGAGGCCAGTGTGGTGTATACTATTCTATTCAACTCATGCGCGTTATTCATGTTTTATCATGCCTAAAAACCGAACCCTAAATAGCCATTTACCGACTGGTGACAATTACTTGTCATAACTCAATGAAGATTCCTACTAGCTCGGCCATTGTGGAGTAATGAAAATAAACGTAACTATTTTCTGAGTCGTAACGAAATAGTAGGTAACAACAACTCCCTGTTGTTACCCATTGAGACTAAAATTGAGAGGCCGAATGTTTTCGACATGGAGTTTATTCATAACCGGCTAACCTCAAACCAAAACATTGAATCGTGCTGTTTGGTGCTGTTAGTATTGACAGTTTTTTTTTATAAAGAAATAAATAGATATTTACAACATCTCATTAATAACAATAAATAAAACATGAATAACGCGCAATTGTTGAATAAAATTATGGGCGTAACTTGTAGGCTAAGTCATGACCTGTCAGCGCGATGAATGACTTAGACTACTAGTTACGCCAATAACTATTCCTTCATACCTCGGTCGTAAGTACGCTTATTAAATACATTAATTAATTAATTACATAAAAACACAGATACATTCCAAGCAAGAAGCTTTGAGGTTATGCGTAAAAACACGAATGACAGCTGGTGTAATAGGGTTGCTATGGAAACGACATCTAAACAACGGTTGATTGGTTGTTTTTGCTTTACTTCCGCCCGAACGTACGAACTTCCCGCATTGGTGCGTGTAACGGCCACACGAAACCCTATTTGCAACGTCAAATTAAAACTATAAATAATGGAGATAGAGTCCCGGGAGATGGGACTTTTTTATTGAAAATTTCCTTCTCTTTACGAATTTTGGCTATTTTTGAGATATCAGCGTAAAACCAAATGCCTTTTTTCTTTCATCTTAATTTGTTTTTGCTAATAAAATATTTTAAACAATTTTTCTAGACGTCATTCCGAATCCAATGAGCCATCGGCCATTTTTGTACTAGCTATTTCAAGCCCCGCGTTTTTAAGTTTGTGAACTAGACTATAAGAAAACTTAAAAAAATTTCATTGACCTTGTATTTTGAAGAACTGGTACGCACTTTAAAAACAATTTTTGAATACATTTGTGATCACTAAAATATTTTTTGCAACCATTGACTTAAAAAAAAATGTCGGAAAACTACACACTGTTCGCTTTTGAAGGCCAATGTCAATACTAAACATATTTTTACAACAAAATGAAACTATAATAATAATAACAACACGCGCACATCTTTATAATATATCGTATGTTCGATTAAATGTGACCCTATAAAAATATTCACACTTACTTAAAGTAGCTCTCGCTAGACAAGGGAAAAGTCGTTACTATGTGATCACAGTGACTGTTATTCCAGTTACACAAAAATCACTGTGAAAAATCATCGTGACTTTGATCCCGATCAAACAAACACTTGGTCGGACGCTATGTTGATTACTCGGTTGGAGCGACCGTCGTGATTGCGGTGACATGGAACAACATACGTTACTTTGGAATCCAAAGTAACGTATGTTGCTCTATGTCACAGTTTGGAACGTAGTTACCTCTTGTCAGATCACAGTGATCGTTTTAGACGGTGATTTTTTGTGAAGTTATTTATTCCTCAACTCTAGCTCTCGCTAGAGTGAATATTCATAATTCGCGATGCCTAATTGTAAAATTAGCTCTCGCAGTATGTGGAATACGCTTTATTATGAGAATAATTGATCGTTCTGATGTGTAGACTGATTAAGTCATCCGCCGCGATAGTGGAAGTTTCGAATTTAAGTCTCGACAGTGAAAGTAAATTTTTCTTATATAATATAGCAATGACTGTGTTTCATACAACAATAGCAAACACTGCTATAAATTAATAATATTATTTAACCTTACATTTACGTAATAAGAATGGCTAAACAGGTAAAATATTTGCATATTTTTGAAATAAAAAAAAATGTATATCCAGTCTCAGCTGTTTCTGTATGAAGTTTGAAAAGTTTTCTTGTTTATCGGTTACTAAAGTTTTTGACATTATTTGCATATGAAGAACTTTTATTTCAAACAATCAAATATATGAATTTCAAATAAATTATATAGCAATATAAAAAGTTGTCCTGAACAATAAATTTCGATAACTTCGATAACGTGATAAAATACGTACTTTTGTTTTCAACGGGAAATAATGTAGGCAGGGGCATGTGCCCAGGGCCCAGACGAAAAGGGAGCTCCAGAAAGGCCTCAGAAAGATTATATTAAAAAAAAACTGTACGTCTTTCAACAACTTTTTGGAAATCTACTCGAAAGTGCCCAGGGCCCCAAAAAATCATAATAAACAATTTTTAAAAACTTTTATAACGTGATCTTGTTAATTATATATGGAAAAAAGGGCTCCATGAAGCAAAAAATTTATAGGCCAATTATTTAAACATTTTCAATGTTACGGGTTTTCGAAAATAATTTTAAAAAAAAATTTCAACGGAACTTTATTCTTTCAAGTGTTAAGATGACACCATAATTGATAATTTTTAAATTGTTACTTAAATAACAAATTATTTTGTTTTGTACTCTCTTTACAGGGCGTTGCGCTCGAGCTGTAACGGCCGCCCAGAACCCTATTTTCAACGTTAAATTAAAACTATAATAGACTAATAGAGATACAGTCCGGGATGTGGGGCTTATTTATTGGAAATTTTCTCCTCTTTAAGAATCTTTTTTTCAATTTTAGCTATCTCTTATAGTTTTTGAGTAACTGCGCAAAAAAAAACTTTTTTTCGGATTATTTTTCCGAATCGAATAACCTATTGTTTATATTTTTATAGGAGAATTGGATCTATTTTTTTCGCAGATATCTCACTTCTTGACTAGGCTATAAGTAAGTAAATAATAATAAAAATGTCTGTCTTGAACTCAAAAACTACTAAAGTTATTGTAACATCTCTAACGGTTCCCAAGATACTATGTTGATGGGGATATAGGTATTGGGTTCCGTGAAACGGTTGGTATATTTTGACATTCACCATTTTAAAATGGAAATCACGTTGTCTTAAGAAACACGGGCAACGTCGGAATTACATTTTGATACCTCTGTCATCAAAAACACATTATATAAAATGTAAGAATATAATTACACGAGTAATTTATAAAGCAGTGTGTACACTAATCGTATACTATTATCTTTGCAAATGTTGTGGAATAGATTTGGAAAAAAATAAATTAGAAAAATAAAGACGTCATTTTTACCATGTCCAAGTTTATATATAGGTATAGAAAAAATTCGCTTTTCAAGCTAAATTCTGATCAAAATGCGTAAAAAAACGTTGTTTTGATGTGGAAACCGAGTACAAAAAACGATGCTAAATACAATAATGTAGGCATAGTACGCGCCACGGATCTAAAAGGTTAGGAAGTTAGTCACAAACAGCGTCGCAATGGCACATTTTAGAGCCGTTGATACTCCCACCACATCCCAGCTCCTTGCACGGAACGTGCGCTCGTCGGTGATTGGCCGTGATCGCTCGTAGCCTTTGTCACTTGTCGCTTTCCTGCTTTAAAGTACAGTCAAGTTGTTATTGCTATGCTAGGTTTGTTGAGTTGCGAGTTTGTAGTTTTTCGACAGACTGTACAAGCGCAAGCCTGCATTCGGATCTAACTTCCGAGTCTTTTAGATTCGTGGCGCGTACTGTATGCACAGTTTAAGAAAAATATCGTTTCAAACGGTCAATTATTTAAAAATTCTGCAAATGTTCACAATCTAAAGTTGCTGTCAAATCAGATTTTTTGACGAAATTTGGTATCCGTTATGTTAAAATTTATCAATGAGATTTTTATTCGAAAAACGACGAAAACAATTTCGGTCGTCGAATATTCGACCCGATGGATAAATCGTCTTAATGCTTGTCGTGTAAACGCGCCCATTTGTGACGTCGTGGGAACTTTATGTCAATTAAATAATATTACAATTAATAAGTAGTTATCTTGTGATTTCATGGTTTTTGAGTTATTGTCGCGAAACAAAATGACGACCTTGTAAGGTTCTGTTATGCATTTTAATTATTTCTAATTATAATTTTCATTGTTTCTTTCGAACAATAACAAATTAATTGTTATGTTTTAATATAAAAATGTTGTTTCTTGTACTTTATACTTAATTCTAACAATAATTATTATTATGGTAATGCTCAAACACTGAAAAAAAATTAGCATGTTTATAACAACACAGATATAAATATAAAAATCTAGATCTCTGATTCGGTTTTGTTTATTAAATTAATAAAAAACTAGAGTGACATGTGCGAATTATTCGCACTAAATAAGTATAATAATTATCACTTTGCAAAATTATTTTTTAAATATGATTGCAGGTATTCAATTAGTTTCTAATTTTGCACACTCCTTATAACGTTCTTCTTTTTGTTGTATTACAATATGAAGCTCAGATGACAGATCGAAGAAATATTTTACTAAAATTTTCATATAGAGGCGCAAGTAGCAAAAGCGTTGAGCTAAGCCGTCAGATGGCATCATGCAGCATTGCTGTGACGTTGTTCAGCGTTGCTCGCTGTTTCAAAATTAAAGCCGTCAGATGGCAGTATGCAGTATTGTCTGTTGTATTACAATATGAAGGTCAGATGACAGATCGAAGTGCTGACGTTGTTTCAAAATTAAAGCTGTCAGATGGCAGACGTTGTTCAGCGTTGCTGTTAATTAATTAATTTACAAAAACAAAAGCAAATAATAAATTTTTTAGTTGTCGATGTCAGTAGAGCAAGCAATTATCTGTAAAATGATATATAATTTATGTGCAGAAATTGTGAGGTTTTTTCTAAAAAGGGAGGCAAACATCTTTAACCTCAGCGTATTATTATATATGTTGTGCGCGAACTGCGGTATGTTAAAAATTATTTGAAAGAAGTTTTGTTGGAAAGCACTTTTTATAAATTATATTGACTAAGTCCTTGATAGATCTACAACTGACAATTTGTATCCTCTATGGCACCACAAATAAATATATATTTTATAAACAAAAGGTCTTTTAGATCTGGTTTGGTTTGATAAAAAAAATATTGTCTGAAGACACAAGTAATTCAAGAATTACAAGGCGCGAATTTTACATAATATACCCCAACGTTATGTTCGAAAATTGATGTATATTTTTAACGACACTTTGAGCTTAATAATATAATTTAATTAACTTAATCTAATAAAAAAATAACAGTTGAAAGTATTGAAACACAGAAAGGAAAAAATCATTTTAATAATTTATTAATAATTAATTTAGGTTCATAAATATAAAAGCGTTAGCTGTAAACTCTTGATCGTTTATTAGTCACAATTAATAATATAATTGTGACCCTAAATTATAAAAATTATATTTTCTTTTTGGTACATTTCAATAAAAACTTTCTTTTTATTAGTATTTTATTTTTCTTGTTTTTATAGTCTTTCAAAATTTTAACTATTATGACAATAAATTATAAAAATTATTTGATTATTTTATTCAAGATGGTTGAGAAGGAAAAGGTATTCCGTCATCTTGGGGCATCCGCCATATTGGATATATACATTGTCACCAGACTTGCATGTGTGTGAAATTTCAAAGCTTTAGTTAATTTAATCTAGTCGAACAAATTGCAGCAATTAGATTATGGGGCCTTTCCAACTAATAAATTATAATATTGACATTTGACATATAATAACAAAGAAAATAAAATTTCCGTTAACGCGTATAGTAACGCGTATAGTTACCACTAAACATTATAAAATTTGCTGTTCGTGTTCATGGTTTTCTATATGTTATCACGTTATGATGTTAAAAATAAACAAAGAATGCTTGTCAAATACCTAACTAACATCTACGGAACAAACTAACATTAGATTTTTTTTATTTTCAAAATATTTCTGAAACTAAGTACAAATTTAGAAAAACACATTTTTTCATGACTATCTTGTAAAAATATACAGGCTAATAAACTGTTATGACATGTAAGTATATCATAATTATAAAAAAACAACATTGAAAGGTAGGTACTTCTTTCTCTGTTGCGCATGCGCCGATTTTCCCGAAAAATAAATTACAAAACTTTCTTGTAAAACATATAGAATAATAATCATTTATGAAAAGTTTACTATTATTATATAAAAAACATCATAGCATATAATATCTTTTGCGCATGCGCCGATTATCCCCAAAAAAAATTACAAAAATTTCTAGTAAAATATGCAGAATAATAAGCCGTTATAAAAAATTGGTTGTCTGTAAAGTCGGTTTACGGACGATAGTTTTACGTGATAACGTATTCCGCTCAATATCATATTTAATAATACATTACTGCGCTCTCGCTTGCACGCACAGGGTCAGGCGGAATGTTACGGAACGTTACACTTTTTCGTGCGTGCAGCTGGTGTTTCATCAATTTATAAGACGTTATCACGTCAAAAACTTTTTTTTTTAAACCCCTCTTGACGTCAAAAACTTAGTCCGCCATCTTTAGAAGTCCGCCATATTGGATTTAAACTAAAGTCACTTTATTTTTCGAGTTATTCTCAGCAAGCCCTTTCATTTGATACCCATATTGTAGGAAAGTATAATAAAATTAGTCCGCCATCTTTAGAAGTCCGCCATATTGGATTAAGAGTGACGTCACTTTATTTTTCGAGTTATTCTCAGCAAGCCCTTTCATTTGATACCCATATTGTAGGAAAGCATAATAAAATTAGTCCGCCATCTTTAGAATTCCGCCATATTGGATTTAGGGTGCCGTCACTTTATTTTTCGAGTTATTCTCAGCAAGCCCTTTCATTTGATACCCATATTATAGGAAAGCATAATAAAATTAGTCCGCCATCTTTAGAAGTCCGCCATATTGGAATTAGAGTGACGTCACTATATTTTTCGAGTTATTCCCAGCAAGCCCTTTCATTTGATACCCATATTGTAAGAAAGCATAATAAAATTAGTCCGCCATCTTTAGAAGTCCGCCATATTGGATTTAGTGTAACGTCACTTTATTTTTCGAGTTATTCTCAGCAAGCCCTTTCATTTGATACCCATATTGTAGGAAAGCATAATAAAATTAGTCCGCCATCTTTAAAAGTCCGCCATATTGGATTTAGAGTGACGTCACTTTATTTTTCGGGCTATTCTCAGCAAGCCCTTTCATTTGATACCCATATTGTAGGAAAGCATAATAAAATTAGTCCGCCATCTTTAGAAGTCCGCCATATTGGATTTAGAGTGACGTCACTATATTTTTCGAGTTATTCTCAGCAAGCCCTTTCATTTGATACCCATATTGTAGGAAAGCATAATAAAATTAGTCCGCCATCTTTAGAGGTCCGCCATATTGGATTTAGAGTGACGTCACTATATTTTTCGAGTTATTCTCAGCAAGCCCTTTCATTTGATACCCATATTGTAGGAAAGCATAATAAAATTAGTCCGCCATCTTTAGAAGTCCGCCATATTGGATTTAGAGTGACGTCACTTTATTTTTCGAGTTATTCTCAGCAAGCCCTTTCATTTGATACCCATATTGTAGGAAAGCATAATAAAATTAGTCCGCCATCTTTAGAAGTTCGCCATATTTGATTTAGAGTGACGTCACACAGCTAACAATGCATTGTCATTCAAACTAAACCTGTATACAAATTTTCATCTCAATCGGTTGATGATATCTGCTTCAAAATTACCGAAGGCATTTCCGCCATCTTTAGAAGTCCGCCATATTGGATTTAGAGTGACGTCATACAGCTAACCATGCATTGTCATTCAAACTAAACGTGTATACAAATTTTCATCTCAATCGGTTGATGATATCTGCCGCTCGAATATCATATTTAAGTCAGGCGGAACGTGACACATTTCGGAACGGGACAGATTTCGGAACGTGACACTTTTTCGTACATGCAGCCGGTGTTTTATCAATTTATAAGATTGGTGTTTCATCAATTTATAAGACGTTATCACGTCAAAAACTATATTATTATTTTATAAAACAACATTATAAAAGATATACTCTTTTGCGCATGCGCCGATGTTCCCCAAAAAAACAATAAATCACTTTATATTTGCATATCAAACATCCTCCCAAAATTTGGTTACAATCCGATCATCCGTTGTGTCGGAATGGTAAGAAATGTCAAAAATGACGTTTGCAACTGTCAAAGTTTTATGTTCTAAATTAGTTATTCAAATTGTTAACTCAGAAGGCGTTGCATTTTACCAATATTTATAATGGCATTCGTTTTTGAACAAATGCAAACTTTTTATTTTAGTACTACCAAGGCAATTTTAAATGAAAGGCTTGCCTTTTTTTAATATTTATTTATAATTAAAAAGATATTTATTTAATTAAATATCTTTTTAATTAGTCGGGCACAACGGGTTTTTTTGTTTTCAATAATTTATTAATGTTTTAATTTTAATTTAAATAGTTTTTTTTTAATTTCCACCGACTAGTTTTGGAGAAATCAATGAAAACATATCATCCATCTACCGTTTTACCATAAAGCCAATGTTAAATATGCCTACTTTTGAAGTCATTTATTTATATAAATAATCGGGCAACCCCCCCTAAAATTTTCAGAATTGGTTTAGACTTAGTCCAACTTAAAAAAAAATCAATCCTTTCTATTTCAAATTACCTTGGTGCTCGTATTTTAAATTGTCATGTTAAACCGTGCAACAATTAAATTGAATTCATTTCTATATAATTATGTATAAAATGAATTTATTTCTATATAAATCGGGATAAAAAAACTGTTTGGGCAAATTCTGTTACACGAAATATATGTAAAATGTTCTCCTCTTTCGTTTAAGACTGGTTTCAAACCGATCTGATTTAAATTGAGCGAGAAATAAGCAAAAAACTTTTTTTTTCCTAATTTTCTCCCCTCTGGGACAAAAATTCAAAAATCGGGCGACGTTAGGATTTAAGTTACCCGGAGACGAATCGAACAAAAAAAAGTTTTTTAAAATCGGTTAAGGCGTTTGGGCTGTACGCTGGATACAAAAAGCGTGACTCACAGATTCACAGATTCACAGATTCACAGATTCACAGATTCACAGACAAAGCGAGTACATATAGGCGCTTTAGCTTACGCTATTCGCGCCTAAAAATGAAGAACGGTGCGTAGACCTTACTTTCGGAAACGCGTACTTTGAAGAAGCGTGAAAAATTGTAAAAAAAAATGTGTAGTAGTGTAGGCACGTAGTTTGCGTCGACTGTACAACGCGTTGGATCCTAGAAGTGCTCTGTTGGAGCAGTTGTATTCCCGGCGCAGGGATTGAGCATAGCTATGCGGATCGTTCACTTAAGGAGGTTGATCCGTTACAGTCCCAATCAAAAGTAAGTCGAATTCTAAATGGGAACTTTTCCATAATAAATTTTTACAAAAGGTTATAAGTCGATGATACCAATAAATTATTGTCATAAAGGCATAAATATATCATTTTTTTAATATTAATTAATTATTTCAGTTTTTTACTTAATGGACTAACTTTTGAATTTTTTGTATAAAGTTACGTTAGAAAAAATAAATTTATGTAAATATCTGTATTTTACATTTTATTGTAGTAAATAATTAAAAAAAGAAATTAGAAGTAATAAAAATTAAAATTAAATCATTAAAAAGTTGAATTCAGTTAAAATTGTCAAGAAAAAAAGTCCATAATCGAAAACTGCTAAGGTTTAATAATTTGTTTTATTGATTAAAAGTCTCCTAATTAAATTGGAAAAAATATTAAAATATGCGTAAGACATCGATGCTTTACATAATTAGTTTTCGGAACTGCTGACATTATTTGGTTATTTGCAAAAAATTAAAATGTACCGTTTGCATGCTAGGCTGACATATTTTCCATAAGACTACATGTAAAAGTTTTTTTTAATTTTTAACTTTATAAATCTCCTAATGATTTTGGATTTTTTACAGAAAATTTTGTCATAAAAAAATCTATTAAAAAAACTGTATCTCAGATTTTTTTTATTATCTTCGTAAAACGGCTCAACCTCCTGAAATCTGACGTTCATAAATGTTCCTTGTTTTAGTTTTTGTGAGCTGTTTATTTGAAACTATTTATTTCGTTTAATTAATATGTGAAAAAATACTGTTTACTAGGCGCATGTCTTTGTGACTCTTAATTCCTAGTACTTACTCAAAAATATTGGCGCCGAGTCGACTTCTCGCGAATGCAAATCGTTATCTTCGCTCAAAAATCATTTTAATCGATTAATTATTTATCGACCAGGATTGATTTAAAACTGTACAATGCTTTTCATATAGAGAAATATATATGGTCACAATCTTTGGTCATCGTCAAATCAAAATTGATTGACAATCCTTT
This sequence comes from Xanthostigma xanthostigma, assembly GCA_963575645.1. Lineage (NCBI taxonomy): Eukaryota > Metazoa > Arthropoda > Insecta > Raphidioptera > Raphidiidae > Xanthostigma > Xanthostigma xanthostigma. The sequence goes on from OY754472.1 coordinate 591,165, forward strand.
CTGCAACCCAACATAAAAGTAATGGGAGCTGTTTTTCTTTGAAAAAAGACGGACAAGTGCGAGTACAACTCGCGCACTGAGGGTTCCGTACAAACTTGTATAATTCGTCCATCATCGAGTCTCGAAGATTTATCCCGCTTAGCCGTTGGAAAACTGTTGTCCCCATATATCGACAAACGTCGCGGTCAGTTTGCCAACTAAGCGTGTAATTGCCATGACTACTGAACTGTATTGTACCTCGTGGCTATATCTGATAGCCTAGTTGTCGTCCCGTGTTGTATGCAAGACTTTTCATATTGTGCTGTATAAACACACCGGTAGCGGATTCTTGTTTTGTATTAGAACTGTTACTGCGTAGCATGTTGTTGTTTAAATTTTTTTTTTGTGATGAAATTTACGGATTTTTTATTTTTCCCTTTACTTGTGCTATAAGACATTACTTCTTGCCAAATTTTATGATTATAGGTCAACGGGAAGTATCATATATAGGTTTTGATTCCCAAAAGTCTTGAAAGACGGATCCTATAAGGGTTTCTTTTGAGGTTAAAAGAAGGAAAGAGCAATTTCTTAAGATACGCGCTCGTGCCCAGTGCGGATCCGGTCCTGTGCCGGAACGCACGGTGTGAACCGACTGGTCCGGCGTATGTACACGGGAGAAGTTGTTTTCCTGTATCTGGTGACCATAAACAAAGAAGAAGAGAGCTGTGCCCGGTGCTTGGCGGCGGTCTGTTGTTTGCCAAGCCCGACCCTTGTTCTAGCCAACTCTCATCTTCCTCTTTGACCAATTCCTTAGAGTGCTTGAATACTGATTATACAAGATCAAACAAAACGGCACGCACTTATAACATAATAAAATTACACTCCGACAACTTTATGGTCATTCAATTAATATTGAAATTTTTCAGATGAGAAAGCATATTTCAAACAGTAATATAATAATCAAACGCTCAAAGACCATTTCTGGAATGGTTCACTTCCGAGAATTTCATCATAAGTAAATAGTTTAATGTCTTGCTAGACTGGGATTTTACCTGGAGGCGGCGTCCATATCGAAATATTCATAATGGCCGCCCTGTGCGAAGCGTTTGCAATGGCAGTACACAAAGTTTCGACGTTTTATGTAAAGGCTGCTTTAGACCTTGCTAGAATTGACTACTAGTTTTCTTAATTGCTTTTATGTGACGTCTTTTCAAGCTTGTTTTGTGAATGGATCTGGTGCGCGCGCAGTGACAGTTCAAATACAGTGTAACCTCTTTATAACGTCCTTCGTTATAACGAAAAACAACGTAGAAAGTTTTACAATTTGGTTGGTTTACCTTAAAATCCATACATTAATACCCTCTTTATAGCGCAACAGTCATTCTCTATTACGAAGAAATATGTTCATATTTAGGCGTCAGCAAATATTTACATACGTAAAGAGGACGATTATGAACCATCATCATCTATTCAACAAGCACTTGATGCCGCTAAACTTATCGAAAAATTCCTATTGTTTAATGAAGATGATTCCACCGCACCCAAGACACGCATAAGATAAGTACTTAATAAAATACAAAACAAATATTGGCATAGCAAAAAACGTCAGGCAAAGTAAACAGACTATATTATGTGTTTAGAATAAATTAATTAGGTAATTATTTTTTTTTCTTCCCTCCATATAACGAAAACTCTTTATAACGAAAAAAAATGCTCGGTCCCTTGAGATTCGTTATAAAGAGGTTACATTGTATAAATACAGTCCGTTGTCTGACTCTGAGCAGAACAACGCCATGTTGGTTTGTGGGCGTCCATGTGACGAGATACTGTTTCCTGATTGGTTCTTGCTCAGGGCAACCAGAGGACCTAGCAAGAAAAATAGCCCGTTTTCTAATTTTAAAATCTATCTTGTGAGCTAGCAGGCGAGCCCGCTGTGATAGAGATCATTAGTCATAGTCCTGAGAGGAATACGGGCAATTATCGATCAATGATGAATAGGTGATCGGGAAATAGTGCATTTACCCTATGCCAATTAAGAACTAAAGTTAATTTAGTGCCAGTGAATATATCATTGTGTTACATGATTAAAAAAGCCTAGCACTTTGTCGTTAAAAAGAAAAATAGGTTTTACTTGTATATTTACTATGACTGTTGTACTTTGTCTTCATGTTTTAAAGATTATTTTTATTATTTTTAAATAAGTTACATGCACCTAACAATTTAATATTGTAGAGAAAGAAACTCGAGTGTCTGTCTCAATAATTTCTAACAGCGAAGTTTAAAAATTGTTGTTGACATCAGTCAGTTTTAATTTTGCTCCACTAGTTCCTTTGTTGAGTCGGTCATAGATGGAGGAGAAACTGATTTAGATTTGGAAGAGTATGTGAGAAAATTCTTATTTATCCAAGTGTGTAGGCTTTCACGGCCCGTGTTGATCGAAATCTTCTTGGTTTCCGGGCTTGTAGACCGTGGTCCATTGGTATTTTTACCTGACGTTTCGTCTACAACTGCGGTAGACATTATCAAAGGCGATGTGGTAACGAACGAAGTGTCCTTCTAGGTTACTCGCAGGTAAGTGTGGTACTTCCGTCTTTTATGGTCAGTGTGCTCGTGTTCTCTACTCGATCGTAGTATGATCTTCTGTGATTGGTCGTTCCATTCAGTGGGTTGGCATTGCACAGTGCTGGTGTCCAGGTTTTACTTAGATTCAAACCTTCATCTTTGCGGTTGAAATTATTTGTGTGTTTCTATATGGTATATGCGTGGGTAGTAACTCGATGTTCTGTCTATAGCTTTAGTTTCTTCAAAAAGAATCTTATGGTTGTCTAGAGTCAACGTATGCTCGGCTATTGAAGATTTTTCGATGTGTCCCAGTCTAGAAAAATAAAGAGCTTGTCGATGAAAATAAATGCTTGTTTATAATAACTATTTAGAGCCCCTTATGATGACCACAACTTCTAGACAGCAAAAAAAAACTAAAAAAACGAACATAAAATTTTTAGAAAACACTAGTTTGCGGATTTTTTTACTGAAGGGTGTATTTAATTAGGGTGCAGATGTTGGATTGACGATACTATTGCAATAAATAAAAAAAACGTATTACTTTAAGGGGTGTATTAAGGGGTATTTTTTTTATTTTGACCACATAACACTGTCTGTAATAGCAAATACACTATTGATTGTCGGCAGGGTTGGGCACTGCGACCCTAGTTTTTTTTCTTGTCGTAGTTTATTTCACATGAACTCTCGGTTTTTACATTTATTTTATATCCCTTGTTGACAGTAAAACTAACCGGTTACCCACCAAATTTATTTTACCTTTAAAATAAAATTTACTGCATATACGTTATTGTCAGCACCATTTGCGGACAAAAAAATAAATCGATAACTACTAGATTGTGTATCTAGTGCGTAATGACTAACATTTTACGAATGTGATAATATGTTAAAAACGAGCGTCATCAAGTTTTAACAGTCACGTGAGCTATAATATCACAACGCACGAGATGTAATTATATTGTGTTTTTTCACGTACTCGCTATAAATTGACTGGTTTTCACTTAATTTTCAAAATTTTTGACAGCTCAATTTCGAGAGTAAATTCACTTCTAATTGTTGACTGCGTTGTATTCTCATGCGGTCAGACTCTAACCGCATGAGAATACAACGCAGTCAACAATTAGAAGTGAATTTGTTCTCAAAATTGAGCTGTCAAAAATTTTGAAAATTAAGTGAAAACCAGTCAATTTATAGCGAGTACGTGAAAAGTAATTTAACTTTAAATGCAACTTTACAACACTAGTGTTAAATGACTGCAATATAGGCCTGAAAAGCAATATAATTAATGTAAAAAATACGAAAATATTTTATGGAAAACAGCTATGAAACTCTAATTTTTGCGTGTTATTTAACGTTTTTTTGTTAAGTCTGTTAAAAATAGAGAACGCTGATTAATTTCCAGAGATACCATTCTTTTGTTACACACGTAGCCACGCCCTGTCTACTTTCAATTTTAATACCAACAGTAAAATGTAGGGGTGAATTTTCTTGCACCACTTACATCCGCCTTAAACCAGTAAAAGAAAATGTTTTAACTGTAAATTATGAATTTTCTTCTGAACAAATACTGAAGTTTCAAGCATCTGAAAATTCTCTCCATCGTAAAAGAAATTTCTAATCAAACAATTTCCCTCGGGATAATCGAATTCACGCTCATTGTGGATTATAAGGATTTTTAATTTTCATTGTTGAGTACAAACTTTGGGGAAACGGAAGTTTCAAAGTTCATACTGTTGTTGGTGAAACTTTAATGGGATTACAATTATACCGAGAGCCTAATTTACTTTTTGAACGAGAACATGTTAAGATTGTGTGGGTATAGGAACAGAATTTATTTATTTACAGTAACGTTCAGAAAATTTGAATTATTTTTTGTAAGCCAATTGGGAAGTTATTGTAATAGTCAGAGTGCCCGTCGGCAAAAATTTTATTGATACATACTCTCCCCAAACTTTGTATATAGCTTCATTAGGCCTAGTCTGGCACCTATTTCCTCTATGACTTTTCTTGATTTTGGGGCGTTTTCTCTCTAAACTTTCCGAAAGATGTCGTTTTGACGACATGTAAAAATTTATAGGTACTGTTTGTTTTTTTAATTGGATAGCTTAAAAACTTCAACCAAAACGCTAAAATAATATTCTCTGACAAATAATATGATTCATTTTAAATGTCTGACACCTAGAATATGTCGACCATATTCGAGGTGTCAGACATTTTAAATGGTTCATGTTATTTGTCAGAGAACATTATTTTAGCATTCTGGTTGAAGTTTTTAAGCTATTTAATTAAAAAATCAAACAGTATCTATAAATTTTTACATGTCGTCAAAACGACATCTTTCGGAAAGTTTAGAGAGAAAACGCCCCAAAATCAAGAAAAGTCATAGAGGAAATAGGTGTCAGACTAGGCCTAATGAAACCATATACAAAGTTTGGGGAGAGTATGTATCAATAAAATTTTTGCCGACGGGCACTCTGACTATAATGAGCTCAATACATTTTTACGTTTCAAGGTTACTACAATATTTTTTGTTTCTCTCTCTTTTTACCCGACTGCGGCGAAGCCAAAAGAAAGGGTTATGAGTTTAGCAGTCTATGTTTGTATTTACGGATGTTTCACCGTAGCGCCTAAACTATTCATCCGATTTTGATAAATAAGGTGTCAATCGATTCGTTATTATGGCCCGGGTAACATAGGCTACAATTATTTTTGAATTTTGATCCCAGACGGGAGCAAATTGAAAACAAATAAAAAATAATTTAAATAAAAAAGAAGTTCTAAAACTAAAACCAGACTACTGAAAAGTATGAAACAAGAAAATATTTTTATCTGAGGATAGCCGTGGTCGTATGCCATCTCATATATATGAGGCCCCACTGTAGGTATAGCGTGATGCACTTTACCCTAGAGCTTATGATCGCTTACTACTGTTAAAATGTAATGTTTTGTTAGAGTAGGTGGAATACGACCACGGCTATCCTCAGATGAGAATATTGTCTTGTTTCATACTTTTCAGTAGTCGGCTTTTAGTTTTTGAACTTTTTCTTTTGAGTTTTGTTAAAGATAGTAATTCAAATAAATAAATAAAATTATCGACTAATTTAACAAAAAATAATAATTAATACATTAACGTTTCGGTCCGGATTTGGAGCTTCTTCAGAACTGATCTAAAAAATATAAAAAAAATTTAAAATTTATTAATAATTAAATACCATTTACAAACAAATTTTTAATCAATTTTGATATTTTTTAGATCAGTTCTGAAGAAGTTCCAAATCCGGACCGAAACGTTAATGTATTAATTATTATTTTTTGTTAATATATTTGTCTGAAAAATTGGTCGATAATTTTATTTATTAAAGATAGTCATTGTTGCGAGGTACCTGAAACAGTGCCCGTAATTAAATATTAAAAGTAACGCTAATGTTTTCTAATTCCAGATAAATACTCGTCCAATATCCCGTTAAGAACAGGGAATTGAAACTGGGAAAATGCAGAAGGAAGGTTGAGGGAGGCGTAGCCAGTCCGCAGGTAAGATTGTTTGTTTACAGTTCCGTAATTTAAGACTCCTTTGGTGGGCTTGCAAATGGTCGCGACTCGATCTATATACTAATATTATAAAGAGGCAGTGTTTGTTAGTTTGGACGTAGGAAGTAATCTCCGAAACTACTCATCCGATTTAAATTTTTTCCCATCGATATTTAGAATGGATCTTCAGGTTGCACATAGGTTATATAACATCGCGTTAAAATAAAAGCGCTTTTCGTGGAGATCAACTTTAGAACGTAAGTCGTCGAAAAAAACGGCGACTATCTACAAATTCGGGTGAAGCAGGCCCGGGCCATTTTGTTTCACTCATTTTACCATTTTTTTTTTCAAACAAAAATATATTTCATAACATTTTTAATTTTTTTTAATAAAATTGATATTAGATAAGGTTGGAGAATAACGAATCACTTGAAGAATATTGCTTTTGAAAGTATGGTTCAGTGGTTTCCGAGTTTGGCGCGGCCAAAATTGTAACGCGAGATTGTTATATATATTTATACTAGCGGCCCTGTACGTGCTTCGCTACGTATAAAGTGAAATAATAAAACAATTTAATTGGAACATCTATCTATCTATCTATCTATCTATTTTATTAATTGCTAGCTATTTTAAAATATACATGGGCGTATATGTGTGTATGTCGAAAACTCCGGCTGCGCCGTCGTATCTTATATGGTTGTTAAGTTCGTTGCGCCATCTATTGAATATTTACTCAATCCAGTCAACAGGTATCGCCATCTTATATGGTTGTATTATGACTGTCAAGGAATAGACAAATAATTTGCAATAAAATAATATTGCGACTATAAATTGAAATGTAAGCTATCCTATCTTTCAAGTTGGGTCGAATTGCACACGGTGTGCAAATCAAATTTAAAATCGGTTCAGTAGTTTAGGAGTTCATCGCGGACAAACATGTGACACGTAATTTTTATATATAAAGATATATTGATATATTATTAACATGCTTTACTTCATCCGCGCTTAAAGATTATCGGCCATTTTTTTTTAAATTTTATTTAAATTAGAATCAGTAAGGCCCTGCAGTTAACAATCTGTGTAGAATATATATTTTTACTTTATGAGGGTAGCATAGACGGAATCGGAGCAACTCTCTCCGGTGAAAAGTCAATTCGTTTAACTCGGACATAAATTCTCGAACCAATTCCTTTTCCACTACAATTATTACGGATATAAAAATTGCTTATTCTAAAAAGATTTTCTGCAAATACCATTGCATACACGGCTAGCAGTTCATCGCTCATGCAAATACTTATTTCTAGGTTAATTTTTACGCGAAATAAAATCAAATTGTAGATTTTAGGAAAGGAAAAATTCCGGACTATAAAATTTTGACGTGATAACGTCTTATAAATTGATGAAACACCAGCTGCACGCACGAAAAAGTGTAACGTTCCAAAAGTGTCGCGTTCCGCCTGACCCTGTGCGTGCAAGCGAGAGCGCAGTGTGCTTCGGCGCAAGTTTGACAGCTACTAAAAGTTAGGTTATGGATTACGGAATACGTTATCACGTAAAACTATCGTCCGTAAACCGACTAAACAGACAACCAATTTTTTAATTTGATTCGAGTGCACAATTGCTCCCAAAATTGTAATTAATAATCGTGTTATTTGTACGTATTCGCGTCCGAGCTGTACAGGTCGCAATTTTTGTCGGATCGCCTTGGTTTATATTTTATTCACTAGACTAGAACCCTATTTAAATTTACTGAAATCTGTTCTGTAGTTTAATTTTTATAAACAATTTTATTTTATTATTTTTGACAACTAATAATTTCAAACAAGATCTTGTAATATTTTTGTACAGTATAATATAGTATGAAAACTAAGTGCTATACTGCTATATCAATTATAGTTTAAAAAAAATATGACGGAAGAAATACCAAAAATTCAACATGAGCTGTTTTGTTTTGTGGAATCTGAAATAATAGTCTGGAAAATATTCGAATATGAATTTATAATGTGCTAGAAGAACTTAAATCAGACGGGTAGCTTGTGATATATTTTTATTACCCGGATTTTTTATGTTCCGTGAAATAAAATTTATGATAGCACGTAAATAATCAGGTATTAAAATTAAAATAAACATTTCGTATATTTTCACTACAGTCAGGCATCTATAATACGAGCAATGAGGTGTGTTGAGCCCGGAGTATAATATTCTACTTCCGGTAAAGGAGACAAGAAAGCTATCTCCAGAACTTTAATAGACCATTTTTTAAAACGTTTTTTATTTTACAACGCCTTTTATTAATCATTATTATTATTATCACTTCTTGTTAAGGTAGAGCTTTACAATTTTGCATACGCGTGAAAGTCCGGCGACAATGAATAAATTCAATATGGCGGACGCCCCAAAATGGCGGATTACCTTTTCCTTCATAACCCTTCTGGCTTGGGCATCAAAAAAGAGTTTGAGTGGAATACGATAGTTTCGACTATACTTCATTTCAGTTTCTGGAAGTTTCGAGCTTTAAAATTTTACATACGCGTGAAAGTTCGGCGACAATGAATAAATTCAATATGGCGGACGCCCCAAAATGGCGGATTACGTTTTTCTTCATAACCCTCTTGGCATGTGTATCAAATAAAAGAGTTTGAGTGGAATACGATAGTTTCGACTGTACTTCATTTCAGTTTCTGGAAGTTTCGAGCTTTAAAATTTTACATACGCGTGAAAGTTCGGCGACAATGAATAAATTCAATATGGCGGACGCCCCAAAATGGCGGATTACGTTTTTCTTCATAACCCTCTTGGCATGTGTATCAAATAAAAGAGTTTGAGTGGAATACGATAGTTTCGACTGTACTTCATTTCAGTTTCTGGCAGTTTCGAGCTTTAAAATTTTACATAGGTACGCGTGAAAGTTCGGCGACAATGAATAAATTCAATATGGCGGACGCCTCAAAATGGCGGATTACCTTTTTCTTCATAACCCTCTTGGCATGTGTATCAAATAAAAGAGTTTGAGTGGAATACGATAGTTTTGACTGTACTTCATTTCAGTTTCTGGCAGTTTCGACTGTACCTTGTAAACGTGTGCAAAATATGAAATCTCAAGGTCATGACTCCCTTTCATGTGCCGCGCCTGGCCTAGAAAGGATGCTGTGGCTATCATTTTAAATGCTCCATCTCTTCCGCTAAACCTATTCGTATTCATTAAAAGCCTCTCATTATACCAACCTTAAAAATGCTTTTACTCACCGAAAGAATATATATTAACACCAAAAAAATATATTAAAGGTAAAAAAAACCTACTGTATTTAAATATTTGTAAAAAGTTTTTCTCATTACAGGGCAATGTTTTTAATTGGAATTTATTGCACAATGAAAAAAAGAGCTTATAGTTGTGTAGCTCTTAATATATTATATGCAGGCGCAAGAAGTGTGTACTCTTTGGGGCCTTAAAAAATAAACGATAAACTATTATTTTGAAGTGAAACTTCTATACAGAGTGTAAGTTATTTACAATATACCTTCAGGATGGACATAGGCTATAATATATTATAGCGTTAAAATAAAAGCGCTTTTGGTGGAGACGAATTTTGCAACGTAAGTCGTCGAAAAAAACCGTGGCAAACTACAAATTCGGGTGAAGCCGGAACCGGGCCGCTAGTTTATAATAATTTTAAATCACTTATGCCCATATTCACCGAACACTATTTGAGATAGAAGTTACTAATCTTGGAACAAATTTATTCGTTTGAATAAAATTTACTTTCAATTCACCAAACAAACTATCTATCAGGTATAAAGAATATACATCGTTTTTTTGTTGAATATTTTGACGTTCACCCAAAAATCCGACTGATGGCGTTACGGTAAACGTCAATAAAAAAGTTTCACAAAATAATAATGTTTTATTCTAACACAAAACTTCCACTAACTATAATGTTTTACAACTGTACACTTCACAAAAGGTTAATAAACAACACATAAATGAATTCACAAGAGCAAACTGTAAATATAATATTCCACGTTTATAGGTTAGGTATTATGATCTAAGTGGCGGCCATTATTATTTTTTCAAGCGAATAAGTATTTATACTCTCGAAGACAGAATAGATTTATACTTGCAGTAAACATAATTATATTTGGTGAATTGAATTATCGCTATTTATTCGGAGGAATAGCTACCTGAAGAATAAACGAACTGAATTAATAACTACTGACGTTCAGTGATTATGGCCATTAGCCGACTGTTAACCCATTGTATGCCGTTATGGTTTTGACGTGATAACGTCTTATAAATTGATGAATCACCAATCTTATAAATTGATAAAACACCGGCTGCATGCACGAAAAAGTGTAACGTTCCTAACGGTCGTAACGTTCCTAACGCGTAACGTTCCGCCTGACCCTGTGCGTGCTTTTTGCTAATTTCTCGCTCAATTTAAATCAGATCGGTTTGAAACCAGTCTTAAACGAAAGAGGAGAACATTTTACATAGATTTCGTATAACAGAATTTGCCTAAACAGTTTTTTTATACAAATTTATATAGAAAAATAGTTGTATAAATGCAATGTTGTCTAATGCATGGCGCGACGCAGTCGGTCGTCTTTGTTTGCCGTACATGGAAATTAGAAAATAACGTATGTCTTGTCTTAACATGAAAACGGCTGCATTTCTAATGTTTAATTCAATTTTTTGACATTAGTATTTTGTGAAATGCAACGCCTTCTAAGTTAAGTATTGGAATAACTAATTATTATTAGAACATAATACTTTGACAGTTGCAATCGTCACTTTTGACATTTCTTATCATTCCGACACAAAGGATAAGCGGATTGAAACCAAATTTTGGGAGGATGTTTGATATGCAAATATGAAGTGGCCTATTGTTTTTGGGGAACATCGGCGCATGCGTAAAAGAATATATCTCTTATAATGATGTTTTATATAATAATAATATAGTTTTTAAAACGGTTTTTACTCTATCTATTTTTACTAGAAATTTTTGTAAATTTTTTGGGGAAAATCGGCGCATGCGTAAAAGAGATACATGCCATAGTTGTTTTTTATATAATAATAGTGTACTTTTTATAGTGTTTTATTATTCTACTTAATAAAATTTACCTAAATTTGAAGCGAAAGATGCAATATCATAGATTCGAATTATTATAATTATTATATAAATTTAGGTTATGTATTACGGAATACGTTATCACGTAAAACTATCGTCCGTAAACCGACTTTACAGACAACCAATTTTTAAACGCTTTATATTAGTTTGGGTTGTAAATATGTATGTATGTATGTAACTAACTCCGTAACGGAATCTTTGAGCATAATTTTCACCAATTTCCCGAAGTCTGATTAATTTGAAACTTTGCATACGTATCAAGGACCGATGACAATGCAATAATTTGATAACAGTTTCCCATTATCCTTATTAGGACCCCCAGGATTAATAAATTCTTTTATAGATCCTCTGTAGTAAACGCTTTATTTTCACCAATTTCCCGAAGTCTGATTAATTTGAAACTTTGCATACGTATCAAGGACCGATGACAATGCAATAATTTGATAACAGTTTCCCATTATCCTTATTATTAAACGCTTTATATTAGTTTGGGTTGTAACTATGTATGTATGTCCGTAACGGAATCTTTGAGCATAATTTTCACCAATTTCCCGAAGTCTGATTAATTTGAAACTTTGCATACGTATCAAGGATCGATGACAATGCAATAATTTGATAACAGTTTCCCATTATCCTTATTAGGACCCCCAGGATTAATAAATTCTTTTATAGATCCTCAAACTAAAAAGTGAAAAATAAAATATAGTTTAAAAAAAACTAAAAAACACGCTTTATATCGGACTAAAAAGTAAAAAATAATTGTTTTAAAATAAGCTTAAAAAGCGTTGGGCGCTCGATGTACGAAAATGTGGAACAAAGCGCCCCACGCTTTTTAAGCTTATTTTAAAACAATTATTTTTTACTTTTTAGTCCGATATAAAGCGTGTTTTTTAGTTTTTTTTAAACTATATTTTATTTAGGTATATTTTGATTTGAGACGACAGAATTCTAGTACCAGATATAAATTAACTTTTGACAGTGAGTGACATTTTGTTCCAGCTTGTATAATTTTATCACTACTAGGTTACCTACTGATGCGTGGGAGAATATTATGGTAATGTTATGTGCCATCATTGGTGCCTACATATTTTCCTCGTTGACTAGATACGAGACATGTGAAAGATAATAATATCTAAAGCTTATAAAATATTTATTCGCTTAATACACCAAGCTTCACAGCGTGAACTTGTGTTTGTGTGCCGCCAAAGTTTGCCATATTACCATGTAAATATTGAAATTGAAAACTTTTGAATATTTCATGCAATATGCAAGTGAAGATTTTTTTTTTAAATTGAATACCGGAAAACCTATTGAAATTGCGAAAATGAAATTACATGCTTTAACTTCTTAAAAATTAATGTAAGCTTAATCCAAGATTATCAGATTGCCAAGGTTGTATGTTTGCGACAAAATACAGTCAAACCTGAGTAAGCGAGAAAACTCTCTAAGTGATAGTAATTGTCAGGTACCGTCTTTGTAATCCTCTAAAACCTCTATAATTGAAAAAAATTGGTTGTCTGTAAAGTCGGTTTACGGACGATAGTTTTACGTGATAACGTATTCCGTAATACATAACCTAAATTTATATAATAATTATAATAATTCGAATCTATGATATTGCATCTTTCGCTTCAAATTTAGGTTAATTTTATTTATTTATTTACTCACCATATAATATAATTGTTTTTTTTAACTTTCTTTCTTTCGTATTTATTTTAAGTCTCAAAGATTAGCTGTCATAATATTTATAAAACAATTGTTTCACTGTTTATAATATAAAATTCCAAAACCTACTTACAATATTTAAGTATTTTCATACGTCAAAAATTGATTTTTATAATGATAAAATTTGTAAGAAAACGATTTTTTCGAGAGATGAGACCTAGCTAAAACGATTTTTTGCCCCCCAAAATCCCTTTCAGTAAATTTCATCCAAATCGTTAGGGCCGTTTTCTAAAAAAGCACGCACAGGGTCAGGCGGAACGTTACGCGTTACGAACGTTAGGAACGTTACGTTAGGAACGTTACACTTTTTCGTGCATGCAGCCGGTGTTTTATCAATTTATAAGATTGGTGATTCATCAATTTATAAGACGTTATCACGTCAAAAACAGAAACCTCTATAAGAGAACGATGGACCCTCTCTATAACTGAGACTACTACTTGCCTGTACCTCTGTAAGAGATAGTCGAACTTTCCACGGAAACGAATGAGTCATAAATAGCTGAACTAACTAAATTGTTTTTGTACAGTTTTTATAGACCTCAAGTAAGAAAGGCTACTCCTGTACCGCTCTAAATTCTTTGTATATATAGCAACGTATTGCAAAATCCACATACTGCGAGAGTTCTTTTTCTAATGAATTATACAGAAGGTAGTTGAATGGATACAAATAAATAAAATCGTAACTTAGTGTGTAATTGTACAGTTATAAAAATTCTTAGAGCGGATCTTTAGTTCTCATTATTTTTTGCCTCTTTATTTATCTATAAAACTAACAGTATTGTTTTCATGTTTTACTTCAATATAAAAGATTAAACGCACACATTTTTTTTGGACGTTAAGTTGTATGTTTTTAAATGAGTTTTGTTCACAAAATGTATAGTGACTTAATAAATTTGAGGGTCCACTGTACGTCAAAATCAAATCAATTTTGATAGTACCTAGTTATACAAGACTTTTTCATTATACTAATGTTCTAACAAATTTTAAATTTATAACAGACTAAAATATATAGTACATAAAAAATAAAGGAGATATAAAGTATACCATTTTCAGTAGCAGATTCTGAAACCGCAGTATTCAGATGACTCATTCTGTTCATTTACGAAAGTTATATATTTAACCCAAGTACCTTAAAATTAGTGATGTGCCGGATCGTTAAAAATGTATATCCGCGGATACGGATCTGAATACGGATTTTTGGTTTCAAATTCCGCGGATTACGGATCTTAACTTTCTTAGAGTACGCGCCGGTAAATATTGCACATCAACCTTTGGAAAGAGACTATCTGTTATGGGAAAAAGTTATTGACCTCTTTAAGAGTTAACTCTCATAACAGATTGTCTCTTTCCAAAGATCGATGTGCAATATCTCATTATAAAGATAGTTGATTTAGTACCTTTGAGTTATGTACTATTAGTATGGTACTCACTACGATAAATGTTTGCAATATAAAGGTGCCAAATACGATTTAAAAAAATAAAAAATAATCTGAATGGAATTTAACAGTTTTTCATTATTACCTAATCACCTATATATATAAAATTTCATCTATGAATTGAAAATTAATAAGGTAAAAGATCCGCCAAAAACTAACGGATACGGATCTTTCTTCTCCCTCGGATATCCGCGGATACGGATACGGATATCCGGCACATCACTACTTAAAATGCTTCAATATCGCCAATTGCATTTTTCAGGCAGTTGTAACCCCACAATTTCGTAGCTGAAAGAAAATAATGAATAATAGTGAATAAAAGTTAAATACCTGTGTCGAAACGTCAATTTGACTCAAGGACGCTGCATGACCCAATATAAGTCGACTGCTGCCGCCACCTGAAAACAAAAATAAAAAACAATTATTTTTCTATAAATTTTACACTATGTATTTCTTTTCGCGCGTTATGAAAACAATGCGATGAGGGAATTTTTACGTCAACATCAAAATTAACAGGATATGGTTGCTCGCAGAAAAGGGCTACCAACTGAATAGAGGCTACCGAACCCCGCAAACGTGGTTTCTGATGTTCGCATGCGCGTTGCGTCTAATAGCTGTATTTCATGCAAATTACAAATTATTTGCATACAAAAGCTCTGCTCCAATCCGGTTACAGAACCGTCACAGTCATGCGCAGTAGCCTAAAACCGATACAAATAGTTCCTGCGCATGACTGACGGTTCGGTAACCGTTCGCAGAGAGAAGTTGGAAGTATTACGCTCATTTTTTTGACGTGATAACGTCTTATAAATATAAAATTATATTATTATTATAAATTGATAAAACACCGGCTGCATGTACGAAAAAGTGTAACGTTCGTAACGTTCCGCCTGACAGGGTAATATTGTAAGTAGGTTTTGGAATTTTATATAAACAGTGAAACAATTGTTTTATAAATATTATGACAGCTAATCTTTGCGACTTAAAATAAATACGAAAGAAAGAAAGTTAAAAAAAACAATTATATTATATGATGAGTAATTTAAATAAATAAAATTAACCTAAATTTGAAGCGAAAGATGCAATATCATAGATTCGAATTATTATAATTATTATATAAATTTAGGTTATGTATTACGGAATACGTTATCACGTAAAACTATCGTCCGTAAACCGACTTTACAGACAACCAATTTTTTTTAAAAACAGAACGCCGTCGAATACTAATATGAGGATCCCAATCTGATATCGAGTAATATAAAAATGTCGTGTATTTAGTGCCGTTTCGAGCATTCGAAAACGTGTAACGGAGAGAATAAAAATCGGTTTTCCTATCACGGCGTGTATATTTAATGTTTTTCATTAATACACAAGGGGCCAAAGATTTATGGGCGTTAATTAGTAAATTCATTTGTTATACCCAAGCATTTTTTATACGTGTTTGTTTTCCACTACATTTACAAAAAATTGTTTGACAAAGGAAACATATATTTACATGATTTTTGCACGCGCTAATAAAACATATTTTTATACATTACAAAGCCAAACCGGCAACGGACTATGTAAAAATTTAAAGTGGGTTTTAATTATCGAGTTGGAAAATATATAGAATCCTTATTAATTAGCGAAATGTGGTATGTATTGAAAAAGTACAGATTAAATCTCTTCACAAAAATAGCAATAAATGCATTTTTTGCACGAACCCCCACAAAATAGTTGCATGCATAGCGGTAGTAAAATGACCCGTTTCGAACTAGTGCGTAAAACAAAAGACACGTGAAAATTCTACAAAATATATTTTATTCAACTCATGCGCGTTATTAATGTTTTATCATGCCTAAAAACCGAACCCTAAATAGCCATTTACCGACTGGTGACAATTACTTGTCATAACTCAATGAAGATTTCTACTAGCTCGGCCATTGTGGAGTAATGAAAATAAACGTAACTATTTTCTGAGTCGTAACGAAATAGTAGGTAACAACAACTCCGTTGTTACCCATTGAGGCTAAAATTGAGAGGCCGAATGTTTTCGACATGGAGTTTATTCATAACCGGCTAACCTCAAACCAAAACATTGAATCGTGCTGTTTGGTGCTGTTAGTATTGACAGTTTTTTTTATAAAGAAATAAATAGATATTTACAACATCTCATTATAATTAAAACATGAATAACGCGCAATTGTTGAATAAAATTATGGGCGTAACTTGTAGGCTAAGTCATGACCTGTCAGCGCGATGAATGACTTAGACTACTAGTTACGCCAATAACTATTCTTTTCTCAACGATCGTTTCGGACATTAAGTCCATCATCAGGGATTCGAATCCGGTTCCTCCCGAATGCGAGTCTAACGCTTGTTCGGTGATAATAAGCGTTCACTTTTCCAGCTTTAAAACACGAATCATGTGGAGGCAACACAAAATCTAGCGCGACAGCACGCTTGGAACCCAGTAGCGAAATCAAGCAACGAATCTAGCGACTAAACCAGCCTCGTGTAGATCCAACCTTGCGCGCTGCTGTTGATTCTGATCGACCCGGTAGAACGCGAGTTATTCGCACAAAATTCGAGAAGAGCAATTATGTAGAAATGTTTACGCGACTCGAACTAGTGAATTTTCAAAGGTTTAATACATAAATTATGTTTAAATCAGTGAACTGCGCACGGGTGTGTGGGCAAGTCTGTTAAAAATATATATCCACATATAAATAGAGCGTTTACTATTTAAATTTTATTCAAACGTATTATACTGCTTTACATTTTCGTTCTAGAACGGAGTTTTATACAACTATCGGCAGAGTTGCATTTGTTTCTAAAAACAAATGCTACTCTTTTCGATCCGGTCAAAGGACGATGCAGTGCAGAAGTTTGTCAATGGTTTTCTCTTTATACTTCGATCGAAAGTATACAGGGTGTCCCATTAAGAATGGGACATAGAACAACCGCAGATTCTCCAATTCAAAATAAAACGATTAAGCGAAATATGCTTAGATAAAATGTTACTCGTTTCCGAAATACGGGGTGTTGAAGTTGAAAACTGAAAAATTGTTAATGTCCATAATTTTTTTAATACACCGTATAATTTTACTCAAATCGGCACACTTGCTAAATATCATAAAATGCACCTAACAATAAAAAAATTAGTTCAGTACGCTCTACCAGTGGCGTACGGCAGGAGTAAGTAATGCTTGTACCCCTTCTAAATGTTACGCCGCTGTCTAAATTTTAATTTTGACTATAATTTTAATTTTTTTGATATTTTCTAAGTCAATAATGTACACTTGTTAGTTTGTTGTAAAGTCATTGGTTTTCGAGATATTCGCAGTTTTTTTAAGACAAAATTGTAAAAATGAATATTATTAATAATAATACAAATAAAAAGTACATGTCTATCTATCTTTAACTGCGAATATCTCGAAAACCAATGACTGTACAACAAACTAACAAATGTACATTATTGACTTAGAAAATATAAAAAAAATTAAAATTATAGTCAAAATTAAAATTTAGACAGCGGCGTAACATTTAGAAGGGGTACAAGCATTACTTACTCCTGCCGTACGCCGCTGCTAGAGCGAGTAACATTTTATCTAAGCATATTTCGCTTAATCGTTTTATTTTGAATTGGAGAATCTGCGGTTGTTCTATGTCCCATTCTTAATGGGACACCCTGTATACTTTCGGAATCAATTGTAAAGCAGAAAGTCTAACATTTACGCATAGGTGGGATTACACGCGATGCGGGAAATACGTAGGGACGTTCGGGCGGCAGTAAAGAAAAAATCACCTATCAACTGTTGTTTAGATGTCGTTTCCATAGTAACCCTATTACATTTTAGCTAATAGTCGCGAACAGCTGAAAATAATTGTTTTTAATTCGTTTTTTTTTTATTTTTTATATTGTTTCTTTTTAACGTGATAACGTCTTATAAATTGATCAATCACCAATATTATAAATTGATAAAACACCGGCTGCATGTACGAAAAAGTGTAACGCGTAACGCATAACGCGTAACGTTCCGCCTGACCCTGTGCGTGCTTTTTGCTAATTTCTCGCTCAATTTAAATCAGATCGGTTTGAAACCAGTCTTAAACGAAAGAGGAGAACATTTTACATAGATTTCGTATAACAGAAATTGATAAAACACCGGCTGCATGTACGAAAAAGTGTAACGCGTAACGCATAACGCGTAACGTTCCGCCTGACCCTGTGCGTGCTTTTTGCTAATTTCTCGCTCAATTTAAATCAGATCGGTTTGAAACCAGTCTTAAACGAAAGAGAAGAACATTTTACATAGATTTCGTATAACAGAATTTGCCTAAACAGTTTTTTTATACAAATTTATATAGAAAAATATTTTATACAAATTTATATAGAAAAATAGCTGTATAAATGCAATGTTGTCTAATGCAAGGCGCGACGCGGTCGGTTGTCTTTGTTTGCCGTACATGGAAATTAGAAGCAAACGTATGTCTTGTCTTAACATGAAAACGGCTGCATTTCTAATGTTTAATTCAATTTTTTGACATTAGTATATTGTGAAATGCAACGCCTTCTAAGTTAAGTATTGGAATAACTAATTATTATTAGAACATAATACTTTGTAAGTTGCAAACGTCACTTTTGACATTTCTTATCATTCCGACACCAAGGATAAGCGGATTGAAACCAAATTTTGGGAGGTTTACGTTATGTATTACGGAATACGTTATCACGTTAAACTATCGTCCGTAAACCGACTTTACAGACAACCAATTTTTTTTATCGAACAATTGGACTCCTCGGTAATACTGTCCTTTTCGAAAAAATAAAATCTGATTTTAATTACCAAAGAGTTAATTATGCGTCGGTGTTATAATAAAAGCGGTAATTGCGTTGTTATATGATTGTCAGCAAACCATTAATTTATTTTGGTAGGCCCAAATGCACAATAATATCTTTTATGTAAATTAATGTAAATGGTCTCGGCGACGGTGGTAACAAATTAAGTAAATTTTAAAATAGCAAAGATTTTATTTTCCGTAAGTTAAGGGTTTTAATTTTGCGCTTTCCGCAAAGTGGAAGAGTGATTTTAATGAAATGCACATCGTATATAACAAAAGAATACAGGCCTTAGAGTTAAATAAGACAGAGGAGGCTAGTGTATATGTGTTTTGTTTTACCACAACTAAAATGGCAAGTCAAGCTTTTTTGTCACTTAAGTTAAACTTAAAAATAAAATTAATAGTAGCAGAACATTAATAAAAGCTTTAATTCAAATACACTAAACAGAAAAAAATACACTTAAAATTAAATCAAACCCAATCATATTCATTACATTATACAATTTATATTATATAAAAGCTTGTCGCGTGATCTTCCTGTGTGTAAATGAACAAGCATACAATATATAACTTGATCTTGACACAAGTAATTCTAAGAGACAAAAATAATGTATGTATTTCATAATGCAAAACACAGGAAAATGTCGCGACAAGCTTTTATATCATACAGCGGTCCCGCCCGGTTTAACCCGGGTGCAAAAGAACGAATGGGGTGAGGGATATGAGTTTGCACATTCATCTTAGTTTACCGAGATGAATGTTGACGTGTACAAATTTCACGATGATCGGAATTCCCGGTCAAAAGTTTTTGTCGGACGGACAAATTTTGAGTTACATTTTGCAACATTTTTCATTGATGCTCCGCTTCTATTGGTCGCAGCGTGATATTATATAGCCTATAGCCTACCTCGATAAATGAGCTATCCAACAAAAAAATTGGTTGTCTGTAAAGTCGGTTTACGGACGATAGTTTTACGTGATAACGTATTCCGTAATACATAACCTAAACCTCCCAAAATTTGGTTTCAATCCGCTTATCCTTGGTGTCGGAATGATAAGAAATGTCAAAAGTGACGTTTGCAACTGTCAAAGTATTATGTTCTAATAATAATTAGTTATTCCAATACTTAACTTAGAAGGCGTTGCATTTCACAAAATACTAATATCAAAAAATTGAATTAAACATTAGAAATGCAGCCGTTTTCATGTTAAGACAAGACATACGTTATCTTCTAATTTCCATGTACGGCAAACAAAGACGACCGACCGCGTCGCGCCATGCATTAGACAACATTGCATTTATACAGCTATTTTTCTATATAAATTTGTATAAAAAAACTGTTTAGGCAAATTCTGTTATACGAAATCTGTGTAAAATGTTCTCCTCTTTCGTTTAAGACTGGTTTCAAACCGATCTGATTTAAATTGAGCGAGAAATTAGCAAAAAGCACGCACAGGGTCAGGCGGAACGTTACGCGTTACGAACGTTAGGAACGTTAGGATTTAGGAACGTTACACTTTTTCGTGCATGCAGCCGGTGTTTTATCAATTTATAAGATTGGTGATTCATCAATTTATAAGACGTTATCACGTCAAAAAAATCAATTCGAACCAGTAGTTCCTGAGACTAGCATGTCCTAACAAACAAACAAACTCTTTAGTTTTATATATTAGTAATAATAGATAAATTGTATAATGTAATGAATGGTTGGGTTTGATTAAATGTTAAGTTTCATTCATTGTTTTTAAAAATGTTTTATACAATTAATTTTATTTTAAACTACATCGCGACCCCTCATATTCTTGAACGCGACTCCATACGGGGTCGTGACCCCCGGGTTGAGATTAAAGTCTTCGGGAGGTTATTTTAGCGTGAACTTAGAATGAGGTCTCCTCGGTTGTTCTGAACTCAATGTTAATATTGCGGTGAGGTGATGCTTTTACACTGAAGCGTTTAAATATGCCATGCGCCCGTTGTTAAATTTATGCTTTAATAAAAGTATGTAAGTCACATCAGGTTAGAGCGAATAATGCTCATATTACTGTTATATTACAACGTGATGTTGCCGCTTTCTTGTTTCAGAAAGAAAAGCCTTTAATAACAATTCTCTGTGCATTTTTATACTGAAACACTTTTGTTCCATTACCATCTAATTAGATCATATTTCTAACTATGTGAGAATATCAAAAAGAAATATACGGGTTCGCTGCGTCAGGTGTATATAATTTGTAGAGTGATGAAGAATGTTAGTTTTGAATTAAAAACACAAAACACGCTTTTATAGTAACTAAAAAAAATTGGTTGTCTGTAAAGTCGGTTTACGGACGATAGTTTTACGTGATAACGTATTCCGTAATACATAACATAAATTCTACATATAATAATTATAATAATTCGAATCTATGATATTGCATCTTTCGCTTCAAATTTAGGTTAATTTTATTTATTTAAATTACTCACCATATAATATAATTGTTTTTTTTAACTTTCTTTCTTTCGTATTTATTTTAAGTCTCAAAGATTAGCTGTCATAATATTTATAAAACAATTGTTCAATTCCAAAACCTACTTACAATATTTAAGTATTTTCATACGTCAAAAAATTGATTTTTATAATGATAAAATTTGTATGAAAAAGATTTTTTCGAGAGATGAGACCTAGCTAAAACGATTTTTTGCCCCCCAAAATCCCTTTTCAGTAAATTTCATCCAAATCGTTAGGGCCGTTTTCGAGAAAAGCACGCACAGGGTCAGGCGGAACGTTACGCGTTACGAACGTTAGGAACGTTACGTTAGGAACGTTACACTTTTTCGTGCATGCAGCCGGTGTTTTATCAATTTATAAGATTGGTGATTCATCAATTTATAAGACGTTATCACGTCAAAAGTAAAAAATAATTTTTAAATGTAACGATTTTGTTCAAGAGCGATTATAGGATGTCAATCAACTCGATATCGAGAGTTGGGAAACATTCTATCGTTGTTGAACAAAATCGATATATTTAAAAATTATTTTTTACTTTGTTTGGTTTGCATTTTTACAATGTTGAATCTGCTTCATTGCACTAGCTGGTAGTCTAGTCAAGAACTGAGATTCTTGAAAAAATTGGTTGTCTGTAAAGTCGGTTTACGGGCGATAGTTTTACGTGATAACGTATTCCGCTCGAATAATACATAACCTAAATTTTAGTAGCTGTCAAACTTGGGCCGATCGTGCGCGGAACGTGACACATTTCGGAACGTGACACTTTTTCGTGCATGCAGCCGGTGTTTCATCAATTTATAAGACGTTATCACGTCAAAAAATAGAACCAAGACTCCAAAAAATATGAGCAATAGCTTATTCGACTCGGAAAAATATTCTGAAAATGGCATTTTTTTTTAATTTTTTTCGCCGACAAAAATTGCCATAATTGTTACTAATAAAAAACGTAAAAACAAAAAAAAGCTTCTCAGATTTTTGGCAATTACTCAAAAACTATAAGGGATAGCGGAAATTGAAAAAATGATTCTTAAAGAGGAGAAAATTTCCCATTCCTGGAACACTATCTCTGTTATAGTTTTAATTTAACGTTGAAAATAGGGTTCCGCGCGGCCGTTACAGCTCGAGCGCAACGCTTTGTTTATAGAGTACAACACATAAAATAATTTTATTATAGTATTAAATAACAATTTAAAAATTTGAATAAATTATGGTGTCATCTTAACACTTGAAAGAATAAAGTTCCGTTGAAAAAAAAACCCCTTTGCACTCCGGGAGTGCCGGCGGACGTGAAAACTTGAATATTAACGTCTTACGAATTGTCGATCAAAATGGTTTGTATCATAGATTGCATTTTTATGTACGATATTTCAACGCTAGATGTCTAACGTTGTATAAAAAGTATCTGGCAATTACTATCACTTAGAGAGTCTCACCCAGTTCTTACTTGTCCTGACGCGAGTTTAACATTTTTTACCCATTACAAAAAAAGTGTACAACGCCGCTAATGAAGTTTTCACTTGGTTTGTATCATAGATTGCATTTTTATGTACGATATTTCAACGCTAGATGTCTAACGTTGTATAAAAAGTATCTGGCAATTACTATCACTTAGAGAGTCTCACCCAGTTCTTACTTGTCCTGACGCGAGTTTAACATTTTTTACCCATTACAAAAAAAGTGTACAACGCCGCTAAAGAAGTTTTCACTTCAAAAATGTTGAAATTTATTTTTAAAACCGTGGAGCTATTTTTAACCAAATATTTTTTTTAAAAAAACCGTCTTCATTGAAAACAACAAAAAAATGTTTAAACAATTGATTTATAAATTTTTTGCTTCATGGAGCCCTTTTTACATATATACTTAACAAAATCACGTTATGAAAGTTTTTGAAAATTGTTTATTTTGTTTATTATAATTTTTTGAAGTCAAAAAGCTATTGCTCATATTTTTCTCAGGAGCTCCTCAGTTCTTGACTAGGCTATATATTATAAGAAACCGAAAGGTAGTTATTATATAATATAAAACTAAAAAGAAAAAACACATTTTATGGTTGAAAATTTCATTTAGAATCTCACTTAACATTCTATGGATTTAATTGAACTTTAAAAATATGATAGGAAGAAAGAGAAGCCGAGAGTTATTGGCAAAACGTTAATACCCCGAGGTAATAATATCAGAAGATATGATCTGAAACGCTTCAAAGCGCAATCATTGTAGTTCTGCTATGCTAAGAGACGGTCGGTTTCCGTTCCACGTGAGAAGAGGATGTTCAATTATAATTCTAGTTAGTGGGTGCCCATGATCTTAGTTATCGAGCGTCTATAAAATACTCTCGCTGGGTGGCTCGCTGGCAGCGAAGACATGGAAATTAAATCTTACGAAAAATTCAAAGAAATTATCAATTGAAAATATTTTTGTCTTAAAAAAATATTTGGGTTGAAAATGAAAAAAAGGTTTCATAATCTCTAAAAGTATGTTTTTATTAAAAAAAGTTGGGAAATACGAATATTATTACAATATAAAAACCAATTGCGAATGTAATATTATAGAGACATTAATATGTTAAAAGTTTAATAATCTACTTAAGGGCTGTACGAAGTATTCCATACTTACATTTTCAGAATTAGAGAAAATATATTTTCTCTTTTTCAACTTTGCGAAATATCTTATATTAATAAAATAATAAAGTTCATCACACGTCATATTGTATACAGTTTTAATGCAAAAAATGGGTATAGGCCAGGGATGGAGCGAACCTTTTTACATCTACATGCCAATTGTTCAGAGCCGACAAGCAACCGAAAAAAAAATTAGTTATCAAAAAATGAATCTAACATAGGTGAAAAAAATAATTTCGATAATACATTGAGCGCTAATTTTTTTCGACATCTAGCATATTTTTAATAATTTAGTTTTTGCATAAAACAAAACATTATTGAGCACTCTGTATTCTGAAATTGCGTAAAATAAAATTATTTAACTCCGAAAACTAACACACTTTGCATTTTGTGCGTAGGGCAATCAGAAACGATCCTCTTCGAACAGTCGCTGGTTCGAATCCGACCCCCGCTCAACAACGTTCCGTGATGTTGTTCAATTAAATCTTAGTTGCTGAGCGTCTATAACCTATACAACAAATAAAATCGACGCAATCAAATATTTAATTTCATTACGCGACACGAACGAAAAATTTACATCCCTTAAAAACATAATCGTTTATTTAATATGCTGGGAACAAAAAAAAGTAGCCCAGATAATGGCTGCAGTTATTATAGAACGTAATTATCATTCGCGAATGTTATGTAACAGCGGTTTTAGATGTTTGTCGTTAAAGCAATTTGCAAAGAAATATGCAGATTTTCTTATTGCCAATAAAAATTTGTGTTTACTTGGAAAGAAAATATTACGGTTATAACGCCTAAATTATGTGCTGAGACAATAGAGATATTATACAATAGGGTACGCCAGAGAGCAGTGAAAGTATCTGCAATTAAGAGAGAGAACAGTTCCTTATCTCTAACATGGTAACTGATGATGCAAAACAATGCCGATTTGAGTAAACAAATTTCTGATTTTCTGCAGCGTTGTTCTCTCTCTTAACTGAGGACACTTTCGCTTACGGCAAACATACGCACTAGCGTACTCCAGTTACGTATATCTCTATGGTTGAAAAGAATGAGCAAAAAAAAAGTATTTAAGATAATATTATCTAAGTAACCGAATTCTAATTAAGATTTTTTCAACTCTGAACCCTTTTAGACCTTTTAAGGAGCCCTAAAAAGTGACCTTAAGGTTCAAAATCGAGCTATGAAGTATCGATTAGTGAAATTTTTCTACAAAACGAACATTTTAGGTAAAAATATACGTCAATCATTTCAAATTTAGATATTTACTAGCGGCCCTGTACGTGCTTCGCTACGTATAAAGTGAAATAATAAAACAATTTAATTGGAACATCTATCTATCTATCTAACTATCTATCTATTTTATTATTTGCTAGCTATTTTAAAATATACATGGGCGTATATGTGTGTATGTCGAGCACTCCGGCTGCGACGTCGTGCTCGAAAAAAAATAGCGTAAATTATTCGTGGATAACTGGTCTTTAAAACACTTGCTCTATTTCCAGCACTCCGGCTGCGTCGTCGTGCCGAGCAGTTTTAAACGATATTCAGTTTTTTTACATCCTCGATCTAGATATATGGTTGTTAAGTTCGTTGCGCCATCTATTGAATATTCACTCAATCCAGTCAACAGGTTCGCCATCTTATATGGTTGTATTATGACTGTCAAGGAATAGACAAATAATTTGCAATAAAATAATATTGCGACTATAAATTGAAATGTAAGCTATCCTATCTTTCAAGTTGGGTCGAATTGCACACGGTGTGCAAATCAAATTTAAAATAGGTTCAGTAGTTTAGGAGTTCATCGCGGACAAACATGTGACACGTAATTTTTATATATTAAGATTGTACAGAGCCTATTTTTAGGTTTTTCTTAAGGACTCTACAAAAGACCCGAGGGTTCAAAAAAGACGTATTCGTATGTAATATTTCCGCTGAATTCGAATATGAAATAAAAAAGTATGGTTCCCATTTAAAATTTCGGGCCCAACATCTAATTTTGCAATTCAATAGACAGGAAAAAGTTATTAAACAAACCATTTTAACAATTTTAGTCCGGCTTACCCGGAACTTTTGAAACACCCGGTAAATACTGTTTTCCTTATATGAAAATGTGAACAAAATAAAATGATTTTCATAATGTAAAAACTTAGAGCGTCAGCATTATGCATATTTACGAATCACTATGGAACATACCTGTCTTATAAATATTTCTGTATTTCTTTTATAAGCTGCTATTCTAGCTATTCCACGTATTTAGTTTTAAAAGCAGCGAAGATAAATTGTACTCTAAAACAACTTGACGTCGAGTTATTTTTTCATTTTAATAAAAAAAGAGGTATTTTTCACACGTGGATAATATAGGCTATTTATGTAAAGCCCGTTTTTCCTGTTCCATATTTTACATATGACCACTTTAGGCTCTCTTTTATTATCAAAATATTAAAGAAAAAATGCAAAAATAATTTATACAATTTTTTAAGCAACTAGTCACGAAATAATTATCATTCAATACATTAACGTTTCGGTCTTCTTGCTAATCAAAGATTTAAACAACTATAGTATTTAATTTTTTTTTGACGTGATAACGTCTTATAAATTGATGAATCACCAATCTTATAAATCGATAAAACACCGGCTGCATGCACGAAAAAGTGTAACGGTCGTAACGTTCCTAACGTTCGTAACGCGTAACGCGTAACGTTCCGCCTGACCCTGTGCGTGCTTTTTGATAATTTCTCGCTCAATTTAAATCAGATCGGTTTGAAACCAGTCTTAAACGAAAGAGGAGAACATTTTACATCAGAATTTGCCTAAACAGTTTTTTTATACAAATTTATATAGAAAAATAGCTGTATAAATGCAATGTTGTCTAATGCATGGCGCGACGCGGTCGGTCGTCTTTGTTTGCCGTACATGGAAATTAGAATATAACGTATGTCTTGTCTTAACATGAAAACGGCTGCATTTCTAATGTTTAATTCAATTTTTTGACATTAGTATTTTGTGAAATGCAACGCCTTCTAAGTTAAGTATTGGAATAACTAATTATTATTAGAACATAATACTTTGACAGTTGCAAACGTCACTTTTGACATTTCTTATCATTCCGACACCAAGGATAAGCGGATTGAAACCAAATTTTGGGAGGTTTAGGTTATGTATTACGGAATACGTTATCACGTAAAACTATCGTCCGTAAACCGACTTTACAGACAACCAATTTTTTTTTTTTCAAGTCTTTGATTAACGTCTGATTATAATTCTTCAATAAATAAAATAATCGATCATTTAATTTATTATAGTATTTAAGCCTATCTTCGTCAACGAAGTAATGCTCATGTTTATATATAAAATTTCGGTGTGTATGGGTTCCTAATTCTTCTCTTCCTAAATGGCTAGACAGTTAAATGTTAAATTCGATGTTTCTGCATACGATTGTAACAACTTTTGTTTGAGAAACTAATTACCTACGCAATTTATTACAACGGAAATTGTTTGTACTGCCGCTATCTTGGCTAGACAATTATCTACAATACATTATTGCACATACCGCTAAGCTAGCGGTATGTGCTTTATTGTCGCTTTGTGCGTCAGAGCTGACTTTCGTTCAAATAAGAAGTTAATAAGAAGTTAATAATCTAAGTTAATTTCACACGAAACCCATTCAAATTGAAGCTTTTTGAAAAGAGGAGATTCTGATCTATAAAACAGAATCATTTTTAAATCAATTCGAGTTCATAAATACTATTAAAATTGTAATTGAAAATTACAAACAGCAGTTGTCGGTTGGTCTGTACGTATGTACGTCACGACTCTACAGATCGCAATTTTCGTCGGATTGCCTTGGGTTATATTTTATTCACTTTGTTTAGTATCAGACCAGAACCCTATTTAAATTCACATAAATGTGTTCAGTAGTTTAATTTTTATAAAAAGTTATATTTTATTATTTTTGACAGCTAATAGTTAAAATAAAAAACCTTAAAAAACAAAAAAGTACCTATTACTGTTATTGTAAAATATGTAGTGTATTACGTAGAATACCTTCTACACTGCTATACCACAATAACAAAGTAAGCTACGATATCGGAATGGCCGAGCGGTTAAAAGCGTTGGTCCATAGCAAGGTGCCGGGTTCGATTCACGCTGACACAAGTAAATTTTTTATTCTATTCCATTTTGTTATTAATTTTTTTTCTATTTTTTTAATTGGTTTTTTTTAATCTATTTTCTCAATTTTTTTTTTCATTACCTATAATATGTACAGTGGAAAACTTGCGGGATGTGCATTTTTGGTTTTGCCAACTATTTTAAACTTTAAAATTATATTTTAGACAATTTGCTCTCTCGTAAAATCTTTCCTAGTGGATGGAAAATTTCCTAATAAAATTTCAGAGCCGTAGTTGTTTTGTATAAATAATCGTTAGATATACCACGCATTCATTTTCATCAATGAATTTTATACAGTTAAAGAGAATATTTAAAATAAATTATGAGAAAAGTTGTTTGTTCGTGAAAGTTATGTTTGATTGCTTGGCGTATACTGCTTTATGTGGTTGGTTAGTTAGTAGACAAAGTTAACATGTAGATCGTAGATGGCTGCCGGAGGAAAACCACAGGAGTATAGTTTAAAACGTTTGCTCGGAGCTACATACACGGAGTACCTACAAGCAGTCAGATTGTCGGCCGAGATAATCCATATTGTGCATCATTCGTAAAAAAAAACAAGTCAAAAGAACAATGGTAAAGTTTCAGGGGACAAGCAAAATGTTGAAATTTTCGCTACGTGGATACCCCGTATCACCCTCTAGCGGCATCTTGGATAATGAAACATAGTTTATGGAAAATGCAAAAAAAAAACAAAGTTTAATTATTTATGCTCATATTCACCAAACACTATTAAAGATAGTAGTTATTAATCTTGGAACGAATTTATTCGTTAGAATAAAATTTACTTTCAATTCACCAAGCATTCACGCCTTTTGACAAACCTCTGTTTTTTCATCAATAAATACATTATTATTATTATTATTAAATTATCAGGATAAAAAGTTGGTTAAAGAAAAAATATACACTGCACTATAATCCTTGCTCTTTTTGTTGACTATTTGACGTTTACCTAAAAATCCGAGCGATAACGTTAGTGTAAACGTCAAAAAAAATTCCCAAAATAATGTTTTATCCTAATCCAATTGTACACAATACTTTCACTAACTTTAATGTTTTACAGCTATACAGTTCACAAAAGGCTCATAAAAAACACATAAATAAATTCATAAGAACAAACTGTAGATATAATACTCCACGTTTATAGATTAGGTGTGACCTATGTGGCGGCCATTATCATTTTATCAGGCGAATAAATATTTATACCCTGGAAGTGAGACAGAATAGCTTTATACCTGCAGTACACAATATCGACACGAAAAAGGTGTTGAAAAAATAGTTTTATTCCAGTAATTTTTTTTATGTATAACCAATTGAAATAGGTCGGAAAATATAGACAATGACAATTGCAAATGCATCTCTAGTTTTGAAGTACGTTGCATTGTAAAAAGAGGACAATGCTTCTGTTTGAGATTTGATCAAGTAAATCGAATCATTAAAATAAATTGAATCATCAAAAAAAGCTCTTCTCTACGTTTCAAGCTTTCCATTATCCACACATTTTACATACTTTGTTTGGCAGCAGCTTGACAACGGAAAAATTGTGTCAAATTAATGTGCCCCACTCGAGTTTATCCGACACAAGATTATAATTTTACTTTGAATATTTTGTGTTGTACGATTCTAGGGCTGAGTTAAATTTCATTCAGTTTCTATAGTGTGAAATAACCTGGCGGGGTGGCATAGTGGCGAGAGCACTAGACTCGCATTCGGGAGGTACCGGGTTCGAATCCCGGCGGGGGCAGGTGTGGCTGCGACTTTTTCCTGCTGCCTCTCGCCGAGAAACGGTAATTCCTGCCCCCGGCCTTCTTGTTCTATGGTTTCCCTCAATAATTCCAGATAAATATTGAGAAGGCCATGGCCGATTATCTGCTGAAAATTTGCCTACCTTATCCTAATGTCTTAAGTTTTCTTCAATTTTTGAAGTGAAAACTTCTTTAGCGGCGTTGTACACATTTTTGTAATGGGTAAAAAATGTTAAACTCGCGTCAGGTAAAGTAAGAACTGGGTGAGCACTCTCTAAGTGATCGTCAGGTCACGTGTCCTGATCGAAAATCTTTTATTTATACAACGTTAGACATCTAGCGTTGAAATATCGTACATAAAAATGCAATCTATGATACAAACCATTTTATTTACAAGTGTTGTCAATAAATAAACAATGCTTCTAAATGCAAAAAATTAAGACGTTAATATTCAAGTTTTCACTTCTGCCGGCACTCCCGGAGTGCAACCCGTCTTTTTTTTATATATTGTTTTTGGCGGACGTAATATCGAATTTTTAAACGTAAATAGTTCAAGTTTAAATGGTTTCACGAGTCACCGTTGCGAAAGCGCTGCTCGTAAGATTCCTTTTTTTCATATCTTCGCAGTGTCAGATATTTTTTATGTGCAATTCATGGTATGTGACAATAAATTATGCCCCTTTGTAATCGTATACTCACTCTTAGTTATTTCCCGTTCTGCTTCTCATAGGCCCTACAGGAAGTCTGCTATGTCTATTCCAGACATTCCCGGATCAATATTAGTGTTAGCTTTGGATTAAGAACTAAGTATAAGTTTTCAAAGTACATTAAGTATCTACATATTTCGGAAAGGATTATGTTTATTTCATACTATATTAATTAAATATGGAAACTATCATAATATGAAAGTGGTAAACAAACTTGCAGAGCGAGTTCGTATTTACGAATGAAAACTGGTAATTAGTTTGAATATATATATTAAACAAGTTTTTGATATTTTACTAGCGCCGCCATTACAGTATCATATTTTATGAACAATAAGCTCAAACGTGTCAGTTGCTTATATTTTGATGAAATTTTTGTATACCTAATAAAATATTTTTAACAAAAAAATTGAACCGACTTCACACTAAAAAATAAAAAATAATTGCGTATTGAAATGTTTTGGAGTCGGTGTAGTTCTCGGAATAGATTTCATTTTGGCTGACACCGACTCCAAAACATTTCAATACGCAATTATTTTTTACTGTTTAGTGTGAAGTCGGTTCAATTTTTTTGTTAAAAATATTTTATTTTTCTCTTTTTAGTGTTAATCTTACACTAAAAATCGGTGAACATACATAAAAAACATTATGTGTGCCTTTGAAATTTGAGTTTCCCTCGATTTCTTCGGATTCCATCATCAGATCCTGACTTGGTTCCGATGGGACCACCTCTGAGGTGCACTAAAAACAAGGAAAAAAAATATACAGTCGAACATAGAACCTCCTCCTTTTTGTTGAAGTCGGTTAAAAATTTTGGTGATATTGTTAAAAATATAAATAATTTTGTAAATATTATGAAACAAATAATTGACTCTTTCATATCTTATGCATTTTATCACATATTAGAGTTTTTTGTGGGATTTAAGAAAGAATATAAATGATTTTGACAACGAATATTTTTTTTTCAATTACGTGTGATTCATTCTAAAGGTTAGAATATTTTCCCTATTTTCCACGAATCGTGTTTGAATTGTTTGAAAACCCTGTTGTAAAAGATATATCTGGGATCCTAATTATAAATATTAATTAGTTTCAGTTTCTCGTTTAGCTCGTAGTTAAAGTCAATTAACTGATTGCAAACAAATAAACACGGTGTGGGTAACACGCCCATATACCGGGTGTCAGGCGAAAGTGGCCACGTTTGAAATATTTAAACGACAGTCGTCATAATATTTTTACTATCAAATAAAATTGGGAAAATATTGAACATGCCGTCAAAAAGTATTTCAACAAGTCGTATAAAAATGTCTTTAAAACGTTACCAGCATTTTTATAGCCGCAGTTACGAAGATTTATTTTACAGTAGCAACAAAATTATGCTATTACTCATACTATCAACATTTGTGTTGATCGATTTAAGATAAATTTCCCTAAATACGGGTTGAATATTTTCCCTGTTTCTTATTGATTTAAAAAGTTTTATTTTTCCTAAATATTTTATATAACGTCTAAAATAACCTAACCGATGTACCGAACGATGTAGCGTAGTGGTGAGAGCACTCGACTCGCATTCGGGAGGTACCGGGTTTGAATCCCGGCGGGGGCAGACATGGTGCTGGGACTTTTTCCTGCTGCCTCTCGCCGAGAAACGGTAATTCTTATACTCGGCTTTCTTGTTGAGGTTTTCCATGGTTTCCCTCAATAATTCCAGATGGATCCTTATTCAAGGCCGTGGCCGATTACCTGTCAAACTCAAAATTTGCCTACCTTATCCTAATGTCCTAAAATTTCTTCATTCGCCCATTGTTATTAAGTTGAAGTTTAAAAATGTAGAAAATAACGGGAAGTGTGATAGATGGAAAATAGTAATGGTGCGAATGGCGTCTGTTATGACATAAAGTCGAGAAACGGACGTTAAGTACTTTTAAAAGCAAAAAACAAGATAACTATAATACAATGACGATCCTAGATCTAAATATTTGTTTATTTTGACGATTTTTTAAATTGAATATCATACTCTTTTATAATCACACTATATAATACATTTGTTATAGAGATATCAACGTTTGAAAAAAAAACTGCGTCGTGTATTACAATTCTTGAATGTATGTACGGAACACTTTCATTGGCATGTCTGATTGTCTGCCCTCGAGCTGCTCTGGCTTCTGATTATCCTGGTTTTCTAGAGTACCCTAGCTCACTCTAGCTCCTAGTAAGTAATCAGAGAGGACTTCTAACTTACACAGGACCGTCGAGTTCCATAGAGGGGCTTGGCAAAGTTTAAATAGCTCTCAACTAAATAATATACTCTCAAATAGCATAGTACATTTATTTACGATAAATTAATATTGGTGTGTATTTTAATAAATAGGCTATTGCACCGTTTTTTTAAAAGTGTTTTAAATGAATCCTAAGATGATAAACACTGCAATTTTTATAATAATATTTTATAACCGAATAGTGTCATAAAAACGACTTTTAATTTATCATTATGAATTTTCGCACCAAAACGACTCGTGACGTCACTATGATTGTAAATAATAACGATAGGGCACATTAACCAATTGAAAATGTGTACAGTTAAAAATATTTACGGTTGCTATGATTATTACATTACCAGTGTAAGAAAAACTTTATTTATTTATTAAACGTATTTATCCTTGGTAGATCAGCACTTTCGGCTTTTACGAAACCGTCTTCCATGATGCGAAATCAATAAAATACGGGATAGAAGTCTATAAACGTGATAATAACTTGAAATAACTTCAAAATAACACACATCACCAGTTAAACGTAGGTAGGTTACAGACGAAGTGACGTCACGCCGGAATCCAACATGCGAACAGCGTTTTAGACTTTTGAAGAACAGAATATAAAATTTATATTGCATTATTATGACAAATTTTGAACCCATTGTAGTTTTTTTCAGCAATTACTTGCACATTTAACGGACAAACTTTTGATGATCCTTCTGTATATACAAATTTCATAAGAGGCAATATACTATATCGTTGTTTTACATAATATCGACAAAGGTAGATCTAGGTACTAAGGCAGTGTAACTTCGAACGTTTATTTTAATGGCATGGCAATTTAGTCTGTAAACAGAACACCCGACTTTAAGTGGCGCTGCTCTACATGCAATAAATAATTCCAGGTTGAAATGCTGTCCCAGTCCCAGCGAAATACAACGCTCCAAGATGTTATTATTCCCGAGAAAACGGCAAGGAAAAATTTAAGTGGAGTTAGTCTATGATTTTTGTGCCTTAGGCGAACAATTGAGTGTAATTTTCTTTCATTTAAATCTTTGATTAACGTCTGAATAGAACTCTTCAAATAAATAACAACTTTAAAAACGTTACCATGGTTTTAGATTTTAATTTGATTTCGGTTTAATTCGAAATGGAGATGTGAGTTAGTGGAGACATAACTTGATTCAACTGAAGTTTATTAACATGGAGATAAAGTCAGTATGTCGATCAACCGAATTGCAGTTTATTATTACTCGAGAAAAAATAACTTCTTTTATCTTATATTTGCATTGCTTGATGGGAAGAGACAACTTACTTGAGCTTCTATATTTAAAGATTTCTTTATTTATAATAGTGTTCCAGATTAGTACGGACACATTGTATAAGTGTATACGAAGCTTAGTAGTTCCAATATTGCAAGTTCGCTTCTGCTCCAGATATCATAAATAACAATGATTGGAACTGGAGCACCAGAGGCACTCATCTATTTCCAGCTGAAAGACATCTGTCAAATGTAAAGCCTGTTGTCCACAAACAATACTATCAGAAAACTGCATATCCGTCTGATATTGGTTGGTTTTCTGTAAAGCGTTGAATTAGATTATTTTCATCGAGTGCTAACATATTAACAAATTTTCGGAGTGACCGATTTTGAATTTGATTTTATTTGGTTACACGATTGAACCGATTAAATATATCACTCGAGAACGGCTGAACCAATTTAATGATATTTGTTTAATAATCTAGTGGTATCAAAATTACTATTATGATACGATCGAAGTCACGGATAGGCTTTCTTTAACTTTTAGCAAGTCATCGACTGAAATTATGTAGAGCTTCCGTCGTTGACTGCAAGATATCAGGAATATATTTTTTTTCAAATAAAGAGGAAATCCACTTACGAAGTCCATACCACAGCAATACCCATTTGAAAATACCTCCTCTTTCTTTCTGGTGACCTGGGACACACTACTTCGGACCGGCAGGGGTCTCTTATTCCTCGTCTCCTTTGATTTTCTGTCTGCAGATGGACCACCGCTCTCCAACTTCTTCACGATGGTGCGATGGTATTCGCAGTCAACGATCCAACCTGGGCAAAGCATTACGTTCCTCCACCCAGCGACTGCACTTGAAGACAGTGCCCTCTTTTCTGCAATATGCGCAGCACGATGTCTTCGGCGAAGTAAAGCCCTGCCATAGCCGCGCCCAGATAGAAACTGCTTCATTTTAATGCATCCGAAACTCATCACCTAAGGCAATGGCCTGCTGATAAATCCTCCCTCGAGTCGCTAACATATTCTGCTCTTAAGTTGGAAGATATCTGTCAAACATGAACGTGGCAACAATTCAGCCCAACGAATAACGTAACAGAGAATAATACATGAAGCGTCAGTATTGCCAACTGTATTAGTTATATTATATGCGAATTCACAACTCATTCTACTTGTTACAGAATTACATACATGCATATTGCAATTGTTATACACGCTTCTACATTGTTTACACGATCGTGTCGCCTTCATTGTTTGCATGTTATTATTCACTCTTTATTACGCTACAGTGTGCTTCATTATAAATTATTTATGCGCTCATTGGCCGATCTGTAATAGTATATTACACCACAAGGGCCGAATGCCAGTGCGGTGTATACTATTTTTCTTCATACCTCGGTCGCAAGTACGCTTATCGAAGAATCTCGTTAGAGATTCTTTTCTGTTCTAAATGCCGACGAATCTCTTACAGACTCTTATACATTGATTTTGCCTCTCTCCCATATAACGCCGTGTATATGCGGCCAGTTTCCAAGTTTTTAGCTACAAGAGCAACAGCAAAAAAAAATGCACAGACGGCGTTTTTTTAGTGGTAACTAAAGGAGTTATGCGAACGCCGTCTTTGCATTTTTTTTGCTGTTGCTCTTGTAGCTTTTATAAGCACAGAATTTCGACGTTGGATTTCAATTCCTTGTCTGCCTCGAAATTCATTTTTTTTCGACGTCTTATAGGCACGGAATTTCTAGCTTGATTTCTTGTCCGCCTCGAAATTCTTTTTTTTGTTATAATCTTGGGATCCAGTCGCCTCAAGTTTTTGAATTTAGCACAGAACGAAGTTTTTACTTCTCCGAAGTTTTTTTTTAAGATTAAATATACATTACATTCCAAGCAAGCAACTTTGAGGTTATAAAACACGAATGACAGCTGGTCGCGACTATTAGCTAAAATGTAATAGGGTTGCTATGGAAACGACATCTGTACAACAGTTGATAAGTTTTTATTTTCTTTACTGCCGCCCGAACGTACGTACTTCCCGCATCGGTGCGTGTAATCCCCGCAAATGTTAGACTTTCTGCCTTACAATTGATGCCGAAAGTATGTATTTTCGATCGAGGTATGAAGGAAAGTAATTTAATTATTTGTGAGTGAATATTTACCCAAAAACGAGAGTGGAAGATTTACTTCAACCGCATGTAAAGGTTACACGCAGTAATTTATTTTATTCAACACGCGTGAATAATATATAATTTCGGGGCCCTGCTAAATTCGGGAGAGATAATAAATTACTTCATGTTGACGCGTAGAGTGCTAATAATGAGCCGAAACTGTACGATAATGTGTTACTGCATAGTTTCTGGACCAATAGGAACGCGGCAGCGATTTGTATATATGAAAACAGCATCGCAATTCAGCGAAAGTCAGGGCCATCTTGTGTGCATCGATGGCGGTGGGTACGTCAATCAACGAAGTGATTTATTATTTTTCTCTCTTTTATTAGGGTCCCGATTACATATTACTCGTGCTAGTTGAATAAAGTATTATGTGCGACCATTGATCGAAGGAGAATATTCCACTCGCGTGTTACCGCACTCGCTACGCTCGTGCACAATATACTATTTTTATGTAGTTGTCTCCATAAGCACTTTCATAATATTATTGTGAAAGGTGTAATATGCAGCTTGTAATTTTGAGTACACTCTAGCAAAGTGGTCCAGTTAGAGTGGCAGCGTTTGTATAGAATATGCAAGTACCATGACATATTTTCAATTGTCATCAATCATAATGTATCATGTACTTTGAAAGTCCATTGAACAGAAACCAAATTGAATTTATTGGAACACATATAGATACTGTTACATCCTGTGCTAAATTTTCTGTTATTTTATCATTACTGAATATCATTAATGTCAAAATATGTTATACGACATCCAGTAGGGTAGTTAAAAATGTTTTAATTATTTTTTTTACACGACTCCCTATAAAATAGCTGCTTTTATTTCTCACAATAATAGATACAGTGATGTCTAGCGTCTATAATATGCAACCTCTTTCTCTCTCATAAAAACCGAAAAAAGGCCCTTCCAAAAAGGGTCCCTGAAAAAGTTTTGGGCCAGCGTAGACCAATTTTTCAAACGTGCTTTTGTTCATCGAGAGTTGCTCTACAACATCCTGCAATGCCGTACCATTACACCTAGCGAAAGTGCGAAAAAAATTTCAAAAATAATGTCTAATTAATGCTGTTATTTGTATCCATGCGACACATATGCATTATTGTACGTAAATATATAATGATATCATTATTAGTGTATTTGCCATAAGGCACTTACACTATTGGCGTCGGTCGGATGGCGGGACCTAGGGGTCGCACCAAAATTTCTCGACGTTTCATAGCCTTCTAAGAAGTTTGGCACCATTTTTGGAAAAGTCTATTTATATATGTATATATATATATATATATATATATATATATATATATATATATATATATATATATATATATATATTTATATATATATATATACGTATATATGTGTACGGGCTATAACTTTCGAAGGAGTTAATTGATTTTAACGAAATTTGGACCACATGATGAAATCCATCACCGCACGAAGCCTATTTAAAATGGGCCCAATCGGGCCACTTTAAGGGTAGGTTTTAGGGGTTGAAAAATATTTTTGGGCCCAAAAATAACGAAAAATTTCTCCGAATCGTTTCAAAATTGAAATTTAACCCTTTAATAATGATTAAATTGTGCTATCAAAATTTCATTAAAATCGGTCCGATAGGACCGGACTTAAAAATTTTATGAAAACAGTTTGTAGATATGGATTTATTTAGTGAAGGGTGAATTTAATTTGTTGTATTGATAGTAATATTAAAATTAAGAAAAAAATATTATTTTAAGGGGTGTATTAAGGGGTTAAATTTTGTTTTTTGTTCAAAAATTAAGTTAAGTTTATATAAGGGAGCCACACTGTCTATAATAGCAAATACACTATATTGTCGGCAGGGTTTCGCACTGCGACCCGGAGTTTTTATTATTGCCATTTTCGCTTTAAAACGCAAGCTCCCTTTTTTTAAATCAATTTTTTTCGCACTTTCGCTAGGTGTAATGGTACGGTATTGCAGGATGTTGTAGAGCAGCTCTCGATGAACAAAAGCACGTTTGAAAAATTGGTCTACGCTGGCCCAAAACTTTTTCAGGGACCCTTTTCGGAAGGGCCTTTTTTCGGTTTTTTCAAAGTTTCTCAAAAAGTATAACATCGATCTTGCTGAAATTTTGTATGCATATTGAAGCTTTTAAAACACATATTCTATTAAAGTTTCAAGTCTTCATATTTAATAGAACGGAAGTTATGGAATTTCGAAAAAATGGCCCAAAAAAGCGGTTTTATGCAATTTACTAAAAAACTACTGGACCGATCGGAGCTCACAAAAACTCATTCGATTCGTCTTTTTATTGCGCATTTTTTATTTCCCTACACTTAATTTGTCAAATGCATAGTTTTCCCGTAAATCGCCAAAAAGTGATATGGACGATTTTTGCCATTTTTTTTAACCATCGTGCGGTGCTCCGATTGGCGTTTAAACTTTAAACTTAATATGTTACTTATATTCGTATTATCTAACAAAAAAAATTTTAAAATCGACGTTCGCAATTGCACGTTTTTTAGGACACGAATCAGCTAATTCTACCCGACTACTAGGATGAAAAGTTTTAATATGATGTCAAAGAATATTCCAAGAAATCTATTATTCATAATATTTTTCATAGTGAAATCTCTACGACAAAAACACCGTATGAAAAACTTAATCAAGGAAAAACATTCTTTAGTGAAAATATTTTCATAACTGCTCCATTTTCTCACTACATTTTCTATCGTCGACATTTTCTTTGTCATCTTCTTCTTTAATATCTAACAATGAAAAAGCCTACTTTATTTTGAAAAATAAGGCTTAGCAATTTTTTTTGTAAATAAAGCTGCATCATTAGTATAAGTAGAAATCTACAAGTTTACACGATAATATATTTGTTCATTGTACAAAGTTTAAAGTCAAGAATATAAAAGCAAATAGTGTATCTAGTTGCATTATGTTAAAAACGAGCAGCAACGAGTTTTAACAGTTACAAGCGTCGTAATACCATTTCGCATGAGATATTTTCAGGGTTCCGTACCTCAAAAGGAAAAAAAAAGTCACTTTGTCTGTCTGTCTGTCAAGACTCTTGGGAATCAAAACCTATAGGGTACTTCCTGTTGACTTAAAATCATGAAATTTGGCAAGAAGCAATGTCTTATAGCACAAGTATGCATATTGGTTTGCGTCTGTAGTTATGCTTCCTACAGATAAGTTTTGATGGCGCCATCTGCATTGAAATAGTGGAAACACGTTACTTCCGTCTGTCATAAAATCTGAGTTATTCTCAAGTCGTGTTTTACTTTAAAAAATTTTGTAAGTTACGTCGGGCGATGCGCTCTACGCTGCAGACAAAATTTCGGTAGTCGTAGTCGTACGCAGTCCCCTTTCTTTTGCAGTCGGGAAAATAACGGAATAAAATTATAAAAAATATGAGGTTTACTTTCATTTGATCGTTATTGAACTTTTTCCGAATCGCTAACGTTTCGATCATTGTTTGTGCAGTTTGCACAGCCCTGGCCGGCGTATTTCGTCAGCAGGGAACTTACCGTCAGACACTACGTTTATATGAGTACACTTTAAACTGCTTATGAATGTGTTGAAATGACAAAAGTACACATTATGTATTTATACTTCCATTTTCAGTTCCCGCGGTTTATTTTTCAGCGAAATAAAGTGTCACTCTCGTCAAATTACTATACGACTGCACGGACCGCTTATGTTTTGTTAATTTACGTGTTATATCTCATTGTTGCAAATTAAATTTAGATAGACAGTCAAACCTGTGTGAGTGAGAACTGGGTAAGCGAGAAAACTCTCTAAGTGAGAGCAATTGGGCTTTTGAATGAAATTTTTTTTGTCATAAATGGAAAGATCGTATATAAGTTTTATAACAAAACTATTTTTCTTTTTTTATTTTCGTTATAATTCAGAAGTTATATCAAATTAAAAATAAATTTTTGTACCCCGTTCCGAGAACGCGCCGACATTTCCCGAACATAATGTGACGTCATAATGGTAATTTATATTATTATAATAATACATGTAGAAGCCATTGATAGTATACTGCGTATATACATTTTAATATTATTTAATATTGTTTATTGTTGTTTCAACAGAGCAAGCCCCAACAAAAAT
Organism: Xanthostigma xanthostigma; assembly: GCA_963575645.1. NCBI lineage: Eukaryota > Metazoa > Arthropoda > Insecta > Raphidioptera > Raphidiidae > Xanthostigma > Xanthostigma xanthostigma. The sequence goes on from OY754472.1 coordinate 631,870, forward strand.
ATAAATTTGAAATATTTGTGTAGCTTAAAAAAATATAATAAAAAAATTAAAATATAAATAATTAAATAAGGAGTATTACAAAAATACTAAAAAAATAATACAAAAGTTTATTCATATTTTAGTAAATTCTTTGATTTGCTTTTAACTTTAAAAATGGATGAACAATATAAATCCAACCAGATAGCATTAACATTGCACAGTTCAGATAATCTATGCACTACACTATTAATATTTATTTCTGTTATGTTTTTATTTTGATTGTCAGACGGTAACAATATAAAATACTAGCGGCCAGGTCCGGCTTCGCGCGAAATTGTAGATTGTCACTGTTTTTTCGTCGACTTGCGTTACAAAATTGGTCTCCACGAAATACGTTTTTATTTTAACGCGATTATATGTCTATCCTGAAGGTCCATTCTAAATATTGGTGAAAACATTTTTGAAATCGGATGAGTCATTTCAGAGATCACCTCCTACATCCAAACTTTACCTCTATTATAATATTAGTATAGATCAGAGGTCGCGACCTGCGGCTCGCGAGCCGCATGCGGCTCTTTTGATGTGGCTCTCCAGTTCCATACGCAAAAAATAATTATTTTATTATATAAACCCTTAAAAATCGTCCAATCGATCCATGATTGAGTACCATGTCTATCTCTCAGCCATTTCCACTCGCGTCTCACCCGCACCGCCCCCGTCGCGACGTGTCGTCCTCGGATATATATTATATTATACCTATATAAGCAAATACTATAATACTGAAACGAAAATGTTTAGTGGCTCTTTAAAAACGGGGAAATTTTGTAAATTGTAACTTTCGGCTCTTCCGTCTCAAAAGGTTGCCGACCATTGGTATAGATGAAGTATAATAACACTTTAAAATTACTAAAAAGTATCGATATAAGTTTAACTGTATATCTGAAAAACCCACATTTTTCAGTAGCTAAGACTGAATTTTCTTGCGAATTGTTTCAATAAGTAAAACAAAATTATGCCAATGAATCTTATTGAATATATTATGTTTTTTTTGACGTGATAACGTCTTATAAATTGATGAATCACCAATCTTATAAATTGATAAAACACCGGCTGCATGCACGAAAAAGTGTAACGTTCCTAACGTTCGTAACGCGTAACGCGTAACGTTCCGCCTGACCCTGTGCGTGCTTTTCTCGAAAACGGCCCTAACGATTTGGATGAAATTTACTGAAAAGGGATTTTGGGGGGCAAAAAATCGTTTTAGCTAGGTCACATCTCTCGAAAAAATCATTTTCTTACAAATTTTATCACTATAAAAATCAATTTTTTAACGTATGAAAATACGTAGGTTTTGGAATTTTATATTATAAACAGTGAAACAATTGTTTTATAAATATTATGACAGCTAATCTTTGAGACTTAAAATAAATACGAAAGAAAGAAAGTTAAAAAAAACAATTATATTATATGGTGAGTAATTTAAATAAATAAAATTAACCTAAATTTGAAGCGAAAGATGCAATATCATAGATTCGAATTATTATAATTATTATATGTAGAATTTAGGTTATGTATTACGGAATACGTTATCACGTAAAACTATCGTCCGTAAACCGACTTTACAGACAACCAATTTTTTGTACTACTGTTTCATTATGTTTTTTGCAAATCTAAATATGATGTAATTTTCTTTCATCCTTATTGTAGCAGAAAGTTCAAATGCTTGACGAACTGTTAGGGAATTTGCTTTTTAAAGGATAAATTGAACAAAAGAGAAAGTGAATTAAATTTCTTTATTTATGAGACGAATTCAGTTCGATCTGGTTCAGTAGAGAGAGAAATTCGCTGTTTTAAAAGTAATGTTTTAAAGCATTAACCAATATCCTTGAATACAGATAAATAATAGAAAAGCAACGGAAAAGAAGTAACGATAAATGGCTTTACTTTTATCTAAAAATATATTAAAGGTTGACGGTTTAGTTATACCAATTTATTTATTTAATACCAACAAGTTACAAAAAGGCAAAAATACAGAAACAACAAAAAAAGTACAGACAGTTACTCGTTACATTTCATACGACATACAATCGTGTACTAACAGCATCAAGCATGTACCATCGCATCGAGGCGCGTCGCATACGTGATACGATATGACTTCGTTCGTATAACGTATAACCGAATCAAACGAGTCGAACTGACATGGATACGACAGATGCGAGTAACGAAATGAATTTGTAAGTAACGACTCGTTACTTCGAGTCAGACGATGTACCAGTTACTCAGTAACGAATACATACGGTTTGTTACAGCTTTACAGTCTCGTAAAAAGGTAAAAAAAAATAGAAAAAACAAAATGTGGTGGAAGTCGCGGTGTTGATGGCGGGAGAGCGTGTCTCTTGTCGTTTTTACGGGCATTTTTCGATATAATAATATGTATATTCTAGGATTTCTAGTTTACGAGCTTTTTCATTTCTGGAGGTATGAGAATTCTCGACCAAGATTTTTCGAGTATCTCGAGAAATTTAGAAATATTTAATAAAACAGATGTTATTTTGAAATTTTTGCTTTATTACAAATTGGACTGATAGACGAGATCAATTATTAAATCAAATGGTAAATTTTTAATCACCATAAATTGCACTTATTAATTATAACAAATCAACAACAAACAATTAATTAAACAAACTATATTCGGCTGGTCTATATAAAAAAGTAAAGAGTAGGTTAGTATTTAACTTTTTATAATTATTGAGTTTCTACCAGTTCCCAAATGTACAAAACTCTTTAATTAAATAAAAAATAATTAATCAATTTAAATCAACAAAATACTCTAGACTTGTCACGTGTTTTTTTTTAGTTACCTAGCGCACGGAATTGATTTCTCGAGTTCTCGAGGCGTTGAGTTTATTCCCGTCTCGACTAAAGACAAATTTCTCGAGAATTCTCGCCTCAAAAGTCTCTAAACATTTTACCACAGAAAAGTTCATGGTTTAATACGTTGGATATTGTGTATCTTAAAAATTTACTCAGTAAAATTTCTGTTTATAAACAGAGGCAACCTCTGTAATCAACCGACCTTAAAGGTTCAAGAGCTTCTAGTACGTGTACTTAAGCGTTTTTCATTCGGCCAGAATATTCCGCAGGTAAAGAGCGCAGATATGTTGCGAGAAAATAGCTTTCGCATGTTATGGAAAGATAATGCCCACTGCAGGATACTCTGTGCTAATAGATTTTGTATGGAGTGTACCTACATACGAGTTGCATTGAAACTTTGAACTTTGGATGTTACAGATACACTCTGAAGCGTACAGTCATATCTACGGTTCCGAGACAATGTGACTTATGTCACATAAATCATATATATTAATACGCTAAGGTTAAAGATGTTTTAGAAAAAACCTCACAATTTCTCCACATAAATTATATATCATTTTACAGATAATTGCTTGCTCTATACTGACATCGACAACTAAAAAATTTATTATTGCTTTTGTTTTTGTAAATTAATTAAAATACAGCTACGCTGAACAACGTCTACCATCTGACGGCTTTAATTTTGAAACAACGTCAACACTTCGATCTGTCATCTGACTTTCATATTGTAAGACATAATACTGTATACTGCCATCTAACGGCTTTAATTTTGAAACCGCGAGCAACGCTGAACAACGTCACAGCAATGTTGCATGATGCCATCTGATGGCTTAGCTCAACGCTTTTGCTACTTGCGCCTCTATATGACAATTTTAGTAAAATATTTCTTCGATCTGTCATCTGAGCTTTATATTGTAATACAACAAAAAGAAGAACGTTAGCAGTGTGCAAAATTAGAAACGAATTATATACCTGCAATCATATTTAAAAAATAATTTTGTAAAGTGATAATTATTATACTTATTTAGTGCGAATAATTCGCACAGGTCACACTAGTACTGATCTATTAGTCTAAGATCTAAGTTATCTGTTATTTGATGATGACAAAGATTATATGTCAGATAAGATATACCTACATTGATAAATTGCACATGGGTTGCTTAGCTAAATCGCGTACCGATGCTGTTAAATTAAATAAATTCCAATTAACTTTTTTGGGTCAACTTCTCCGATTTGTTAATCATAAAAATCGAGCCTAAGATGGGAGAATATGACACAAGTAATTGTAAAAATGCAGGTTGATTACTTTCCCTGCAGCTCACGAGCGCCACTGGAATCAGCCGAAAGTTCTGGAAGTATCGAGAAACGAGGCGGGCGGCGCGAACAGTGCTGACAGTGTCACCGAGTGCACTGGTACAGTATTACTGTCTTGTCTGAACGACACTATTTTGTAGTCGCAACATAAACCCTTTCGCCTCGTGGTCGTAGATACATAGATACACATATATTATAAACTTACTCACCGGACCACAACAGTGAGTATATGTCACGGTATTGTGGTTCGTTTTGAATTGGAAGGCGTCTGGAAAGCTTTTGTTCTATATACAGGTGAATTTTTTCTAACCACTTTTCAGTCTTTTTTTATCGACAATGTCAATTTACGCTCAGTTCAAGGTCGATCAAAATTATTTAATTGCATCGAATTAAAACACTGACGAAAAAAATAAATCTTTTTTGAAGTAAAACTTCTTTAAGCACGATTTTTGAAGTTCGCGTGAGTTGACGTTGCGAACAAATGTGACGTTTTGACGTGATAACGTCTTATAAATTGATGAAACACCAGCTGCACGCACGAAAAAATGTAACGTTCCGCCTGACCCTGTGCGTGCAAGCGAGAGCGCAGTATAAGCGATAGAGAGTCGGTAAAAATATAGTTTGACAGCTACTAAAATTTAGGTTACGTAATATTAAATATGATATTCGAGCGGAATGTTATTACGTAAAACTATCGTCTGTAAACCGACTTTACAGACAACCAATTTTTTGTGATGCCTACTAAGTCCGTTTATGCAGTATGAATTGTGAATTTCTGTTTTTTTTTTTTCATTTTATAAAAGAACTAGCGATCCGTCCCGGTTTCACCCGGGTGCGATAGATATAACTCTGCAAAATGTATTTCGTTTGCGGCCCGGCGTCTGAACTAATTGCTTTGAGCAAATTCTACCAGATTTGCTTCTGAACTAATAGCTTCGAGCGAATTCCAACCGATGTCGCTACGTAGTACTAAAACAGATTTTTTTTGTTTGCTTCTGAACTAAGAGCTGTGAATTCTATCTAAATACTAAAACAATGTTTTTTCACTAAACACCGTAATTTTGTACAAAATATTTAATAAAAAACTATCCTAGCGTAAGTTGCACCAAGCAAGACACATTTACAAAATTTCATTGAAATCGGTTCGGTAGTTACGGAGATTAGCGCGGCCAAAATTGAGACACGAGAATTTTATTATATAGATTGATCTAAAAATTGCAGAAATCATAATTTCAAAAAAAAAAAAATAAAATTTAGAGGATCAGAAAAATTTATCAAAAAAAAAAAAAAACAGGCACGGGACCCCCCCTCCCGTGCACTCGTACACTTTTACATAAGATGTTGTGTTCTATGTTCGTTAAATAATATAATTGCATTTTAAAGGGTAATCTAGGACTACTTAGTGCAGTTAATTATTTATTCCACCAACGTTTCGATCGATATTCATGCAATTATTGACTTTTTGGTTATATAATAGTATATTAAAGTATAAGTGGATTAAAAGGTCTTTAAAACACGCGTGATTTTTCGAGCACGACGGCGCAGCCGGAGTGCTCGAAATAGAGCAAGTGTTTTAAAGACCAGTTATCCAAGAATACTTTACGCTATTTTTTTTATTATTGGTGCACTTTGAAATCATAAATACTGGTATTATTACTACAAAAAAATGGAAATAAAAACTAATAATGTAAAATGGTTGAATTCGTGATGTGACATCAGTGTACCTTTCGTTATCATGGAAATGAGAAAAACAGAAATAAAGGGTGCATTCCGAAATGCGCTACAGTAGCTGTAGCTGCAGCTGCAGCACTGTAGCAGTCGTTATTTTTTACTGCAGCAGTAGCTGCAGCTGCAGCACTGTAGCAGTCGTTATTTTTTACTGAAGCAGTAGCAGCATCTGTACGCGAAATTTGAAATTTTGTTATTGAAAATGTAAATACAAAAGTAATTTAGTCGATGTTGATTTTTACTATTTACTATTTACTATTCGAAAATTTTAATTATTTTTATTACATTAGAAATTCTAGGTTTTTAAATTTCGCGTACAGATGCTGCTACTGCTGCAGTAAAAAATAACGACTGCTACAGTGCTGCAGCTGCAGCTACTGCTGCAGTAAAAAATAACGACTGCTACAGTGCTGCAGCTGCAGCTACAGCTACTGTAGCGCATTTCGGAATGCACCCTAATTTGCAATTTGTCATTAAAGATTGTTTAATAATGTTTGAATAAATGCATTTGTTAGTAATATTTTATTTGACGCTACACGCTACTCCTGTCAAATCAATAATCAAAAAATTCTCGAGTTGTTGATGTTCCCATGGTAACTTTAAAAAAACGCGCGTTTTTGAAAGTTCGATTTAAACACTCTGAGGCGTGCTTTAAATAGGTAAAATAGAGCACCAATAAAAAAAAGACGTGTTGCACTCCGGGAGTGCCGGCAGAAGTGAAAACTTGAATATTAACGTCTTAATTTTTTGCATTTAGAAGCATTGTTTATTTATTGACAACACTTGTAAATAAAATGGTTTGTATCATAGATTGCATTTTTATGTACGATAATTCAACGCTAGATGTCTAACGTTGTATAAAAAGTATCTGGCAATTACTATCACTTAGAGAGTCTCACCCAGTTCTTACTGTTCCTGACGCGAGTTTAACATTTTTTACCCATTACAAAAAAAGTGTACAGCGCCGCTAAAGAAGTTTTCACTTCAAAAAATTGTTATTTTCCAAATGTGACTTAAATAAAGAAGTTTAACATTTAAAATGCAATTACTTTTACATAAGTTTTGAACATCTTTGGTCGCGTATATTTTTGTACTGAGCTGGTCAGCAAAAAAATTTAACATTGCTTTAGTTGTACGTTCATTTTGAATGGGACCACCCCTTATTGGGAACAGTAGGTGGATAATATATTATACAAAGCACAATAGTATATTTTCAGTGCTGTGCAGTGTGTTGCTTGTGCAGTGTCTGTTTGTGACGCTTGTATATTGTAATGGGTGCCTATAGAGTACCTAATTTAATAGGAAGTTCATTTCAGAATGCGTCTTAAGAAGCTTTTAACAGATGCCGCGCACATGTTAATTTGCTTTGTCTGCAGCACTGTTAAGATTTATATATAATCATTTGTTTAGTCAGAAGATAAAGTCACGGTAGGGTAGAATCGATTCTTGAGATTGAAGATGTAACACAGCTATGTTCCAACCTCTCTTTGAACAGCAGTAGCTGAAACGAAACTGTTTTGTATCGGTTTTGTGTGTCGCTTGCGCCGACTTTTTTAAATAAGATTTAGGGTGTCTTAGCGGGTTAGACTCTATAAACAAAAAAATTGGTTGTCTGTAAAGTCGGTTTACGGACGATAGTTTTACGTGATAACGTATTCCGTAGTACATAACCTAAAATTTAGTAGCTGTCAAACTTGGGCCGAAGCATACTGCGCTCTCGCTTGCACGCACAGGGTCACGCGGAACGTTACTCTTTTTCGTGCGTGCTGCTGGTGTTTCATCAATTTATAAGACGTCATCACGTCAAAAAGCGAGTGTGCTTTAGACCACACGACTGAAGTAAAACTTCTTCCTGCCATATATAATGTATAATACTGATACAATAATATTCGATAATCTATCACCATATTTTGATTAGACATCCTGATTTAACGACACAATATATCCTGGACCTGACCCTGTGCGTGCAAGCGAGAGCGCAGTATAAGCGATAGAGAAGCACGATCGGCCCAAGTTTGACAGCTACTAAAATTTAGGTTATGTATTATTAAATATAATATTCGAGCGGAATACGTTATCACGTAAAACTATCGTCCGTAAACCGACTTTACAGACAACCAATTTTTTGTTGTATTGCTGCAATTTTGTCTGCATTTAATATAATGAGAAGAAATAGCTAACGCTTACACGATTTCTCAGTAATGATGCGTCAATCACAGGATATCTCACGTTCGATTCGTAGTAAACGATTAGTTTTTGCGATACAAAATGTCTTCTTTTAGCACACCTAGCTGTCAGAACATTTTTTAACACTAAATGGTAAAAAAACGTCTCTTTCTCTCCGAAGATTGATTTATTATTTATTTTAAAGAAATATTTCAAATAAAATCTTTGATTAACGTCTGAATAGAACTCTTCAAATAAATAAAATTGTCGACCAATTTTTTTCAGACCATATATTGACAAAAATTATATTAAAATATAAATCAAATTAACAAAGGATGACGTTTCGATCCGGATTTGAATCTTCTTCAGAAATATGTAAAAAATATGTAAATTAATTAGTACTAGAGTGACCTGTGCGAATTATTCGCACTAAATAAGTATAATAATTATCACTTTACAAAATTATTTTTTAAATATGATTCGTTTCTAATTTTGCACACTGCTTATAACGTTCTTCTTTTTGTTGTAAGTATTACAATATGAAGCTCAGATGACAGATCGAAGAAATATTTTACTAAAATTGTCATATAGAGGCGCAAGTAGTAAAAGCGTTGAGCTAAGCCGTCAGATGGCATCATGCAGCATTGCTGTGACGTTGTTCAGCGTTGCTCGCTGTTTCAAAATTAAAGCCGTCAGATGGCAGTATGCAGTATTGTGTCTGTTGTATTACAATATGAAGGTCAGATGGCAGATCGAAGTGTTGACGTTGTTTCAAAATTAAAGCTGTCAGATGGCAGACGTTGTTCAGCGTTGCTGTATTTTAATTAATTTACAAAAACAAAAGCAATAATAAATTTTTTAGTTGTCGATGTCAGTAGAGCAAGCAATTATCTGTAAAATGATATATAATTTATGTGGAGAAATTGTGAGGTTTTTTCTAAAAAGGGATACAAACATCTTTAACCTTAGCGTATTAATATATATGATTAGCTATTTATTATCTAATAGAATGCACGAATGATCGAATGAACCAAAAAAATAATTTTTTGGTTCATTCAAACATTCAATCATTCGTGCATTCTATTAGATAATAAATAAATAAAAAAAATGTTATTATTAATTATTTCATTAAACCCTCAACCATGAAGATTTTTGACTTGGGTTGGAACCTGGTCGATATTTATATACCTCCCAACCTTGGATATTTGACGATGAAGTGACCAGAGGATTGTCATATGTCCAGCCTAGGTTTCAGACAATTATTCTAAACGCTAAACAATCAAATGATATGTACTCAGTCTTCAAAGTTACTGTTAGTTATGTAGAGTTGTGTATGCTGAAGTAATGAATATACAGCCTTTATGAAAAGTAGATATAGCGAGGCATCATCCCGGCTGCTAAAGGTCGATTAGAGGGTGTTTATCTGACATGATTTGCGCTACTTGCGGCTTTGCACAGCTTAACTAGATCGCGGTTGTGATGAATGCTTCGCGCGTAAAATTACACCGTTTTGCTTTCCATCAGGCTCCGGCTTTTTTCGTACTTAACATCTATACACTCGAAAATACACGAATACCACTCTGAAAAACTTCATACCTTGATCGAAAGTGCATACTTTCGGCATCAATTGTAAGGCAGAAAGTCTCACATTTACGCATTGGTGGGATTACACGCTCTGATGCGGGAAGTACGTACGTTCTGGTGGCGGTGAGAAAAAAATAGCCTATCGACTGTTGTTTAGATGTCGTTTCCACAGCAACCATACTACATTTTAGCATTACAGCATTATAATTCAAATCAAAACTATCATTTTTGTAATTAATAATTAAACACAACACAAAATCAGTTGGAAAATTTTGTAAATATACACTGAGCAAATGTATAAATACTTGTAAATATAAAATTGTAAATAAAAATTTATGTATCTATCTAGCTATTCGTCGCGAACAGCTGTCATTCGTGTTTTTACGTATAACCTCAAAGCTTCCTGCTTGGAATTTATCTGTGTTTTTATGTAATTAATTAATGTATTTAATAAGCGTGAGGCATGACAAAAATAGTATACACCACACTGGCCGAAAGTTTGATACCTTGCACTGCGCGTCATGATATGCTCTCGGGCTTCGCGCAGTGCAAGAACATCGAACTTTCGGCCGTTGTGGTGTAATATACCATACAACGCTGACATGCTTAATAAATTTTATGCAAGTGCTTTTAAAGCATCGAGCAATTATTTTACAAACTTCTTTATACGTATTAACTGCTTAAGGAGGTTGATCCGTTACAGTCCCAATCAAAAGTAAGTCGAATTCTAAATGGGAACTTTTATAGTTTATAAGTCGATGATACCAATAAATTATTGTCATAAAGGCATAAATAAATATTTTTTTTTAATATTAATTAATTATTTCAGTACTTTATACTTAATGGACTAACTTTTGTATTTTTTGTACAAAGTTAGGTTAAAAAAATGCATTTATGTAAATATCTGTATTATACATATTTTTTGCAGTAAATAATTGAAAAAAGAAATTAGAAGTAATAAAAATTAAAATTAAATCATTAAAAAGTTGAAAATTCAGTTAAAATTGTTAAATCTGTCAAGAATAAAAGTCCATAATCGAAAAGTGCTAAGGTTTAATAATTTTTTTTATTGATTAAAAGTCTTCTAATTAAATTGGAAAAAATATTAAAATATGCGTAAGACATCGATGCTTTATATAGATAATTTTTGGAACTGCTGACATTATTTGGTTATTTGCAAAAAATTAAAATGAACAGTTTGCATGCTAGCTTGACATATTTTCCATAAGACTACATGTAAAAGTTTTTTTTAATTTTTAACTTCATAAATCTCCTAATGATTTTGGATTTTTTACAGAAAATTTTGTCATAAAAAAATCTGTTAAAAAAACTTTATTTCAGATTTTTTTCATTATCTTCGTAAAACGGCTCAACCTCCTTAAACCATTATTGAAAGTCCACATCTAATCCTTTTCAGCTTATGATGGGAAACAGTTTTTAGTCAAGTTACGTTCTAAAAAACAGAGAAGTCTCTCTTGAGATGCGATCTTTGTTAACAATCTCCATCAGCTACCACGATAAGCCACCCAAACGAGCTTCTAAAACGTGCCAAACAGTTTCCTGCAAATTCCTTTTACTGCTGCGCTAGTCGAAGTACTGGGGCTTTCTCAACTGTAATGAACTCGAATTTTGCATACAGCGTTCAAACAACAGCCACGAAAATATTTGCAGTACTACGAGCTTTTGTCTAATTCGATGAAGTAAGAATTTTTATTGTTTTGCTTATCAGTAAAGAGAGCATCAAGTAGGCCGTGTATCAAGTAGTGATGTGCCGGATTGTTAAAAATGTATATCCGCGGATACGGATCTGAATACGGATATTTAGTTTCTAGTTCCGCGGATACGGATACGGATATTAACTTTCTTAGAGTACGCGGCGGTAAATATTGCACATCGACCTTTGGAAAGCGACTATCTGTTATGGGAAAAAGTTATTGACCTCTTTAAGAGTTAACACTCATAACAGATTGTCTCTTTCCAAAGATCGATGTGCAATATCTCATTATAAAGATAGTTTTTAAACGCTTTATATTAGTTTGGGTTGTAACTAACTATGTATGTATGTATGTATGTATTATGTATGTATGTATGCATGTAACGGAATCTTTGAGCATAATTTTCACCAATTTCCCGAAGTCTGATTAATTTGAAACTTTGCATACGTATCAAGGACCGATGACAATGCAATAATTTGATAACAGTTTCCCATTATCCTTATTAGGACCCCCAGGATTAATAAATTCTTTTATAGATCCTCTGTAGTAAACGCTTTATTTTCACCAATTTCCCGAAGTCTGATTAATTTGAAACTTTGCATACGTATCAAGGACCGATGACAATGCAATAATTTGATAACAGTTTCCCATTATCCTTATTAGGACCCCCAGGATTAATAAATTCTTTTATAGATCCTCAAACTAAAAAGTGAAAAATAAAATATAGTTTAAAAAAAACTAAAAAACACGCTTTATATCGAACTAAAAAGTAAAAAATAATTTTTTTAAAATAAGCTTAAAAAGCGTTGGGCGCTTTGTTCCACATTTTCGTACATCGAGCGCCCAACGCTTTTTAAGCTTATTTTAAAAAAATTATTTTTTACTTTTTAGTTCGATATAAAGCGTGTTTTTTAGTTTTTTTTAAACTATATTTTTTTAGTACCTTTTGTGTTATGTACTATTGGTATGGTACTCACTACGATAAATGTTTGCAATATAAAGGTGCCAAATACGATTTAAAAATAAAATAAAATAATCTGAATGGAATTTAACAGTTTATCATTATTACCTAATCACCGTCAGCGCGACGCAGCTGAACGCGCGCAGCGAATTGTCAGCGCTGCACTGAACGCGTTAATACACTTGCGTTGATTATAGCTACGCCCGACTGACGTACGCGCTGACGATCGCTAGAGCACTGTTTCCAGCGTTAGAGTAACTGTGAAATAGTGGCTATTTTTAACCGACGAAAAACAAAAACGGAGGAGGTTCTCAATTCGACGCGTATATATTTTTTTTTTTTAATTTATGTATGACCACGCATAACTTTTTACAGAGTAGTCCGATTTTGATAATTATTTTTTTGTTTGAAAGGGTATACCCCAAAGTTGGTCCCATATAAATTTGGTAAAAAAATTCCAACCCTAAGGGTAGGAAAACAGGGGATGATTGATTGTTCACTCACTGATTGTAATGTATGACCACACATAACTTTTTACAGAGTGGTCCAATTTTGATAATTTTTTTTTATTGGATAGGGTATACCTCGAGGCTCGTCTCATATAAATTTGGAAGAAAAACTCCTTCCCTAAGGGTGGGAAAATAGGGGTGATTTATAGTTCACCCAGAGATTTTCATGCTTTTTCTATTACAATTATAAATTATATAGCCACAAAAAATTATAAAATAAAAGTTTTTTAACAAAAAAATTAAACCGCCGAAAAATTGAAAAGCAAAAAATAATAAATCTTTTTATTTAACTAAGTTCTATCTAAGTAGTTGAACGTATGTGACAGTCTAGTATATCTAAGTAATTTTGAGTCGGCGTCAAACCATCAATGAACAAAGATCACTAAAAGAAATAACCAAATCAAATTAACAATGATACGTGAAATCTCCGCAGCGATAAACATTAACATTCCAAACATGCGCTCTCCACACGACCACTCGCAAAGACGTGTGCCCTCAGTGTGCCCGTTCGGGTTGCTTTGTCGCTGACATTAACTTCGTGAACGCTCAGAGATTTCCGGTTAAGGATTGTTGACGCCGACTCAAAATTACTTAGATATACTATACTGTCACATACGTTCAACTGCTTAGATAGAACTTTGTTAAATAAAAAGATTTATTATTTTTTGCTTTTCAGTTTTTCGGCGGTTTAATTTTTTTGTTAAAAAGTTTTTTTCTATGTTACTCTTCGTTCCGTAGACGCTTTTGACGTAGCGTTTCTTATGCAATGTGTGTTTATACAAGTGTAGAATTGAAAGCTTGTCAATTATGTTTAATTAAATACGTTGTTCAGTCGGCTGTGAATTCAATACATTTAACTTTATATATTGCAGACATTGTCGCAGTCTTTTTAAAACAGAGACCAGTTTCTCTTCAGTAGACAGAAGAAAATTGATTCTAATAAAGCGTCGTACTTATTTACTGACGGAAAAATAAACATTCTAGTAATTTTTGCCATTATTACAGAATAATTTTTAACAGCGTGTAGAAACCACATAGACGAACAAATATTTTAAGAAACTTTTTTATCTAAACTCAAAAATAAGAGAGAAACAGCCGTTCAAAGTTTAAAAAACCCGGTTGACACACGCGAAGAAATGATAGCACGCAACGGAAATGCATCCCAAATTTGCGAAAGGACCTTATCGCTACTACAAGCATGTACAGAAGCATGGCTACGATCGCACGCATTTTTGTGTTCAACAACAACTTCGAACACGTCTTTCTGTGAATACTCGATAATGACACAACATATTTCCATAGTGACATAACATAACGCTAGAACGGCCCTCAAATTTGATAGAATTTAATGAAACTTTGAAAGTCCGTTCCTCTTTAATTTTTGAGTTTTGATAAAAAAAAAATAAAAAATCTAGGTCGTCTATTTGATTTCCACACGCTGTTAAAAAAAAATCAACTTAAAAATCATTCTGTATATCTACATAAATAATAAAAAATTAAAAAAGACACCAACATTTTCACAATAATGTTTTAAGCCTTAGATTGGTGACCCACAATTATTTTCTAGATTTTAGTACATTAGCGATTTGTATTTGTGGTGCTGTTCGTGCTGGTCCTTGCTTGATATGTGCGCGCGGTTTATAATCAAACATTTTCACACATGGTTAGTTCAACGTATGTTAATAGCACACAATGGTTGTAAAACATTGATGCGATTCGAGTATTAACGGAATTATCAAACTTGTAAGTTCTAAAATAGTTGAAGTTAAGTATAATAGGTACGTTTTTTGTTTTATAAAATAAGCGAACTGTACCAGTTTGTAAGTTTCGCTGTGTTTAAGCGATGTAAAATCCTGTTTGAAGTTTGGTAGTTATACTTCGTGTTATAAGACACTATAGCTAGTGGAAAACGTGTTATTAGTCAGTGGTGGCGCGGGAAGATTTTCTATGGGTGTTCTGCAGGATCGAACGGTGGTCACTCCTAACGCGGGCTAGGAATGACGGAGGGGGATAATTAAATTATTAATCACATCCATGTTTATGCTGTTTTAATTAATATTTTTTTCAAAAACCGTTGACAACAAACTAGAATATACCCCGTAACACTCAAGGGCATAGATTTTTTTCTGGGAGGGTGGGGAGTAAAGCAAAATAAAAATCAAATTTTTTTAAGCCTTTATTAATAATAATGTGAAGCAATATATCAATTCCCAAACTAATTTTAAAAAATCATTTTTAAAAAGTATTTCCAAATTTTATTTTTTAGCCAGGTATTCGTATTATTATTAGTTTAATTTTTTTATTATTATAATCCTGGTCTTTTTGTTGATTATTTTGACGTTCACCTAAAAATCCGACCGATGGAGTTAGTGTAAACGTCAAAAAAAAGTTCCACAAAATAACAATGTTTTATCTTAACCCAATTGCACACAAAACTTCCACTAACTTTAATGTTCAGTTCACAAAACGTTAATAAACAACACATAAATACATTCAGAAGAGCAAACTGTAGATATAATACTCAACATTTATGCAAAGTAACTTTATTTTTTTTAATCTACATTTATAGGTTAGATATTATGATCTATGTGGCGGCCATTATTATTTTATCATGCGATTAAATTTTTATGCCCTTGAAGTAAGACATAATAGATTTATACTTGCAGTAAACATAATTATGTTTGGTGAATTGAATTATTGCTGTTTATTCGGAGGAATAGCGACCTGAAGAACAAATGAACCGAATAAATACGTACTTACGTTCGGTGAATATGGCCATTAATCATATTATGTTAAACTAGAGTGACCTGTGCGAATTATTCGCACTAAATAAATATAATAATTAATTACAAAATTATTTCTTAAATATGATTGTAGGTAAGCAATTCGTTTCTAATTTTGCACACTGCTTATAACGTTCTTCTTTTTGTTGTATTACAATATGAAGCTCAGATGACAGATCGAAGAAATATTTTACTAAAATTGTCATATAGAGGCGCAAGTATCAAAAGCGTTGAGCTAAAGCGCCACTATACGAAAAGTATTTATACGTGAGTTGATTTGAAATTGAACAAAACCGACTGCCAATCATGTTGACACTGTTTCAAAATTAAAGCCGTCAGATGGCAGTATTGCTGTGACGTTGTTCAGCGTTGCTGTATTGTGTCTTAATGTATATCTATATATATAATTTTAATAATTAATTAATTTACAAAAACAAAAGCAATAATAAATTTTTAGTTGTCGATGTCAGTTACTGTTAGAGCAAGCAATTATCTTTAAAATGATATATAATTAATGTGGAGTAATTGTGAGGTTTTTTCTAAAAAGGGAGGCAAACATCTTAACCTTAGCGTATTAATATATATGATTTGTTTATAACCTAGAATTTATAGAGAGTACGTGTTTTACGAAGAACGGATATTTAAGTTATATTATATTTTCCTGATTGTACTTTCAAAAATCAAAAGACGTTTACCTTATCAGCCGGTACTGTTGACGTTAAAATATATCCGGTGGGCTAGAGATTAATCTGGTAATCAAAAACAAATGTCCGGAATTTATTATAACAAGCACCAAGGCATATATTTTGGTGTTGTGCTATGTTAAGCTATGACAGACAGTATAATTGTTACATCTGTGTTTAATAATAGAGAATTACGTTGCGGTTTTATTATCCAACCCAATACGTGTTCTAAAACGGTTGATGTTTGGTGCTTCAAAGGACGTGGAAAACATAAAATATAATTCAACTGCGGTTTATATTTCCTTATAGTAAAGCTGCTCGATATACAATTTTACTTCCGTGTAGAACATAATTTTTTAATTAACTTTTTAATATTTGGACTCAAATGATTAAAATGAAGTTCGTTGGGTTTTTCCTGATAATTCAGTAAAATTAATATTGTGCTGCATTGTCTTCAGGGCTGGATTAACCCTGTTCGGGCCCCTAGGCAAATGCAATCAGGTCTTTTCAAGTTGATGAAGGGATGTGAGTAACTTCCAGATGATCGGCTCCAGGCATCCTGTTACTTCAGTGTCTTATGACGTGATATTGTAACAACATGATTACTTTGACAAGATGCTGCAGCATCGCCTTTACCTGACTCGTTAGCTTTATTGAAATGGTCTTAATGAATAGGTTATAGATAATTGGTGATCCAGGTTTTTTGATGGGTCAGGAAAGAGAAATGAGACGTGATGTAGTTATTTTAAATTTTATCTTGTTAAATGCAATAAATTACAATAAACAATCCCTGTAGACTAGTATAGATATAGACTAAACAACAGCAGTTTTTATTTCACTAGTATTTTTCGTTCTCACTAGAAAAAGTTCGCGATATCGTTTCAAAATCATATATTATATTAATATGTTAAGGTTAAGATGTTTGCCTTAGAAAAAACCACAAATTTCTCCACATAAATTATATATCATTTTACAGATAATTGCTTACTCTACTGACATCGACAACTAAAAAAATTATTATTCCTTTTGTTTTTGTAAATTAATTAACAGCAACGCTGAACAACGTCTGCCATCTGACGGCTTTAATTTTGAAACACCGTCAACACTTCGATCTGTCATCTGACCTTCATATATATTGTAAATACTGCATACTGCCATCTGACGGCTTTAATTTTGAAACAGCGAGCAACGCTGAACAACGTCACAGCAATGCTGCATGATGCCATCTGACGGCTTAGCTCAACGCTTTTGCTACTTGCGCCTCTATATGACAATTTTAGTAAAATATTTCTTCGATCTGTCATCTGAGCTTCATATTGTAATACAACAAAAAGAAGAACGTTATAAGCAGTGTGCAAAATTAGAAACGAATTGAATACCTGCAATCATATTTAAAAAATAATTTTGTAAAGTGATAATTATTATACTTATTTAGTGCGAATAATTCGCACAGGTCACTCTAGTTATGAATTATTTTATTTTATTGTGTATACGAAATGGCGTCAGTTTAACGTTTTGCTTTGCGTTTCAACGGCTCAGGAAAACGGCAGGAATGGCTGGGATACTTGAAACTAAACATGTGCAACATATTGCAACGAAGAGAAAATAGAAGAAAAAAGATCAAAATACTATTAATAGAAATTGCGCTCTCGAATGAGACATTCTGTAGACTGTGTACATGCGATATTAAGTTTAATTAAATATTAAATCCTTAGAGAATGATAAACATACAAACAGGAAAGGATACAAAATTCTGTGTACATATAGTTTGATAGCAGAATGCGGACGTGGCGGCATTCATGCCTGTAAGAAGTGAAGACTATTTTTAGGTTCTGTTTGAGATGAATTTTTCCCTAATTTAATGATATGACCGGCATTAAATACACGTTCCCCTTCCAAAAAATTCCTTTTTAGATGATTTGTATCAGCCCAATCACATATTGTGCAGATAATTATCATTTTATTGCATTTCAAAAAATTCACAATTGCACTGTTTATTATAAGAACTATAGGAAATTATATCGCATCGTCGCCATGTTTTTAACGGATCCCTATAGTGTAAATTTTTTTCAAAGTGAATGGCGTAACCTAGTATTTATCAAATAAAGTGGAATAGGGAAACAGAAAAAGAGTAATCCTTTTGAGATCACAATATATTGCCTGCGCATATGATGTGTATACGTAATGAAATAATAGCAAAACAATATTGGTTAGGCTTATATCATCAAAGAAACAATATAGCACATGTATTGTTCTATATATTATACTTTGACATCTCACAACAATGAAAACCGACATCTCGCAACAATGAAAATGGACATCACAAAGGGACGTTTAATCATCTCTACGCTCCGCTTGCAAATTTCGAAAAAAATCATTTCATTCTATACTCGGAAAATCAAAAATCTGCAAAACATTGAACGATTTGTTGAATTCAATCATGAATAAATTTAATGACCAAAAACAGTTTGCCATGGTAAAATTTGTAACTAATTTCGACACTAACTAATTTGTAACTAATTTCTTTTTGGATTGTGTTGGTACTTAGTATATCACACGCCTCCATAATTATATATAACTAGCGGTCCGGTCCGGCTTCGCCCGAATTTGTAGATTGCCACCGTTTTTCGTCGAGTACGCTGCAAAATTGGTCTCCACGAAAAGCGCATTTATTTTAACGCGATAATTTATATAGCCCATGTCCAACCTGAAGGTCCATTCTAGATATTGATGAAAAAAAAATTGAAATCGGATGAGTAGTTTCGGAGATTACCTCCTACATCCAAACTTACAAACTTTACCTCTTTATGACGTCACGACTTAATACGATCAAAAGTGCTCTGTAGCCGGCGGGGCTTACATAATAATGTTTCAAAATCTATTTTTAAAGTTGAAATAATAATTTTATTCAACTCATGCGCGCTATTCATGTTTTATCATGCCTAAAAACCGAACCCTAAATAGCCATTTACCGACTGGTGACAATTACTTGTCATAACTCAATGAAGATTCCTACTAGCTCGGCCATTGTGGAGTAATGAAAATAAACGTAACTATTTTCTGAGTCGTAACGAAATAGTAGGTAACAACAACTCCCTGTTGTTACCCATTGAGGCTAAAATTGAGAGGCCGAATGTTTTCGACATGGAGTTTATTCATAACCGGCTAACCTCAAACCAAAACATTGAATCGTGCTGTTTGGTGCTGTTAGTATTGACAGTTTTTTTTATAAAGAAATAAATAGATATTTACAACATCTCATTAATAACAATAATAAAACATGAATAACGCGCAATTGTTGAATAAAATTATGGGCGTAACTTGTAGGACACGCCATAAATGACTTAGACTACTAGTTACGCCAATAACTATAGTGCTTTATATTTTCATGCAAATACCTTACAGAAAATGTGAAATCTTTAAGAATCAGTTTCATTATATAAATGAGATTATGTTCTAAGCAGCCAGCAAACGGACACGAAACCGTCATCCGCATGCGCAGGTAACTAAAACGTGTTCCAAAACTGAAACAAACAGTTTCGTTTTAGCTATTGCGCATGCGGATGACGGTTTCGTGTCCGTTTGCAGGCTACTTGGAATATACCTATTGTTATTAGTTATTCAAATAAATAAAATTGTCGACCAATTTATTTATTTAGTTCTATTCAGACGTTAATCAAAGATTTGGGTTCTTAGTTATTACTAAACAGTTATTTTTACAGTTCTATTTTTTTTTATTATTGTCTCCCAAACGTCCCTGGACTCGGTGAAAGTCAGGTGAAACGTGGAGAAATTTAATTTCGCTAGGTGATCAGCCCGACTTGACATATCTTCCCTGATGGGTTGACCTCGTTTACTAGGCTCAATCTGTAGGGACTTATCAGCCAAATAAGCAACACGACATACAGAGCTATATACCAATTCTCTGGAGCATTATCAATTATATTACATGGCGTGATGTTTCAATGGCACATGAGAACATGTATGTTATCTAAAACACTGCAACTTTTATACCTATCTAAGCGACTTCAAGAGAGGAAGTGGTTCTCAATTGTACTTGAAAAAATTGGTTGTCTGTAAAGTCGGTTTACGGACGATAGTTTTACGTGATAACGTATTCCGTAATACATAACCTAAATTTATATAATAATTATAATAATTCGAATCTATGATATTGCATCTTTTGCTTCAAATTTAGGTTAATTTTATTTATTAAAATTACTTACCATCTATAATATAATTGTTTTTTTAACTTTCTTTCTTTCGTATTTATTTTAAGTCTCAAAGATTAATTGTCATAATATTTTGAAAACAATTGTTTCACTGTTTATATAAAATTCCAAAACCTACTTACAATATTTAAGTATTTTCATACATCAAAAAATTGATTTTTATAATGATAAAATTTGTATGAAAACGATTTTTTCGAGAGATGAGACCTAGCTAAAACGATTTTTTGCCCCCAAAATCCCTTTTCAGTAAATTTCATCCAAATCGTTAGGGCCGTTTTCGAGAAAAGCACGCACAGGGTCAGGCGGAACGTTACGAACGTTACACTTTTTCGTGCATGAGCCGGTGTTTCATCAATTTATAAGATTGGTGATTCATCAATTTATAAGACGTTATCACGTCAAAAGTTTAAATATATAGACGAAACGTCGTACACTATAAATAAATAACTTTTTGTTCACAATCCTGCGATTTTTATTAATAATTAATTATCTCGATGGACACGATATCTAATATACAGGGTGTCCCATTAAGAATGGGACATAGAACAACCGCAGATTCTCCAATTCAAAATAAAACGATTAAGCGAAATATGCTTAGATAAAATGTTACTCGCTCTACCAATGGCGTACGGCAGGAGTAAGTAATGCGTGTACCCCTTCTAAATGTTACGCCGCTGTCTAAATTTTAATTTTGACTATAATTTTAATTTTTTTGATATTTTCTAAGTCAATAATGTACACTTGCTAGTTTGTTGTAAAGTCATTGGTTTTCGAGATATTCGCAGTTTTTTTAAGACAAAATTGTAAAAATGAATATTATTAATAATAATACAAATAAAAAGTACATGTCTATCTATCTTTAACTGCGAATATCTCGAAAACCAATGACTTTACAACAAACTAACAAGTGTACATTATTGACTTAGAAAATATCAAAAAAATTAAAATTATAGTCAAAATTAAAATTTAGACAGCGGCGTAACATTTAGAAGGGGTACAAGCATTACTTATTCCTGCCGTACGCCACTGGTAGAGCGTACTGAACTAATTTTTTTATTGTTAGGTGCATTTCATGATATTTAACAAGTGTGCCGATTTGAGTAAAATTATACGGTGTATTAAAAAAATTATGGACATTAATAATTTTTCAGTTTTCAACTTCAACACCCCGTATTTCGGAAACGAGTAACATTTTATCTAAGCATATTTCGCTTAATCGTTTTATTTTGAATTGCGGAATCTGCGGTTGTTCTATGTCCCATTCTTAATGGGACATCCTGTATGTGTTCTCAATTGGATCTGAATTTTACCATTCCAACTCATAATTAATATGGAATGGTACTAATTTAGGTCAAAATTCACTTTTCAAAAATCTTTTCGTTTTGAGGTCCCCCGAATCCAAAAAAACACATTTTTGGAAAAACTCTGTGCGTCTGTTAGTCTGTGAGCACGATACAGGTCAAACGGATGAACGGATTGAAAACAAATTTTGGAAGGATGTTTGGTATGCAAATATGAAGAGCCCTATTGTTTTTGGGGAAAATCGGCGCATGCGCAAAAGAGATATATGCTACAACGGTGTTTGTTATATTATGATAATGGGCTTATGATTCTATTTATTTTTTCAAGAAAGTTTTGTTAAATTTTTTTTTTAACTTTACAGAGTTTCGGAAATATTTTGAAAATAAAAAAAATCAGCTGTTCTTTCTTCTGTAGATCTGTCAGAAATAAACTAATTAAGCATGCTTTGATTAATTTTTACATGACGTGGAACATATTATCATGGCAATGAATAGCAAATATAAATATTGAATATTAGATATTACCCGCGTCACCTCACGCGATATCAGAAATTTTATTTTCTTTATTATACCTATTATATTGTCGGAATGGTCCCGTCGCCCAATTGGTTGGAATTTCTTTTAATATGTTCAGTGTTATGTCTGGGTCATATATTATTGCAATTAATACCTACATAGCCCTGAATAGTGAACGCATAGTACAGAGAAGTTACTTAACTTAATCTTGCTATTTGTTATAATTAACTCTAGTGTGTAAAATACATTTAAAGATTTTAATCATAGTTAATCTTTATAATTGCGCTTCTATGCACCAGAACCCAACACTATTTATTCTGCTGGACAATGGCGGATAGTTTTACAATTGGAAGAGTTAATGCCTTGATTTCGCGAATATTAAAAAACAATGAAGCGCGCTTGAAAAAGAAGCGTTCAGAATTGTTTCTTTATAATAATACTAGCGGTTCGTCCCGATAGATATAATTCTGCAAAATGTATTTCGTTTGCGGCTCGGCGTCTGAACTAATAGCTTTGAGCAAATTCTAGCAGGTTTGCTTCTGAACTAATACTTTTAAGCTAAATTTAGTTTCTAGTATTTCGTTAGATGACAGCGCGTGACGCTAGCTTTGTGTATGCGTTGGATTAAAGTCGACAACCTAGATCATTGGGCAAAATTTCGTTTTAGTTCCTAGAATTTTGTTACTTGACAGGGCGAACTTTATTTACTAGAATTTCGCTTAAGTTTATGTTTCACATATTCTAGGACGGCTTTTTCCAATATTCTCACTGCACATTTCGACGAGAACGAGAGCAGTCTTTTGCTTTGTAGACGAAGCCACGTCCTGCCCCCTTCCTATTTCAATACTGCCCCGTCACGTGACACAGCAGAGTTATATGAAGGGAATACGATGTTGTATCTCTAAAAGGTTTTTCATATTATTTCGAGATGGATTCTAATAAAAAAAAAAGTTCATAAAGTGTGGCTAGAAAAATACTTTTGAGTTTTAGCTGACAAAAGAAAATTTTATTCTGTCGGATATGTTACATAATATTATGGTACAAGCAATATTTCCTTACGTCTGTGTTCTCTGTTCTTTCTATTTTATTTCCTGATAGATGTGAAGCCAGCAACACTTGACATTGCTGCAACTTCTCATAATTCACATTTCGATGAAATGAACCAATCCTTGCCTGTTTTTAACCGACGTCAAAAAACAAAAGTGGCTATTCATTATAATAATAGTAATAAGTTCGTCTAACTCCTAAGTGGAGTATAGGGTCACTACGAAAATTTTGGATCCAGTCCTATCTTTTGCCATATTGTAACAAAACTGCTGTAGTCCGTGCCGGAAATTATTTATTTGCAATAATAAATGTTTAACAAAACAGTAAAACACACAACCGAAAGCGTACTTCTTTAACTTAACAGAAATAATAACGTTAACAGAAACAAAACTAATAGTTCTAAATTATAAAATAAAAGACCAAGTAACAGAGAATATAGAGTCACTAAATTATGTACACAAAATATTCACAACACGCAGGAACACAACACAAAGTTTATCAGCACACTTGTCTATTAACTATAAGTAATTTATTTAAAACCGGATTTATAATTGCACTCACTACAGTTAATTTATTTCCACAGTAAAACTGAATAATTTATGTAGTAATGCCAGAGCGCTGTGTCAATACAACTCACGAACATCTCGAATACTGACTGACTGACTTGCTCACTCTGTTCGCCTTTTATAGTTTTCGGTCCATGCTCTAGAATGTTCTCCACGCATCGAGATCCTTTCCTTTACATCTCCAAGAGATTGCCTGCAGGTCGGATATTTTTACCTGTTTCCATTGTTGTTGTTTCTAGTAGTTTCTACCGAATTCCATAGTCGTCCCATCAAGGACACGCAACAATATTTTTGACTTTAACCCAGGTAGTTTCTTGTTTCGTAGCTTCTTCAAGAACAGTTCTTCTCCAGAATATTTTTGCTCGTTTTGCTCTGTGTTTACATTTGAACTGTCACTGCGCGCGCATCGGATTTATCCACAAAACTAGCTTGAAAAGACGTCTCGTGTGAAGCGAGCACATAACAGTAATCATGAAAACCAGCGCTAGAAATCTAGTATATAAATATAGCAGCGTTTCTAGCCTCGCGTGCAGCGGCCCTAAGTCGTCCTCGAATTTTGTCGCCACTACAATTTGCGCCCCCCTAAACTATAGTCCGAACAGTGAGTACTTATTTTTTTTATTTCTTCGATGCGAGCACGAGGTACACGTAGAAAAAAGTACTTAAAATCGAGTAGGTATTCCCGGAGGTTTCAAAACAGTGCTTTTTTGTAGTAAATGGAAAAAAGTATGCTTGTTGACATACGTTTTATCGAAAAGATATAAATTGTTGTTATTTTATATAAAAGTGCTTACAATCCGCTGATATAGGTCAGCTTTCAGATCACGAATGTTACCGATTCATTTTTTCTTTGTTTCTCAACACAGACTATCAGGGTATCAGAACTAAAAATTTAGTCGTAAAATATCCGGTCAAAAAATATTCGCACATAAATAGCGTTTTAAAAAAAATATACCGCGTCCAAAATATTCAACGCCAAGAGTATCCAATATAAAAAAACTAGATTCTATAAACATATATATATTTTACGTTTACAATCATTTTTATCGCCTGATGAGATCGGGAAATGTTGGGGCACCTGCAGCAAAAATGTATTAAAAACTTTTAACGTTTTATTTTCGTTTTTGTAATTATATTAGTGTAAACCTGCCTTAAAAGCTATTTAAACAATGATGTAAAATCACTGTTTTTTTAGTTTGTTATGCAATTCTATAAAAATTCTTGATTTCACTTAGAAGTTAGTTTAGAGATCGTGCTCATTAATTTTGCAGTGTTTCTTGGAAGAATTACTATAGGTAACCGTGACGGACCGAGAGTAAATCTATAAAATCAAGTAAGGTTTTTAACTTGACTTTAATTTGTTACGTTGTTTAGAAATTCATTGCTTTTAACCTAAAATGAAAAGCGAATAAGGTCGTTAATTATCCATTTTATCAGTTAATTTATTGGTTTACTCAAACATAATGAATATTTTAAACGACCAACGTTTCTAGAGAAAGATCAAAGTAACTCGCTATTTAAGATAATTGGGTACTGATGGTAAATTTCTTCTCATTTACCATCCTTTCACCTTGCTGTCGTCCTTGCAGACAGAGAAAGTTCTGCAAGCCAAAACTGCTTACTTTAGAACTTGTCGTTCGATATTATGCTCGAAATCTTTTATACTAAAGACACGATGACAAATATACAAATATAGAATACAGTTTAAACTCCATTTAACGTCACTCGATATAACAACAAACTCCTTAAAACGTCGAAATTACTCTTAACTCTAGTTGGTTTACCTTGTTGCTCATTACATTGATAACGACACATCCACTGTAAATAACGACAACAATACGTCATCATTAAGCACTACTTGTTTGTTATTTTGTTGCTTTGTTGTCGGCATCATGCGTACCGAAGGTTCTAAGAAATCAGTTCTTTTGTTTGTTGGGATTATCTTACATATTGTTTAGCTCAGCTGCTTATCGAATAAGTTATCATATTCATGTTAGGAGTAAAAAAATATTAATGGATGATTTCTTCTCTCCGTTTAACGACAACTCTCAATAACGCCACAACGTGCGCAGTTCCTTGAGTGTCGCTACACTATATATCCTTTTTATTGGCGTAACCTTTGAGATAAGAAGTTTTAAAGAGATATGTATTTGTATAAGTTAATGGGTTGTTAAGCACTCACACTTTCGACGGGTCAAAGAGCATTAGAAAAGCTGATAAGCGCAGTACCTATAACTAATTAGATTATCTTCATTCTACGGGGCGCGTAATCCTTTCCAACTATTTCCGCTTCACGGCTCCTTGTGATTTCCATATTTACAATTATTCTGCAGTTATTATTCCTCGCTTCATTCTATTGTTTTCGCTTAGCGCTTCTCGGCCTTTATCTCTTCTATACGCAGTCTGACTTTAAATAAGTAGAAATCATATCATCATATATATTAATACGCTAAGGTTAAAGATGTTTGCCTCCCTTTTTAGAAAAAACCTCACAATTTCTCCACATAAATTATATATCATTTTACAGATAATTGCTTGCTCTACTGTCATCGACAACTAAAAAATTTATTATTGCTTTTGTTTTTGTAAATTTATTAAAATACAGCAACGCTGAACAACGTCTGCCATCTAACGGCTTTAATTTTGAAACAACGTCAACATTTCGATCTGCCATCTGACCTTCATATTGTAATACAACAGACACAATACTGCATACTGCCATCTGACGGTTTTAATTTTGAAACAGCGAGCAACGCTGAACAACGTCACAGCAATGCTGCATGATGCCATCTGGCTTAGCTCAACGCTTTTGCTACTTGCGCCTCTATATGACAATTTTAGTTAAATATTTCTTCGATCTGTCATCTGAGCTTCATATTGTAATACAACAAAAAGAAGAACGTTATAAGCAGTGTGCAAAATTAGAAACGAATTGAATACCTGCAATCATATTTAAAAAATAATTTTGTAAAGTGATAATTATTATACTTATTTAGAGCGAATAATTCGCACAGGTCACACTAGTAATAATAAATGTTCAATGTACTGTGTAACTACTAGTCCAAGACCCACTGACCTTTTTTGTTATCTGATTTAGGCACGGGTGTGACACACTTTATAATGTACAATACGAGCCACGAATCTAAAAGGCTCGGAAGTTAGATGCGAATGCGGGCTTGCGCTTGTACAGTCTGTTGAAAAACTACAAACTCATAACTCAGCAAAACTAAAATAGCGATAACGACTTGACAATAGCGTACTCGACTGTACTTTAAAGCAGGAAAGCGACAAGTGACAAAGGCATCGAGCGATCACGGCCAATCACCGACGAGCGCACGTTCCGTGCAGGTGGCTGGGAGGTGGTGGGAGTCTTAACGGCTCTAAAATGTGCCTTTGCGACGCTGTTTGTGACTAACTTCCGAACATTTTAGATCCGTGGCGCGTATTATACTGTGCTCATATTTACATATTATCTTTGGCATTAAAGTAACTAAATAAATAAATTGAAAAAATTACTTTCATCCATGATTTATAAATATTACAGTGGAAAATTATCAGGAACTTGGAAATAAGTAAAAACAAATGTTAATTCCAAGTTCCTGATAATTTTCCACTGTAATATTTATAAATCATGGATGAAATTAATTTTTTCAGCAACATTTGAAAACGGAACATTTGTTTTTACTTATTTCCAAGTTCCTGATAATTTTCCACTGTAATATAAATAAATAAATATGCAATTGGGTTTTTGAATAAAAAAAAACTAGTAATTTTTCAATATTTCTATGATAATTTTTCATAATAATATTGAATACCGAAAAGGAATAACATTTCAGAGTCATAGATAATTAGTAACATACTAATTAAAATGTACCTATAAAACTTTATAAAATATCACGTGACTATAAAAAGTGCCTGGAATGTTTGTGACGTCATTATATGAAAAGTTGTTTATTTTGTATGTATATTATACGTACTATCAAAGTTAGTTTAAAAAGTATTACATTTTAATATATATATAACTTTTTAATTATGAGATAAAAAAAATAAACGTAGCTTTGCTATGAGACTTGTATGTGATCTTTCCATTTATGTTTAAAAAAATGTCATTCAAAAACCCAATTATTATTCAAAAAATACATAGACAAATGGTATATAGGGGATCTGTAATTGCTCGTATTCCTGTCGGGAGAAGAAACTATGACTAATTTGGAATGATTTATCCTTATCACATGGAGGTCGAAAATGCATCATTTTTTTATGATAATGACATTTCTATGAATAATTTTTATTTTATTTTTTTTATTTATTGTAAGTTTTAACACACAACATAAAATCTGACAGTAAATGTCGTGGTTTTTAGCTTTAGGAAGGTTGGCCAATTAGTAAGCCATCAGATAATGGAAAAAATCAAGCCAAAAAGTGAGAGTATATTTTTTAAAATTCGTATCCCCCAAAATTCGGATTTTTGATGAATCACCAATCTTATAAATTGATAAAACACCGGCTGCATGCACGAAAAAGTGTAACGTTCCTAAATCCTAACGTTCGTAACGCGTAACGCGTAACGTTCCGCCTGACCCTGTGCGTGCTTTTTGCTAATTTCTCGCTCACTTTAAATCAGATCGGTTTGAAACCAGTCTTAAACGAAAGAGGAGAACATTTTACATAGATTTCGTATAACAGAATTTGCCTAAACAGTTTTTTTATACAAATTTATATAGAAAAAATAGCTGTATAAATGCAATGTTGTCTAATGCATGGCGCGACGCGGTCGGTCGTCTTTGTTTGCCGTACATGGAAATTAGAAGATAACGTATGTCTTGTCTTAACATGAAAACGGCTGCATTTCTAATGTTTAATTCAATTTTTTGACATTAGTATTTTGTGAAATGCAACGCCTTCTAAGTTAAGTATTGGAATAACTAATTATTATTAGAACATAATACTTTGACAGTTGCAAACGTCACTTTTGACATTTCTTATCATTCCGACACCAAGGATAAGCGGATTGAAACCAAATTTTGGGAGGTTTAGGTTATGTATTACGGAATACGTTATCACGTAAAACTATCGTCCGTAAACCGACTTTATAGACAACCAATTTTTTTTTTGTAAAAAAAACGACGCATTTCCGACTGCTAAATGATAGAGGCTAATCATTCCAAATTAGTCATACATTCTTCTCCCGAGAGGAATACGAACAATTACCGGTCACTCTGTATACATTCTCGAACTTCAATAAATTACAACGGAAAAATTAATAAATAGCTAAAGTTATTCGAACTTATTTTTTTTTCTCAAAACGCGTTGTCCAGTGTTGTCAGAGAACTTACGTTGTTTTAAAATCGGTTAATCCGCGAATCATCCTTGACAAATTATATTAGTTAACCGATTTCTACATATTCGTAACCGGTTAACCCTTTTTTTGTGCCCGGCACAGAGAAGTAG
This sequence comes from Xanthostigma xanthostigma, assembly GCA_963575645.1. Taxonomy (NCBI): domain Eukaryota; kingdom Metazoa; phylum Arthropoda; class Insecta; order Raphidioptera; family Raphidiidae; genus Xanthostigma; species Xanthostigma xanthostigma. Next base: position 661,279 of record OY754472.1, read on the forward strand.
AGCAAAGTGGGATGAGGTGTGTCTACACCGCATCTGATAGTAGATCATTACACCTACTACAAGACTCTTCTATCTTCAACCAACGATTAAGAGCGTATTTTATAGATTGGCGTGACGGCAAGAAAATTATTGTTTGACAATAATTTCATTCTTTATTAAACGTTTCTAAATGGGAAATAATTTTCCAAATGACTAATCAACTGGTTTTGTTGATTGCTTTTATGTGCACTCTTCACACGAGACGTCTTTTCAAGCTTGTTTTGTAGATGATAGGCTCGGTGCGCGCGCAGTGATAGAGCAGTAACAAAAGTGGACAGAACACACGGTGTTTCCTGATTGGTTCTTGCTCAGAGCAAGCAGAGAACCAAGCAAGAAAAAAGCCCCTGTTCTAATTTTAAAATCTAGCTTGGCAGGCGAGCCCGCAGTGACGTCATTTTGATGTTCCAGCAGACTAGTCTCGTGTGCAGCGGTCTTTAGGTAGTCACTTGCTTAGCAGAATAACAAACAAAAATGATTACCCGGAGTGCTTATTTTGCTAAGCACTCGATAATCACCGTGGTTATCGTCAGTAGAATAGGCTGGAATGAATCAAACTTATTCAATAAATAAAATTATCGACCAATTTTTCAGACAATATATTAACAAAAAATATAAAATAATACATTAACGTTTCAATTCGGATTTGGACCTTCTTCAGAATTGATCTAAAAAATATAAAAATAATTAATATTGAAATCTAATTCGCTTTTTATAGAATCTTTCAAAATTATTTATGATATCAAAATAATGAAAAAATAATAACAAAGATTTCAATCAAACTTACTTGTCTTCATGATTTTAGCTGTGGATGTTTCTATGAAACGATACAATGAACCTGTCTATAAGATTTTTAAAATCATTGACATTGGGTGCATATGTAGTTTCTATAATATGTAGGTAGGTAGTGAACTTTGTGAACAATAGCTCCATGTTACTAACTTCACATCACACATGTGTAACTATATCTATGAAACTACATAATGAACTAAATGAGGTAACGTGGGAGCTCGAAAGCTTTTATTAGTTGTATGGGTAATGTATTGACGCAGAATCTCAGAGCTTGGGAAAAATGAAGATCTTTAAAAATATGTAGATTTAATATTTTTTTTAAACTTTTAATATCACTCAGCTGTGATCAGCTATTCACAGAGTAGATAATCAGACGTTAATCAAAGATTTTTTTTATAAATTTGGCAATATTTACATCGTAAATTAACGTTGTGAACTTGTGGTTCTTTTTTTTCAATGTATGGGTCAAAGGTCTAACCATTCAGTATAAAACACTTTATTCAACTCATGCGCGTTATTCATGTTTTATCATGCCTAAAAACCGAACCCTAAATAGCCATTTACCGACTGGTGACAATTACTTGTCATAACTCAATGAAGATTCCTACTAGCTCGGCCATTGTGGAGTAATGAAAATAAACGTAACTATTTTCTGAGTCGTAACGAAATAGTAGGTAACAACAACTCCGTTGTTACCCATTGAGACTAAAATTGAGAGGCCGAATGTTTTCGACATGGAGTTTATTCATAACCGGCTAACCTCAAACCAAAACATTGAATCGTGCTGTTTGGTGCTGTTAGTATTGACAGTTTTTTTTATAAAGAAATAAATAGATATTTACAACATCTCATTAATAACAATAAATAAAACATGAATAACGCGCAATTGTTGAATAAAATTATGGGCGTAACTTGTAGGCTAAGTCATGGCGTGTCAGCGCGATGAATGACTTAGACTACTAGTTACGCCAATAACTATTGTTCCACCCCTATTCTATGTTTCATAGCCCTGTTGAAAACATTTTCAACCTGAATGTTCGATTACTTGAGCTGGTGAACTGTTCTTTCGATTTTCAAAGTACCCATGATTATTTAGAATTGCTTCGTTCTTTTCTTCTCCTTTTTTTGTGTCCAATACAATTTACGGATCTTCTTTATAAGTGTTTTTTGAACGACTGTGTTACGAACGACTGCATATAGCAAGTCTTGGGTTTTATTTTTATTCTCAGTCAATTGAAAACTACAAGCTGTCTGGGATGAGATTTTATCTAATCTTGGATTTTAGTAATCGCGTCGAGCCGGATTTGTAAATTCGAATGCATTTTTAGTGAATGTTTCAAAGTATGTTTTACGAGTACAGATCCTTTCACAATCCGTATTTCAAAAATCGTGTAAAAGTTTAATCATTTACTAGAGCTGGGCAAAACGCCGAGCTATGAGCATTTAATAAAGTGCTTTTAGGCATTAAATTAAACATTGACTTATTACTTTAAAGACGTATCATATAGGCTAAGGTTAAAGATGTTTGCCTCCGTTTTTAGAAAAAACCTCACAATTTCTCCACATAAATTATATATCATTTTACAGATAATTGCTTGCTCTACTGACATCGACAACTAAAAAATTTATTATTGCTTTTGTTTTTGTAAATTAATTAAAATACAGCTACGCTGAACAACGTCTGCCATCTGACGGCGTTAATTTTGAAACAACGTCAACAGTTCGATCTGTCATCTGACTTTCATATTGTAAGACACAATACTGCATACTGCCATCTGACGGCTTTAATTTCGAAACAGCGAGCAACGCTGAACAACGTCACAGCAATGCTGCATGACGCCATCTGACGGCTTAGCTCAACGCTTTTGCTACTTGCGCCTCTAAATGACAATTTTAGTAAAATATTTCTTCGATCTGTCATCTGAGCTTCATATTGTAATACAACAAAAAGAAGAACGTTATAAGCAGTGTGCAAAATTAGAAACGAATTGAATACCTGCAATCATATTTAAAAAATAATTTTGTAAAGTGATAATTATTATACTTATTTAGTGCGAATAATTCGCACAGGTCACACTAATATTTTATAGTTTAACTAAATCTTTTTCCGTAATAATTAGCGACTAATTAAAATATGTTTTTTTTTGTAAACAACAATTTCACTTCACTATTTCATCAAGGAAAGGCTTTTGTCTTTAGTCGATTAGGTTTTTTTTTTTGTTGAGAGTGTCTGTTATGATCATCCTCGCTGTTCTTCCACTTGGATGCGAGATTCACAAAGAAGCGTTAACTTAGACCAGTGGTTCTCAACATGGCACATTTTTAAAGGACATTTATAAGGTGGCCACCTAAATTTTTGTAAACTTATAGTACAATGCGCGTGCCAGAACCTAATCGAGCCGAACTGTTGATTTTCTTTCTGCGGGCAGAATCAGAAAAATATCAAGATTTTCGTTTAAATTGCTTAGCTCTGGTGTCGATGTGCAAATATTGGAAATTGAACGATTACCGTTGTTAAAATGACAAAGAATATCTTTTAATGGCCATATTCATCGAACAGAAGTAGTTATTTATTCGGTTCACTTGTTCTACAGGTAACAATTCCTCCGAATAAATAGCGATAATTCAATTCACCAACCATAAATTATTATGGTCTACTGAAGGTATAAATTTATTCTTTCAGGGTATAAATATTTATTCGCCTGATACAATAATAATGGCCGCCATATAGATCATAATACCTAACCTATAAACGTGGAATATTGTATCTACAGTGTGCTCTTGTGTTGTTTATTAATCTTATGTGAAGTGTGTAGTTGTAAAACATTAACGTTAGTGGAAGTTTTGTGTGCAATTGAGTTAGGATAAAACATTATTATTTTGTGAAAAAAAAGTTTACACTAACGCCATCGGTCGGATTGTTGCGTGAACGTCAAAATATTCAACAAAAAGAGCAAGCCGTATAGTGCAGTGTATATTTATTCTTTAACTAACTTCTCTACCTGATGATTCGCTCGGTAAATTGAAAGTAAATTTTATTCTAACGAATAAATGTGTTCCAAGATTAGTAACTCTTTAATAGTGTTCGGTGGATATGGGCAGAATATTTGCTTGGTAAAATATCTTGGCGTAATGAGAATTTGTACTCTGTCAAACTCCGTGCTAATTAATGTCAACTAGAAATCCCGAAACATAGAACAACTAAATATAAAGGGAGTTTTTCGTATTTGGCTGCCAATCTCTATAATAAAGTACCACCGGAATATAAAGTTCTAAAATTAAATCCCCTCAGAAAAAAATAGAGCAATGGGTTGTCTCTAATATTATATAATTTTAAAGCAAAAATGTCATATTATTATGCCATGACTATGCTAATATTAGCCACGTTGGATGTTATATGTAGATTATATATGTATATTTCTTAAAATGCATATTAATTCTCCTATTTTTAATACGAAGTGTTAATAAAATTGATATGTATTTTGTTAATCACAGACACTATGCAATAATGATTTCTATAAATTATAAATCATGTACTCATGTGTGTTATAGTTATGTAATGATAGGTTAAGTTGTAAAACAGCTTCTATAGCTGAACTTATGCCTTTTGGTCTTTTAACCAATAAATATTATTATTATTATTAAGAACGACTGTCGTCTTGAAAGAGATTCAGAAACGCTGACACAAAGTCGACAAAGAGCGTGATGTCTGTCACAGCTTGAACAAAAACAAGAACTAGGACCAAGGCTACTTTCTCGTCTATAGAAGGAGGACTCCTTGAGTCGGTTTTTTATGACAGTCGTTTATTTTACATCAATTCATTAGCGGGTTAATTGCCTCGTAATATAAATCCTTCCTTGTACGTGCTACAGATGGGTATAGTAGAAAGTTGGAAAAAACACCAGAGATACAAACCGCAGTTTTAACGTGAATACTCGCGGGTTTGAGGTTGGAATGTAAAAAGAATAAAGGCGACAGAGTAAAAATATACTTAAAAAAAAAACTAAAAAACACGCTTTATGTCGAACTAAAAAGTAAAAAATATTTTTTTTAAATAAGCTTAAAATAATAATGAATAAAAAATACTAGTATTATTGTGAAAAAAGCGTGGGGCGCTCGGTGTACAAAAATGTAGAACAAAGCGCCCCACGCTTTTTTCACAATAATACTAGTATTTTTTATTCATTATTGTTTTAAGCTTATTTAAAAAAAAATATTTTTTACTTTTTAGTTCGATATAAAGCGTGTTTTTTAGTTTTTTTTAAACTATATTTATTTTCCACTTTTAAGTTCGATTTATTGTCAAAAATTTGCCGAAAAAAAAAACAATTTTTTTTTCGGCGTGAACGGGATTAGAACCCACGACCCGTGATTCCGAGAGTTGACGTCAGCGAAGACCCGTGCCTTACACCGCACGGCTAACCACTGTAGTTAGAGTGCTGGCATATTATACTACAGTAATAAACCACTTGCCGTAGTCCAAACGAAGGTTACAAACAAACATACATACATATTTACAAACTTACAAGTGAAGTTAATATAAAGCGTGAAAAAATGTTTACAACAAGCTTTATAAAAAAAATTCACACCAATTAGGCGACGGTACCACTTCAAAAACATTGACGTTTGACATATAGAAAATAAATTTTCTCATTTTGAAATTTAACCTTTTCTAAACTGTATTTAAAAAGGCAGAACGAAATTTTGGTTGGAACGCCCCGGCAGAATGCCTTGAAGGGGTGAGATAAGGGTGTTCCGAATTTTGTTATGCCTTTTTTTCAATACAGTTTAGAAAAGGTGTATTTGAAATACATTCAGCTTTGCCAAAATGAGTTGACGTTTTCAATCCTACTAGTGCATATTTAGGGATCGATTGCCCCTAAAAGACTATGACGCAAAATGTTATTTTCGTTGTTTGTACTAATTAAACTACATTTATCACTTCCATGCCTAAATCAGCTTCCAAAAAATTCAGTGGTCTATTACGAGATAAGAACAATTTTGCTTTTTCTACACGATTTGTTTTTTATGTTTATTATGACAATACACTTTGAAGCTCCCTAAACATAATAATATGTAAATTCAATTTAGTAAATTGACTCAAAAATGAAATACAATCTTCAATATTATGACTGCCACTGGGAGGTGGATAACTAGACAGATATCTCGTTCATTATACCATCTCACGTTACACCATTCTCTTAGAACAATGTCATATTATATCTCTGCTCCACACTTTAGAGCACAATGTGCTTGCACTAATACATCGGCAATATACACAGGGTGTTTGAACTTTCTACATCTCTCTTCTCTTAATCTATTTCTTTAAATAGTATAAAACAACATCGCCTGTTTGTTTGCTTATAGTTTTTCTTAACACTTTGACGGAAAAAACGGCTTAGACCGTCATAAACAAAACTTCAAAAGTTTGACACGACGGCTGAAGCCGTCGTATACTACGGAACGTTTTATAGCCAGACGGGTGTAGCAGTCTATTTTCCAGTGTAGAATACATGCCCTGTGTGCTTTGTGTCACCGTACACATATCTACTAAGGCAATATTGTCACAACATAACGACTTATAAAAGTTATTCAATTTCAAACATATGAAAAAAACTATAGTGTCAAAATTGGAACAAAACTGGATTTTTAAGTGTCCCTCAAAGTGTTAACTACGCAATGGATTCTGATGTGATTTTCACCGTGATTTAGACAATTTATTGAATTATTAAATATTATATTAAAGGACCTCGCACAAACCTTATGGGATTTGGTTCTCGGTTAAAGTGATCGAAAATGGTTTTATTTTATAGCGAGATTATAGATATAGCGGTATCCATTGATCTATAATTTAAGAGTTAATCAAAGATTTAAATACAATAAAATTACCAACTTTATTTTCTTATAAAAAAATTGAATAGCAACCAAATCAATTTTTTTTTTATTAACACATTATATTATCAAAATTCAAACTTTGAAAGCTCGATGGATAAAGGTCGAGCCAAATCGGGATCTTAGACTTTTACGTGCTTTTGCTTACAAATCGCTCGATATATTATGTATAAGGCTAGGTTTTTTCTAATTAGACCAGGCTTCAGACACCCATCGTTCTAGCAACAGCAGCGAGTGCAAAACCAATCATCTGCCTTCTGGTAATTAACAAAGTGTTCTTTACGCTTCACACGTCACTTTATCTTATCTTAGTTCGTGTTGGCTCCGCTGCTTGACGCGCCACCACATCAAATGGAGGAGAAGTGTTTGCTTTTCGTTGTAAAATAACACTCTTTTATAGACTTGTTACTCACCACTCCATCTGCTCCTACACCTTCACAATGCGAAAAACGTCGAAGTCGAATTCTGCATTTGATTAGTAAAGGCCGATTCACACGAGGCTGGTTTTGCCGCTAGACTCCTTGCTATAGTGCTGGATTTCGTGATGGCTTCACACGACGCGTGTATTGAAGCTTGTTTTGTAGATGGGTTTGGTGAAGTGATAGAATGTCAACAAAAGCGAACGTTTTATTGTCCCCGAACAGAACACACACTATGACGCCATGTTTGTTTGTGGGTGTTTGATGTAATTTGTCGGATTACACGGTATACTCCTTTTCAAAAAAAATTTAGACTACAAGGGGTTGGTGGCAGTACTCTATAGTCCGACAAATTCGGATCATCCGACACCGCCTTGCAAAGCGGACAAAATGATATTATCGACGAGTTGTGTTAAAACTCGCTGACGCTCGCTATAACACAACTCGTCGATAATATATTTCATTGTGTCCTTTCAACCTCGGCCATGAATCAATAACTCTGCAGCCTATAATATGGTTGATAACTTTTTCACTTTGCACAGACAAAATACTGACGTGGGAAAATAACAGGAAATATAGGAACATGAAAAAACATCATATTCCGCCTGCCAACGCAGTGTTGAATAAAAACCTATTATTGTTTCTTCTCAAAGGTAATTTTTTCTCGTGGAAGGCTATGTTTACATTTGGATGAACATTTCAACACTCGATTTTATATGAACACGGCATGAACGTGCGGGAAATATTTAAAAAAGGTCGAATTTCATAAATATAGACAGTAATTAAATTAATCTTTATTATTAAAACCATCGGTGCGATAGCTATAGTTCTGCAAAATGTATTTCGTTTGAGGCCCGGGGTCTGAATTAATAGCTTTGAGCGAATTCTATCACGCGTCGCTACTAAAACAGTTTTTCTTGTTTGCTTCTGGGCTAATAGTTTTGAGTATATTTTATGAGATGTCGCTGCATGTTACTAAAACAGTTTTTTTTTGAGAAAACACCGTAATTTTGTAAAAAATATTTTATGAAAACCCTATAGCGTAAGTTGGACCAAGCAAGACACATTTACAAAATTTCATTAAAATCGGTTGAGTGGTTTCGGAGATTAACGCGGACGAACATCGTGACATGAGATTTTTATATACATACTAGCGTCCCTGTACGTGCTTCGCTACGTATAAAGTGAAATAATAAAACAATTTAATTGGAACATCTATTTATCTATTTTATTAATTGCTAGCTATTTTAAAATATAATTGGGCGTATATGTGTGTATGTCGAGCACTCCGGCTGCACCGTCGTGCTCGAAAAAAAATAGCGTAAAGTATTCGTGGATAACTGGTCTTTAAAACACTTGCTCTATTTCGAACACTCCGGCTGCGCCGTCGTGCCGAGCAGTTTTAAACGATATTCAGTTTTTTTACATCCTCGATCTAGATATATGGTTGTTAAGTTCGTTGCGCCATCTATTGAATATTCACTCAATCCAGTCAACAGGTATTGCAATCTTATATGGTTGTTAAGTTCGTTGCGCCATCTATTGAATATTCACTCAATCCAGTCAACAGGTATTGCCATCTTATATGGTTGTTAAGTTCGTTGCGCCATCTATTGAATATTCACTCAATCCAGTCAACAGGTACGCCATCTTATATGGTTGTATTATGACTGTCAAGGAATAGACAAATAATTTGCAATAAAATAATACTGCGACTATAAATTAAACTGTAAGCTATCCTATCTTTCAAGTTGGGTCGAATTGCACACGGTGTGCAAATCAAATTTAAAATCGGTTCAGTAGTTTAGGAGTTCATCACGGACAAACATGTGACACGTAATTTTTATATATTAAGAAGATAAAGATATATATATTACTAAAGCGTCATCTATGAAGCACATTATCAACTGTTTTATTGTTAAGCAAAGTAAATAATTGTTATTTATTGTTATTATTATTGGAATTTTGCGGACATTGCGAAAGAATTTTTTTCAAAAACGATTCCGTGGTTTATTTTTGTTTTTTGTTGAAGATGATTTTGAACAAATAACTTAAGCAAAATACTGTTGGTGCGCTGTATTACTATAAAAATAATAGTTTTCAAATGTGTTTCTCAACAAAAAATAGAAGAAAAATTGCGCTCATCGTGAGCTAGAGTCGAATCTAATAAATTGAAATAGGAAAATTTGATAGTTTCAATCAAGATGTGAACTTTTATATAACCTTTATCTGACATTGCCAAATGTTTCGTCCAACTGAGATATCGAGGCGATTTATTTTGATTGAAAACAACAATGACATAGTTGAACGCATCCGATGTAGAGTTATTACGGTCAGAAAGGGAAAACTGTCAAAAAGAAAAACTAATGCCGTATAACGGAGAACGGTTCAAATATTGTCAAAAGATTGCTCAATCAGTGTTAAAATCATCTCATTGTGACAGAAAAGTACTGGGATAACTTCAACAATAGGCATTTATAGCGGCTTTTTAAAAATAAATGCTCTATTTTGTTCAAAGGACCTTATCGCATTTGGTTCTCGGTTAAATTGATCGAAAATGGTTTTATTTTATAGTTTAAATTTAAAAGTCACTAAGAATTCGCAAACATGCTCCATGTTTTATTAGAAATAGAAAAATAGTCGAAAACTAGATAATGTTGTAAGCTGTCACCCTGTATAAAATAATGAAGTCATATTTGGATTCAGCGCACTCGAAAACATATTTATAGAGCTTACGATTTTTTAATATTGTACTTAAATTCAATGGATATCCCTATATCTAAAAGCTCGCTAAACATATCTGTAGCTAAAAATCTATTGGTTTTTAGTCATGACATTTTAACAGTAGTAAGCGATCATAAGCTCTAGGACAAAGTGCATCACGCTAAACATCTAGAGGGGCCTCATATATATGAGATGGCATACGACCACGGCTATCCTTAGATGAGAATATTTTCTTGTTTCATACATTTCAGTAATCGGGTTTTAGCTTTTACTTATTTTTTATTTAAATTATTGACGTGATAACGTCTTATAAATTGATGAAACACCGGCTGCATGCACAAAAAAGTGTCACGTTCCGAAATGTGTCACGTTCCGCCTGACAGCTACTAAAATTTAGGTTATGTATTATTAAATATGATATTCGAGCGGAATACGTCATCACGTAAAACTATCGTCCGTAAACCGACTTTACAGACATATTTAATTTCAATTTGTTCCCCTCTGGGACCAAAATTCAAGCCTTTGTTACCCGAGTCATAATAACGAATCGATTGACACTTTAATTATCGGATGAATAGTTTAGGCGCTACGATGGAACATGATGTAAATACAAACATACCTACATAGACTGCTAAACTCATAACCCTTCTTTTTGGCTTCGCCGTATAGTCGGGTAAAAATTTACACACAACAATGGAATACGTGTGATTTAAATATGACTTTTTTTTGTTTTCGAAATAAATGAATAGGCGCCGTTTTTTTTTTTTTAATGATATCAACGCAACAAATAAAAGCTTACACGTTACGGTAAACAATTTTGCAAACCAGGTGCGATGTTTACTCTTTGTTTATAAGGTTCTTTAGGTGTAAACGATGTTTTTATATACTGACGGCTGTACTTAGTACTTTGGTACATGCTCCGTGTTTTGTTTTGAAATGCTTTAAGCGAGAACTTTTGTTTTTGTAGAATTCCACAAAACGCGGTGATATACTTAGCGGCACAATACCGTGTTGTTTTAAACGACAATTTTAATGTTTTTCATTGTCCTTCTGATATTTTTTGGCACGGAAATGTTTCATTACGGAAAGCATCCAAAGCTAATTGCATGCGATTAAACGAGTACTTTTAGAGTATTTTTCACGTAAATTAAGTTGGTAATATAACAATAGTGTTAATTAGTATTTTTGAAGTGAAAACTTCTTTAGCGGCGTTGTACACTTTTTTTGTAATGGGTAAAAAATGTTAAACTCGCGTCAGGAAAAGTAAGAACTGGGTGAGACTCTTTAAGTGATAGTAATTGCCAGATACTTTTTATACAACGTTAGACATCTAGCGTTGAAATATCGTACAAAAAAATGCAATCAATGATACAAACCATTTTATTTTTTATACAACGTTAGACATCTAGCGTTGAAATATCGTACATAAAAATGCAATCTATATGATACAAACCATTTTATTTTTTATACAACGTTAGACATCTAGCGTTGAAATATCGTACATAAAAATGCAATCTATATGATACAAACCATTTTATTTTTTATACAACAGACATCTAGCGTTGAAATATCGTACATAAAAATGCAATCTATGATACAAACCATTTTATTTACAAGTGTTGCCAATAAATAAACAATGCTTCTAAATGCAAAAAAATAAGACGTTAATATTCAAGTTTTCACTTCTGCCGGCACTCCCGGAGTGCAATCCGTCTTTTTTAAATATGGTAACCATTACTAGCCTAGAGCTTGGACTTCGCCGAGTCAAGTTATCGCAAAGCGCTATTCACTATATTTACACAAACCATTTCGAGCCCTTTTCGATCACCCTATATTTCGTAGGCTAGTTACGTTACAGGACTGAATTTTTTCAGGGAATTTAAGATTACCATAAACAAACAGCATTCCATATTTCACACGCCTAGATGGGATAGAATAGAAAAATCACGATTTTGGGCATTCATTGACTTACTAACTGACGCATGGTTCATCATAATTCGCAAGCGTCTAGCCGGCGCTGGGAGCATCGACCCGCCTGCACACAAGGCTTGTTTTCCCGCTAGCTAATCACTGCTGGGACTTCTGCTGGCCGGCGTGCTAGCTACGAGCTTGGAAATTACGTCACTACAACTGGAGCTATTTTTCTTGATTGTTCGTCCATGCTTGTTTTGAGCAAGAACCAATCAGGAAATAGTATCCTGTCGCGTAGACGCCCACAAACAAACAATGCGGGTGTTCTGTTCAGAGCCACAGCATGCTTGAAACGTAGCAGTCAAATCTAACGACAATTAAGATATCTGTGCCTAAAAAAGTTTCACTTAAAACAATTTCGCGTGAACGGTCAGAATGTTATGCCTAAATACGGACAGCGGACGATAGCGAAAGTGTGCGTTTGTGCGTGTGTGTGTTTGTGCGCCGCGCGAACGGGCAAGTTAAAATAACGGAGGTGTTAAACCGTTAACCATGATAAATAGGCGACTCCGTTGAACCATTATAACGATATACACGTTGACAAATTATCCCCGCCGTTGCAGCTCCCCGTTTGTCTGGCGTCTCTAGCCGCCTCTGTCGCTGTTTTTGTCTCTTTGTTTTGTATTTTTATATTTTATTTACAAATACAAGATGAATGTATTATATATATCTACGTTTTTTGACGCCACCTGCTTCCTATTGCGTTATTAATTACTAAATATTTATTTTTAGCGCGGGCAACAGTTTTTACGCATTATCGTTTAAAAGTAAAAAATGTGTGACGTTTACAAAAACTATAAAAAATTTTGATCCCGATTCCCATTATTCATGCACTTTTTTAAATATTGGTTTATTTTATTACTCCGGCCCGGTTTCACCCGGGTGTGATAATTATGATACTGCGAAATGTATTTCGTTTTCGGCCCGGCGTCTGAACTAATTAGCTTTGAGCAAATTTTACCAGATTTGCTTCTGAACTAATAGCTTTGAGCGAATTCTGTCAGACGTCGCTACTTGGTACTGAAACAGTTATTTTTTTTTTGTTTGTTTCTGAACTAACAGCTTTGAGTTGATTATACGAGATGTCGCTACGTGTTACTAAAACAGTTTATTTTCACAAAACACCGTAACTTTGTACAAAATGTTTAATAAAAACTATCCTATAGCGTAAGTTGGACCAAGCGAGACGCAGTTATAAAATTTCTTTAAAATCGGTTCGGCGGTTTCGGAGATTAGCGCAGACGAACTTTTTTTATATATATAAAGATTTAAATAGTCGTTATTGTTGTTGTTTTTCTTTCGTCTGTACAATTATTTAGATAACTTTAAGAGCTATGTTTTTTTGTCTGTCTGCTGCGATTTATTTATTTTCTTGTTTTTATTGTTTTACATAACTTAGTGTTTTTTTTTTATTTATTCAGTCGTTGAGGTTTAGACCGATATTAACGTAATCGAAGTCGCGAAACAACTATCATTGAGGTCTAGCCGCCACTTTCTGAAGAAATAATATAAAACTTCAATTATTGGCTGTTTGAATATCCGGGATAAATCAGTACCTAGATCATCTTCGAGATGTTATCGCAACAGGGTTAAAGCAACGATACAGGATGGATTTTCCAAATATAAATACTTTTTATGTAAGAATAAATGAAAAACATTGTACGTATATAAGTGGAATAAAAGCTTAAAATTGTTTCTTTGAAATCTGAAATAATTTTTAAAAACCCCAAACTCCCTCCGTTTTATATATTTGCCATATTATAACATTAAAAGTTTCTTTCTGCAGCTGACGGTACTTTTTTTTTCATGTTCTCGTTAAAACTTTTTATCTGCTAAAAAGTGCCTGACTAATAAAAGTTATATTTTTCACACGTAAAAGGAAATCATTATTTTCTCTACGCGAAACAGAATTGAGAAAATGCTTCTTTTGGCGTCGGTCCGTGACTTTTTTTATTAATTTATGCACGTAAATGACTAAATCTGGTTTATTTTTAAATGTATACTATATACTATCATGAGAAGATCAGAGAACATGGACACTTTTTCTTAGTGACTTCTAAGCCATTTTCGATCAATTTTACCGAGAACCAACTCTCATAGATAGATAGATAGATATTTATTTTTAGTGACCAATAATGGTATAAAAAATTGGTTGTCTGTAAAGTCGGTTTACGGACGATAGTTTTACGTGATAACGTATTCCGTAATACATAACCTAAACCTCCCAAAATTTGGTTTCAATCCGCTTATCCTTGGTGTCGGAATGATAAGAAATGTCAAAAGTGACGTTTGCAACTTACAAAGTATTATGTTCTAATAATAATTAGTTATTCCAATACTTAACTTAGAAGGCTTTGCATTTCACAATATACTAATGTCAAAAAATTGAATTAAACATTAGAAATGCAGCCGTTTTCATGTTAAGACAAGACATACGTTTGCTTCTAATTTCCATGTACGGCAAACAAAGACAACCGACCGCGTCGCGCCATGCATTACACAACATTGCATTTATACAGCTATTTTTCTATATAAATTTGTATAAAATATTTTTCTATATAAATTTGTATAAAAAAACTGTTTAGGCAAATTCTGTTATACGAAATCTATGTAAAATGTTCTCCTCTTTTCGTTTAAGACTGGTTTCAAACCGATCTGATTTAAATTGAGCGAGAAATTAGCAAAAAGCACGCACAGGGTCAGGCGGAACGTTACGCGTTATGCGTTATGCGTTACACTTTTTCGTACATGCAGCCGGTGTTTTATCAATTTATAATATTGGTGATTCATCAATTTATAAGACGTTATCACGTCAAAAACGTCATTACAAAGTATTTGCACATTAAAGTACAATCAGTATAAGATTTAAAATTAATTTTAAAATTACATATTAAAAATTACTGTCATACAAACACTTTTCAATTAAATATTCCTTTAAAAGCTTTTTAAAATTATTTAGAGTGTCCACATTTTTTATATCAGCTGGTAGCTTATTATAAAGTTGGCTACCTTTGCATAGAGGACTGTTGCTATGCTTGGATGTTCGATAGTTTTTTATGTAGATGTCACTGCTTGCCCTTGTGTTGTGATTATGAATTTCATTATTAAAATTTAACAAATGAGTGTTTTGTCTGATATAAGTTAACAGTTCTAAAATATAAACACTATAAAAGCTTAAAATTTTATTTTGTTTGAAAATAGGCTTACAACTGTCTCTATATTTAGCTCCAAATATTATTCTAATAATACGCTTTTGTGCTTTAAATATCCTATCACAGTCTGGGGAGTGACCCCATAGAATGACACAATATTTCATACCGCTATAACCGAAAGGTTTGTGCGGGGTTATATTTCACTCTTTAAACATTACCTCAAAAACTTCTGTCACTGTTGAATAAAACAAAATTTGACAAACTAACAAGCATGCAAAAGAAATAAAGCAAATTGAAAATAACGTCAAAAGACGAAGCCATTTTGTCAGATGCTGGAAACAAAAGTTTCGCACGTTGAAATTTATTGAGGGTAGATGTTTGTTTAATTACCTGGTTTCTTCGTGGTTTCTCATTAAATTTAACAACGTCACTTGCTTGTGCTAAACTTGATAAGTATCTCTTTTAGATGCTTCTCCATAATTTAAATTCCAGCATTATTTTTATATTTGCTATAAAATTACATTACTTAAGAACATTAATATGTAATCCAGTGGAATTTTAATTTAATCAATTTATTACATACTATTACAACCAACGTCGTCAAATTATACATAGTTAAAAGCTTCGATGTAATAACGTGTATAACACTTCGGAAGCTAGTCACAAACAGCGTCGCAAAGGCACATTTTAGAGCCGTTGATACTCCCACCACCTCCCAGCTACCTGCACGGAACGTGCGCTCGTCGGTGATTGGCCGTGATCGCTCGTTGCCTTTGTCACTTGTCGCTTTCCTGCTTTAAAGTACAGTCGAGTGCGCTATTGTCAAGTTGTTATTGTTATTTAGTACGCTATTTTCAAGTTGTTATTGTTATTTAAGTTTTGTTGAGTTGCGAGTTTGTAGTTTTTCAACAGACTGTATACAAGCGCAAGCCCGCATTCGCATCTAACTTCCGAGCCTTTTAGATTCGTGGCGCGTATTATAACAACGCTATGTTACTGTTGGTAACTTTTTAACAATACCTATTTCTAGAGCTTAGGATTTTTATAAGATTGTGAATTCAATGAATATCCCTATATCTAAAATTTCGATAAACATATCTGTAGCTAAAAATCTATTGGTTTTTGGGCTATGCGCTCATGGACACTTTTTCTTAGTGCCCTTCAAACTATAAAATAAAACCATTTTCGATCAATTTAACCTAGAATCCAATATGGTTTGTGCGGGAACCTTTAAACCACTTTAGGAATTATGCATATTCCCTATTGATACGTGAACCACACATCGAGAGCGTCTGGCCTCGACGAAATACGCCACATGTTGGCACAGCTAACCAAAGCTCGCTCTGAATATTCCTGATTCATTTTCATTAATTAACGGGTGCAACTATCAAGTTTCAAAGCGAGCTTTAGAGACTTTATGGTGAATATATCGTATATTATGTCTACGCTAATACATTAGATTCTAACACACTGTTCATTAAGTTGCTCCAATCTAATTTGGAACAAAGACGCTCTGAAATTAGACCAACGGACTTTAGAGCCGATCATTGCCTAACCGATATTAGGGAAAAAACTCCAGGCATTTGGGCGACGGGACCATTCCAACTTCAAAAATGTTGACATTTGATAATAATAGAGAAAATAAAATTTCTGATATCATGTGCGGTGACGCGGGTAATGGCTAGTATTCAATATGATATTTGCTATTTGTTGCCATAGTTACCTACAGAATATTTTTCAATAAATAAAATTATCGACCAATATACATTAACGTTTCGATCCGGATTTGGACCTTCTTCAGAACTGTTCTAAAAAATATAAAAAATAATTAATATTTAATTTCTAAATAGCTTTTTATAAAATTCCTTCAGAATATGTTCCACGTCATGTAAAGATTAATCAAAGCATGCCGAACTAGTTTATTTCTGACAGATCCATAAAATAAAACAGCGGCTGATTTTTTTTTATTTTCAAAATATTTTCGAAACTATAAAGTTTAGAAAAAAAAATTTCACGAAACTTCCTTGAAAAAATAAATAGAATAATAAGCCGTTATCAAAAGTATACCATTATTATATAAAAACATCGTTTTAGCATATATCTCTTCTGCGCATGCGCCGATTTTCCCTAAAAACAATAGGGATCTTCGTATTTGCATACCAAACATCCTCCCAAAATTTGGTTTCAATCCGCTCATCCGTTTGACCTGTATCGTGTTCACAAACTAACAGACGTACAGAGTTTTTCCAAAAATATGTTTTTTTGGATTCGGGTGACCTCAAAACGGAAAGATATTTTAAAATTTTTGAAAAGTGATTTTTAACCTAAAGTACCATTCCCCACTTGTCGGTTGGAATGATATAAGTTTGTATAAAGGTGTCTTATTTAATCACAAATAGCTGAAAAAATTGCACTTCTTACATATATCTGTTCAAATATGGAATACTTATTTGATAAAGCGTTTTTAGACGACATAAAATTATCAGAAACAATTTTTGTGAACGCACCGTATATTTAATTCTTTTATAAAATATTTTATATTTTGTTTGAATTGTTATTTTGAAACTTGTTTATTAGCCTCACCTCAAAGGGTGGAGTTTATTTTAATTTATGATTTTTCATGTAGGAGTAACTTTTAAAATTCCTCAGGTTAACTTTTATAATGTCAACTTTATTAAACTCTTTGCAATAAAAAAGTTCAAGTAAATTAAAAGTTCAGAGTACCTACATCAGAATATTTATAGCTAGTAGTCTGAAAGAAAACTGATTAAACGGAAATTTATAAGCCTTTTATTTTAAAAAAAGATTTCATATCAACTTTAAATCGTAGCTGATTGAAGTACTATACTAAACTCCAATTTTTAGATAATGAAACTAATTTTTTTAAAAGAAATATTTCGGAAATGTTACATATAAAATCAAATAAAAATTCTCTCAATGCTCAATTAGATACGGAAAATTTAAGTAATATATATGTCGCCGGGATATTGTCAAATCCGTGATATTGTAATTTCACTAGTGAAATAATACAATATCACGATTGACAAAGATTCGTGATATTATAATTTCACTTAGTGAAATTATAATATCACGGGTTTGACAATATCCCGGCGACATATATAATATTATTTTGAAATAATATTTTGTTTTTAATAATTTTTTCTTTCTTTCTAGGTTTCACAATTATTTCCATGACTACTTAATAAAAAATTGTTTGTTATTATTTTTTCAATATTTTGATACCAATTAATTATTTTGAAAGAATTTATATAAAGCGAATTAGAAATTAAATATTAATTATTTTTTATATTTTTTAGATCCGTTCTGAAGAAGATCCCAATCCGGATCGAAACGTTAATGTATTAATTATATTTTTTGTTAATATATTGTCTGAAAAATTGGTTGATAGTTTTATTTATTGAATTATATTAAACTGCCAGTCATGGTATGCCGACGATTTCAGCGTGACGATACGGGCCAGACGGAGGGGGTTTTAGTGGGTAGGGGCTTAGGGCCGAGTCCCACACTACTCAGGATCATCGTCCCTGAGTGTTCGTAAAAAGAATTTCTCTCTCGACAAAAAAAAACGGTTTGTAGGCGTTTGCTTAAATAAATAATTCTCACGTACCTTTTATGTTATGCTATTTATATAATGGTTTACAGTCTGAATTTTATGGTATATATAAAATTAATCTCAGTTTTTCTTATTACATTTTTTCTGACACATCATGGCCATATAAAGTTTCTGACTTATCACAATAGAAACAGGTCGAGATTTCCATAAAAAGTGAGTTCAATAATTCTCTATTACCCACTAGCGGCGCTAGTAGGTTTCGTGCACACGGCCTACACACGAGACGTTACTTAATTCAATTTGGTGGCTTTTCCGCGCATCGTTTCCGCATTGCTTATTAGTTCAGCGTCGACGTTGCAACGCGTAAAACTGAATCGTACCTTTAACCTTTCCGCCCGTTCCGTCAGCGTACAGCGGCCCAGCGGTGGGCGCATTAAAATATTATCAAATAACTGGCGTTCCGTCCCGGTTTCGCTCGGGTGCGATAGACATAATATTCTGCACAATGTATTTCTTTTGCGGCCCGGCGTCTGAACTTAATAGCTACCAGGTTTGCTTCTGAACTAATAGCTTTGAGCGAACTCAAACAGATGTCGCTACTTGGTACTAAAACAGTTGCTTCTGAACTAATAGCTTTGAGTAAATTCTATGCGATGTCGTTACATGTTACTAAAACAATTTTTTTTTGAGAAAACACCGCAATTTTGTACAAAATATTTAATAAAAACTATTCTATAGCGTTACACTGCGCGTCGTGACGCCCTCGGCTTCGCCTCGGGTATCATGACGCGCAGTGCAAGAATATCAAACTTTCGGTCCTTGTAGTGTAATATACTATTAAACATATTGACATTGACTGATCAATGAGAAATAATCTATACTAATAAATCTGAAGAGTTTGTTTGTTTGTTTTGTTGAACGCGCTTATCTCAGGAACTACTGAATTTTTGTTGGATAGCTCATTTATCGAGGAAGGCTACAGGCTATATAATATCACGCTACGACCAATAGGAGTGGAGCATCAATGAAAAATGTTGCAAAATATAACTCAACATATTTTGTCCGTCCGACAAAAACTTTTGAACGGTAACTCCGATCATCATGATATTTGGACACAACATTCATCTCGATAAACTAAAGGCCCCCATACACCTCGTTCTTTTTTGGCAGTTTTAACCGCACGGGTAAAACTGTACGGGTAAACACGAACAACGACCATATCCACACACTAGGCGTTGTTTCGTTCAGTTTTTCTGAAGTCGTGGCATCATCTGATCTGCTTTGATGGATCCTACAACGTTACAGAGTCGAAAAAAACCCGTCCTTTTTAACTGCGTCGTCACACACACGGGCCGACTTGAACGACACGTTTAAAACGGACGGTTTAAATCAAGCAGCAGCAGATATTTTTGAACGCCGGTAAGAAGGACGGTTTTTGGCCACACACCGACCGTTTTACCCGTGCGGTTAAAACTGTTAAAAAAGAACGAGGTGTATGGGGGCCTTTAGATAGGTGTGCTTCCCCCATCATTCGTTCTTTTGCACCCGGGTGAAACCGGGCGGGACCGCTAGTTATTTATATGAAAAGATTTGCTTCGTGCACGTCACTGATTTAGTATACCTGAGCAAATTCATATAAATGGAGTTACGTAGGTTGTACAACGTCATTCCGCGAGAGTGTAATTCCTGTTAGTGCAGGAGAAACGTCATCCTGCTCCCGAATGTTATTCCTGTTGGCAGATTCTGGAATAAATGAGCGAATGCCGGATGCTTCACATATATGTACATCACATAACAGACACACTTACATAATAATATATGTACGAGTCTGTACATTTATGTCTGCTTTTCGTGATTCCTGTTCCTTTTTTCCTGCAACGACGTCTGGGCACCTTATATGATGTGATGTCCAACGCACATTGTATAAATTATAATGATAACAATGCGTTTAACGTCCGTTTCTCGACTTTATGTCGTAACAGACGCCATTACTATTTTCCAAAATTTGAAGTGGGGGACGAAAAAATTACAAAAGATGGGTATGGTTTTTTGCGAATATCTCAAAAACTATTGCAGAAATCTCAAATCACAAAAAAGATTCTGAAAGAGGAGGGAAATAGGGCTAAAGCAATCAGTTTTTATTATTTTATTTTGAGAAAAATCAAGTAAAAATATAGTAAAACTTGTAATTTCCATTTGATGTTTTTGCTAAATGAAGCCTGAAGAACTTTGGTGATTTCCATTGCTTTTTAATCTAATTATATTAAATACGAATTTAATCTGATCGTTTTTTATAAAAAGTCGTTTATTTCGTAAAGTAAAAAAAGATCTTAGTAGGTAGTACCTACGTTTAATTAAAGATCAAACCTTAGCTTATAGTTAGAAGAAATACTTTTTAATTTTGTCGATATCTGTTTTGTTATTCATAATTTCAAGCTAAGGCGAGAGGAAAGTAAAGAAAATGGATATCAAAGAAATAATAGGTACTTCAATTTCACATCGTAAATTGAAGATCATTTAAATTATAAAGGAAGAAAACTCTGCAATGGAAGGATATATTTCAAAAGGGAATATATAAGACCAACAAATTCCTACAGGACGATTTTGTAATAGATTTTATACGTATATATTTGTCAGAAAACTCCTTTAGAATTTCTTTTGTTTGCCGGAACTATATTGTTTGAACTTATGTACCTACGTATAAAATTAAAATGCAAATAGCTTATTTCTGGAGGAATCCATTCTTGAAATCGACACCCAACGATGCGCCCATCAACACTGCACAGAACAATCGACATTTTTTGGAAAACAAAACAAACAAAAGTTGGATACACTATCAAATGTGCTCCAATCTCAAATAGTTCGAGTCAGCTGCACTGGCCTGCATATATCTGTTCTCGTGGTTTCTAAAGGCATTATCGTGAAACTTTACTTACGTTTCCATGTTTCCACATACAGTGCAAAGTTACATGTAGTTTAGAATTTTTAGTGTAATTAAAAGTTTATTAATTTAATTAAGGCAATTAAAACTTTAAGATAACTCACCTCAAAATAAAATAATTGCTTACTTTATAACTACCACGTGGCAAAAGGATCACGAACAAACCTTATGGGATTTGGTTCTCGGTTAAATTGATCGAAAATGATTTTATTTTATAGTTTAAAGGTCACTTAGAAAAAGTGTTCATGAGCGCATAGCCTAAAAACCAATAGATTTTTAGCTACAGATATGTCTAGCGAGATTTTAGATATATTTAATTCGAATAATTATACAAATCTTTGAGTAACGTCTGATTAGAACTCTTCAATAAATAAAATTATCGACCAATTTTTCAGACAATATATTAACAAAAAAAAATTGGTTGTCTGTAAAGTCGGTTTACGGACGATAGTTTTACGTGATAACGTATTCCGCTCGAATATCATATTTAATAATCACGCACAGGGTCAGGCGGAACGTTAGGAACGTTACACTTTTTCGTGCATGCAGCCGGTGTTTCATCTTTTTATATTGACGTGATTCATCAATTTATAAGACGTTATCACGTCAAAAATATAATTAATACATTAACGTTTCGATCCGGATTTGGATCTTCTTCAGAACGGATCTAAAAAATATAAAAAATAATTAATATTTAATTTCTAATTCGCTTTATATAAAATTCTTTCAAATTATAAATATTTCTTAAACTATCCGTTCATTTTCTGCAAATTTATTCCATGTTTAATACTCAATTGGTCCAATTTAGCATCCTACAATCATAAATAATTAATTAACCTTCTATATGAGCCACATTTGAGTTCAACCGAGTTTTTTCTAAAACTTTCCAGACATAGGTACATAGCGTTCATGTAAACATTTCCTTTGTAAATTTTTAAAAAATATTGCCGACTATAAATTACGATTGAAATAAATAAATAAAAAACATGTCTGAAATCTTGATTGCATCCTTTGTAAATCATATAGTTGACTTGTTACTGGAACGTATATTTTAGATATTTTTTCAGAAGCAAAGAAAAGCACTTTATCAAATAAAATTATACTTAGTATATCAATAACAACGAATGTTACCGAAGGATAATATAATGTTTTATGATTATTTCTGTTAACGACAAACATAAAAGATATTATTATAGCCACAACGGGTAGTATTTACTAACAATCGACTAAAAAGGATTGCGTTGTATAAAAGATACTTTATTTATTTATTTCACCGAGCGGGGTGGCGTAGCTTTGAGAGCAGTAGACTCGTATTCGGGAGGTACCGGGCTCGAATCCCGGCGGGGGCAGATGTGGCTGGGAGTTTTTCCCACTGAAACAGTAATTCCTGTACCGGCCATCTTGTTGAGGTTTTCCCTCAACAACTCCAGATAAATATCGAGATGGTTCCTTATTCAAAGCCATGGCCGATTACCTGTCAAACTCCAGTGCTCAAAATTTACCTACCTTATCCTAACTTCTTAAAAATTCTATCATTCGCCCATTGCTATTAATTATGTGGAAGTTTAAAAACGTAGAAAATAACGGGAAGTGTGATAGATGGAAAATAGTAATGGTGCGGATGGCGTCTGTTATGACATAAAGTCAAAAAGGACGTTAAACGCATTATTATTACTATTTACCAAAATATTTGGCTATAGTACATTACTTGAATACCCGTAACTTCCACCATCATACAGCCGTTCTTCCACCATATAGTATATCCCAAGTAGACTATAGTTCATAATATTTATTTCTCATGCGTCTAGTAAAAATTGAAGATATTTGTTTCGAGTTTAAATAGTGACAATAATTATTACAAAATGTGTAGATACAGTGTAACCTCTTTATAACGTCCTTCGTTATAACGAAAAACTCCCTATAACGTAGAAAATTTTACAGTTTGGTTGGTTTACCTTAAAACCCATACATTAATACCCTCTTTATAGCGTAACAACCATTCTCTATTACGATGAAATATGTTCATATTTAGGCGTATTTAACAGTGTGATTGTTTTTATACAACAAAATGAAGATGAAGAAGACGATAAAGAGAATGATTTTTAACCATCATCAACTATTCAACAAGCACTTGATGCCGCTAAACTTATCGAAACATTCCTATTGTTTAATGAAGGTGATTCCGCCACATCCCAAGAGTCAAGACATGCATAATACTTAATAAAATGCAAAACAAATATTGGCATAGCAAAAACGCCAAGCAAAGTTAACAGACTACATGGAATAAATTAATTAGGTGAAATTTGGTTATTTTTCTTTCTTCCCTCCATATAACGAAAACTTTTTATAACGAAAAAAAATGCTCGGTTCCTTGAGATTCGTTATAAAGAGGTTACACTGTATTTGCAACGGATTATCTGAGTTTTTTGGAGTAAAATAACATCACAAATTGTAAAAACAAAAAAACACGTGAAAATTCTACAAAATATTTTCTCTTCTCAACGATCGTTTCGGAAATTCAGTCCATCATCAGGAGAAAATAACGGGAAGTGTGATAGATGGAAAATAGTAATGGTGCGAATGGCGTCTGTTATGACATAAAGTCGATAAACGGAAGCTAAACGCATTATTATTATTTATTTATTTCAACCATAATTTATACATAGCATGAACGGAAAGCTGGAAAAAGGAGCTTATAGCTAGACTGAATGCAGCCGGAAGTTCAACACATTAGTGTAAATGTACTTTCCTGAAAACCACACTTTATTTTCAGACTCCGACCTGGATAACAAAAAAAATTATACTAAATTGTCGTAACCTAGAAGTTAAACAGCGCTTTGAAAAGTTACCGGAACGTACATAAAAAAATGTATATGTTCTTATTTAATGTCGTAATTTATACCCACTTTATAGTAATTTACAACTCACCAAAAACACAAACGTAAGAAAAATTTAATATCTTTCAAAACGGGTCACTAAAAAGCGTAAAATAAGACAGTTTTGAGTTCGGCGCCTATTTAATTTTATGTATTTACATTTAATACCTCATAACTTTTACGCCTCTTAGTGACCCGTTTTCAATTTCTTTCAAGTTTTTAATTTTTTGCTCTTTGGAGGCTTTGCAAAATGTACTTTGCACATTAATAATCACCCTAATATTCTTTAAACATCGGAATATATTCCTTGAAAAAAATTCAAGATTTTTTGTCTCTTGCGATTTTTCAAAAAAAAAAAACGATTTGGAAATTCAAATTTTGGACCGTGGTTATTTAAAAAAACACGGGGTTTGGATAAACATGTTTGGGACAAATGTTTCATGGTTTTGACGTGATAACGTCTTATAAATTGATGAATCACCAATCTTATAAATTGATAAAACACCGGCTGCATGCACGAAAAAGTGTAACGTTCCGCCTGACCCTGTGCGTGCTTTTCTCGAAAACGGCCCTAACGATTTGGATGAAATTTACTGAAAAGGGATTTTGGGGGGCAAAAAATCGTTTTAGCTAGGTCTCATCTCTCGAAAAAATCGTTTTCATACAAATTTTATCAATATAAAAATCAATTTTTTGACGTATGAAAATACTTAAATATTGTAAGTAGGTTTTGGAATTTTATATAAACAATGAAATAATTGTTTTCAAAATATTATGACTTAAAATAAATACGAAAGAAAGAAAGTTAAAAAAAAAACAATTATATTATAGGTGGTAAGTAATTTTAATAAATAAAATTAACCTAAATTTGAAGCAAAAGATGCAATATCATAGATTCGAATTATTATAATTATTTAATAAATTTAGGTTATGTATTACGGAATACGTTATCACGTAAAACTATCGTCCGTAAACCGACTTTACAGACAACCAATTTTTTTTTTCACGCCTAATCGAATGCTGATGTGAAAAATGAAGGTTCCCGTTAAAAAATAAAAGTTGACCTTGAATGACCTTCAACCGTCGACCCAATGTCAAAAGTGATCATCAATCAACTTGAACCATTTTTCGATTTTACCCCACTCTGAAAAGATAACCTCATCCGAAGATTAAAATGACTCACCCTGAATATGCGAGCATGTTAGACACATAATATGGAGAACTCCAGACGTCGAGGAAAAAGAAACCGCCGCTGTGTTATTCAAGTGGTTACCGGGAACACATTTAGTTAAATGGTTGGGGTTCTACGGTCGTGTAATGTTCACTTTATATATAGCTCTGTTTCTTTTCTTCTGCAAGTCTGTCATTCCCCGTTTCTCTCGCACTCGCTAACTGCGGGAACGTTACATATAGGTCAAGACGCACACTGAATTACCAACAACCCGTACTTATAATTGTGCAAACAGTAAGATCATGTCTAGTGGAAACGATTCAATTTATTGAGAAAACGAATTTTCACGGCACAGAAAACAAGAACTTTCCCAGTCCCGCGTCTCCCCAAAAAATACACCAAAAGATTACCATATCAACGAGAAACTCGGATCACAAAGAGCCGAGCGGTGCAACTTTTAGGTTAGGATGCCTAAATAATTTCTTGATTGAACCAATTACATTTTTGAAGTTATTAAAACCGGTGTACAATTTTCTCGAATGAAACCAATTAATCATGTTTACACAAATGCACACACGATGCTGGATTTCGAACTCGCTTGCTTGCTTGAAGTCTTGCAGGCTGCCATGAATTGTATCCTGCTTGGTGGTTAGTAGGGAGTGCTCCTAGTTTCGTTTCACACGCAGCTCGCTGTTTTGCTAGGTTGACAGTTATATTTTAATTCATATTTTATGTTGTTATCGTTCCTCTTATGTGAATTTGGTAATAAATAATAACGGGAAATGAAACTTTATTCTGTACAATATTTTTATTTTTATTGCCAACGTTTCGTCTTAATTTAAGACTTCCTTTAATTCCTTATTATATCAATCATGTATTTTATCTGTCAATTATAGAGCCCTGAGGAAGTCTTAAGTTAAGACGAAACGTTGGCAATAAAAATAAAAATATTGTACAGAATAAAGTTCCATTTCCCGTTATTATTTATTATCAAGTTATATTTAAATTCTAGGATGGAATGGTTATGCAAGAAATAATTCGTCATAGACAATTGCTGCTATGACTTTAATAATGATTGAAAAGCTTCGGGAGAGAATTGACAAAAATCCAAGCGAAAACTTATTTTTTGTCGAGTCCAATTACATTTTGATTTTACAACTTTTGGTCCAATCGCTGTTCACTTGAAACTTTAAACAACACCATATTTAACGAATGTCAGACGTGATAAAATATTTTTAACAAAAAAATTGAACCGACTTCACACTAAAAAGTAAAAAATAATTGCGTATTGAAATGTTTTGGAGTCGGTGTCAGCCAAAATGAAATCTATTCCGAGAACTACACCGACTCCAAAACATTTCAATACGCAATTATTTTTTACTTTTTAGTGTGAAGTCGGTTCAATTTTTTTGTTAAAAATATTTTATTTTTCTCCTTTTAGTGTTAATCTAACACTAAAAATCGGTGAACATACATAAAAAACATGAAAATTGACTCTATTCAATAAATAGAGTAACTGTGATCCATTGAAGTTAATGATGAGTATTTGGAAAGAATTCCGTGGCATAAGGATCGAAAATGAAGCAATACTGAGATTTTTTTAAACTTGCATTTAATACTAACGTTTCGATACGTTTTGTATCATCTTCAGAGTGCTCAAATGCTGTCACATGTTATCAGTATATTGTGACAGCATTTGAACACTCTGAAGATGATAAAAAACGTATCGAAACGTTAGTATTAAATGCAAGTTTAAAAAAATCTCAGTATTGCTTCATTTTCGATCCTTATGCCACGGAATTCTTTCCAAATACTCATCATACATAAAAAACATTATGTGTGTCTTTGAAATTTGAGAGTTTCCCTCGATTTCTCCGGATTTCACCATCAGATCCTGACTTGGTTCCGATGGGACTACCTCTGAGGTGCACTCTTTCGAATAAAAAAAAATTTGAAAATCGGTCCATAATTGACGGAGAAATCGGTGAACATACATAAAAAAAAAAAATATACAGACGAACATAGAACCTCCTCCTTTTTGTTGAAGTCGGTTAATAAAATACGACGCCATAATTAATCAAATTCTCAATCCAGCAGACAGCGCTGCATGAAAAATAGCACCCAAATATAGTAAGTCAGTGACGTCACAATCCAGCAGAGTAGCGTGCAAAACTTCAAGCAGGCAAGCGAGCGCGAAATCCAGTTTCGTGTGAAGGGATCTTTACACACTTTTTTAGTAGGTAAAACGACGAATGTATTGAATTACCGTAATTCTAACGGATTTAAAAACAGCACGAAAAATAATTCTTGTAAATCTAAATTAGTCTGACGAAATGTGATTCCAAACTGGATTTAGCTTACTGTTGTATATTTATGGGATACTGAAAATAAGCCCTGTTCCATTATCATGATGGATAAATTTGATATAGCCTTAGGCTGGCGAAATATTATATCCCTTAATGTCTTTATTAAAAATTCTGGTCGTTAATGTCTAGATAATAGATGGATGCGTAATCTCGAACCCAACACCTCAATATTCAAAGGCAGTCTGAGAAATAATTTGAATATGGCGACTGTCACGTCTTCAGTCGATAAAACGGAGATCTAAATTTTGTACATAACCTATATAATACTATATTATACCTCGGATATTATGACGCGCGGTGCAAGATATCAACCTTTCGGCCAGTGTATAGCGTATACTATTTTTCATCATATCTCGGTCGTAAGTACGCTTATTGAATACATTAATTACTTAATAATTACATAAAAACACAGATATATTTCAAGCAAGCAGCTTTGAGGTCATACGTAAAAACACGAGTGACACCTGGTCGCGACTATTAGCTAAAATGTAATAGGGTTGCTATGGAAACGACATCTAAACAACAGTATTTTTCTTTATTCAAATCTTTGATTAACGTCTGATTAGAACTCTTCAATAAATAAAATTATCGACCAATTTTTCAGACAATATATTAACAAAAAAATATATAATTAATATATTAACGTTTCAATCCGGATTTGGATCTTCTTCAGAACTGACATAAAAAATATAAAAAATAATTAATAGGTATTTAAATTCTAATTAGCTTTTTATAAAATCTTTCAAAATTATTAATGATTATCAAAATAATGAAAATTGTTTGTTATTATTTTTTCATTATTTTGATAATCATTAATAATTTTGAAAGATTTTATAAAAAGCTAATTAGAATTTAAATATTAATTATTATTTATATTTTTTAGATCAGTTCTAAAGAAGGTCCAAATCCGGATTGAAACGTTAATGTATTAATTATATATTTTTTTGTTAATATATTGTCTGAAAAATTAGTCGAAAATTTTATTTATTGAATTTTTCTTTATTGCCGCCCGAACGTGCACACTTCCCGCATCAGTGCGTGTAATCCCACCAATGCGTAAATGTTAGATTTTCTGCCTTACAATTGATGCCGAAAGTATGTACTTTCGATCGAGGTATGAAGAAAAAAAAATTGATGAATATGAAGATTGTAAAATACAAAAGTTTGTAAAAATAAATACTTATGTATAAATACATTTTTTTATCATTTCAACTCCATAGGTAGGGAATCCAACTAACATTTTTGGCAAAAATCTGTTCGCCTGTCAGTGTCTTTGGTTGTGAGCACGATACAGGTCAAACGGATGAGCAGATGGAAACAAAATTTTAGGATGATGTTTCACATGAAAATATCAAGAACTCTGTTGTGTAGAAGATATGTTGTTTCTTCTCTATTATAATGGTATATTTTTAAAAACGGTTAATTTTTACATTTATTTTTCTAAACTTTATAGTTTTGGAACGGAAAATCTTAAGAACCAGTTCCAAATTTGTGAGCACTAGAGCAGAAATTTGGCTGATCGGGGGTCGCCATTGAAAATGTTTACACACAAAACAATCTAATTAATTTTGATTTTCAAGATGTAAAATTTTATTCTTTCAAATGTTTTGCGTAGTCCTCTAACAATCAAATTTAATTCTTGATAGAAATCTATGCAGAAAAAATATTGTAGACAGCGATCATTAAATTTCATGTTTCAAATAATATTTTATTACGATCATTTTACGGTTTATGCGGGTCCCCTAAAATTTTTTCATGCAATACTTTGAAGAAAGCTCAACTTTAACCTTTTTTAAGCTGCACTTAAGCTTGATATATAAATAAATAAAAACGATAAAAGTCTCCTGTTGTCTAAGATGAGAAATATTTATAACGTATATAGGTACCTACTTCCATTTTATTGATTTTATGTCGATTGTTGTATCTTTTGATACAAAGCATAAATCCTTTTACAATAAAAATGTTTTAAGTTTTAATTTCTTGTTTCTTATTTATGTCTTTAAACGAATGAGCGTCAAATAAATTTTAAAATAATATTTTATTTCAATTTAGTATGAAAAACGCAAACTTAACATCATATTGTACAATTTAAAATGAAAAAAATCATTAAAAACAGTGAAACGTCTTCTTATAAAACAGCTGCTGATCGTATAACGATTGTGAAACGACCGTTTTTCACACAAGTGCGTAAAGTATCAAAAAGATATTTCGATTTTACGAATTCTAACTCGGGAACATTTATATTTTATTAATAAATATTTTAATGATTTGTTCGATGTTGAAAAGAGTTAACATTAAAATTAGGCTTTTGAAAAAAAAATAATTATCGATTTTTTTATTGTATTTTAAAACTTTATTATAAATAATATTGATAATCGATGCGAAAAACTTTCAAAAAACTTTTTTTAAATTAATTATAAGCAATTTAAAATTGATAAAATATTAAAAAGAATCACGTGACTGCAAACGCACTAAAATTGTTTTTGACAGTTGTGACGTCATAATGGTAAAATGTATATACGCAGTATACTATCAATGGCTTCTACATGTGTATTGACTAAAACATTATGACGTCACATTATGTTCGGGAAATGTCGGCGCGTTCTCGGAACTGGGTACAAAAATTTATTTTTAATTTGATATAACTTTTGAATTATAACGAAAATAAAAAAAAGAAAAATAGTTTTGTTATAAAACTTATATACGATCTTTCCATTTATGACAAAAAAAAATTTCATTCAAAAGCCTAATTGCATAAGCTTTAATATTTATCTATATCTAAATTTAAGTTTTTTCTTTTTGTTGTAAAACATTCAGAAATTTTGTTCAGATTTACAAATTAACAATGTAAAAAACACATTTTCTCACCAGACTTGGAATATCAATAAAATATGACGTGTTCGTCTTACCTGAAAAATAAAAAAAAATCATGAAAAAATGTTGCAATGATAATTTATTCAATTTTTTTTGCAGAAATGTGTTTAGAATAAAGCTATGGAGTAACCTAGAGCGGTGGTGCTTCAATCGACATTGTTTAAACAATTGGCCAACATGTTTTTTAACAAATTATTTATTTTTTTAATGAATAATTAGAAACTTGCCGGAGGCCTATTATCTAACAATAAATATTGACGTACTGACAGTGGCATATACATTTTTCTTGTACATGGTAGATTTTTTTATTTGGTAGAGAAAGGGATTTCGATGAAAAAGTTCCCAAGAAAAGTTGAAAGGAATCAAGAGGTAAGATCATTGCTGTAATTTTTTTTTCATCTCCACTTTTTTAAATATTGGAACCCATATTTTTTATCTGGGATTATTCTTTGAGTCAAACATGTTTAAATTTGATGCAATCCAGTTTGGTTTTTAATTCATTCCATGTTTTCGCAAAGAAACGATTTTGACATTTTGACTAGTATTTTTGGACCTAAGAATATTTTTCAATTCCTAAGAACCACCCTTAAATTGGCTCAATCGGCGCCATTTTAAACAGACTTTCATTGCAATCGATTCAGTCTGTCGTGATTTTCTAGAAAAAGACTCTTTTTCGACCCCCACTGATAGATAAGGACGTAGTCTGGTATTCGGGTTTTGAAAAAACGAATTTATTTTTTTTTACATTTTTAGTAAGTGTAATATATTGAGAAAATACTGTAAAAATTTTAGACCGAAATATTAAATATTTACAAAGCTATAGCATATAGTCGAGAGCAGCAACGGTCTTACGGTAAGACTCTTACCTGCTCTTACCTCTCAATTGTTATCACGTTACCCTTATACTCTCGCAGAGTAAAGCAAACAAATTAGCAGAAAACAATATCTTTGAAGAAACGGAAGGCTTACTATACACCAAGCATAGCTGATTAGTGTAAATATTCATTTTTATTTTTTTGTAAGAAATCTTAAATTAAAACTTTAAACGCGTTTTTCTCAAAACTACGTTTTTCTAAGCGGCGCGGGTGATTGAAACAATTGTATACAACCCATCGCTTTCAGTTTTGCACAGGGTATTCTACACAACAATAGCTCCGTCCGGTACTAGAATTACTTAATTATAAAAATTATTTCTATTTTTTTTAACCGATTTTCAACGAAAAAATCACAATTTTCTCGTTGTTTTTTTTCTAAAACCCGCCATTTTGTTATTTATCAATAAAAATGTTTATTTCTAGTACAGGATAGAGCCGCAAGCCTACGAAACAATAACCAATTTAATTTTTATAATTCAGATGACTCCAAGTGACGTTATCACCTGCGCTACCCACCTACCTCCATTTAAAGTTGTCTACTTTAGGTTAAAAAAACAATTATAAAATGGCGTAAAATTAAGCAAAAAAATTTTTTTTTCTTAGTTTACGATGTCAGTAAAAACATGTAACAAAATTGAAAACATCGTACATTATTTTGATATTAAAAAAAAATTCTGAAATAACGATTGAAAACGAGCCTGAACATAGAACTACGTCCTTAAATCATTCCAAATTAGTCATAGTTTCTTCTCCCGATAGGAATACGAAAAATTACCGATCATCTTGTATAAACATTTTCAAAAACGGTGGCAATTTGTTCAGGAAGCTACGGTCCGACACCTAGGTCTCGCCTAAACAAACATTTTACGTGTTTCATCTCAATCATGGGCGGGGTCGCGGGGAGCGGCTAGTACATTAATAAACCGCACGTTTCAGGATCACCGAATCACGGCGGCAAATATAATTGGAAGCATTTCCTCCCTCTAAAACAATTTGCGGAAACGATGGACGCCACTGCAATTATTATTTACAGTGACCTATATTGGGTTATTAAAATTACCTACTATATGAACATCACCCCTATTATGAGCCATCTAATGGCATATCATTGGCGTTGAAAAATATAATGTTGACACATCTATAACATGATCAACATGCGTGGCCGGAAGTGTATGTTGAACAGACAAGGACGGATAGTTCAGGCTCTCTTTCTAGCCGCGGGAATCAATATTGGACTGTGGAACAGAATCCAGAACACGTGGTTTACAAGTAATGATATTCTACCGGGAATAATTTGTGCATTTTTTATATAAAAAAAATTGGTTGTCTGTAAAGTCGGTTTACGGACGATAGTTTTACGTGATAACGTATTCTGCTCGAATATCATATTTAATAATACATAACCTAAATTTTAGTAGCTGTCAAACTATATTTTTACCGACTAATAATTAATTTGATCAACCAAAGCAACATACATATTTTTAAGCAATTATAAAAGACATTTAAAAGAATGTAATTATATATTTGTTAACAAACCGTATAATTTATCTGCTGTTATGAAATGCAGTTATCTCCCAAGATTTGTTTTTGATGCAAAATGTAGCTGCGTTTGTGTACAAACTATCAATTAATCAATACATTTCCATTCGTTGTGAATAATATCATATTTTATCCATAATGACGACCATCAGTTATTTTTAACAAAATAAAATGACATTTATTAATTATTATTAGCGCCATATTGCCATTATCGTGCGTCCAGTTAAACTTTGGCTTGGATGAATCGGTAATAATTATAAGACACAAAAAATATCCGTGCAAAAACGAACAAATAACGATGTATTATCTGAAAAATTGCTTTAAAAATTCGATAATTTATGACATTTTTATTAGATATCTTGATTTTAAGTCTTAATTTCCACGGTTTATTAAACAAAGGCCATCTGTCAGATGTAGCTTTCGCTGAAACAGCCGAAAAAAATGTTGAACGCACACTACTCTTTGACGTCACGCGAGAAGAGTGAGAAATGCGTATAAGCCGACGCTTGGGCCGACCGTGCTTCTCTATCGCTTATACTGCGGAACGTTACACTTTTTCGTGTGTGCAGCTGGTGTTTCATCAATTTATAAGACGTTATCACGTCAAAATATCATTTACACTTTCTTTGTAATGCATATTAGATTGTGAAGTTAACAAACACATTTAAGATTTTTTTTTCCTTGCCGTGTTCACACTTGTGGGCCACTAAGAATATGATAACTTATCGATAAGCAGCTGAGCTAAACATATGAAAGATAATCCGAACAAACAAAAGAACGAATTTCTTAGAATCTTCGGTACGCATGACGCCGACAACAAAGCAACAAAATAACAAACAAGTACTGTTTATTGCTTAATGATGACGCATTGTTGTCGTTATTTAGAGTGTATCACTGTATGAGCAACAAGGTAAACCAACTAGAGTTAAGTAATTTCGACGTTTTAAGGAGTTTGTCGTTATATCGAGTGACTTTAAAAGAAGTTTATAATGTTCTGTGATCTCTAAATGCATTAATCATCATTTGTTTCAGCTATTTAAACAAAATTGCACGCAGCGCAGTGGCAAGTGTCGTTGGCTTTTGTAACAATATTTAAACAAATATTGCACTCTGAAAACAATGGAACGACAGAATCTCAAACGAATAAAAGAAAAACATCTGTACATTTTATACCAACTTCGTTTGTTTCGCGCAGTTGTACAATCGGATCTCGAAAAGTCGGAAATCGACTGAAACAAAAATTGCAGTTACAAAGATTTCTAGCTCGATTTCTATAGATACGACTCTGAATGTGGATTATAAAATTTCTAAAACACGTCATAAAAGGGTCCGATTACGCCTATTTTAAAAACACTTTGAGGTTAATAGAAAGTAAGGTTAAGTGCGGAGAAACTATGTGAATCTATAACTGAACTATTAATAACTCCGTGGGCTTTGAATTACCGGAACTTTTTAAAGTGAAACTTTTATTCTATCGCCCCGAATTTTTCTGGCCGTCTGTTGCATGTCGCATTACAGGCGGCCGCGGAGTAGGGGTAAAGTGAAAGGCGTTCGAAGTAGGCGCTCGGTAGAGCAGCCAAGGCCAATATGGCGGCGCCCATGGTTAGCATCAGCTGACCGTGTAGTATGTATGACACATAGTCAGTCTGTCATACGGGCAAGTGCTGTACAGTGTTTACATGTTTTTATTCGTGTATTCATGTGAATATTGTTGTTTATAATTAATCGTGATGGATAAGTGTCTACAATCCAACGCCTACAATCCAATAAAAGTTTCACTTGCGTCGTGGTTTCTTAAAACCACACAACTGTTTTTTTTTTCAAATATTCAAGTTATGACATTTTTTTCAAAGATATTTGACGAGAAACAAGAAATCCTCGATCAATGAAGATTTTCGGCTGATAGAAGTACGAGTTACAGAGGCGCGAGTGTATTTGCACGAGGAGTGTATATTACAACTTCGTTGAGTGACCAAGTGAGTAAAAGAACATCGAGTCTTCCATTTACTCACGACCACCTGCTACCATTTCACCACTGTGCATAATTCAGGGCTGGGTTCTTTTATGTTTATGACGTTTTTCATTCCCGAAAGTGAATATATAGAGAGATGCTTTCTACATCAGTTGATTGATCCACAAGTCTCCCTAATACAGACATACTCTGAGGCGCACTTTGCAAAGTGACTTTCGATTTTGTTTTTAAAGCCGACACGTGAAAATACAGGGTGGCCGGTAATTGCTTGCATTCCTCTCGAGAGAAGAAATTATGACTAATTTGAAATGATTTAACCTCTATCACTTGGGGATCGGAAATTTTGTTTGTTCACCTATCCATTTATCCAGAAATGGGTCTCATTGCTGAAGATGATTTTTCGATGAACGTTGCCCGAACAGAACACCCATTTTAATAAAAAAAAAGGTTTGCACTCCGGGAGTGCCGGGAGAAGTGAAAACTTGAATATTAACGTCTGACGAATTTTCGATCAAAATGGTTTGTGTCATAGATTGCATTTTTATGTAGGTACGATATTTCAACGCTAGATGTCTAACGTTGTATAAATTAGAGAGTTTTCTCGCTCATACCCAGTTCTTACTTTACCTGACGCCTGACGCGAGTTTAACATTTTTTACCCATTACAAAAAAAAGTGTACAACGCCGCTAAAGAAGTTTTCACTTCAAAAATTATTATTTGCATGTGTTGTTGATCGCTATATCCGTCCATGGTGATTTGGCAAAACAGACTGAATAAATGACAGCCAATTTGACAGATGTAGCTTCAACAAGATGGCCGCTATCAACTGTCAAAGTTCGGAAGTCTCTATTGGCAGAATAGACTCTATTTGTTGAGTTTGTTGGCATTGTCCTGACAAATGAAACTGTAATATTCCTCAGCCCTCTTCGATTAGAATCCTGCGTAGAATATATTGTAGCAGGAACATGTGGCTGGTTAAACTACCAACTGTTGGAAAAATGTGGCTAAAATGTGACAAAAATAATGTCGCAGTG
Source organism: Xanthostigma xanthostigma (assembly GCA_963575645.1). Lineage (NCBI taxonomy): Eukaryota > Metazoa > Arthropoda > Insecta > Raphidioptera > Raphidiidae > Xanthostigma > Xanthostigma xanthostigma. The sequence goes on from OY754472.1 coordinate 697,489, forward strand.
GTATATTTTACATGCTATAACACTTTAATCAAATGTGATTTTCTTGCGCGCAATATTTTTATTTATCTCTGAATGTTTCATTTTATTTTCCTATTTTATTTTATTAAAATTTTTCGCGACATTTGCATTACACGAGTATTTTCTTACATTAAAAAAATATGATATTTTTGTCATTTTTGTTGGAAGCGTCTGTAAGTTATGTTTATTTAAAAAAAAAGACACATCTCGTTTTAATATAAAAAATAATCTTTTCCCGGCGGCTTCGTTTATGTTACGATAAAATTGATATAATATGAAAAATGGCGGAGTCGACATTACATTTGGTAAAAATGTTGAGTGAAGACCGAATCCCGAAAGATAAAGTTTTTCATATTTTATCTGCGTAATAATTAATGATTTTGTAATGTACCAACCTAACAAAGCCACATTATTACAAAACTGATGGATTATGATAATATTTTGTGTTGTTTACGTGTCGGCCTGAATATTCTCAAGACGTTCACTTTCATTCGTCTGTTTGTTCTTGCATTGCAGCGTTTTAATATGCTAGAGCCGCGACGACTGGGTAATTCCCCATACAGCGAAGCAGTTGCTTTGAGACGAAAGGTACTATCGCTGCTAAAACGCAATCACGCAGGTGCTCTCTACTATATCGAAGAATCTCGTTAGAGATTCTTTTCTGTGCTAAATGCCGACGAATCTCTAACAGATTATTATACATTGATTTTGCCTGTCTTTAGTTATACATCAAAACGGCACACACACAGAACAGTAATAGGTATAGAAGGCGCATATCTCTTTCTATAGTGTCAATCGCCTTTTGACGTCTTTTGACATAGCTGATGGTCCATGCGGCAGTCTGCATTTACCAGCTAAAAAGTTAAGAGCTCCGAATATTTAACAAATAAACTAAAAATTCTTTTGAAAAATGGTTAGATGTAAGTACCCGTTATAAATTGTAAGAGTGATAGTACAGCAGTTTCTAATAAAAAAAAACAACATAAATTTCTTTAGGTTACTAAGAACTATTATTTTAATAAAGGTATGTTAAATGTCATTCTTTAGTGGTAGCATGACAGTTTTGATGGCAGTAGACAGAGCCGTACTGGGCTCATATTCGAGTATTGTGTTTGCTTTTATTAATATAAATATTAAGTAATATAAATTTAATTATTACTAACATATTAATACCAAATATTATATTAATTTCATTATCACAATTAAGTATTAGTAAAAAATTTATATATACTGTTTGTTTTTTAATTAGATAGCTTAAAAACTTCAACCAAAACGCTAAAATAATGTTCTCTGGCAAATAATATGAATCATTTAAAATGTCTGACAACTCGAATATGTTCGACATATTTATTTTTTATTTAGAAACGCATCGAAACTAGAATAAAAAATCCTGAATACGTCTCTGATATATCACGTGGTGCTATGTTACTGCCTGCACCCCGCTTCTTGTGACAGAAGATCTGCCTATAAACTATCATTATGCTCTTTCTATACATTTTATTGTTCTGTGTGCACACATGAATTTTAAACTATAATCTGTGATCAGAATTTAAGGAGTGACTCATCATTATATTAACGGAACGGCAAAGCAATGAAACAATGTATCGCATACCCATCCCGTGTATAAAGTCTATGCCGCTTATATTGTTAAGTATAAAGGCCGCTGCACACGGGGCTGGATTTGCCACTAGATTCCTTGCTAGTTTTCTTGATTGCTGTATGTGCTCGCTCCACACGAGACGTCGTTTCAAGCGTGCTTTGTGAATAGATCCGGTGCGTGCGCAGTGACTGTTCAAATATTAACACAGAGCAAAACGTGTGTCTGTTGTCTGACTCTGAGCAGAATGACGCCATGTCGGTTTGTGGGCGTTTTGTTCAAGCAGCCCGCGTGACAAGATACTGTTTCCTGATTGATTCTTGCTCAGAGCAAGCACAAGAAAAACAGTCCCTGTTCTAATTTTAAAACCTATCTTATGAACTAGCAGGCGAGTCCGCAGTGACGTCATTTCCAGCCTCGTATCCAGCCTGCCGGCTAGCAGGAGTTCAAGCTGTGTTTCCAACCTTGTGTATAACTCACATCTAAAATTTTTCCATTTTCCCAACATATTCTAAACATGTGTAGAAATCAATTTATGCAAAAAAAAAAAATCGATTTATTCAACCTATCATATGGGGTGACCCCCTAAACGTGAAATTATATTTTCGTTTAGACGCTGATGATCTCATATGTTGAGCGTCTATAATCTTCTCTCTCTCTCTCGCTTACTCTATCTTTGTTATGGAATTGTTTTCCTCAAGACTATACTTTATATCCTCAAACCACAAAAGCTTAGCTCAACTAAACCAGAACTACACGCATAAACTGGATCGACTACTTGCTATAGTACTGTTATTTAACGTACTAACTTTCAACCACCCATTTCAGTCCTTCAACCGATTTATAATATACTGGGTGGCAGTTAAAAGCTGGACAGTAGGTGGCGCTTTATCGCGAATCTGGAATTTTCCAATTGCGAGGCATAGCATGCGAAAATAAATTTAAAAAAAGGCGGCCGAATGTCAACTCGGTTTTTACACAGAGGGTACCTTTACTAAAAAATTGTAGATCTAAAGTTATCAGCGTCTACACAGGGTGACCGGTAATTGCTCGTATTCCTCTCGGCAGAAGAAACTACGACTAATTTGGAATGATTTATCCTCTATCACTTGGGGTTCGGAAACGCGTTATTTTCGAGAAAATATACTTCGGTTTTTTTTTGACAAAAGTACAAATTTTTGGAGTTAAAAATAAAAACAAAAAAATTTTTGGCCCATAGCTTACTAATTGGCCAACCTTCCTAAAGCTAAAAACCACGAACTTTTACTGTTATATTTTATGTTTTGAGTTAAAACTTAATAAAAAGACGCATTTCCGACCCCCAAGCAATGAGGATAAATCATTCCAAATAAGTCATAGTTTCTTCTCCCGAGATGAATACGAGCAATTACCGGTCATTCTATATAGTACAGTAATATATATTTTTTATAAATTGCACATACCGCTAAACTACCGGTATGTGCTTTATTGTCGCTTTGTGCGTCAGAGCTGACTTTCGTTCATATAAGAAGTTAGATCTAAGTTAATTTCACACGAAATCCATTCAAATTGAAGCTTTTTGAAAAGAGGAGATTCTGATCTATAAAACAGAACCATTTTTAAATCAATTCGAGTTCATAAATACTATTAAAATTGTAATTGAAAATTACAAACAGCAGTTGTCGGTTGGTCTGTACGTATGTACGTATGAACGTATGTACGTCACGACTCTACAGATCGCAATTTTGGTCGGATTGCCTTGGGTTATATTTTATTCACTTTGTTTAGTATCAGACCAGAACCCTATTTAAATTCACATAAATGTGTAATAAATAAATTTTTATAAACAGTTCTATTTTATTATTTTTGACAGCTAATAGTTAAAATAAAAAACCTTAAAAAAACAAAAAAATACCTATTACTGTTATTGTAAAATATGTAGTGTATTACGTAGAATACCTGCTACACTGCTATACCACAATAACAACGCAAGCTACGATATCGGAATGGCCAAGCGGTTAAAAGCGTTAGTCCATAGCAAGGTGCCGGATTCGATTCCCGCTGACACAAGTAAAATTTTTTTTTCTATTCCATTTTATTTTTAATTTTTTTTCTATTTTTTTAATTGGTTTTTTTAAATTTTTTTTCTCAATTTTTTTTTTCATTACCTATAATATGTACAGTGGAAAACTTGCGGGATGTGCACTTTTGGTTTTGCCAACTATTTTTGTCTTGTAAAATATTGAATGCATTTTTCGTAAATTTCAATTTGTAATATTTACGGGATTTTTGGTCGTCATTCAGTATTATAGGCCTTTGTATGTATCCCTGAAGGGATCAGCCAGTACTGTTCAGTCATTGTGTTTAGTATTCAACATATTATTATTCATGACACTATATGCTAACCTGTTTTTGTAAACACTACCAAGTCAAATCTATGCTTAATTCATATTATAATATGTCTATCTCTATATGGATATAAGTAGAGCTGTAAAAGTCACGAGAAATTGTGTACTCGTATGTATTCGTTACTTAAAGAACCAGTACCCGTTACTTTCGTATCGTTACGTTACTCGTTACTTTTCATATACGACCTACAATCGTGTACTAACTACATCAAGCATGTACCATCGCATCGAGGCGCGTCGCATACGTGATACGATATGACTTCGTTCGTATAACGTATAACCGCATCAAACGAGTCGAACTGACTCCATGTCAGTTCGACTCGTTTGATGCGGTTATGGATACGACAGATGCTAGTAACGAAATGAATTTGTAAGTAACGATTCGTTACTTCGAGTCAGACGATGTACCCGTTACTCAGTAACGAATACATACGGTTTGTTACAGCTCTTTTTTTTTCAACATTTTTTTTCTTTTGAGAAAAATTAAAATAAAACATTAATATTACTTCCAGGTAATTAAAAATGCTTATCGCTTTGATGTGAATATTAAAAATTTAAAGAAAAATAAACAGTAAAAAAAAGAAACTGCAGCGCCCCGAATACACAGTAAAAAATAAGTTAATTAACTTTGAACTACAATCGAAGCAAAATAGACAAGACGTTTGCGTTTCGTTTTTTTAATAAACATTAAACATTTTAAAGTCCGTGCACACTTGTTAAGCATGGCCCTGCACGACCAGCACAGCCTTTTTTTGACAACTTCATGATATTTATAGTAGGGGAGCTTTACTTATAGTATTTCCTCAAACCTGAGTTTTTGTACATTCATTAAGGACACTACCCCGAACGTAAAAACCGCAGTCTGGCAGCTGAGACGGGGAACAACTTAATACATATTTAACCATGTTTGAAATTTCCTGAGCGATAAATTCAGGTGCCCTAGAGCACAAAAACTCAAGTCTGGCATTTCGTACCCGGGACAACCCCCGTCTGGCAAAGGGTTGAACATGTCAAAATTCGTAGCTCCCTCGAAATATTTCATCATTACCAAAATTGAAACATGCTATCTTTAAAACGATAATCGAACAATTGAGTAAAAACTGAAAGAAACGCCAGATACAAGTACATAAATTTTTGCAACAAAACATTTTTGTCACTGGGAGGCTAATAAAAGAATTTATGCGAAAAAAAATCTAAAACAAAGTTCGTTGTTTTCATGAAATTCATTGACATATTTATGAACTTAACTTTTGGATGTTGGAAAAAGAAATTTTGTGAAAGCTTTTGTTTTTCACAGTTACACCATTTTTAAAGTTTTTTTTTTTATAATAAAACTTCGAACACATCAAAGTTTTCGAATTTTTGTATAGTTTGAGTTTCTTAACAGAAACAAGTAAAATATGTTATATCTATATTGAACAGTTACAAAAGTTTCTTTTTTTTCTATTTTGTGTAAAAAACAAAGGAAATGCATAAGTATTGTCTGTTATGTAGATTGTAGGTTTACTCCATAAATTATACAGTATGTAAACACGTAAGGTGCACATAGGGAAATTAAAATTGGGATCAAAGTGTGCCTTGAAATCTTGTTTTTCAATTTGACAGATAATATTCTTTTGCAAAATGAATGTGTATACTACCGAAGAAAATATTCAAATGATTACAACATAATCGGACTTTTTTTATTAATGGGACATTTAATTCCCAAAAATACTTAAATATGGTGCGAGATCAAATATCTCCGCCTATTCGAGTTGAACCTCAAGACATTGGGTCACTGATTTATCAACATACGTCATACCAGTCAGACAATTTTTGAATGAATTGATGTTTCCAAACAGATGGAGTTGTTTTTATGTTTTAGTTTTGTACAAAAAAAAATAAAATAATGATTTATAAGAGCTTTTCATTATTAAAAAAGCCAAGTAAAATAAAAATAAATCAAAATAAAATAGAAATCCTCAAGATTACCACGATAATTCAATAGAAATAACAATTAATGCAGTCATGGCTAACTCTGATCCAAGTATTTTTTTCCCAATGCTAATTTCCCTTATGTGCACCTTACGTGTTTACATACTGTATAGTTTTATAGATAGTTCAGTTGACGTTCAAGGTCAAATTTAGTTTTTAGTTCTTCCTCAGGTCACTGATACTAATGGCGTTACTGATGCTGTTAGCAGTGCCTGGCGTTTCCATGGCTCCTCTATTAGACTATTACATTACTAATTACTAATCGCCGAAATTACTCAACCGATTCCAATTTTTTTTTTCTTATTTAGAACGGACATAGGTTATAAGTTATCGCGTTAAGATAAAAGCGCTTTTCGTGCGGACACCGATTTTGCATCGTAACCCGACGAAAAAAAACGGCAGCAGTCTACAAATTCGGGCGAAGCCGGACCGTTAACAAATCGGATAACAGAATTGTTACCGTTTAAAAGTGACTTCACCGTTCTGTAACTTGAACGCTGGGTTTCAAATTCGTCTTAACACATGCAGTTTGAAGACTGAATTCATTAAGGTGAATTTAATTAATGACTTGTATTATTAGACACGGGCTTTTAACCGTAGGCATGAATCTTATTACATAATGCTCTGCGTTATTCTTATTCTTGGCCGATCCCTCCTTACTTGCGTACATCTCATTACCATAAATTTTCACACCTTCCACCATTACCTGCCGCCTGACGTTATTACGATTATCTACCTATTTTGCTTCGATTAATTACTTAAAAAAAAATTGGTTGTCTGTAAAGTCGGTTTACGGACGATAGTTTTACGTGATAACGTATTCCGTAATACATAACCTAAATTCTACATATGATAATTATAATAATTCGAATCTATGATATTGCATCTTTCGCTTCAAATTTAGGTTAATTTTATGTATTAAAATACTCACCACCTATAATAATAATTGTTTTTTTTTAACTTTCTTTCTTTCGTATTTATTTTAAGTCTCAAAGATTAATTGTCATAATATTTTGAAAACAATTGTTTCACTGTTTATATAAAATTCCAAAACCTACTTACAATATTTAAGTATTTTCATACGTCAAAAAATTGATTTTTATAATGATAAAATTTCTATGAAAACGATTTTTTCGAGAGATGAGACCTAGCTTAAACGATTTTTTGCCCCCCAAAATCCCTTTTCAGTAAATTTCATCCAAATCGTTAGGGCCGTTTTCGAGAAAAGCACGCACAGGGTCAGGCGGAACGTTAGGAACGTTACACTTTTCGTGCATGCAGCCGGTGTTTCATCAATTTTTAAGATTGGTGATTCATCAATTTATAAGACGTTATCACGTCAATAACGCAAACCATACATTTGTTTTATCTCTATATTATATAAAAGGAAACAGTGACTGACTGCTTGACTGACTGACTGACTGATCCATCAACGCACAGCTCAAACCACTGGACGAATTGGGCTGAAATTTGGCACACAGTTATTATGACGTAGGCATCAGCTAAAAACAGACTTTCGAAAATTCAACCCTTAAAAGGGTGTAACGGGGATTCAAATTGTCTAGTTTCGGAGATAATCGCGGTTTGAAATGTTCTAACTTTCAAATGCTCATAACTTCGAAACCAGAATAGATACAGTTCTGCGCTTGTGCTCATTTGATTCAGCGCACTTTTTTCTATAAGGTCAAGTAAATTCAGGCATATCCGTGACACTTTTATATTTTCCAAAAAATTGAAAAAATTGAAGTTTTTTCGATGTTTTCGCAAATCGGCGGCTTTTTGAGGCACTAAGAGCCTTCCGATGCGGTTAAATATTTTGTGTACTTATGGAAAAAATCACGCTGAATCCAATCCTAATAACTGGGCGTTTTACGGTTACATTCGATTCTTAGACTATGGGTAGGTAAATAAAATCACCAGATTAAGTATCCGTTAGAGGTAAGATGCAATTCAGCAACTCAACAAATTAAAGTTATTACGTATTCCGTTACCTTAATTTATTCTAATGCAAAATTATAACGATTTCAAACCATTGAAGCAGCACTCGAAGATTTTGCCAACTAGCATTTGTTCACGACGTCATCAAACTTGCCACGTTTATAAATGGCGGCACTAACAAAGTAAATAAGACTACAGGAAGCTGTAAAGAACAGATAAAAATACACGATTCTTTATTTGGTCCGCAGGGTATTTTTGTACAAATTGTACAACGCGTTTATCTCGCTCCTTTCTGCTTAATAAGAAAAGGGTATTGCGTGTTTATTGAAGAAGAAAAGCCAATAAATAAATAATGCGGTCATTTTGGAGACTTCACAGCCTCCTTATTATCTTTTTATTCAGTTGGATAGTAGGGAGGGGAGTTATTCTTTAAAGTTTGGCACATCTCGTATGCAATGCTCCATGCAAAAAAGCTCGATTTTCCATGCGAAATCTAGTGTCATAGAATTAATTATTTCGTATCCGCAAAATAGTGTTTTCTTAAAAATTTGTAAGTCCGGTCCTGTCAAGCCGATTTTGTTTAAATTATAGATGCGCAGTTTAATATCTATACTAAAGGATTACATTTGAAATTTGAAACGATTTCGAGAATTTTTACGGTGTTCTTGGCCACAAAACGGTGATGGATTGTGACATGTTGACCAGATTTCGTTTAAATCGATTCAGTCTGCTGAGAGTTATAGTGCCCACACATATACCGGGTGTTTTTTTAAACTTTTGACGTTTTTCTTTAAAAAATTACAGGTTCAGTAAAAAAAAGTTTGAACGAAAGTTGTTGGGTTTCGAGGGGGGAATCGTTTGGACACAGTTCCCACCTTAGAAGGGAGTAGAGTGACTTGCTTTTTAAATGGGAACACCCATTTTTTATTATCAAATTTTTATTTGTCTGAACTTTTCTTCACATTAAAAAATTCGATGACAAAAAACAAAAGTCACCTTCTCCCCCCCTGGGTGGGTATTGTGTCCTAATGATTTCCCTCTTGGAAACACAACAACTTTCGTTCGAAGTTTTTTTTTTATTCAACCCGTTAAATTTTAAAGAGACACGTCCAAAGTTTTTAAAAATGGTGCCAAAATGTTAAAGAAACATCAACAAATTTTTGTCCGATTCCTAGGAACCGCCATCCGACCGACGCCTTAAATAGCAAATACACTAAAAACATATTTTGAAAATTCCAAATTACAAGAGGTTTTATAACCTAAAACTCATAGCATTTGCGAGTGTCTATATACTAAATTCAGATAAACGGTACGGTTTTAGATACTTACAGTAAGTACATCACCATCAATTATTATAATCTGTTCAATTAGTTAGGATTATTCATACGAATTTTCTACTGTTCTTTTTATGGAACACGTTTTTAAGTACACATCACAACACAATTATTTAAAGAACATTTAAGAATAATTTACATCGATTTAGAGGTAGACACTGAATTAACAAAATAAAACAAAACTATACATAACCATACATTTTTTGTATATTTGTCATGATTTTTATTTTCTAATGCTGGCTGGCAGAAAGCGTTTAAAGAAAATCAGATTTGACAATGACTTTGTATCCGGACTTGTAATAATAAATAATAATAAATTTTATTAATCCAATAGTACATACTAGATGTAGACAGGTCATACATAAAAACACAATTTATTAATGCAGTAAGGACATTCTTCCAGAAGATAATTTTTAAAAATGTTATTGAAGTTTTCATTGGCTTTGATGTGATCAGGCAACCCATTATAGATGTTTACAGCAGCATAACGCAAATTTTGCTTATATTTTGAGAGGCGATGAACCGGGACCTCAAGATCTTTTCGTCTAGTATGCCGTGGTCCATTGGTATTTCTACCTGGCGTTTCGTCTACAACTGCGGTAGACATTATCAAAGGCGATGTGATAGCGGGCGAAGTGTCCTTCTAAGCTGCTCACAGGTACACTTACCTGTGAGCAACCTAGAAGATATTCCATTAATAATTATGTATTGCCTTTAAAGCCAGAAAAATAAGTTAATATTATTATTGAAAATGTTAATCTCTCTCACAAAAAAAAAAAAATAGAAACTGAATTTACTCGACAAATTTCAATTTTTGATCAATTTTTACTCTTCAATAAATAAAATTATCGACCAGTTTTTCAGATAATATTGTCTGAAAAATTGGTCGATAATTTTATTTATTGAAGAGTTCTTATCAGACGTTAATCAAAGATTTGAATTTTTACTCTTACTCTAGAATAATGTTCTTTTTATTTTAATTTAGAAATTCTTATAGAAAAACTATTCCAAATTATTTAGTAATTATTTATATATTATATATTATAATAATATTAATATTTATTAATATAATTCAATGAAAATATTAAAACTAAACAACACATTTTTGATTTACACAGATCATAAAAACTTAATGATTTGAGTATACAAACAATTTTTATCTGTGGAACCAAATATTAAGACAATTATTTATACCAATTTTTCAAATTCATTAAGTAAAGGTCTCTTTTGGCTCTTATGTAAAATTAAAAAAAAATTACTATCATAACTATGTCAAATTATATGCGAAACTTGATTTTTGATTAAATAAATTCTTAATGTCTTTAATATGTTCTGAAATTCTGATTTTAAATTTTCTCCCTGTTTGACCTATATATTTAGCTCCACATTCACAATTCAATCAACTCCACTACATTGCAAATTATTAATTAATTCTTTATTATTCACTAAAAAATAATTTGGAATACAAGAATTTCTAATTTAAAATAAATATGGTTCCAAATTTCTTTAATACCTATATAATTCTTCTTTAATAATGTTCTTTAACAAAAAAAAAAATTTTTTTTTTCACTTTGATTTTAAAATTATAGTTCAATACTATTTATACGGCGCAGCAATTATATTAGAGAGAATTTTTTTCTTAGAATCAGTGCATCCACAACACAACGATCTACGAATCACATATTATCTCAGTTTAATTATCAAATTATACCGACCGATAATATATCAAAGTGTCAGTTGAGATTTTATCATATAGAATCAAGCCCAAACATACAAGTCTACACACACATACGAATATAAACAGTTATATATGTCCGAATAGATAAAACGCACATCGACACAGCGCTTGGGAGAGCTGGGAGAAAACGCCGCCACTCTAAAGAGATACACCGTCGTCGATATATATTGAGGTTATGTCGCGACACGTCGCGGTGGACGACTGATGGACCACGCCGCCATGCTAACACTCGACGCCGACGGAGCTGGAAAGAGAGCACAGCGCCTGGAACACAATATCCCCGCGTTTGCTCTCCTGTACAGGGCTGTGTAATATGCCGCAGCCTCACAACCGCTTATACGCAATTTCGCGCCTAAAAATTACTGTCTCGCACGTTTTGATATGCGTTATCATCAAACTTTTGCAGTGTCTTACGAGATTTTTTAAGTATCCTGTGATATCTAAAAGATGTATTTTACTCGGTAATCTGTAGGTTGAACAAAAAAAATTTGGGACAATAGATGTCTTTTTTTGCCTGAAGAACTCGATCCATTAAAAAAATGCGTTTGTCATTTAAAATTTCAGAGTTATCTCCTGTCCCCCCACGAGGGCAATCCCTTGGGAGGAATTTTTGGGACCGAAAAATACATTACAACAACGAGTTGAGCAACTTTCATTCGTAACATTTAAAAAAAAAATTAATTTCTGAGATTCGGAACTTTTTGAACACACTGTATATACAGAGATAAGGGACTCTTTTTTTTTTTGGCAAAGCCGGAAAACTCACTTGTACTTTGTATCGAACTACGCTCTTTTATCACGTTTATGTTTTTGGTGGGATTCAATTTTCACGGAATTCTTCAAAATTGCAAAAGCATTTTTTTTTTTCTTTTGCAGTTGTTTTGGATTTTTAAAATGCTAATAAGAAAATTAATTATTTAAAAAAATAAAAATCCCGAATGTACAAAAATGAGGCCTAAATCAGTATCATTCCGCACTCGTGGCTTCGCCGTAGTCGGGTAAAAAATGAGCTTATTAATAACCCAATTTTTTCAAGTCAGTTTAAGGAAGTACCCTCGATAAATGAATTAACAAACAGAAAATTACGAAAATTTGCAAATATGTCAAAACCTTTTCAGAAATGACTCAGTTAAATTTTTGTGATTTTTGGTTGACTTTGAAAAAACATATTGATAATTTTATTTCGCTGCACTGAACATGGAGTCTTATGGAATTTGGAAATCTGTGATTTTGACGCACTTATTACGTTGGAATTGACAAACAGATTTTGATAAAATTTTCAGGAAATATAAACGAATATTCTATGAACATTTTTCTTTTTCCAAAACGTATAAAGCTTGCTTATGTTAATAGAAATAACTAAAACAAAGCCGAGCTTTTTAGCAATTCATAAACATGGCAACACCGCAATATTATAGTTTGTGGCGCGTCATTCAAAGGTAAGTTACGAAACTGCAGCAGTTTTGATATCGTAAAAACATACGTAAATTGAGTAAATGCTAAAAGCATAGTATTCCAAAAAAATGATAGTATATTATTATTTCCGAAGTGACAGGAATAAAGAAAAGCATTTTCATAAATTAATGCGAATTTGACACCGCGTGCTGACTTATGCTGCGTACATAAGCACTTGTAACTATGGCAAGGCATGCGGTGTTGCCAAATTATATACTACGCTACTCAAGTAGAAGACTGAAATTCTTTGACTTACTGCGTACCGAGGGTACTTCCTTAAAAATAGATTTGGAAGTTGGTCAGCCCTGGCGTTGGTAAAATGGTATGAGTGCGCGCGCTCCAGCGCACTGTTCGAGATGCAAACAACCAGGTTCACAGGGACAGATATAATATACAAAGCGTCACGCGTCTTCTGAAGGGTTACACTTTTAATTAGATTATAATTAAATTACGTCATCAACTTAGTGAAACATAGTATTTCTATCGAAATCTTGATCTCAAATTACTACACTCGTAACAAAGTTGCAAAGTTACCTGTACGCGAAAATCGCATACTTGATTAAAGGGGACGCATTGTTCGGTTAATGGGGTAGAGTTTAGACGCAAACAAAGTGCGCTATCGAAATGTTACTTTAGTTTTATAGACATGACATTTGATAGTTTTGATGCAATAAAAAAAGCATAGAGTTCTTGTCTGTCTGTCTATAATATTGTTGTTGGCAGTTCTACCAAGGTGCAATAATAGCTGTTATAATAAATAAAATTATCGACCAATTTTTCAGACAATATATTAACAAAAAATATAATTAATACATTAACGTTTAGATCCGGATTTGGATCTTCTTCAGAACGGATCGAAACGTTAATGTATTAATTATATTTTTTGTTAATATATTGTCTGAAAAATTGGTCGATAATTTTATTTATTGAAGAGTTCTAATCAGACGTTAATCAAAAATCTGAATAGCTGTTATAGTATAATAGTATTAAAGCCGCTGCACACGAGGCTAGAAACATAGCACTTCTGCTGGCCAGTAGGCTGGGTACGAAGCTGGAAATGACAGGCTCGCTTGCTTGCTCACAAGATAGATTTTAAAATGAGAACACGAGCTATTTTTCTTGCCAGGTCTGCTGCTTGCTCGGAGCAGGAACCAATCAGGAAACGGTATCTTGTTGTCACGTGGGCGACACGAACAAACGCCCACAAACCAACATGGCGTCATTCTGCTCAGAGCTGTGTTTATATTTGAACTGTCACTGCGCGCGCACCGGATCCATCAACAAAGCAAGCTTGAAAAGACGTCTCGTGTGAAGCGAACACATAAAAGCAATGAAGAAAACCTGCAGCGCTAGAAAACTAGTAGTCAAATCTAGCGGCAAATCCAGCCTTCGTGTGCAGCGAAAAGAACCAAATTTAAAAATCTCCGATGCAGGTATAAATTGTTGAATTTTATTTTTTACTGGATTTAAGTCACAATTGAACTCCCTTTCGTTTGCTATTAACGGCTAAACAAATAACAGTAACGAAAATAATGTTGTTATCGGTTATTTGTTTACGTTAACGATGCTGTTATACTGTGATCAATGAAACGAGTTCAAACCACGCCCACATCAGCTCACGGGAGAAGTGAAACTTCCCTAGAGCTATATGAACTCGTTTCATCGAAACGTTATTCATTTTGCGTTACCGAGATTTTCTCTTATATTTTTCCCACCGTTGAATCAGTTTTCAAATTCTACCGTATATAATACGCGTCACGAATCTAAAAGGCTCGGAAGTTAGATGCGAAGCGGGCTTGCGCTTGTACAGTCTGTTGAAAAACTACAAACTCGCAACTCAACAAAACTAAAATAACAATTTGACAATAGCGTACTCGACTGTACTTTAAAGCAGGAAAGCGACAACTGACAAAGGCAACGAACGATCACGGCCAATCACCGACGAGCGCACGTTCCGTGCAGGTAGCTGGGAGGTGGCGGGCGTCTCAACGGCACTAAAATGTGACTTTGCGACGCTGTTTGTGACTAGCTTCCGACCATTTTAGATCCGTGGCGCGTATTATATCCCTGTTCAAATTGAGAGTAATTTTTTGACGTGATAACGTCTTATAAATTGATGAATCACCAATCTTATAAATTGATGAAACACCGGCTGCATGCACGAAAAAGTGTAACGTTCCTAACGTTCCGCCTGACCTTGGCGTGCTTTTCTCGAAAACGGCCCTAACGATTTGGATGAAATTTACTGAAAAGGGATTTTGGGCGGCAAAAAATCGTTTTAGCTAGGTCTCATCTCTCGAAAAAATCGTTTTCATACAAATTTTATCATTATAAAAATCAATTTTTTGACGTAGGTATGAAAATACTTAAATATTGTAAGTAGGTTTTGGAATTTTATATAAACAATGAAACAATTGTTTTCAAAATATTATAACAGTTAATCTTTGAGACTTAAAATAAATACGAAAGAAAGAAAGTTAAAAAAACAATTATTATTACAGGTGGTGAGTAATTTTAATAAATAAAATTAACCTAAATTTGAAGCGAAAGATGCAATATCATAGATTCGAATTATTATAATTATTATATGTAGAAGTCGGAGAAATAGAATATAAATTATGTATTACGGAATACGTTATCACGTAAAACTATCGTCCGTAAACCGACTTTACAGACAACCAATTTTTTAAATTAAAAAATCACTGTTTGTAAAAGTAAAAACTGCGTGTCTATACTTTGTTTTCTTCTGCATGCAAGTAGTCGCTGTTTGGTCGTCTATTTTGAAACCCCTCCGCACTTTCTACACAATACAGTGTACCCGCCACGCACAAGCTCTTCCCGTTGGGTTCTCTTCCAGAGATATGATCATCAATCATGTTTCTCTCTTTCATCAGCCTGATAGCGTATCCGTGTTTTAATTTAGTCTATACCATCATCTTTCTGACCTTAACTTCCTACAGTAACATGTGTTCTACAAGCTGATATCGACTTCCAATCATTTCAGAACTTTGCGGTATACGCAGCTTTTGTTGTTTCAATCTTTCACTGAGCAACCGAACCAGGTTAGGCACAGTTGTCACTTGAAAATTTTGATAATAATTTAAAAACTTGGAGCGAATTTTTTCAAATACGAATTAGAAATTAATTATATATATATTTTTTAGATCAGTTCTGAAGAAGCTCTAAATCCGGATCGAAACGTCAATGTATTAATTATTATTTTTGACGTGATAACGTCTTATAAATTGATGAATCACCAATCTTATAAATTGATAAAACACCGGCTGCATGCACGAAAAAGTATAACGTTCCTAAATCCTAACGTTCGTAACGCGTAACGCGTAACGTTCCGCCTGACCCTGTGCGTGCTTTTTGCTAATTTCTCGCTCAATTTAAAGAACATTTTACATAGATTTCGTATAACAGAATTTGCCTAAACAGTTTTTTTATACAAATTTATATAGAAAAATAGCTGTATAAATGCAATGTTGTCTAATGCATGGCGCGACGCGGTCGGTCGTTTTTGTTTGCCGTACATGGAAATTAGAAGCAAACGTATGTCTTGTCTTAACATGAAAACGGCTGCATTTCTAATGTTTAATTCAATTTTTTGACATTAGTATTTTGTGAAATGCAACGCCTTCTAAGTTAACTATTGGAATAACTAATTATTATTAGAACAATATACTTTGACAGTTGCAAACGTCACTTTTGACATTTCTTATCATTCCGACACCAAGGATAAGCGGATTGAAACCAAATTTTGGGAGGTTTAGGTTATGTATTACAGAATACGTTATCACGTAAAACTATCGTTCGTAAACCGACTTTACAGACAACCAATTTTTTTTTTTGTTAATATATTTGTCTGAAAAATTGGTCGATAATTTTATTTATTGAAGAATTCTAATCAGACGTTAATCAAAGATTTAGATAAAAAGATAACGCACAAACCTTATAGGATTTGGTTGTCGGTTAAATTGATCGAAGATGGTTTTATTTTATATAGTTTAAAGGTCACTAAAAAAAGATCCATGGGCGCATAGCCTAAAAACCAATAGATTTTTAGCTACAGATATGTTTAGCGAGATTTTAGATATAGGGATATCCATTGAATCAGTGCTTTTTTTAGAAATAGAAAAATAGTCGAAAAATTGGTAATGTTGGAAGGTGTCACCCTGTATAAAATAATAATGTCAGCGCACTCGAAAACGTATTTCTAGAGCTCAGGGTTTTTTACGATTGTGAATCCAATGGATATGATGCCGACAACAAAGCAACAAAATAACAAATAAGTACTGTTTATTGCTTAATGATGACGTATTGTTGTCGTTATTTAGAGTGTATCATTGTATGAGCAACAAGGTAAACCAACTAGAGTTAAGTAATTTCGACGTTTTAAGGAGTTTGTCGTTATATCGAGTGACGTTAAATGGAGTTTACACTGTATTTTCATAATTTTACTTTTTTACAAGAAATTTGATCTGAAAATCTTTTTTTAACGCATATTAAAAGGCTCTGGCAAACGGCCATCTAATCGCGAATTTATTGGCACATAAATATTTTCTACTGCTGATAGTCGATTAAATTCAATCATTCTACTACATAAAATTATAACAAGACATTTGTCTGTAACTAAGCATTTTTCACGATTTTTGGATATTTTGTAAAAAATCTGGACTATAGAACGTGTTTCCAGAATTTTTTCCTCGGTGTCTATTTATCTAAAACGACTGGGCCGATTTTGACGAGTCTGAAACTATAAATAATAAGCGGGTGTTAGGTCTTATCTCTAATTTTATAAAAAAAATCTTGTTTTAATTATAATTATTTCGGAAAAAGTGATATTGATTCATATTGACATACGACGTACCCTTCACGCGCGTATCCGTGAAAATAACCAATTTCACATATGAACGGGTTCTCCATAGATACAAACCCCCTTACAGTGAATTCAATACGCTTACAGGTCATGCTAAAATCTGATTTCACATCTCGATAAATATTCATACAAAAAAAAAAAAACCCTAACGAAATACGCTATTAAATTTGTATATTATTTTTGACGGTTTCGTTGGCGACATATATGATACAGATTGATTAGCGAAGATTATTGCGCAGCTGGCATTTTTCATCAAATCACGGATTCCCGTATTTTTACATAGAAAACTGGATTCAAATTTTGGGTGCGACTTATGGTCCGAAGCTAACATTAAAATATATTTTTCTGAAATATATAGTATAGTATATTTATCATCTTGCAAGCTGTATATTTACAGATAAGAATTGTCAGTAGGTACAATAAAATCGGAAAATACAAGAAAGATTTAGGTACAATTAGTATCTAATAATTAATATAGTTACACTGTTCACACTGTAAAAACATTTGGTAATTAAAAACTCTTTCAAATTTTTGCAGAGTATTTTAAAATTTCTTTCTTGTTTTAACGTTACTGGCAGCCTGTTAAAAAAAATAGTCCCAGAATACTGTTTTTATTTTGAAAAAAAAAATTGGTTGTCTGTAAAGTCGGTTTACGGACGATAGTTTTACGTGACAACGTATTCCGTAATACATAACCTAAATTTATATAATAATTATAATAATTCGAATCTATGATATTGCATCTTTTGCTTCTTTAGGTTAATTTTATTTATTAAAATTACTCACCACCTATAATATAATTGTTTTTTTTAACTTTCTTTCTTTCGTATTTATTTTAAGTCTCAAAGATTAACTGTCATAATATTTTGAAAACAATTGTTTCATTGTTTATATAAAATTCCAAAACCTACTTACAATATTTAAGTATTTTCATACGTCAAAAAATTGATTTTTATAATGATAAAATTTGTATGAAAACGATTTTTTAATAAATACTAAATATATTTAATTTGCGAAAAAAACTCCGATAAAATTCTGGTTTCAAGCAAAACTCGATAAATCCAAACATAAATGTTTTTTTTTAATATAATCATTATTTTTATAAATTTAGTAAACTCATCCAGGATGTCACTGATTTGTAAAAGAAAATTTGTTACCTAATTATCAAACGGATTCTGTCTGACAAATTTTCGCGATTTTCTCGAAACTAGAAAAAAACTGGATTTATCGGGTTTTGGTTGCTCCTCATACAGTCTATCTCAATTCTCAGGGGTCGGCAACCTTTAGAAACGGAAGAACCAAAATTTACAATTTTTAAAATTTCTCAATTTTCAAAGAGATGTTAAAAATTTTCATTTCAATGTTGCAATAGGTATTATATTTGATTTTTGATTTAAAATAAACGACTTTAAATACGAAATAATATTTATTCCTTTTTAAAACACAAATGTTTTTAGAACAAAACATATTAAAGTATTTTAGCTAGAACAACAAAATAATAAGTTTTGCGTATGGAACTGGAGAGCCGCACCTTTACATCGAAAGAGCCGCAGGTTGCCGACCCCTGGTCTATGTCCATTCTAAATCTTGATGAAACATTTTTTTTAAATCGGATGATTACGTCCTGCATCCAGACTTACAAACTTTACGTCTTTATAATATTTTATTTCAACATAAGCAACGTTGTCTCGCGACAAAAAAACATAACTCCTAAATTCAACGTGCAGTTTCTTCAGCTTAAACGCACGATCGAACTAAGGAAGGAGTCGAAGAAATGCCGTTTATGAGTTATAAATATTACATGAGACTGGATAAAAAATGTGCGAGGAACGTAGCGCTAGTAAATGTTAGTTCTGTAATTCCCCGTGTCCGACTTTAAAGGCGATGTAGCCATGTCAACGTTTTGGTAGTTTTTTTTTTAATAAAAATAAATCGTTGATTTTTAGGAGTATACCACTCGTGCATCTTTCATAAAAAAAATTGGTTGTCTGTAAAGTCGGTTTACGGACGATAGTTTTACGTGATAACGTATTCCGTAATACATAACCTAAATTTATATAATAATTATAATAATAATTCGAATCTATGATATTGCATCTTTCGCTTCAAATTTAGGTAAATTTTATTAAGTAGAATAATAAAACACTATAAAAAGTACACTATTATTATATAAAAAACAACTATGGCATGTATCTCGTTTGCGCATGCGCCGATTTTCCCCAAAAAATTTACAAAAATTTCTAGTAAAAATAGATAGAGTAAAAACCGTTTTAAAAACTATATTATTATTATATAAAACATCATTATAAGAGATATATTCTTTTACGCATGCGCCGATGTTCCCCAAAAACAATAGGCCACTTCATATTTGCATATCAAACATCCTCCCAAAATTTGGTTTCAATCCGCTTATCCTTGGTGTCGGAATGATAAGAAATGTCAAAAGTGACGTTTGCAACTGTCAAAGTATTATGTTCTAATAATAATTAGTTATTCCAATAGTTAACTTAGAAGGCGTTGCATTTCACAAAATACTAATGTCAAAAAATTGAATTAAACATTAGAAATGCAGCCGTTTTCATGTTAAGACAAGACATACGTTATTTTCTAATTTCCATGTACGGCAAACAAAGACGACCGACCGCGTCGCGTCATGCATTAGACAACATTGCATTTATACAGCTATTTTTCTATATAAATTTGTATAAAAAAACTGTTTAGGCAAATTCTGTTATACGAAATCTATGTAAAATGTTCTCCTCTTTCGTTTAAGACTGGTTTCAAACCGATCTGATTTAAATTGAGCGAGAAATTAGCAAAAAGCACGCACAGGGTCAGGCGGAACGTTACGCGTTAGGAACGTTACGTTACACTTTTTCGTGCATGCAGTCGGTGTTTTATCAATTTATAAGATTGGTGATTCATCAATTTATAAGACGTTATCACGTCAAAAACATCTTTTCTCTCGCCTAAATAGAATAGAATAGAATAGATTTCTAAACAGGCCAGAAATTGTCAAAATACGTTACAAGTTTCAATCATGATAAATTAATTAAAATATTCCTCAACAGAGTAAAAACACTGCTGAATGAGAAATTTTTTTAACGCAATTTTAAATAAGCTAATGTTTGGATCTTTTATTTCGACAGGTAAATTATTGAAAATTTTGATCCCAGAGCAAACTGGACCTTTACTATAATAATAATAATAATAAAGTTTATTTATTCCGTTGACATAAATGTGTGGAACAAGTCAAACATAGAAATTACAATATTAATATTATGATGATGGATAGATCACTTCATTTCTGTATATGGTATAACTAACAGCGCAGAATACGTCGAATATAAAATAAGTGAAAAACTTCGTTTTTTCTTTATTACTCCCCTCTGTGTTCAAAATTAAAAAAATCGAGCGTCGTTAGAATCTAGGTTACCCGGAGACGAATCGAACAAAAAAAAGTTTTTTAAAATCGGTTAAGGCGTTTGTACACAATCCACAAAAAAGCGTGACATACAGATTCATAGACAATGCGAGTAACATATAGGCGTTTTAGCTTACGCTATTCGCGCCTAAAAAATATATCTAGTCAGGGGCAACAGGGTCAAGTGTCTAGGATCCAGACGGAAGGTCTGTACTCCTGATGATGGACTTAATGTCCGAAACGATCTTTGATAAGAGAAAATATTTTGTAGAAATTTTACGTGTTTTTTTATTTTTACTATTTGTTATGTTATTTTACTCCAAAAAACTCAAATAATCCGTTCCAAATATCTACACATTTTGTAATAATTATTGTCACTATTTGAACTCGAACCAAATATCTCCAATTTTTACTAGACGCGTGAGAAATAAATATTATGAACTATAGGCTATTTGGGATATACTATATGGTGGAAGAACGGCTGTATGATGGTGGAAGTTACGGGTATTCAAGTAATGTACTATAGCCAAATATTTTGTTAAATAGTAATAATAACGCGTTTAACGTCCTTTTCTTGACTTTATGTCATAACAGACGCCATCCGCACTATTACTATTTTCCGTCTACCACACTTCCCGTTATTTTCTACATTTTAAATTTCCCCTTAATTAATAGCAATGGGCGAATGAAGGAATTTTAGGACATTAGGATAAGGTAGGCAAATTTTGAGCACAGGAGTTTGACAGGTAATCGACCACGGCCTTGTATAAGGAACCATCTCGATATTTATCTGGATTTATTGAGGGAAACCATTAGTCCGGGGGCCAGTAACAGGTTTTTCTTACCAATTTCCGCATGCCTCAAAGACTCGTAAAAAGCTTTAGACAGTTGTACTATGTAGCATCGTGGCCGTCAGCTGCGGCACTATCGGGGGAATAGGTAGCTTTATAGCTTCGGAAATATTTTGAAATTAAAGAAATCAGCCGCTCTTTTGTTTTATAAATCTGTCAGAAATAAACTAGTTCGGCATGCTTTGATTAATTTTTACATGAGGTGGAACATAATATTTCCATGACTACATAATAAAACATTGTTTGTTATTATTTTTTCAATATTTATATTTTAAAAATATCTATCACGAATTCCATTCAAAGTAAATAGAAACTAATTATTAATTATTTTTTTTATATTTTTAGATCCGTTCTGAAGAAGATCCAAATCCGGATCGAAACGTTAATGTATTAATTTTTTTATATTGTTTGTTAATATATTGTCTGGAAAATTTGGTCGATAATTTTATTTATTGAAGAGTTCTAATCAGACGTTAATCAAAGATTTGAATAATATTATGTAGCTAACCATGGCAACGAATAGCAAATATCATATTGAATACGATCCCATTACCCGCGTCACCTCACGTGATATAAGAAATTCTTAATATATAAAACAAACATTATTAACTTACAGTTAATTTGTCTCAAAACAGAAATCCATACAATTTCTAATTAGAAATAATAATTTATTCATTCGTTTACGTCTGTTTTCATTTATTTAAACTAAATATCTATACAAATTTTAACGTATTTTAAATGGAACTCAAGAACACACATTTATATGCTGTACGCGCAAAGAGCATGGTATCAAACAAATTCAGATACGTTATTTCTTTACGTTTGAAAATGTGTATCAGCTGGCAATTTGCTGGGGAAAAACACGTCAGCCAGGCTATTTAAAAGCGCGATCGACGTTCCCAACTGTCTCTTCTACCACACCCTTTTTTGTATCAACTGACAATCTTTCCTCCAATATACAAGCAGCTGACGATTTTATTTATTTTAAATATTATAGAAACTACTTTTTGACAAAGTTTCATGTGATAGGAAATTACTGAATTCATATTTAATTTCGTCAAGTTCGTATAATCAGCTGACGTAACATCCACCATCGTACAGCCAGCTGACGTTTTTTTTTATGAAAGATCATTAACAACTATCTTTTGACAAGTTTTCAATCTATAGGTAATGATAAAAAATATTATTCAAATAAATAAAATTATCGACCATTTTTTTTCAGACTATACCTATATTGACAAATAATAATAAATTATAAATCAATATTTCACTAGATGACGTTTCGATCCGGATTTGGATCTTCTTTAGAAATAATCTAAAAAATTAATTAGTATAATATCTACTTTCTAATAGAATGGAGTTTGAATTATCGAATTTTAATGAAAAATTAATAACGAACAATTTTTTAATAAGTAGTCATGGATACCTATGTACCTAACAGACGTATGTCAAAGATTTGGATATAAAAAATATTATCTTTTTAACCGTGCGTGGGAGGATATTCCACCGATACTGGCGCAGCTGACGGCCACTATGCTATATGGTACCACTGTCTGAGCATTTTACGAGTTTTTCAGCCGCGCGGAAATGGACGACCTAAATAGGTCGCTGGCCCCCGGACTACATGGAAAACCTCAACAAATTGGCCGGTACAGGAATTACCGTTTCTCGGCGAGAGGCAACAGGAAAAAGTCCCAGCCACATCTTCCCCTGTCGGGATTCGAACCCGGTTCACCCTGAATGCGAGTCTAGTGCTCTCACCACTACGCCACCCCACTCGGTATATTTTGGTTATTATGTGAGTTGGATACCTACCAATATATAAATATACCAATATATATAATATATATATGAGTGATAAATAGATGGAACAGTTAGTATTAGGTTTGTCTTGAAATAATTTTTGAAAGCCGAGGCTGCAGATAATTCTTATAGTTTTCCGCATTAAATAAATATGAACGCCGCCAAGCAGATATTCGGAAAGTTTGTACGATATTTTCATTATTCCTGTTTTTCCTACCGGATACGCGGTTTTTACAGGAAGAAACAGATGGTATCTACTACCAATGTAGGTTAAAACGCAAACTGTAAAAATTCCAGAAACAAACCAGGAAAACTATAGAAAACATGCCACGAGTGCCACGACGCTTTCTCTACATTTCCTACAGCTATGTTAGTTCAGCATTTTCCAAGCTGTAGCGCTGCTTTTCACGAATGGAGTAAACTGAACACTGAAAGAGTTTGTTCAATTTTCCACCGCGAGGTAACAGGAAAATCTAATTCACTCTTTAAGCTATGCATCGTGTCATGTACCAAATGAAAGAGTTCGTTATAACGAATACAAGTGTATATTTTTATAATTTTAAAATTCATAATATAAATATTACTAAAGAAAATATAAGAAAATTGATTATTTTCTCCCCTCCTCTTATCTCGGTAACTACCGAGCCTAAAATTTTGAAAAAAAAATTGGTTGTCTGTAAAGTCGGTTTACGGACGATAGTTTTACGTGATAACGTATTCCGTAATACATAACCTAAATTTATATAATAATTATAATAATTCGAATCTATGATATTGCATCTTTTGCTTCAAATTTAGGTTAATTTTATTTATTAAAATTACTTACCACCTATAATATAATTGTTTTTTTTAACTTTCTTTCTTTCGTATTTATTTTAAGTCTCAAAGATTAATTGTCATAATATTTTGAAAACAATTGTTTCACTGTTTATATAAAATTCCAAAACCGACTTACAATATTTAAGTATTTTCATACGTCAAAAAATTGATTTTTATAATGATAAAATTTGTATGAAAACGATTTTTTCGAGAGATGAGACCTAGCTAAAACGATTTTTTGCCCCCCAAAATCCCTTTTCAGTAAATTTCATCCAAATCGTTAGGGCCGTTTTGGAGAAAAGCACGCACAGGGTCAGGCGGAACGTTAGGAACGTTACACTTTTTCGTGCATGCAGCCGGTGTTTTATCAATTTATAAGATTGCTGATTCATCAATTTATAAGACGTTATCACGTCAAAAAATAGGGAATATAGGGCCTCACTCATAGCTTACAGGAAAACTTAAACGAAAAAGTCTTAAAATTCTCGCGGAAAGCGGAATGTTACGAGTTCGGATCGAACTTGTTTCATTAAATAAGCGATTATAGAAAACCGTCTCGTTCAACATAAAACCTTAGTTCATATCAGGACATAACATACTGCAGCAATAACGGACGAAGCTTTAGAAGTCCCGATAATGTGCTTCAAGCGCACGATAATCCTACAGGAACGAGTACGGGAGTCGTATATATTTTATTACAATCAAGAAAATGGACAAGTTGTGTCTATTTTCATGTGCATTTGACGCGAGAGAGGATATGCTTTACGAGCGAATTTATAGGTTAATTTGCATTTTCCAAAAGACATCAAAACTGACGGTTTATGTATATCAAGAAATCGATAATATTCTGCAATGTAAAATCGCAGTGATGATATTTTAAGGCGGCTCCAGACGAGGCTAGAAACACTGCTTGGACTTCTTCTGGCCGGTAGGCTGGGTACGAAGACGTTAATAATATAATTGATCGATTTAAACGAAATTATTATTAATGGATCAATTAATAAAAATGCTGTTAAGCAATATTTTCAATTCCGAATATTGTATAAAAATTACATATTATAAAAAAAAAGAATTTCGATTAATGCTCCGTCTTTGTCGCACTCACTAACTTATATCTCCCTCTCAACTTAATGGTCCGTCTTTGTCGCACTCACTAACTTATATCTCCCTCTCAACTTAATGCTCCGTCTTTGTCGCACTCACTAACTTATATCTCCCTCTCAACTTCGAATATACGGAACGTAACTCTCTCACTTACTATCTTCACTAACTTATATCTCCCTCTCAACTACCGTTCGCCTCGTCCGATGATGCACTTCCGTAAACGATTTCGTCAGGCATTTACCAGCTTACTCCCCACGTCAAGCGTGTCTAAAGAAGTTTTACTTCAAAAAGAAATGCACAATAAGTTATTTATCCTTTTTGTTAATGTAATTTATAATATATGTATTTATTGCATTTTAATTTATATTATGTATTTTTTGCAGAGCCTGAAGAAGTTTTAAAAATTAAAACGAAACGTTGCAATTGAAAATATTGCTTAACAGCATTTTTATTAATTGATCCATTATCCTCTTAAAAAATAATATTTAAAATATTTACTGGATCTGAAACACATATCGCGATATTTTTCTTAAATTGTATGCACATTAAACATGTAATTAGCATTGTTCCCACTTCAAAACAACGTTTTTCTCCGCATTTTGATCAAAATTTAGCTTGAAAAATAGTCTTTTTCTATACGTAGAACATGCATTTTTCCAATCTAATGTTGATACTGCTTTTCCTCGTAAAAATATGAAAGATATTATTTGAATATAAAAATAAAATAAGTATCTGAACAAATGTTATATATGTATATATTCTCATTGAAATAAAACATATTCGAATAAGAAATAATTTTTTCAAACAAAAAAATAAAAGGATTTATAGATTTTCAGATTGTTAAAAAAATACACTTTGAATGACGCTTGAATGGTTATTATGTTTTCCGACAAAAGAAAATGTGGAGATTGGATTCAAGTTGAGAAAAAATTAAGGTACAAAATATTTTCTACGAAATAAAATTGCCACTCGTAAAGAAGAAAATCGAATTTACATTTCCCAGCAGATCTGTTTATATTCTAATTTAGTTTATATTCTATATTTAGGTACTTTCTTACTTAAATTATGCAATAATATTTTTTATACATCGTTTCAAATATTAAAATTTTTTTTTTAACTGACATATTTTATGCACTTCGTTAAAAATATTTTCACTGTTCAAATTTTCGACCTTTTCCAATTCGATCTCATCGTAGAGTTAGTTATCCCGATCAGAAATGTTTAGATACGTTAATTTTCAAAAATAAATGTAAATGTGGATAATGACGATTTTTAAAAATACAGTCGAACCTGTATAAGTAAGAGTTCAAGAAGCCGCGATCTCTTTTTCGCTTATGGAGGTTTTTCACTAACCCGAGTTTCTAGCTTATAGAGGTACAGGAGTGGCCTTTCTCACTTATAAATGTCTATAAAAACTATACAAAAACAATGTTAGTTAGTTCAGCTATTTATGACTCATTCGTGGAACTAATAATACGTCCGACTATCGTTTATAGAGGTACAGGCAAGTAGTAGTCTCATTTATATAGAGATCCATGATCCATTATTATAGAGGTTTCTGTTTCTTGTTTATAGAGCTTTTAGAGGGTTACAAAGACGGTACCTGGCAATTACTCTCACTTAGAGAGTTTTCTCGCTTACCCAGTTCTCACTCACTCAAGTTTGATTGTATATGTAGTACAGTCCAAGGGTATATAAAGATTAATTGTCTTTTTATCGCTTTCAAGTCGACAGAATCGATCGATATTGCATATTTGGCGCATACATAAGTAAAGAAGTTCAACGGTTGTTTTATGGCTTTAGACGCACCAAAACAGACTTCAAATCACACATCGTTAGGTTGTCATAAACACACATTTTATAGCCGTTCTGAAATTTATACACGCATGCGCCGTGATTTTGATATTGAAATGAGTTTCCAAAACTCATGCAATTCTGCTGTTGACAAGAAATAACATAAAAAGAATATCCAAACATTTTTTTTTAAATACAATGCTCAGTTCATTCAGTTTGAGAACTGGTGAAAGTATCAAGTGGATTTTCAATTATAATTTCATTGGGAGATACCGTAGACTAGATAATATACACCCGCAAAGGACTGTGAACACGATCAAACCGATGAGCGGATTGAAACCAAATTTTGGGAGGATGTTTGGTATGCAAATATGAAGAGCCCTATTGTTTTTGGGGAAAATCGGCGAATGCGCAGAAGAGATATTTATTTTTTCAAGAAAGTTTTGTTAAAAAAAAAAAAAATTCTAAACTTTATAGTTTCGGAAATATTTTGAAAATAAAAAAAATCAGCCGTTCTTTTGCTTTATGGATCTGTCAGAAATAAACTAGTTCGGCATGCATAATTTTTACATGACGTGGAACATATTATGTAGGTAACCATGGCAATGAATAGCAAATATCATATTGAATACTAGCCATTACCCGCGTCACCTCACACGATATCAGAAATTTTCTTTATTATAATCAAATGTCAACATTTTTGAAGTTGGAATGGTCCCGTCGCCCAATTGGCTGGAATTTTTTAAAAATGATACCGTCTTTGTTGCAAGCCTTTTCCTTAAAGCTCTTTTTGAATAGTAAAATAATATTCTGTCCGAAGCTCTTTTAAGCTCTCGAGAGATAAAAAGAATCTACATCGTAAATAGCCTCGGTGTTGTATAAAATTTCTAATGAAAAAACGTAATGAAATTAAATGCCGAAGCCAAGCTCAATTTTCCACAGCTTTAGTCTTTTAACAATTTCCATATAAAAATCACTGATACTTCCTCCATTTCCCACGTTCTATGCAACACAGATTTCTTTTATTAGAAGTGAACACCCGCTCTACAAGTACGCGGACTATCACGAAGATAATTTTCAACTTCAACGTCTGTACAATATTGCATTTTCAAGCGCTCTGTCGTTTTGTTTTAATGCCAGCGAATCTGTAGTTGAAATATTAAATCTATTCGTGTTTAATTTACGAAATAGCAAAACCGAGATGACAAGCACTGAAGCTCTTTTTAAACGACTTTAAAACAAGGAGGAAGCTCTCAAGTCGACTGCATTATTATAATTTATGTATGTTAAGCGTCGTATCTTCTGCGTTTGTAAACCGATTTTGACATACACGAATTGATCAAAATAACGGTTTAATCCAGGGGTCGGTAACCCGCGGCCCGTGACTGTTTTATAAATAAAAGTCTTATATACCTACCTACATAAATAAATAATTAAATTAATTTTCACAAACCCCTTTTCTTGTGATATTGAGGATGTACAAATGAACGTGATTGAGGCCCAATCTAATGATACTCTCAAAAGCTCTTCCTTTGAAATCAAAGATCTTGTTAAATTTTATGGCAGTTTGCTATCTAATTTTGACGAATTGAAAAGGTTTGCTCGGCAATTAATTACACTTTTTGGTATAGTACTTACTTATGCGAACAAACCTTTTCGATTCTCAATTACAGAAAAAATAAATATGCTTCTCGTCTCACAGATGACCATTTGAGAGCTATTCTACGAATTGCAACTACAAACCTGGAAGCTAACATACAACAAATAGCCACTCAAATACAACCTCAAACGTCACACTAATTTTTGTAAAAGAACAGTTCTATTTTGAAGTTCTCAGTTAAATTTTTAATAATATTCAAATGAAATGTTTTCGAATTTTTAATATCACAAATATTATTATTAAAATTATGAACAAGTGCAATTATGAACTATGTGGCCCTTGCCTGCCAAAAAGTTGCCGACCGCTGGTTTAATCAATCGCTTATTTTTAGAGCGAAATCAAATTAAAATTTGTATAGAAACTTCCGTAAATCTCTATTTCTTGTAAATAATATTTTGAAGTTTATCAAACGCGTTGTGTGAGGGTTAGTTACTCGCAGCATGTGTTATAAAAATAAAAACGAAAACATTATTTTTATTACCTCGAACGTTAATACAGAAAAAATAATAACATTTTTGTTATCTTTTAACGACGGGTAATGTGTACAAAAATCAATACAAAAGGTACGAAAAAATACACGTCTACGTGAGGTTGTAAATAGCAATATATCGGAAGTTAGGGAATGTAGTATATAGAGCAACGCGAAAAAATATCATATCTGCAGCCTACCAATAGCGTGCCGTCGGTTGAACCGGGGAATAACAGATGAATACAGAGACTTTAAAAAATACATCTAGTACGTGAGCTTGTAAAGAGTTACGCATCGGAACTGAAGATATTCAGCAATAAAAAAAACTGTATTATATATTATATCCTTTATTGCTACGTTTTATAAATAAAGAGTAGAGCGAGACTATAGAGACGACGGAATTTGATTTTTTATTTTTTTTTTTGAGTTCCGTATCCGAAGAGTGCCCAACGAGACCATATTACTAAACCTCCGTCAGTCCGTCCGTCTGTCTGTCTCTTGAATCGTATTTCTATTGCCGCTATAACAACAAATAATTGAAAACCAAGATGGCGAATTTCAAAATGGCCGCCATGAAAATTGAAACAAAATCTTCGATTAAGCTGATATCGTGTTCAGTCCTATTAACAATAAACTAAAATTAAAGATAATTTAATAAAAGTCAGAGGAATAGGATCAGGAAATCAGTCAAAACTTCATGCTTACTCGCGACGTTTCGGCTTTAATTAAGGCTTCCTCAGGCGTTCTGAAAATATATCACAACATAGTACACATTAGTATAAATCTTAAAACAACTATTAAAATAAAATAATTAATAATTACCTAATTGTTGTTTTAAGATTTATACTAATGTGTAGGTAGTGTGTTGTGATATATTTTCAGAACGCCTGAGGAAGGCTTAATTAAAGCCGAAACGTCGCGAGTAAACATGAAGTTTTGACTGATTTCCTGATCCTATGCCTCTGACTTTTATTAAATTATTTACATCATCAAGGATCTTAAATAGTACCACAAAATTAAAAATACGTGTGTTCTCTCTCGTTTATTCTAAACTACTGAACCGATTTTAACAAATAAGATGTCAATCGATGAATTTTGGTAGCGTGTGTTACAGAATACGGATCCAATATGGCGGACGCAAAAACGCAAACCATTGACTACGTAAAAGAACAAATAGAAATGTCGTTCAAGCCGCAGGGTATCAAATGAAAGAGATTGAAACGCGCAAAAGTCACAGGCGAGGTAACTCTTCGCATTGTCTTCTCTACTTTTCCCGTTATCTGCATTAGTGCCGTGCAAACAGGAAATATAATTTTGCGTAACGGGCAGCGTTGTAAATGGAATACAAATGGGTTATTATATTGAAAATATTAAATGTATATCAATACAACAGAGACTACAAAACAAGGGCTGTCACTTTATTGACGTGTAAACATCTCAGTTAACCCTGAACAACGCTTAACATGTCCATTTTTAACCAGGGATCGGCAACTTGCGGCTCTTTCGATATAAAGTTGCGGCTCTCCTGCAGTTCCATACGCAAAAAACAATTATTTTATTATATAAACCCTTAAAAATCGTCCAATCAATCCATGATTGATTACCATGTACCATTTCTGACGGTAGGCTCCTCGTCAAAACTGTTTATTAATTTCAAAAGTATTTCGTTATTCCTGTATTTCTCTATATAATTAAATATTTTACTATATTATCATTATCTTCAGCGAAATGAAATTCCGGTATTCTCCTTTAAGCGCTATAGCATTGTTTGTCATATCTCTGGAAGTGTTAATAATAGGGAATACTAGTTGTTCTGATCTCTCATTTGCATCGCGTATCATTTGTTCCCGCAGCTCTCTTCATTATTTCCAATTTATTGTCTCCTTTATTCGTAAGCGTAACGCATACATCAAAGATATTATTCAATATATTATTATATTATTCTATAACCTTTGACGTCACAAATAAATACTAAAACCGCATCTCCTAAACTTTTGCGTTTATATAGACCTCTTAGAGCAGCGGTCGGCAACCTTTTGGCAAGCAAGGGCCACATAGTGGCAAATTTAAATAAAGGCGGGCCGCACTTGTTCATAATTTAGGTATTTGTGATATTAAAAATTCGAAAACATTTCATTTGAATTTTATTAAAAATTTAAACGAGAACTTCAAAATAGAACTGTTCTTTTACAAAAATTAGTGTGACGTTTGAGGTTGTATTTGAGTGGCTATTTGTTGTATGTTAGCTTCCAGGTTTGTAGTTACTATTTGTAGAATAGCTCTCAAATGCTCATCTGTGAGACGAGAAGCATATTTATTTTTTCTGTAATTGAGAATCGAAAAGGTTTGTTCGCATAAGTAAGTACTACCAAAAATTGTAATTAATTGCAGAGCACACCTTTTCAATTTTCAAAATTAGATGACAAACTGACATAAAATTTAACAAGATCTTTGATTTCAAAGAAAGAGTTTTTGAGAGTATCATTAGATTGGAGATCAATCACGTCCATTTGTAAATGACTAAGTACATCCTCAATATCATAAGAAAAATGATTTGTAAAAATTAATTTAATTATTTATTTATGTGGGTAGGTATATAAGACTTTTATTTATAAAACAGTCACGGGCCGCGGGTTGCCGACCCCTGCTTTAGAGATTAAAAAAATGTCGCGGACTCCATTAATCTAAAGTAAAGTTTGTAAGTTTGGATGTAGGAAGTAATCTCTGAAACTACTTATCCGATTTAAAAAAAAATCCACCAATATTTAGAATGGACTTTCAGGATGAACATAGGCTATATATTCTCGTGTTAAAATAAAAATGCTTTTCGTGGAGACCAATTATTGCAGCGTAAGTCGATGAAAAAACGGCGACAATGTACAAATTCGGGCCGCTAGTGTTAAAATAAATACGCCATTCACACCATTACTATTTTCCATCTATCACACTTCCCGTTATTTTCTAAATTTTTTCAACTCCCACTTAATTAATAGCAATGGGCGAATGAAGGAATTTCAAGACATTAGAATAAGGTAAGCAAATTTTGAGTATATAAGAGTTTGACAGGTAATCGGCCACGGCCTTGATTAAGGAACCATCTCGATATTTATCTGGAATTATCGAGGGAAACCACGAAAAACCTCAACAAGATGGCCGGGTACAGGAATTGCCGTTTCTCGGCGAGAGGGGCAGCAGGAAAAGGTCCCAGCCACAACATGCCCTCCGCCGGGATTCGAACCCGGTACGTCCCGAATGCGAGTCTAGTGCTCTCACCACTACTCCACATCGCTCGGTTAAATCTATTGAATTAATTAATTTCTGTTGTAAATTTTAAAAGCGATCATTCAACGGTATATAGCGAGTAGGATTGCAACAGGAGGATACAGAATCGCTGTTCCCAATTGTACAAGGTACGTCGGCTGTAATAAGAAAGACGCATTTAGCTAATGGAATCTTTGTTCATTCGCAAATTCACAAACAATGACTGCTTATGCGAACAAAGTAGGTACAAATATTAATAACAGACAGGGCGGGTTGCTCTTTTACAAATGAAGCGTACAGTTAGATAAACCAATATGAACTGAGAATTGAGATACGCTGGGACCTAGGGGTTCGTTCATAAATTTTGTAAGATTGTAAAACGTCGTAAGGAGTATGATAAAGTCGTGCTTTATCATTATACAGGTGATTTTTTTCAAGTTGATTCTACGTTTTTAACAGCGTGTAGAAATCAAATAGACGAACAAATATTTTAAGTCTTTTTGAAGGTTATGAACATTAAGAGTTATGAACATTTAAGTAGGTACATTTGTAAAATACGAAACCCTAGTTTTAATTTTGTTAAAACTCATTTCAGTAATCAAATTAGGTAATTCATTCCTTAGTTAAAAAAGAATGTGTATCAGCTCCGACGTACGACTAAAGTTTACTCCTTACGGTTAGGTTGCTGTATGTTTGTCTCTTTTCAAGCGGACGAGCGTAACGTCTCTCTTGAAGCGGTGGAGCGTAACGCCTCACCACTTAATTTTACTACTCATAAAATTTCCGTACCAGGCCTTATAACTCAAAATCGTTTCTTAAGAAGCAGGTAAAATCCAATAAATAAAAATAAATAAGTATTTTTGGTTTTTTTTAAGCTACACAAATATTTCAAATTTATATTTTTGTATGGGGCTTGCCCTGTTGAAACAATAAATAAATAAATAGTTACACAGTTGATTACCTACTATATCGTTAATATTCTACTATTTTTTTTTTGTTTCAATTACCTCCTTCAAAATTATAATATTTCATCTGGGGCGACTGTGTTTTAAGTATCGTCGACGAATTTTATACTTTCTCATCTAAAATTAAATTGTATCTAAAGCAGAAAAGTTACTTGGTGAAATGAGTTTTATACAAAGTTAAAAAATCGTCAAATTTAATTAAGCAAACATAAGTAAAAAAGCTATAGAAATTTCCCTGGAGAAAATATTTACGACGCAAGGAAGATGTTTTACACAAAAAAATTGTTTTACTCAAAAAGAAAAAAAAGTATACAGAGTGTCTCGTCATTATGATGCTAAATATCTTATTTTATCTTACTGTTTGCAATAAAAAATTTAAACGGTACAAACATTGCATGTGTGTGGTATATTAGTGCATGTAGATAATTAACTGAATTCTACACTGAATAATGTACCTACGTTTACTGAAATTGTACCCTGTTGGGACGTTTGTCAAATTCAGACATTTATTACACGAAACTACGCTGCCGTGTTCAAAAAGTTGGAGCTGCCAGTGCTTACACTTTTAGTCCGACGTTGAAAGACCAAACAGGTCACTGTATCTTACACTTTTGTATGTCTAAAGGTGGCACTTCCCATGGCTATTTGTGTTCGCTATTGGGTGTTTGTTGTATTTGGCAAAATATATGACGTTCAAGACAAACATGCAAATAGAGGCAAATACACCCATCCGCACATGGCAGTCAAATAACAAACACACAAACATTTGGCAGCAGACCGCAAGCTTCAAAATTCCAGGAATTTTAGCAGTATTTTATTGTCCCAATTCATTTTCAATAGTAAAAAAAATACTGCACGTCCGCACAGGTTCACGGCGCGTGCGCTTCTGAATATGGCCATTGTGTGGACGGTTTATTTGCGTATTTGCCTATTTGACTCGTTTGATGTGCCTCGAAAAACCGACAAGCGCACGGTAACGCGCATTTGGTATTGGCCTTATTTGTAAAATAGGCAAATAAGGCCAACACTTTGTCAAATAGACTGTCCACACTTGGTAATTGTTTGCCAAATATGCCAAATACACATAAATACAAATAGCCATGTGAAGTGCCGGCATAACAAACGCAGTAGTGTCAAAAGTCTTAGCACTTTTTAAACTGAAGCTAGACATCAAGCATATTTAATTGTGACTGTTTTAATAAATAAAATTATCCACCAATTTTTCAGACAATATATTAACAAAATATAATTAATACAATAACGTTTCGATCCCGATTTGGATCTTCTTCAGAATGGATCTAAAAATATAAAAAATAATTAATACTTATTTAGTTTCTATTTATTTTTAATGAAATTCGTCAAAGATTTTTTTGTTTGTTATTATTTTTTCAATATTTCAATATTAAAAAAATCTTTGACGAATTTCATTAAAAATAAATAGAAACTAAATAAGTATTAATTATTTTTTATATTTTTAGATCCATTCTGAAGAAGATCCAAATCGGGATCGAAACGTTATTGTATTAATTATATTTTGTTAATATATTGTCTGAAAAATTGGTCGATAATTTTATTTATTGAAGAGTTCTAATCAGACGTTAATCAAAGATTTGAGTGACTGTTTAAAACTGCAATGATTACATAAAAAAATACATTAGGCCTTAGGGCATAAAATGTGTATTAAGAATTTTAAGATTTAGAATGATCCTATGAATAGGGCCGAAAGTTTGATATCTTGCACTGCACGCTATGATGCTCTCGGCTCGCTTCGGGCATCATAGCGCGTAGTGTACGAATATCAAACTTTCGGCCAGTGTAGTGTATACTATTTCTCTTCATACCTCGGTCGTAAGTACGCTTATTAAATACATGAATTAATTAATTACTTGTTAATCACATAAACACACAGAGAAATTCCAAGCAAGCAGCTTTGAGGTTATACGTAAAAACACGAATGACAGCTGTTCGCGACTATTAGCTAAAATGTAATAGGGTTGCTATAGAAACGACATCTAAACAACAGTTGATGTAAATGTTAGACTTTCTGCCTTACAATTGATGCCGAAAGTATGTGTACTTTCGATCGAGGTATGAAGAAATAGTATATTACACCACAAGGGCAGAAAGTTTGAGATTTTTGCACTGCGCGTCACGATGCCCGAGACTCATTTTTATATTTAATTTTAACGACCGCAACCCGCTCCAGAAGATCTGCTGAAAACTACAAACGTTTTCAGTCGTTTCTGTTCTTCAGAAAAATCTGCCATCTGTCATTGTAATATACTTTCGCGAGAAGTTTACAGAAGATCTATTTTATTTGTTCTTTTAAACGCAAGTTTTTGCGGTTTTATAACAAAGAATTTTTCACAAAAGGAAATGCAGACATTTATCAACTGAAACATGAAATAGATGTCATCTCACAATAAAGATCGCGTCTCCAAAGGGATATTGAATTTTATTGTAACAAAAGTTTAGTTGCACTTGAAAGGCGAAGCGATAGAGAAAAAGAACACGCCCTGATGATAATGTATTACTTTTAACTCAATCTTGACTATAATCATTTAGTAACGCATGTCCCATTCAGCTAACAATAACAATTGAACTTGCCTGAAATGTTTGATATTTTAAATGGTCACTTACTTCAGGCAGGGCCGTAACTAGAACCTCGGGGGCCCCGGGGCAAGAAGTAAGACTGCCCCCCCCCTCGCTTTGACAATTGAAGTGTATATTTAAAGTAGTTAGTTTTTTAGCGCGAATATTCAAAATATTAATAGACATTTGAAATTTTATTTTGTTTGTTTTGAAAGTGTGCTTATGTTAATTTAAGGAGGTTGAGCCGTTTTACGAAGATAATGAAAAAAATCTGAAATAAAGTTTTTTTTAATAGATTTTTGTATGACAAAATTTTCTGTAAAAAAGCCAAAATCATTAAGAGATTTATAAAGTTAAAAATTAAAAAAAACTTTTACATGTAGTCTTATGGAAAATATGTCAACCTAGCATGCAAACGGTACATTTTAATTTTTTGCAAATAACCAAATAATGTCAGCAGTTCCGAAAACTAACTATGTAAAGCATCGATGTCTTACGCATATTTTAATATTTCTTCCAATTTAATTAGGAGACTTTTAATCAATAAAAAAAATTATTAAACCTTAGCACTTTTCGATTATGGACTTTTATTCTTGACAATGTTATAACTTAATTTTCAACTTTTTAATGATTTTTAACTTTTTTTTAATTATTTACTGCAAAAATATGTAAAATACAGATATTTACATAAATTTATTTTTTCTAACCTAACTTTGTACAAAAAATTCAAAAGTTAGTCCATTAAGTAAAATACTGAAATAATTAATTAATATTAAAAAAAATATATTTATTTATGCCTTTATGACAATAATTTATTGGTATCATCGACTTATAACCTTTTGTAAAAATTTGTTATGGAAAAGTTCCCATTTAGAATTCGACTTACTTTTGATTGGAACTGTAACGCATCAACCTCCTTAAATGTATATAGACAACTTGATGGATCAAGCTAAATCAGAAAAAAAATAACTATTGCAAGAGGAATAAAATTGTTGTCGTAGGTCTGTGTCAAAATATCAGTTTTTTTAAATGAAAAAATGAAAATACATTTGAAAAGTTTTGCACGGATACACTAGTAGCTGCATTAATTCTATTCCGTGGAATAAAAACCAATTTGAATATTTAAGATAAACACGTCTTTGACGCTGTCGTAAAAAAAGGTCTATAGCTGGGGTATATTTGCGATCTCTATACAGATTGTTGACTCTATGAGAAAACCGAGCGGGATGTTCCACTAAAGGAAGATTGTCTACAGTCATATATCAATCAGTGGCTTTCAAAACGTAATAAATCAATGATAGCCGCGAAAAAAATAACATACATATTATAAGCGGATGTCGAGCAATTGAAAATGATTGAATGATCATCATAAATAATTTGTTTACACAACGCTTATCACAATTCAGCATGTCTGAAATTAACATGTTACTGTTCGAAATTAAATTATTTTTGAATTTTTAAGAGGGATGTGATTTGGTTACGTGTTTGTATGTGCACATACTGTACAGTGTACACAAGCTGTGATATTTCTTTGTGTCCACGAGTGTAGTTGTGCCTTCCCACGTGACATGCGGCTGACCAATGACACGAGGGGACGCGTGGAACCAGCCAACACGGAAAGTACATGGTCATGGACACACGCGGTTGTTGGTAGCCATCAGACGATGAAATAGACAAAGGGGACGACGCTTGTAATAAAAGATGTGAAGAAGTGTGAAAGAATTAAATAAAATATATTACAAACTGAATGATAATTTATTAATAATTTTTGTGTCATGTCTAGTAGCTAACATGTTGCATAAATGTTTTGAAATTGTTCTTAAACGAATGTTTTAAAAATGTTGTAAACAAGACACGCAACGTGATTTGTTGTGCAGTGTTAATAAACGCCGTTAACCTTCTATATATACCCAATAGCTATTTGCGACATAAACGCTCATTTCTCCTTCGGGAATAATCTTACAAAATATACGCACAGTGCGTCTAGCAGACTCGGTACCGAAATCGTTAATCCCAAACTAAATCTAACACAGTGACATGTTCAATCATAGTTGTCTATAGAATGGGTCCAAATCAATTTTTCATTATGAAATTATAGAAAAATCGATTTCGCCAATCCGTCCTGCATAAAAGCGCTGAAAACAATATATATTAATACGCTAAGGTTAAAGATGTTTGCCTCCCTTTTTAGAAAAAAACACACAATTTCTCCACATAAATTATATATCATTTTACAGATAATTGCTTGTTCTACTGACATCGACAACTAAAAAATTTATTATTGCTGTTGTTTTTGTAAATTAATTAAAATACAGCAACGCTGAACAACGTCTGCCATCTGACGGCTTTAATTTTGAAACAACGCCAACACTTCGATCTGTCATCTGACCTTCATATTGTAATACAACAGACACAATACTGCATACTGCCATCTGACGGTTTTAATTTTGAAAGAGCGAGCAACGTTGAACAACGTCACAGCAATGCTGCATGATGCCATCTGACGGCTGAGCTCAACGTTTTTGCTACTTGCGCCTCTATATGACAATTTTAGTAAAATATTTCTTCGATCTGTCATCTGAGCTTCATATTGTAATACAACAAAAAGTAGAACGTTATAAGCAGTGTGCAAAATTAGAAACGAATTGAATACCTGCAATCATATTTAAAAAATAATTTTGTAAAGTGACAATTATTATACTTATTTAGTGCGAATAATTCGCACAGGTCACACTAGTTTTATTTATTTCAATTTTCGATGTTGAAATGATGTTCTGAAAAATACAGAACAAAGTTTTTAATGAGACAGTGTTCAAGATGTTAGTTAACTCTAACACAAGTCGACAGATTTTAACATAAACCTTATGAGATTTGGTTCTCGGTTAAATTGATCAAAGATGGTTTTATTTTATTGTTTAAAGGTAACCAAAGAAAAAGTGTCTATCATGAGCACATAACCTAAAAACCAACTTTTAGCTACAGATATTCTTAAAACGTCGAAGTTACTTAACTCTAGTTGGTTTACCTCGTTGCTCATACAATGATACACTCTAAATAACAACACACCCGCTCTAAATAAACGACAACAATACGTAATCATTAAGCAATACACAGTACTTGTTTGTTATTTTGTTGCTTTGTTGTCGGCATCATGCGTACCGAAGATTCTAAGAAATTCGAACGTTTGTTTGTTGGGACGAATGACAAAGATAGCAGACTATATGCAATAAGTGTTGTAATTTATCATTATTATTATTTTTATTATTATTAATGTTTGTTGGTCAGTTGTAAATTTGATGTATTATGATTAAATACATATTCCAGTAAAAAAATATTAATGGATTATTTTTTCTCTCCGTTTGACGACAACTCTCAATAACGCCACAAAGAGACCGTTCGCTATATAGAGTTAACTATTAATTCACCATTGCAATGAAATAAACAATTGACACTGCTGTTATTTTCATAAGTAATAATATAAATTCACTGCAAATGAACGATAATTAAACGTTTATTTTAGAAACATTATCAAATTGATTGTTGCCCTTAGGTAACCTTCCGGATTTTCGCTTGCCCTAAATACATTACCATTCCCCATCGCGACGTCAAAATGAATCAGTGCAATTTTCAATCTGGCATTTATCCACATATAAATTAAACAAACATGGGGACCATATTCTGACCTGACACGTTGTTCAATATTCCGCCCTATATCGCGAAATGTTAACATTAGCCATTACCGTTGACATTACAGCGCTTTGAAAGCTTTTCTAATCCGGACTATCATATTTATGGCCTTGAACTTTATCTCACAGCAGCTTCATACCTGCATTTGTTATAAAGCTGCCAAATAAAGTTGGTAGAAATAAAATTAGAGTTTAAAAAAAAACACTTTATTACCAACTAAAAAATTGGTTGTCTGTAAAGTCGGTTTACGGACGATAGTTTTACGTGATAACGTATTCCGTAATACATATTTATATATATATATATATATATATATTTATATAATAATTATAATAATTCGAATCTATGATATTGCATCTTTCGCTTCAAATTTAGGTTAATTTTATTTATTAACATTACTCACCATATAATATAATTGTTTTTTTTAACTTTCTTTCTTTCGTATTTATTTTAAGTCTCAAAGATTAGCTGTCATAATATTTTGAAAACAATTGTTTCACTGTTTATATAAAATTCCAAAACCTACTTACAATATTTAAGTATTTTCATACGTCAAAAAATTGATTTTTATAATGATAAAATTTGTATGAAAACGATTTTTTCGAGAGATGAGACCTAGCTAAAACGATTTTTTGCCCCCCAAAATCCCTTTTCAGTAAATTTCATCCAAATCGTTAGGGCCGTTTTCGAGAAAAGCACGCACAGGGTCAGGCGGAACGTTACGAACGTTAGGAACGTTACACTTTTTCGTGCATGCAGCCGGTGTTTTATCAATTTATAAGATTGGTGATTCATCAATTTATAAGACGTTATCACGTCAAAACAATTTGACAACAAAATTAGCATTTATAAATTACAGATTTTCAGATACTTGGACAGTCTAAATAATAAGATATTAATTTTTCAAATTTTTGCTACGTTTCGTTGATATTTTTCAACTTCTTCAGGCAATCTACAAAATAATTACAATATATGATATAACACATAAAACAAATAGATAGAATTCATATCATTATTTACAATGGAATATTTAGACTGTCCAAGTATCTGAAAATCTGTAATTTATAAATAATAACATGGACGAGAACAACAACCATAAAATTAGCATTATTATATAAAAACGTAGTCATACATTTTATATTACTATTTGTAAAAGTAGTCATTATGAAAATTTAAGTAGAGAGCGCCCCACGCTTTTTTTATATTAAAATTAATTTTGTTGTTATTGTATCCGGTTCTCAGCTATTTTTTTTTTAATTTATTTTAAGTTTTAACAAACATAAAATCTAGCAGTAAATTTCGTGGTTTTTAGCTTTACGAAGATTGGCCAAATAAGTATGTTATCAGATCATGAAAAAATTCAGGCCAAAAATTGAGAATCATTTTTTTTTTAATTTTTTACTTGCAAAATTCGGATTTTTGTAAAAAGAAAACCTAAGTAAATTTTCTCGAAAATGCCGCATTTCCGACCCCCAAGTGATAGAGGTTAAGTCATTCCAAATTAGTCATAGTTTCTTCACCCGAGAGAAATACGAGCAATTACCGGTCATCTGCATATGTTCGCAGTTCTATTAAGTGTTAATAACACAGTGTTTCTTAACAATTATAGCAAACAATAGCTATACCTGAGTTGTTGATAATAAATGACAACATGCGTCCGCCATCTTGAAATTGTTACCGCATAAAATCGTTAAAGTGTATTGTCATCGAAACTGTACGCGTACGCAAAATTTCAACTCAATCGGATAACCGGAAGTGGTTTAAAATCGACTTGGAAGATTTGTTGCAGACAAAAGCAAGTCAAACAAGACAGTGGCTCGTTTCACTTCAGTTGAGTCGTAGCAGAGTTTTTCACCACGCCAAGGTTATTATGAAGTCTGTTACAGGTGTGAACGTGTTAAGGTTTATTTCTGAATGGATGCCTATTACCAGTTTATGATCCTTTTTATCGCTGCTTATACTTAACTTGAATGCAGCATGTCCGTAAATTAAAATATCAAAAAAGTTCTATGCAAAGTCGACAAATAGCCTAGTCCAAAAGTGATATTCTTGAGAAAAATAGATCCAAATCGTCAAAAAATATGAGAGATAGCTTATTCGATTCGGAAAAATAATCCGAAAAAGACGTGGTTATCTTTAGAATAGACCTGAATAGCTCATTTTGATCCAGTCATTTTTTCCCAATGTCAAATTCAATACCTATATCAGGTTGTCATACTGTATAAGTATCATATTTCATTGAATGTTATTATTGAATCGTTTTTACAAAGCAGGATAATATGTGCACATAATTATAATTATTGTAAATTTTTTACCTTGCGGTTCAAGTCCCATTTTTCTCGTCGGTTCCATTTTGTCCAC
The DNA here is from genome assembly GCA_963575645.1 of Xanthostigma xanthostigma. NCBI lineage: Eukaryota > Metazoa > Arthropoda > Insecta > Raphidioptera > Raphidiidae > Xanthostigma > Xanthostigma xanthostigma. The sequence continues at coordinate 739,602 of OY754472.1, forward strand.
TTTGAAGTTGTCTCCCAGGCGTTGATCACTGAAACAAAACAGACAAGTTTTAGTCGAAATTATTCAGCCAATAATACTATTTTTTTGTACAGCCGTAAAATGCTTTCTTTTATAAAATTTCTTTTGTGCTTGGAATAATACTTCAATAATAGGGATGCTTTTTTTAAATCGGTTATATTTTTTAAAAATTTATTCCTACTTTTTAGGCGTCTTGTATTTTATGTTAGCCCGGGTTGTTCGGAAAAAACGATTAATCTAAGATCCGCCCTGTAACCTTAAACAATACGGTTTTATTCAAATCGAAGTGATAACATATTTTTTAAATCAGTAAAACATATCCATTTTGCGTACTCCTCAACGGTTTTTGTAAATATTTATAACAAGCATAAACTTATCAATGTTCTGTTTTTCGTGTTTTAAAAAAATTCAAAAACATTTTTTCAATCAGTATAACTTTATACAAGTAACAGACACATTTTTTGTCGATAAAAAGCAGTATTTATACTTTTTTTAACTAATAATTTTTTTTAATTAATTAAATAAAATTAAAATAAATTTTAATGTAAGCCTTAAAAGAAAGCAATGTAGAAAATAAAAAAAAAAACTAAAAATGCATTCGCTCTATTGATTGCGCTAGCCGACGTTGTATTCTTACATCGCTAATATGAGTATACTTAGTTAGTGCATTTCACCTGAATAGAAGCTTATTTTTTAGATACATTTGGAACATTTTTCATTAATGCTCCGCTCCTAATGGTCGTAGCCTGATTTTATATAGTCTATAGCCTTCCTCGATAAATGAGCTATCCAACAAAAATTTTTTTTTCAATTTGAACCAGTAGTTCCTGAGATTAGTGCGTTCAAACAAACAAACAAACAAACTCTTCAGCTTTATATATTAGTATAGAAGTATAGATATAACAGGCACCATTCGCACCATTACTATTTTCCATCTATCCATTATTTTCCACATTTTTACTTTCACTTAATTAATAGCAATGGGCGAATGAAGGAATTTTAGCACATTAAGATAAGGTAGTAGGCACATTATGAGCATAGAAGTTTGATAGGTAATCGGCCACGGCCTTGAATAAGGAACCGTCTGGAATTATTGAGGGAAACCACGGAAAACCTCAACAAGATTGCCGAGTACAAGAATTATCGTTTCTCGGCGAGGGGCAGCAGGAAAAAGTTCCCTTGCCGGGATTTGAACCCGGTACCTCTCGAATGCAAGTCTAGTGCTCTGATCACTACGCTACACCGGCTCGGTGGCAGACAACAGATAAACGACAGGGTTTAGCTTCATTACACACATTCGATACAATAATCTACAAATACGTCGCAAATGAACTGAAAGGCAATTTATCATTAAATTGGTGGTCTGGATACGCTCCGTATCTACCTAACATATGTACACGTACCGTTTCTGTATGTGTATTGGGCATTAAACAAAATTAAATGTTTTATTTTTTGTCGTTGGTAACAAAAAACAAACACGAAATTCGTGAATTCCTGAAACTGTTCAATTGTAAAATTATACCTACATCCGTTCGGATACAAAATGATCCTATTCCCGAAGTTCGTTCACCGATTTTACGAGAAGTCTGATTGGGCAAAGCAAGTTTAATATTATTAGCGAGAACACTGAAATCGGCAAAGCATTGACGCCGAATCCCGATCACGTCCCTCTTTCCCTCTGGGCACGTGCCTAGGGCCCAGCAAAATATACGGGCCCCCTATAGTTTCTGCCAGATCACCAAACGATAACCGATATTTATTACTTAAAAACATATTTATTTCGAAAAAATCAAATGATAATCACTGACTATAATACTGTAGCAAGTTTTGTTACATTAACTCTCTCTCTCTTTTTTGTAATATTGTCAAAATTAGTTTTCCTTAGCTATACGCTGGAAAAATGAATGTTATTATTTTGGAAAAATTTAATTGATTAATTTCTTCTCTAGAGAAAACATCATTTTACGAATTATTTATAATTCAATTAATTAAAGCGTTTTATTTTTTTTTAAGTAAGAACTTAATAGTGCTTATACAATACCTACTTGCTTATTAGATTTAGCATGCGCGAAGCTACTCTACTCTTGCCCAAAAATCAGGCTTAAAATCAGGCTTTCCGATTTCAGCATGTTTAGGTAAATTAAAATATATAAAAATACAATTTAAGTACAATGCTTCAAGAGAGATTAACCAGTTTGTCGCTGAGTCCATAGAATGTGATATCGTCGTTGGTTCTGTAATAGCTCTTATGTGCATAATTGGCAGATTTTACGTTTTTTAAATGAAAAGATTCAGGAAACGGAGCTCTATACACTAGTAATACGTCCAAATTAATTTTACAGTAACCGGCAAGGGGAAGTAACTCTTATGTGAAAAGTTGTATCAAATAATTCCTCCCATGTGCCAATAAATCCGAAATTAACGTTAAATATTTTTTAAGAAAATACTTCGTCTTAATTAAACACGTATAGTGAAGATAAGTATGAATTAGTAATATAATACCTCTGAAATTGCTAGTTCTTACCATCCATTGCTGAAATAACCACTTTTTGGTCTTTCCTGCAAATACTTTTTGCACATTAGAGGTATTACAGAACCAACGACGATATGCTCAAAAACATAGATTTTGAAGAAGTGCCTATCTCAAATCTAGAAGGGTACCTCTTCAATCAACATAGATTTTGAGGTCGGTAGTTTTGAGATCGGCGCGAATTTAATTACTATCACGTTTTATGTAATTAGGTATATTATATTACTGCCGATCTCAAAACTTTGTTATTTTACGCTTTTTACTGCCCCTTTTTTGAAGGGGGTTTGATTTTTTTAGAAAACGTTTTTTATTTTAAATTTTTTAGTGTCTAACAAAACCGAAGAGCAACGTTCCACGCGGACAACTTCAACTTTTACAATACTTTTTGATTTTTGTTAATTTTCTAAAAAAGTTGCTCAACCAATTTTGCTAAAATTTATATGGGACCAGCTTTGAGACATTTTTACCTAATAAAAAAAGAATCATCTTAATCGCTTCACAGCCGTCGAAAGTATCGACGGACAGACATACCAAAAAAAAAGACGGGTTGCACTCCGGGAGTGCCGGCGGAAGTGAAAACTTGAATATTAACGCCTTACGAATTTTCGATCAAAATGGTTTGTACATAGATTGCATTTTTATGTACGATATTTCAACGCTAGATGTCTAACGTTGTATAAATAAAAGTTTTCGTCTTACGCATATCTGACGATCTGACGCGAGTTTAACATTTTTTTCCCCCACAACAAAAGTGTACAACGCCGCTAAAGAAGTTTTCACTTCAAAAATACAATCGAATATAGAAACTTCTCCTTATTTTTCAATTAGTATTAATTTGGTCCACGCTGAGTAGCTGCCCTGCATAAAACAAACTCAAACATGGCCGCCAGGAATTTCTAAAGGCGCATACTGATTCAATTCGGACAGTTGTTAGTTCTGCACCATCACAAGTGTAGGTACGTATTGCAACGTTGCTTCGTAATTTACATTGGCTGTAAAGGCCATTGCTGCTCGATTTGTTGCGCCGTTCAGACTGTTCAAAGCATTATCGTCCGGGTCATTACATAACCATGTCCCCCGTCCGTGTGTAGTGTGGACATTCAACTGTTCCACGTCACGTCAAACGGAAAACAAACGAACATCACACACACGCCACACACACTTGATCGTCGACTGTCCATTACATCAGTGCACTGCGATTATATTTCAAATGTCAGAAATATATAATACTAGCGGTCCCGGCCGGTTTCACCCGGGTGCAAAATAACAAATGGAGGGGAGGGACACGAGTACGCACGTTCATCTTAGTTTACCGAGATGAATGTTGTGTCCAAATGTCATGATGATCGGAGTTACCGGTCAAAAGTTTTTGTCGGACGGACAAATTTTGAGTTATATTTTGCGACATTTTTCATTGATGCTCCGCTCCTGTTGGTCGTAGCGTGATATTATATAGCCTATAGCCTTTCTCGATAAACGGACTATCAATCAAAACAAAAATTTTCAATTCGAACCAGTAGTTCCTAAGATTAGCGCGTTCAACCAAACAAACAAACTCTTCAGTTTTATATATTATTATAGATATGTCTTTAACTTATACGTCGGCAAGGTTAGCGGCACATAAATGATGAATAAATTAACCGAATTAACTATAAAATAGTAATAATGACAAAATTGTCTAAAAAAGGACGAATATTTTATTACACGAACATTTAATGCGTCCAGTGAAAAAAAGTACGTTGCATAAAATATAAAATAATAATATTGTATTCCTTGCGTAATATCTCTCTTTACGATAAATACAGAGTGTTTGTAAACCACTTTATTTAACTTTTTAACTTTACGTTCCGTATAATTGTTTATTCGTTTTAAACCTTTTTTCCACCCACTTCTAGTAGGACTATTATTATTTAAATACTTTTTTTTCTTCAAAAGTACATACTTTCGGCATCAATTGTAAAGCAGAAAGTCTAACATTTACGCATTGATGGGATTACCACGCACTGATGCGGGAAGTACGTACGTTCGGGCGGCAGTAAAGCGAAAGTACCTATCGACTGTTGTTTAGATGTCGTTTCCATAGCAACCCTATTACATTTTAGCTAATAGTCGCGAACAGCTGTCATTCGTGTTTTTACTTATATAACCTCAAAGTTGCTTGCTTGCAATTGATCTGTGTTTTTTATGTAATTAATAAATAATTAATTAATTAAAGTGCGAAGAAAAAACTTGTGGTATAATATACTATTTTACAGTTCGTTGAAAATTAGTTTTAATTTTTATAGTCTTGAAGTGTGGCGGTAGTTTATTAAAAACTTTTATACACATATAATATGTACATTTTAATAACTATTTTACAAGTCGCCGAGTTTTTTAAGACATTCTGTATTCATGAATAATAATTAAATTCTGCACAATATTAAAACTGACTGCATTTAAAACTTTAACGATTGAAGGAACATTCATAATATCAAAGTTGCCGTTGCAGTCGACGCCTGTTAAAACTTCACGTTGTCAGAATGCAACCGATTATATCATCTCGAGGTATTAAAGTACTCTATTATTAAAATACTGGTGAATATATCAGAGTCCTTCTATAAACCAAGATTGTATTAATTCTTTGTTTAACAATATTGTAATAAACAAGATTGCCATCGTTTCTTCGTCCACGAAAACAGATTTTATTTTCACGCGATAATATATTATATAGCCTATGCCCATCCCGAAGTTCCATTCTAAATATTGGTGAAAACATTTTTGTACTCGGATGAGTCGTTTCGGAGATTACCGGGTTCTAATCCCGGCGGGGGCAAATGTGACTGGGACTTTTTCCTGCTGGCTCTCGCCGAGAAACTGAAATCCCTGTACCGGCCATTTTGTTGAGTTTTTTCAATGGTTTCCCTAAATAATTCCAGACAAATATCGAGATGGTTCCTTATTCAAGGCAATGGTCGATTACCTGTAAAACTCCTATGCTCTAAATTTGCCCACTTAAATTCCTTAATTCACCCATTGCTATATTTAATTAAGTTGAAGTTTAAAAATATAGAAAATAACTGGAAAAATGGTAGACGGAAAATAGTAATAGTGCGAATGGCGTCTGTTATGACATACCTAAAGTCGATAAACCCCCTATTATTAAAAATGTATTTTAATTTTATTACGTTATTTGCTAGAATCTAACTTTGTTTTATTATGTAACCTGTTGAAACATTTAATTTTTTTCGTTTTAATAAATCAGTATTGAAAAAGCAAATAACGTAATAAAATTAAAATACATTTTTAATAATAGGGCTGCACAAACTTCGTATTTTGAACACGGGCGTTAAACGCATTATTATTATTTCCATATAAGCACAGCTATTTAAATTTTCCAATGCAAAATAAGCACTAATAAAATGGCGATAGTGTTTTATTCCCAAAAATAAATGATAAACGATTATCTGCAATCATAGTTTTGGGTTTTGTGTTAATAAATAAATATGCAGAGTCGGTACTTCCGTAACGAGGAACCCACTTACAAGCAATTAAACTTCCCAAACAGTTTGTTAAAGACAAACAACGTACCTACATACACCATCCATAATTTACAACCTGAATCTTGATTCCAGCCGCCCCCGCCCCCCGCTAGTTCCGCTCATGTGCGACGTGTATTACATTAATAATTCTTGGAAAGGAGCAGACTTACCAGAACGGAAGCGAATCCCATAACAACATTCAATAGATGATTTCTTATTATGGTTGAAAAATTTAAGTCACATGGATTTATCAATGTTTTGTACCTTTGGCCGACAATATTATATTTATTGAGGTTCATTACTGGTATAAATACTTTGGTTGCAAGTCCAAAATATTAGTTCATGTACAAAATTTCATCACAACACAAATTATTCAAGTTTTCAATGTTTTTGATTTGCGTTAATATTTGTGATAATTTGTAACGAATGTTTTAACGTTCGGTTGATATCTATACTAATATATAAAGCTGAAGAGTTTGTTTGTTTATTTGTTTGAACGCGCTAATCTCAGGAACTACTGGTTCAAATTGAATAAAATTTTTTTGTTGGATAGCCCATTTACCGTGGAAGGCTATAGGCTATATAATATTACGCTACGACTATTAGGAGCGGAGCTTTAATGAAAAATGTTGCAAAAAGTATCTCAAAAATAAGCTTCTATTCATGTGAAATGCACTAGCTAGATATACTCATATTAGTGATGAAAGAACACAACCTCACGTAGATCAATCGGTAGCGCATGCGACTGTCAATATCAGGGTCGTGGGTTCGAGCCCCGTGTTGGGTGAATATATTTCTATTTTTTTTTTTTTACATTGCTGTGATCTAAGGCTTACATTTAAATTTATTTTAATTTTATTTAATTCATTTAAAAAAAATTATTAGTTAAAAAAAGTTTAAATACTGCTCTTTATCGACAAAAACTTTTGAACGGTAACTCCGATCATCATGAAATTTGGACACAACATTCATCTCGGTACTTAAACTAAGATGAATGTCTATACTCACGTCCCTTCCTTCCCCATTCATTCTTTTGCCCCCGGGTGAAACCGGGCGGGACCGCTAGTAATAAATAAAAGCTTAAAATCTTAAATGATAATGTCCTTTTTTAATTAAAAGCGTTAATAAAAAAACTCACTTATTAATCACAACACATTTGTTAAACGCACAGTTCCGTGTTATTTTTTGTACTGATGCTTTTATTTTATTAAATACATGACGTGACCTGATTACATAATAAATTATTACAGATTGCAATTTATATATTATGAATGTCAAACGTCAGTATTTTAACATTCTAACCCACAAGTGGGGAATGGTACTAATTTACTAGTTACGCCCATAATTTTATTCAACAATTGCGCGTTATTCATGTTTTAATTATAATGAGATGTTGTAAATATCTATTTATTTCTTTATAAAAAAAAACTGTCAATACTAACAGCACCAAACAGCACGATTCAATGTTTTGGTTTGAGGTTAGCCGGTTATGAATAAACTCCATGTCGAAAACATTCGGCCTCTCAATTTTAGCCTCAATGGGTAACAACGGAATTGTTGTTACCGACTATTTCGTTACGACTCAGAAAATAGTTACCTACGTTTATTTTCATTACTCCACAATGGCAGAGCTAGTAGGAATCTTCATTGAGTTATGACAAGTAATTGTCACCAGTCGGTAAATGGCTATTTAGGGTTCGGTTTTTAGGCATGATAAAACATGAATAACGCGCATGAGTTGAATAAAATATCTTTTCGTTTTGAGGTCCCCCCGAATCTATAAAAAACATATTTTTGGAAAAACTCTGTGCGTCTGTTAGTTTGTGAAAAGGATACAGGTCAAACGGATGCGCGGGTTGAAAGTAAATTTTGGGAGAATGTTCGGTATGCAAATATGAAGAGCCCTATTGTTTTTGGGGAAAATCGGCGCATGCGCAGAAGAGATATATGCTATAACGGTGTTTTTTTAGATAATAATGGTATACTTTTCATAACGTCTTATTGTTCTTTTTTTTTCAAAAAAGTTTCGTTAACATTTTTTTGTTGTAGACTTTATAGTTTCGGAAATATTTTGAAAATAATAAAAACCAGCTATTCTTTTGTTTTGTAGATCTGTCAGAAATAAACTAGTAGTTAATCATGCTTTGATTAATTTTTACATGACGTGGAACATATTATGTAGGTAACCATTGTAAGCAAATATAATATTAAAATCTTTGATTAACGTCTGAATAGAACTCTTCAAGTAAATAAACTTGTCGACCAGTTTTTCTCAGACCGAACGATATATTGACAAAAAATGATAAAATTACAAATCAATATAATTAATCTTTCAAATTTTCAATTTTACGTACAATCGATTAGTTAATAAATAACTTAATATTAATTATTTTTTATATTTTTTAGATATTTCTGAAGAAGATCCAAATCCGGATCGAAACGTCATCTTGTGTTATATTGATTTGTAATTTTATCATTTTTTGTCAATATATCGTTCGGTCTGAGAAAAATTGGTCGACAATTTTATTTACTTAAAAAATATAATATTAAATACTAGCTATTACCAGCGTCACCTCACGCGATAACAGAAATGTTGTTTTCTTTATTATACTATATCAAATGTAAACATTTTGAAGTTGGAATGTTCCCGTCGCCCAATTGGCTAGAATTTTTTAAATTGGAATAATCTTATGGTTCAATTGACTGGATTTTTATCATATTTTGAAAACCGCTCCCTCTTTTTTTCCTCCCTTTCCCATAGCTGTCATCATTATTCTGTTTAGACAATCGAGAACAGATTTTTTTTCTTTTGTAGCAGCAGAATAATTTCAAAACAAAAGCTTCAGAATATTCTGACAAAACTTTTCTGTTTAAAAAAATGTTCGAAAAAGCAAACATTTCCATTGAAGCCAATTGAAATAGGCACAGTCAATTGATTGCCGGTGAACACAGAAAGAAGCAATGTAAAACAATGCACGTAAATTGCCGAGACAAAAGGTTGCTTTTCTCAATTCGTCTACAGTTTTTACGAATTCTTCAAACATCCCAATAGAGATGCGTTTCTTACACAACGAAAAAAAGGAACCAGGACAGCGACGTGCGTGTCGACTGTCGCTTATCATTTGTTTTCGCAGTTACAAGCGACAGGACTATTTTTTATTATCATTTCATATTGAATGTGTTATTTTTGAAGTGAAAACTTCTTTAGCGGCGTTGTACACTTTTTTTGTAATGGGTAAAAAATGTTAAACTCGCGTCAGATCGTCAGGGTCACGTGTCCTGATCGAAAATGCGTAAGACGAAAACTTTTATTTATACAACGTTAGACATCTAGCGTTGAAATATCGTACATAAAAATGCAATCTATGATACAAACCATTTTGATCGAAAATTCGTAAGACGTTAATACTCAAGTTTTCACTTCTGCCGGCACTCCCGGAGTGCAAAGGGATTTTTTTTTAAATTTTATTCTTTAACTTTGTCGCAACAAAGTGTTGAAGAGCGCATAAAAAAAAAGGTTTACCCATTGAATATGTATGATACCACATATTCTCTATGTATCGAAATAATGTAAATTTAAATTTAGTGGACATTTTTAATAAAATTCCTAGTGAAATTAAAGACCTGCCTGTATCACCTTTTAAAAGACAATTGAAAAAATATTTGATAAAAAATGTCTTTATTGTATTGACGAGTTCTAATTTTATCTGTATTTTAATTATTATATAATATATATGAAATGTATATTGACATATTTCACAGTTTTTATGCTATTCTAGAAATAAATCTATCTATCTGTCCCTAAAACTAAGCCCTCTACGAATCCTAAACGAATAAATCGTTGCCTATCTAAAAATGCATTGTCTGTCCTTTTTCTACGTTAATTATTTTGCCTTCCTTATAATTTTTAGGATTACGATCTTCTTTTTAAAAAATGGGGAAGGACCCCGCACAAACCGTATGGTAGTCAGAGTGCCCGTCGGCAAAAATTTTATTGACACATACTCTCCCCAAACTTTGTATATGGCTTCATTAGGCCTAGTCTGACACCTATTTCCTCTATGACTTTTCTTCATTTTGGGGCGTTTTCCTTCTAAATTTTCCGAAAGATGTCTTTTTGACGACATGTAAAAATTTATAGATAATGTTTGTTTTTTAATTGGATAGCTTAAAAACTTCAACCAAAACGCTAAAATAATGTTCTCTGACAAATAACATGAACCATTTAAAATGTCAGACATTTTAAATGGTTTTATTTTAAAGTTTAAAGGTCACTAAGAAAAAGTGTCCACGGGCGCATAGCCTAAAGATTTTTAGCTACAGATATGTTTAGCGAAATTTTAGACATAGGGATTAACCATTGAAGTCGCACAATCTTAAAAAATCCTTAGCTCTAGAAATATGTTTTCGAGTGCGCTGAATCCGAACATGACATTATTATTTTATACAGGTTTGACACCTTCCAACATTACCTAGTTTTCGACTATTTTTCTATTTCTAAAAAAAAAGCACAAAAGTTGAACATGGAACATGTTTGTGAATTCAATGGATATATATCTAAAATCTCGCTAAACATATCTGTAGCTAAAAATCTATTGGTTCTTAGGCTATGCGGCCATGGACACTTTTTCTTAGTGACCTTTAAACTATAAAACAAAACAATTTTCGATCAATTTAACCGCGAGAACCAAATCCCATAAGGTTTGTGCAAAGTCCTTTCTTAATTAACTGGAATCTATTGTCTATTGTCACCGGGAATTATTTTTTCCTCGACGGTGACAGCGACAACCCGTCTCTGAAGCACCGCTAAACGCATGTTTGTTTCAACTGAGACACTGAACCTGCGGAGTTCTCCGCCTTGTCGAACAAGCTGTGCGTGCTGAGGCCGCTTCGACGTTTCGTGACGCTATGTCGGCTCTCCGGGGATCGACGCCGGTTCAATCATCTGTCACTATCGCGTTTACAGTATCGGAAAAGTACCCATACGACCCCCGTTCCACAACCTGCCCTCAGTCCTGAACTGAACTTAAAATATTCAATAAATAAAATTATCGACCAATTTTTCAGACAATATATTAACAAAAGAAGATCCAAATCCGGATCGAAACGTTAATGTATTCATTATATTTTTTGTTAATATATTGTCTGAAAAATTGGTCGATAATTTTATTTATTGAAGAGTTCTAATCAGACGTTAATCAAAGATTTGAACTAAAAATATTACAAGATTCCGACTTGGCTCGATCTTCACCCATCAAGTATCAAGTTTTCTAATGAAATTTAATAATAATAATAATAATAATGCGTTTAACGTCCGTTTCTCGACTTTATGTCATAACAGACGCCATTCGCACCATTACTATTTTTTTTCTACCACACTTCCCGTTATTTTCTACAATTTTTAAACTTTAACTTAATTAATAGCAATGGGTGATTGAAGGAATTTTAGGACATTACGATACGGTAGGCAAATTTTGACAGGTAATCGGCCATGGTCTTGAATAAGGAACCATCTCGATATTTATCTGATATTATTGAAGGAAACCGTGGAACACCTCAACAAGATGGCCGGTACAGGAATTATCGTTTCTCGGCGAGAGGCAGTGGGAAAAACTCCCAGGCACATCTGCCCCCGCCTGGATTCGAACCCGGTACCTCCCGAATGCGAGCCTAGTGCTCTCATCTCTCGGTTTTCTAATGAAATTTGAATTTTGATAATGTAGATATTAATAAAGAAAAAATGATTTGGTTTGCATTTAATTTCTTGGATAAGCTATTTTTAATAAAAAAAAAATTTCTTTTTATTTACTTATTATATCAAAGCGATTTATTCTTCTGTGTTGTTTAGCAGACATAGGTTTTAATTCTGCTTTCAATAAATTTGCTTTCTTAACCTCACTTAGTGTAGTAAGGTAATTATGTTTCGTCATAAAATTATGTTTCAGAAGCCTCCAATAGGCGAACTAGCTGAGACTCGAATTCATCTTGAGTTTTTACTTAATTATTACACTGAATATCCCCCATTATATTAATTATATAACATTCACGAGAACAATTCAATAGATAGGTACATAAACAAGAACATAACCCTACTCTTGTTCGGGTTCGGACGTTGATTGAATGAAACAAGCAGAACTAGTACTGTCCGTTTAAAAATGGACAGAACTACAGTGTAAACTCTTTATAACGTCCTTCGTTATAACGAAAAACTTCCTATAACGTCGATTTTTTTACGATTTGGTTGGTTTACCTTAAAACCTATAAATTAATACCCTCTTTATAACGCAACAGCCATTCTCTATTACGAAGAAATATGTTCATATTTAGGCGTAAGCAAATGTTTACAGACATAAAGAGGACCATTCTGAACCATTACCATTTATTCAACAAGCACTTGATGACGCCAAACTATAGGTATATGTGTTTGGAATAAATTAATTTTGTGAAAATTGGTTATTTTTCTTTCTTCCCTCCATATAACGAAAATTCTTTATAACGAAAAAAATGTTCGGTCCCTTAAAATTCGTTATAAAGAGATTATACAGTACATTGAAGATTATTGTTAATTTGGTTGTTTTTCTTTCTTCACTCCATATAACGGTAACTCTCTATAACGATAAAAAATGCTCGGTCCCTTGAGTTTCGTTATAAAGAGTTTACACTGTAGTTTTGACCAATTGCGAAAATGCGCAAAACTAGTTTTGCTCATCTGTCAATACCCGTTTAAATGTAAGATATCGGGTTTGGGCAATATTCGTTGGTCAAAACTAGTTTTGCACATTTATTTCGGCCATTGACCGAATTCGGGTATAGACCGTAACATTTATATACATAATCGAATGAAAAAGTTTGTAAATAAAGTGAAATTGATCGCAACTGTAAGTCAACATGCTTTGCAGGCTATTTCAGTTAACTTTTATAGTGAACGTCGACAGAACGACAAGCAGTCCACAGGAATAGGAGTCAAGGTGACTTCTGCAAAGTGTCGAACACTCTTTTTTATACTCTTTCGTGTTCAAATCAATTTAAATTCGACTTTTTCTCTCATTGTTTGAAATGAACTATTATAAAGTTTGTTCGGGACGTTCAATTTTAACCCGGTTTAATATGCATTAAAATGAAAATGTCGGGTCGGTGTAAATAGTTAAATGCTTCTACGGCGACCCGTAATGTTATGCAAACGATTATTGGATTGTTGAAGAGGCGTTCTGAACACTGAACTATAGGCCGTGCGGTTTATAATTAGAGCTCAGTCATGGCCATTCAAACTTGGAAATTCTAGCATTTATTTGTTAAATAATAATAATAATGTCTTTATTGATGAAAAAGATTTGTGATGAAGGGTGCAGGGGGTATTTGCCGAGACGAATACTCTTAAAAAAATTGGTTGTCTGTAAAGTCGGTTTACGGACGATAGTTTTACGTGATAACGTATTCCGTAATACATAACCTAAACCTCCCAAAATTTGGTTTCAATCCGCTTATCCTTGGTGTCGGAATGATAAGAAATGTCTAAAGTGACGTTTGCAACTGTCAAAGTATTATGTTCTAATAATAATTAGTTATTCCAATACTTAACTTAGAAGGCGTTGCATTTCACAAAATACTAATGTCAAAAAATTGAATTAAACATTAGAAATTCAGCCGTTTTCATGTTGCATTTATACAGCTATTTTTCTATATAAATTTGTATAAAAAAACTGTTTAGGCAAATTCTGTTATACGAAATCTATGTAAAATGTTCTCCTCTTTCGTTTAAGACTGGTTTCAAACCGATCTGATTTAAATTGAGCGAGAAATTAGCAAAAAGCACGCACAGGGTCAGGCGGAACGTTACGCGTTAGGAACGTTACGCGTTACGCGTTACGAACGTTACACTTTTTCGAACATACAGCCGGTGTTTTATCAATTTATAAGATTGGTGATTCATCAATTTATAAGACGTTATCACGTCAAAAACAAAGTTTTATCAAAAGGCATAAATTCAGCTGAAAGCTGGTTTGCAATCCAAACCATAACAGAAAAGAATACAAATATGTGAGAAATAAAAATAATAGTAATAATAATAACAATAACTTATTGTGATAATTGAAAAATATATTCTAGCACATAATTTAGATTAAATAATTTTATTTATAGAGGTTTTTTACTTTTACTAATGAATGAATACCCAAGTTTTTGACTACAATTGGGTAGGCTAAATCAATTTTTATTATAGAAAACTTAACATATTCGACTTTTATCATTCCAACAGCCAAGTGGCGAATGGAACTAGTTTAGCTCAAAATTTATTTTTCAAAATCTTACAATATTTTTTCGTTTTGAGGTTTCCCGAATCCAAAAAATACATTTTTGGAAAACTCTGTGAGCACGATACAGATCAAATGGATGCGCGGATTGAAACCAAATTTTGGGAGCATGTTTCGTAAGCAAATATGAAGAGCCCTATTGTTTTTTTGGGAAAATCGGCGCATGCGCAGAAGAGCTATCACTGGACTTTAATGCATTGGATAATGTGTAATCACGTCATTTAAAAATTAACCAAAGTATGCTTGCCAAACTAATTTCTTTTTAACAGACCTAAGTAGGTACAGAACAAAAGAACAGTTGACTTTTTATTATTATAAAAATATATGAAACAGACATTCATTTTGTCTTTATCAATTTGTATTACGTCAATTGTCAATATTTGGAATGGTCCTGTTGTCCAATTGGCTGGAATTTTGTGCAATGTACTAGTCCCGGAAAAAGTGACCTGTAGACTAAATTTCGCGCGACAAGAACATTGTTGACTGACAAAACTGTTTCACGGAGTGCATTTGCACTGTGGTTTAATTTTGAACGGAACTCCGAATTTTCTGGCTTCAGCTCCCAACGATTACTTGCAAACTTCCTATCTTTTAACACATCATCCGCACATCTTGTGGTTATGACAGACGGCATATTATACGGTCGTAACTAACTTCTAACAAGGTTAACAGGAACATTTATTAGTATTGTCTTAGGTATATGTATACAATCATATTTAACAAATTATTATACTGGATAATGGTCGTAGAATAAATTACGATTGCAAAGATATAAAATTATTATTACTAACTCTATTGCTTTCATTGCTAATAGGATGCCATAAAACAGTAATATCTTGTTGTTTTTACGAGACTTTCAGTATAAATATTTTTTTCATTATTCTTGTTTTAGCAGCTATATGCAACGGCTTTGTCTAGACAACATATAATATTTGCAAAGAGTATAAGTTTGGGTGTAGGAGGTAATCTCCGAAACTGCTCATCCGAATTGACAACAAAAAATGTTTAAATAATTGGCCTATACATTTTTTGCTTCACGTAGCCCTTTTTACGTATAGGTATACTTGACAAGATCAAGTTATAAAAGTTTTTTAAAAATATTTTAATGTTGAAAAAATCCGGTTTTTTCAATTTCTTTAAAAAATTGTAATAAACAAAATAATAGTTGGCAAAACCAAAAGTGCACATCCCGCAAGTTTTCCACTGTATGATAAAAAAATAACAATTAAAAAATATTTTTAATAAATTTAAAAAGATTTAAAAATTTAAAGAAATAATTAATTAAAAATTGAAAAAATATTTTTTTTTAAGTTTGCAAAAATAAAAATAATTAAGAACTATACATAATATAATATATAATTAATATCAAGTGGAATAAAATAAAACAAAATAAAAAGAAAAAAAAAAGAAAAAAATTAATGATTTCGTAAGGAATCGAACCCAGGACCTTGCCCTTGGGGATCCAACGGCATAACCATTACGCCACGGCGGCCTAATACATGTAGTGGTGTTATCACGGTATAGAAGTGTAGCACTTGTTTTATGGATTACACTATATTTTATTAGCTGTCAAAAATAATAAAATAAAACTGTTTATAAAAATTAAACTACTGAACACATTTAAGTGAATTTAAATAGGGTTCTGGTCTGATAGTAAACAAAGTGAATAAAATATAACCCAAGGCAATCCGACCAAAATTGCGATCTGTAGAGTCGTGACGTACGTACATACGTACGTACGTACATACGTACAGACCAACCGACAACTGCTGTTTGTGATTTTCAATTACAATTTTAATAGTATTTATGAACTCGAATTGATTTGAAAATGGTTCTATTTTATAGATTAGAATCTCCTCTTTTCAATTGAATGGATTTCGTGTGAAATTAACTTAGATATAACTTCTTATATGAACGAAAGTCAGCTCTGACGCACAAAGCGATAATAAAGCACATACCGCTAGTTTAGCGGTATGTGCAATAACTTTTAAATATTGATATGACGTGATCTTAAAATATATATAATATGTAAAAAGGGCTCCATGAAGCAAAAAATTTATATTTTTTGTTGTTTTCAATGGAGACGGGTTTTCGAAAAAAATTTTTTAGTAACAATAGCCTTACTTTTTTAAAAATAAATTTAAAAAAAAAATTCAACGGAACTTTTTTTTTTATTTTAACAAAAAAAAAACAAGTGAATGGGCTGCTGTGGCCATTATCACTACAAAATGATTACAATGGTTATCATCACAAAACTGCAAAAATTACAAATAGTATTGGTAATTTTACATATTAGATACGTAAGTATGGTAAGTATTTATTATGTATGTTGTATATTATTAAATGGCATATATTTTCATTTATATTTCTTTCATTTTATTTATGTTTTTTAGGTATTTTAACAGCTTCAACGGAACTTTATTTTTTCAAGTGTTAAGATGACACCATAAGTTTTTCAAATTTTTAAATTGTTATTTAATACTATAAAAACATTATTTTATGTATTGTGCTCTCAAAGCAGGCTCCTCTTTAAGAATGTTTTTTTCAATTTTCGCTGTCGCTTATAGTTTTTGAGTAATTGCCAAAAATCCGAGGGGCCCTTTTTGTCTTTTCGTTTTTTGTTAATGGTTATTGAAATTTTTGTCGGCGAAATATTTTTCCGAATCGAATAAGCTTTTGCTAATTTTTTTAGGAGACTTGGATGTATTTTTTTCAATAATCACAGTTCTTGACTAGGCTAGAACTGAATCGATTCGAAACAATAATTGCATTATATAACAGCGAACGGTAGAAGTTTTATGTGAACAAAATAATTTATAGTTTTTTTTTATATACTTTAACATAGATACTATTTCCGCTGTGAAGATGAAGACTGTCTCATTACTGCAGTATATTCTATAGAGTATAGACAAAGGTTTTTTTTTTGTAAAATATACGTGCAAAAACATTTTACAAAGTGTTGACTGGAAATTTCATTAAATTATTTAAAATAATCTTCGTGTTTTGCAGACTGTATATTGAAAAACACAATTTAAATATACCACTTTGAATTTTGCGAAATGTTTGTAGAGAAAAACTTATCTCGTGATATGTTCGAACCAAACGTTGGGGGTTTGACAAGGGTTTAACCGAATATTGGAAATGATAGTTCATCCACCCAGAAAAACCTAAGGGCAAATCGAATATCAATTTATATCGCTTATTGAAGGAAAAATCGAGATTCCATCCGGCGCCAAGATATATTATTATGATAAATTTATTTATTTATTAAAATATCGCAAGGTGAAATCAATCTATGTTTAGCAAGTTTTGTTACATTAACTCTCTCTCTCTCTCTCTTTTGTAATATTGTCAAAATTAGTTTTCCTTAGCTATAATACGCTGGAAAAATGAATGTTGTTATTATTTTGGAAAAATTTAATTGATTAATTTCTTCTGTAGAGAAAATATCATTTTACGAATTATTTATCTGAAATAAAGTTTTTTAAATAAATTTTTTAATGACAAAATTTTCTGTTAAAAATCCAAACATATTAGGAGATGTATAAAGTTAAATATTAAAAAAAACTTTTACATGTAGTCTTATGGAAAATATGTCAACCTAGCATGCAAACGGTACATTTTAATTTTTTTCAAATAACCAAATAATGTCAGCAGTTCCGAAAACTAACTATGTAAAGCATCGATGTCTTACGCATATTTTAATATTTTTTCCAAATTAATTAGGAGACTTTTAATCAATAAAAAAAATTATTAAACCTTAGCACTTTTCAATTATGGACTTTTATTCTTGACAATTTTAACAATTTTAACTGAATTTTCAACTTTTAATTTTAATTTTTATTACTTCTAATTTCTTTTTTTAATTATTTACTGCAAAAAATATGTAAAATACAGATATTTACATAAATTTATTTTTTCTAACCTAACTTTGTACAAAAAATTCAAAAGTTAGTCCATTAAGTAAAATACTGAAATAATTAATTAATATATAAAAAAATATTTATTTATGCCTTTATGACAATAATTTATTGGTATCATCGACTTATAACCTTTTGTAAAAATTTATTATGGAAAAGTTCCCTTTTAGAATTCGACTTATTTTTGATTGGGACTGTAACACATCAACCTTTTTTTAAGTGCTTACATTTTATTGGAACATTTACCCAGCCCTGATATTTCGGCGGGTCTCATTAATCACAGTAATTAATTAACACGGACATTCCGTCACCACACCTTGCACAAGTGCCGTGTGAAGTCCCTATTGTGTAATTATATATCCATAATTTTAACATATAGGGACATGTCGTTTAACTTACATAGATAGTTAATTGTGATGGAGGCATATTGAAATGAGAGGGTGCCGGAATTCTCGAGTGCTTCAATAAAAAGAGGTATTCAAATATTATATTAACGTCTGAATAGAAATTTCAAAAAATAAAATTGTCAACCAATTTTTTCAGACTGTATATTGACAAAAAAATGTAAAATTATATTTCAATATTTCAATAAATGACGTTTCGGTCCGGATTTGGAACTTCTTCAGAAATATGTAATCTAAAAAATATAAAAATGAATTAGTATCTACTTATTTTACAACAGAATTAAGACTGCATTTTTTTATATAATTTTCCAAAATTATATAAAATAAACAGTCTTAATTCTATTGTAAAATAAGTATAACTAAGATTGAACTAGTGTGACCTGTGCGAATTATTCGCACTAAATAAGTTTAATAATTATCACTTTACAAAATTATTTTTTAAATATGATTGCATGTATTCAATTAGTTTCTAATTTTGCACACTGCTTATAACGTCCTTCTTTTTGTTGTATTACAATATGAAGCTCAGATGACAGATCGAAGAAATATTTTACTAAAATTGTCATATAGAGGCGCAAGTAGCAAAAGCGTTGAGCTAAGCCAGATGACATCATGCAGCATTGCTGTGACGTTGTTCAGCGTTGCTCGTTGTTTCAAAATTAAAGCCGTCAGATGGCAGTATGCAGTATTGTGTCTGTTGTATTACAATATGAAGGTCAAATGACAGATCGAAGTGTTGACGGTGTTTTAAAATTAAAGCCGTTAGATGGCAGACGTTGTTCAGCGTTGCTGTATTTTAATTAATTTACAAAAACAAAAGCAATAATCAATTTTTTAGTTGTCGATGTCAGTAGAGCAAGCAATTATCTGTAAAATGATACATATATGTATAATTTATGTGGAGAAATTGTGAGGTTTTTTCTAAATAGGGAGGCAAACATCTTTAACCTTTATATAATTTTGGAAAACTATATAAAAAAATTCAGTCTTAATTCTATTGTAAAATAAGTAGATACTAATTCATTTTTCTTTATAACACGCAGAAGTATAAAAAAAATCAAAGAAAATATCTCGCCGACAACGTAAAAGCTAGACGAAACAAAGGTAAACTGCAAAATCCTGTTTCTAAATAAAGTTTTATTGTATCAGCGAGAAAGAACTGTTATTGGACAGTTACAATGTTTACTTAAAGATACTTAAAACTCGTCGATATAAACATGGGCTTTCGGTATATATATAAGTGGATAACAAAGACCGCTATAAAAAAAGGATAGAAGAAGTAAAAGTATTTCGAAATTCGGCTTAGGTATGCGCCGACCCGTATTTCATCAAAGAAAGGCGACGAAACAGGCTTTGAAAGGACTCCTCCTGCAGCTGCCCTCTGTATTGATATCCTGTATCGGCTTATATCGACATTTCACCGATACAATATGTGTTCTCGGTTCGAATATAATAATAATAATAATAATAATGACGCCATTCGCACCGTTACTATTTTCCATCCATTCACACTTCCCGTAATTTTCTACATTTTTTCAACTTCCACTTAATTAATGGCAATGAACGAATACAGGAATTTTCAGGACGTTAGGATAAGGTAGGCAAATTTTGAGCATAGGAGTTGGACAGAAAATCCCGTTCACGCCGAAAAAAAATTATTTTTTTTTTTGGCAAATTTTTGACAATAAATCGAACTAAAAAGTGGAAAATAAATATAGTTTTTAAAAAAAAAGGAAAAAGCACGCTTTATATCAAACTAAAAAGTAAAAAATAAATATACCTAGTTTAAAAAAACTAAATAACACGCTTTATATCGAACTGAAAAGTAAAAAATATTTTTTTTAAAATAAGCTTAAAACAATAATGAATAAAAAATACTAGTATTATTGTGAAAAAAGCGTGGGGCGCTCGATATACGAAAATGTGGAACAAAGCGCCCCACGCTTTTTTCACAATAACACTAGTATTTTTTATTCATTATTGTTTTAAGCTTATTTTAAAAAAAATATTTTTTACTTTTTAGTTCGATATAAAGCGTGTTTTTTAGTTTTTTTTAAATTATATTTATTTTTCACTTTTTAGTTTGATATAAAGCGTGTTTTAGGGTAAGGCCACATGAAGAGCGTTCAACGCGCGTTGGGCCAACGCGCGTTGAACGCTCTTCATGTGTGCTAGGCCTTATAGTTTTTTTAAAACTACCTATATTTATTTTACAGTATAACGCATAGTGTGAACAGTTTCAATAACGTAATCGATACCTGTTCGTATTCAAGATTTACGCAATACTCGACAGTCAGCCGGTTCGGATAATGGTTGAGTTATCCACGCGAGTGGTTCCTTCCTTGGCTATCCGTCGACCGCACGGACAACCGGCGAGGATATAACACGAAATACCACACAGGAATGGCCGACCGACTGCCAACTAAGATCCTCAAAGCGCGTCTCAGTGGTGACGCAATCAACAGACTGTGAAATATCAATTATTGATTCGCGTGATTACCTAATATCCACGTTGAAACTCATTCATTGCAAAAAAAAGATAACCGGTTTCTTCTCTCGAATTTGACGTTGTTTAATTTTTATTAAACTCATAAATATGTTCTCTTCTTTTCATTGCCGCAACATTCTATCCAAGTGTGTAGATCCAAATCTTCTTGGTTTCCGGGCTTGTATGCCGTGGTCCATTGATATTACTACCTGTGAGCAGCCTAGAAGGACACTTCGCCCGCTACCACATCGCCTTTGATAATGTCTACCGCAGTTGTAGACGAAACGTCAGGTAGTAATACCAATGGACCACGGCATATACAAGCCCGGAAACCAAGAAGATTTGGATTTCTGATTCTCTTGTTAACTTTTTGACGTGATAACGTCTTATAAATTGATGAATCACCAATCTTATAAATTGATAAAACACCGGCTGCATGCACGAAAAAGTGTAACGTTCTTAACGTAACGTTCCTAACGTTCGTAACGCGTAACGCGTAACGTTCCGCCTGACCCTGTGCGTGTTTTTCTCGAAAACGGCCCTAACGATTTGGATGAAATTTACTGAAAAGGGATTTTGGGGGGCAAAAAATCGTTTTAGCTAGGTCTCATCTCTCGAAAAAATCGTTTTCTTACAAATTTTATCATTATAAAAATCAATTTTTTGACGTATGAAAATACTTAAATATTGTAAGTAGGTTTTGGAATTTTATATACTTAAACAATAAAACAATTGTTTTCTAAATATTATGACAGTTAATCTTTGAGACTTAAATAAATACGGAAGAAAGAAAGTTAATAAAAAAAAATATTTTTATAGGTGGTGAGTAATTTAATAAATAAAATTAACCTAAATTTGAAGCGAAAGATGCAATATCATAGATTCGAATTATTATATGTAGAATTTAGGTTATGTATTACGGAATACGTTATCACGTAAAACTATCGTCCGTAAACCGACTTTACAGACAACCAATTTTTATTCTTTTTTTGGAAAGGACCACGCACTTAAGTATATGGGATTTGGTTCTCGGTTAAATTAATCGAAAATGGTTTATATTTTATAGTTTAAAGGTATCACTATAAGAAAGAGTGTCCTTGGGCGCATAGCCTAAAAACCAATAGATTTTCAGCTACAGATAATATGTTTAGCGAGATTTTAGATATAGAGATATCTATTGAAGTCACAAACATGTTCCATGTTCAACTTTTGTGCTTTTTTTGTTTAGAAATAGAAAAAAAGTCGAAAACCTGGTAATGTTGGAAGGTGTCATCCTGTATGAAATAATGTTATATTCGGATTCAGCGCACTCGAAACCACATTTCTAGAGCTTAGGATTTGTTAAGATTGTGACTTCAATTATTAATCTCTATATCTAAAATCCCGCTAAACATATCTGTAGCTAAAAATCTATTGGTGTTTAGGCTGTGCGCCCATATGGACACTTTTTCTTAGTGACCTTTAAACAATAAAATAAAACCATTTTCGATCAATTTAACTGAGAACCAAATCCCATAAGGTTTGTGGAACTACGCCACTGTTTCCAGTGTAATAATATATCCCTGAGCTTCCATTTCTTGTTGCCCCCTGCGACTCCTTGCGTATGCCCTTACAGACCAAGTCCGGTATCAAGATGAACATAATACTTCGCTTAGTGAACTCGCATTCTATTCAAGCTCGAGCAGGGGTCCTCGAATTTACAGAATTATTGTCAAATGCTTCTTCGCATTCGAGAGCCTATACAAGCAACAAACGCTTCACAAAAAATGATATTTGATACAGGAACGCTTATTATTATTCATTCAGTTGAAAATATGTATTTTTTTAAGAATACATATAGTCTTATTTTTGGCTAGAAAAAGAATGATTATTATTTTTATATTATAAACTATAGCTCCTAACATTATTAAAGAACAAATGTATTTAGGTAGGTGTAACGAAATATTTTATTGACGAGTTGTGACATTATGTAAATGATAACCGAGCGGGGTGGCGTAGTGGTGAGAGCACTACACTCGCATTCGGGAGGTACCGGGTTTGAATCCTGACGGGGGCAGATCTGGCCGGGACTTTTTCCTGCTGCCTCTCGTCGAGAAACGGCAATTCCTGTACCGGGCATTTTGTTAAGGTTTTCCGTGGCTTCCCTCAATAGTTCCAGATAAATATCGAGATGGTTCCTTATTCAAGACCTGTCAAAATTTGCCTACCTTATCCTAATGTCCTAAAATTCCTTCATTGGCCCTTTGCTATTAATCAAGTGGAAGTTTTAAAATGTAGAAAATAACGGGAAGGGCGATAGATGGAAAATAGTAATGGTGCGGATGGCGTCTGTTACGACATAAAGTCGAGAAACGGACGTTAAACGCATTTTTATTTTTATTATGTAAATAATGACATGAAAAAAGAGGCAAACCCGGAAATAAAAATGTGTTAAGGAGGTTGATCCGTTACAGTCCCAATCAAAAGTAAGTCGAATTCTAAATGGGAACTTTTCCATAATAAATTTTTACAAAAGGTTATAAGTCGATGATACCAATAAATTATTGTCATAAAGGCATAAATAAATATATTTTTTTTAATATTAATCAATAATTTCAGTATTTTACTTAATGGACTAACTTTTGAATTTTTTGTACAAAGTTAGGTTAAAAAAAATAAATTTATGTAAATATCTGTATTTTACATATTTTTGCAGTATATAATTAAAAAAGAAACTAGAAGTAATAAAAATTAAAATTAAATCATTAAAAAGTTGAAAATTCAGTTAAAATTGTTAAAACTGTCAAGAATAAAAGTCCATAATCGAAAAGTGCTAAGTTTAATAATTTTTTTTATTGATTAAAAGTCTCCTAATTAAATTGGAAAAAATATTAAAACATGCGTAAGACATCGATTCTTTACATAGATAGTTTTCGGAACTGCTGACATTATTTGGTTATTTGCAGAAAATTAAAATGAACAGTTTGCATGCTAGCTTGACATATTTTGCATAAGACTACATGTAAAAGTTTTTTTTTAATTTTCAACTTTATAAATCTCCTAATGATGTTGGATTTTTTACAGAAAATTTTGTCAT
Source organism: Xanthostigma xanthostigma (assembly GCA_963575645.1). Lineage (NCBI taxonomy): Eukaryota > Metazoa > Arthropoda > Insecta > Raphidioptera > Raphidiidae > Xanthostigma > Xanthostigma xanthostigma. The sequence continues at coordinate 763,865 of OY754472.1, forward strand.
AAAAAAATCTATTAAAAAACTTTATTTCAGTTTTTTTTCATTATCTTCGTAAAACGGCTCAACCTCCTTAAAACAATCAGCCTGTATATATTAAGTTCGAAGCTCACAAGGCTGCTATAATCTCAACATTTTAATTAAATATAATTTAATTACAATCCAATCAAGTCTTTTCGTAGTTATATACCTTTCAGAAGATTTTCTTATATCTTATATATTTGAAAGTCGTTAACGAACAAACTAATAATTAATTACCAATGAACTAAGAAGATCAAGATTTTAATTTTTATTAATTTGAAACAAGACACCTGAAACTTTAATATCACGTTGTATATATTATATAACACAGCTATAAGGCTCAATTTGAATATATCAAATACAGTGTATCTAAACTCTATTTAACGTCACTCGATATAACGACAAACTCCTTAAAACGTCGAAATTACTTAACTCTAGTTGGTTTACCTTGTTGCTCAATACAATGATACACTCTAAATAACGACAACAATACGTCATTATTAAGCAATAAACGTTACTTGTTTGTTATTTTGTTGCTTTGTTGTCGGCATCATGCGTACCGAACATTCTAAGAAATTCGTTTTTTCATATGTTTAGCTCAGCTGCTTATCGATAAATTCTCATATTCTTAGTTGCCCTGCACAAACTTGCAAACTGTGAACATGGCGAGTAAAGGAAAATATTTGTGTATTGTCGAAAAAATTGATCATTTCTTCTCTGCGTTTGACGACAACTCTCAATAACGTCACAAAGTGCACAGTCCCTTGAGTTATAATTTTGTTTGTATTGGAAATGATGTTATAATACTATTAAGAAGTAAGTATACACTTTTAACTAAAATTTTAAGGCAAACTACGACGTCAAAGACATACACGTAAGTACTATGTTGAATTATTATATTATACTGATACTTTTGAAGATGATACTTTTCTGTTATGAGAAACGTTGTAAAAGCTGGCTATACTAAAATAGTCTCGCAACGTCTGTCTAATAAACTAGGGCTGCAATAACACTATTTACGCAAATTAAATTGGAAAAAACATTCTATTTACTAACATAAATGAAATTGTGATATTTGACAGATTGGCAAAATTACATTTAGTGAAGTATTATTATGTAAAAAGATTTTCGTAGTAAAAGTACATATTTTATAATATTATGAATAAGCCCAAAAAATTGGTTTGAATAAAAATGTCGATACAAATGTTCGAAGATACAGATTTCATTAGAATATTTTTTAATTTGATTCTTCTTTTTTAACAGCGTGTAGAAATCAAATAGACGAACAAATATTTCAAGTAACTTTTTTATCAAAACACAAAAATAAGTTAGAAAAGCCGTTCGATTTTTTTAAAATTTTGTTTAATTAATTCAAAAGCCCGGTTGACGCGAAGAAATGATAGCACAAATCGTTAATGCATTCCAAATAATTCGCGGAAGGCCCTTATCTTTACTACAAGCATGTGGCTACGACGCACGCTTCTTTGTGTCCCGCAAAACGGGGACAACTTCAAACAATTTCTTACTTGATAATGACATAACATATTTCCATAGTGACATAACATAACGCCAGGATCGACCTCAAAATTTAATAAAACTTTGAAAGCCCGTTCCTCTTACATTTTTGAGTTTTGATCAAAAAGTTACTTGAAATATTTGTTCGTCTATTTGATTCTACACGCTGTTAAAAAAAAAATTAATCGACTTAAAAATCATCCTGTATGTAGATGTATATAAATTTGTCATCCCTGGCGTGATGAAATGACGCGCATCGATCGTATATAAGATCCCGTAGGGTGTTTTACTGACGCGCTTTTGCTCAGCCAGAGAAGACACGGCCTGCCGCGATCTTCTGTCGCAGAGTTATAAAGTAAGTAACATGTCATACTTCGGGCTATTGGACAAACGCCATTGTACATTGTATTTATTATCATGTCCTTTTCTCCAAACCGGGGGCCTGAATTGACACTGGAATTGTACATATTTTATCACTTATCTCTGAACAATGTCAATTCTACACAATAATATAATGTACACACTATCTAGCTGTTTCTTTTCTTGTATAATTTACCCAGTTGTCCGTAAAAACAGGGCCAAGTTTAGTTACTAGTATTTCGTTATAGAACAGCGCGTGACACTTGGTTTGAATGATTAGATGACAGGGCAAAATTTAGTTGCAGGGCAATATTTAGTTCCTATAGAATTAGTTAGTTAATCAGAATCAACGAGCTCTTAGGACTTGAAAAAAGACAGAAGTATATGTTTGGTTTATAATAAAAGTATATGAAAATTGTCAATCACAAAATCTTACCTTGTGCCTACAGTTAATATTACAGTCCTGAGGAAAATGTGTGATATTTCTCAAAATTCATTTTTTTTATAAAAAAAAAATTGGTTGTCTGTAAAGTCGGTTTACGGACGATAGTTTTACGTGATAACGTATTCCGTAATACATAACCTAAATTTATATAATAATTATAATAATTCGAATCTATGATATTGCATATTTTGCTTCAAATTTAGGTTAATTTTATTTATTAAAATTATTCACCACCTATAATATAATTGTTTTTTTTAACTTTCTTTCTTTCGTATTTATTTTAAGTCCCAAAGATTAACTGTCATAATATTTTGAAAACAATTGTTTCATTGTTTATATAAAATTCCAAAACCTACTTACAATATTTAAGTATTTTCATACGTCAAAAAATTGATTTTTATAATGATAAAATTTGTATGAAAACGATTTTTTCGAGAGATGAGACCTAGCTAAAACGATTTTTTGCCCCCCAAAATCCCTTTTCAGTAAATTTCATCCAAATCGTTAGGACCGTTTTCGAGAAAAGCACGCACAGGGTCAGGCGGAACGTTAGGAACGTTACACTTTTTCGTGCATGCAGCCGGTGTTTTATCAATTTATAAGATTGGTGATTCATCAATTTATAAGACGTTATCACGTCAAAAAAGAATTGCCAACATTTCAACCAATTGCATTAGAGACTATTGTCACTTCCCGCGAAGTGGTAAAATGCAATTGATAAAAGTTTAACGCTTTTTAAATCGTGTCTGCAAGATTTTCTAAAATCAATATAAAGCGAACGTTCCAGCAAAGCCCTGCGTTTTACACGGATTGACTGCACAGATTCAATCTTAAGTGGATAAGATGTCACGTTATCTATATCCTCAAAGGTGACATTGGTCGGAATAGATAATCCTGTAGACAAAGACAAGCGAACTGCGCTGTGTGTTTATCTCTATTGTTATAGCTTTCAAAACTCATTCATTTAATATGTACATTGTTACATGATACCTACTCATAGCTAGAAAGTTTCTATTATGATTATGAATCTCATATTCTTCGTTAAACAGTGTAGTAAGTAGAATTAGGGATGACGGTGTAAAGGGCCCCGCACAAACCTTACGGGATTTTGTTCTCGGTTAAATTGATCAAAAATGGTTTTATTTTATAGTTCAAAGGTCACTAAGAAAAAGTGTCCATGGGCGCATAGCCTAAAAACCAATAGATTTTTAGCAACAGATATGTTTAGCGAGATTTTAGATATAGGGATATCCATTGAATTCACAAACATGATCCATGTTCAACTTTTGTGCTTTTTTTAGAAATAGAAAAATAGTCGAAAACTAGGTAATGTTGGAAGGTGTCACCCTGTATAAAATAATAATGTCAGCGCACTCGAAATCATATTTCTAGAGCTTAGGATTTTTTAAGATTGTGAATTCAATGGATATATCTAAAATCTTGCTAAACATATCTGTAGCTAAAAATCTATTAGTTTTTAGGCTATGCGCCTATGGACACTTTTTCTTAGTGACCTTTAAGCTATAAAATAAAACCATTTTCGATCAATTTAACCGAGAATCAAATCCCCTTAGGTTTGTGCGGAGTCCTTTGAAAAAAAAAATCTGCCACTCCGACAATAAATATTGAAAACTGAGTACCTATTTAGATAATTTTCCCATTACCAAATTTCCAATTCCCGGGTGAAGCCGGACCGTGCCGCCGGTATTTTATAAACACATCCCTGTCCTGCACGGCCATGTTATAGATAAAATGTCTATTGTACTAAACGGGCGAGAAGAGTTGGTGAAGAAGGGAAAACCATTTTTGGGGGTGCGGACCCTTGCTTCTTCGTAATCTAAACAAACATTCTCAAACGCATTTTATCACAAGGAAAAATCACTGGGAAAACATTTGCGTTGCTTGTGTATCTCTTGATTTTTCGCGTGAACAAAATAGCGCGGGTGATTCGACAACACATCCTATCTGAGAAATTACAATTTTTTTCAGAACAGTCAAGAAAGTGTAAAGGCTTTCACGGCCGGTGCTGATCCAAATCTTCTTGGTTTCCGGGCTTGTATGCAGTGGTCCATTGGTATTATTGTCTACCGCCGTTGTAGACGAAACGTCAGGTAGAAATATCAATGGCCCACGGCATACAAGCCCTGAAACCAAGAAGATTTGAGTCAAGAATGTTAAATTAAATTTTCAAGAATTTGGAGTATCCAGCGTAGAGGATCTCAAATCAATAGATACGTTCTGTCCGGATTTGGAGCTTCTTCAGAAATAATCTAAAAAATATAAAAATTAATTAGTATCTACTTATTTTCTGATAGAATTAAGTTTGAATTTTTGTATTAATATTTCGATAAATAAAAGTTCAAAACAATTCTTTTAGAAAATATTAATTTATTTTATATAGCGGTCCCGTCCGGTTTCTCCCGGGTGTAAAAGAACGAATGGAGAAAGGAGGAACATGAGTACACACATTCATATTAGTTTACCGAGATGAATGTTGTGTCCAAATTTCATGATGATCGGAGTTACCGTTCAAAATTTTTTGTCGATAAAAAGCAGTATTTGTACTTTTTTTAACTAATAATTTTTTTAAATTAATTTAATAAAATTAAAATAAATTTTAATGTAAGCCTTAGAAGAAAGCAATGTAGAAAATAAAAAAAAAATAAAAATGCATTCGCCCAACGTAGGGCTCGAACCCACGACCCTGATATTGACAGTCTTGTGCTCTACCAATTGCGCTAGCCGGCGTTGTATTCTTTCATCGCTAATATGAGTATACTTAGTTAGTGCATTTCACCTGAATAGAAGCTTATTTTTTAGATACATTTGGAACATTTTTCATTACTGCTCCGCTCCTAATGGTCGTAGCCTGATTTTATATAGCCTATAGCCTTCCTCGATAAATGGGCTATCCAACAAAAAAAATGTATTTCAATTTAAACCAGTAGTTCCTGAGATTAGCGCGTTCAAACAAACAAACAAACAAACTCTTCAGCTTTATATATTAGTATAGATTTTTTAGATTATTTCTGAAGAAGATCCAAACCCGGACCGAAATGTATTTATTGGATTATTGAATTATAATTTTTGTCGATATATAGTCTGGAAAAATTGGTCGATAATTTTATTTATTTAAAGAAGAAAATTTTATTTGACATCACAAATCTCTCTTTTTATGTCTACACCTTTTGAATTTTCAGTCTCCATTTTTTATTCACATTGTATATTTTTTACGTATACATTTATTGTTTATTCAACGTTTTTTTTTTGTTTAAAGAACATATTCATGTGTGCATAATAACATTCTAAACACTTTTCGCACTTTTGTTTGTGTTGAACGTAAAGGCCGCTGCACACGAGGCTGGTTTTGCCGCTAGCTGGTTTTTGTGCTGACTGGCGTGCTGGCTACGAGGATTGATATGACGTCGGAACCAATCAGGAAACAGCATGTTGTCACGTGGGCGACATAAATAAACCAACCGTCATAAGGTCTGCTCCAAGCAATCGGAGAACGGTAACAGAACCGTCATCGTCTTGCGCAGTAGCTAAAACGATTCTTGAGCCACTGCGCACGACAGCCTTGCGCATTATCAAGGTGTGTGTTCTGTTCAGAGACAATAAGCGTTTACTTTTTGTTAACATTCGAACTGTCATTGCGCGCGCAACAAACACATCTACAAAGCAAGGCGTCAATACACGCATCGTGTGAAGCGAAACCCAGCGTCTTTTTAGTAGATCTCTAACAAACCGTATGTATTCGTTACTGAGTAACGGGTACATCGTCTGACTCGAAGTAACGAATCGTTACTTACAAATTCATTACGTTACTCGCATCTGTCGTATCCATGCCAGTTCGACTCGTTTGATGCGGTTATATCTTATACGAACGAAGTCATACCGTATCACGTATGCGACGCGCCTCGATGCGATGGTATACATGCTTGATGCTGTTAGTACACGATTGTATGTCGTATGAAAAGTAACGAGTAACGTAACGATACGAAAGTAACGGGTACTGGTTTTTTAAGTAACGAATACATACAGGTACACAATTTCTCGTTACTTTTACAGCTCTACTTATTGAAGTGAAAATTTCTTTAGCGGCGTTGTACACTTTTTTTGTAATAGGTAAAAAATGTTAAACTCGCGTCAGGCGTCAGGTAAAGAAAGAACTGGGTAAGCGAGAAAACGCTCTAAGTGAGAGTAATTGCTAGGTACCGTGTGGTTTATTACTGTTAGTATGTTATGCCACTACACCAACAGCAATCGGTGGCCGAGCGGTCTAAGGCGCTAGTCTTTGCTGACGTCAACTCTCGGCATCACGGGTCGTGGGTTCTAATCCCGTCCACGCCGAAAGAAAAATTGTTTTTTTTTCGGCAAATTTTTGACAATAAATCGAACTAAAAAGTGAAAAATAAATATAGTTTAAAAAAAACTAAAAAACACGCTTTATATCGAACTAAAAAATAAAAATTAATGTTTGAAGTGAAAACATCTTTAGCGGCGTTGTACACTTTTTTTGTAAAAAATGTTAAACTCGCGTCAGGACACGTGACCTGATCGAAAATTCGTAAGACGTTAATATTCAAGTTTTCACTTTTGCCGGCACTCCCGGAGTGCAACCCGTGTGTTTTTTAGTAGTCAAAGGAATCCAGCGGCAAATCCAGCCTCGTGTGCAGCGGCTTTAACTTTATTATATGTCGCAATGCGGTTGTTTAAGTATACAAAGGCATCTGCCGTTGTGCATTACAGATAACTGTTACTATACGACACAGTCGCAGGTTCCCTGTGCAGGGTAAACTAACTCAAGTTTAAATTGGGATTATAGATTTTCGATTACCGTGCCGGCTAGATTGACAGCGCCGGTAATTGACAGATGTAATGAAAAATTTAAATCAGCTAAAAGTAATTACGCAGGCAAAAACAAAATTATACTCGGCAGGTAGGTATATACAATCGATAAACAAGGGGTTAGGCCACCTTGGCGCTCGGAAAAATAAGTATAAAAAAAATTTTTTTTGCGCGAGTGATCCATAAAAAAAATGGTTGTCTGTAAAGTCGGTTTACGGACGATAGTTTTACGTGATAACGTATTCCGCTCGAATATCATATTTAATAATACATAACCTAAATTTTAGTAGCTGTCAAACTATATTTTTACCGACTAATAATTGGATCAACCAAAGCAAAATACATATTTTTAAGCAATTATAAAAGACATTTAAAAGAATGTATATATATTATATATTTGTTAACAAACCGTATAATTTATCTGCTGTTATGAAATGCAGATATCTCCCAAGATTTGTTTTTGATACAAAATGTAGCTGCGTTTGTGTACAAACTATCAATTGATCAATACATTTCCATTCGTTATGAACAATATCATATTTTATCCATAATGACGGCGATCAGTTATTTTTAACTAAATAAAATGACATTTATTAATTATTATTAGCGCCATATTGCCATTTCTCTATCGCTTATACTGCGCTCTCGCTTGCACGCACAGGGTCAGGCGGAACGTTACACTTTTTCGTGCGTGCAGCTGGTGTTTCATCAATTTATAAGACGTTATCACGTCAAAAAAAAAAAAAACAAAAAATGGCGGAGATATGAGCCAATATGTAGGAACCTCTTTTGAAAACCCTTGTACATGATTTGTACATGATTTCTCTGTTGGACATTGAAAATGGTTTCCTTATTTAAAAGGAAAATAGCTACAGTGTGATAAAAATTTTCAATTTTTTTTGTCGAAATGACAACTGTTTGAAAAAAAAACTCGTTATTGCATCGAAATTTTGAGTTTGAAAAATTTGTAACTTTTGAACATCGTATCCAATCAAAAAAATCACATTGTGGATAATATTATGCAAAAATAAGTGTTATAAATTTTAACCAAATCGGTTGAGTAAATCTTGAGATATTGAAAAATGCAGTTTCAAGAAAAAAGCAAAAGAAAAAAATTAAATTAAAATCTAAAAACACCCTAAAAATGATTCTGAACAGCTAAGTAAAAATATTCGTTTTGGGCTGCAAATTCAAAAAAATTTTATTTGAAAATAATCTTAGATTGTGATAAACTGTACAGTTTTCATTTGTCATAGTTTCTTCTCCCGAGAAGAATACGAGCAATTACCGGTCACCCTGTATATACTTATTATGCAATAACTGTTTTTCAGTCTGTTTTTACATACCCGCCATACAGGTAAACGAGAATAAAAAGAGAAAAATTATTTATTTGAAACTCACGCTTTTTTATTCCCTCCGATTAAATTCCGGGTCACGTCTGGGTTTAATATTTTATATAAAATAACGTGGGAGCAGGCAGGCTGTTCTCACGTTCACAAATCAGCCGCCATAACTTTCAAGTCAGTCAATGAGCCGCAAAAATGAGCACTTTATCTCCAATCACCGAACCACGCATCGACGTGATATTGCGTCATTCAATTTGATACACAGTCAACGCGAGAAAAAACGTTAAAAAAATCAGTTCTTTATTTTACATTTTCTATTTTGTTTTACCCTGGGGACATTAGGATAATGAGGGCCCCTATGACCTTGACAGAGCACTATTTTGTTTCTAGATTTCTAGATTTATTTTTATTTCTTTACAGTCACATTGAAAAGATTACAGTAATATATTAATCCACAAAAGTAACTCTTTTAGCACTCACAGTAGCGATGTGTCCACATGACTCTTTATTGGGAGCCGGCTCCGTGCGCTCCGCTCACTAAAAAGAGTCGCTCAGAGCGAGTCGTTCAAAGGAGCGACACTAGACAGTACGCACTACACAAAAGTGCAGACTGCAGAGGTGTGAATTGTCATCATAGATGATCATACATGCTCAGGAGTTACGTAGCATTGCACAGCACAATACACACACTCAGCTCTGAGCTCATTTTAATATGATTCTGATCTTAATATATTATTCGCATTTCGGATAAACTATGAAGTAGGTATAATAAAAACTTAACAACAATAATGTTTATTGTTACAATATTATATCTTAGTCAACGACGTCAATATGAATGGTTTAAGTCACTGTTAAGCTTAGTACTATTCTTACAGTGTGTCATTCAACATTAAATGACTCAGCAAAGATAACTCCGTACGTGCAAAATTCACTAGTGCCTCTGTGGCCTGTGCTGTGCGCGCTCTGTAAATGTGCGAATGCAACAGTACAGAACAGCTCAGCACAGAGCAATGGCGCTCGGAGTGAGTCATTCACAAAAAAAAAGAGCGACTCGCTCCGCTCCGAGAAAAGAGTCGCTCAGGAGCGACACATCACTAGTTTGGTGATCTGGCAGGAACTAGGGGGTCTCTATCTATCGCGGGGCTCTGAGCACGTGCGCAGTGGGAAAAAGGGGCAAGGATCTGTATAAAAAAGAGACGCAATTGCGGCAGCAAAACTGGTACGGCGATATTTTTTCTCGTTTTTGCCGCTAATTTTCTAGACGGCATTTTATTATACGGATGAACTTTCCTTTATTACTGACTTGCGATCCCGTCCGGTTTCACCCGGGTGTAAAAGAACGAATTGAGAAGGGAGGAACATGAGTACCTACACACATTCATATTAGTTTACCGAGATGAATGTTGTGTCCAAATGTCATGATGATCGGAGTTACGTTCAAAATTTGTTGTCGATAAAAAGCAGTATTTATACTTTTTTTAACTAATAATTTTTTTTAATTAATTAAATAAAATTAAAATAAATTTTAATGCAAGCCTTAGAAGAAAGCAATGTAGAAAATAAAAAAAAAAAATAAAAATGCATTCGCCCAACGTAGGGCTCGAAACCACGACCCTGGTATTGACAGTCTTGTGCTCTACTGATTGCGCTAGCCGTCGTTGTATTCTTACATCGCTAATATGAGTATACTTAGTTAGTGCATTTCACCTGAATAGAAGCTTATTTTTGAAATACATTTTGCAACATTTTTCATTAATGCTCCGCTCCTAATGGTCGTAGCCTGATTTTATATAGCCTATAGCCTTCCTTGATAAATGGGCTATCCAACAATTTTTTTTTTTCAATTTGAACTAGTAAATCCTGAGATTAGCGCGTTCAAACAAACAAACAAACTCTTCAGCTTTATATATTAGTAGTATAGATAGAAACCGTAACCTTGTACAACGAAGAGACAAATCGTAAAAATTTCATCGAAATAAAACAATAAAAAATAATCGCCCGACAGAACTGTGTTCCGTTATATACAATTGAACAATAAAAAATAATGAGCGAATATTTTATTAACGTCGGCATTGTTTCGACAAAAAATTAATTGCGTTTTCAATTTAAATCAACACACAATAAATTTGTATAAACACGGGACGATGCAGGTTTAAAATTAGATTTGCATGCATCGCTGTATATCACCGCGGTAATTCCCACGGCATACAAAAAACTATCCCTAATCAATCAATGTTCCGGGTTGGAAAATGTGCGTCGATTAGTGATGAGCAAGTCGTTCATAATGAACGACTCCTTTCTCGAAGCGGAGCGAGTCGATCTTTTTTGTGAACGACTCACTCCGAGCGCCATTGCTCTGTGCTGAGCTATTCTGTATACTGTTGCATTCGCACATTTGCAGAGCGCACACAGCACAGGACACAGAGACACCAGTGAACTTTGCACGTACGGAGTTATCTTTGCTGAGTCGTTTAATGTTGAACGACACACTGTTTACAGTGACTTAAACCATTCACATTGACGTCGTTGACAAAGATATAATATTGTAACAATAAACATTATTATTGTTAAGCTTTTATTATACTTTATAGTTTATCCGAAATGCGAATAATATAAGATCAGAATCATATTAAAATAAGCTCAGAGCTGAGTGTGTGTATTGTGTTGTGCAATGCTACATGAATCCTGAGCATGTATGATGACAGTTCACACCTCTGCAGTCTGCACACTTGTATAGTGCGTACTGTCTAGTGCCGCTCCTTTGAACGACTCGCTCTGAGCGAATCTTTTTAGTGAGCGGAGCGCACGGAGCCAGCTCCCAATAAAGAGTCATGTGGACACATCACTAACGTCGATCTAAATTAAACGGTTGGTGGTTTCGAACGATTTTAACCTTTTAGATGCCTTACTAACTAAATAAATAATTAAACGCCCATTTTAAATGAAAAGCAGAACCGTAATAAAATTAAATCTTGTCGCTTTATCATCTTTTTATTTAGACTTGAATAGCAAGCAGTGTAGCGTAGTGGTAAGAGCACTAGACTCGCATTCGGGAGGTACCTGGTTCGAATCCCGGCGGGGGCAAATGTGTCTGGGACTTTTTCCTGCTGCCTCTCGCCGAAAAACGGTAATTCATGTATCGGCCATCTTGTTGAGGTCTTCCATGGTTTCCCCCAATATTTCTAGATAAATATCGAGATGGTTCCTTATTCAAGGCCATGGCCGATTACCTGTCAAACTCCTGCGCTCAAAATTTGCCTACCTTATCCTAATGTCCTAAAATTCGTTCATTCGCCCATTGCTATTAATTAAGTTGAAGTTTAAATGTAGAAAATAATAGATAAAAAATAGTAATGGTGCGAATGGCGTCTGTTATGACATAAAGTCGAAAAATTGACATTAAACGCATTATTATTATTAAATAAATAATTTAACAATAAAAATATAATCTTAATTAATATTAAAGAAAATTATATAATTTTCTGCCAAAATACATGAAGAATTTAAACTTAATAAAATTCACAAGAATTTTAAAAAACATTTTAATAGAAAATGCCTTTTACACTAAAGAAGAATTTTTAACGCACAATTTTAATACAATAGAAAAGTAAGTTTTAAGTGTTTTTAAAATTAAATTTTTATTCATGACTTAGGTATTTATATTTTTATCTATATTTTATATTTTAACTGTTTCTATTTATATTTCCATGTGTATGTATCCTCCATACTCTGAATGCATTTTAAGGACATAAATAAAATGAAATGAATGAAAAAATGAATTTTTACTTCAACCGCGGATAATGGTTACATGCATGCAGATAGAGAGCAATGCGGTAGATCCAAATCGATTTGGAACCGCCACACCGGTGACTGATCGATAACGATTAAATTAAGTAGAAAATGTGTTAACGTCACTGAAATTTAGCAAAGCGCGTTAAAATACTCGTAATTCAGAGGTTGAATAGTATCAAGCAACCGTGTGTCAATGGAAAGTAACAAATGATCGCTATGCAACCACTCGTCTTCTGTTTCTGTGTTAACGTTTGTGTTTTGTTTAGTCTCGGAGGCCTTATCCCCAAATTCCGTATATAGCTGCAGGGTCTACAATAGAAACATCATATATATCAATACGCTAAGGTTAAAGATGTTTGCCTCCCTTTTTAGAAAAAACCTCACAATTTCTCCACATAAATTATATATCATTTTACAGATAATTGCTTGCTCTACTGACATCGACAACTAAAAAATTTATTATTGCTTTTGTTTTTGTAAATTAATTAAACTCTGAACAACGTCTGCCATCTAACGGCTTTAATTTTGAAACAACGTCAACACTTCGATCTGTCATCTGACCTTCATATTGGAATACAACAGACACAATACTGCATACTGCCATCCAACGGCTTTAATTTTGAAACAGCGAGCAACGCTGAACAACGTCACAGCAATGCTGCATGATGCCATCTGACGGCTTAGCTCAACGCTTTTGCTACTTGCGCCTCTATATGACAATTTTAGTAAAATATTTCTTCGATCTGTCATCTGATCTTCATATTGTAATACAACAAAAAGAAGAATGTTATAAGCAGTGTGCAAAATTAGAAACGAAATGAATACCTGCAATCATATTTAAAAAATAATTTTGTAAAGTGATAATTATTATACTTATTTAGTGCGAATAATTCGCACAGATCACTCTAGTACCCATTAATAGCTGAAGAGCCAGTAGCCGGACAACAACACATATTTTAACAAACCTGAATTTTTTATATGTTATTTAGAGTAATATCATAAGTCGCCTATATTTATGATGGCAGACATTTCCTCCGGCAGACACAATAAAAAGTTAGCTCTATGAGCGCTTTTTTAGACGGGTTCATGAAATTTAGGTTTTTGTTTCCAATTTTTCTTAACAAATAAATTTAATGAACTTTCCAAAAAAAGTCATCGGATGCTCTCACTCGCACTCATATGTTTGCAAAATAAACAGTGGACCTTTTATTGTGTTGAATTCACAAACGTGTTCCATGTGCAACTTTAGTGCTTTTTTTTAGAAATTAGAAAAATACTCGAAAACTAAATAATGTTGGATGGTGTCACCATGTATAAAATAATAATATTAAGATTGTGAATAAGGTTTGTGCGGGGTTTTTTAGCGTTGAGAGTCCAAAGTAAAAAATGGCCGCTTTTTAACAAGAATCTCGATGAGCTATGAAAAAAACATCGCGCTAAAATATTTTCAAGCCTCGCGGGGCTATTTACGTGAAACCATGAATAAGGTTTAAAAAAATAATCGGGAGCCCTGTTCTGCCGGTTTTACAGTACTGTTTTCGCCTAGTAAATTTGCAAATCCTGACCAATTGCCTTAATCAGTGTTCGTTTCGCAACGTCGAAATTTATTACATTTCCCGGGAAATTTATGTAAAATGTACATAATTATCGGTCTCGTGGGATTAAGTTCCATGTGTCACAAATTAATTTTTGCATCGTTCTCTGTGCAAACACATTTCAATACTACCAAAATATTTCAGAGCGAAAAATATATAATTAAAGCAATTGTATAAGGGTTTTTAACATTGTTTTTTTTTATTGTAACCATACTGTATTCATAGTGCAAATATATAGTGTCAACTTTTTGAACAATTGTCAAAAGAAGCATAAACAAGCCGACGTTTTCTTATTTATCAACACCTAAATTTTAATTACACCCAGTATATAAATAATTCGTAATATTCAATAAGTAATTCCGTTGATTTTCAAGTAAACACATCACGAAATACTTTTTATTTTTATTTGAAAAAAAATGTGTTTTTAAAAAGCTTTTGTGCATCTCCATACTTTCAAAAGCAATATTCTTCAAGTGATTCGTTATTTTCCAACCTTATCTTATATCAATTTTATTAAAAAAAAATTAAAAAGGTTATGAAATATATTTTTGTTTGAAAAAAAGGTAAAATGAGTCAAACAAAATGGCCCGCGCCTGCTTCACCCGAATTTGTAGATAGTCGCCGTTTTTTTCGACGACTTACGTTCCAAAGTTGATCTCCACGAAAAGCGCTTTTATTTTAACGCAATAATATAGCCTATGTGCATCCTGAAGATCCATTCTAAATATTGATGGGAAAAAAATTGAAATCGGATGAGTAGTTTCGGAGACTACCTCCTATATCCAAACTTACAAACGTTACCTCTTTGTAATATTGAAATACATGTAATTATATAAATTACCGTTTTAAGCAGGAAAAGCTGAACTGGTCAAAATTTAATGACGTCAAAAGATAAAACGCTTTTTAGCAGACAGTACATAAATATATCGAAAATTATTTTTGAGCTTATTTAAAATCAGAATGAAGTGCTATTATGTTCAGAATTTAATGCTCTATAAATTTTTAAGTTGAAATATTGTGTTTTATTAGAAAAAACAATTCTTTTAATTATAGAACAGACACTCAAAATTTAAGTAGTCAGTACAGCTATATTATGAAATTGAACTAACTTTCGAATTTTTAATTTTTATTGTTTAAAAATTTATACATAAACTTGTTGCCATGTTTTTATCTTATGTACCTTAACTTTTGTTAATTGCTATGGTTAGTAATTAATGTTTATTTTCATAATTATTGTTTTAAATAATAATTGCAGATACCGCTAAACTAGCGGTATGTGCTTTATTATCGCTTTGTGCGCCAGAGCTGACTTTCGTTCATATAAGAAGTTATATCTAAGTTAATTTCACACGAAATCCATTCAAATTGAAGCTTTTTGAAAATAGGAGATTCTAATCTATAAAGCAGAACCATTTTTAAATCAATTCGAGTTCATAAATACTATTAAAATTGTAATTGAAAATCACAAACAGCAGTTGTCGGTTGGTCTGTATGTACGTATGTACGTCACGACTCTACAGATCGCAATTTTGGTCGGATTGCCTTGGGTTATATTTTATTCACTTTGTTTACTATCAGACCAGAACCCTATTTAAATTCACTAAAATGTGTTCAGTAGTTTAATTTTTATAAACAGTTTTATTTTATTATTTTTGACAGCTAATAGTTTAAAAAAACAATATAATAATTGCTGTGTAAATATAGTGTAATCCATAAAACAAGTGCTACACTATACCGTGATAACACCACTACACGTAGTAGGCTTCGTGGCGTAATGGTTATGCCGTTGGATCCCCAAGGGCAAGGTCCTGAGTTCGATTCCTTACGAAATAATTGATTTTTTTCTTTTTTTTTCTTTTTATTTTGTTTTATTTTATTCCACTTGATATTAATTATATATTTTATTATGTATAGTTCTTAATTTTTTTTATTTTTGCAAACTTAAAAAAAATATTTTTTCAATTTTTAATTATTTATTTCTTTAAATTTTTAAATCTTTTTAAATTTATTAAAAATATTTTTTAAATGTTATTTTTTTATCATACAGTGGAAAACTTGCGGGATGTGCACTTTTGGTTTTGCTATCTATTTTTAATTTGTACTTGAAAAAGTCTAAATTTATAGACGAAACGTCGTAAAATTAATAAATATAACTTTTGTCCACAAACCTGCGAATTTTTTCATAATAATTATTATCGATGGACACGATATCTAATATATATGTTGTATACCCTATTGCACTTTATCTTTTCTATTTTGAATCGAGGTGCCACCCTCTTAACGAGACCCCACTGTATATAATTTGTTTGGCGGTGCCTTTGGAGCCGCTCTACCTCCATGCAAGTGTCAATACCAACATGTGTTAACGTCGTTAATTTCATAAAGGTCTTGCTTGTTTAATTAAACACAATTTAATAACGTACGTGTTAGTATTACATACATTTGCTATTACCCAACTCTACCATTGTATATTATATTATGTCAAATTATTATATTAAAGCTACGTATGTACAATGCTAAAGCTACTAGCTTTGACAAAGTATCGCAATCATCCGCCATTTTGAGGTGATTCAATCAATAGCCATATTCACTTCATTTCATTCATTTGTTCTTCAGGTAGCTATTCCTCCGAATAAATTAGCGATAATTCAATTCACCAACCATAACTATGTTTAACTGCAGGCATATCTATTCTGTCTTACTTCCAGGGTATAAATTTTTATTCGCCTGATAAAATATGTTATATAGTGGAAATTCCGTGGCCATGAACACTCTGTATACATTTAGGAAGCCAGGAGTAAATAATCAGTTAGAAGACAAAGTTACAGTTGTTACCTATATCCTCAAAGTTGAAAGCACCTCTTTGGACATGCCGCTAACAACGCGTTGTCCGCTCACCACATATACAATTACTACCGTCACGTACATATAAACCGTATTGAGAGTGTTTTGGATAGTTTTATTTTGATACGAAAGCGAGCAAACTCGTCGTTATCGAAGAGATTTATATACGACATGTCCGTTTAAGGGGTTACCACCTCCGATGCAATAATATTAAGATAGCATAAGAACCTGATAATTTTTTTTTTGACGTGATAACGTCTTATAAATTGATGAATCACCAATCTTATAAATTGATAAAACACCGGCTGCATGCACGAAAAAGTGTAACGTTCCTAACGCTCGTAACGCGTAACGTTCCTAACGCGTAACGTTCCGCCTGACCCTGTGCGTGCTTTTTGCCAATTTCTCGCTCAATTTAAATCAGATCGGTTTGAAACCAGTCTTAAACGAAAGAGGAGAACATTTTACATAGATTTCGTATAACAGAATTTGCCTAAACAGTTTTTTTATACAAATTTATATAGAAAAATAGCTGTATAAATGCAATGTTGTCTAATGCATGGCGCGACGCGGTCGGTCGTCTTTGTTTGCCGTACATGGAAATTATAAAATAACGTATGTCTTGTCTTAACATGAAAACGGCTGCATTTCTAATGTTTAATTCAATTTTTTCACATTAGTATTTTGTGAAATGCAACGCCTTCTAAGTTAAGTATTGGAATAACTAATTATTATTAGAACATAATACTTTGACAGTTGCAAACGTCACTTTTGACATTTCTTATCATTCCGACACCAAGGATAAGCGGATTGAAACCAAATTTTGGGAGGTTTAGGTTATGTATTACGGAATACGTTATCACGTAAAACTATCGTCCGTAAACCGACTTTACAGACAACCAATTTTTTTTTTGTTTCACAAAACGTTGCTATTTGTTAGAAGGGTTCTTCGTTCACACAACATGTATATAATTGGGTACCTTTTTTACCATTCCAACCCACAAGTGGGGAATGGTACTAGTTCAGGTCGAAATTCACTTTTCAAAATTTTACGATATTTTTTCGTTTTGAGGTCCCCTGAATCCAAACAACATATTTTTGGAAAAACTCTGTGTGTCTGTTAGTCGTTTAGTCTATTATAGTCGATTAAGTCTGTTAGTCTGTGAGAACGATACAGGTCAAACGGATTGAAACCAAATTTCGGGAAGATGTTTGATACGCAAATACGAAGAGCCCTATTGTTTTTGGGGAAAATCGGCGCATGCGCAGAAGAAATATGTGCTTTAACGGTGTTTTTTATATGATAACTGTATACTTTTCATAACGATTTATTATTCCATTTATTTTTTCAAGAAAGTTTCGTTAATTTTTTTTTTAAACTATAGTTTTACAAATATTTTGAAAATAAAATCAGCTGTTTCTTTGTTTCGCCTCGGATATCATGGCGCGCAGTGCAGAATATCAAACTTTCGGCCAGTGGGGCGTATACTATTTAGCTTCATACCTCGCTCGTAAGTACGCTTATTAAACACACTATTTAATTAATTACGTATTAATTACATAAAAACACAGAAAAATTCCAAGCAAGCAGCTCTGAAGTTATACGTAAAAACACGAATGACAGCTGTCCGCGACTATTAGCTAAAATGTAATAGGGTTGCTATGGAAACGACATCAAAACAACAGTTGGTAGGCTATTTTTTCTCTACTTCCCGCATCGCAGTGCGTGTAATCCCACCAATGCGTAAATGTTAAACTGTCTACCTTACAATTGATGCCGAAAGTATGTACTTTCGATCGAGGTGTGAAGAAAAATCACTTGATTAGTTTTCAAGAATAAACCGGTAGATTTTGTGATTTTTTATTCCTATTTGGATGAAGAAATGAAGGGTTTTTATTTAGTGTAAATCAGCCTTAAAGACCATTACATTATGTAATGTCATTTTACAACGTATGTATAACTATTATTTTTTTTCTAACTTTACGCGGTGTAACGCTGTTTGTTCGTGCTGGGCCCTTATTATTTTTTTTTATTAAGATACAACAGTTTCTATTTAATTGTTTATTAGAAAATTAAACTATTTGACAATTGTATTTTACCGTTAGATTTTAAATGCGAATTTTATAATTAATTATTGTTTTTCATTAATAATGTATAATTCTTCTATCAACTTTGCAAACGTCCAATATTTAATTATTAATATTATAATGTGATCAACGACTGTTGTTTAAAATAATTATATTTAAACAAATTTGCTCGTGCACAAGAATAATTAATAATATATACTGAAAGAATCGATCGTTGGTTTTTTTTAAGAAATCAAATTAATACTGCTAAAGATTTTCAACGGAATGCGATATTTATGGGGACGATTACATAAGTAGATAGAAGAATTATACAATTATTATTATAAAGCAGAAGTCACAATATAGTGGCAAGTTTTCACTTCGCCACATCCTCCCCTCCTGGATCTGGAACCTCGGGTCCGTGCGAGATTCTTCTGATGAAGGGTCTCAATTGGTCGATATGTGCGCGGTGCCGCGTACCCGGATCTTCAACGTCTTCTACGACAACAGTGACTGGAGAAGTAAATTCAACTATTCGCCTGGGAGACGACCAACGTGGAATGAACTTGGCAGCCAGATTTTCACCTGGATTGCTCACGGTGTGAAGCCGCTGAAGAACTTCTTGGCCGGCCTGAAATGGATTGGCTACTCTACCACGATTATATAGCCTCTGCATCTTCGTCTTAGCTTTGTTCAAGGCGACCTGAACTTCTTCGTCGGTTGCTCGTGTCTGTTGATCTGTCAAACCGTGAAGCCCCCAGCGATTTTCAAGAGCTTGAGGTATATGTCGACCAAGAAAAACGAGAGCTGGCGTGGTGTTGGTGACTTCACTCATGCTTGAATTGTGACTCAGGCTAACATATGGTACATAATCATCCCATTGACGGTGTGAAGCGGATAAACTTTTTATAATAGTAGTCAATGTCGCTTTCAAATTACGATTATACCGTTCCACCATGTTTGCTTGAGCGCGATATGGCGTCGTCAGTATGTGACGTATCCCCCACGACAGACACATACGCTTGAATTTTGAAGACGTGAAGCATTTAGCATTGTCCGTAACAATATACTCAGGTGGACCGTATCTCGACCATATGCAGTGTATCAGCCTCTGGACGGTGACTTCGGCGGTTGCGCGACGAACAGGTAAAATTTCAAGCCACTTCGAGTAAGCGTCGGTAAGAGTGATGGCGTATACGTTTCCACGTGACGTTCGCACTAATGGTCCAACATGATCAACGTATATTCTTTGCCACACTCGGGTCGGGGTGTTGCTTATCATCAGTCCTGCCGGCGGAGTATTACTTGCCTTACACTGTTGACAGATAGGACATCCTCGCACATACGTCTTCACTGCAGTATACATATTTAGCCACCAAAAGTTTCTTGCTATTAAACTGTACGTACGTGTGATACCTTGATGGCCAGCAGTTTGTAAGTCATGGTAATAATGAAGAATCATGGGGCGTAAAGCTTCTGGAACTACAACTCGCTTTTCCAATCTTTTACCAACTTTTCGTAGAAGTGTACCTTTCTTCATGACGTAGTTGGGTATATCTTCAGCACGATCAAGGCGTTGAATGATTAATTTCAATTCTGGGTCTCGTCTTTGATGCTGTTGAATAGACTGGAATGCCTCGGGAAGCGAGTCCAGCATGTTAACTTGATATTGGTTTTGAATGACATCTTCGTGGTCTTCTGAACTATACATGCGGCTGAGTGCATCCGCGATGATATTGTCAGAACCTCGAATATGTTCAACGGTAAATTTAAATCGCGCTAGACGTAGAGCCCAACGACCAACTTTGCCCAATTGTTTTGGGTGATTAAAAATATAATTGATGGCTGCGTTGTCGGTCTGCAAGACAAATGGTAAAATCTCCAGGTAATCGGAAAATTTTTCTATCGCCCAAACGGCAGCTAGTGCTTCACGTTCGTAAATCGGATACCGTGATTCAGTATCTGTCAAACGGCGGCTTGCATACTGAACTGGACGAAGAATGTTATCACGCATTTGTAACAAAACAGCTCCAAGGGCTACATCTGAAGCGTCGACCTGTAAAACAAAAGAATTATCAAAATCGGGATATATTAAGATTGGTGGCGATCTTAGTCTTCTTTTTAGTTCGGTAAAGGCGTTGATTTGTTCAGTGCCCATATTAAATTTGACGCCTTTCTTCTTCATGTGGTGTAATGGCGCGGCCAATTCGGAGAAAGACGGAATAAATCTGCCATAAAATCCCACCATGCCAAGAAATCGCATCAACTGCCGCAAGTTTTTTGGAAGTGGATAGTCTTGTATGACTTGAGTCTTCGCAGGATCAACGGAGAAACCATCGCTTGAGATGATATGGCCAAGATACGGCAATCGAGTCATACAAAGTTTAATTTTTTCAGGATTAACGGTGAACCCGGAAGTGCGAAGACGAGTAAAGACTTCGTTCAAATGCGTCAGATGTGCTTCCATATTTTTACTATAGATGATGATGTCATCGAAATAAGGATAAACATATTTGTAGCGTAAATCGGCGAATAGTGAAAAAATTATTCGGTTTAATGCCTGCGGCGACACACACAATCCAAAAGGAGTGTATTTAAATTGGTAAGCTCCGCTAGGTACCACGAATGTTGTAAAGCCTTTGGAGTCATCTGATAACGGTATTTGATAAAACGCTGAATTTAAATCAATTATGGTGAAGATAGTTGATCCTTTAAGTGATTGAAAAACATTATCCACTGAAGGACTTGGAAATGTGTCATAGATTATCTTTTTATTCAGTAAGCGATAGTCAACGCATAACCTTCGGCTGCCATCTTTCTTTGGTATTAGAAAGGCAGGAGAACCGTAAGGTGACTTCGATGGCTCTATGACTCCATTTTCCAGTAACTGTTGAATATGTTTATCCATTTCTTCAGACTTTGGCGGAGTTAATGAGTATGGCGGCTTCCGAACGGGCACGTCATCAGTAAGTCGAATTTGGTAGATGTACTGCGATGTTCTTCCGATGCGGTGAGTTATGACGTCATTGAAATCATCAAGAAGTTTGGTCAATCGTATTCGTTCTTCAACTGTCATCGGAGTACAATTTTCCAATGATATGTTGTTCGACGAAGATAGGCCGGGCTTGAATTTCAGTAACGGTAAAACTAATGCCGGATCGAAAGAAAATGATGCGGTACGGTTACGTAAATTGATTTGTAAATTAGTATGGCTTAGTACATCAATGCCTATAATCATGTCGTACTGTAACTTGTTGGCAACCAGAAAATTAAATTTCCACGTGTATGGACCAATCTTGAAAATTAGACGAGCTTGCTCTTTAATTGTGACTGTTGTCCCATTTGCAAGACAGCATTTTTGAAAACAGGAAATAATTGAAAAATATTTTTTATTCAATTTTTTCAGAACACTTTTGGAAATTAGAGAAACATTAGCTCCGGTATCAAGGAGAGCGATGAGTTTGGTTCTATGGATTGATAGCTGAAGAAAGGGAAGAAGAGATTTGGGAGACGGCTGACGATAAAAGGAAGTAAGCGATTTCTTCTGGCGTCAAGAACGTTGATTATTAAATCTTCTCGGAGCTGATGAGCTTGGACGATTTAATTCGGCGGTAGAGCTACTTGATGACTGCGATCTATTAGAATGCTGAGTCACATCGGATAAACCCTGTGTATACTGTAGATATGCTTGATGTCTACATTGAGCGGAGTAAATTTGATCGGCCAACACACGTAACTCTTGAACGGTATTGGGTGGTTTAGCGATACGAAGTAAATTAAAAGTATCGTTATTAATGTGGTTGAAAATTACAGACGCTAGTTCGGCTTCTGACATACTAAGATTTAAGGCTCGAGACTTGGAGACTATATCTTGCACGTATTCTCTGAAGGATTCAGATGGATTCTGCCATCGATAAATTAGCTGCGTTCGTAGATGTTCCAAATCAGGGTCGGAAAGTAATGCTTTAATTAAATTATTCTTGACTGAATTCCACTGCCGATTATGATCGATAATGTCATACCATCGTTGCCGGAGATAACCATCAGTCTTCATAACTAACATTTCCATCAGTTGACGTTCCGGTAATACTCGAGTTTCAACTAGCGAATCAATCTGTACTATAAATTTTAGTAGTAGCTGAGAATCCAATCCGTTGCAGACCGGAATTGATTCGAGCCAGGTAACAGGTTTAATACCCCAGCGATAGAAAGATTCTGTTTGGCGACTTCGTGTTACTTCAGTAGTATTAGCCTGCATTGAAGCTTCAGCATTGGCGTTAGGTAATAATTGAAGAGAAGATATTGCTGTTCTCAGTTCTTGTTGTGATCTTGCCAAACCTAATATTGCTTGTCTGTTACGATCTTGATTTATTGAGATATTGCGTAATTCCTCATTTCCTGGAATTGGTGACGATCCTCCAAATCTAGGATTTGATCTAGTTGAAGCGTCTTGATTTAATTGCTGTGACATTTCGACATTATTAAGATTCTCTTGCAAATTGGATAAACGCGGTGATTCAACTTGTGGTGCATTCAATATTTGACGATCTAGCGAACGTGAGCGACGACGACGTTGTAATATTGTAACAGGACCCGTAGGCGCTGGTGTACGTTCCATGTTTCACAAAATTAAAAAAAATATCCAAAACTTACGAACGTAAAATCTTGAAATGAAACACAGAATGTTGAACTTGAAACTGTTATATAACTTCTGTAGAAACTGTGCTATGCTACCAATGTAACGCTGTTTGTTCGTGCTGGGCCCTTATTATTTTTTTTTATTAAGATACAACAGTTTCTATTTAATTGTTTATTAGAAAATTAAACTATTTGACAATTGTATTTTACCGTTAGATTTTAAATGCGAATTTTATAATTAATTATTGTTTTTCATTAATAATGTATAATTCTTCTATCAACTTTGCAAACGTCCAATATTTAATTATTAATATTATAATGTGATCAACGACTGTTGTTTAAAATAATTATATTTAAACAAATTTGCTCGTGCACAAGAATAATTAATAATATATACTGAAAGAATCGATCGTTGGTTTTTTTTAAGAAATCAAATTAATACTGCTAAAGATTTTCAACGGAATGCGATATTTATGGGGACGATTACATAAGTAGATAGAAGAATTATACAATTATTATTATAAAGCAGAAGTCACAATATAGTGGCAAGTTTTCACTTCGCCACAGCGGTGTTATAAAGGCTTTATTTTCATCCCACCTCCAACTACTAGCAGCCAACTGGATCGTACAAATGAATATTATTTTTCTTTATAATGCATTTACCGACGTTAAACCCATTCGTGTGAAAACAGTATCTTCTTTTGGTTTTATTACATAAAAGTCTTTGTGCGATAAAATATATTTTTATAACAAAGGCACTTGCATTTTTCAACTTTTTCAAAATAGGAGTCACAGTTTTCCAAACACAAAACATCTAAAAGGCAAGGGATACTTATTTATCATTTATAGACATCGTTTTTGTTTAATTTTTTTTTACGAAAACAACAAATAATTTTACTAATTGACCATATTCACCGAACGTATAAGTATAGTTATTTATTCGGTTCACTTGTCCTTCAGGTAACCATTCCTGCGAATAAATAGCGATAATTCACCAACCATAATTATGTTTACTGCAAGTATAAATCTATTATGTCGTACTTCGGGGGTATAAATATTTATTCGCCGGATAAAATAATAATGGCCGCCACATAGATCATAATACCTAACCTATAAACGTGGAGTATTATATCTACAGTTTATTAACCTTTTGTGAAGTGTATAGTTGTAAAACATTTGTGTTTGTGTGCAAATTAAGATAAAACATTATTATTTTGTGAAACATTTTATTGACGTTTACACTAACGCCATCGGTCGGATTTTTGGGTGAACGTCAAAAATAGCAAGGAGTATAGTGCAGTGTTTATTTATTCTTTAACTGATGATTTGCTTGGTGAATTAAAAGTAAATTTTATTCTAACGAATAAATTTGTTCCAATATTAGTAACTTCTATCTTTAATAGTGAATATGGAGAACGACTACTAAAATAAAAAAAAACCGTCGGAATACATCCACTTCTAGGATAAGATGTGTTGTAAGGAACTTTAAATTTATGTAAATTATAATTCCCGCAAGTTCAAAGCACACTCTAAACAGAACATTGAAATTCTGTACTCTAGTACGTTGTCGTGTCTCTAGATCTCTATAGTTGATTATGTTAGCTTAAGTAAATATGATATCCGAACTTTTGTTTAAATAGTAAATAAAATAATAATACGCTTCCATAATGTTTGTTTTCGGGTCTCTTGATTATACACAAACGTAGACTATATATAGTTAATTTAAATAAAAGGAACAACAAAATACATAAACATCGAAGTTAATTAAATTTTTAACACGACTTCGGGTGTCAATATTTTAAAGCAATGAAACTATGTACTAATAACTGTATTGTAGCAAGTATTGTTACATTAGCTGCCTCTCTCTTTTTTGTAATATTGTCAAAATTAGTTTTCCTTAGCTATACGCAGGAAAAATGAATGCTGTTATAATTTGGAAAAAATTCAATAGGTCATATGCATGAGACTCCAAATTGGTTTAAATTTTTATTTTGAAATATATTTAAGTTCCTGATCATATCGTAGATAATGGTTATTTTATTAATCTTATCACTGAAAAAAATACAAATAATAAAAAAGAAATGTAGAAAATACGCGCTATTTTCGAATTTTCAAAACGCAGCGTGACGTCAGAGTATATATCAATAACAGTTTCCATGGCGACTGTGTCGTCTCACAGTAAGATTACGTCATTATTTAGAGAAAACAACAAACAAACTTCATTTAGAACATTGCGATAGTTTGACATCAAGGTTGACATGCATCCTATATTATGACGTCACTTAAGCCCGCCAACATGGCCGATTGTTTAAACTGTCTATTTTTGAATGTGGAATTTAATATTTTTTTTCTTCTGATAATATTACACTTTTAAATGATTATCAATTTTTTCCATACTATGGTTGACTAAATAATCTATTAAAAATATATGCATATGGCCTATTATTGATCGCTTTTCACGTTGGCTAGAAGCTTTATTATTGAAAACAACAAAGCGTGTTTAAAGGGTTGCCCTATAAACTTTTTGCATCATGGAGCCCTTTTTGCCATCACCTGACAGCTGTATAAATCATTATACTAAAAATAAGTATAATACGCGGCACGGATCTAAAAGGTTCGGTAGTTAGTCACAAACAGCGTCGCAAAGGCACATATTAGAGCCGTTGAAGCTCCCACCACCTCCCAGCTACCTGCACGGAACGTGCGCTCGTCGGTGATTGGCCGTGATCGCTCGTTGCCTTTGTCGCTTTCCTGCTTTAAAGTACAGTCGAGTACGCTATTGTCAAGTTGTTATTGCTATTTTAGTTTTGTTGGGTTGCGAGTTTGTAGTTTTTCAAACAGACTGTACAAACGCAAACCCGCATTCGCATCTAACTTCCGAGCCTTTTAGATTCGTGGCGCGTATTATATAAATGCGTGTGCCTCAGTATAAAAAAAATAGTAGGATGTAGTTTGGTGAAATGTGACTGCAATTCGGATAAGTACACCTCTGGAGCTTAGTAGTGGTGTTACCAGAATGACGTCGTAAACATTTATGAAAGAGAACGTGTGACACTGTGCCCAAAGGCGTGTCAAATTCGTACGAGACAATTTCACAGAGCAATCTTTGCAGACATGGCGTATATCTTCATAATCTACCCTTACACAAGCGTGCAATGACGCTATCAAGACTTACTTCTAGATCAGTGATGCAATGCATTTATTTAAATCATTATCATTCACGACTAAACATTTCATGATGTATCTAGAACTTTATAAATAGATGTCTAGAATCTAGATTCAATGGTTGTAAACAGGACCGGCCCACAAAATATTGTTTTCCGTTTACAGATTTACCTATTTATCTACGTAGTGATTTTTAAGTTGATTCTTCTTTTGACGTGATAACGTCTTATAAATTGATGAATCACCAATCTTATAAATTGATAAAACACCGGCTGCATGCACGAAAAAGTGTAACGTTCCTAAATCGTAACGTTCGTAACGCGTAACGTTCCGCCTGACCCTGTGCGTGCTTTTTGCTAATTTCTCGCTCAATTTAAATCAGATCGGTTTGAAACCAGTCTTAAACGAATGAGGAGAACATTTTACATAGATTTCGTATAACAGAATTTGCCTAAACAGTTTTTTTATACAAAATATAGAAAAATAGCTGTATAAATGCAACATGAAAACGGCTGCATTTCTAATGTTTAATTCAATTTTTTGACATTAGTATTTTGTGAAATGCAACGCCTTCTAAGTTAAGTATTGGAATAACGAATTATTATTAGAACATAATACTTTGACAGTTGCAAACGTCACTTTTGACATTTCTTATCATTCCGACACCAAGGATAAGCGGATTGAAACCAAATTTTGGGAGGTTTAGGTTATGTATTACGGAATACGTTATCACGTAAAACTATCGTCCGTAAACCGACTTTACAGACAACCAATTTTTTTTAACAGACGAACAAATATTTTAAGTAACGTTTTGATCAAAACTCAAAAATATTAATATTAAATAAATAAAATTATCGACCAATTTTTCAGACAATATAAAATATAATTAATACATTAACGTTTCGATCCGGATTTAGATCTTCTTCAGAACTGATCTAAAAAATATAGAAAAATAATTAATATTTAGTTTCTAATTCGCTTTTTATATTGTCTGAAAAATTGGTCGATAATTTTATTTATTGAAGAGTTCTAATCAGACGTTAATCAAAGATTTGAATAATAATATTAGTTCAGAAGCAAACAAAACACACCGTTTTAGTACTAAGTAGCGACATCTGATACAATTCGCTCAAAGCTATTAGTTCAGAAACGAATCTGGTAGAATTCGCTAAAAACTATTGGTTCAGACGCCGGGTAGCAAACGAAATACATTTCGCAGAATTATATCTATCGCACCCGGATGAAACCGGGCCGAGCCGCCTGTATACAATAGATTTTATTGGTCTTTTGAACTCGAATCTTTTCTTTCACAGTTGGCAATGGAATCTACACCACTGTAGCCAACCCAATACACAGGTTGACACACATGCGACTGTCATTATAGTTACTTGTGTGCCTACGGCCTTTATTGTAATGCTACCAATTTAATCTGTGTTCCTATCTAAAAGGACGTGGGATCAACACAGCTGCGTATTGTCAAATCAGCTCCGCTCTCTTCTACTATAGTTCCACTTCTATCTTTACGTGATTTCTACTTTTTTACCATTCCAACCCACAAGTGGGGAATGGTACTTAGTTGAGGATAAAAATCACTTTTCAAAAATTTTACAATATCTTTCCGTTTTGACGTCGCCCGAATCCAAAAAAAACATATTTTTGAAAAAACTCTGTGCGTCTGTTAGTCTGTGAACACGATACAGGTCAAACGGATAAGCGGATTGAAACCAAATTTTGGGAGTATGTTTGGTATGCAAATATGAAGAGCCCTATTGTTTTTGGAGGAAAATCGTCGCATACGCACAAGAGATATATGCTATAACGGTGCTTTTTGTATAATAATGGTATACTTTTCATAACGGCCTATTATTCTATTTATTTTTTCAAGAAAGTTTCGTTAAATATAGTTTCGGAAATATTTGGAAAATAAAAAAAAATCAGCCGCTCTTTTGTTTTATGGATCTGTCAGAAATAAACTAGTTCGGCATGACGTGGAACATATTATGTATACGTAACCATGACAACGAACAGGAAATATCATATTGAATATTAGCCATTACCCGCGTCACCTTGCGCGATATCAGAAATTTTATTTTCTTTATTATAATCAAACGTCAACATTTTTGTAGTTGGAACGGTCCCGTCGTCCAATTGGCTGGAATTTTTCTCTTCATTCGGCGTACACAAAAATAAGATCCAGACGACGCCATAATATGTGCAGATCCAACGCTTATAATTCTATTCTGATGCCACCAGATCAACCACTCACTTTCTCTCTGGCGTGTGCAGGTGTGTACGCAGCTTTATATTTGAGGTTCCAATCTTGTGACAACGAATAAAAAGCTCGCTTAGACCCGCTGTATTATTGTATAAATAAATTCATTCTTTCTGTTTTTGGATAATAGGCGTAGCCACCTACGTTTGAAAACAATAAGAAACTAAGATTTTATAGGATTACAATGTCAACAACCCACCGGTAAACAAAACATAAACGTATTTCCGCTTTTATTTTGTTTTCCAGAAGGACGTACAGGGTACTCCCGCTGGTATAAAATTCCTGTAAAAACAGATTCTCATTATTTCATTGTATTGTTATATAATACTAGTTATTTAAAAAAAAATTAGTATAAAGCCACTAGTCCGAGCGGCGACTGTAAAAAAACGGTTTCGATTTTATAAAGGCTGAAACTTTTTAGAAAAGGTAGTACCTGTAGTTAGGTACTTCAGTCACTTGCCTAGACAACCCTGCCAGGATCTGATCCTACAAAACTTCCGGTATTTTGATGTGGTTATTAGTCTCAGAGAGTTAGAGCTTTTAATTTTTATCAATTCGCTGATCGGTAAGAGCTTTTTAATAATATACAGTGTAGCGACACTCAAGGGACTGTGCACTTTGTGGCGTTATTGAGAATTGTCCTTAAACGGAGAGAAGAAATAATCCACTAATATTGTTTTACTATAATTTGTATTTACTCATATGTAATATATAAAATTTACAACTGACCAACAAACATTCATACTAAACATATGAAAAATAATACCAACAAACAAAGGAACGAATCTCTTCGGTACGCATGATTCCGACAACAAAGTAACAAAATACCAAACAAGTACTGTTTATTGCTTAATGATGACGTATTGTTGTCGTTATTTAGAGTGGGTGTGTCGTTATTTAGAGTGTATCATTGTATGAGCAACAAGGTAAACCAACTAGTTATATAATTTCGACGTTGTAAGAAGTTTGTCGTTATATCGAGTGACTTTAAAAGAAGTTTATACTGTATATGGTTGCCTTAAATAATGAACAAACATTGCCATTATTTTAGACGGCAACCATAATATAGGTATATTCCTAAAAAGAACAAATTCATGAAAGTTTTAACTCTATGGAACTAGTAACTACATCAAAATGAATCCCGGAATCTGTCAGATCAAGTTCTCGCAGGGCTGTCTATATAGGCAAGTGATCGAAATAACTATTTGTACTATCTTTTCTAAAAGTTTCATCCTCTATAAAATCGCAACAATTTTTTACGGTCGTCGTTTCCACTATTCTTCATTACTTTCACTTGAAAAAACAATAAAAAATATTCGTCTTCAAAGCGGTACCTGAAAATAATTCACTCTGCTTTGTGTTCATTTACTTTTTTTTATGTTGAAACAAAAAACACCTTTCAAAAAAAGAGTACCTTATTTTCGCAACGCATTAAATAAATTGAACTGTGCAAAGGTGAGAAATAAACTTGTACAACGCCTAAGAATTTAGATGTTTGCGGAATTATGTTGTGATTTACGAGGTAAAATTTGCAGGGGGAAATTTTCTCGACGACACATTATAACGCGGAGAGCACAAAATGAATTATCGTGTTTATTTCACATTTAATACCACAGATGACTCACATTTTACACACGTAGCCGGAGTCATGAGTTTACAACATTGTGAGATTACACAAAAGTTGCATTGTTGATGTGGCTATATTTAATCGTGGACAGCTATTTGCATTTTTGGTCCTTTTTACTGAAGTAAAACTTGTTTGGACACGGTATGGTAAAAATCGATTCATCAGATTGAAAATCTTATACACGCTGTTTATTAATTGAGTGCCGATACTTAAAGGTGAGAATCTTTGAGTGATTTTACGAAGAAAAGTTAATATCAACATATGTCCTAACCCGCTTAATTTTTGAGCTACAGGGTGTTAAAGTTTTAGGAAAAATATAACTTTTTTATCATAATTTTCTTATGAAATTTTGTAGGTACACACACCTTTCAATCATTAAGGAGCATTTTTTTGACGTGATAACGTCTTATAAATCGATGAAACACCAGCTGCACGCACGAAAAAGTGTAACGTTCCGCCTGACCCTGTGCGTACAAGCGAGAGCGCAGTATGCTTCGGCCCAAGTTTGACAGCTACTAAAATTTAGGTTATGTATTACGGAATACGTTACACGCAAAACTATCGTCCGTAAACCGACTTTACAGACAACCAATTTTTTCTTCAGTTCAACAAACATGGCGTCATAACGTATATTTCTGTCATTTGCGACAGTTCATAATTTATAAATTAATAAAAACGCAATATTTGCCAGCTCTTACAAACCGTCACAAAATCCAGCGCGACAGCACGCTTGGAACTTAGTAGCGAAGTCAAGCAGATAATCTACATTTTTTTTAAACTTCCACTTATTTAATAGTAATGAATGAAGGAATTTTAGGACATTAGGATAAGGTAGGCAAATTTTGAGCATAGCATAATCGGCCATGGCCTTGGAATCATCTCGATATTTATCTGGAATTATTGAGGGAAACCGCAACAAGATGGCCGGTACAGGAATTACCGTTTCTCGGCGAGAGGAAGCAGGAAAAAGTCCCCAGCCACATCTGCCCCCGCCGGGATTCGAACCCGGTACCTGCCGAATGCGAGTCTAGCGCTCTAATCACTACGCTAGCCCCGTGTGCAGCTGTCTTTACATAGACAGGAGTTTTATAACATGAAAAGGTCGAGTCTCGACTGTTGCATGCAGTTAAGGCAAATGAGAATACTACAAAATCCGGTTTATGGAAGCTTTTCCGACCCGCTGCTCTACTTTCCGCGTTCATTTAACACCATAGTTCGAATTCTATTCGAGCTTTTATACAGTTGTAAAATGTTGGCGCGTAAGAAACTCTACCGACGTCAGCATTAAACAATTATAAAAGCTTTTAATTTAAAAAAAATATATAATAAACAAAATAAACAATTTTTAAAAACTTGGTCTTGTATCAGCGTTGCCAGTTTTTTTTTTTTTGCCAAGTCGGGATTTTGGAACTCTTTGAGTGAAAACAGCGGGATTCTTTCGTCGAAAGCGGGACATATTAAAAAACGTATATACTATATAATCAGAAGTTTTCAAATACCTATTTATCTTTTTATTTGAATTGAAATTACGTTTACGTGACAATAGATAGTAAAAATAGCCATAGAAAATGTATTTTAATAAAAATATAATATTTTAAATCAGATTTACCCTATCGTTAAATAGTTGAGTCTTATTCGTCTTCAGAATAAAAAAAAAAAAAAACAGAAATCAAAATCAAAAAAGTTTTATTCATTAGAAAAATATGGCGTTTCAAACAATAGTCTGTGGAGTGAGTGTTACAAAATTGCAACTTACAATAAGAGAATAATTATTTATAAGAATTACTTATTCATGAAATTTCTGTGAAGATTTAACTTCTTTTAAAGTTATCCCCGAAAAGCGGGACTGAGCCTGTCCCGCGCGGGACATTTAATTTTGATTTAAAAATCGGGACGTCTGGCAACGCTGTCTTGTATATATGTAAAAAGGGCTCCATGAAGCAAAAAGTGTATAGGCCAATTATTTAAACGTTTTTTGTTGTTTTTAATGGGGACGATTTTTCGAAAAAAAATTATTCAGTTAACAATAGCCTCACTTTTTTAAAAATAAATTTTAAAAAAAACTTTTTTAATGGAACTTTATTTTTTCAGGTGTTAAGATGACACCATCATTTTTTCAAATTTTTAAATTGTTATTTAATACTATAATAAAATTATTTTATGTGTTGTAGTCTATAACGACCGCGCGGAACCCTATTTTCAACGTTAAATTAAAACTATAAATAATAGAG
Organism: Xanthostigma xanthostigma; assembly: GCA_963575645.1. Taxonomy (NCBI): domain Eukaryota; kingdom Metazoa; phylum Arthropoda; class Insecta; order Raphidioptera; family Raphidiidae; genus Xanthostigma; species Xanthostigma xanthostigma. Next base: position 796,628 of record OY754472.1, read on the forward strand.
TTCCAGAAGTGCGCCTTTATTATTGGAAATTTTCTCCTCTTAAAGAATCTTTTTTTCAATTTCCACTATCGCTTACAGTTTTTGAGTAGTTACCAAAAATCTGAAGGCCTTTTTTTCTCTTTTCGTTTTTCATTAATAACAAATGCAATTTTTCTCGGCGAAACAAATAAAAAAAACGTCTTTTTTAGAATATTTTTCCGAATCGAATAAGCTATTGCTTATATTTTTTGGACACTATTTTTCTCATATATCTCAGTTTTTGACTGGACGAATAATGAACAATTTCAGAAACAGTTCTGTAGTAAGCATCTTAAATAGTTTTGGATTTTGGAGTATTTTCTAAACGAAATCAAAACTTTTAGGACGATTTATAAGCGACCGTTCGCATTATTAAAGTTTCTTCAGTCGGAAAAGAGAATGTGCTTGAAGGAATGTTTCGTCTTATATTCTCACTGTGAAATGAATGAAACATTTACACTGATATTCAACTCCTTTGTAACCATTCAACGTTAATATTATGGACCATAATTACAATCCTTGTTATCTTTAGCTCCTACTCGTTTATATAATAAGAAATGAGCATTTTTGAAAATTGTAGAATACATAATAATAATGACTGCCAGTTAACCACAAAGTGAACAGTGCTACAGAATTAACCCTGTTCTAAACAATTGTCTTTTGAACTGCTGAAGATGATCTACTAAAAGCGAAGCTAGACTGTTTTCATTCTATTAAATGAGAAATTCAAGTACAAACCCAATTTTTGGACTAGATTATTTTATACATTTACTAGCGGCCCGTCCCGGTTTCACCCGGGCGCAAAACTGTTCTGGAAATAATATATGGCCCTTCCCATCTAAATAGCAGAACTATCAAAATGCATTGGTTTGATCTATCTCTAAAGATTTGGCCAGCGTTAGCCATGTAGCGTACGAAAACAGTTTTTTTTTCGACAAAACACCGTCATAGTTCAGCCATTGTGTACAAAATATTAACAAATTATCTTTCTATTAGTGAAAACCGTATGAAAATCCGTTCGGTAGTTTTTGAGTTTATTGCGTTCAGACAGATGTCACGACTTTGCTTTATATATATAGATTGTATATCCTCCTTTATATAATTTTACGCATTATTCTATCATGTAACATTTATCTATTTTGTGTAATTATCTTTTATGTTGAAATTATTTGGCCAAATAAAAATTATTCTGTTCTTTGAATTACTACAAATAAATTCCTATTATTATAAACAATACTACATTTACTTAAAAATAAAACAAAAATTATTGCGGAATATATTTCCGGACATTTTCTTATGAGTTCATGATAAAAAAAATGTTTTTTTTAAATTTATTTCCTCTGTGTCGTCCCGACCCAAGTGTCTGCAGTTTTTTGTTATTAATAAGCTTTAAAATTAATAATAGATGAGTACAGCAGTCAGTCACGTTGGACATTTAATTTTATCATAGATAAGTTAGTATAAAGTTATTTTTCAAGTTAATATGAAATATGGTTAGCTGTCTTTTTACCGCATAGTTTTCTCTGGGGACTTAGCATCCTTTCAAATAACTGTACGCAATATACTGAAAAATGTAGACCTTACGTTCTACTTTATTCTCAGTTTTCTGCCATAAAAATTTCAAGTTTAGAAAGAAAACAATCTTTCGTCATATAGACTTAAAAAATGACTACTAAAGTAAAAATAAAGTGTCTTAAAAAATATTTCTTCGACACAACAAGCAACCTTTATTTTATTGATGGCTTGCGAGTGATATAACACCTTTTGCATATTTTACATTCTTTAAGATCACTTTTTCAAATGAAAGAAAATTAGTTTTTATTTTTTTTCATATTGTTCCACTGCTTCGAAAAAATTGCAAAAATTTCGGAGTATAGAGGAGTATAAAATGCATTTTATGACACAATTTCGTAAGTGACACATTTAGAAAACGTGGTCAAAAAAATTATTTCTTTTTATTTGTTTTCTTAAAAATTTAAATTTTCACCTTGAATAACTTATGACGGCGTGATTTTATCGAAAAATTATAAGAGATCTTTTTTGTAGAGCGTTCAATTTCCTACAAAAATGTGTATTGTTCATTTCTGTACGTTCATTTATTTCGGAGTAAAAAAAATTAAATGTAAAAAGTGAAAAAACCGGAAATGTGTCATGATTTTGGCACGGTTTAATATGGAAATTAAGCGCTTTTTTTGATCTGATACTTTTTTTAGGTCAAAAACTAAAAATTTGGGGGTGGGAGCGTAAAAAAAACGTGGGAAATCTAATCAATTCATCTTGATCAAATGCTAAATTCTTTATTTACACTTTACAAGTCCACATACTGTATATTCACATTATATAATGTGTGCGTTGAAAATTGCGTTCTAAGTAAAGTTTAAAATCAAACCGAAGTTCATTTATAAACGAAGCAATAAAAATGAATTGTCAAAAACCATTCCTATAATTGAAATTAAAGAGAGATTAATAAATTGCGCTTTTTAATGGCCATACAGCGAATAGTGAATAAAGTTTATTTTAATTACGATTTTCAGTTGGGTCATTGCCAAATAAGGGAAGTAGGGCAATTGTTAGGCTCGAGAGCGCGTACTCGAAGGTAATAATCGTAAAGTACGCACCTAACAGGGGGGGGGGGGGTAAGCTCACCGTGAACAGGAAAGCGCTAGAAAGACAGGCTGCAGAGAGAGTTCCATTTATATTATATCGAATGAAGCAAAAACATTTTTATGCGCAATTTGCTCCTTCATAAAATGAATTTTATTAAAAAATAGCTAAGAAAACTTTTAAGTTATACGCTTTTATTGTACAATCGATAATGCACTAAGAAAATAATTATGAGTCGCCATAGGGGGCTTTGATTAAACTAAAATAAAATCGTGGGCCGTATTTATAGTTACATTATGATCAAAGAAGACAGTCGAAAACTAAATACTATTTGCAATCTCAAATAAATGAAAGTTTTCTACTACATGTCGCCCACGATTTTATTTTAGTTAAATCAAAGCCCCCTATGGTAACTCATAATTAGTTTCTAGTTTTTAGTACATTTTCGATTGTACAAGAAAATCGTTTAACTTAAAAAGCTTTTTTGCCTATTGTAATGTATTTTGCATTTATATGATCAATATAAATGCTGGAAACACAATGAATTTATTCTTTACAAAAATGAATAATTTTACAATCTAAAGTAATTATGTAACTACCGAATCTATAGTAATTATTATGTAAAGTTAGGACTGTACAAAATACATTACACCTATTTTTATTTTTCACTTCTTAGTGTGCTTTATTATAGCTATTGTTTGCTATAAAAAAATTAATTTTTGCGACGTAACATTGGATGTTTCTTAACAATTGTAGCAAACAATAGCTATATCTAGCGTTATTAGTAACAATGTTTTTAAACAAATGTGAACAATGTAACATTCTCTTACGAAATTGTATAATTATTTATTTCTTAATAAAATTATTTATGGAAAAAAATTCTATTTACCAATTTTTAAAATCCTGACGTTCTCTGATCCTGCCCCGTTCTTTACGTGAAATAAGTAGATACACTAAACCAATATTTACATTTCACGTGAAAAAATAACAAAACAGCACTTTCAACGTGTCCAGTTAAAAACACTTTCCGAAATTGCACTTTTTACACATAAAATAATACTAATGTTCAAATCACAAACAAGTACTGAACAGGCAGAAAATTAAAATATTTTACTACTTCGCAAGGTCAATCAATGACATAATTAATCAAGATTTGATAGGATACTTACATATTATACTGTGTTCGGTACACAGTGATCCAAAAGTAAAAATATTACTGCTGTATTATTATAATGGAACTATAATTGTTTGATAATGTTGTTGATATTGATATTGATATTTATTTAGTCAGTCGGGAATTTACAAAAAAAAAATCCATTTGACATTGTCATTAAATACAAAATAAAACATTTAAAATACAATTATATACACATTAAAATTTAGAGGATAAAAACTCATCAACACTATAAAAACATTTTAATAATAAAAAACATTTAAATTTATTTTTAAAATTTGTAAAGGTTTTAGCATCCTTAATTAAAATAGGTATTTTATTGTAAATAATACCGCAAACATACTTCGGACTTTTTTTTAATAGGCTAAGCCTGTGCTTTTCACTAAAACGTAACGTCAGGTAGAAATACCAATGGACCACGGCATATAAGCACATGGCATGGGTTTATTATCAAACAAGCCGGCCAAGATGAGTCCAAAAGCACAATACATCTATCATAGGCTGTCAAAAAGCTGCACAGTTAGCGGACCATCCTGACTAAAGCATATGAGATCAGCATGGTTATCAAATTATTGTATTGTCATCGAGCCTACATAAATATGCAAAATTTCAAAGTAATAGATCAAGTAGAAGTGGTTCAAAATCGACCAGCAAGATTTCACCCAAACTGACTGACTGACTCACTGTCAAACATCTGAAGTTGAACAAATGCTTGTTTATAAAGACAAAAAGGTACCGACGACAATTAATGAGATAGAGGGAAATGAAAGTCACAGGTGTTAGAACATTATCAGGGTGGATAATTAAAGGTGTAACTAGTGCCTCGGGCTGTGTTCATTCTAGCAAATAAACAAGAAAGCAATTGTTGGTTTATACACTTATTTAATTTATTAACGCGTGTCTTTTCCATGAATACTTAAGGATAAATGTCGTTTAAATACTATTCAAAGTAATATTAAAATTGTAGGTTTTCAAAGAGAAAAAAAAAACTATTTGAAATATTACCATTTATTCTCTTGACTCTATTACAAGTTCCATCATCATTGCGTTCCTGTTCTACCATGCTGTTGAATTTTTCAAGGTAATAAGAAATTGGCACATGGGTCAACCCCTGAAGCGGAAAAAAATCATTTATTCTTTCGTCGAGAAATTTTGGTCAGATCCCTAGGTCCCACTATCCGACCGACGCCAATAGTGTAGGTTCCTTATGGAAAATCTATATATATACATATATAAAATTCCCGTGTCACAATTTTTGCCGCGCTAATCTCCGAAACCACTGGGCAGATTTTAATGAAATTTGGTAAATGTGTCTTTCTTGCTGCAAGTTACGTTATAGGATAGATAGTATTTATTAAATATTTTGTACAAAATTACGGTATTTTCTCAAAAAAAAAACTGTTTTAGTAACACGTAACGACATCTGTTCTGTCAGAAGTCAGTTTTGTTTGTTTGCTTCTGAACTAATATTAGTTCAGAAGCAAACAAAACTGTTTTAGTACAAAATAGCGACATCTGTTAGAACTTGCAATTTGATCAAAGTTATCAGTTCAGACACTGGGCCGAAAGCGAAATACATTTTGCAGATTTATATCTATCGCACCCGGGTGAAACCGGAACGGACCACTACAACAGTTTTGTTACAATCATATATATTAATACGCTAAGGTTTAAGATGTTTGCCTCACTTTTTAGAAAAAACCTGACAATTTCTTCACATAAATTATATATCATTTTACAGATAATTGCTTGCTCTACTGACATCGACAACTAAAAAATTTATTATTGCTTTTGTTTTTGTAAATTAATTAAAATACAGCAACGCTGAACAACGTCTGCCATCTGACGGCTTTAATTTTTAAACAACGTCAACACTTCGATCTGTCATCTGACCTTCATATTGTAATACAACAGACACAATACTGCATACTGCCATCTGACGGCTTTAATTTTGAAACAGCGAGCAACGCTGAACAACGTCACAGCAATGCTGCATGATGCCATCTGACGGCTTAGCTCAACGCTTTTTCTACTTGTGCCTCTATATGACAATTTTAGTAAAATATTTCTTCGATCTGTCATCTGAGCTTCATATTGTAATACAACAAAAAGAAGAACGTTATAAGCAGTGTGCAAAATTAGAAACGAATTGAATACCTGCAATCATATTTAAAAAATAATTTTGTAAAGTGATAATTATTATACTTATTTAGTGCGAATAATTCGCACAGGTCATACTAGTATAAAATAAAATATCATTACTATACTAAAAGTCAACCACTCTAGTATTTTTAGACAAACCAAATACTTTGACTTTCATCCATTTGCAGCGGTGGATTCTGCTAATTGATGACAATGTCGCTCTTCTGTGGCAAAAGTATTAAAGGCAGTCTTACTTAAAAATCTTTTCATTAAAGCCAAGTTTCAAGCCTGTTCCGTGACTTCTCGACATAATGGCGTCTTCTACACTTCACTACTCGTTTCCTCCATTAACAGTGCCGTGCGCTGATAATTAGAGTCGGGATAAAGTGCGTATTTTGCGAGACGTGCTGAACCGATTTCAATGAAATTTTGAAAATGTGTCTCGCTTGCTGCAACTTACGCTATAAGATAGATTTTTTATTAAATATTTTGGACAAAAATTACGGTGTTTTGTGAAATAAACTGTTTTAGATACATGAATGAATATTAGTTCAGAAGCAAACAAAGAAAACTGTTTTAGTACCAAATAGTGACATCAGTTAGAATTCGGTCAAAGCTATTAGTTCAGAAGCTAATCTGGTCGAATTTGCACTCAAAGCTATTAGTTCAGACGCTGGGCCGCAAAAATACATTTTGCAGAATTATACAGGGTGTCCCACGACACGATTTCCATAGCCTGGGACTGTGTTGCTGGGGTGATTTCAAGTCAAAAATGTCTAATGAACATATACCCGGAACGCTATCCTAACTGAGCTAGAAGTATTTGAAATTTTAGATAAGTAGTAGTAATTCCCTATTAATTTAAAAACCATTTAAAAATAAATCGCTTTATTGAATTAGTTGCTTAAAATGTCCACCCAGTTGCTGTATACATAGTCTAGCTCTTCTTAGAATTGAAGTGGTAGCTCTGCGAAGACTCTCATAATCAGCACGAATAAATACTAATGGTGATTCACAGCCACCTGGTCTTTTTAATAATAACAAAACAAACAGCCGAACCTAATACCTGCATTAGTGGGCTTACTTATTTAAAATTTCAAATGCTTCTAGCTCAGTTAGGATAGCGTTCCGGGTATATGTTCATTAGACATTTTAAAGTGAAACTTTTATTCTATCGCCCCGAATTTTTCTGGCCGTCTGTTGCATATCGCATTACAGGCGGCCGCGGAGTAGGGGTAAAGTGAAAGGCGTTCGGAGTAGGCGCTCGGTAGAGCAGCCAAGGCCAATATGGCGGCGCCCATGGTTAGCATCAGCTGACCGTGTAGTATGTATAACACATAGTCAGTCTGTCATGCGGGCAACTGCTGTACAGTGTTTACATGTTTTTATTCGTGTATTCATGTGAATATTGTTGTTTATAATTAATCGTGATGGATAAGTGTCTACAATCCAACGTCTACAATCCAATAAAAGTTTCACTTGCGCCGTGGTTTCTTAAAACCACACAACTGTTTTTCTTTTTTGACGTGATAACGTCTTATAAATTGATGAATCACCAATCTTATAAATTGATAAAACACCGGCTGCATGCACGAAAAAGTGTAACGTTCCGCTTGACCCTGTGCGTGCTTTTCTCGAAAACGGCCCTAACGATTTGGATGAAATTTACTGAAAAGGGATTTTGGGGGGCAAAAAATCGTTTTAGCTAGGTCTCATCTCTCGAAAAAATCGTTTTCATACAAATTTTATCATTATAAAAATCAATTTTTTGACGTATGAAAATACTTGAATATTGTAAGTAGGTTTTGGAATTTTATATAAACAGTGAAACAATTGTTTTCAAAATATTATGACAGTTAATCTTTGAGACTTAAAATAAATACGAAAGAAAGAAAGTTAAAAAAAACAATTATATTATAGGTGGTGAGTAATTTTAATAAATAAAATTAACCTAAATTTGAAGTGAAAGATGCAATATCATAGATTCGAATTATTATAATTATTATATAAATTTAGGTTATGTATTACGGAATACGTTATCACGTAAAACTATCGTCCGTAAACCGACTTTACAGACAACCATTTTTTTTTTGACTTGAAATCACCCCAGCAACACAGTCCCAGGTTATATGGCAGTCATGTCGTGGGACATCCTATATCTATCGCATCCGGGTGAAACCGGGACGGACCGCCAGTAGAATAAAATTCGACGGGGCACGCCACTCGTCGCAGTAACATAAAGTGGTAGAACAACTACTAATGGCAACACGGTTGACATATTAAGCTCAATGACATCACTTCAGCAGTGGTTCTCTGTTAGACAGACGTCGCACTATATACACAGAGTGACAGAAGGCTATTTCTTTCAAAATGAAAGCCGCTATCGGAAATGTCTGTGATTAATTCTGCATTGTTGTCGCAGATTACCAACCTAACATAAAAAGACAAGATCCCCTAAAACTTCGTCGTGTCAGAATAAGTACAGAGAAATTTTATCGTATCTCTCGCCTACCTCGTTTTTTGCTACAAACATTGACTAAAATTTCGTTCTACCCTTAATTTATTTTGCAGATTGAATATTTTATTACACGCTATATATTAACTTCACTTGTAAGTTTGTATGTATGTTTGTAACTTTTATTTGGACTACAGCAAGTCGTTTATAAAGCGGTATAATATGCCAGCCCAGTAAGTACACTGGCAGCCGTGCGGTCTAAGGCACGGGTCTTTGCTGACGTCAACTCTCGGCATCACGGGTCGTGGGTTCTAATCCCGTCCACGCCGAAAAAAAAAATTGTTGCTTTTTCGGCAAATTTTTGACAATAAATCGAACTAAAAAGTGGAAAATAAATATAGTTTAAAAAAAACTAAAAAGCACGCTTTATATCAAACTAAAAAGTGAAAAATAAATATAGTTTAAAAAAAAAACTAAAAAACACGCTTTATATCGAACTAAAAAGTAAAAAATATTTTTTTTAAAATAAGTTTAAAAAGCGTGGGGCACTTTTTAAGCTTATTTTAAAACAAATATTTTTTTTAGTTTTTTTTAAACTACTTATATTTATTTTTATTTTGAAAATAAATGTCGATTATATTTTTAGTGTTCATTTTGCAAAAAAAAAACTATAGTAATGATAACAGTTACGGCCGCTGCATACGAGACTGGATTTGCTGCTGTTTCCTTGCTAGATTCGACTACCAGTTTTCTAGCGCTGGTTTTCTTGATTGCTTTTATGTGTTCGCTTCACACGAGACGTCTTTTCGAGATAGAACGGTAACAAAAGTGGACGTTTATTGTCTCTGAACAGAACACACAGAGTTTGTTTGTGGGCGTTTGTTCGTGTCGACCACGTGACAAGATACGGTTTTCTGATTGGTTCTTGCTCAGAGCAAGCAGCGAACCTAGCAAGAAAAATAGCCCCTGTTCTAGTTTTAAAATCTATCTCGTGAGCCAGCAGGCGAGCCCGCCGTGACGTAATTTCAAGCCTCGTAGCCTTCCTATCCGCCAGCAGAAGTCCCAGCAGTATTTCCAGCCTCGTGTGCAGAGGCCTTTATTAATGATACAGTTCATATCAAATAAAACATCGGAACAAAAATATTATACCAACTTCATAAAAAAAAAACTAAAAAGTTAAGACGAAATGAAGGCATGTGTAGAGGTTATGTTTGATATCATCGGATAAAGAAGATATTGTGTATACTAAGATCTCATAAATAATGTAAAGTTAGTAGCAAACTTGTAAAAAATATTATGTTGGATAAAATAATACAGTGAAACATTCTATTGCGGCAAGTATGCTTGAGTGCTAACAACCCCACTATGCCCCTCTTTCCCTATTTATATTTGATTTTTACATCACTAGAGTGACCTGTGCGAATTATTCGCACTAAATAAGTATAATAATTATCATTTTACAAAATTATTTTTTAAATATGATTGCAGGTATTCAATTCGTTTCTAATTTTGCACACTGCTTATAACGTTCTTCTTTTTGTTGTATTACAATATGAAGCTCAGATGACAGATCGAAGAAATATTTTACTAAAATTGTCATATAGAGACGCAAGTACCAAAAGCGTTGAGCTAAGCCGTCAGATGGCATCATGCAGCATTGCTGTACGTTGTTCAGTGTTGCTCGCTGTTTCAAAATTAAAGCCGTCAGATGGCATCATGCAGCATTGCTGTACGTTGTTCAGTGTTGCCCGCTGTTTCAAAATTAAAGCCGTCAGATGGCATCATGCAGCATTGCTGTACGTTGTTCAGTGTTGCTCGCTGTTTCAAAATTAAAGTCGTCAGATGGCAGTATGCAGTATTTACAATATGAAGGTCAGATGACAGATCGAAATGTTGACGTTGTTTCAAAATTAAAGCCGTCAGATGGCAGACGTTGTTCAGCGTTGCTGTTAATTAATTTACAAAAACAAAAGCAATAATACATTTTTTAGTTGTCGATGTCAGTAGAGCAAGCAATTATCTGTAAAATGATATATAATTTATGTGGAGAAATTGTGTGGTTTTTTCTAAAAAGGGAGGCAAACATCTTAACCTTAGCGTATTAATATATATGATTTTTAAATTCGCAGAACAGGAGACATTGCTATAGATCAGTCGATATGAAATTTATATTCATGGTGTGGCAGTGATAAAATATCACTCTTTTCATTTCTGGCTGAACGCAGACGGAATGACAGATTTTTATCTATCAGTTCAACTGTACATAAAATTGTGTTGAGAAACTGGGCTAATGGCTTGTGAGAACGTGACCACCTTGCACGATCCCCGAACCGAATACGACAGTCGCGTCGCGTGAGACTGTGAACAGGGTTCGCCCGGCGTTTCTGCGTCGCTGTCACAGTCTCGCGGGACATCGCCTTGAGCTGGCTTTGACGTGCGGACCGTACCGCAGACGAAGGGACGACGACTAGGTGAGCGGGTACCCAATTTTACCGCAGCGGGGGAGTCGTTCTTCGACGTTTGTTTTGTTGTTGAAGATGTTGACATGTTTCCTCGTAAAGCCTGTTTTAAACTGGACCGAATTTTGACGTAAAAAGATACTGTGTATTTTACACTACACACTACAGAAGAAAAAACATTCAGTCCTACTTTCACCTCTGAATTAAAATTAGACATATTGGTGGCAGAGTTTCGGGAGGCTAGACTTTTTTGTAGGAAATTTCCTGCTCTTTCAGATATCTGCAATATTTTTTGAGATATTCGCAAAAAACCAAACCTCACTTTTTAACCGACTTCAAAAAAGGAGGAGGTTCTATATTTGACTGTATATATTTTTTCTTTTTTTTATGTATGTTCACCGATTTCTCCGTCAATTATGGACCGATTTTCAAAATTCTTTTTTTATTCGAAAGAGTGCACTTCCGAGGTGATCCCATCGGAACCAAGTCAGGATCTGATGGTGGAATCCGGAGAAATCGAGGGAAACTCTCAAATTTCAAAGGCACGCATAATGTTTTTTATGTATGTTCACCGATTTTTAGTGTAAGATTAACACTAATAAAAAGAGAAAAATAAAATATTTTTAACAAAAAAATTGAACCGACTTCAAAATATGCACTAAAAAGTAAAAAATAATAATTATTGTTATTTTTGGAGTCAGCCAAAATGAAATCTATTCCGAGAACTAGAGACATGTAAGATTTAAATTGCTACTTTCGAATTCCGATGTGACACCGACTCCAAAAATAACAATAATTATTATTTTTTACTTTTTAGTGCATATTTTGAAGTCGGTTCAATTTTTTTGTTAAAAATATTTTATTATACAAATGTTTAAATAAGTTTTGCAATTTTTTCGTCTCCCATTTCAATTTCTTCAAAAAGTTTCTGTATGCCATTCTGAATCGAATTTTCAATGAAGGAGGACTGGAAATCATCAAAAAGGTGAACTAGACTCTATCTGTTGATGAGAAAGATAATAATAGCTCTGTTCCAACCTCTCTGCGAACGGTCACAGTCATGCGTGTTCCAACCGAGATTACAACGGCTCTAGAACTGTATTATAAGCCACCGATGCAAAACAGTTTCGTTTTAGCTATTGCGCATGACTGTGACGATACTATTACCGTTCGAAGAGAGATTGGAACAAAGCTAACGATTAACGCGTTGCGTCATTTCTGGATCCATCGCAGTTTTATATAGTGTCTCAGTTCAGACAAAGTTCATTTGCTATACACGCAATGTGTCGGTGGCAATTTCTTTGTCTTCACGATAGTTTCTGTATCCCCCCAGACGCTGGGGACTTTGTTTTACAAGTTAAACACACATTCAGTTCCTGTCTAACTGAACCCGAAGCCCCGAGGAAGTGTACAAGACGTTGTTATTCTTAGTCGGTTCGTCCGGTGCTAAGCGTTCCACTATTATTCGTTTCTCAACCAGAAACTAAAATTATGCGGCATTAATATTTATAGAATGTTTTTCCTGCTGCCTCTCGCCGAGAAACGGTAATTCCTGTACCCGCGCCTTCTTGTCGAGGTTTTCCATGGTTTCCCTCAATAATTCCAGATAAATATCGAGACGGTTCCTTATTCAAGGCCATGGCCGATTACCTGTCAAACTCCTATGCTCAAAATTTGTCTACTTTATCTTAATGTCCTAAAATTCCTTCATTCGCCCATTGCTATTAAGTGGAAGTTTAAAATTGGTCTCCACGAAAGGTGCTTCTATTTCAACGCGATAATATATAGCCTATGTCCATCCCGAAGGTCCATTTTAAATATTGGTGAAAAATTTTTGAAATCGGATGAGTAGTTTCGAAGATTACCTCCTACATACAAACTTACAAACTTTACCTATTTTTAATATTAGTATAGATGTTTTTCAAATGGTTTACAAGTAATATGTAATTGTGCCGTTTTTAAGAAAAATATTTCAGGATACTTTGGAATCCATCCAGCATAGCAGGTACCTACAGTACAAGCTATTCTAATCTGTTTTTGGATGATGACAAAAATGAATTAACATGCCTATTGAGAAATTGTGTTAAGCAATATTCATAACGTGAAAATAAAAACAAATTTGAAAAGAATAATATTGTAATTATTCTCGAATCAAAAACACATTTTCAATTGTTTTGTTGAATTCAATGCTTCGCAAACAATTGATGACATAATCAAGATTAATGAATATTAAAATACACAAAATTGAAAATTGTAATTAAAAAAACAATTTAAAAAAAGTATAAAATAATTATATACAGTTAAAATTAAATGCAGTGAAATTTTTGAACCGAATTACAAAATCTAATTAAAATGTCATTAAATTATTGTTATATTAAAGCGTTATTCCTGTTGCCAGGTTAAAAGCGACAATTATTTAAATAAATTATTATTTCTTTACATCTGTTTCTTTTATCCTAATAATAATTTATTCACTTTAAAAGCTGCATAAAAAGAGTATTAAATTTAATATATTTTCAAGTGCTAAAATTGCTCCTGTTTTTATTGTGTTTTTAATTAAATTTTTTATATCCTATCAACACAGCGTCGCCTATTGTTTTCAGACGTATTGTTTGTATAAAAAAACGTGTATTGTGACAAATTATTTCACAATTCAGCAAATCTTCAGAGAAAGACTTTAATGCTTGCAGTGCAAAATTATGAACGGTAAAAACCTGATTAAAAAAGTATTTTTTTTTTTCATTTTTATTAATTAAAAAACACCTTAGTGAAATATAAAGATGCACAGGTGTTTTGACGAAGGTTGACACGCAAAGAAAGCCAATCTAAATTTTAGGACCTGTAATATTCAAATTTTTTATTTATTTTCAGATTTGTTTCATTCTACGAGTACATAAAAAATTAATTAAACCTCGCGTTACATAAGCGCAAAATAGAGTAGGCTCTAGCAAACGCAATTTCCTACTTTTTATGTTGTTTTGTAATAAAAGCACAGTAAAATACACAAGTTTATGCTTTAACCTTTCGGTAATCCGGCACATTCTCGTTTGATACGTCCCAGATTGGTGAGAATCCACTTTGTTTTTATACAGGTTGACTTTTAAGTTGAATCTTATTTTTAAAGCGTGTAGAAATCAAATAGACGTACAAATATTTCAAGTAACTTTTTTATCAAAACTCAAAAATGAAAGAGAAACGGGCTTTCAAAGTTTTATTAAATTTTGTCAAATTTTGATGTTGATCCTGGCGTTATGTTATGTCACTATGGTAATATGTTATGTCATTATCAAGTAAGAAATTGTTCGAAGTTATCCCCGTTTTGTTGGACATAAAAATGCGTGCGTCGTAGCCATGCTTGTAGTAGCGTTAAAGGCCTTCCGCGAATTATTTGGGATGCATTTCCGATTCATGCTATCATTGCTTCGCAGGTATTAACCGAGCTTTTGAATTAATTAAAAAAAATTTAAAAGTTTAATTAAACTTTGAACGGCTGTCTCTCTTTTGTTTTGAGTTTTGATAAAAAAGTTACTTAACATATTTGTTCGTCTATTTGATTTCTACACGCTGTTAAATAAACAACTTAAAAATCATCCTGTATATGTACTTTTTGAAAAATTGCAGTAAATGTATTAAAAATAATTAATTATCTACAAAAGTCATTTCGAAATTTAAGAAGATGTCGAGTTCTTGTTACAGAAACGGATGGAATATATCTAGCAGACTTTTATAAAATTAATTAGTATTTTTCCTTTATTCGTTGAGTGGAAAATAAAGCGTTTTTGATCTTTTATACGAGTTTTTTATTCCTTTGTTAATAAGTAGAAAATATTTGTGTTAATGAGAGAAAAACTAGTAGATTATACCTACATTTTTCTCTTTTAAAGTACCTATTAAAACTGTAATAGATTGCAGTTTCCTTTCGAAAATTTCTATTCAAGAGTACCTACCTGTCATAAGACTCAAAATCGTTTCTTTTCGAGCAACAGAATAGATAGATAGATAGTTATTTTATTTGTAGAGCATAAAAAATGCTATAAATACGTCGATACGAAGAACATAGAGTAAAAATGATATTAAAAGTTACATTAAAATTTAAAATCAATTAAAATTTAAAATTAATTAAAATTTAAAATTAATTTTACCAATCCGCAATGTATGCCTATGAACTGGTACTATTCTCAAACTTATTATAAAACATAACTGAGAAAAATAATCCTTTACCTGTTTTTTGAAAGTATTTAAATTTTGTATTTTTGTATTGGTAATTTTCTGGTAACATATTGAAATATTGTCCCCCTTTACATAATGGACTGTTGCTGTACCTTGTACTGTTAAATTTATTAATATGAATGCAATTTATACTAATATATAAAGCTGAAGAGTTTGTTTGTTTGTTTGAACGCGCTAATCTCAGGAACTACTGGTTCAAATTGAATATTTTTTTTTGTTGGATAGCCCATTTACCGAGGAAGGCTATAGGCTATATAATATTACGCTACGACCATTGGGAGCGGAGCTTTAATGAAAAATGTTGCAAAAAGTATCTCAAAAATAAGCTTCTATTCATGTGAAATGCACTAACTAGATATACTCATATTAGTGATGAAAGAACACAACCTCAGGTAGATCAATCGGTAGCGCATGCGTCTGTCAATATCAGGGTCGTGGGTTCGAGCCCTACGTTGGGTGAATGTATTTTTATTTTTTTATTTTTTACATTGCTTTCTTCTAAGGCTTACATTTAAATTTATTTTAATTTTATTTAATTCAATTAAAAAAAATTATTAGTTAAAAAAGTTTAAATACTGCTCTTTATCGACAAAAACTTTTGAACAGTAACTCCGATCATCATGAAATTTGGGCACAACATTCATCTCGGTAAACTAAGATGAATGTGTGTAACTCATGTCTCTTCCTTCCCCATTCATTCTTTTGCACCCGGGTGAAACCGTGCGGGACCGCTAGTATTAAATAAAAAAATCACCTTTTGTAAAGTGTATAGTTGTAAAACATTAAAGTTAGTCGAAGTTTTGTGTGCAATTGGGTTGGAATAAAACATTATTATTTTGTGAAACTTTTTATTTGACGTCTACACTAACGCCATCGGTCGGATTTTTGGGTGAACGTCAAAAAAAAGCAAGGAGTATAGTGCAGTGTATATTTATTCTTTAACCAATTTTTCTACCTGATATTTTGTTTGGTGAATTGAAAGTTAATTTCATTCTAACGAATAGATTTGTTCCAAGATTAGTAACTTCTATCTTCATTAGTGTTCGATGAATATATGGGCATAAGTTCAACTTCCTCAGCAACTTAACAACGCCAATTATGCTGCGACTTCAACATCAATAAGACTACAGATGCGTATATACTAGCAAAATATATTTGCAAAAATTCCTTTTCAATAATTCAGGAGCGACGACAACATTGCACCGCCCCTTTGCCACGCCCACTCTTGTCATTATATCTACAACATACCTGAATGTTGCGGGAAAGATGGTTCTAGTTTCGTTTACCTTCACTATTCTTGGCTTTGCATTCACAAGTAGTTATGTATTCTGCATGTTTTATGACGTAATACAGTGGAAGCATATAGGACGTGGCTTTCTACCATAGAGTTTAGAATCTAGATGTTGGCTATTAGTTTTAAAGTGTACTCTTTTATATTCTTAAGAGGGCGTTTTATCTTTTGTTCTTCTCAAATGAGAAAGTGGATGACATAAAACTGTCTTTTTGTTTATACCTTCTACGTAAGGTGGCACGTCAAATGAAGGGATATAAAAAATTAAAAATTCATCCGCTATAACTTTAGAGTTGAAAATAAACGAAAAAGTACGTCCGTCAAAGTCAAAACATTTTAATATACTGAGGATAGTTAATAATAACCAGCCCTGACAGCACAATTTCGAAAAACGTTTTCAACGCACGCTAATCAAGACAAATGACACGCGTCGCCTACTGCGACTGGGTTTCATATCTAACAATCTCCAAAATATACCGGTGCGAAATTTTCTGGATGTATTTGCATATTGTTTAAAAAAATCGAAATTTTGACACAGACCTACGACAATAATTTTATTCCTCTCGCATTTATTTTTCTTTTAATTTAGCTTGATCCATCAAGTTGTCTATATATTTAATTCGTTATGAATTCAAAGAAAATGTATGTGAGATTATTCGTTGTCATGGTTACCCCGCAAGAGCTGTCGGAATTAATTTTTAAAAAATTTAACCTCATTTGATACATTAACGATTTTCACTACTTTTTTGAGCTGAGACGAAATTTTAGACTTGGTACAGTCTATGTAAATTTAAAAACTCTATTTTGGAATTAAATTAACATAAAACTCGCACTTTCTTAAATTGTTTGGAAACTGTTTATGCTTAGGCCTAATCGATTTAGATTTAAACATATCGGAAAAATATATATATATATATATTCCCAAATATCGTAAATCGTTTTATGTTTTCATGCGTTTTGCAAAAATGCAACTTTTTAAGACACTAAACAATATCCGTCCGATTTTATATTAACCGGGCTTATAGAAAAAGTCAAGCTGAATCGATTCCGACAATCCGCAACCCCGTATCACTTTTAGTTTTGAAAATATATGAGCTTTTATTCATATTATTAGAGAAAACTTAAAAACGCTGTAACTTCTAAACGACTAAAGATATACCGAGGTGGGAGTGGTCGGAATCGATTCAGCGCGACTTTTTCTATAAGGATAACTCGACCCGAGCAAAGCCATATATTTTCAAAAAAAAAAAATCATTTAATATTTTTATATTATTATGTAACACCACTGTTACAAAGTGGCGCCCCACGTTGGGCGCCAGTTTGTAACAGTTTATTAATGTTATATTCAACATATTTATTAACGTAAGTTTGTAATATGAATATTATTTAATTCAACATATTTATTAATTTCAGTTTTTCCCAGTTCATACGCTCCGCTGCCATCTAGCCTCTGTTTCTCCACATGACCACCAGGGTACACCAGTGGCGGCATGGCTTTTTGAGACGTGGTGTTACAATATTATATTTTTATAATATTTTTTTTTCGGCTTATTCCCGTAGTACTTCGATTCTAAATTCCAAGACCCACTCGAATATTTGGCAGTGTTTGAATTAATTTTGTCGAAGTTTTGTTATGAATTTAATGCGTCACCTTTGGGTGTCATTTTACACATCCACCTTGATATGTAACAGGACTAAAGAAGAGCAGGGAATATACGACAGGACGTCGGAATGAGAGAGACGGAACAAAATGGAAACGCCCGCAGCTGGTTTTTTATCACCATCGACTGACGTGTCTCGTGTTTTTACAGTTGGCACACTTGTGCCTCAAGCTGTTTGCAGGCCGGCCTGTGTTTACTGCGTCCCATCATTCCTGCCAACTTATCAGATTCACTCAAACTGTTTACACATTCTGCAGATTGAAATTCGATCGTTACGAACAGCCGGTATAGTTTCTCATATCGAATACGTGCTCTCAAAAAAGTTTTGCAAATTTTAAAACTAGACTCCTGATAGCAGAGTCTCTAACCCCTTATTTGTGATGAGCAGAGATTTTAACGAAGTATAATAATCATATATATTAATACGCTAAGGTTAAAGATGTTTGCCTCCCTTTTTAGAAAAAACCTCACAATTTCTCCACATAAATTATATATCATTTTACAGATAATTGCTTGCTCTACTGACATCGACAAATAAAAAAATTATTATTGCTTTTGTTTTTGTAAATTAATTAAAATACAGCAACGCTGAACAACGTCTGCCATCTAACCTTCATATTGTAATATACAAAGGACACAATACTGCATACTGCCATCTGACGGTTTTAATTTTGAAACAGCGAGCAACGCTGAACAACGTCACAGCAATGCTGCATGATGCCATCTGGCTTAGCTCAACGCTTTTGCTACTTGCGCCTCTATATAACAATTTTAGTAAAATATTTCTTCGATCTGTCATCTGAGCTTCATATTGTAATACAACAAAAAGAAGAACGTTATAAGCAGTGTGCAAAATTAGAAACGAATTGAATACCTGCAATCATATTTAAAAAATATTTTGTAAAGTGATAATTATTATACTTATTTAGTGCGAATAATTCGCACAGGTCATTCTAGTAATAATAATAATGCGTTTAACGTCCGTTTCTCGACTTTACATCATAATATAACAGACGACATTCGCACCATTACTATTTTCCATCTATCACACTTCCCGTTATTTTCTACATTTTTAAACTTCCACTTAATAGCAATGGGCGAATGAAGGAATTTTAGGACATTAGAACGAAGTAGACAAATTTTGAGCATAGGAGCTAGACAGGTAATCGGCCATGGCTTTGAATAAGGAACTGTCTCGATATTTACGTGGAATTATTGAGGGAAACCATTGAAAACCTCAACAAGATTACCGGTACAGGAATTGGGCTTTTGAATGAAATTTTTTTTTGTCATAAATGGAAAGATCGTATATAAGTTTTATAACAAAACTATTTTTCTTTTTTTTATTTTCGTTATAATCCAAAGGTTATATCAAATTAAAAATAAATTTTTGTACCCAGTTCCGAGAACGCGCCGACATTTCCCGAACATAATGTGACGTCATAATGGTAATTTATATTATTATAATAATACATGTAGAAGCCATTGATAGTATACTGCGTATATACATTTTAACATTATGACGTCACAACTGTCAAAAACAATTTTAGTGCGTTTGCAGTCACGTGATTTTTTTTAAATATTTTATCAATTTTAAATTGCTTATAATTAATTTAAAAAAAGTTTTTTGAAAGTTTTTCGCATCGATTATTTATATTATTTATAATACAGTTTTAAAATACAATAAAAAAATCGATAATTATTTTTTTTTCAAAAGCCTAATTACCGTTTCTCGGCGCGAGGCAGCAGGAAAAAGTCCCAGCCACATCTGCTCCCGCCGGGATTCGAATCCGGCATGTTCCGAATGCGAATTTAGTGCTTACATCAGTATTGTTACGAAATAAATTATGATCATTATTATTTTCAGGTTGTAGACTGTTAAAATTTGCTTTATGTTCTTCTCTGTATGTATTCATGTAACGTGCATCTTCACAATACAAAGGATAGCTCAGCGGCGCAGCGGTTGCACTTTGCGGTAGATTATCGGCATAACAAGTTGTGTAGGTCCGTTACTAACACAAAGCGACCGGTTCGACCGACAGTTAAGACCGATATGGGTTACGTAGGTACCTTTATTTCTCTTTGTTCATTATTCCCCGACGGCCAACCGCCAAGATGTTCAGCGCTACGGCTGAATTTCTATTCATTGGACTTCAAACAACGTATTACAATGTTCAGCTCGTCAATCCTATAGACAGTGATTCATCTAAATATACAGGATGATTCCAAAGTTGACGTTATCCTTTCACCAGCGAATAGGGCTTCAACAAATAAGATTTTTTTTCTTTGGCGGTTTTTCGAAATATCAACATCAACGGAGATACAGGGTGTCAAAGTTTTTATTTTTTTACTCGAAAACGGTGCGCCGTACCAAAAAATAATAAAAGAGCTTTTCTTTTTAGAATTGGACAAGGAATTCAATAACAATTTTTATTTTCAGAAAAATGAGTGGCGTACCATTGTTTTTCTTAAAAGCATTAGACAACTTTTTTATATGCGCGCCACTGGTCAACCCAAAAATATTTTATTTATTGTAGAATTTCCCTCCCGCGTACCTATTGACACTTACAAATTTTTTCTTAAATATCTCAAGTGGTTTGGCAGTTATTAATAAATTTTATTTTTTTAAATCAAACTTTGACACCCTGTATCTCCGTTGAAATTGATAGTTTGAAAAAGCGACAAAAGGAAAAAAAATCTTATTTGTTGAAGCCCTATTCGCTGGTCAACTTTGGAATCACCCAGTATAAAAGGAAACCGTGACTGACTGAATGACTAATCTATCAACGCACAGCTCAAACCACTGGGCTGAAATTTGGCATACAGATAGTTATTACGATGTAGACATGCGCTAAGAACGGATTTTTTAAAATTCAACCCCTAAGAGGGTATAACGGGCGTTCAAAATATTTATGGAGAAATCATATAAAATGTATCAATTCGAAAATGCACAGGATCACTCCGTCAACAAATTAATAAACACGTGTTTCATGCTTTTTCAAAAACAACCCTTTCAGAGGGTGAAAAGATGTAAATAGTCTAAAAATCAACATGGATGTAATTTTCAAGATTTGTCGGGACGTTGATCACGTGAATGTCATCAATTTTGAAATTTATTATAGGGGGGGTCTACGTCGAGAAAAGAGTTACTATGCCAAATAATCGGTATGAATCCGTGTTTCGTATCAACCGTGCGCGAAGCCGCGGGTAACGGCTAGTTGACTATAAAATCGGCCGCTCGCTCGATGTACAACGCTAACGGCCATGCTATCGTCACGTGGAAAATATCTGAACAAACAGCTGTGAATGCGCAATTGGCAGACATTTTTTCAGTTTAGCAGTACAATTATTCCAGTTCCGGGAAGGTATATTATTATACTCCTGCGACCAATGTCTATAAAACAACGCAACGATATAATGAATCCCCTATGCAATCTGATATGTCTTCTTTGTTTTAAAGCCTAGACTATCCTAATAAAAAAAAAGAACACACCAGTTGATTTTTGAAGCAAACATCTATCAGTCTTTTAGCTACAAATCCGTGGTAAGCCGCAAAAGCCAACGAACAAAGTCCCTCCTCTGTCTGTCTGAACGCGATAAACTCAAAAACTACCGAACGGATTTTCATACAGTTTCCACTAACAGAAAGAGCGATAAACGAGAAAGGTTTCTGTATATAATTTGTACAAAATGACTGAACTATGACTGTGTTTTCGTACGCTACATGGCTAACGCTGGCCAAATCTTTATAGAGATATACATCAAAACAATGTACTTCGATAGTTCTGCTGTGTAGATGGGACAGAAAGAGCGATAAACTAGAAAGGTTTCTGTATATAATTTGTACAAAATGACTGAACTATGACTGTGTTTTCGTACGCTACATGGCTAACGCTGGCCAAATCTTTATAGAGATATACATCAAAACAATGTACTTCGATAGTTCTGCTGTGTAGATGGGACAGAAAAAGCGATAAACTAGAAAGGTTTCTGTATATAATTTGTACAAAATGACTGAACTATGACTGTGTTTTCGTACGACTAACGCTGGCCAAATCTTTATAGAGATATACATCAAAACAATGTACTTCGATAGTTCTGCTTTGTAGATAGGACAGAAAGAGCGATAAACGAGAAAGGTTTCTGTATATAATTTGTACAAAATGACTGAGCTATGACGGTGTTTTCGTACGGCTAACGCTGGTCAAATCTTTATAGAGATATACATCAAAACAATGTACTTCGATAGTTCTGCTGTGTAGATGGGACAGAAAGAGCGATAAACTAGAAAGGTTTCTGTATATAATTTGTACAAAATGACTGAACTATGACTGTGTTTTCGTACGGCTAACGCTGGCCAAATCTTTATAGAGATATACATCAAAACAATGTACTTCGATAGTTCTGCTTTGTAGATAGGACAGAAAGAGCGATAAACGAGAAAGGTTTCTGTATATAATTTGTACAAAATGACTGAACTCTGACGGTGTTTTCGTACGGCTAACGCTGGCCAAATTTTTATAGAGATACATCAAAACAATGTACTTCGGTAGTTCTGCTGTGTAGATGAGAAAGTCGTTGTAATATTTCCAGAACAGTTTTGCACCCGGGCGAAACCGGAACGGGCCGCTAGTTTAATTAATAATATTATTAAATGATAGCAGCTTTCCGTCTAGATGCATTTAAAGTGCCAGCTTTTCAAAGTAGCCGTATAGCAAGAAGTAATTCGGTAATTCAGAATTCATTATTCTCTAGTATCCTCTTTTTTGTGGGTAATATAACCGGCCGTAATCATGAAAACGGTTCAAACGTTTAACTTTACATGATGTTAAACGTAACGTAACACCGTGTTTTGTTACGCTTTGGTATATTACAATTCCTTGTTTTATTCTCTCATTTTAGGCTCGATTTTTATGATTAACAAATCGGAGAAGTTGATCCAAAAAAGTCAATTAGATCTAACATATAATCTTTGTCATCATCAAATAACAGATGAGGGTATATATTTCTAATACCGGATCTTAGACTAAGAGTAATATAGGCGTTTTAAACTATTAAAAGTTTTATACATTTTAAACTTTCATAGCGAGATAGGTACTTTCGCTTCGACCTAATCGATTCGCTGTACTTTTTTATATCGTTATAATTATTAATGTTTAGCATATTTTTTTGAATCCTGCTTAAATTTTCAGTTAAATAAAGAACGTAATTAATTTATATGATCAAAGGTTTTAACCGTATTACACAGAAGTCAGAACAACAAAGTAACCTTTATAGATATTAATAATTATTTCGAAATAGATTACGGTTCATGAGTTCTTCAAGAGTAAGAAGGCCTTTTAGACATGATGTCGGAAGGTTTTTATCACGTTTTCACAGTTGACCTGTTTCCGTTACTCTTTTGTTTTATATACACACGCCGAACATTCTCAAACTTTATATTAACGAGCAATTATCACAGGTTCTATCTAGTGATGTGCCGGATCGTTAAAAATGTATATCCGCGGATACGGATCTGAATACGGATATTTGGTTTCAAGATCCGCAGATACGGATCTTAAGTTTCTTAGAGTACGCGACGGTAAATATTGCACATCGACCTTTGGAAATAGATTATCTGTTATGGGAAAAAGTTATTGACCTCTTTAAAAGTTAACTCTCATAACAGATTCTCTCTTTCCAAAGATCGATGTGCAATATCTCATTATAAAGATAGTTTTTTAGTACCTTTGGGTTATGTACTATTGGTATGGTACTCACTACGATAAATGTTTGCAATATAAAGGTGCCAAATACGATTTTAAAAAATAAAAAACAATCTGAATGGAATTTAACAGTTTTTCATTATTACCTAATCACCTATACAGCGTGTCCCATTTTAATGTCCCACCCCGGATAACTTTTGTCAGTGACCTTGAATGAAAAATTGTTTGGTACAAAAGTTGTACAACTTGGAGGGGGACATTCGATGGCACTAATACATTTGACCTTCGGTATAAGGTTCAAGGTCATTCAAGGTCAACTTTGTTTTTTTTAATGGAACGTCCTATTTTTGACATCGGCAATCGATTGCGCGTGAAAAAATATGAGACTTTTGTCTGAAACTTTTTTCGAGAACGGGCAAATTTTCTCAATTAATTTAGCCTTGAAAATTGAAAATTTTTGAATTTTCAACTCGAGAATGGTGAGATTTTCTTCAAAAACAATAGGGCTTTTCATATTTGCATACCAAACATCCTCCCAAAATTTTGTTTCAATCCGTTCATCCGTTTGACCTGTATAGTGTTCACAGACTAACCGAATAACCGCCTAACAGACTAACAGACGCACAGAGTTTTGCCCGTTCTCGAAAAAAGTTTCAGACAAAAGTCTCATATTTTTTCACGCGCAATCGATTGCCGATGTCAAAAATAGGACGTTCCATTAAAAAAAACAAAGTTGACCTTGTATGACCTTGAACCTTATAGCCAAGGTCAAAAGTATTAGTGCCATCGAATGTCCCCCTCCAAGTTGTACAACTTTTGTACCAAACAATTTTTCATTCAAGGTCACTGACAAAAGTTATCCGGGGTGGGACATTAAAATGGGACACGCTGTATAGTATATAAAATTTCATCTATGAATTGAAAATTAATAAAGTAAAAGATCCGCCAAGAACTAACGGATACGGATCTTTCTTCTCTCTCGGATATCCGCGAATACGTATACGGATATTCGGCACATCACTTTAGTTTTATCGCAGAAGTTTGGGAATGTAGGGCACATTTTTATAAACAAAAAAAAAACACTGAAATGATTTTATTAGAACCCCAAAATATTTTCTTGACGTGACAACGCTAAATTAATTTTTTTAATCAAAACTCGATATTTTTTTAGCAAGAATTGATACAAAATTAAATTTTAGAATTTTAACTTCAAACAGATTTGACAATAATTTTTTCATGATAGTTGCAAAATTGAAGTGAGCGCAAGAGGAGCGCGAGGGGGTGTATAATTTCTGAATAAAAATTAAGACTGATTTTTTATGTAAATATAATATGTGAATAATTACGAAATTAATTAATGAGCAGAAGGGAATAAAGACTGCGTTTTTTAAGTATGCTAGTATAAGGGGATTACTTTTAAGAAAATTCCTCGACATTCCCTTTGTTAATACATTTTTTCCTAATTCGCATGGACCCTGGACTATACTTCAAACAACCAAAAAAAAAATTCGTTAAGTAAATAAACGTACAATATTGCGATGAAAATAGTCAACAGTAACACAAAGTAAGTGGTTTACCTAAAAACTTTATACCAGTAAATTGCGCGTGGAAAATTTTAATAAAAGAGTTTTAAAGAAAAACATCTGCTATATAAAGATAAAAGAACTTACGTCAAACTCTTGGTTTCAGTAATTTGCATTTTTCTCTCACCTGAAACAAAAAATGTTTAACATTAGCACAGCATACGCAACTTTGTGAAGGAAGAAATGACAACAAAACAACAGATCGCTGTCGGTTTTACTGATTTTAAAAGTATTATCATAATCAGGAAAACTGGATAGCATTACGGGAAGAATATAATTATCATATATATTAATACGCTAAGGTTAAAAAGGTTTGCCTCCCTTTTTAGAAAAAACCTCACAATTTCTCCACATAATTATATATCATTTTACAGATAATTGCTTGCTCTACTGACATCGACAGTTAAAAAATTTATTATTGCTTTTGTTTTTGTAAATTAATTAAAATACAGCAACGCTGAATAACGTCTGCCATCTGACGGCTTTAATTTTGAAACAACGTCAACACTTCGATCTGTCATCCGACCTTCGTATTGTAATACAACAGACACAATACTGCATACTGCCATCTGACGGCTTTCATTTTGAAACAGCGAGCAACGCTGAACAACGTCACAGCAATGCTGCATGATGCCATCTGACGGCTTAGCTCAACGCTTTGCTACTTGCGCCTCTATATGACAATTTTAGTAAAATATTTCTTCGATCTGACAATCTGAGCTTCATATTGTAATACAACAAAAAGAAGAACGTTATAAGCAGTGTGCAAAATTAGAAACGAATTGAATACCTGCAATCATATTTAAAAAATAATTTTGTAAAGTGATAATTATTATACTTATTTAGTGCGAATAATTCGCACAGGTCACACTAGTATGCTAAATTGCAGAAAGCATTGTGACAAAATTTGATATCTTTACAACAGTCCATGCGTTTGGTAATAGAAAAAATCTCCTTCTTACAATTAATATATGTCTGACACCAACTATTTCGTTACACTGTTAGCTACCTAATATAATAATGTTTAAAGCCGTAACACGTGTTTATAAGTGCCTTCCACGTTCATGGCGTCAGGTCGTGCGTGATATATCACGCCTTTTGATCACGCCTTGCGCCATTGTTTGTGATAAACTGTTATGAACGCACGTGCTATATCGTATGTCGATTATGCATCCCAAAATTCCGTCGACAGTTTAAAGTTTTTGTTGTTTCTACACTAGGGTCTCCTGTTGCCGGTTTATGAAGATGGAGTTTGGACGCGATCTCCATTGTTATTTCATTAACATAAATATGCAAAGTAATAGTTATTGGCGTAACTAGTAGTCTAAGTCATTCACTCGTCTCCGGTGCTCAGTATGCACTCGCTTCGCTCGTGCCTGCGCACCTACGACTCGTGCTGAAAACATCGCGCTGACACGCCATGAATGACTTAGACTACTAGTTACGCCCATAATTTTATTCAACAATTGCGCGTTATTCATGTTTTATTTATTGTTATTAATGAGATGTTGTAAATATCTATTTATTTCTTTATAAAATAAACTGTCAATACTAACAGCACCAAACAGCACGATTCAATGTTTTGGTTTGAGGTTAGGCGGTTATGAATAAACTCCATGTCGAAAAAATTCGGCCTCTCAATTTTAGTCTCAATGGGTAACAACGGAGTTGTTGTTACCTACTATTTCGTTACGACTCAGAAAATAGTTACGTTTATTTTCATTACTCCACAATGGCCGAGCTAGTAGGAATCTTCATTGAGTTATGACAAGTAATTGTCACCAGTCGGTATGGCTATTTAGGGTTCGGTTTTTAGGCATGATAAAACAAGAATAGCACGCATGAGTTGAATAAACCTTATTTAAGAGACGCACGATCCTAAACAAACGGTTTTTAATTCATATTGCGACATTTTAATTTTTTTTTAATTAAAGTGTGTCCATCGTACACTAAAGTATGTCCACGGTGGATATAAGTGTCTTTTTAAATAAATATACAGCCGTACACTATGTAAGAACAGAACATTTTGTCCAGTAGTGTAACCGACTTTCATATGTATAAATGTTCTGAAAAATCAACATTTACAAATTCGAATAATATTCCGTACGAAACAAGAAGAAATATTTGTTATTTGGCAATTCTTTGAAGCAAATCAAACAAAGCCAAATGTTGTTATTGTTTTTTTATTGTGATTTCAGTGACTTTCAAACAGGTTTTGATACAGGAAACATTTTTGTCTGTTTTAAATTGCGATAGTATAAAGTTTAAAATGGAGTCATTTTATAGGCATACTTTCCCTTGGGATTTTTTTGCTCTCTAATTAACCTACAGCTCCGGTTCTTAATTAAATTTATAGACGGAACATATACGTAGGCTGCTTCATTTTTTTTTTATTTTATAATAAATCAGAAAAATCGAGAAGTGAATAGGCATATTGCTTTAGATGACTTAATGACTTATTTTTTCTATAGGAAATTTAGAATTGCCGATTTATGAAGTTATTTTCATGATCGTAAATGGGAGGAGAATGATTTACAGTATGTAAACACGTAAGGTGCACATAGGAAAATTAACATTGGGAAAAAATGACTGGATCAGAGTGAGCCTTGAAATCTTGTTTTTCAATTTGACAGATAATATTCTTTTGCAAAATGAATGTGTATACTACCGAAGAAAATATTCAAATGATTACAACATAATCGGACTTTCTTTATTAATGGGACATTAAATTCCCAAAAATACTTAAATATGGTGCGAGATCAAATATCTCCGCCTATTCGTGTTAAACCTAAAGACATTGGGTCACTGATTTACCAACGCGCATACGTCATACCAGTCAGACAATTTTTGAATGAAATGTTTCCAAACAGATGGAGTTGTTTTTTTTGTTTTATTTTTATACAAAATAATGATTTATAAGAGCTTTTTATTATTAAGAAAGCCAAGTAAAATAAAAATAAATCCAAATAAAATAGAAATCCTCAAGATTACCGCGATAATTCAATAGAAATAACAATTAATGCAGTCATGGCTAACTCTGATCCAAGTATTTTCTCCCAATGCTAATTTCCCTATGTGCACCTTACGCGTTTACATATACTGTATAATAAATGCGAAGGTCGAATTCAATTCGTAGATAATATCAAAGTTGGCGTTTGTCGTTTCCTATTGTAAACAAACGCGCGGGTCGCTGTAAGTGAAATAGCTTGTATTTAGAGAGAGAGAGAGAGAGAGAGAGAGAGAGTGCTGCGAAAGTGAAGAGCAGTCGAATTGTGGAGCAAGGAAAGCGAGGGATGTGACAGATGGTGAGAGCGCGTTCCGACATTGAGTGATGCATTGCTCCGTTTAGACAGATACCTGGCGTCGGCGTCGGCGTCCCCGCTCACAACAACAGCAATGGCACGACGCAATCAGCTCACAGATCGTTAAGTGCGGCGGCGGCCCGGTTGTGTGACGAGTCCGCTTCTGCCGATATTCACCGAACACTATTAAAGATAGAAGTTACCATTCTTGGAACGAATTTATTCGTTACAATAAAATTTACTTTCAACTAGTGCGACCTGTTCGAATTATTCGCACTAAATAAGTATAATAATTATCACTTTACAAAATTATTTTTTAAATATGATTGCAGGTATTCAATTCGTTTCTAATTTTGCACACTGCTTATAACGTTCTTCTTTTTGTTGTATTACAATATGAAGCTCAGATGGCAGATCGAAGAAATATTTTACTAAAATTGTCATATAGAGGCGCAAGTAGCGAAAGCGTTGAGCTAAGCCGTCAGATGGCATCATGCAGCATTGCTGTGACGTTGTTCAGCGTTGCTCGCTGTTTCAAAATTAAAGCCGTCAGATGGCAGTATGCAGTATTGTGTCTGTTGTATTACAATATGAAGGTCAGATGACAAATCGAGGTGTTGACGTTGTTTCAAAATTAAAGCCGTCAGATGGCAGACGTTGTTCAGCGTTGCTGTATTTTAATTAATTTACAAAAACAAAAGCAATAATACATTTTTTAGTTGTCGATGTCAGTAGAGCAAGCAATTATCTGTAAAATGATATATAATTTATGTGGAGAAATTGTGAGGTTTTTTCTAAAAAGGGAAGCAAACATCTTTAACCTTAGCGAAATACCACCAAGCAAACTATCAGGATAAAAAGTTGGTTAAAGAAAAAATATACACTGCACTAATAATACTCCTTGCTCTTTTTGACGTTCACTCAAAAATCCGACCGATGGCGTTAGTGTAAACGTCAATAAAAAAGTTTCACAAAATAATAATGTTTTATCCTAATTGCACACAAAAATGCCACTAACTTTAATGATTTACAACTATACACTTCACAAACGGTTAATAAATAACTTCACAAGAGAAAATTGTAGATATAATACTCCACATTTATAGGTTAGGTATTATGATCTATGTGGCGGCCATTATTATTTTATCAGACGAATAAATATTTAGACCCGTGAATTTGAACAGAATAGATTTATGCCTGCAGTAAACATAATTGTGCTTGGTGAATTGAATTATCGCTATTTATTTGGAAGAACAAATCATCCGAATAAATAACTATACTTACGTTCGACGAATATGGCTATTAATAAAGGCTTAGTACCGCTACTCAAATTAGTGTTTCTATACACACGAGAGGTAATTTAAGACTCAGTGGTGGTTCCTTTACGAGCGCTGCAGAACAACCATACTTTTGCAATGAATTATATTACCACGTTAATATTAACTTGCTTTTCGTGTATGTCGGGCGAAACTTTGTAATTGATTTTAAGGAGGTTGATGCGTTATAGTCCCAATCAAAAGTAAGTCGAATTCTAAATCGGAACTTTTTCAGAGTAAATTTTTACAAAAGGTTATAAGTCGATGATACCAATAAATTATTGTCATAAAGGCATAAATAAATCTTTTTTTATTATTAATTAATTATTTTAGTATTTTTACTTAATGGGCTAACTTTTGAATTTTTTGTATAAAGTTAGGTTAGGAAAACAAAATGTATGTAAATATCTGTATTTAACATAGTTTTTGCAGTAAATAATTAAAAAAAGAAATTAGAAGTAATGAAAATTAAAATTAAATCACTAAAAAGTCGAAAATTCAGTTAAAATTATTAAAATTGAAAAGAATAAAAGTCCATAATCAAAAATTGCTAAGGTTTAATAATTTTTTCATTGATTAAAAGTCTCCTAATTAAATTGGAAAAAAAATTAAAATAAGCGTAAGACATCGATGTTTTATCCAGTTAGTTTTCGGAACTGTTGACATTATTTGGTTATTTGGAAAAAAATAAAATGTACCGTTTGCATGCTAGGTTGACATATTTTCCATAAGACTACATGTAAAAGTTTTTTTTAATTTTTAACTTTATAAATCTCCTAATAATTTTGGATTTTTTACAGAAAATTTTGTCACAAAAAATCTATTAAAAAAATATATTAGATATCGTGTCCATCGATAATAGTTAATAAATAAGAAACAATTCGCAGGTTTGTGGACAAAAGTTATATTTATAATTGTACGACGTTTCGTCTATAAATTTAGACTTTTTCAAGTACAAAATTGAAAATTATTTAAAACAATAATTATGAAAATAAACATTAATTACTAACCATAGCAATTAACAAAAGTTAAGGTACATAAGATAAAAACATGGCAACAAGTTTATGTATAAATGTTTTAAACAATAAAAATAAAAAATAATTAAAAATTCGTAAGTTAGTTCAATTTCATAATATAGTTGTACTGACTACTTAAATTTTGAGTGTCTGTTCTATAATTAATAGAATTGTTTTTTCTAATAAAACACATTTCACTGATATTACGTTTTTTCCAATTTGTCTCTTTATCTAATATTTGAACTTCGTTAAATAGAAATATATAACTTTTGTCCACAAACCTGCGAATTTTTTCTTATTATCTATTAAAAAAACTTTATTTCAGATTTTTTTATTGTATTAGTTTAACGCCTCAACCTCCTTAAACTAACTTCCTGATGAGGACTATAGAGACGTTTTTCTTCAATGTTACACAAACTCAATTTTTGAAGTGAAAACTTCTTTAGCGGTGTTGTACACTTTTTTTGTAATGGGTAAAAAATGTTAAACTCGCGTCAGGAAAAGTAAGAACTGGGTGAGCGAGAAAACTCTCTAAGTGATAGTAATTGTTTATACAACGTTAGACATCTAGCGTTGAAATATCGTACATAAAAATGCAATCTATGATACAAACCATTATACAACGTTAGACATCTAGCGTTGAAATATCGTACATAAAAATGCAATCTATGATACAAACCATTATACAACGTTAGACATCTAGCGTTGAAATATCGTACATAAAAATGCAATCTACGATACAAACCATTTTGATCGAAAATTCGTAAGACGTTAATATTCAAGTTTTCACTTCTGCCGGCACTACCGGATTGCAAAGGGGTTTTTTTTATATTTCTTTGGTCCAAGTTCATTTCTTGTTCGATATGAAAGTAATACAGCCACCGATTGTAAAGCATCTGTTGATTTAAAAAAAAAATGGGATGGTATATTTATTTTCGTAAAACGGGTGTAGTAAATTGACGCAAAAGAAGGATCGGAAAGGCATTTTGTATCATTTGAACCGTGGCGAAGATTTTTGACGTCTGTTCCAATATTATCACTGTATTTGAACACAAGTCGAGTACAATATTGTGTAACTGTCAGTTTTGTGCCAATTTAAGGACCGCGTATACAAACACATAAAACATAATACAGAGGTCGACTAAAATCTTATACTTCTTGTCTATATCGACTCCGAAATTTGTTTATATTCGTTTTATTTACTTATATAACAGTAGGATAGCTATAGTTTACTACAGTTGTTTTTTTTTATATAATAACGGTATACTTTTCATAACGGTTTATTATTCTATTTGTTTTTTCAAGAAAGTTTCGTTAAACATTTTTTTTCGAAACTTTATGATATGAATGTTGTGTCCAAACACGATGTATCAGAGTTACCGTTCAAAAGTTTTCGTCGGACGAACAAATTTTGAGTTATATTTTTCATTGATGCTCCGCTCCTATTGGTCGTAGCGTGATATTATATAGCCTATAGCCTTCCTCGATAAATGGACTATCCAACAAAAAACAAAATTTTTCAATTCGAACCGCAGTAGTTCCTGAGATTAGCGCGTTCAGCCAAACAAACAAACAAACTCTTCAGCTTTATATATTAGTATATAGGTAGAAGATAGGTACAAAAAAAATATAAACAGAAAAAAGCGATGAAAACTGAAAATTCGCTCTAGGAATCTGTAAAACTGTTCAATTGCAGACTAAGTTACGATTTTATTTATTTGAATTAAGTGAGCTAACGTCTGTATAATTCATTAATAAAACAACTCTCGCAGTATGTGTTTTTTGTAATTCGTTACTATACTATATAGTATATACAGACACCGGACAACCATACCATATTATATGTAAAATATATTATAAACAAACTCTTCAGCTTTATATATTAGTAGATAGGTTGCAGAAAGTATTATCAGAATATAAAATTTGATAATAACGTTAGATTTCTTCATAATTTTAAATCGATTCTGCTTGAAAAATAATTTAAGGATTTACCACTCGGATTTATTCCGAAAAGAAGTCTCAAACGTTTCAATCTGAAAGAGAGATTGTTTTCATTTCCATAATTAAAAGAGATCTCGAAGATATACATTAACAAACAAGTCGAACATTAACATAATGCGAAAGTCTCTTTTGAAGTTGAATCAAGATAAATACGCATACAATATTACAAAGCCATTAAAAGATGAAGAAATATTCACCGCGTTGAGAAACGGAGGATTGACTGAAATGTTATCTTTTTAAAATAAACGATGTTTTCGATACGTTGTCGAAATAGAAATACGCTATACCGCAACACAAAAAGGTTGTTTATCTATATACTTAGCTAGCGGCCCGTCCCGGTTTCACCCGGGCGCAAAACTGTTCTGGAAATATTATATTGACCTTCCCATTTACCCAGCAGAACTATCAAAGTACATTGTTTTGATGTGTATCCAAAGATTTGGCCAGCGTTAGTCATGTAAGCGTACGAAAACAGTTGTTTTTTTTTTGACAAAAGACCATCATAATTCAGCCATTTTGTACAAATTATACATACAGAAACCTTCCTCGTTTATCGCTCTTTCTATTAGTAAAACGCTTATGAAATTCCGTTCGGTAGTTTTTGAGTTTATCGCGTTTAGACAGACAGACAGCCTCGTGTAAAGCGGCCTTCATAGACATGATTGTAGGCAGATAAAACCTAACTTCCGCGCATTTAAATAAAAAAAAACTTCTTTTTTCAAAATCTCAATTTTAGAAAAAAGTTTATAATGATTATAATCACATTAAATTACAATAGAGTCTCGCTAATCCGACACTTCAGTAGTCCTGTACGTCCAATAATCCGGCATCCTCCGCTTACGCCTTCCTAGGTATAACATGGGCTGAAGGAAACGGCGTATCTGCTAAAGATATTATAATTCTTCGAAACATGCAAGAGAAAGTTTATATACAATCCAATAATCCGAACATTCCAATAATCCGGCACCCCCTAGTTTTTAATAGTGTCGGATAAGTGATACTCTAGTGTACCTAGAATTAATTTGAAAAAAAATTCAAGTAAATGCCAGTTAAAGTGAATGAACTAACCTATTCAGTGTGCGTAACACGCATCAGGATCGCAAAATTTAAATACTTTTTTCAAGTAATCAATATCTTAAGACGCCGACGGTCGCTCTACTTTGATATAAACCAGACAAATTGGATAAAGAAGATTCGGGCGGAAATCTATTGAATTGATTCTGCGTCTGCCGTTTCCTTCACTTAGTCTCCTTTTTCCAACAGTGGCGTATTCTAAAACTACTGCATAAAAATATAGTTTAAAAAAAACTAAAAAACACGCTTTATATCAAACTAAAAAGTGAAAAATAAATATAGTGTAAAAAAAACTAAAAAACACGCTTTATATCAAACTAAAAAGTGAAAAATAAATATAGTGTAAAAAAAAACTAATAAACACGCTTTATATCGAACTAAAAAGTAAAAAATATTTTTTTAAAATAAGCTTAAAACAATAATGAATAAAAAATACTAGTATTATTGTAAAAAAAAGCGTGGGGCGCTTTGTTCCACATTTTCGTACATCGAGCACCCCACGTTTTTTTCACAATAATACATATATTTTTTATTCATTATTGTTTTAAGCTTATTTTAAAAAAATGATTTTTTACTTTTTAGTTCGATATAAAGCGTGTTTTTTAGTTTTTTTTTAAACTATATTTATTTTCCACTTTTTAGTTCGATTTATTGTCAAAAATTTGCCGAAAAATAACAATTTTTTTTTCGTCGTGGACGGGATTAGAACCCACGATCCGTGATTCCGAGAGTTGACGTCAGCGAAGACCCGTGCCTTAGACCGCACGGCTAACCACTGTAGTTACAGTGCTGACATATTCTACTACAGTAATAAACCACTTGCTGTAGTCCAAACGAAGGTCACAAACAAACATACATACATATAGACTTATAAGTGAAGTTAATATAAAGCGTGTAAAAAGAAATGAACTGCTTGTGGCAATTGGATATTTGACATTTTAAAAAAAATTCCAGTCAATTGAACGACTCTAACTTCAAAATGTTGACATTAGATATGATATAATAGAGAGAATAAAACTTCTGATATCGCGTGAGGTGACGCGGGTAATGGCTAGTATTCAATACGATATTTTTTTTTTTTACTTTATTTCACATTGACTATAAAGTGTGTGATTCGTCATAAAAAGTTAATAAAAGTTACATTAAAATAAATAAAATTTACATTAAAAATCACATATATTCTACGGTATGATATAATGTTCCACGTCATATAAAAATTAATCAAAGCATGCTTAACTAGTTTATTTTTGACAAATCTACAAAACAAAATACATACGAAAATTTGGAATATTAATAATAATTATTGGCATGATGTAACTAAGTAATTAATTCATATCAATTTTCGGTATTTCGTTCTGATATTATAACAACAATAAATGACTATTTATTATCAATTAATAATGATAAATAAATCACGGACCTAATATAATATCGAATCACTTCAAACATAGATTCTAATTAGCAATAATTACTAATTATATTGGTATAAATTATTTGGAATCAGAGCAAATTATATTCGTAATATGACTAGAAAGTAGGTTACACTAAATCTGAAATAATTGTTTGGTAACAAGTATCTACTTTGAAATTGCAATTCGCTGCACAAGATACCATCATAGAAGCACAGAGGCGTAACTAAAAGAAATAGTGCGCCGAGCTGGTCTAGAAAAAGTGGAATAGAGGTGTATTAATTAATTTTGTTTGTTTTCGACGAAATACGATAATGTCTCGGGGACACGAGTAGTCTTAAAAGCATATACAGTCAAAGATCGGGAGAAAGACTTAAACACTACGGTGCAAACATTTATACGTCTGTCTCACTCATTATACTCTGGGTCTCATGCGCATGTCCGTCAATGGATGCGCGTCAGCTGTAAAAGGGAGGTGGCTTGCTCTATTCCACTCACTAATTGCCCCACCACAGACGCGAAACTTGCGCACAACGGGTCAAGTAAAAAGAAAAAGATAGAAAAACAGTCATTTGCTGTCTCACTTCATGGGCCACGCTTCCACTTACGGCCACTGGCAATATAGAAGTTATTAAATATATGGTTAGAAGTAACTATTAATAGTGGAGGGGATAATACCCTGCGCATGACTGTGACAGTTCTGTTACCGTTTTCAGAGAGATTGGAGCTACAAGCTAATATATTGAAATTAATAAAATAAATAGAAATAAAAATCTTGTTTTTTTGCGAGAACATTTAAAATAGGAGCAATCTTCTGTAATCCAAAAAGGAAGAATTAAAATTTTAAATATTCAAGTGTTTCAACCCTGTTAATCGGTAATTTTCGGTCAAGTGATATTTATTGAGCAATTAAATTTTTACGAGTATTTATCGAGCAATTATCGGCATGTCGAATCTAAGCTTTTCTGTATCGAACACTCGAGAGCTCGTCGTCAGCGCAAATTATCAACCGTCAGCACAAATTCAGCATGCTGCACTACCATAGACGCCTATGTTGCGTTGCCACGGTAACCGCCCCAAAAACCACGCCTTTCGTCTGTAAAATTAGTCACGGTTTTTATAAGCCTGTATCAGAACAGACACAGAACACACTCAGAGTCTCAGGGCTGACTAGTGACGTAACGAATGTTAATTTTTATAGACATTTGCCAATGCGAATATTCAGTTTTCAAATGTGACTTATTAATAATAAGTCTAAAGCTTTCTTACCTAATGTTAAAGTACACGCTAATAAAAAATATAATTGCCAAGTTATCTTAGCGAAAAGACAGTTATGTAATTTAAAAAAAATTGGTTGTCTGTAAAGTCGCTTTACGGACGATAGTTTTACGTGATAACGTATTCCGTAATACATAACCTAAACCTCCCAAAATTTGGTTTCAATCCGCTTATCCTTGGTGTCGGAATAATAAGAAATGTCAAAAGTGACGTTTGCAACTGTCAAAGTATTATGTTCTAATAATAATTAGTTATTCCAATACTTAACTTAGAAGGCGTTGCATTTCACAAAATACTAATGTCAAAAAATTGAATTAAACATTAGAAATGAAGCCGTTTTCATGTTAAGACAAGACATACGTTACCTTCTAATTTCCATATACGGCAAACAAAGACGACCGACCGCGTCGCGCCATGCATTAGACAACATTGCATTTATACAGCTATTTTTCTATATAAATTTGTATAAAAAAACTGTTTAGGCAAATTCTGTTATACGAAATCTATGTAAAATGTTCTCCTCTTTCGTTTAAGACTGGTTTCAAACCGATCTGATTTAAATTGAGCGAGAAATTAGCAAAAAGCACGCACAGGGTCAGGCGGAACGTTACGCGTTACGCGTTACGAACGTTAGGAACGCTAGGAACGTTACACTTTTTCGTGCATGCAGCCGGTGTTTTATCAATTTATAAGATTGGTGATTCATCAATTTATAAGACGCTATCACGTCAAAAAAACTTTTGTGTTAAAAATGCAGAGAATATAATATTTTTTGTTTGATTTAATATTATTTTGGCGTTTGACCGATTTTAATTGAATTTTGTAAATGCATCTTGCTTGGTCCAACTTACACTATAGGATAGTCTTTATTAAATATTTTGTACAAAACTACGGTGTTATCTCAAAAAAACTGTTTTAGTAACATGTAACGACATCTGACAGAATTTACTCAAAGCTATTAGTTCAGAAGCAAATCTGCTTAAAGCTATATTAGTTCAGACGTCGGGCCGCAAACGAAATACAGTTTGCAGAATTATAGAAAGATAATGAAGTGCCTAATAGGATAAGAGCCAGTGGTCGGCTACCTGTATGTAATAGACCAGACCTGAATTTTTACACAAAGAGTTTCCTATACATGCCATACATGGGGGGTGGAGGCTCACTAGGCCCAGCGTGGCCGCCGCGGCCCGTGCTCAAGTGCGACAGGTATCGAAATTTGACTAATTTTAAATGTATTTGACCACGTCTGCCATTTGGTAATTTAATAATATATGTATTATTATTATTATTGAAAAATAACAATGGCAGACAATTATCGCGCGTCTAGCATCGTGGCAGACAAGGTACCCAAAAATATGAAATTTTGAACAGTACACTTTTCATAACGGCTTATTATTCTATTTATTGTTTCAAGAAAGTTTC
This sequence comes from Xanthostigma xanthostigma, assembly GCA_963575645.1. NCBI lineage: Eukaryota > Metazoa > Arthropoda > Insecta > Raphidioptera > Raphidiidae > Xanthostigma > Xanthostigma xanthostigma. The sequence continues at coordinate 834,768 of OY754472.1, forward strand.
GTTAGCAATTTTTTTTCTAAACATATTATAGTTCCGGAATTATTTTGAAAATAAAAAAAATCAGCTGTTCTTTTGCTTTGTAGATCTGTCAGAAAAAAACTAGTTAAGCATGCTTTGATTAATTTTTACATGTTGGCCACAGATGCCAAATCGCGTTTTGTTTTTCTTGTTAATAAAAAAAAAAAAAAATTTACATGACGTGGAACATATTATTATGTAGGTAAGCCGGCCACTGGCTCTTATACTATAAGATTTTTGTTGCTCTGCAGCGCTCATAGAGGAGCCACCTGCACTGAAAAGTTCCATATGCGACGTCGCGTGAAAATATGGGGTTCACGTAACGTAAACAAACCTTTAAATAATCATTTCGAGGCGAAATATTATGTGGGTTAAGCGAAAGGACGAACCTTTCGTATTATATGCCAGATTCATCTAATCTATCTACGTGATTTGCATGTATGCGTTAGTTTCTATGCTAATTTAAATCCCAAAAGTTACGTGGTGACCTAATTATTATTACAATTAAGGGTCACCCTTGTTAATACTTCACTAGACCGTAATTAATTTCATGAGTGAAAATTACAATTATTACTTTGCTTAGTCCCCATCTTTTCGCTAATACAATTTATTTATTGAAACGTATTGTTACACGCTCCCCGTTGGGACGACAAAGAATTTCGGCTCGTCATTCTAACAATGACACACGTATTGTTGTGGACCAACAATCGGTTTGATTGTTCAAACAATAACAATATGCGTATAGGTAAAAAGGCTTTGTTGCCAAATTCTTGACAACAATTACTGCAAGAAAAAGAATGAATGTCCACCCGGACAGACACACAAGAAAGCGAGTTAAATAGAACGTGGTAAAAAGTGTTCCTCTTTTGCGTCTATCCTCCACGCTTAACAATGTTCACCAATTTTAACGAGCCAGGCGTGTGTGTTATGTCAAACCGGTATTAGTGACACTCGGACCAAAGCTCGTTAGTTGGTGACGTAGACAAACTACGCCCCATTTCGGATTACATTATTTTTATTATGATGAAGCCCCCATTTCCCCACAACTAAATTACTTCCAGTGTTGAATTTTATACATTCTTGCGCACACGAAAAAAATAACGCTATGCACATTCGTATTGCGTTAATATCATTAGGAAAATTATGATTGCTAAATGTGCTGCTGTATTATAAACCCAGTTACAAACCTGATAAGCAATAATTAGAATAGGCTTTACTTAAAATAAAAAAGTATACGTAAATAAAAAAACTTTTAAATAAGCTCTTATTGAAATCTACTAAAAAGAAACAAATAATAGGTACTTATTAATTTAGGTTCATAATTTAAAAAAAGTGGATCGTAATCTGTATGACCCATGCTTTTTTATTATGCTATTTATTAACTAATAGCTTTGAGCAAATTCTACCAGATTTGCTTCTGAACTAATAGCTTTGAGCAAATCCTATCAGATGTCGCTACATGCTACTAAAACAGTTAATTTTCACAAAACCACGTAATTTTGTACAAAATATTTAATAAAAACTATCCTATAGCGTAAGTTGCACCAAGCAAGACACATTTACAAAATTTCATTAAAATCGGTTCAGTGGATTCGGAGATTAGCGCAGACGAACATACTGACACGAGATTTTTATTATAAATATAGATAACTGGGATCTTCTTAAGAAATGCACTGCAGTCTAAGAATAATAATAAAAAATATAGTTTAATAAAAAAAACTAAAAAACACGCTTTATATCGAACTAAAAAGTAAAAAATATTTTTTTTCAAATAAGCTTAAAACAATAATGAATAAAAAAACAAGTATTATTGTGAAAAAAGCGTGGGGCGCTTTGTTCCACATTTTCGCACATCGTGCGCCCCACGCTTTTTTCACAATAATACTTGTATTTTTTATTCATTATTGTTTTAAGCTTATTTTAAAAAAAATATTTTTTACTTTTCAGTTCGATATAAAGCGTGTTATTTAGTTTTTTTAAACTAGGTATATTTATTTTTTACTTTTTAGTTTGATATAAAGCGTGTTTTTTAGTTTTTTTTAAACTATATTTATTTTCCACTTTTTAGCTCGATTTATTGACAAAAATTTGTCGAAAAAAAAACAATTTTTTTTTCGGTGTGGACGGGATTAGAACCCACGACCCGTGATTCCGAGAGTTGACGTCAGCGAAGACCCGTGCCTTAGACCGCACGGCTAACCACTGTAGTTACAGTGCTGACATATTCTACTACAGTAATAAACCACTTACTGTAGTCCAAGCGAAGGTTACAAACATACATACATACATACATACATACATACATACAAACTTACAAGTAAAGTTAATATAAAGCGTGTAAAAAATTCAATTTGTTTGAAATCTCAAAAGACCAAAACAGCAAACACTCTGTATAATTAATACTTCCGCACTAAATGCATCGTTAGAATTTGTAATAAATTCGTTATTTAAACTTTGCACTCTCGAACCGCAAAACCGTCGCGAGAATACCGCAGTGCAGTGCGGGTATTTATGTCATAGAATATGCACATAACCTCAACAAGCCGTGTCCATGACGACACCATTACTGTCACTGCACCACACATAATCATAAAATAAATTATGTCTGTAACCACAAAACAAAATCACCCATGTCGTACTGTATCTTCAGAGAAATTTGTTTATCTCTAATTTGTGTAGCAAAATTTCAAACTGTCAAATTCGTTTTGCGTATCAACATGTCAAGGGGATTGTGAAGAAAAAGGTAATCCGCCATCTTGGAGCGTCCGCCATATTGGATTTATACCATTGCCACCGGACTTATACACGTGTGCAAAATTTTATTTCGATCTAATCTAAATTTTGATTGGTCGATAATTTTATTTATTGAAGTGTAATCAGATGTTAATCAAAGATTTGAACATGATTGTGAAGAAAAAGGTAATCCGCCATCTTGGAGCGTCCGCCATATTGGATTTATACCATTGCCACCGGACTTATACACGTGTGCAAAATTTTATTTCGATCTAATCTAAATTTTGATTGGTCGATAATTTTATTTATTGAAGTGTAATCAGATGTTAATCAAAGATTTGAACATGATTGTGAAGAAAAAGGTAATCCGCCATCTTGGAGCGTCCGCCATATTGGATTTATACCATTGCCACCGGACTTATACACGTGTGCAAAATTTTATTTCGATCTAATCTAAATTTTGATTGGTCGATAATTTTATTTATTGAAGTGTAATCAGATGTTAATCAAAGATTTGAACATGATTGTGAAGAAAAAGGTAATCCGCCATCTTGGAGCGTCCGCCATATTGTATTTATACCATTGTCACCGGAGTTACACACGTGTGCAAAATTTTATTTCGATGTAATCTAAATTTTGATTGGCCGATAATTTTATTTATTGAAGAGTAATCAGATGTTAATCAAAGATTTGAACATGTGTAATCTGTCAATTAGTGCAAACTCACAGCTTCAATTTATATCAAGGTGTTTTCTCATCCCCTTTTTTGACACCAGTGCGTGGTAGTGTACTAAGTTGTTGATGTAATGAAGTGTCTGTAGGTGTCAGAAGGTAGGACGCCCTCGGCAGCTGAAACACGGGAGTCATTGATGTGTGGGCGCCACAGAGCCTGGTCCACAATACACAGACGCCCTTCCAAAGGCTTTAACACTATACACAATACTGTTACAAGGTGAAACAGAAAGACATTTTCCACACAATTTCCCTGCAATATTTTATCACTCTACTAGCGGTCCGTCGCGGTTTCACCAAAGTGCATTTCGTTTGCGGCCCGGCGTCTGAACTAATAGCTTTGAGCAAATTCTACCAGATTTGTTTCTGAACTAATAGCTTTGAGCAAATTCTATCAGATTTGCTTCTGAACTAAGTAATAGCTTTGAGCAAATTCTATCAGACGCCGCTAATTGGTATTAAAACAGTTTTTGAAGTAAAACTTCTTTAGGCACGCTTGACTTGGGGCGTAAGCTGGTAAATGCCTGACGAAAGCGTTTACGGAAGTGCATCATCGGACGAAGCAAGCGGTGCGTAATCGATCGAGGCGAACGGTAGTTGAGAGGGAGATATAAGTTAGTGAGTGCGTTTTTTTTTTTGGACAACTATTTCACGTTTAAAATGAAAACAATTGTTTTTGTATCAAAAATACATTTCATCGAATTTTGCTGCATTTTTTAACGAGAAATAATGTAGACTAGTTAATAAATCCTTTTAAATGTATTGTAAATTATGCCAATAAATATATACAGATTGTATCAAATCAAAACGGTCCATAGGACATTCTGTGAGTAAGACAAAGACGATATATAAAGATCTAAAGCAGTAAGTAAGAATGAGATAAATGATCGCTAATATAGTTACTGTGGTTACGTAAATAAATAATTATGTACACTGTAAATCTTTTTACCAATTAATCAATTAAAACAACTACAAATAAATTTATTATGTTGCAGGCGGTTGAATTACCACCATAAACCCATTTAATTATTTGTATTTTTTCCCGAACAGTATAAATAGCGATTTTATCAATAATTTCACTAGTTAATACTGACATTTGATAAAATTGTGATTTTTACTGTAGAAAACAAACACGATACTATCAGATTGTATAATCACAGTAACTAGTTATTATCGATCATTTATCTCATTCTTACTTACTGCTTTATATAATATCGTCTCTGTCTTACACAGAGAATGTTCTATGGACTGTTTTGATTTGATACAATCTGTATACATATTTTGCCTATTAATTAATCAAAAAATTATATTTTAAACATTTCGTCTTTGTAGATATGTGCTACAGAGTGAGGTTATATTGTGTCGTTAAATCAGGATGTCTATTCAAAATATGGTGATAGATTATCGAATATTCAAATCTTTGATTAACGTCTGATTAGAACTCTTCAATAAATAAAATTATCGACCAATTTTTCAGACAATATATTAACAAAAATATCAATAATACATTAAACGATTAACGTTTCGATCCGGATTTGGATCTTCTTCAGAACGGATCTAAAATTATAAAAAAATAATTAATAATTAGTTTCTATTTATTTTTAATGTATTATTGATATTTTTGTTAATATATTGTCTGAAAAATTGGTCGATAATTTTATTTATTATCGAATATTATTGTATCATTATTATATATTTTATATTATTATATATTATATATGGCAGGAAGAAGTTTTACTTCAGTCGTGTGGTCTAAAGCACACTCGCTTTTTTTAATTAATAATTTGTCTGGAAAAATACTCGAAACTTTTATTTATTGTAGATTATAATCAGACGTTAATCAAAGATTTGAATATATTTTATGTTAATGTTTCCAAAATCTCGTGCTTCAAAATTACATATTATAACGAAGACAGAAACAAAAAAGAAGAATGTGTAGGTTCTTTCTTCTATTGAAATCTGGACTTCATTTTCAATTTACAATGTAGACTAGTGGCTTCAAATAACGAAAATCTAAAAATAAAAAATTTAATCAATATCGTTTACTAATTTCAAATTCAACAAAAAAAAAAAACACATTTATCAAACACGATTCCAAAACATGTCCTCGTTTTCGCGTTAAACATCCCTGCACACTTTATTTTGAGTGATATTACGTGTATCAGATGTTTACAATAAGTGATCAGTGAGGTAGACAATATAAAAATATTCAAAATAGCTCGCATCCAAGTGCCTAAACTTAAACATTTCAGTATTGTTTCAATTTTATATACCCGTTTCTTCCGCCATATTAAACCCGTCCGTCCACCACATAACGTATGTAGATAGTTTAATGGCTTGTAAGTTTCGTGCCATTTATTGTTTTCGAGCTTCTATTTTGAAGTTAGCTACTGTTGCTGTCACGAATATAATAAGCTGAATTTTATTCCAATAAGCACACAATCATTCCTCCGTCTCTTTAAACAGCATTCATTTAACTTCACGTTCCGTACATTGAACGCTTTTATTCTATTATTTTTAAACGGTTTTATTTAAGCTCGACTCCGTATTTATTTGTTTGTTTCAAGTCTTGCGACTATTTCCCGTTATCCGATTGCATTGTAATTTTGCATACGTATGAGGTGCCGATAACAATACAATATTACACTGACCGGTCCGACTCTCGTTCGGTTGCAAATCGCACTAAAAACTTAAAATAGGTAAAATAATAAAAATAGATAAAAAACCTTTTAAGTTAAACGCTTTTATTGTACAATCGCCGATGTACAAAAAACTAGAAAAAAATTATGAATCACCATAGGGGGCTTTGATTAAACTAAAATAAAATCGTGGAGGGGGCAAAATATGATTTTCAATCTCAAACAAATGAAAGTTTTCTACTAAATGTCCCCCACGATTTTATTTTATTTTAATCATAGCCCCGTTTGGTATAGTTTCTAGTTTTTAGTACATTATTGTTTGCACAATAATAACGTTTAACTTCAAAGTTTTTTTACCTATTTTTTGTAAAACAAAATCGTTAACATAAATTAATTAGGTACGCCTATCGACAATCTACAATATTTCATCTTTTACTTGGAACCAAGGTTACGAATCCGTCGGTGGACACGTCAAAAGTACCGCCTCAGATTTATGCTTCCGATTTTCATTTATTCTTGTGATTTATGACTATATTTACCGTACACTATTCAAGATGGAAGTCAAAAAAAATGTATTCGTTAGAATAAAATTTTATTTTATCAGGCGAATAAATTATTTATACTTTCGAAGTGAGACAGAATAGATGTATATACATGCAGTAAACATAATCATGTTTGGTGAATTGAATTATCGCTATTTATTCGGAGAAATAGCTACCTGAAGAGCAAATGAACCGAACAAATAACTACTTACGTTCGGTGAATATGGCCATCAATCGTTGGAAACAAAAACCAGTTGCACAAAAGTTCTGCTTATCGATACAGTGGCAAACTTAAGGAGTTGAGGACCTTTTGGCTTTGGTTCAAATGCACACTGATTACGCCACTGTGTTAACGTTAGATATGACCTATTTCCGTCCGTAATAAGATTAACGCGTGCGCCGGTCACTGCGTTAATGCGACCAACCGTCCCACCGCGCGAACCGCCTCCCGATCCATCCGCCGGCCGCCCCCCCAACATCATCTTAAGGTCCGCTGCACACGAGGCTGGATTTGCCGCTAGGCTCCTTGCTAGATTTCACTACTAGTTTTCTGGATTGATTTTGTGTACTCGCTTCACACGAGACGTCTTTTCAAGCTTGTTTTGTGAATAAATCTATAATGCGCGCGCAGTTCAAATATAAACACAGAGCCAAACGTGTGTGTCTGTTGTCTGAGTCTGAGCAGAATGACGCCATGTTGGTTTGTGGGCGTTTGTTCAAGTCGCCCACATGATACTGCTTCCCCTGATTGGTTCTTGCTCATACCTAGCAAGGAAAATAGCCCCTGTTCTAATTTTAAAACCTATCTTGTGAGATAGCATCATAGCAGGCGACATTTCCAGCTTTGTACCCATTCTACCGACCAGCAGAAGTCCAAGCAGTATTTCTAGCATCGTGTGCAGCGGCCTTTACTCAACCACCTGTTTCTCTATCTCTCTTTGTTTCTTCATGACCAACGGTATTCCATTCAAGACTGTAGAAACACAAGAAAGGGTGGTTATCGTTCATAATAATAATAATCTTCTGTACTAATGGCAATAATTAATTCCTTTTCGACGGTTATTATTTTCTTTGAATGAAAAGAACCAGTCTGTAGTGAAGACTCTGAAAATGGAGTATTTATTGCGTTCCTTTTGCAATTCGCTTCAAAATTATATACAGGATGGGGCATTTAAGGTGTGACAGAGCAGCCCTTAAACTATTGATGATATCCAAAAATGTTTCAGATGACAGTTATATTCTTCTAGAAGGCCGTCATACTGGACCATCCTATTTTGGGGGGGGGGGGGGGGGCTGACGACACATCAAGGTGACCTAAACTTTTAAATAGAAACCTATATTTTTTGCCGTGCATTATTGTTATTTGGGCCAAAAAAAAAAAACTTTCCTCAACTGCTGTTTGAATGTTTCCTGTTTCTGCCTCGCATAGGCTGAGTTGTCGCACTGTGTTTTCGTGCATGTGTGTTCTACATCCTCGAAAACTTGTTGCATAAGACAATAGTTGAATTTTTCGGGGTTTTCCCGACTCACACAATCCACTAAAATGGGATGAATTGGGAACTAAAAATCGGTTCAGGATTGCAATAGATCGAAAAATGTTTGTAACAAAAGTTATTTTCTTTGACCCAAAGAACAATAATCCGAGACAAAAAATGTAGGTTTCTATTTAAAAAAAAGTGGAGGGGACCTTGATGTAGCTTCAGCGCCTCCACCGAAAAAAAATGGAATGGTCCAGTATGACGAGCTTCTAGAACAATATAACTGTGATCGGAAACATGTTTGGATATCGTCAATAGTTTAAGGGCTATTGCTCTGTAACAGTTTATGCCCCACCCTGTATATATACAGATTATTTTCAAAAACCACAACTCTTGGTATTTTAACAGCTTCGATTTTAATTAGTTGAAATTTTTTAGACATCTCATTCTTAACATTCGCGATATTTTGCCAGAATTGAAATTCTTCTTCGTAATCTATATTCATACAATTGCTTTTGTGTTGCTCAACTTTATGAAAAACACATTCCTGAATTTCCTACAATCAATTTTCTACATATTTACGTAACTCTTGACTAGCAAATTTGCATTATTAATGTATTTTCCATAAGGCACTTACACTATTGGCATCGGTGGGATGGCGAGATCTACAGGTCGGACCAAAATTTCTCGACGTTTCATAGCCTCCTAAGAAGTTTGGCAACATTTTTCGAAGTAGTGCCCCGGTTTGCCCCCCCCCCCCCGAAGGTCCGGAGCTACTAAAAAAATATTTATTTACCGAATAAAGCCATCACAATTGGGGACTCCCCTATAGGCTGCTACGAAAAAGAATAATTATTTTTAATTTTGCTTGACATTTAAAAATGTTTTTCGTGTAACACAAATATAACTTTTTTGTAGCATATACAGGGTGTCCCATTAAGAATGGGACATAGAACAACCGCAGATTCTCCAATTCAAAATAAAACGATTAAGCGAAATATGCTTAGTTAAAATGTTACTCGTTTCCGAAATACGGGGTGTGTTGAAGTTGAAAACTGAAAAATTAATAATGTCCATAATTTTTTTAATACACCGTATAATTTTACTCAAATCGGCACACTTGTTAAATATCATAAAATGCACCTAACAATAAAAAAATTAGTTCAGTACGCTCTACCAGTGGCGTACGGCAGGAGTAAGTAATGCTTGTACCCGTTCTAAATGTTACGCCGCTGTCTAAATTTTAATTTTGACTATAATTTTAATTTTTTTGATATTTTCTTAGTCAATAATGTACACTTGTTAGTTTGTTGTAAAGTCATTGGTTTTCGAGATATTTGCAGTTTTTTTAAGACAAAATTGTAAAAATGAATATTATTAATAATAATACAAATAAAAAGTACATGTCTCTCTATCTTTAACTGCGAATATCTCGAAAACCAATGACTGTACAACAAACTAACAAGTGTACATTATTGACTTAGAAAATATCAAAAAAATTAAAATTATAGTCAAAATTAAAATTTAGACAGCGGTGTAGCATTTAGAAGGGGTACAAGCATTACTTAAATACTTACTCCTGCCGTACGCCACTGGTAGAGCGAGTAACATTTTATCTAAGCATATTTCGCTTAATCGTTTTATTTTGAATTGGAGAATCTGCGGTTGTTCTATGTCCCATTCTTAATGGGACACCCTGTATATGAATTTTTAAATCACATTGTGATGACTTGATTCTTCAACATATCATCTACATTCTACAGTGTGTTCAAATAAAGTGGCAACAGTAAAAAATTCGTGTATCCTACCACAAAAAGTTTAAATAGTTTTTTTCAACTCGAGACACTATCGGAAACTGCTGTGGTATATTTTTTTGTACTTCAAACTCAACTGGAAGTGTACATGCATTTTAATTTGCAAAAGGCAACATATATATTTGTTACATTTTCGAAATCTGCCATCCTATAGTTACGCTACTGATTACATAAGAAAATATTCTAGAAAAACGTTTATCAATTTATTAATTAAACAAAAAGTAATAATTATCATAAATAATTTACGCTATTACTAATAATTATTACTGTGTATTTAATTAATAAATTGATAACGTTTCTCGCGAATATTTTCTTATGTAACCGTATGACAATTTTATAAATTTGATTTGGATCGGTAACACATTATTTTAATTGGTCATTTCACTACCGATATACAGACATCAGAAGCATCTATTTTATAGACGGGTTTGCAAAAATGAACACAGTACACGCAGCTTACAAAGATACAGTATTCAATGATGTAAATGATGAGACACGCAATATTACAAATAATATATTACACTACAAAATGCACGTACACACATAAATATATAGCAGAAACAAGAGAACATTACTTCTCATATATTCACATGTTTTGATCTTCAAATATGAACGGCAGTCTTTTGTTCTCTAAACGAACGGGTTATTAAAACAAAAGGGATGTGTATTGTATTACTAATTACCGAATTCATTAAATATTGTCATAATGGTGTAGGTGGAATAAAGTTGTTTAGTTTGAAAACAATGAACTATATACGCCCTGTGCTTTTACGATATTTGAGCGAGGTTATGAACTAAACCAGTGATTCCCAAAGTGGTCTATATCGACCCCCAGGGGTCGACGACAACTTGCAAGGGGTCCATGTCAGCGGGAAAAAAATTGGGGGTCCATGAAATGAAAATGATGGTCAACGATAGTGAATCTCCTAACAAAAAAAGAAACAAACTGGACATCGTTAACCGAAGAGATTTAAGATTAAATCTAACTAAATTGATGCCAAATGTTGAAAATGTATTATTAAAGCATCAGGTTTATCCCTCACACTAAAAGCATTTATTTTTTGCTTAGTTATTTTATGTAACAAAAAGTAAATTTTAATTTGATTCGTTTAATTTAAATCTAATTAATAAATGTATAAAACTAAACATTTCACACTACATTTCACTACCGTTATAAATTTAAATCGTTCAAAGTGAGTAGCACTATACCGGTTGTCAAAAATACATTTGAAATTAATGAATTTGCAAAAAATCAATATCAGATAAGCAGGGGGTCTACTCAAAACGGTCTACGAGACAAAAAAGTTTGGGAACCTCTGAACTAAACGAACATCGCCTCGGCTTCAATATAATATCTACGATGTCAGCCGAGCTCGACAAAAATGCAAGTGTATATTTATCCCAGCTATTTCTTTCATAACTCAAAATCTATTTGACCTGCACGCCTGTAATTTTGTTTTCTTTATAGATCGATCGAAAGTATCAACCTACAAATTTGTACGGAACCCTCGGTGCGCGAGTCCGACTCGCACTTGGCCGGTTTTTTAATTTCTTCCATTGATTGAGCAGCATAATTGGGCTTTTGAATGAAATTTTTTTTTGTCATAAATGGAAAGATCGTATATAAGTTTTATAACAAAACTATTTTTCTTTTTTTTATTTTCGTTATAATTCAAAAGTTATATCAAATTAAAAATAAATTTTTGTACCCAGTTCCGAGAACGCGCCGACATTTCCCGAACATAATGTGACGTCATAGTGTTAATTTATATTATTATAATAATAAATTAATTAGTTATATTTAATGAAAAATATTTAGTTTCTCATAAATTACAGTCACATTATTATTTTGTGAAAAAAAAAACTTCCATTGATGCTTTCGCATCTCGAACCGCAGCTGAATTGAACCGAAAATGTATCATTTTTAGGGTTCCGTACCCGAAGGGTGCTCAAACGGGACCCTATTACTAAGCCTCCGCTGTCCGTCTGTCTGTCCGTCTGTCTGTCCGTCTGTCTGTCTGTCTGTCAGCGGGCTGTATCTCAAGAACCGTAATAGGTAGAGAGTTGAAATTTTCACAGAATGTGTATTTCTATTGCCGCTAGAACAACAAATAATTAAAAACCCCCCAAAACTCCCAAAAGAGGAGCAAACTAAGTTTTTTGCTTATAATTCGCTCAATTTAAATCAGATCGTTTCGAGACCTGTCTTAAACGAAAGAGGAGAAAATTTTACATAGATTTTGTATAACAGAATTCGTCGAAACACTTTTTTTGTACAGCTTTATATAGAAATATAATGTATAAATTCAATTTTGTCTAATCCATAGCATACACGGAGATCGTCTGTCTTCGTTTGTTGCATAGTGTACTATGGGAATTTAAATATTGCGTATGTTTTGTCTTAAAAAAAAAGATTGCATTTGTTCAAAAACGAATGTCATTTCAAATATTAGTCAGTCTTTTGACATTAGTATTTTTTTGCAACGCCTTCTGAGTTAACGATTTGAATAACTAATTTTAATTATTAGAACATATTGCTTTGACAGATGCAAACGTCATTTTTTACATTTTTTACCATTCCAACACCATGGATGAGCGGAATGAAACCAAATTTTGGGAGGATGTTTGATATGCAAATATGAAGAGGCCTATTGTTTTTCAGAGACGTCGGCGCAAGCGCAAAAGAAATATATATTATAATGTTGTTTTTATAAGATAATAGTATACTTTTCATAAAGGCGTATTATTTTGTTTTACAGGAGTTTTGTAAAATAAATTTTTGAAAAAAATCGGCGCATGCGTAGAAGAAATATATACTATAAGGCTGTTTTTTATATAATAACGGTATACTTTTCATTACGGTTTATTATTCTATCTATGTTTACAAAAGTTTTGTAATTTTTTTGGGAAAAATTGGCGCATGCGCAAAAGAAATATATGCAATAACGTTGTTTTATATAATAATAGTACTTATATATTTCATAATGGTTTATTATTCTATTTTAAAAGAAAGTTTTGTAAAAAGTTTTAGGGGGAAAGGCGGCGCATGCGCAGAAGAGATATGTGCTATAACATTGTTTTTATATAATAATGGTATATTTTTCATAATGGTTTAATATTCTAAAGTTTTGTATATTTTTTTTTTGGGGGAAATCGGCGTATGCGCAACAGAGATATTTGCCATAACGTTGTTATTTGATATAATGGTATATTTATCAAAACTTTATATTATTTTATTCTACAAGAAATTTTTGTAAAAAAAGTGTTTATAATATAAAAACGCCGGGGTGTATTATTGTAAAATTTCACGCCTTGAAATTCTTGAACTACTTGCATACTCCCACTGGTTACATATTGTTATAGCGCCTCTCTTGTTTCTTTTACAAAAGTATTTAAAAAGTACATAGTGTACGGAACCCTTCGTGTGCGAGTCCGACTCGCACTTGACCGTTTTTTTTTTAGAAAATCTGTGATCATAAATAATATCTACAGTGAGTATATTAGCAGAATTGGCTTTTATAAAAGATTTGTCACACATTATTAAATAGAATTACTTGTCAACAAAATTTTTTTATACTAAATTTACGATAGTTTTAGTCAATACACATGTAGAAGCCATTGATAGTAAACTGCGTATATACATTTTAACATTATGACGTCACAACTGTCAAAAACAATTTTAGTGCGTTTGCAGTCACGTGATTTTTTTTAATATTTTATCAATTTTAAATTGTTTATAATTAATTTAAAAAAAGTTTTTTGAGAGTTTTTCGCATCGATTATCAATATTATTTATAATAAAGTTTTAAAATACAATAAAAAAAATCGATAATTATTTTTTTTCAAAAGCCTAATTAACAAGGCACTTTGCGTCAGAAGTAGAGATTAAAACGGACTTCCAAACTTTGACAGTGGATAGCGGCCATCTTGTTGAAGCTACATCTGTCAGATTGACTGCAGTCATTTATTCAGTCTGTTTTGCCAAATCACCATGGACAGATATAGCGTTCGACAACACGTGCAAATGATAAAATTGTTTTATCAAAATGGGTGTTCTGTTCGGGTAACGTTCATCGAAAAATCATCTTCAGCGATGAGGCCCATTTCTGGATGAATGGGTACGTGAACAAACAAAATTGTCGAATTTGGAACGATACCAATCCACGTGAGATTCAAAAGCGTCCAATGCATCGACTGTTTTATGTGGATTTTGAGCTGGCGGCGTCATCGGTCCATATTTCTTTGAGAACGACGTTGGCCAGACGCTATAGGTCGATGATTACTAACTTCTTTGGGCCTGAATTGGATGATAAGGACACCAACCACATCTGGTTTCAACAGGACGACGCTACGTGCCACACAGCTCATGCAACATTGGCTTTATTTATGGTTGTGTATTAATTTTACTCAACTAAAGGATAATGAGTACAGACAGGACATTTAATTAGTTTATACAATTAATATAATTGTTTGTTAGAATAATTACATAACCTCACATGTGTATGTGTCCAAAAAGCTAAACGGCTTATGTTGAGTTTGTGGTGAAATAAGATTGATGGAGCTTGGAATAATTATGTTATTGATTATTTATTTCAACCAGTGACGACCGAACTATATTCTAGTGATTGTGGTAATGGTAAGTTAGGGAACCTAATAGACATGAGGACAGTATAAAAGAATCTAAGAATAAAATATGGTTTTATAGAGAAAAATATAAATGTTGAAAGGATTCCAAAAAATAATCCAATAAATATAATATAAACATTGGGGCTAATAAGATTTTTAACAAAATAAAAGTATAAAATACTGCAATCGGCCATGTTGACTGAAACACCGAATGACGTCACGCCTTCTTAAATCAAAGAGAATAATAATCACCATGTAGCTTGAAATTTTGTTGCGATCATTCACTTCTGCATCATTCAATTAGTTGATTTGTTGTTTATTAGTTTTTTTTGTGATATTTTATAACACTTATGTCATAGGTTATTTTTGAGGTTAGTTAACTTGCACTATTTTTACAAATAAGTACCTACTTTTAAGAAAATACTATAAATCATTTCACAAGTAAATTTACATACCTCTGAACCACAGCTCTACACCCATAAATACAACAACTAATGTCAGCTGTTACTGAAGCGTGACGTCACAATTGTTTAATTTTTAAGCTTGGCATACACGACTCTGCCATTCGGGCTTATTATTTTATTATCTGATAGACAAACCCAGCACACATGTTTATAACTATACATAATATGTTTTGCACAGGCGTTTCATTAAATTAACGTCCATAGAAATAACGCTATGATTCGCTAATGAGTCTACAAGGTTTTTATTTTAATTAATAAACGGATGACATTTATATAAAAAAACCCTCAAAAGTACGCAAAAATATGTTTTTTAAAGCACGCGTATAATATGCAATAGGAATTTTTGTGACTGTATAAAAATTTAAATAATAAATGAATATAAGTTTTTTTACATAATAATCTACATAAAAGGGTTATTCTATGCATCTTGTCTGCTTGTTTATTTAGGAAAGATGCAAAAACAACTTGACAATGAAAAAAAATACGTGTGGCACTCGGGGACTGCCGCGGTAAAGCTATTGCATATTCTTTTTAGGTCTTTAAGTTTTTCTTCTCTATAAAACGAAAATAGCTAGGTATAAATAATAAGGTATAAATAGTGTAATTACACACCAAAACAATTATTCATTCCAAAAATTTGAACAAAAAGAACGATATTAAGAGTTTGATCATAGAATTTCGCGCGATGTACATTTATATAGATATAATATCATATATACTTTCTCTGCACATAACCTAAATAATTTAGGTTATTTTTATAGCAGTATTATATATAAATTCATTTATACACAAATAAAGATAGAATCAGTTATGAGCAGTTATGCAGTTATGAGCACACAAACACCGTGCCGAAGTCTGCCGAACTGAAACGACGTTAGACGATGCACGGCTGTCAACGCCGCACCGCTGTGCCGGTCGGAGTGGGGGGTGTTAGGTTTTTTCGTTACGGAATTTCTTGATTCGGTCGCCGCGCTCAAAGCCCGCGATAGAAGCTATGCAATAGCTTAAAAGTTGTATTTCGAATAATAAAAAATTAAGTAGCCACATAATATACCTGAACTTATTCAAAATAAACTATTTTTTCTTCTACTTGCTCTTTGTCGAAGATTAATAAACATTTTTCTGATAATACAAACTCTATATAGCGACACTCAAGGGACTGTGCACTTTGTGGCGTTATTGAGAGTTGTCGTTAAACGGAGAGAAGAAATCATCCATTAATATTTTTTTACTACAATTAATGTATTTACTCATAATATAAATATGTTAACTTATCGATAAACAGCTGAGCTAAACATATGAAAGATAATCCCAACAAACAAAATAGCGAATTTCTTAGAATATTCGGTACGCATGATGCCGACAACAACGCAACAAAATAACAAACAAGTGCTGTTTATTGCTTAATGATGTCGTATTTTTGTCGTTATTTAGAGTGTATCATTGCACGAGCAACAAGGTAAAACAACTAAAGATAAGTAATTTCGACTTTTTAAGGAGTTTGTCGTTATATCGAGTGACGTTAAATGGAGTCTACACTGTAAATGAACATATTGCATTTTTTTAAATTTATTTACTTACATAAATAATCGCTGTTGATGATTCACTGAAATTGAAAATAAAAATTGGTTGTCTGTAAAGTCGGTTTACGGACGATAGTTTTACGTGATAACGTATTCCGCTTGAATATCATATTTAATAATACATAACCTAAATTTTAGTAGCTGTCAAACTATATTTTTACCGACTAATAATTTGATCAACCAAAGCAAAATACATATTTTTAAGCAATTATAAAAGACATTTAAAAGAATGTATATCATATTATTAATATTATAAATGCGAATGTAAGTTTGTTTGTTACGCTTTCACGCAAAAACTACTTAACCGATCATCATGAAACTTTGCACATACACTCTTGAAGGTATTAGAAGTAACATAGGATACTTTTTATTAAAAAAAAATAAAAATTTTTTACGAAAAATAAGAAAGGGTTGAAAACATTTTTTGGGCCCAAAAATACCGAAAAATTTCTCCGAATCGTTTCAAAATTGAAATTTAACCCTTTAGTAATGATTAAAATGTGCTATTAAAATTTCATTAAAATCGGCCCGACAGGACCGGACTTACAAATTTTATGAAAACGAAATATTATAAATGCGAATGTAAGTTTGTTTGTTACGCTTTCACGCAAAAACTACTTAACCGATCATCATGAAACTTTGCACATACACTCTTGAAGGTATTAGAAGTAACATAGGATACTTTTTATTAAAAAAAAATAAAAAATTTTTACGAAAAATAAGAAAATTGTTTGTCAAAATATGTGCAATACCTCAACCCCTGATATGCATGTCAAAAGTCGATTTCCATCTCAATCGCGGGCGTAGCCGCGGGTAGCGGCTAGTATATTATATATTTGTTAACAAACCGTATAATTTATCTGCTGTTATGAAACGCAGATATCTCCCAAGATTTGTTTTTGATACAAAATGTAGCTGCGTTTGTGTACAAACTATCAATTGATCAAAACATTTCCATTCGTTGTGAATAATATCATATTTTATCCATAATGACGGCGATCAGTTATTTTTAACAAAATAAAATGACATTTATAGATGTAGCTTTCGCTGGAACAGCCGAAAAAAATGTTGAACGCACACTACTCTCTGACGTCACGCGAGAAGAGAGAGAAATGCGTACAAGCCGACGCTTGGGTCGATCGTGCCTCTCTATCGCTTATACTGCGCTCTCGCTTGCACGCACAGGGTCAGGCGGAACGTTACACTTTTTCGTGCGTGCAGTTGGTGTTTCATCAATTTATAAGACGTTATCACGTCAAAAACTATTGCGAAATATATATATATTATTTTTGTAATAATTCGCGTTAGAGTAGTGTGAGTTTTGCATATACCTTATCTTAAAAAAGTATTCTTTAAAAAAAGCAAAAAGAACGTAAAGATAAGATTTAACGGTTTCTTCAAAACACAATACAATTTTCTCAATCGTCAGCATCACTTCGTTCCGCGCCATTTCGTTTATTTTAAAAGACTTGGATTATTGAAAGAAAGAAGGAAAATTCCCGCATTACGTTGATATCGTATTACATTAAACAGATTTAAAATATCTCGCAGAAGTAATGATTATTGATTATATGTTTACAAAGCTTCGGAAACATAATGATTTGATACCTACTATTTTTTGGATTTCACTCCTTAAGAAACGATTTTGAGTTATGAGGCCCGGTACGGAAATTTTATGAGTAGTAAAAATCAGTTGGTGAGGCGTTACGCTCCACCGCTTCAAAAGAGACAAACATACATAACTGTAGGATTTAACGTGCGAAAGAGTGAGATGGAATACAAAAGAGACAAACATATTATATATCTGTAGATATAGGATTTAAGGAAGTTGAGCCGTTTTACGTAGATAATGAAAAAAATCTGAAATAAAGTTTTTTAATAGATTTTTTTATGACAAAATTTTCTGTAAAAAATCCAAAATCATTAGGAGATTTATAAAGTTAAAAATTAAAAAAAACTTTTACATGTAGTCTTATGGAAAATATCAACCTAGCATGCAAACGGTACATTTTATTTTTTTGCAAATAACCAAATAATGTCAACAGTTCCGAAAACTAACTATGTAAAGCATCGATGTCTTACGCATATTTTAATATTTTTTCCAACTTAATTAGGAGACTTTTAATCAATAAAAACAAATTATTAAACCTTAGCACTTTTCGATTATGGACTTTTATTCTTGACAATTTTAACTGAATTTTCAACTTTTTAATGATTTAATTTTAATTTCTATTACTTCTAATTTCTTTTTTTAATTATTTACTGCAAAAAATATGTAAAATACAGATATTTATATAAATTTATTTTTTCTAACCTAACTTTGTACAACAAATTCAAAAGTTAGTTCATTAAATAAAATACTGAAATAATTAATTAATATTAAAAAAAAATATTTATTTATGCCTTTATGACAATAATTCATTGGTATCATCGACTTATAACCTTTTGTAAAAATTTGTTATGGAAAAGTTCCGATTTAGAATTCGACTTACTTTTGATTGGGACTGTAACGCATCAACCTCCTTAACGTGCGAAAGAATGAGATGAAATTTCATTATACAGCGTATCTAAGAAGAAAACTCCAGTCGTGCGTCGGAGCTGATACACGCACACTTTTTTTCTATAAAATTCGCAAAAACCCGTTTTTTTGTGAAATCCATGCCGCGTAACATTTTTAGCGGCACGTGTATTGGGGGGGGGGGACTTTTGTTATATTGTTTAGAACCACGAAGGAGCAAAAATTCAGTTTTCCCCTAATTTTTCCACTGTGAAATGTGTCTCTATTATTAGAAGTTACAGTTCAAATAGTAAAATCCGTCATGTATGCTTAAAGCTCTAAAACCAACATGACAAATGAAAGCTTTAACGTAATCAATGTTTTCATATGCTTTTGAAATTAAAAACTGTTTGTTCCCGTTCGGCAGTAAATTTTGATTTGGGATTAATCCAGTTGTTGCACACAGGTGTCACCTGACAGATAACTGCCATGATACAGAACGCAACTAGTTCCAACTACCTCTGCAAACTATATGTATAACTAGTCCCGTTTACCCGGCGTTGCCCGAGTATCACAACACTCTATGATAGTCTATATAAGACATTCTCACATATTAACGGAGGAGTACCTATACAGTGTAGAACCGAATAAACATCATTTTTTTCTTTAACGGCTTAATCCTGTCCTTCCCGAACAAAATTCGAGCACTCCGAGCGCTGTATTTAAAATCTTCCCGCCGCTACAGGCATTTGCATCGTCTAGAAAAAAAAAATTGGTTGTCTGTAAAGTCGGTTTACGGACGAAAGTTTTACGTGATAACGTATTCCGTAATACATAACCTAAATTTATATAATAATTATAATAATTCGAATCTATGATATTGCATCTTTTGCTTCAAATTTAGGTAAATTTTATTTATTAAAATTACTCACCACCTATAATATAATTGTTTTTTTTAACTTTCTTTCTTTCGTATTTATTTTAAGTCTCAAAGATTAACTGTCATAATATTTTGAAAACAATTGTTTCATTGTATAAAATTCCAAAACCTACTTACAATATTTAAGTATTTTCATACGTCAAAAAATTTATTTTTATAATGATAAAATTTGTAAGAAAACGATTTTTTCGAGAGATGAGACGTAGCTAAAACGATTTTTTGCCCCCCAAAATCCCTTTTCAGTAAATTTCATCCAAATTGTTAGGGCCGTTTTTTGAAAAAACACGCACAGGGTCAGGCGGAACGTTAGGAACGCTAGGAACGTTACACTTTTTCGTGCATGCAGCCGGTGTTTTATCAATTTATAAGATTGGTGATTCATCAATTTATAAGACGTTATCACGTCAAAAGGGTCGTTTTCTCTCTGTTGTTGTCAGCTGTGCTCTTGCTATATCCTTCCATCTTCCTCCCGCAGGAAGACTTCCCCTCAAACGCCCTCCCCTTTTTACTGCGCAAAAAAAACGCCATCGCATCGAGACGACCCCGTAATTGTTTATTAAAGAACTCCCTCAAAAGCCCTCCCTTTTTCACTGCGCAAAAAACACACGACCCCGTAATAATATCGTTTATTAAAGAACTCCCCTCAAACGTCCTCCCCTTTTCACTGCGCAGAAAAAACGCCATCGCAGTAAAAAGCGCATTATTGATCAAAGACGAATTTTAAATGTCCAGGAGCTAAAGTCATCCATGCGGAATAATAAATTTGTTGCGAATTGGACTTGCACAGCTTTACACCAAACTTGGGATTTAAATCCTAAAGTTCGACAGAGACGTATCGAGTCCGTGTACAAGAGAGAGGGAGTGATGAGCTTTGTCCCGATAATAAACACAGAGACATAAATCTGTGTCCGTAGACCATTGAACCAAAACAAGAGAGTGGTTGCAACATCGGTGGAACGTTGTTTATATAACTATAACATGAGAACGATTCTCATTCCAAAAAGAAAACATATAGTAAATGCACAATAGCAATGAAAAACCTTTTAAAAACATTCTCTCCTTGAAACGTATACTAAACCGAAGAAAATAATAAACAATTAGCCACTCAAATAAAACTATTTTATTATCATCGTTAACCTGACCTAAAAACGCTTCGAGAGAAGTTTTATTTATTTTATGAACACGTTTTTCTCGACAGGCTTTTAGGTCGGGTCAACAATGATTTTATTTAATTATTTATTCACTGAACGTAAGTAGTTATTTATTCGGTTAATTTGATTCATTCCCCCGAATAAATAGCGATAATTCAATTCACCAAGCATAATTAGGTTTACTGCAGGTATAAATCTAGTCTGTCTTACTTCGAGAGTATAAATATTTATTCGCCTGTAAAAATAATAATGGTCGTTAAATAGATCATAATATCCAACCCCCATAAACGTGGAGTATTATATCTACAGTTTGCTCTTGTGTTGTTTATTAGCCTTTCGTGGAGTGGATAGTTGTAGAACAATAAAGTTTGTGGGAGTTTTGTGTGCAATTGGGTTAGAATAATACATTATTATTTCGTGAAACTGTTTTTTATGACGTTTACACTAACGCCATCGGTCGAATGTTTGGGTGAACGTTAAAATATTCAACAAAAAGAGGAAGGAGTATGGTGCAGTGTGTATTTATTCTTTAACTAACTTTTCTACCTGATAGTTTACTCGGTGAATTGAAAGTAAATTTTATTCTAACGAATAGATTTGTTCCAAACCTCGTTTTAAAGGTTTTTTTTTAAATAAATAAATTTGTCGATCAATTTTTCTCAGACCAATATATTGACAAAAAATAAAAAATAACAAATCAATATATTGGTCTGAGAAAAATTGGTCGACAATTTTATTTATTTGAAGAGTTCTATTCAGACGTTAATCAAAGATTTTAATTTTGGTTTTTTTAAATAATAGTGATCAGAAAATACACTTTTTCCGATTGGAACCTGCGAACTTTTGACGTCATAATTTAGTAGAAGCATGGAAGTGACGAAAAGTTTCTTGTAGGCGTTTGATTTAAGTATTTGAACGATTCATTTAATGTGATTAAATTAAACATTTCTTATTTGTCAAGTAAACAAAGTGGCAGGATATTGCTCTTTGAAACAAAATACTAATATTGTCATAGTGTATCAGAATGTTTATATAGTGTAAATCAAGCTTTCTCCTCGTTTCCAATTCACCAAAGCCGACGCTTTTCACAACCAAACATACAGTTTTGAAATGAGCTCCACCGAAAACTTTCCAGTAGAGATTTTTATGATATTAAATTTAGATTCTTCGACATTATTGTTTTATTTAATAAAAAAAAAAGAACTTTCCAATGAAATAAAAAAAGTACGTCACAATAAATCATTTGTTTTTTGTGTGCTTTTGTTTTACGACTCTCATTTGTTTTTACCAACAAATGTATCATCGACATATTTGATCGTTTTATGTATTTTTTATGTGTAAATACTACCGAATCTTACGGATATATGAAGGGTATCTCACATTACCAAAAAAATGAATGAAATTTTGTCAACTTATTTCTTAATATAGCTGCAATAAGTACTCAGAAGAGCCCGGCACAAACCTTATCGGATTTGGTTCTCGGTTAAATTGATCGAAAATGATTTTATTTTATAGTTTAAAGGTCACTCAGAAAAGGTGTTCATGGGCCTCAATGCCAATAGATTTTTAGCTGTAGATATGTTTAGCGAGATTTTAGATATACAGATATTATCATTACATCTTTTAGTACCTATTTTAACTACACTTACATTTATTTGTTGAAGTAAAATTTGTTGATGTAAAATGTCCTTTACCTGTAACAAAGAAAAGAAAAAGATTAGGATTAATTCAAATATAAACATTAAGTATAAAAGATTATTGGTGAAATATTAATTGATGTAAACCTGCCAGATGTATATGTTACGATCTATACCCGAATTCGGTCAATGACCGAAATAAAAGCGCAAAACTACTTTTGCCCAAACTCAAAATCTTACATTTAAACGGGTATTGAGTGTTATAAAATGAGCAAAACTAGTTTTGCGCATTTTCAATCGGGCAAAACTAGTTCTGTCCATTTTTTGAACGGACAGTACTAGTTCTGTTTGTTACTTTGTTTCATTCAATCAACGTCCGAACCCGAACAAAAGTAGGGTTATGTTCTTGTTTATGTACCTATCTATTGAATTGTTCTCCTGAATGTTATAATTAATATAATTGTGGGATCAGGGTAATATAATTAAGTAAAAATGCAAGATGAATTCGAGTCTCAACTAGCTCGGCTATTGGAGGTTTCTCAAACATAATTTTATGACGAAACATAATTACCTTACTACACTAAGTGAGGTTAAGAAAGCAAATTTGTTGAAAGCTGAATTAAAACCTCAGTCTGCTAAACAATACAGAAGAACAAATCGCTTTGATATAATAAGTACCCATCATTGATGTGGAAAAGTTAATTTAAAAACGCAAAGAAATTACCGATGCCGTACTAGTACTGTCCGTTCAAAAATGGATAGAACTAGTTTTGTCCAATTGAAAATGCGCAAAACTAGTTTTGCTCATTTTTGCACTGCACGCCATGATGCCCTCGGCTATCAAACTTTCGGCCCTTGCGGTGTAATATACTATTTTGAAAAAAACTGTCGTTTTGTTAAGGAAATAGAGATTTTTAAAATAAAAATATTTTTATTCTATTGGTGCTTACTATTTCGCTATACTTTTCTCTACGACTGTCGCGAGTGAACAACTTTCATTAAATAAATAGCTAAACAAACTACCATATTATTTTCTCTGTATGTCAAAAAACAGTTCGACATTTCGCGTGTTTCGTGTTGTAAGAGCAATCATTTCTACTTTTCTGATCTCGTAAATGGACACAATGTCGGGAGCATTCAGCCGAAAGAACTTCGAACAAGTAAACCGGAAGTTGTTGTACGAACGGAAATGACACACAAAGACTACAAAAAAAAAACACTGTCTTCAAGAAACACCTCTTATTATCACCGTGTCTATAGGTAAAGCAAAGTAACTTAAGGTTATACGCTCTCGACCGTATTAGTAAAAACTGCGTCCGTATTTTGTTGTAATAAAAAAATGTTATATGACTTGATAAATTTATTATTTCTGATGAAAATATTATATCCTGTTGATCATAGCTTTATTTTTAAATATTTAAGAAATAATATTTAAACATTTGACAATCATAAAGTTGTGACTTAAGCAGTATATTTAATTAAGTCCAGTGTACACGAATGATTTTATCTTACGTTTTGGTTTTAAAAACCTTTGAACCGTTAGACGTATAGTTTCTGAGTTATTGGATATTAAATGCAATTTTTAATACACGGTAAATGGGATAATATCCAATTTTCAAGTTTTAGTTATTAGCTACGTCAAAAAAATTATTTAATAAAAACAAAATTTATGAAAAACTTTTCGTGTAATCTGGTTTTCATGGTGACATAATTCAAATCTAGAAAATGGAGATTTTGAGAGTTGTTTCGAAAATTTTTAATTAATATTTCTCCAAAACTGCACGGGAAAGTTTAGTTTTTTTAATTTTTACGTTATCTAAATGAGTCAAACTTTCGAATAATCAGTTTTTTAAAAATTTGTCTATAGCCAATTTGGTTTAATCTTATTTTTATATACACTTCCGGTCAGTCTTCTCATATATCATTGTGTTAAAAATCGCATTTTTAATAATTAATAACTTGAAAACTAGACGGTCAATGTTTTTTAAAAAATGCAGTTGAATGTATGAGATATCCATAATTAACATATTAAAATTTCAGCGTATTATCTATACATTGCTCTATCGGGCGTATAACCTTAAGGTCACTGAACACGAGGCTGGAATTGCCGCTAGATTCCTTGCTAGATTTCACTACTAGTTTTCTTGATTGCTATTGTGTGATCGCTTCACACGAGACGTCTTTACAAGCTTGCTCTGCAGGTAGATTCGGTGCGCCCGCAATAATAGAACAAAAGTGCATGTTTATTGTCTCTGAACAGAACACACACTATGGCATAGTGTTTGTTTTGTGGGCGTTTGTTCAAGTCGCCCACGTGACAACATACTGCTTCCTGATTGGTTCTTGCTCATATACCTAGCAGCGGGCCTAGCATGGAAAATAGCCCCTGTTCTAATTTTAAAATCTATCTTGTGAGCTTAGCAGGCGAGCCCGCAGTGACGTCATTTCCAGCTTCGTACCCAGCAGAACTCCAAGCAGTGCTTCTTTTCGATATTTATCTGGAATTATTGATGGAAACCATGGACAACGTCAACAAGATGGCCGGGTATTCTCGGCGAGAGGCAGCAGGATACGTCGGGATACGAACCCGGTACCTCCCAAATGCGAGAGACTAATGCTCTTACCGCCGCTCGGTGTCTCTGAAGATCATATCGCCATTGATATTTTAAAAATCGGACATAAGCCATTACGCTCTCTGCAAGTGCAACAGATGTAGCTATGTGTTGTGTTATGCTGTATTATATAGGAGTGGTAACTGGTAAGTCTAGGATATTGGATATTTTTATCATGTTATAAAAAGAGACAATAACATTTGTTTTCACGACACTTGTCTAATATGCGGTATTTTTAGGTGTCGTGTGACAGAGCTATTTACTCTACTTGCTTTAACATATTTTTCGTTTTGCTGCCTGTACCTACACTCTCTAGTGATATTGTGTCGCTCCTGAGCGAGTCGTTCATAATGAACGACTCCTGTCTCGGAGCGGAGCGAGTGGCTCTTTTTTTTTGTGAAAGACTCACTCCGAGCGCCATCGCTCTGTACTGTTGCATTCGCACATTTACAGAGCGCTCACAGCACAGGCCACAGAGGCACTAGTGAATTTTGCACGTACGGAGTTATCTTTGTTGAATGACACACTGTAAGTGTAATAGTACTAAGATTGACTCTATTCAATAAATAGAGTAACTGTGATCCATTGAAGTTAATGATGAGCATTTGGAAAGAATAGGTCATATGCATGTATTTTTTTTATATTTTTAATAAATTATTTAGTCAACCATAATACGAAAAAAAATTGATAATCATTTAAAAATGTAATATTATCATAAGAAAAAAAATATTAAATTTCACATTCAAAAATAGCCAGTTTAAACAATCGGCCATGTTGGCGGGCTTATGTGACGTCACGATATATGATGCATGTCAACTTTGATGTCAAATTGTCAATGTTCTAAATGAAGTTTATTTGTTGTTTTCTCTAAATACTGACGTAATCTTACTGTGAGACGACCCAGTCGCCATGGAAACTGTTATTGATATATACTCTGACGTCACGCTGCGTTTTGAAAATTCGAAAATAGCGCGTATTTTCTACGTTTCTATTTTATTATTTGTATTTTTTTCAGTGATAAGATTAATAAAATAACCATTACGATATGATCAGGAACTAAAATATATTTCAAAATAAAAATTTAAACTAATTTGGAGTCTCATGCATATGACCTATTCCGTGGCATAAGGATCGAAAATGAAGCAATACTGAGATTTTTTTAAACTTGCATTTAATACTAACGTTTCGATACGTTTTGTATCATCTTCAGAGTGTTCAAAGGCTGTCACATATACTGATAACATGTGACAGCATTTGAACACTCTGAAGATGATACAAAACGTATCGAAACGTTAGTATTAAATGCAAGTTTAAAAAAATCTCAGTATTGCTTCATTTTCGATCCTTATGCCACGGAATTCTTTCCAAATACTCATCAATAGTACTAAGCTTACAGTGACTTAAACCATTCACATATCCGTCGCTGACAAAGATATAATATTGTAACAATAGACATTATTATTATTAGGTTTTTATTATGCTTCATATAGTTTATCCGAAATGCGAATAATATAAGATCAGAATCATATTAAAATGAGCTCAGAGCTGAGTGTGTGTATTGTGCTGTGCAATGCTACGTGACTCCTGAGCATGTATGATGACAATTCACACCTCTGCAGTCTGCACTCTTGTGTAGTGCGTACTGTCAAATGTCGCTCCCTCTCAGCGACTTTTTTTAGTGAGCGGAGCGCACGGAGCCAGCTCCCAATAAAGAGTCATGTGGACACATCACTACTAGTGATGTGCCGGATATCCGTATCCGTATCCACGGATCTTGAAACCAAATATCCGTATTCAGATCCGTATCCGCGGATATGCATTTTTAACGATCCGGCACATCACTAATAACTACTACACTCGCACTCTAACGATTGTATCCGCGCAGAAACGATGCCGGGTTCGCAGCTACTACAACAATTGCGTTCAGATAACGACGAAGTTAAATGCAAAGGTATGATTTCGTGCCCATATAATGGTTTCATTTGTTACAATTGTGTCCAATTAGAATAATGCGTAGGTACCTGGTATACGGTAATTAACTAATGTAATGATAATAAAGGTGCATTCAATACAACAAGTTCACGCACACCAATTAGTCATACCTCGTTATTTCCAGACAATGCCAATATTATATATCCATTCTAATATTTGCACTGCAGGGAAAATCAGTCGCGCGAAAAGTCGTTTAATTTGCATTCTATTGTAATTTCAATTTGCCGCCATTGCTCGACGGCCGTCGCTTCATTTTGTTTTAAATAGTATCCTTATTGAAAGTACATACTTTCGGCGTCAATTGTACGGCAGAAACATTTACGCATTGGCGGGACTACACGCACTGATGCGGGAAGCACGCACGTTCGGGCGGCAGTAAAGAAAAAATCACCTAGCAACTGTTTAAATGTCGTTGCCATAGCAACCCTATTGCATTCTAGCTAATAGTTGCGAACAGCTGTCATTCGTGTTTTTACTTATAATCTCAAAGCTGCTCTGTTTTTTTATGTAATTTAATAAGCGTATACTTACGACCGAGGTATGAAGAAAAATAGTGTACGCACCGCACTGGCCGAAAGTTTGATATTCTCTTGCACTGCGCGCCATGATGCCCGAGGCAAGTCGATATCAAACTTTCAGCCCTTGTGGTTTAAAAAAATAACGACTCAAACAAAATCTGTTTTCGATCACTGCAGTAATGCAAGAAATTTTAACGAGCGTTCAGTTATGTGTATGTCCGACAGTAAGCAAACTAACGTACCACATCATTAACCTAACCTGTAAATTGGTTGTGAGTGTATCTGACAGGAAACTAATTAGCCTTGAGGTAGAACATCTATCAAAAGACCGATAAAGATCGATCGAAACTTTGCCCTAACTACAGAGACGTTCACTACTATAATCATAGAGTTTAAATTATAGACAATATTAGATTAAGAACTCTTCAATAAATAAAATTATTGGTCAATTTTTCAGACAAATATATTAACAAAAAAAATATAATCAATACAATAAAGTTTCGATCCGGATTTGGATCTTCTTCAGAACTGATCTAAAAATATAAAAAGTAATTAATAATTAATTAGTTTCTATTTATTTTTAATGAAATTCGTGAAAGATTTTTTAATATTGAAATATAGAAAAAATAATAATTTTTTGACGTGATAACGTCTTATAAATTGATGAATCACCAATCTTATAAATTGATAACACCGGCTGCATGCACGAAAAAGTGTAACGTTCCTAACGTTCTGCCTGACCCTGTGCGTGCTTTTCTCGAAAACGGCCCTAACGATTTGGATGAAATTTACTGAAAAGGGATTTTGGGGGACAAAAAATCGTTTTAGCTAGGTCTCATCTCTCGAAAAAATCGTTTTCATACAAATTTTATCATTATAAAAATCAATTTTTTGACGTATGAATATACTTAAATATTGTAAGTAGGTTTTGGAATTTTATAGAAACAGTGAAACAATTGTTTTCAAAATATTATGACAGCTAATCTTTGAGACTTAAAATAAATACGAAAGAAAAAAAGTTAAAAAAAACAATTATATTATATGGTGAGTAATTTTAATAAATAAAATTAACCTAAATTTGAAGCGAAAGATGCAATATCATAAATTCGAATTATTATAATTATTATATAAATTTAGGTTATGTATTACGGAATACGTTATCACGTAAAACTATCGTCCGTAAACCGACTTTACAGACAACCAATTTTTTTGTTAATATATGTCTGAAAAATTGGTCGATAATCATATATATTAATACGCTAAGGTTAAGAATGTTTGCCTCCCTTTTTAGAAAAAACCTCACAATTTCTCCACATAAATTATACAGATAATTGCTTGCTCTACTGACATCGACAACTAAAAAATTTATTATTGCTTTTGTTTTTGTAAATTAATTAAAATACAGCAACGCTGAACAACATCTGCCATCTGACGGCTTTAATTTTGAAACAACGTCAACATTTCGGTCTGTCATCTGACCTTCATATTGTAAATACTGCATACTGCCATCTGACGGCTTTAATTTTGAAACAGCGAGCAACGCTGAACAACGTCACAGCAATGCTGCATGATGCCATCTGACGGCTTAGCTCAACGCTTTTGCTACTTGCGCCTCTATATTATGACAATTTTAGTAAAATATTTCTTCGATCTGTCATCTGAGCTTCATATTGTAATACAACAAAAAGAAGAACGTTATAAGCAGTGTGCAAAATTTTAAACGAATTGAATACCTGCAATCATATTTAAAAAATAATTTTGTAAAGTGATAATAATTATACTTATTTAGTGCGAATAATTTGCACAGGTCACACTAGTTTTATTTATTAAATTATAGACCTTCAACAGCTGAGATCGTCAATGTCTGTCGCCTACTCTGCGATTGCTATTATTGTGTACAAGCGATCCCGCCCGGTTTCACCCGGGTGCAAAAGAACGAATGATGGGGAAGGGACACGAGTACGCATGTTCGTATTAGTTTACTTAGATGAATGTTGTGTCGAAATTTCTCTATCCCATTTGAAATGTTTTTTAGGGACAGCCTGTATAAAACAAACAATTGACTTTTCAACATGGCCTACTGGTCACTATGGAAATGTTAGGTAAATAAAAACACTGATTTCATATATATCCAATCGAATACGGGAATTTCATGTTATGCTTGTTTACCGATACCTACCGAAAATCAAACAAACCCTTTATTAACGTTAGTTAATGCAACTATGTTTTCATTGTTGTTTTTTGAACAGAGATTAAATGAAAAATTGTTTTTAAAAATGTTTTTTAACTATTCATTTAATTTTTAAGTTTTTAGACTTGCATTCGGACGAAAGCCAGACCGGTCATTTTTTCATTGGTTTTCCGCTCCTATTAGTCGTAACGTGATATTATATAGCCTATAGCCTTCCTCGATAAATGGGCCATGCAACAAAAAAAAATTTTTTCAAATCCAACCAGTAGTTCCTGAGATTAGCGCATTCAAACAAACAAACTCTTCTGCTTTATATATCTTTATACACTAGTAACAAAAATTAAAGGATATAAAAAAAAATCTAAATTTTTGGGTAGGGGAGACCGAGGAGAGTTGTGACAGAGGAGAGTTGTGACATCGTCGATTTCTCGGAACCTAGCGAAACTATCGAACTCGCAACAGCGCTCGTTTGTTGTTTTTGAGACTCGTTATTTGACGCAGTACGCGATAACAGTGCGCGGAAAGCGGTTGTGAATATACAACATTAGTGTACAAAAAATTTCCAAAAGTAAGTTTTTTACCAAAATTTTGATTACATATATATCGTTATGTATTATGTTTGCATTGTTATGATATTTTTTCTTATATGCTTTGGTCTTTCAAGTTTCCTAGCGTAGTATTGTTTTTTTTGTATTGACATCTTATTTCGACAATAAAAATTATTATTCTGACCGCCTCACTATTTTTTGCGCCTAGGCGAGTTGTGACAGCTTGTCACAACTCTCCTTGTATTGTTTATTTCTCTGGCAAGGTTCTTTTATTTGTCTTGTGGTGTCATATTGCATGGTAAATTGCTATTTTTTTGTTTCAGAATGCCAAATAAATATAAACGAAAGACTGATAGGAGTATGAGTAGTGTCGAAATTTATTTCACTTAGGCCGTTGCCTAAGAAAAAGGAACCAACCGAATAGATGCAAGATCAAATCTGCTGTGCTTACTGATACACCTACCAAGGATGAAATTGCTGCCATAGAAGCTAGTCGAAAGATAAAAAATGTAAAAAAAACGTGTTTTAAGTGATAAAAAAAAGAGACCTAAAAAAATTTAGAAGACTAATAAGAAAAATAAAGTTGATGATGAAGAGGATAAAGCCGAAGAAGATGCAGAAAATGATTGTTTTTGCTTGTGTTGCCTTGAGACCTTTGTCAATAGCAAATCAAAACAGAAGTGGGTACAGTGTCTCGAATGCAAAGGCTGGTCTCATGAAGCTTGCACCGGGGGCGAGCTTCAATACGTGTGCTATAATTGTTTATCCAATTAAATTTTAATTTTTGACTGAATATTATGTTATTTTAGTAGGTACATGTAAACCAAATAATAATTAAAGTACTTCATTCGAAAGAAATGTGTTATTTATTTATAATGGTATTTTTTATTTAACAAATAATCTAAATACATAAGTGTCACAACTCACCTCGGTATCTGTCACAACTTACCTTGGTATGAGGAGAGTTGTGACACGGGGAGTAATTTCTATTTTCGTAGATTTTCTCAGAAACCTTAATACTTTAATTAATTTTGATGATTATTTCTTAAAGAGTATAGATTGAGCTACATTAACTCATACAACTTATAAATATAAAATGTTTCTTGACTGAGATATATTAATTAAAATAAAAATTGTCACAACTCTCCTCGGTCTCCCCTAATATTCAACGAGCTGTAACTCCGAGGGAAATGATTGTACAGAAAATAAAAAAAAAGCAAATTATAGCTCCAAGTATCTAGTTTTCAGGTATGACCATGAATTTTTTTTTTTATGTTTTAGTCTGGAGAAATTTTAAAGAAACTACCAAAAAAAAAATTTTCCAAATTTTTTCTTGTCTAAAAAAAGGTATACGGACTTCAAAAAATTTTTTTCCATCATTCCACTCGAAAACTCTCGTAGAAAATTTAATTCCCTTTAATTTGATGTACTCATGAAGCCTGTACGATGATTTGCCGCAGAGTTATCGTCAATCAAAGCCAAAAGCATCTTTTTAACTTTAATAATCAATAACTCTGGAAATAATGATCGTATAGAAAATCGATGGGGGGTTTTGAAAACTTCACAATATTCCCTATAAGATACTGTGAATGGCTATTGACGAAAAAATTTTTTTCGAAGCAAAAATCTTGATTGAAAAAAGGATAAAAATTTGCGTAATTAAGGATATTTGGATAAATTGGTATAACTTTGGATAAAATGGATGAACGAAGGATATCGTCAGTAATTTTTCAACCTTAAAGTGTCCTGAAAAATCCCTGAAAAATTCAAAACGATGCGATTTTTTTTTCTTAGTGCCCCGAAGCTTTAAATTCACGTTTAGTGTGAAGAAAAGCCGACATCCACTGGGGGGTATATCGATTTTTTTTATTGATTTTTTAAGTTGACATTTAAAACTAAGGCAGTTGCAATGGTAAAAAAAATCCAGTTAATTTTTTTTGACAATAATGGAGCATTCTGATGACGTTAACAAAAAAAAATTTTGAAAAAAAAAATTTTCGAAAAAAAAATTTTCGAAAAAAAAATTTTCGAAAAAAAAATTTTTGAAAAAAATTAAAATTTTTTTTTTTTTAATTTTTAACAAACACGATTTTTTCGATCGAAAAAATACAGATTATCGATAAAAAAAATTTTTTTTCATTGAAAAAATGAATAAAAATTGAAAAATTGCCCATAATGGTGATTTTTGCAAAAACAATAAATTTGAAGCTTCGGGGCACTAAGAAAAAAAAATCGCATCGTTTTGAATTTTTCAGGGATTTTTCAGGACACTTTAAGGTTGAAAAATTACTGACGATATCCTTCGTTCATCCATTTTATCCAAAGTTATACCAATTTATCCAAATATCCTTAATTACGCAAATTTTTATCCTTTTTTCAATCAAGATTTTTGCTTCGAAAAAAATTTTTTCGTCAATAGCCATTCACAGTATCTTATAGGGAATATTGTGAAGTTTTCAAAACCCCCCATCGATTTTCTATACGATCATTATTTCCAGAGTTATTGATTATTAAAGTTAAAAAGATGCTTTTGGCTTTGATTGACGATAACTCTGCGGCAAATCATCGTACAGGCTTCATGAGTACATCAAATTAAAGGGAATTAAATTTTCTACGAGAGTTTTCGAGTGGAATGATGGAAAAAAATTTTTTGAAGTCCGTATACCTTTTTTTAGACAAGAAAAAATTTGGAAAATTTTTTTTTTGGTAGTTTCTTTAAAATTTCTCCAGACTAAAACATAAAAAAAAAAATTCATGGTCATACCTGAAAACTAGATACTTGGAGCTATAATTTGCTTTTTTTTTATTTTCTGTACAATCATTTCCCTCGGAGTTACAGCTCGTTGAATATTACCCAAAAATTTAGATTTTTTTTTATATCCTTTAATTTTTGTTACTAGTGTATATAAAAATTACGTGTCACGTTGTTTGTCCGCGTTTGTCCTCGATGAACTCCTAAACTACTGAACCGATTTTAAATTTGATTTGCACACCGTGTGCAATTCGACCCAACTTGAAAGATAGGATAGCTTACATTTCAATTTATAGTCGCAATATTATTTTATTGCAAATTATTTGTCTATTCCTTGACAGTCATAATACAACCATATAAGATGGCGTACCTGTTGACTGGATTGAGTGAATATTCAATAGATGGCGCAACGAACTTAACAACCATATAAGATCTGTTGACTGGATTGAGTGAATATTCAATAGATGGCGCAACGAATTAAACAACCATATATCTAGATCGAGGATGTAAAAAAACTGAATATCGTTTAAAATTGCTCGGCACGACGGCGCAGCCGGAGTGCTCGAAATAGAGCAAGTGTTTTAAAGACCAGTTATCCACGAATACTTTACGCTTTTTTTTTTCGAGCACGACGGCGCAGCCGGAGTTCTCGACATATACACATATACGCCCATGTATATTTTAAAATAGCTAGCAATTAATAAAATAGATAGATAGATAGATGTTCCAATTAAATTGTTTTATTATTTCACTTTATACGTAGCAAAGCACGTACAGGGCCGCTAGTTATTAGTATAGATTAAAGTCTGTGTTTTATCCCAATGTCCTATGTACACCTTTTCTGTTTACATCCTGTATATTTATTTGGTATTGATAAATCCCCCAATGGCGATCACACCGAGTTAATCAATAAAACACCGCACAAAAAATATGGTCACGTCCTGTTATAAAATTTTAATTAGAGAACATTATACTGGAATAATATGAAACTATATTTAAAATGAAACACAAATGTTTTGCTTTTCGTAATTAGATTTTTGTTTAAAATAAACAGGAGCAATATTCCGAAGCGAAAGCGGCATAGGTAAATAATATATTTACGCAAGAATGGTTTGCTTTTCATATCAAACATCAAACGACGAATGTTAAGGTTTTGTTTTATAGATTTCTCAGGTCTGAATCGAGTTCACTTCTTCAATTGAAAAAAAAATCAATCTCGCCGAGTAACGATCAAAGAACTTTCAGAATACAAAAGCTCGCGGAATGAAATTGCGGTTCATTATATTATTTGATTGTATGCGCCTATATTTTAAGAACTGTATATATACGGCTGTTTTAAAACAGTACATTACACCACAACGGCCGAAAGTTTGTTATTCTTGCACTGCGCGCCATGATTCCCGAGGCGCAGTGCAAGAATATCAAACTTTCGGCCAGTGTGGTGTATACTATTTTTCTTTATACCTCGGTCGTAAGTACGCTTATTAAATACATTAATTATTTATGATCTAGAGTGACCTGTGCGAATTATTCGCACTAAATAAGTATAATAATTATCACTTTACAAAATTATTTTTTAAATATGATTGCAGGTATTCAATTCGTTTCTAATTTTGCACACTGCTTATATAGCGTTCTTCTTTTAGTTGTATTACAATATGAAGCTCAGATGACAGATCGAAGAAATATTTTACTAAAATTGTCATATAGAGGCGCAAGTAGCAAAAGCGTTGAGCTAAGCCGTCAGATGGCATCATGCAGCATTGCTGTGACGTTGTTCAGCGTTGCTCGCTGTTTCAAAATTAAAGCCGTTAGATGGCAGTATGCAGTATTGTGTCTGTTGTATTACAATATGAAGGTCAGATGACAGATCGAAGTGTTGAATTTGTTTCAAAATTAAAGCCGTCAGATGGCAGACGTTGTTCAGCGTTGCTGTATTTTAGTTAATTTACAAAAACAAAAGCAATAATAAATTTTTTAGTTGTCGATGTCAGTAGAGCAAACAATTATCTGTAAAATGATATATAATTTATTTGGAGAAATTGTGAGGTTTTTTCTAAAAAGGGAGGCAAACATCTTTAACCTTAGCGTATTAATATATATGATTACATAAAAACACAGATTAATTCCAAGCAATAAGCTTTGAGGTTATACGTAGAAACACGAATGACAGCTGGTCGCGACTATTAATTAAAATGTAATAGGGTTGCTATTGCTATGGAAACGACATCTAAACAACAATTGATCGGTTGTTTTTGCTTTACTGCCGCCCGAGCGTACGAACTTCCCGCATCGGTGCGTGTATTCCCGCCAATGCGTGAATGTTAGACTTTCTCTGCCTTACAATTGATGCCGAAAGTATGCACTTTCGATCGAGGTATGAAGAAAAACGTAACACCCTATATATTATGACGTGGGAGTACCGAAGAAATATAGAAAGCTGTTTGTAATATGAAAAATTTTAATTTTCCTTTCGTCGAAACGAAAAAGTTAATAGCTTTTTTTGATTGTAATGTTCAGAACGCTATTTTTTACGGCGACGTTTGTGTTATATCGTCATATTTATTTATTTATTTATGCTGTTTTATTTTAATGAAAATTCTCTTAGAAAATTCCAACAACAATTGTAAAACAAATATTTTATTTGAACGGCAAGCAAAGCCAAAAGTCAGTCAGTATTAGTTTTGATAACAAAAAAATACAACAATATAATATACTGTCTGTTAAGCTGTAGAAATCAAGTATTATAAAAAAAAAGAATTGGAACTACAACAGAATCACGTAAAACTTTCCAAACATGAAAACTTTATTATTTTGTTGAATTTTCTATTGGTCTGTTGGCCAGCCTGAGGTTTGATTTGAACTTATCAAACAACTCTTGCACGTTTCTTTAGGCGCCACGACTGAGATACAGTAGAACCTTTTTAAGTCGAACCTCAATAAATCGAAAACCTCCAAAACTCGAAATAATGTTTTGTTCCCTTCCCTTCAAGCCCCAATACCTCCATTACTCGAAATCTTAACCCTCTAAAATATAAAATATAATTTTTCCTAAAATTATATAAAGTATTTAAGATTTTGGTTGTTCTGCAGTTATGCAGTGCTCTTTGAGCAACCGCCACCTTTTTTATTGTTTTTGAGTTTTCGATAAATTTTAAAACTTATCACATGTTGAAGGCATTGTGATATAATTAGCGTGCAAATACATAAATCAAATTATCGTGTGTTCGAAACTCTGTTTTGAGTTCGATTTTAATGAAGTTTTGTAAATGTGTCTTGCTTGATGCAACGACATCTGATAAAATTTACTCAAAGCTATTAGTTCAGAAGTAAACAAAAAAAACTGTTTTAATACCAAGTAGCGACATCTGATAGAATTCGCGCAAAGCTATTATTTCAGAAGCAAATCTGGTTGAGTTTGCTCAAAGCTATTAGTTCAGAAGCAAATCTGATAAAATTTACTTAAAGCTATTAGTTCAGAAGCAAACAAAAATAAACTGTTTTAGTATCAAGTAGCGACATCTGATAGAATTAGTTCAAAGCTATTAGTTCAGAAGCAAATCTGGTAGACTTTGCTCAAAGCTATTAGTTCAGAAGCAAATCTGATAGAATTCGCTCAGACGCCGGGCAGCAAACGAAATACATTTTGCAGAATTTTATCTATCGCATCCCGGTAAAACCGCGACGGACGCGCTATATTAATTATTTATAAGGTTTCGAGCGAAATAAAATCTATATAATCTATCGAATGAATTGTGTATCGTTAATTCTATTTACATTTTTTTGCAATTTATTTTATTGAAAACTCAAAACTAACTAAAGTAATATTCTCTTTATAAAATTTGGTCTTGAGAGGAGGCGAACTAAAAACTTTTCATGCTGTGGAGAGAGAAAGAGAAGAAGAGAGAGGGACGTCGTCATGCGATTAGTTGAGTATTTTGCCGATATCGCTTAGAAACCAATTACCGTTCGTAATGACACAATAATAGTGGACCTGGTCCTTTGTTTACATGATTATCTCAATACCCAATGCTTCAATACTCAGTAGGTACAGTAACAATTAAAGACCATATTCGCAGAAATCGATCTCTTTAATAAAAATTGGTTGTCTGTAAAGTCGGTTTACGGACGATAGTTTTACGTGATAACGTATTCCGTAATACATAACCTAAATTTATATAATAATTATAATAATTCGAATCTATGATATTGCATCTTTTGCTTCAAATTTAGGTTAATTTTATTTATTAAAATTACTCACCACCTATAATATAATTGTTTTTTTTAACTTTCTTTCTTTCGTATTTATTTTAAGTCTCAAAGATTAACTGTCATAATATTTTGAAAACAATTGTTTCACTGTTTATATAAAATTCCAAAACCTACTTACAATATTTAAGGTTTTTCATACGTCAAAAAATTGATTTTTATAATGATAAAATTTGTATGAAAACGATTTTTTCGAGAGATGAGACCTATCTAAAACGATTTTTTGCCCCCCAAAATCCCTTTTCAATAAATTTTATCTAAATCGTTAGGGCCGTTTTCGAGAAAAGCACGCACAGAGTCAGGCGGAACGTTAGGAACGTTACACTTTTTCGTGAATGCAGCCGGTGTTTTATCAATTTATAAGATTGGTGATTCATCAATTTATAAGACGTTATCACGTCAAAAATACCGGGATGAATCGAACATGGAGGTAATTTCGAAGTTGATATTTTTGTGACCTACTTATATAGCCCATTTGTGCACCGTCGAAGTATTTCACTTTGTGAAGTTAGAACGATATGCACGCTGTGCCTGTATACTTCATTTTACATAAATACACGACATTATACATGTGTATATGTACCCAAAGTTATTCGCTTCAAATATCATATACATATAAGGGCTGAGCAAATATCTGCCATTTTTTCTTTAATGGCCATGTTCACCGAACGTAAGTAGTTATTTATTCGGTTCATTTGTTCCTCTGAATAAATAGCGATAATTCAATTCACCAACCATAATTATGTTTACTGCAGGTATAAATCTATTCTGTCTTACTTTCAGGGTATAAATATTTATTCGCCTGATAAACTAATAGATCATAATACCTAACCTATATCCACAGTTTACTCTTGTAAATTTATTTATGTGTTGTTTATTAACTTTTTGTAAAGTGTATATAGTAGTAAAACATTAAAGTTAGTGGAAGTTTTGTGCGCAATTGGGTTAGGATAAAACATTATTATTTTGTGAAACTTTTTTTGACGTTTACACTAACGCCATCGGTAGGATTTTTGGGTGAACGTCAAAATATTCAACAAAAAGAGCAAGGAGTATAGTGCAGTGTATATTAATTATTCTTTAACCAACTTTTCTACCTGATAATTTGCTTGGTGAGAGCATTAGATGGCTTTTTTTGACTGCTTTTCATTTATACATGTTTTGAAGTCAGCGAAACTAAAGTACTCATCCATATTTGAGAATGATGGAAAAATTTATTTAGCAGCATTTTTCACTGATTGGGTTCAGTGTATACATAAAGCCGTTGATCAGTATGGAATCCGATCTCGACAAGATTCAAAAGCAACAAGTAGGGGAACCTGGGGTGTAACAGGCTACCGGGACACAACGTACTATCAGTTCAAAGTATATGGTACTATAGTACATTAGATGGTAGAAAAAAGTGCTACGAATGAAAAAAAATATATAAAAACTAGCGGCCCTGTACGTGCTTCGCTACGTATAAAGTGAAATAATAAAACAATTTAATTGGAACATCTATCTATCTATCTATTTTATTAATTGCTAGCTATTTTAAAATATACATGGGCGTATATGTGTGTATGTCGAGCACTCCGGCTGCGCCGTCGTGCTCGAAAAAAAATAGCGTAAAGTATTCGTGGATAACTGGTCTTTAAAACACTTGCTCTATTTCGAGCACTTCGGCATATGGTTGTTAAGTTCGTTGGGCCATCTATTGAATATTCACTAAATCCAGTCAACAGGTATCGCCATCTTATATGGTTGTTAAGTTCGTTGCGCCATCTATTGAATATTCACTCAATCCAGTCAACAGGTATGGCCATCTTATATGGTTGTATTATGACTGTCAAGGAATAGACAAATAATTTGCAATAAAATAATATTGCGACTATAAATTGAAATGTAAGCTATCCTATCTTTCAAGTTGGGTCGAATTGCACACGGTGTGCAAATCAAATTTAAAATCGGCTCAGTAGTTTAGGAGTTCATCGCGGACAAACATGTGACACGTAATTTTTATATATAAAGATATATATATATATCTGATCCTGTCTCAAATCATTAATGTTTTACAGCAGTGCTCAACAATATAAGGACACGTAAATGAAAGATGACAAGTTATCAATAATATAAAAAGAGAAAAGAGAAATCTTCTGAACAATCTATTTCTCACTGCCCGACCCTCATGTCAGATAGATACTTAAAACATTTCATTTTCAGTTTTCTCTCTATTCCCAAGTATGCAGTACAATAAAAAGTGATCGATCTCGACAAGTTCAAAGGTCAATCTATACCTTATCTTTCACTCTTTCAACAAGAAGTTATCGTGTTTCGTCCTTATTTTCTCATATCTTATGAAGTAACATATTATATGTACGGGGGTACGGGGTTTGTCTATAAAATACAAAAAAAAAAAACATTATGAGTACCCCATTAGCTAAATTTGTAGAAGTAAACTTTTAAGGGGGTTGGAGCGAATTTTATGTAAAATAGATACAGTAGAAGTCTCACTAATCCGGCACTATTAAAAACTAGGGGGTGCCGGATTATTGGACTGGATTGAAAAATTCATAATATGTAAATGAAATAAAGCATTTCATAAAAAGGAGTACGCACATTCATCTTAGTTTACCGAGATGAATGTTGTGTTCAAATTTCATGATGATCGGAGTTACCGTTCAAAAGTTTTTGTCGAACGGACTAATTTTGAGTTACATTTTGCAACATTTTTCATTGATGCTCCGCTCCTATTGGTCGTACCGTGATTTTATATAGCCTATAGCCTTCTTCGATAAATGAGCTATTCAACAAAATTTTTTTTTTCAATTCGAACCAGTAGTTCCTGAGATTAGCGCATTCGACCAAACAAACAAAAAAACAAACAAACTCTTCAGCTTTATATATTAGTATAGATTAAATAAAGAGAGTGCAAATTTTGTGAGTTTGTGTGTATGCGGAGGGTAATCTCCGAAACCTATTTGAAAAATTCATTGATTACACTACATTTTGATAAATTAAACGACCTTTATTTTAACAAAGAAGAAAACGTAAATGACAATATCTAATTTATATTACTTCATCCTCCCTTCTTATATTATATAATCTTAGAATTAAAATAAAATTAAGGAACATTTCCATTTATTTACTTTTGTTATTTGAAACTAATTAAAATGCAAATTATATTTTTAAGCCCGCCTTAATTAATAAAAAATATTTATTATAGCTATAGCATTATTTATTTTTCAGAAATGGATTCATTTGTTTTGAACAGAAAGGAAATCGAGGTTGGCTTATTTCAAACATTTCATGCGGATTGTGAAGCAGATTAGCATAGATATTTTTCCATTCCATAAAGAAACAATAACCATTTTCAATATTCATAAATATAATGTTGCGTGCTCCTTGTTGGGACGACTATGGGTTCTTTAGAATCATCTAGCAACAACAACAATGGAAAACAGGTAGCCAAGTAAACCCGACCTTCTTATAATTGCCTGGAGAAGGCAATGCATGTAAAGAAAGGGAGATGCTTCTAGAACATTCGACAGGCGAGGGGACGAAGCTGTAAAATGCGAGCTGAGTGGTTGGTAAGTCAGTCAGTTGTTCATGTGTTGAAACAAGTGCTCTGGCATTGCGACGTGAATCATTCAGTTATACTGTGAAGATAAATAAACTTGGGTGTGTGTAAACGATTGAGTGCAATTATATAAATCTGGTTTTACATAAATGACTTTTTGCAAATAATCGTGTGAATATAGTTAATAGACAAGTGTGAATAAGTGTACTAAATAAACTTTGTTGTGTTCCTGTGTTGTAAATATTTTGTGTACATAATTTAGTGACTCTATATTCTCTGTTACTTAGTCTTTTATTTTATTATTTAGAACTGTCGTTATGTTGTTATTATTATTGTTACGTTTGAGAAGTGTGTTTAACTGTTTTGTTAAGCGTGTATTATTGTAAATAAATAATTTTCCAACCACGGACGAGAACAGTTTTGTTACAATAACACAATGTGGAAAACGATAGCTTCTGTATTTGAATCGCGCGACACAGAAAAATAGTCGTCATATTCGAAATATCTCTTCCTTTGTTCGGCTGCGTTCGTTCATTTTTGAATGACAACGAATAATATGTAAAGATGAAAAATAGCGACAAATGGCGTAGTCAAATAAATTCAAGACTATTTCAGTTTCACTGTTAAAATATCAGGTCATTATGACGACAGACGCTTCAATAACTCACAAACTCCGACAATCTCGTAAAACTCGTCCTGCGGAATGTGTCGTTTTAGGAGGAGCTTTATGGGGAATTACGACTTATTTGTACCGGGCGAACAAAAAAAAGTATTCTCTAAATTTCTAAACTGTGTAGCTACGACATATACACAGTGCATAGTCTCTTCCCAACTAAGGCCGCTGGACACGAGGCTAGAAACGCTGCTAGATTTGCCTACTAGTTTTCTAGCTCTGATTTTCTTGATTACTTTTGTGTGCTCGCTTCACACGAGACGTCTTTTCAAGCTTGTTTTGTGAATAAGTCTGGTACGCGCGCAGCGACAGTTCAAATATAAATACGCAGAGCAAAACTTGCGTCTGTTGTCAGACTCCGAGCAGAATGACGCCGTGTTGGTTTGTGGGCCGCCCACGTGATATTGCTTCCTGATCGGTTCTTGCTCACACCTAGCAAGGAAAATAGCCCCTGTTCTAGTTTTAAAATCTATTTTGTGAGCTAGCAGGCAGCTAAGTGCCGAGCGTGCCGGCCAACAGAAGTCCAAGCAGTGTTTCCAGTCTCGTGTGCAGCGGCTTGAACACTGCTAGTTCATCGTTTCCAACTAACGATTTTAAAATTTCATAAGGTAGAAAATATTATCTAGCGACGTACACGGTTTATAAGCCGGGATCATTTCGAATATCAACTTTATAATCGGATATAAAGCAAGTATTCCATCAGCTTTAACTTATACTATAACCTTAATTAATTCAGAAAGCTGATCATGAAAACGACTCAATTTATAAATAGGATAATTAAATAGATACAGTGGCGTACTATGATATTTTATACAAGGATTTCAATATAACGTCCGCAGTAATATACATAAAAGTTGAATAAGAAATAGTCTAGCGCGCATAACGTCTGCGGTCACAATAAAAATTGGCTTACGCTGAATGGGCTATTTTACGCCATAAAAAATAAACGCTTAGGCTATGTGAACGCGATAATTTATCGAATAAGACGCACCAGGCATTATCGGTTTCTGTTCACACTGGCGGCCCGGTCCGGCTTCGCCCGAATTGGTAGATTGCCACCGATTTTTTCGTCGACTTGCGTTGCGAAATTGGTCTTCATGAAGAGCGCTTTTATTTTGACTACGTCCATCCTGAAAGTCCGTTCTAAATATTGGTGAAGATTTTTTTTAAATCGGATGAGTAGTTTCAGAGATCCGAACTTACAAACTTTACCTCTTTACGCAATATTAGTGGAGATAAACGCGAGGTTGATAATGTATTTCAAGTTTAAAATTGCAATTTTTTACATGTCACAAAACGACGAATAAATAAATAAATATGAATTGTCAAAATTATAAATTATAATTTATTAAATTTTTAAATTAAAGATATACATTTTAAAATTAATTTTCTACTGAAAATTTGGTCGAAAATTTTATTTATTGAAGAGTGATCAGACGTTAATCAAAGATTTAAAATAAAAGTATGAAACAAGAAAATATTCTCATCTGAGGATAGTCGTGGTCGTATGCCATCTACCCTAACAAAACATTTCTTTTTAACAGTAGTAAGCGATCATTTAAGCTCTAGGGCAAAGTGCACCACGCTACACATCTAGAAGGGGCCTCATATATATTGGATGGCATACGACCACGGCTATCCTCAGATGAAAATATTTTCTTGTTTCATACTTTTCAGTAGTCGGGTTTTAGTTTTTGAACTTAATTTTTTTTTGAACTTATTTTTTATTTGTTTTCAATTTGCTCCCCTCTGGGACCAAAATTCAAAAATAAATGCTGCCTATGTTACCGAGGCCATAATAACGAATCGATTGACACCTTATTTTAACAAAATAAGTCGCATTGAATCTATTCAAAAAAGATTTCTAAGAACTATCAATTGGAAATTCAATTTACAATTAACATACGAAAGTAGACTATCTTTAATGAAACTACAAACTCTTGAAGTTAGAAGGAAAATTTTTTATGTGTTGTCTACATAAAATTATAAACGGTACAATTAATTCACCCGACTTACTAGCGAAATTTTATTTATCTGCTTCAATCTACCACACTAGGAATAGAGATCTATTTTATTTGTCCTCAGTCACGACCAATTATGCCTTTAACTCTCCGCTTCTCAGAATGGCGTACATTTTCAACGATATCAACAATAGAACGAATATTGATATTTTTGGGGATACTCTAAAAAATTTTAAAAGACAAATTTCTGTTTTTTTGAAGTGAAAATTATATCTTTTCGATTCTCTAAGTTCTATATTATTCAATTATGTTTCTTATTTTATTGCTTTTTTTCTTTCTTTTATATATATAGTTTGTAAAGCAAAGTGCTGCAAATGTATAATTATTATTGTATAATATTGAGAGCAGTGCTTGTTACTGGACACTCATTGTCTGTTAGCCTGTCAGATTTACAAATAAAAATGTCCTAAAAAAATGTCCTAAAAACATCGGATGAATAGTTTAGGCGCTACGGTGGAACATCCGTAAATACAAACATACATACATAGGCTGCTAAACTCATAACCCTTCCTTTTGGCTTCGCCGTAGTTGGGTTAAAAAAAAATACCGTCAGCCATTTCGCCTTGTGTCCGTTATACATGCGGAGATAGCCACATATACGTAACAGGCGCCATATATAGAGGTATTCGTGTCGTATAAAGAGGCGAATACAAAATATAGACGGCTCTCAGACTGTCTCGCTCGCGCGCCGTTCCGTTGCCATGGAAACGCCGACAGCGGCTTACTGAATCTTCTGTTTTATGTGAACATCCGCCGGTTGACTTTTATACAGTGTGTCACGACCGATGTGCAAACGAAGTCATGCTGAAAATTGCCACTCCTGAGCCTCGACAAATTATTT
Source organism: Xanthostigma xanthostigma (assembly GCA_963575645.1). NCBI lineage: Eukaryota > Metazoa > Arthropoda > Insecta > Raphidioptera > Raphidiidae > Xanthostigma > Xanthostigma xanthostigma. Next base: position 879,598 of record OY754472.1, read on the forward strand.
TCTCTCGTACAGTCTCGACCGACATTTTCTTTTTATAATCTAACCTCCAAATTCGAGACTAACAAAAAAAATTGGTTGTCTGTAAAGTCGGTTTACGGACGATAGTTTTACGTGATAACGTATTCCATAATACATAACCTAAATTTATATAATAATTATAATAATTCGAATCTATGATATTGCGTCTTTCGCTTCAAATTTAGGTTAATTTTATTTATTTAAATTACTCACCATCTATAATATAATTGTTTTTTTTAACTTTCTTTCTTTCGTATTTATTTTAAGTCTCAAAGATTAGCTGTCATAATATTTTGAAAACAACTGTTTCACTGTTTATATAAAATTCCAAAACCTACTTACAATATTTAAGTATTTTCATACGTCAAAAAATTGATTTTTATAATGATAAAATTTGTAAGAAAACGATTTTTTCGAGAGATGAGACCTAGCTAAAACGATTTTTTGCCCCCCAAAATCCCTTTTCAGTAAATTTCATCCAAATCGTTAGGGCCGTTTTCGAGAAAAGCACGCACAGGGTCAGGCGGAACGTTAGGAACGTTACACTTTTTCGTGCATGCAACCGGTGTTTTATCAATTTATAAGATTGGTGATTCATCAATTTATAAGACGTTATCACGTCAAAAGTGACCGGTTGTTATTCGAGGCCATTAACATTTAAATTGTAAGACATAACTACAATACATAGACTCATGATCATATTATAATATCTACGTACTCAATATACTCAATAGGTATGTTCGAACCCGCGAACCTCTTTAATCTAAGGAATTACTCAGTAAGGTGTAAACTAAATATACTCAGTAGGAAAACCCACGAATCTATCAAATACTCAGTAGGAAAACCCAGTTAGGGTACCTTTACGTCTGGAAATGCTGGCACACTATCACAATATGATTTATACACAGATTAATTGCAATTACACCTATCCCCCGATTTACACGGTACTTGTTTTACACGTTTTCGCTTTTACACGGTTTTTTTTGTTTTTGTCGCACTCTACTAAATGCTACTGTGATTGAACACGTGCGCTGTGTACACATCTCACGGGGAATCCCGAGCTTATGTGCTGACTTGCTGCACACGCACACTGTGTCTGTATTTCTTCGCATAAAATTAAAGTTTTATCTACGGAAAATTGTATTTGAGTGAAAGTTTCACAGTTTCAGAAAGATTTATTTTTATTTCTGTGTACACCTAAAAATATTGAAAAAAATCACAACTATTAAATAGCAAAATTATGCATTTTCTGCAAGCTTTTCGATTTACACGGTTTTGACTTGAAAATTTTTAATTTTCGATTTACACGTTTTTCTCAGGAACGTATCTACCGTGTAAATCGGGGGATAGGTGTATTATTAAAATACAACATATTTTCAATAGAAAGATATTCAAAGACAAGCACATTACAATAACTGTTTACTCATAGAAGATTACCACTGAAATGGTTCATCCTACAGAATCTTTGTTAATTAGTTAAGGCTTTCGTGCGATCAAATGCAAGATCCTGTCTTATATCGCTCAACGAGTATCCTTATTTTATTTATAGTTTGCTATTTTAACATCTTTGTTAGTGAGAATATAATATTTCTAAGTAAAATATCAACTTTACAAACACCCAAAATAAAATTTCTTACAAAATTGAGCGAATTATAACCGAACTATTTTTTTGTTTTCAATTTGCTGACCTATGGGACCAACATTCAAAAATCCGGCCTCGTTAGGATCTGTTCCATGCCCTATATTATAAGTGTGCCAAATTTCAACTTTCTATGACTACGGACAGATAGGTAACTTTCGTTACAGATTTTTCTTACGCTTTTTTCTTACAGACTTTATCCTATCCAGCTTATAAACACAAAACATCTTATATAATGTCTAGCCTATATATCAGTAAAATTATTTGTCAGCCTGAACCGCAAGATACAAATTAAATTGCTACGCTCTATACTATAAATCGTCAACAGAAATGGCTGACAACCACAAAAATAAAATTACCGACACGTGCGATACAAGGCAAAGATATCACAGAATGTTAGAGCTGTAAAAGTAACGAGAAATTGTGTACCCGTATGTATTCGTTACTTAAAGAACCAGTACCCGTTACTTTCGTATCGTTACGTTACTCGTTACTTTTCATACGACACAATCGTGTACTAACAGCATCAAGCATGTACCATCGCATCGAGGCGCGTCGCATACGTGATACGGTATGACTTCGTTCGTATAACGTATAACCGCATCAAACGAGTCGAACTGACATGGATACGACATCGCGAGTAACGAAATGAATTTGTAAGTAACGATTCGTTACTTCGAGTCAGACGATGTACCCGTTACTCAGTAACGAATACATACGGTTTGTTACAGCTCTACAGAATGTGCAGACATAACCTACAATTATTTATTCCCATATATTAATTTAGAACATGTTGACTTTTCCCTAACTAAAACATTCTTCTGTTTATTAACGGTTACTCATCTGTTTTTTTTTTCTTATGTCAACAACAATCCTGTACAATGATAATTTTCTTTTTTGTTTGTCCGGTCAAAACAGACAAAAAAAATATAGGTTTACAATAATTCGCATAGAGCTGAAAATTGGTACACCATAACAAATAAAATATCAAGTCTGCTAAAAAATTTACGGACGATAGTTTTACGTGATAACGTATTCCGTAATACATAACCTAAACCTCCCAAAATTTGGTTTCAATCCGCTTATCCTTGGTGTCGGAATGATAAGAAATGTCAAAAGTGACGTTTGCAACTGTCAAAGTATTATGTTCTAATAATATTTAGTTATTCCAATACTTAACTTAGAAGGCGTTGCATTTCACAAAATACTAATGTCAAAAAATTGAATTAAACATTAGAAATGCAGCCGTTTTCATGTTAAGACAAGACATGCGTTATTTTCTAATTTCCATGTACGGCAAACAAAGACAACCGACCGCGTCGCGCCATGCATTAGACAACATTGCATTTATACAGCTATTTTCTATATAAATTTGTATAAAATATTTTTCTATATAAATTTGTATAAAAAAACTGTTTAGGCAAATTCTGTTATACGAAATCTATGTAAAATGTTCTCCTCTTTCGTTTAAGACTGGTTTCAAACCGATCTGATTTAAATTGAGCGAGAAATTAGCAAAAAGCACGCACAGGGTCAGGCGGAACGTTACGCGTTACAAACGTTAGGAACGTTACACTTTTTCGTACATGCAGCCGGTGTTTTATCAATTTATAAGATTGGTGATTCATCAATTTATAAGACGTTATCACGTCAAAAATAATAAATAATTAATTACTTTCTTACTTCACTCTACAGTTGCGTACTTAATTTAAGGTATTGTTTCTTACGGACAAGTTGTTTTTAAGAACTTAAGTAAGATTACGATAATTTTATTTTATGTATGTTTTAATTAAATATTAAATTTATTATTATTTATTATTATTATTAATAGAATGATAATTAAGTCTTGGAGTTGAAGTGATACCCCAAACAAACTGTAAATTTCCCAACTAGTTTTTAAAACAAATCTATTGGACGTTTCGATATGATTGTCGGTATAGAAGGTATACGGCTTCGTAAAATAAGTATATTACGCAAGACGGTGGCGAAGATGGTCGCAAAAGACCGAAGGTAACGAGAAGGAATGTCGGAGAGACGCCTGTAAAATGAACGGAGGTAAATACTCATGGATGTACTAGACTACTGCAACGCTTACTAATAAGAGGAACTACAAGATTATATACTCATGAATTATTATCTTCCAGGTGGAGAATTTCTCCACAATGTTAAAACAAATGCTATATAGGTATAAAGCTGTTTACAGACGCGAAAAAAACTGAAACCCGACTACTGAAAAGTATGAAACAAGAAAATATTCTCATCTGAGGATAGCCGTGGTCATATGCCACCTACCCTAACAAAACACTACATTTTAACAGCAGTAAGCGATCATAAGCTCTAGGGCAAAGTGCATCACGCTATACCTACTTCTAGAGGGGCCTCATATAATATATGAGATGGCATACGATCACGGCTATCCTCAGATGAAAATATTTTCTTGTTTCATACTTTTTAGTTGACGGGTTTTAGTTTTTATTTAAATTATTTTTTGACGTGATAACGTCTTATAAATTGATGAATCACCAATCTTATAAATTGATAAAACACCGGCTGCATGCACGAAAAAGTGTAACGTTCCTAACGTAACGTTCCTAACGTTCGTAACGCGTAACGCGTAACGTTCCGCCTGACCCTGTGCGTGCTTTTCTCGAAAACGGCCCTAACGATTTGGATGAAATTTACTGAAAAGGGATTTTGGGGGGCAAAAAATCGTTTTAGCTAGGTCTCATCTCTCGAAAAAATCGTTTTCTTACAAATTTTATCATTATAAAAATCAATTTTTTGACGTATGAAAATACTTAAATATTGTAAGTAGGTTTTGGAATTTTATATTATAAACAGTGAAACAATTGTTTTATAAATATTATGACAGCTAATCTTTGAGACTTAAAATAAATACGAAAGAAAGAAAGTTAAAAAAAACAATTATATTATATGGTGAGTAATTTAAATAAATAAAATTAACCTAAATTTGAAGCGAAAGATGCAATATCATAGATTCGAATTATTATAATTATTATATGTAGAATTTAGGTTATGTATTACGGAATACGTTATCACGTAAAACTATCGTCCGTAAACCGACTTTACAGACAACCAATTTTTTTTGTTTTTAATTTGCTTCCCTCTGGGACCAAATTTCAAAAATAAATGTAGCCTATGTTACTCGGGCTACAATAACGAATCGATTGACACTTTATTCATCAAAATCGGATGAATAGTTTAGGCGCTACGGTGGAACATCCGTAAAAACAAACATGCCTACATACATAGATTGCTAAACATATAACCCTTCCTTTTGACTTCGCCGTAGTCGGGTAAAAAAAATAATGATCAAATTTCGAAACACTTACTTAAGACCGAGGTATGAAGAAAATAGTATGCACCACGCTGGCCGAAAGTTTGATATTCTTGCACTGCACGCCATGATCCCCGAGGTGAATATCAAACTTTCGGCCTCTGTGACGTAATATAATATTCTGTCTTAAACGAGCTTAAGAATCTTAAAGCTTATCGCATCTGTTGCACCTTTATTTTTAAAGTGTGTTAATTATCTCATAAAGTTCTAAGCTAACTTTAAAAAAAAAGATTTAAACAGAATGCTAAGAGTAAAGACCTTATTTTTATCAATTTTTGTTTCAAATTATTACACCGACTTCTGAATAATACATGAAAAATATAAAAAAAACAGAAGTAAAATCCCTGTAGGGGAGGACGGGGTCAATTGTAACAGTGACTATTTTAGTGACATCTACCAACAAAATGAGACATTCAGTCACCAGCGACTGAATGTACATCAATGCAGTAGAATCATTTTGTCATTTTGTTGGTAGATGTCACTAAAATAGTCACTGTTACAATTAACCCGCGTTACAATTGACCCCGTCCTCCCCTACGCTGGTGCAAAAATAATAATCTTGCATTATTATTATTTTTCGAATTATCTGGAGTATTAATTTCAGAAAATAATGTGGTGTCAAAAATTCGGGATTACTAATAAAAAATAATTATATATAGGGAAAATAATCCGAAATGCAAATTTCGGGATTATTATTTTATGAAAATAATCCGCAGTGCTGATCTCAGGACTATTAAATTGAAAAAAAAATAAATTAAATCCAGAAGTAATGCATTATTTGCAATTCTGATTATAAAACTCTGTGCCACATCGAAAATTTCTGTTATTCGCTGAAACGCCATTTATTATTTTTAATTATTACTTAATAGACTTTATTGTATTTATATTATGACAAATCTTCCAGCTTTTCGTCTGATACTTGCAAGGGATAATAAATCTATTTATTTGCTCTTCAGACTCCAGCCGAATTATATAACAAGGAAAGGTTTATGTATCGTATGAGACAAAACGAAACAGCAAAATGTCGTGTTTCAGTTCAATTGTTTATTTTTACAAGTTTTTATTTAGTTTTTCCTGTCCCAGTGTCTGTCTGTCTGAAATGAAATCTTGCAAGTTTTTGACCCACTTCCCGGTTTCCGATTTAGCTAAAATTTTGCGTCATAATAACTATCTGTGTGCCGAATTTCAGCCCAATTTGTTCAGTGGTTTGAGCTGTGCGTTGATAGATCAGTCAGTCAGTCACGGTTTCTTTTTATATACTAATAAAAGCATGCTTAAAAACATCGTTTATATATTTTTGTAGAGAAAACTGTGATCAATAACTTATTAAAATGCTCCGAATTTGGAGAATATCTTTGAGACCATTTTCGAACACCGCCATTGGCAACCCCTAATCTTTGTAAAAAAAATGCTAAATGTCAATTTTATTTTTTGTGACATTTTAACAATTTTTATGACCACTAGTGTAATTTATACTAATATTTTCCGCTGTATCCAAACTTCATACGTCTATACAGAAAGTTATACGGTATATGAATAGTGGAATAGAGTGATATAATTTATTCTCGAAGCGTATAGCGAGAAACATTCATGTAAACAAATGAGCGGACAAAATATGGCCGGTCGTATTTCCACAAAGCGTGACTATTTACGAATTCACGTGAATCGGCAACACACGCATACAGAAGGTCCTTTTTATTCGAGCATTTAACCTCTGAGTCTTCGTATCGCGGTGTAACGATTATAAATAAAATAAAAAAAATTCCAGCCAATTGGGCGCCGGGACCATTCCAATTTCAAAAAAATTGACATTCGATATAATGAAAAAAATAAAATTTCTGATATTGCGTCAGGTGACGCGGGTCATGGCTAGTATTCAATATGATATTTGCTATTAATTGCCATGGTTACCTACTTAATATGTTCCACGTCATGTAAAAATTAATAAAAGCATGCGCTTAACTAGTTTATTTCTGACACATCTACAAAACAAAAGAACAACTGATTAAAGTTAAAAAAACATTTTTTTAACGAAACTTTCTTGAAAAATAAATAGAATAACAAACCGTTATCAAAAGTATACTATTATTATATAAAAACACCGTTATAGTATATATCTCTTCTGCGCATGCACCGATTTTCCCCAAAAACAATAGGGATCTTCGTATTTGCATACCAAACATCCTCCCAAAATTTAGTTTCAATCCGTTTGACCTGTATCGTGCTCACAGACAAATAGACGCACATTTTTTCCAATTTTTTGAATTCCACTTTGGGTAAACATTCAACATTAGGCACAATCGAGGTTAGTATATTGCAGAGGTTGCTTCGTTCTATCCGACCAATCAGCGTAAGCGCGAGAATGACGTTAGTTTTTATCAATCTATAATGACAACATCAAAAATGTCAATTTATTTATTTTATTGCAAAAAACCATCAATATTCAGTGTTTTGATTTTCATGTTGTTAAATACTACCATTAAAGTTAAACTTTAAATTAAAGTTGGACTACTAGGAACAAGGCAACCTCTGTAATCTACTAACCTTGAATCGTTATATCCATTCCAGCCGGAGATACAAACGGAAAGAGGAAATGGCCTTTAGGTGTTTTAAAATACCAATAAATTGCCCCGATACAAATTTTACGAATTCAAATGGATTATCTTCCCTCACTAAATTATTCATATAATATGTTCCCTCTGGAGAGGTGAACTCCTGAGTTCCTGACACAAAGAGAGGACCGTTCTCAACTCTCTCTTATCCCTCCATTCAGTAACAAAAGCAACCGTACAACCCGTATATAATATGCTCAATCCGCAGTTTGTTATGTTTCAGTTAAATATTATCTTCCTAAGCTACCTTCTTGACTTCCTGCAACCCCTGTTGACTGTCATACATAATACAGTATATATCCGTATATAAAATGTTCTGACCAAACACTATTTTTACCTGTCGCCTGTCATATTTATTTCTGATTTTATACTTTCGTTCATACCTCGATCGAAAGTACATACTTTCGTCATCAATTGTAAGGCAGAAAGTCTCACAATTGGGTGGGATTACACGCACTGATGCGGGAAGTACGTACGTTCGGGCGGCAGTAAAGAAAAAAAAAACAACCTACCAACTGTTGTTTAGTTTCCATAGCAAGCCTATTACATTTTAGCTAATAGTCGCGACCAGCTGTCATCCGTGTTTTACGCATAACCTCAAAGCTGCTTGCTTGCGCATTGTCAAATCAAATGTTTTGACAACCCTTTCTGCAATCCGGCATCGGTGATGAGTTAGATCGTTATAAGAGATGTTTTACTGTACTGTCAATTGGTTACTTGATAACAAACATATTCCCACAGGATATGAACGCCTGCTGCTTAACCTCCCGGTTCAATAGATTATGGTGATTTCACGTTTATTATTTTGATGTTAGCAGCGCTGCTAACTGTTCTATATATTTTCATTTTCAAAATAGTCCAAGATCCCGATCGTGGATTCTAATGAAATTTGAATTTTGTGAATATAATGTTTTAATAAAGAAACATTGATTTGGTTGCCATTCAATTTCCTGGCACAGCTATTTTCATTAAAACATTAAAGTTGTTTAAAAGGCCATATTATGCATATATTTTTTTATATTTTTAATAGATTATTTAGTCAACCATAATATGGAAAAAATTGATAATCATTTAAAAATGTAATATTATCATAAGAAAAAAAATATTAAATTTCACATTCAAAAATAGACAGTTTAAACAATCGGCCATGTTGGCGGGCTTATGTGACGTCATGATATAGGATGCATGTCAACTTCGATGTCAAACTATCAATGTTCTAAATGAAGTTTGTTTGTTGTTTTCTCTAAATACTGACGTAATCTTACTGTGAGACGACACAGTCGCCATGGAAACTGTTATTAATATATACTCTGACGTCACGCTGCGTTTTGAAAATTCGAAAATAGCGCGTATTTTCTACATTTCTTTTTTATTATTTGTATTTTTTTCAGTGATAAGATTAATAAAATAACCATTACGATATGATCAGGAACTAAAATATATTTCAAAATAAAAATTTAAACCAATTTGGAGTCTCATGCATATCGTCGCCTTAGTAAGAAAAACGTGTAACTCCAATTTGGTAAAGTTTACAGGAGATCAAAAAAACTGTTTTGTTTATTTTTCACCTGCGCTTGAATATTCAAACTTATATAATTGGAAATACAGAATTCCAGATTTACTATTTTAACAAAAATACTAAAGTCAAAGTAATGTTGGCAATTCAAAATGGAGATACGTGATTTTCTAATAATAATTTGAATCAATTTTAGGAGATACGTGATTTTTTCTATTAAAAATTATCAATTAATAACGAACTGAAAACTTTATTCATATCAAAACTTGAATTACACAGCAAAGATTTTTTGTATTACAATTAAAAATTAAAAGCGACCTCAAAACTTAAATTAAAACAATTACACAGTACATTTTTTTTCGGCATCACTCATAAGGCAGTTCATCATAAAACTTTTGATAGTCTTCTAGGAGGCCTGTTTTTAGTATCTGTAGGTGATCGTATTTTTCTTTTTTAATTTTCCTTCGTTCGCTAAATAAACGAGGTAAATCTTCAAATTTGCAGATTTTAACATTTTTGTTGGCTCTTTTTTCTAATTCCTTCCATGTATCGGTATGACGTAATTTGAACTGAATTTCACCATTTGGTAAGTATTTAAGTGCCTTAATGTCAGTGACCACGGGATCTCCTACACCTCTACCTGGACGTATAGAATTATAAAATTTTAACGAATCGATTTTTTTAAAGAAAGTGTGATTAAGGTACTTGACATTATAAGGCGATGGGCTTTTTCTTGCTTTTTTACAAAGGGAGACATAGTCAGCGGGAAGGTTTATCTTACGACCACGTATCTGCCTTTCTATAGTGGAGTGCATTGAGTCAACTTCCATTTGAGTGTGACCTTTAAATAGGTATTTTTGGGTAATATCAATGTTGTGCTGCATTGCTAAATTTACAAAAGCATTAGCCAACGTTGAGTTCCGATTTTGACCCGTACATCCATCACTATAGAAAATAATTTCCTTCAGGTTATTAGTACTCTGAGTAATTTCGAAAGAATACTTGAGAATTCGTTAGCGGTTAGACCTCCTTCACTCTCGTTCCAAAGAAAACAGTATCCTTCCTTTGTTTTTAAATTGTACAATGTGAAATTGTGTACAATTAATTTCGTTTTGTAGTACATTGCTGAAACAGTAGATCCATAGCATAAACATTAACTGACAAATCTGTAGACGACTTATCGTTTTCCTTTTCTTCTCGTGCTTCTTTCTTTAAAATCTGATGCATACTGTAAGCTTCTTCAGAGACGTTTTTTGTTTTGTAGGCCTCACACACGTCACAAAGATCTTTCTTAGGTGAGTACAGGGACAAATTAAGCTCTTCAAATATTTGACTGAATGTGTATATAGACGCATAATATTCAAATTTTCGTTCAGCACAATAACTATTCTTAAAAAACTTGTATAGTTCTGCTTTGGACTGCCAGAGTGGTTCAAGATACAGTTTTTTTGAAGAAGACCTACAATAATGACTCTCCATTTTCGGCAAAGACTGGAGGAACTCACGAACTGACGAATTTTTTTCCTGAAATCTTGCTTTTCGTACCATGCTTTTTCTATTAACCTGATTGTGGACTTCAATATTATTTTCCTGTCTAGCTGTAATGCTTTCTTTAAGCCAGTTTAAAACCATCGTCTCTTTCAAACCTAGTGTACCTCCAAACATTCGTTTGCAAACTCTTATAGTTTCTAGATCTACTTTCAAAAAATATTTCATGGAAAAATTTCTTCTAGACACATTTTGGTCTCCCCTTCGTCTTTTTACACTTTCACATTTTACTAAGGTCTGTACTTGTACTTTTCGTTCACCCCAATTCATCTTATTCCAAAAAGTTTGAAATATTTTCAAACGCTTTTCTTCAGTTAGTTTTTGACATTGTACAGCAGAGCCCTTGTTACTAATGATACAGTTACAAGGATTTGTTAAAAATTTACCCGGTCTGTTTATTTTATAATCCCAAGTTTCTCCAGTTTTCTTTTTACCTTGGTATGGCAAACCTTTAGCACGCTTGTATTTATTTTCGTTATAGTTCCAGTCTGAAGGCATTTTCCTTTTTTTTCTAGTCTTAACATTTAAAACATTATCATTTGACTTCTTCCTTTCTTCATTATCATTGACTTCTTCTTCTCCTTCTGATACAGGGACCTCATCTTCTTCGGATGCAGGGGCGTCATCTTCATTATTGTGGGAATCATCAGATTCATCTGCTTCGGGAAAATAGGTAGCATCAGAATCGTCTTTTTGATATGAGTTTTCAGTAGAAATATATTCTTCATAAATTGTAGCTTCATCGCAAATTGCATCAAGTTGATTTAAGTTTATTTCTACACTTAAAAGGCTGTCATCATTTTCATAAGACTTTTCATAATTATTGTTATTTTCCGCCTCTTCAGATATTTTTTCATTTATTTCATTACATTCAGGAGCAGTAATCTCTTCAAATATCATTATTGGAACATCAGAGTTTTCCACCTCACCGCAAACTGCACCAGATTGATTTAAATTGATTAGTGACGAAGCTTCTAAGTTTAAAAGACTGTTTTCCTCTGAGTTATCATCAAATTGGGTTTCATAAGGTGTTAAAAGTCCAGTTTCTGCATTAACTATCAAGTCTATAGTACTACTTAGTAGTGGGCGATATAAATCGATATTTCAAAAAAATTCTGGCAATGGCCTTGCAGAAAGCTAGTAGTAGTAGTAGTACTACTACTACTAGCTTTCTGCAAGGCCATTGCCAGAATTTTTTTGCTTCGCGATGACATACTTATAGGTACTGAAATAAAAATTAAAAACACTAATTGTTATAGTTTTTAGTAGTGGAAATACGCGTATCTCCACATAAACAAAAAAACAGAATATATAGAAATCCACGTATGTCCACAGCCGGTGAATAATACTCCTATAATAATTATTGTGTTGTTTATAAGAAAATGCAAATATAATAAACAATAAAGAATGATCTTACCTTGATATTCAATCAAATTTTTTTACAAAAAGTCGTATATTTTCAAAATTAATATAAAACGTATAGCTCAACACGTGCACAGCAATGAAAACACGTCATGAACAAATTGGGAGTTACGTGATTTTCTCAACACAATGTGAACGGTTGGAATTACGCGGCTTTCTTTGTGAAGTTTTTGAGCGGGAAACGAATTCTGCCAGTTAGGCGGCTTTCTGTAATGGTGTGTTTAATATTTTGATACTAGATGGTGTTAAAACCTTAATTTGGTACAAAATTGGAGTTACGCGTTTTTCTTACTAAGACGACGATATGACCTATTAAATTTTATTTAATTAGTATTAAATATTATATTTGTTATTCGTTGCCATGGTTACCTACATATAACATGTTCCACGTGTTCGCAATAAAATTATCTACATTTTCATAGTATACTTTTTATATATACATAATTTATAATAAATAAAATTATCGACCAATTTTTCAGACAATATATTAACAAACAATATAAAAAAATTAATTAATTTTTTTATATTGTTTGTTAATATATTGTCTGAAAAATTGGTCGATAATTTTATTTATTGAAGAGTTCTAATCAGACGTTAATCAAAGATTTGTATACATAATTTACTTTCGATTGGTAATAAATTTATCTGAAAACTCGATAACTACATTTCAGAAATAAAATTAACAACTTTAATTTTTATTAAAAATAGCTGTGCCAACATATTGAATGGCAATCAAATCAATACATTATATTATCAAAATTCAAATTTCATTAGAATCCACGCTGGGTAAAGATCGAGCCAAATCGGGATCTGGTACTAAAATGAATTCGACAAATTTGAAATCGCGATAATTTTAAGAGCAACGTGTTTCCTAAACAAATATTGATTCGATAAAAACGATACAAAAATGATTGTGTTATTAATTTTGTAAAAGAATTTTACTTTGAAAATAAATAACTGCAACCTGGTTGATTTTAAAATGATATTTTTTGTTCCGTTTTATGAAAGCTCTATAATTACATTTTATGAAATTCTGTTCGAGAGCTGCAATTTTTCTAAACTTTATGTAACAAGTCTGAACGTCATATTGTACAAAAAGAAAAACTTTCTATATAATTTCTTCTTCCTTCTTTATTAGTTATATTAATATATTATCACACTAAAACAATGTAAACCGTTCGAAAAGCTTCGGTTTTGACAAACAAAAAAACAAAACTACTTCTCTCATAAACTTTAAAACAGAGATTCTCAACATTTCAATATGTCGTTGAGTGTGGTGTATACTATTTTTCTTCATACCTCGGTCGTAAGTACGCTTATTAAATACATTAATTAATTAATTACATAAAAACACAGATCAATTTCAAGCAAGCAGCTTTGAGGTTATACGTGAAAACACGAACGGCAGGTGTTCGCGACTATTAGCTAAAATGTAATAGGGTTGCTATGGAAACGACATCTAAACAGCAGTTGATAGGCTACTTTTTTTACTGCCGCCCGAACGTACGTACTTCCCGCATCAACCAATGCTAAAATGTTAAACTTACAATTGATGCCGAAAGTATGTACTTTCGAACGACGTATGAAGAAGAAATTTTTACAAATTAACAAGATTCCTTTAATTACAGTATTCCTTTGAGGTACCGTCGAATAACCGAAACGAACGTAAATATTTATGCGATTGTAATTTGAACAAAACAGAACGACAGAAACAAAGTTAATGAAAGGCACTTAAGAGAATCGCTGTATAAATCACAATATATACACCAGTTATCTTTCTCCGAGCAATTCAAACCGAACAACAAACATAGAACCATACGCCGCCATTTCCCTTCCCCACGTCGATGTTGAATTCTTCCTCTACTTGGACAAAAAAAAAACTCAGCGTCGCGACTGAAGAACTCATTTTATCTCTAATAGCAGTGAATTGTTCAAACTATTCAGGGAATTAGATACGAGACTGGTATTACCGCCAGATTCCTTGCTACGTTTCAAGCGTGCTGTCGCGCTGGGTTTCGTGATGAATTTCATGCCTTCGCTTCACACGATGCGTGTTTTGAAGCTGGTTTTGTAGATGGGTTTGGTGCGCGCGCAGTGACAGTTCGAATGTTAACAAAAGCGAATGTCTGTCGTCTCTGAACAAACGCCCCAATCAAGCATATGCTTGTTTGTGTGCGTTTGTTAGTGTCGCCCACCTGACAAGATACTGTTTCCTGATTGGTTCTTGCTGAAAACAAGCACGAACAGTTGCCCCGGTTCTAATTTAGTAACGTTGATTTGTTTCTTTAGTTTTAAAGGAGAATTTTATGATGATTGATATTTAAAACTATATTAGGGTATCCCACTTTACCCCCATAATACGGGGCACAGCGGGGCAAATGACATTTTTCATCTATGTATTCACATATCGTAGATTTCTTATCGTCATCGAGAAAAAAATAAACAAAAAAATTTTTTTTAATACAAGCTTTTATTAGTTGTTAATAAAAATGAACTAAAAAGTTAAACATAATTTTTTTCTGATTAGAATAAATCGTTTTATATGCAGTGCTTATTTTATAACTTGAGACTGTGATAAGTACCTACGTACAAAACGACTTATTTCTAATCGGAATAAAATTATTTTTAACTTTTTTGTTCATTTTTATTATTAACTCTTAGTTTTAAAAATTTTTTTTTAGTTTATTTATTTTGAAGTTTTAGTGTAGGTACTCTATTAAAAGTGCATTTTTCAACCGGGAAAAAGCCGGAACGGTAAGTTAGTTATAATAATATTGTATTGTTATTGGAACTGCATACATATGCCAAATTTCAACTCCATCGGACAACGGGAAGTAGTGAAAAGTGCGATTTTCAACCGGGAAAAAACCGGAACGCTAAGTTAGATATTATAATATTGTATTGTTATCGGAACTACATACATATCCCAAATTTCAACTCCATCGGACAACGGGAAGTAGTTAAAAGTGCAATTTTCAACCGGGCAAAAGCCGGAACGCTAAGTTAGATATTATAATATTGTATTGTTCTTGAAACTACATACGTATGCAAAATTTCAGCTCAATCGGATAACGGGAAGTGGGTTAAATTTAACTTGCAAAATTTGCTTATAGACAGACAGACACCGGGACAAATTAAACTAAATAAAAGCTAATAATAATATTATTAGCTTTTATTTAGTTTATCCATAGTCGTTCAGAATGCGTCAAACAATGAAATTCAGTTAAAATTTGTTGTTTAATCATAATATTTTATCTGATAAGTATGCTTGAATGCTAAGTACCCCATTCTCCCCTACATTTGGAAATTATATACGTAGAATAATGCTTGGGATTCGAATACATGCGTTAAATGCTTTCTATTCGAAATCTAAAAATAATCGTTTCAGCTTTATGTTCTTTAAATTAACTTCCGGATTGAATTCAAAGTTGCTATCCTTGATTCAGAATAATATATTACTGTGGTTTTCACCACTCATTTTTCAACGTTCAGTCACCGAAAACTTCCTCTGAGATGTGTGTAAAAAGTTTAAAAAATAAAACGGTCCATTGAAAACTTTTCACGCCTCATCGAAACTTTTTAGAATATTTTTTCTTACAGTTATAAAAACACATGTCGCGTTGATTGTTGGCATATTACTCTTGTACAGTCAGTCGCATAAGTACACTCCAAATCTAGGTGTGTTACAAACCGTGTTATTTAAACGCGTGTAAGTGTGTTTATTCTTTTTACCGTGTTAAAAAATATGTTTTTAGTACTCGACGTGTTATATCGACACGTGTAAAATGCAATATTAACAGTTATGTATGTTAGAATCAAAACACATTTGGTGACACAGCACGAGAATAACACACTTACTACAAATAATACATAGATAGGTGTGTTGAAAGAACACGTGTAAGATTATTTTATACTCTTAAGAATGGAGAAACTCGAAGTAACACGTGTTCAAGACAAAATAAATATACTATTTGAAAAATAGATAATTCATTTTTTTTATTTTTAAGATGAAAGAAATTTATTAAATAACTAATACTACTTTTACCCTTCCAACTCACAAGTGGGGAATAGTGCTAGTTTAGGTCAGAAATCACTTTTCAAAATTTTACAATATATTTTCGTTTTGAGGTCCCCCGAATCCAAAAAACATATTTTTGGAAAAACTCTGTGCGTCTGTTTGTGAAACAGGTCAAACGGATTGAAACACGCGTAAGTGTGTTATGGAATTAACACGCCTGTTTGTGTGTTTAAAACGACTACAAGAAAAAACACGCTGTGGCGTGTCAAATTAACACACTTCCGATTTCCAGTGTATAGAGTGACAATTTTTATCGTAACACAATGCGGGACAGTGGGACAGAAAACGTTTGTAAACGTATGACCTTTTTAACTGAAATTTAAAAAACTCGGGTCAAATGGGCAAACCCTGCCGACAATATTATATAGTGTATTTGCTAATACAGGCAGTGTGGCTTTATTATGTGAATTTAAACTTTCTTTTTAGACAAAATAAAAAATTTAAGCCTTTAACACATCCTTAAAATATAATTTTTTTACTTTCAATATTAATATCAATTCAGCATCTGCAATCAAATTAAATACACATTTCAGTAACTGAAAAAGTAACACTGGTTAACACGCGTTGTAAATATGCAGCCCGGTATATAAATAAGTTTTAATAAGTTTTTGCTCATTTGGGACGCAAATGAGAACAAAAATTCATCAACACTGCCGGCGAAATTTGAATGAAGTTGTAAATAAAAAATAAACAGCATTAATAGCATATTCCAGCTCACTTTGAAAGTAAAAATAATGAACTCCTTTTTGAAAACACGCGAAATTAATTACCAATGAATAAAATATCAGATGTTTTGTTTAATACTTTCAAAAATAGACACATTGAAAATGTGTTCCACGAAATTTAAGTAAAGTTTCTGAACTTGAAATTAATACAACCGTATTTTTCGGATTGTGTTGATTCATACACATCGTGACGAAACATACATTGTGCACTTGCCGTCAGAACGATGTATGTTTCATCACAATGTGTGAGAATTGACACACACTAATCGGTACCGCACAACTTTTTTCCTTCCCGTATTTTATACAATGATACGCTGCCGGATTACATTAGACAAGTCTGATGTGTAATGTGACAATGTCAGAACATTTTGAGCAGCTAGACCGGTTACTTTTTTTTCTCGAAGTTACAGCGTACACTGCAAAACAACTTTTTTTCGAGGCGCCCGCGGAGATTTTGCAATAACATTTTAGGACAACATAGTTCACATGTATTATTATATGGAAATTAAATAATTAAACCAGCATTACCTGCAGTATCGTCTAAAAAAAATCTTCAAAAAATGCAAAAAAAGCTTATATTTTCGGCCACCTGATGGCGCCCAGTATGTGACATTCTATTGTTAGTACTGCTTATATTTTCGGCCACGTGAAGGCGCCAAGTATGTGTCATTCCATTGTCAGTACTGCTTATATTTTCGGCCACCTGATGGCGCCAATTATATGTCATTCAACTATCTCTCTCTCTCTCTTTCTATCTTCACTAACTTATATCTCCCTCTCAACTTCCGTTCGCCCCGTCCGATTTCCGTAAACGCTCTCGTCAGGCATTTACCAGCTTACTCCCCAAGTCAAGCGTGCGTAAAGAAGATTTACTTCAAAAAAAACATTCGGTGCCAAGTCCTATCGGTAAAATAGTGTCCTGATCAATTACCGATTCAGTTTAAATACAAGCAACTAGTCCTTTCGTTTTAATTTTTCAAGTGGCCCTGCATATGGGACCGCGCTCGACTGAACAGACACTGGGGTGGAGTCGGATAATTTACATACATAATAAATAACGCCCTTAATGACTGTACAGCATCACAAACAGATTTCGGAACTAACATATACGTACCCACATAATATAACAAATGT
Source organism: Xanthostigma xanthostigma (assembly GCA_963575645.1). Taxonomy (NCBI): domain Eukaryota; kingdom Metazoa; phylum Arthropoda; class Insecta; order Raphidioptera; family Raphidiidae; genus Xanthostigma; species Xanthostigma xanthostigma. Next base: position 897,648 of record OY754472.1, read on the forward strand.
ACACTATACAATATTATGTATTGTAACATGACTTCTACAGTGTGTGACAACAAAGTGCGAAAGTTACTAAAAACCCATGTCGAAGAATATGATCACAGAATCAAATCGAAAACTAAGAAAAACATCAGTTCTCGAAAATACGACAGCTAAGGGAAAAGTGTGTGTACGTCAGCTCCGGCGCACGACTGGAGTTAATTACTCCTTAGATACGCTGTGTAATGTATTCCATCTCATTTTTTCGCACGTTAAATCCAACAGATATTATTACATGTTTGTCTCTTTTGAAGCGGATGAGCGTAACGCCACACTTGAAGCGGTGGAGCGTAACGCTTCACCATTCATGATTTTACTACTCATAAAATTTCCTTACCGGGCCTTATATAATTCAAAATCGTTTTTTAAGGAGTAACCTCCAAAAACTGCGCATGAAAATGTTATTTTTATTACTCATGCAGGAAAAGTGGTATCTTTACGCATGCTGTTACGGTTGAAAAGTAGCTATTTTCATTTGCGTGCGAAAACATTATTTGTCGCACTGAAATTATTGTTTGCCGCACGCAAATTCAGAGAAAAAAACAAAATAATAACGGTGTTAATGTCAACGAAACAAACTGTCATTTGAAGCAGATTTGAGGTTAAAATTTTCGATTATGGACTTTTATTCTTGACAATTTTAACTATTTTAACTGAATTTTCAACTTTTTAATGATTTAATTTTAATTTTTATTACTTCCAATATCTTTTTTTAATTCGTAATAAAATTTTAATTTAACTTAATTCGTAATAAAAAATAGTATATGCAACTCGTGCGGCATTGTCGCACTAGTTGCACAATATACTGTTGGATTTTTAAAAGAAGACCGGTCTATGGAATGTAGTCCTATGACCTTATTGCAGAAGAGCGCACATGTATTTTATATTAGTAAAAGGTAATGATCCTGGAACCGCTTCTATGCAATAAGGGAGTCCAGTCGACCAAACGTTTAACAATTGTGTTATCGCGATAATTGTACTATTGCTATAGCCGTACGACTATACAGCGACACTTGCTAACAGTACAAAAACCAGACAGTACATAGGTGTGCGTTCACGGACTAAGTTGAGGGGTGTTGTCTGAATATCATCAAAATGGAAAGTAAAAAGGGAAAAACAGTTAGAAGTGGCGCTAGGAAGGTCATAGCGAATGTAATTAAAATGTGCGAGTTAGAGGCTCAAAATAATGCCTTAAAATTTAAAGCTATACATTGTTTGCATGCCTTGCTATGCGCCGCCTATGAATTCCGAAAATTTGGGAACACATCAGCGACTTCTTGCCCTTTCCCCACCGGTCTTCTTTCGCCGATCGCACAGTACTATTCCCCAATTATTAACTACTAGCTCTACCCGGTAATACGTTGCTGTGGCTCAGGCTGATTTGGGTAAAATATTTAGTATGGCGTGCGTTGTTATAACGTCCAACAGATGGCGCTGTATTCAACAGACAGCGCCCCTTAAAACGACTGAACTTGGCAAAAATGCATTTGTTTACACTGAGTAAACTGCACTGTAAAGTATGATACTTCCGTGCCTAAATCAACTTCCAAAAAAGTTCGGTAGCTCTTGGACTATTACTTGCGTATTACGGTGTGTAGGAATAGCATGATAAACAGAGATGAAACATAGCAGGTTGCCATAGTTACCGTGTATATAATTTACCTACATATTATTCAAATATACTAAACCCGCCTGCCGGAATCAAGTTGGCATTATATAGTACGCGAGTAGGTATTATGAGGATTTAAGGTTGCTAAATACTTACTGACTTTAGAGTTAAATTAACCACACTTAAATATTTTAAACCATAAACATTCTAGAATTTCCAAAATATTACGCAAGACGCCTCGACGTGTTTAAACGTAAACTTTACATATTTTAGTAGAGTGGATTGGGAATTTAATAATAATAATGCGTTTAACGTGCGTTTCTCTACTTTATGTCATAACAGACGCCATTCGCACCATTACTATTTTCCATCTATCACACTTTTCGTTATTTTCTACATTTTTAAAATTTCTAGTTAATTAATAGCAACAGGCGAATGAAGGAATTTTAGGTAGGGATGTGACATTGAATGAAAAAAATTAGTTGTCTGTAAAGTCGGTTTACGGACGATAGTTTTACGTGATAACGTATTCCGTAATACATAACGTAAATTCTACATATAATAATTATAATAATTCGAATCTATGATATTGCATCTTTCGCTTCAAATTTAGGTTAATTTTATTTATTAAATTACTCACCACCTATAAAAATATTTTTTTTTATTAACTTTCTTTCTTCCGTATTTATTTAAGTCTCAAAGATTAACTGTCATAATATTTAGAAAACAATTGTTTTATTGTTTAAGTATATAAAATTTCAAAACCTACTTACAATATTTAAGTATTTTCATACGTCAAAAAATTGATTTTTATAATGATAAAATTTGTAAGAAAACGATTTTTTCGAAAAATGAGACCTAGCTAAAACGATTTTTTGCCCCCCAAAATCCCTTTTCAGTAAATTTCATCCAAATCGTTAGGGCCGTTTTCGAGAAAAGCATATACAGGGTCAGGCGGAACGTTACGCGTTACGCGTTACGAACGTTAGGAACGTTACACTTTTTCGTGCATGCAGCCGGTGTTTTATCAATTTATAAGATTGGTGATTCATCAATTTATAAGACGTTATCACGTCAAAAAATCGATTAATTAATAATCGATTTTTTTAGTTTGAATATAAATCGATTTTTAAAAAATCGATTTTAAAAGAAATAATCGATTTTTGTAGAAAAATCGATTTTTTCTATATAACAGAACTAAGAGAATAATATTAAAAATTTATTAGAATGAAAATCATTTAAAATGGTAAGTATAATAATAATAACCAAAATGCCAACCTTATGGTTATTGATACAGATTAGAATTGTTGAAACAATTTCTGGTACAAATTTACATTTTATTACAAATTGTAATTTACAAGAAAAATAAAACCAAACGATAAGAATCAAAAATAAACCGACAAGTTTTTGGTATGAAAACTAAAATAGAAAACAAATCATGCTTTAAACTTTGAATTTAAAGAATCAAAAAACTAAAAAGAATCGTCTGTCGCACAGATGGCATCATTTACAAAAATCGATTAAAATGTGTAATTTTTATAATCGATTCATTAAAAATCGATTATTGTTATAAATAAAATCGATTACAAGAAATCGATTATAAGAAAAAAATAATCGATTAAAATAAAAATCGATTATTTTTTCACATCCCTAATTTTAGGTAGGCAAATTTTGAGCATAGGAGTTTGACAGGTAATCGGCCACGGCCTTGAATAAGGAACGATCTCGATATTTATCTGAAATTGTTTATGTATCTAGAGCAGTGGCGGATCCACGGGGGGGGTTTCGGGTTCAAACCCCCCCCTTCCAGAGAATCAAAAATCCCAAATTAAAATCTTACTGCGCAATAAAAAAAAAAGCTTTTCATGTTTTTCATGAATTCTCCGCAAAAGGAGTAAAAAATTTTCAAGACCCCCCCCTTGCCGTAATCCTGGATCCGCCACTGATCTAGAGCCCACGGATGTATTAAGATGGGCCTGTCTGTAAGGCCCCCTGTAAATGGAATATACCAGTCTGTATAATACGGAATGATGATGTGAACATACCTTTATGAAATTGCGCTGAAGTTATGTCGAAATGAAAATGGTGAGTTAACACTCAAAACTGTCCTCCCCGAGGGCCAGTCGTGGAGTCTAAAACATCACTGGCACAGTTGACACTCCGTGCCCGCATAGAAAAAAGCACGACACCCTTTTATACTCTATAAATTCACACAAAAAACACAAACTTGAGTGCTAAAATGTATTTTTTTTACACTTTTTTTTCACGATTTTTAATTAATGCAAGGTTTACTATCTTTTTATGCACTCACTCTAATAGTAAGAACCCGTTTTATTTTTATACTTTTTTAACACCTAACATTGAGCTTTAACTTCGTTTGATAAAATTTTTAGTGGTTATAATATTTGGCGTGGGTTACGTTTCAAAAATGTTCAATATTATACCTAGTCAAGTTTATGTAAAAGGACAAAATAGTTCCTTTCTATAAAGTGACCCACACACAGTCGAGCATCGCAAATTGCATAAATATAATTGGTTCTCGGTTAAATTGATCGAAAATGGTTTTATTTTATAGTTTAAAGGTCACTAAGAAAAAGTGTCCATGGGCGCATAGCCTAAAAACCAATAGATTTTTAGCTACAGATATGTTTAGCGAGATTTTAGATATATCCATTGAATTCACAATCTTAAAAAATCCTAACCTCTAGAAATATGTTTTCGAGTGCGCTGAATCCGAATATGACATTATTATTTTACATACAGGGTGCCACCTTCCAACATAACCTAGTTTTCGACTATTTTTCTATTTCTAAACAAAAAAGCACAAAAGTTGAACATGGGACATGTTCGTGAATTTAATGGATATCCCGATATCTAAAATCTTGCTAAACATAATATCTGTAGCTAAAAATCTATTGGCTTTTAGGCTATGCGCCTATGGACACTTTTTCTTAGAGACCTTTAAACTATAAAATAAAACCGTTTTCGATCAATTTAACCGAGAACCAATTATATTTATGCAATTTGCGATGGTTGACTGTGTGTGGGTCACTCAAAGCAATTATATTTATTGAATTTGATACAAGTCCGATCGCGTATAAGTTTTTATTAAACCTAATCTTCGTTTACAAAAATATCTACAGCTGTTCATATCATGTCGCATAAGCTACCAAGAATATTACTTCATTAGATTTTACTAGCGTGACCTGTGCGAATTATTCGCACTAAATAAGTATAATAATTATCACTTTACAAAATTATTTTTTAAATATGATTGCAGGTATTCAATTCGTTTCTAATTTTACACACTGCTTATAACGTTCTTCTTTTTGTTGTAAAAGAAATATTTTACTAAAATTCTCATATATAGAGGCGCAAGTAGCAAAAGCGTTGTTCAGCGTTGCCCGTCAGATGGCAGTATGCAGTATTTACAATATGAAGGTCAGATGACAGATCGAAGTGTTAACGTTACGCCGTCAGATGGCAGACGTTGTTCAGAGTTTAATTAATTTACAAAAACAATAGCAATAATAAATTTTTTAGTTGTCGATGTCAGTAGAGCAAGCAATTATCTGTAAAATGATATATAATTTATGTGGAGAAATTGTGAGGTTTTTTCTAAAAAGGGAGGCAAACATCTTAAACCTTAGCGTATTAATAAGTATATATGATGTTCAAAAATGTAGATACAGCGGCATTTCTCACAGTACATCTTGTATACTAAATATAAACAAGAAAATTCCAATAAATAAAGGAATTTTCTTGTTTATGTTTAGTAACTCGGAAGAGAAAATATTTTTATGTCGTTCAATAACTTTGAAAGCAAACTTCAATATTGCAATAACTTTAAAGTCAACTTAAATATTCATAACATATTATGATTAATAAAACATTATGATTTAAAATTCTGTTTGTGTTTACCTAAGTTGCAAACATTCCACTTACGCTTGGGAATAATATTAAATCTTTTCATAATTAATATTTTCACAGCCAACGGCGCGTCGTCGCGTGGTTATTTTTTATGTTCTAAATGTAATTGCGGGGAGTCACCTCTGAAGCGATAATGTTTGTCTTATAATATCTCCTATACTCAAAATTTACCTACCTAATTTCCTAAAATTCCTTCATTTATCCATTGCTATTAATTAAGTGGAAGTTAAAAATGTAGAAAAAGTGTGATAGATGGAAAATAGTAATAGTGCGAATGTCTGTTATCACACAAATTCAAGAAATTATTATTATTATTATTATTATTTAAAAAAATATTGATATTCGAATATTCCTCGATTATCTGAATAGAACATTTTTTGCCGAAGTAAAAGAAAATGAACCTGTATATTAAAGCTTAGATGTGTTGGGTACAGTCCCTTACAAAAATGCACGGTGAATGTTTAACTGTTGGTACTTACTATTATGCTATACTTTTGTCGCGAGAGAACTACCTTAATAATATTCTTAAGAAATTTGCAACTGAATTTTTATAGGACCAAATAATTAATTCGAATTGAGTTCTATTTTAGTAACAAGAAGCTTTCATTAAACATTTTGGAAAGCAATGATTTTAGTCAGCTGAACACTTATTCATATTCAAGTTTTAGTGCCAACAGACATATTAACAATCCACTCACAACCTTTGTTAACTGACAAATAACTACATAAATTGGTGACAAAATGCTCCACGTCCAAATTGCATTAATTTAGTTTTCAAAACTAGTCGAAATGTTGAATTAGTGCCAATTTCGGTCGCGCCATTTGCGGTCAGAACAATTATCGTTCCACTTGCGGCCAATCGATATTATTTAAAGAAAATAATATTAGGTGTAAGGTGTTAGGTGACCGCAAGTGGGATCACCCCTGAGATTATTTGCATTTTATCATATTGATTGACCGCAAGTGGGACAAAAATTGTTCCGACCGCACGTGGGATGACACCGTTAATTTAGAGATATATTGATGAAAGGGTAGTCGTCGTTTTTTTTTTTGATATTTTTATTGGGAATACTTTATATATTATCGGATTGAAGCGATAACAAGTAATAGTGTTGCGCGCTCCCTGTTTGGACGACTATGGATTCTGTAGAATCTTCTAGCATCAACAACAATGGAAAACAAGTAGCCGAGAAGCCAATACATGTAAATCTCGGTGCTTCTAGAACATTCTCCAGGCGGGGGACGAAGCTATAAAATGCGAGCTGAGTGGTTGGCAAGCCAGTCAGTCAGTTGTTCGTGAGGTATTCATGTGTTGATACAGTGCCAGTGTGTTGTGACACAAATCATTAAGTGCAGTTATATAAATCTGGTTTAACATAAATAACTTTTTGTAAATAATCGTGTGTATATAGTTAATAGACAAGTGTGCTAATAAACTTTGGTGTGTTCCTGTATTGTAAATATTTTGTGTACATAATTACTTAGTCTGCTATTTTATTATTTAGAACTATTAGTTTTGTTTCTGAAGTACGGATTAGACCAGTTTTGTCACAATACGATAGTTCGGAATCAAGCAACTAAAGTGTGTATATGTAATTTCGGCACGATTTTATCAAGACAGCTGATGATGAGGGTAACAAATAATATGCACAGACTTGTACCTAAATTCACGGTAAATGATACTTGTGTTCCCACAAATATAAACTGGATGTCAACATGTAGAGCTTCCGATAATAACAGTTTGATGTAGAACCCTCGAGTCGAGTGGGCAAGTGAGGTGAGCATGTCCAACTCTATATCTCCTATCACTATGGGGACTACAACAATGCTGTGAATTACTCCCCCATTGTTGGCTGATTCTCAGTCATAAATAAATATATCGTCGGTCTATGAGCAAAAGACGTACAGTCAGTTTTCTCGCTTTTTTTTATTATTCATCGACACAACATAATTTTTTCTGTAGGTACCAGTGATATTTCGGGAATCCAATTTTTTACACCTATTTCCTCTATGGCTTTTCTTGATTTTGGGGCGTTTTCCCTCTAAAGTTTCCGAAAGATGTCGTTTTGACGACATGTAAAAATTTATAGATACTGTTTTTTTTTTTTTAATTGGATAGCTTAAAAACTTCAACCAAAACGCTAAAATAATGTTCTCTGACAAATAATATGAACCATTTAAAATGTCTGACACCTCGAATATGTTGACATATTAGAGGTGTCAGACATTTTAAAATGTCGCCCTGTCTCAATAATTTTCGCTATGGAAGAATGAATCATTCTGTTTATAGAAAGACGCTCTCTTAATTGTATTTCTTTACTTTTCCCAGAAAAAATACGCTAAATTAGTTATAAAAAATAGACTCCTACACTAAAAATTTCCTTAATTTTTAAAAACATTACTATTTTTACCCGACTGCGGCGAAGCAAAAAAGAAGGGTTATGAGTTTAACACTCTATGTATGTATGTATGTTTGTATTGTTCCACCGTAGCGCCTAAACTATTAATCCGATTTTGATAAATAAGGTGTCAATCGATTCGTCAGTATGTTCTGCGTAACATAGGCTACATTTATTTTTGAATTTTGATCCCAGACGGGAGCAAATTGAAAACAAACAAAAAATAATTTAAATAAAAAAGAAGTTCTAAAACTACAACCCGACTACTAAAAAGTATGGAAACAAGAAAATATTCTCATCTGAAGATAGCTGTGGTCGTATGCCATCTCATATCTATGAGGCCCCTATGTATAGCGTGATGCACTTTGCCCTAGAGCTTATGATCGCTTACTACTGTTAAAATGTAATGTTTTGTTAGGGTAGACAGCATATAACCAGGGCTATTGAGAATATTTTCTTGTTTCATACTTATGAGTAGTCGGATTTTAGTTTTTGAACTTATTTTTTTTACCTTGAGAGAACACGATTATTAAAACAAAATAGTACCAGCGTGTACAAATACAGTAGAATCTCACTAATCCGGCACTATTAAAACCTAGGGGGTGCCGGATTATTGGAATGTTCGGATTATTGGATTGTATAGAAAAATCCATAATATGTAAATAAATAAAGCATTTCATAAAAAGATAACAGTGAGGGGTGAGGGAGACTTGAGCGGAGGTTGCCGGATTATTGGACGTACCGGACTACTGAAGTGCCGGATTAGTGAGATTCTACTGCAGTATGTTTTAAAAGCAAAGAAGATTTATAAACTAATTAATTATAATCGAAGAATCGTGTTTAAAACGCTAATTGAAAAGTTCCGGCTACGTTTCGTGGTCGATTGGCAGCTATGTTTATAATAAATAAAAACCCAACATAAATTTGAGAGTAGTGCGGATCGCGTAACAAAGTTAACTAACTACTAACATAACTATGTAGAGAGAGCTTTAATGTCGTTACAAAAGTTTTGGACTAAAGATCTGAAGTGCATGTAGTTTAGGAGAGGTCTATGCCCCCTGAGACTGCGGGTATCAACACTGTTGGACTTCCCCGAAACAAAACACAACACTATGAACGGCCACTCACTTACTTTCCGGTTTTAAACTTGACACGTTATTTTGCGAAAGCGTAAATAAATTATGTATTGCGAAATAACTAGCGCTCCGTCCCGGCTTCACCCGGGTTCGATAGATATATTTTGTGTTATCGGAACATTCTGTAAAATGTAATGAAAACGACTACAGCTCAGAAATATCTGTACTAATAGCTTATATATTCTACCAGATTTGTTTCTGAACTAATAGCTTTGAGCGAATTCTCTCAGACGTCGCTACACGGTCCTAAACAGTTTTTTTTTGTTTGCTTCTGAACTAATAGCTTTGATTGAATTCTATCAGACGTCGCTACATGTTACTAAACAGTTTTTTTGGTTTGCTTCTGAACTAATAGCTTTGAGCGAGTTCTATCAGACGTCGCTACACGGTACTAAACAATTTTTTTGGTTTGCTTCTGAACTAATAGCTTTGAGCGAGTTCTATCAGACGTCGCTTCACGGTACTAAACAATTTTTTTGGTTTGCTTCTGAACTAATAGCTTTGAGCGAGTTCTATCAGACTTAGCTTCACGGTACTAAACAGTTTTTTTTGTTTGCTTCTGAACTAATAGCTTTGAGCGAATTCTAACAGACGTCGCTACACGGTACTAAACAGTTTTTTTGGTTTACTTCTGAACTAATAGCTTTGAGCGAATCCTATCAGACGTCGCTACCTGGTACTAAACAGTTTTTTTTTGTTTGCTTCGGAACTAATAGCTTTGAGCGAATTCTATCAGACGTCGCTACCTGCAGGTACTAAACAGTTTTTTTTTTGTTTACTTCTGAACTAATAGCTTTGAGCGAATTCTATCAGATGTCGCTACATGTTACTAAAACAGTTTTTTTGACGCTATTAATGACTTTCGTGTTTATTAATTGGGGAAAAAACTTGCATCTAAGAAACAATTATGGACACTTGAGTTAAAAACTTTTTGAAACATTTTTCTCGTTAAGTATTTTACATGCATTCAACTAAGTCTATATAATATAGTACAGGCGGCGCTATGTTTTCACTGAATGCGTTCTTAAATATGTAAATGTCTTTATTCACAAAGAAAAATATATTAAAATTTAATAGAAGACGCAAGAGCAGGAACGGGGCTTCAGCGAAATGAAACTGTGCTGATACAAAAATTGTAATGGCTCCCCTTCTTTATGCAAATGTTATATTTATACAATGTTGCCAAGTCATCAACACGCAGTAAAGTTTAAGTGGAAAAATGTTAATTCTTAACATTATACTTAAATTTAATTTTAGATCTCTTCTCTTAATAAATACATATTATACAACGAGTTCAAAAAATAATGTTGTCAATGTACCTACTACATATACAGGATGATTTTTAAGTTGATTCTTTTTTTTTAATAGCGTGTAGGAATCAAATAGACCAGAGGTTCCCAAACTTTTTTGTCTCGTAGACCACTTGCCATGTTTTTCGGTTTTCGGTAGACCCCCTTCTTATCTGATATTGATTTTTTGCAAATTCATTAATTTCAAATGTATTTTTGACAACCGGGATAGTGCTACTCACTTTGAACGATTTAAATTTATATCGGTAGTGAAATGTAGTGTGAAATGTTTAGTTTTATACATTTATTAATTAGATTCAAATTAAACGAATCAAATTAAAATTTACTTTCTGTTACATAAAATAACTAAGCAAAAAATAAATGCTTTTAGTGTGAGGGATGAAACTGATGCTTTAATAATAAATTTTCAACATTTGGCATCAATTTAGTTAGATTTAATCTTAAATCTCTTCGGTTAATAATGTCCAGTTTGTTTCTTTTTTTGTTTGGAGATTCACTATCGTTGACCCCCATTTTCATTTCATGGTCCCTCAATTTTTTTTCCCGCTGACATGGACCCCTTGCAAGTTGTCGCCGACCCCTGGGGGTCGATATATACCACTTTGCGAATCACTGAAATAGACGAACAAATATTTCAAGTAACTTGAAAACTCAAAAATAAAAGAGAACGGGCTTTCAAGGTTTTATTAAATTTTATCAAATTTCAAGATCGGTTATGTTATGTCATTATGGAAATATGTTATATCATTATCAAGTATTCACAGAAATTGTTCGAAGTTGTCCCCATTTTGTTGGACACAAAGATGCGTGCATCGTAGCCATGCGATAAGGGCTTTCCGCGAATTATTTGGGATACACTTCCGGTTCGTGCTATCATTTTTTCGCGTGTGTTAACCGGGCTTTTGAATTAATTAAATAAAATTTATAAAATTTTAATTAAACTTTGAAAGGCTGTTTCTCTCTTAATTTTTTGATTTTTGATAAAAAAGTTACTTAAAATATTTGTTCGTCTATATTTGATTTCTACATGCTGTTAAAAAAGAAGAATTAACTTAAAAATCATTCTGTATATGTGTAATATATATTAGTCAGTGCCCGTCGGCAAAAATTTTACTGACACATATTCTCCCCAAACTTTATATATGGCTTCATTAGGCCTAGTCTGACACCTATTTCCTCTATGACTTTTCTTAATTTTGGGGCGTTTTCAATCTAAATTTTCCGAAAGATGTCGTTTTGACGACATGTAAAAATTTATAGATACTGTTTGTTTTTTTAATTGGGTAGCTTAAAAACTTCAATCAAAACGCTAAAATAATGTTCTCTGACATATAACATGAACCATTTAAAACGTCAGACAATTTATTTTGGATATAACTAATTTTAATGTAATTATATAGTTAATTATTCATTTTAAAAATGTTGACAGAATCAAAAGATAACAAAAAACACCGACTCCCAACTCTTGTGCAAACAAAATATCCTGCGACTCATTTGTCAGAGATAAGTCACGATTTTTTTGTAAATGCTAAAAATTACAGAGGTAATAATTACCACAACAAAATAAAATTACAATTATTTATGCTTCGCGTATCATATCCATGCCTTATCAGCAATATGTTTGTTTTATTGTTGAAAACCAACTTTTATAATGTGTTTCAAAAAAAATCTCATTGACCACGTTTTGTCAAACCTATTTTCCACTGAAAAGAAAATAATAATGGCCAGTTATAACAACAGTTAGAAAAAAAAACTTTTCATAACAATTGTTCCCAAACTAGAACGAATTTTTTCTAATAACTAAAGTTTAGTAAAAAGGATTTTTATATGAAATCCAAACCAACAATAGAACTTCTCCAAAAGTTTGTGCGTGGAAAGTTTATAAGATGAAAAAAAGTTCCATTGGTCTATTTTGATTTTACGCAATAATATTTTAGCCATTCAAGTAAATAAAATTGTCGACCAATTTTATTTACTTGAAGAGTTCTATTCAGACGTTAATCAAAGATTTGAATATTTTAGCCAGTTAAAAACTAAATTTAAAATAAACAATTATTTTATAATAGTCAATTCATTTTACAAAGAAGAACATTAATGCCGGATTACATAAAGCATTGTCAAAAAATTGGTTTTGAAAATGGTCTTAGAATGTAATCATATAATTACAATTTTCGTATCCAAACTCATTGCCACGTTGAACTTAAAAAAAATAGAAAAATATCGTTTTTCAAGCTAAATTTTGATCAAAAATCGTAGAAAGCTGCTGTTTCAAAGTTAAATTACCCTTGTTCGCACTAGTGTGTAAATCAAAACAGTAATGAGATTTTCTCAATCCAATAGTTAGATTTCTTGCCAGTTGCCACTTTTAATCCATATGAGCGAGAGAGAAGCAAAATAGGCGCCGAACAATCCACACAAAAAAATATTGGCTTTATTTTAATTTCAAATTTGAATTTTAAATAAACAAATTCGTTATTTATGAGCTTCAAGCAATTTTAAATTAAATGAGAGTCATTAGAGCCGATATATTGGATAACATTTAATAAAAATTCTTGTTCACGTGTAATTGAACATTTATTGGGTATGACGGTTTTATATATTATTTTTTTTTTTAAATAAAGCGCCTTGATATTTCCGTTATATAATTAATATTATCGATCTCGCGAACACAACAGCAAAGTGATACACAGGGTGTCTCAGAACATTTTGTTAAAGGTCTGACACAAAACGAAATATAGACTTGAAATTTATCTAAACCAAATAGTCATAAACATTACAAGTCTAACAATTTTTATTAATAAATTATTACTAGTGTGACCTGTGCGAATTATTCGCACTAAATAATTATCACTTTACAAAATTATTTTTTAAATATGATTGCAGGTATTCAATTCGTTTCTAATTTTGCACACTGCTTATAACGTTCTTCTTTTTGTTGTATTACAATATGAAGCTCAGATGACAGATCGAAGAAATATTTTACTAAAATTGTCATATAGAGGCGCAAGTAGCAAAAGCGTTGAGCTAAGCCGTCAGATGGCATCATGCAGCATTGCTGTAACGTTGTTTAGCGTTGCTCGCTGTTTCAAAATTAAAGCCGGCCGATGGCAGACGTTGTTCAGCGTTGCTGTATTTTAATTAATTTACAAAAACAAAAGCAATAATAATTTTTTTAGTTGTCGATGTCAGTATAGCAAGCAATTATCTGTAAAATGATATATAATTTATGTGGAGAAATTGTGAGGTTTTTTCTAAAAAGGGAGGCAAACATCTTTAACCTTAGCGTATTAATATATATGATATTTAAATTGTATCTTATCATAATATTTTTGTGATCTGACTTGAAATAAAAATTCTGTACAGAATTCAGTAAAATATTAAAAGGACATTAAATGCACCTAAACCAAGATTAAATTTTAAACAGGCTTGGTGCCTTTTGCGACAATATTTCGGTAATAAATCATATTTCGTTGCGGCAATAATTTTAAAGAAAATCCACATTAAATCTAAAATTTAATTAATATTTAAAGTTTGTTTTATAGCTCCACGTTGTACGTATCTTTAGATGAATATACTGTAATAACATGTTAAGTTTTAATTCCCGAAGGCAATTCGAGGAGAATTTAATAGAAGATTCATAAAATATATTATGACGTCATATTATACTCTAAAATAGCTTTCAATTAAATTTTTTACAACGTATTGTTCTCTCGGTTTTTGTTTTAAGTCATATAATAGCTACATTAACTAAGTTTGCAGCTAATTTAGTTTAAGAAGATTGCAAACATTAAATTTTTTTATTTAGGTATCTAATCAAGATGTTTTTAATTTTAGTTAAACTTTAGTACTAGATCAACAAACATGCTTTTTATATCAAGAATATGAAAAGAGAATAAGTCTTTTGTTACGAGCGACTGCTCCAAAATATACAAAGCTTAAAATTTTGAAGAAAATAGGGATATGATCCCCCGACAAAATATCATCCTGACTAAATATCCTACGGGCAAAATATCCCCCGACATAAAACCAATTACGGGATCGTGTCAATGCGATGGCGTTTTTGTTGCGCAGTGAAAAGGGAAAGGCGTTTGGGGAGTGTTCTTTAAAAAACAAATACGGGGTCGTGTATACAAAGTGAGATAGTAATACAGTAATTCTACACCAGTTTTGCTGATAGGATATTTTGTTGGGGTAACTCTCCGTATGTTCATGAACTTTTTCTTATTCAGAAGCGCTGTGTAAGAACTATAGGAAATATTGGACCTAGAGAATCATGTAGGCCGCTGTTCAAAAGCATGAAAATACTTACAATTTATGATATTTTCATTTATGAGTGCTCTATCTTCTGCAAAACATATCCGCAGCTTTTTATGAACAATTTACGCCATCATGAATACAGTACCAGAATTAAAAACAACTATATAACAACTTTTCTCACCATCAACAAAGGCTCCATGAACATTATTATAAAAATATTTAATCATTTACCCATCTCAATAAAAAATCTAAATCTACGGGGGTTCAAAAATGAGCTCAAAGCTGTGTAACAATGTCATAATTTTTATAGTATCGACGAATTCTTCTTGTGTAAATTAACCAAGATATCTTAGTTTGTATTTTTGTATCATACCTTTATGTAAATGTCTTCTACACTACGCGTGTAGTATTACAGAAATAAAGAAATTATTATTATTATTATTATAATGACAACGCGTAGAGTCATTGGACCTAAACGAAAATGCTAAATCAAGTTCTCACTGAAAACGGAACGGTATGGAACCCTCTCCACGCAAATTCGGCTCGCATTTGACCGGTTTTTTATCTACAAAACGTGTTTTGCGGGACTGTGTTATTATTCATGTAGATTGCTCGGCTAATTAATAATACAATGAACAGTTAAAAAACTTAATTGAATGCGAAACGCAGCTTCTAGAAACATCGGTCGAGCCTCCCGTTGTTACAGATAAAAACGACTGTAAATTTAAAAGAGAGATTAATTAAGATACTGTTTCGAATTCGCTAAACTAATGCAATCCTATTAACTGTGAAACTAGGACAGCGAATTTATAGGTAATTTAATTTTCTCCGGTGCAATGCGGCGGACAATACTTCAGTTGCCAACAAAAAAAAATTGAACTCACTACGTATCACAATGTAGACACGCGGCAGAGTGGGAAGCCAAGTTCGACAAAGAAAAAGGAAGCAGCAGCCGGTGTGTTATAATTACACGAACCATTTGGAGCCACTTTTGACCCCTTAATAACGCAAAATCTATTTAATATAAACACATGAAATTTGGTTTATTTATTAAAACCCCTTAGATTAACTAGAATCTCAAATTTCATAAATACAGCTCAAAGGGTTCTTGAGATATTAACGTCTAATAATCGGCATTTTTAATTGACATATAGATAAAAAATCTAACCCACTTCCAGATGACGTAGAAAGTTTAAACTTGGCGTCCAGCAAGGTAATTGTGTTTATATAAAGGAAAAAATCAGAAAGCAGTGAATTTTTAAGATTTGAAATATTTTCCAAGCAATCGATTTTTATTAACACCTAACGCCTTTCGAAAAAGAAAACTATAGGTACAGAAATAAAGATAAATTTTGCAAATCACTTTTGAATGATAAATAAAAATAACTTCTTTACCAAAAGAAATGATATCCCATCAAAAACATAAATGTGAAAAAGGGAGCTAAGTTCAATATTCAATCCAAGTTTTCATACAAATAAACATGAAGTTTAGAAATAAATCATAATATAAAACACGAAAACTTGCCAAGTGAAAACTTGGCACCCTTTTAGATCTCAATTCTTTTTGTATTGTATATTGAACTTGGCTCCCTTTTTCCCATTTATGTTTTTGATGGGATATGTAGTACACACTGAAAGAGGTCGGGGCGTGGCAAATTTATTTATTGATTTAATATTTATAAATTAGGAATATAAAAAAGCAGTCATCAGTAGTGTTGTCGAAAGTCGAACCAACCTTGTACTTGCAAGGTACGCGCCCTAAACCGCTCGGCCACACAACGCGCTTCGTTTAAGTATGCTATACCCAATACTAAAATAAATAACCGTCGCCCGTTTTTTTCAGTTAATTGCCCATCTGTAGCTTAAGCTTATCGTCTGCGAGAAGCGTAGCTTCAAAAACACTCAAATGTTTCGCTCTACGATAAAAATTGCGCTACGCGTAAATGATCTCGACGCACAAAAATTACAGATTTTTGTGAAATACGCAAGAAAAATAAATAGGAAAAAAAACGTTACAGGAAAGTCGTTTTTGACGTGATAACGTCTTATAAATTGATGAATCACCAATCTTATAAATTGATGAAACACCGGCTGCATGCACGAAAAAGTGTCACGTTCCTAACGTTCCGCCTGACCCTGTGCGTGCTTTTCTCGAAAACGGACCTAACGATTTGGATGAAATTTACAGAAAAGGGATTTTGGGGGGCAAAAAATCGTTTTAGCTAGGTCTCATCTCTCGAAAAAATCGTTTTCATACAAATTTTATCATTATAGAAATCAATTTTTTGACGTATGAAAATACTTAAATATTGTAAGTAGGTTTTGGAATTTTATATAAACAGTGAAACAATTGTTTTCAAAATATTATGACAATTAATCTTTGAGACTTAAAATAAATACGAAAGAAAGAAAGTTAAAAAAAACAATTATTATTATAAGTGGTGAGTATTTTAATACATAAAATTAACCTAAATTTGAAGCGAAAGATGCAATATCATAGATTCGAATTATTATAATTATTATATAAATTTAGGTTATGTATTACGGAATACGTTATCACGTAAAACTATCGTCCGTAAACCGACTTTACAGACAACCAATTTTTTTTTCAGGGCACAGCGCGAACTGTCTCAGTTTCAACCCTATAACCGCACTGAAACATCTGTTCGTGTTTTGTTTTTACCGGGTCATCGACTATAAACTCGCCGCCGCCGCCGCCACCGCATCGAAAGTCCTTTCCGACACACACACACACACACACACACACACACACACACAATGTATGTACATACATTTCAGCCTGAATAAACAATGCCGATTTGCATTCTCCGGCAAACTGTATATGCTAAATTTGTGTGAATTCATACAAAACTTTTACATGTAATAAACCCTGCACTCCCGCCATGCATAATTCGCTGCCTCCACCGCATATTTCGTTCAGTCTGCTTACTCCATCAAAAAAAAAATTGGTTGTCTGTAAAGTCGGTTTACGGACGATAGTTTTACGTGATAACGTATTCCGTAATACATAACCTAAATTTATATAATAATTATAATAATTCGAATCTATGATATTGCATCTTTCGCTTCAAATTTAGGTTAATTTTATTTATTTAAATTACTCACCACTTATAATAATAATTGTTTTTTTTAACTTTCTTTCTTTCGTATTTATTTTAAGTCTCAAAGATTAATTGTCATAATATTTTGGAAACAATTGTTTCACTGTTTATATAAAATTCCAAAACCTACTTACAATATTTAAGTATTTTCATACGTCAAAAAATTGATTTTTATAATGATAAAATTTGTATGAAAACGATTTTTTCGAGAGATGAGACCTAGCTAAAACGATTTTTTGCCCCCCAAAATCCCTTTTCAGTAAATTTCATCCAAATCGTTAGGGCCGTTTTCGAGAAAAGCACGCACAGGGTCAGGCGGAACGTTAGGAACGTTACACTTTTTCGTGCATGCAGCCGGTGTTTCATCAATTTATAAGATTGGTGATTCATCAATTTATAAGACGTTATCACGTTAAAAACAAGATTCAAAGAAACATTCGATGTGACATCACTATTATAGTAAACTATGCAGACAGACACACTATCTTCAAGAAATTCTTACTTTATTTAATATAATATAATAATAATGATAATAATGCGTTTAACGTCCGTTTCTCGACTTTAAAGACGCCATTCGCACCATTACTATTTTCCATCTGTCACACTTCCCGTTATTTTCTATATTTTTAAACTTCCACTTAATTAACAGCAATGGGCGAATGAAGGAATTTTTAGGAAATTAGGATAAGATTGGCAAATTTTGAGCATAGGAGTTTGATAAGTAATCGGCCATGGCCTTGAATAAGGAACCATCTCGATATTTATATCTGGAATTATCGATGGAAACAAGATGGCCGGTACAGGTAAGCAAATTTTGAGAGTAGGAGATTGACAAGTAATCGGCCAAGGCCTTGAATAAGGAACCATCTCGATATTTATATCTGGAATGGTTGAGGGAAACCTTATTTACTATATTAATGACGTCGCACACGAAATAATCATGGCTGCTAGAGTTTCACAGACCGTATTTTTGTGAATGGCGGATTTCTCATTGCACGTTGCACTGACCATCGTATTTAAATTATTTCGCGATTAATTTCTCATAGCGCAAAATATTCTACTTAAAGTTACATTAGTTGAAACAAATGAGCGTGTAACATGCCGCCTATAAAATTCTACAATTCGCTTTACTTATTTCGGTGATTATAAACGTCTTGCAAATAAATTCTCGCACTACCTCCTATAAAATAACTGTTTTACACGCATGCGTACAGGCTTATGAAGTGACCCGTTACGTACTAGTGCTATAATGAAAAACTAAAGTATGCGCGCTATATTATATATTATGCTACTCTTATTTAGAAATGCAAATAAAATATCAAAAAAAAAATAGAATTATTATACTGAAAATAAAGTGAGACAGCTGTTTTATAAGGGGCACGTGCAAAAAATCTCTCTCTCTCTCTCTCTCTCTCTCTCTCTCTCTCGGGCGTAACGATATTATAACTCGTGTAACTGTTGAAACAAGCATCGATAATACACTTAATTTTCATACAAACTACTATTTTTTATTACTCATGCGGGAAAAGTGGCATCTTTACGCATGCTGTTACGGTTGAAAAGTAGCTATTTTCATTTGCGTGCGGAAACTTTATTTGTCGCACTGAAATTATTGTATGCCGCACGCAAATACAGAGAAAAAAACAAAATAATAACGGTGTTAATGTCAACGAAACAAACTGTCATTTGAAACAGATTTGAGATTAAAATTTTCGATTATGGACTTTTATTCTTGACAATTTTAACTGAATTTTCAACTTTTTAATGATTTAAGTTTAATTTTTATTACTTCCAATTTCTTTTTTTAATTCGTAATAAAATTTTAATTTTAATTTAATTTAATTCGTAATAAAATCGAGTATATGCAACTCGTGCGGCATTGTCGCACTAGTTGCACGATATACTATTGCTGTACCCAAACCCAAATCAGGAAGTGTGCACAAATTCGCGAGATACATTCCAATCAAGTATTCTTCCAGACTAAAACGGTGAGTGTACTTGTGTAATTTAAATTCTACTTTTCCTGAAAACTCGAAGAGATAAAAATCTATAAGTATTATGCATTATTCATCAAAGAATATATATAACAGAAGACGAGTATTTCTAACAGAATCCGTAATATTGTTGGCAGACTTGAATGTCATTAGTATGGATGACGTAAAACAGATGACAAAAACAATTGTACAAGTTGTCACCTTGAGTGCTTTTTGTTTACTTGAAGCTTGACGGTTTTGTAGTTGAAGAGCTTTTGCAATTTATACAATTAGATTTAAAACTTGTCCAAAACATTGTTTCAACCGGTTTAAAGACGATATTATTTCGGTTTTTGCAGTTGATACATATTTTTGTCTTATAAGCAGATTTTATTTAAGGTAGTACGAGCACAAGGCAATTTTAAATAAAAGGCTTGATTTTTTTTATACGAAGTTGGACTAAGTCTAAACCAATTCTGAAAATTTTAGGGGCGGTTGCCCGATTATTTAAATAAATAAATGACTTCAAAAGTAGGCATATTCAGGCTTCATGGTAAAACGGTAGATGGATGATAGTTTTCATTGATTTCTCCAAAACTAGTCGGTGGAAATTTAAAAAAAACTATTTAAATTAAAGTTAAAATTATTGAAAACAAAAAAAAAAACCGTTGTGCCCGACTAATTAAAAAGATATTTAATCTTTTTAATTGAATAATTTTTTAATCTTTTACACTCGGTAGATTGCACTGAGCGAAGAAGACAAACACAGTCATATTCTTTGCAAAAAGCAGGCATATTTAGGTCTCTTAGCGCGGGGTACAAAACACAAAAAAATACCAAAAATGCGACATGACCGATTATGTCTTGTGGCCACGGCAGTGCAGTTAGACAAAACGCAACATTTTATTTAAATACACAAATAAAAAACCAACAACACAGCTAAAAGAGTTTTTTATTGCACAACGGAACAGTAAAAGTTTATATTGGAAATAATTTTATTGGGCAGACAATATAACGCAACGTAAAAACAAGTATAAATTTCGATATGGTTGTAGTAAAACAATAAGTACCAACAATGGACACTCATATGTAATAGTATATTACACCACAAGGGCCGAAAGTTTGATATTCTTGCACTGCGCGCCATGATACCCGAGGCGACCGGCCCTCTGTTAGGCATTGTCAGAAACATATTTTTTTTCCTTATTTAAAAGGAAAATAACTACAGTGTGACGTAAGATAATTTTTTTTTGTAGAAATGACAACTGTTCTAAAAAAAATTGGTTGTCTGTAAAGTCGGTTTACGGACGATAGTTTTACGTGATAACGTATTCCGTAATACATAACCTAAATTCTACATATAATAATCATAATAATTCGAATCTATGATATTGCATCTTTCGCTTCAAATATAGGTTAATTTTATTTATTAAAATTACTCACCACCTATAATAATAGATAATTGTTTTTTTTAACTTTCTTTCTTTCGTATTTATTTTAAGTCTCAAAGATTAATTCTCAAAATATTTTGAAAACAATTGTTTCATTGTTTATATAAAATTCCAAAAACCTACTTATAATATTTAAGTATTTTCATACGTCAAAAAATTGATTTTTATAATGATAAGATTTGTATGAAAACGATTTTTTCGAGAGATGAGACCTAGCTAAAACGATTTTTTGCCCCCCAAAATCCCTTTTCAGTAAATTTCATCCAAATCGTTAGGGCCGTTTTCGAGAAAAGCACGCACAGGGTCAGGCGGAACGTTAGAAACGTTAGGAACGTTACATGCATGCAGCCGGTGTTTCATCAATTTATAAGATTGGTGATTCATCAATTTATAAGACGTTATCACGTCAAAAACTTGTATTTTCATTGAAATTTTGAGTTTGAAAAATTTATAGTATTTTTGAACACGGTACCCAATCAAAAAAATCCTACGTCACACTGTGGGTGATATTATAAAAAATAAGTGTTGTAAATTTTAATCAAATCAGTTGAGTGGATCTTGAGATATCGTGTACCTTCACCGTTTTGAACAATATAGTTTCGAGAAAAAATGCAAAAGAAATGCTCTATTATTGCCATAACTTCGATAATACTTTATTTTGGAATATAGTTAAAATATTCTCAAAGATTGTGAAAAATAACTCTAAAATTTAGAGTGATGGTGATCCTGTTTAAATGTTGGAAGATTAAAGGATGAATCCTGGTGGCATAGGATCGATGAACTAAGCAAGTACTGAAGGTTTTTTTATTGCATTTTATTGTCTGACGTTTCGGCAAACTTTATGCCATCTTCGGAGAATCAATGCTGTCTGTTTTCTCAGTATTGTTGTTATGTAAAAAATAAATTAAAATAAAAAATGTCATCAACGGGTATTAAAATTACTATTTTTCTTGAAAAAAAAACGACTGTTTTTTACTGAAAATTGTATAAACGTTCAAATGTAACTTATTTAAAATGATACCTATGCCCAAATCTTTGATTAACGTCTGATTAGAACTCTTCAATAAATAAAATTATCGACCAATTTTTCAGATTATTTTTTCAATATTTCAATATTAAAAAAATCTTTGACGAATTTCATTAAAAATAAATAGAAACTAAATAAGTATTAATTATTTTTTATATTTTTAGATCCATTCTGAAGAAGATCCAAATCGGGATCGAAACGTTATTGTATTAATTATATTTTGTTAATATATTGTCTGAAAAATTGGTCGATAATTTTATTTATTATACCTATGCCACTAGGATTCATCCTTTAATCTTCCAATATTCTCAAAGGTATAAACAATTTTAATTTTATCCTAAAAAAACGATTTTTTGAAAATTTCAAGGTGGCATAACCCATTAAAGCAATATTCAAAATTCAAATTTAGGAAAAAATATACAAACAAAAATAATACGCACTAATAAATTTACAAAAAAAAACTCCACCTGTCTGTTATTTTAAATGTGAAAATATTATAAATACAATTCTTTGAAACGAAATTAATTTTTCTGCGGCGATTTTTTACAAATACTACGAATCAGACTTTTTTTATTTCATAAGTACATTAATTTTTTTAAACACTAATAAAACTAATCATCCAACACAATTACACGATTATTTTAGCACCAACGATTCTATAAATAATGACACTCATTTTTTTTACATATTGTATTTGAACACAGGTATTTTTCATTTCTAAACACAAACTTTTCTATTATATTCCACATTCAAGCTACGAACATAATTCGACTACATTACAAAAAATTCAAATATATTTTTTGAAAATTATAACTCCACTCGACTTAAACGCGGATTATGTTTAAAGCACGTGTCAACGCGACCGAGTCGGTATTGCAGGCTGCGACTTTAGCACAGATGGGATGTCGGAGCCGACTCCGGGAGAATACTCGACTGCCTGTCCCGGAGCTTGGACCGCTGTAGCCACGGATCCGCCCGGAATATTCACAACTGCGCAATCTCGAGCGCGTGGAACGTTCACTTCTCCAACTTTTGTATATTATTCTCCGTTGGGGTTCGAAAACACCGTCAATTCAAAATGTCTATACGCTTTCAGGTTTGAATATCAACAAC
The DNA here is from genome assembly GCA_963575645.1 of Xanthostigma xanthostigma. NCBI lineage: Eukaryota > Metazoa > Arthropoda > Insecta > Raphidioptera > Raphidiidae > Xanthostigma > Xanthostigma xanthostigma. The sequence continues at coordinate 921,008 of OY754472.1, forward strand.
ATTTGATACACTGAATTCGCTCCAAAACACGTCTGCGCGCCTCAAAATAATTATTGAGTTTTGTCCTCAAAATTCTTGTCTATAGTTTCGGAGATATGAATTTGAAATTTTCAAACTTTCAAATGCTCATAACTTCGAAACCAGAAGAGATACAGTTCTGCGCTTGTGCTCATTCGATTTCTATAAGGTCAAGTAAATGCAGGCATATCCGTGACACTTTTATATTTTCCAAAAAATTGAAAAAATTGAAGTTTTTCGATGTTTTCGCAAATCGGCGGCTTTTTGAAGCACTAAGAGCCTTTCGATGCGGTTAATATTATGTGTACTTATGGAAAAAATCACGCTGAATCCAATGAGACCACGCGCAACTCTATATCTCCTTTGGTTTAGGAGTTAGACGCGTTTTTATAAATTTTTCTTGGAAAAATTAAAAACGCTATCACTTGAAAACTACTATAGCTACAGTCTTCTAGATACGCTCATTCGATTCAGCATGATTTTTTGCATAGGACCAAGTCATTTTCAACCATATATTCTATAAATTTCCAGTCGATACTGCATTTATTTTAAAATGAAAATTTTCAAAATCGAAGTCTCCCAGAACGGGTCGATATTAAGTTTACCCGGTAGATTTTGACACGCTGAATCCAATGAACACAGGCGCAGCTCTGTATCTTGTCTAGTTTCGGAGATAATCGAGCTTGAAATTTTCAAACTTTCAAATGCTCATAACTTCGAAACCAGAAGAGACCCAGTTCTGCGCTTGTGCTCATTCGACTCAGCGCACTTTTTTCTATGTAAATTCAGGCGGGTTGATATTAAGGTTACCCGGTAGATTTTGAGATGACAAAACGTGCGAAAAAGAGACTGTTAAAAGCTTTGAACAACAAAGTATTGAGTGTTATTAAAGCTTAACAGCAAGCATTATTTATTTAAAGCTTTTTAGCACCGTAGTTTATAAACCTCTTGGCGTCTGGATAGCATTAAGCAGCTGAATGCATACAAAGGATAGGAAATATAGACCACGGTTTATTGAGGTTACGAATCCAAAAAGATCGAATCCTATTGTTCTATAACTATTCAATCTGTCTGTCCGTCTGTCATAACTGTGTAGCACCCAACAACTGCTACAATAAAGATTTGCCTACTAGTTTTTCGTGCTCGCTTCACACGAGACGTCTTTTCAAGCTTGTTTTGTGAATAAATCTGGTGCGCGCGCAGTGACAGTTCAAATATAAACACAGAGCGAAACGTGTGTGTCTGTTGTCTGACTCTGAGCAGAATGACGCCTCGTTGGTTTGTGAGCGTTTGCTCAAGTCGCCCACGTGACAAGATATTGCTTCCTGATTGGTTCTTGCTCATACCTAGCAGCGTACCTAGCAAGGAAAATAGCTCCTGTTCTAATTTATAATAAAACGTTGTTGACTAATAATTTTGATAAGTAGCTTTACCGATTGTTCGCTTGTGGCCAACGTTTCGAAAAACATATTTTTATTGTCAGGGCCTCAGGAAAGTTAAAGGTGGTGAATTGAACAAATTCTAAATACATTAACTATGGGTACTTACTAATGATTATATTTAAAATTATCATCAAAACAATTTATTTAATTTTGTCCAAGTTGAAATTTCAAACTGGACTTAATAACGATAAAATATTAATTCGTTGACTATAATCACTGCATCTCTCTATTTGCTCCATCCCTATAATAGATTATATTAGGCGACGTGGTTAGCCGTCAGGAGTATAATGATGCTACAGCGCTTACAGTAGGAGAGCTATCAACATTTTTGGATAGGTACTTGAGGCAAAGTAAAAATTTGTGTAACACTTCTTTTGTAATCACAAACTAATCGAGATGCGAATTTGCGCTTAGACCTAATCGATTCAGCGTACTTTTTTCTGTAAGATACGTCAATATTAAGCATTCGGAAAAAATTATATATTTTTCCAAATATCGTGGTTTCATGTTTTCATTAATTTTAAGACACTAAACGATTTCCGGCCGGTCTTATATTAACAGGGCTTATAGACAAAGTCAAGCTGAATCGATTCCGACAATCCGCAACTCTGTATCACTTTTAGTTTTGGAAATATGAGCGTTTATTCATATTATTAGAGAAAAATTTAAAAACGCTGTAACTTCTAAAACGACTAAAGATACCGAGGCGGGAGCGGTCGGAATCGATTCAGCGCGATTTTTTCTATAAGAATAACCTCAGTTGTAAGTCTTACAATATGTCACAGATTTTTGAGTTTTTCTAAAAACAGAAAAAGTAAAAAGGGGGGACCCTTCTTTCAAAATTGGAAAATTTTTGAAAAATAAGTTCGCTTTGTTTCGTTTGATATTATGCATACGTATAAAAAAAGTTATTCTGAAACGATTCCGAACATCCGCAACCATGTATCTCTTGTAGTTTCGGAGATATAGCCAATTTTAACTGTTTAAATTTTTATTCACTTCAAACCGTCGTAGCGTCTAAACTAATCGAGATACGACTTTGCGCTTAGGCCTAATCGATTCGGCGTACTTTTTTCTATAAGACACGTCAATATTAAGCATATCTAAATTTTTTATATATTTTTCCAAGTAACGTAAATCTTTTCATGTCATCAAATGTGAATATTTTTTTAAGTTGGAATGGTGCCGTGGCCCATTGGCTAGTTTTTTTATTATTAAATATTAAATTTGAAAGTATAAAAATATCAAAATGCCTCAAGGACTTTTTCTGCAAACAAAATCTCGCAACGTTAAAAATTCAAGTCTTGACAAAAGAAATGTTATGCAATTTTTCACGTTGCTTCAATTACTTATCCAAAAATGTTTGATAACTCTCAGACAAAAAAGCAGATGAAAAACAATACCTTGATCAATAAAATATTGAATCCCAAATCAAGCTGTAAGGCAACTGACCTCAAGCCATTTAAGGGTCCATTATCCGGATCACCTGTTTAATTTTTTTGAATCGTAAACAGATAAAACAGACAAAAGTCATCTTCCTTCTAGCGAAGGGAGACAACGCACGCTACAGCGGAATGAAGTCTCAATAAATTATTCGTTACAAACTTTTCTCTTTCACAATTAAATAAAACTGTCTACTAATTCCTGCGTCGCATCCTTGTTACTCAAGAAGTCGAGAACAAGCATTTCTGCGGCCCCAATACTTAAAGAGGTTGATACGTTACAGTCCCAATCAAAAGTAAGTCGAATTTTAAATGGGAACTTTTTCATAATAAATTTTTACAAAAGTTTATAAGTCGATGATACTAATAAATTATTGTCATAAAGGCATAAATAAATAATTTTTTTTAATATTAATTAATTATTCCAGTATTTTATTTAATGGACTAACTTTTGAATTTTTTGTACAAAGTTAGGTTAGAAAAAATAAATGTATGTAAATATCTGTATTTTACATATTTTAAATTAAAAAAAGAAATTAGAAGTAATGAAAATTAAAATTAAATCATTAAAAAGTTGAATTCAGTTAAAATTGTTAAAATTGTCAAGAATAAAAGTCCATAATCGAAAAGTGCTAAGGTTTAATAATTTTTTTTTATGGATTAAAAGTCTCCTAATTAAATTGGAAAAAATATTAAAATATGCGTAAGACATCGATGCTTTACATAGTTAGTCTTATTTGGTTATTTGCAAAAAATTAAAATGTACCGTTTGCATGCTAGGTTGACATATTTTCCATAAGACTACATGTAAAAGTTTTTTTTAATTTTTAACTTTATAAATCTTCTAATGGTTTTGGATTTTTTACAGAAATTTTTGCCATAAAAAAATCTATTAAAAAAACTTTATTTCAGATTTTTAACTTCCCGCTTTAAAAAAAAAAAAAAAAAAATTTTTTTTTTTCAAAAATCGGGAAGTTATTGGTTTCACCCCGATTTTCGAAAATCGAGTTTTCGCCAGATCTCGACGTTTTGGGGTCCTAGGAAGCTATTGAAACTATTTTGGCGATGATGTCCGTAGGGCTGTATGTATGGATGTGTGTGTGTGTGTGTGTGTATGTATGTATGTAAACCTTTTATATCTTTTGAACGGAGTGTCCGACTGAAACGTGGTTTGCGGCATCTGACGTGATCTTGGTGAACTTAGACTTCCTGAAAATTTGAAACGATTCGGCCCAAAAAATTTTGAGAAATCTTAAAAAAACAAGTTTCAAAAATTTTTAAAAATTTGTTTTTGTAAAAAATTTTCTAAACTACTAAACCGATTAATTCCAAAAACTAATCAGCTCTTCTCCTTAACAAACTGCGTCGATTTCCGCAAACCGCATCAAAATCGGTTCATTTGTTCACGAGAAACCGTGAACGAAAAAATCGTAAAAAAGTGTTTTTTTAAAATGACTCTTAAAATTGTTATCAGATTGATTTTTTTGTAATAAATTACTTTCTTAAGCTAAAAAAACTGCGTCGATCGCCGCAAACCATATCAAAATTGGTTCATTTGTTCATGAGATAACGTGAACGAAAAATTAGGAAAAAAGTAATTTTTTAAAATTACTCGTAAAATTCTTATCAAATCGATTTTTTTGTAATAATTTACTTTCTTAGGTTAAAAAAACTGCGTCGATTGCAGCAAACCGCATCAAAATCGGCTCATTTGTTCACGAGATATCGTGAACGAAAAATTTTTAAAAAGTGTTTTTTTTTAAATTTCTCGTAAAATTCCTATGAGATCGATTTTTCTGTATAAAATTACTTTTTAAGGTTAAAAAATTGCGTCGACTGCCGCAAATCGCATCAAAATCGCTTCATTTGTTCATGAGATATCGTGAACGAAAATTTCGTAACAAAGTGTTTTTTTTTTGAGCTCGAAGAGCTAAAAAATAAACTTCTTGCTATATTTGACATATTTTTGAGCGTTTTGAACTCGAAAATAGCGGGAAGTTACAGGGATGGCCTGCAGGGTCAAACTACTTTTCAAATTTTTTTCATTATCTTCGTAAAACGGCTCAACCTCCTTAAGTGGCTCATGTCGGATTTCAACGCTTAAATTATAATTGAGGTACCGAGCGGTGTAGCGTAGTGGTGAGAGCACTAGACTCGCATTCGGAAGGTACCGGATTCGAATCCCGGCTGGGGCAGACGTGGCTGGGACGTTTTCTCGCTGCCTCTCGCCGAGAAATGGTAATTCCTGTACCCGGCCATCTTGTTGAGGTTTTCCCATGGTTTCCCTCAATAATTCGGTCGGGTTTTTTTGTGTGAACGTCAAAATATTCAACAAAAAGAGCAAGGAGTATACTATATTTATTCTTTAACTAATGATTTGCTCAGTGAATTTAAAGTAAATTTTATTCTTACGAATAAATTTGTTCCAAGATTAGTAACTTCTATCTTTCATAAATGAAAGTAGGTCAGATTTTAAACAATAGCAGTAACCAAAACAACATTTCTCGACAACAAGCGCGTTTGAGCATCCGCAATATCCCCATAAAGCGAAAGTTTTGCAATATATAAAGTTTAGGAAATACATTTCTCAACGTAGTCTTGTATCTGCCACTAGGCGAGCGAATCAAAACCATCACGACTATACCGAAATCAGTCAGGTGCCTCAACCGTCGACGAACTGAACTTCATTATAATATTAAGGTGGATACAGACACAAACCGCGAGATTCTAAACATACTACGGATATCTATACTAATATATAAAGCTGAAGAGTTTGTTTGTTTGTTTGTTTGGTTGAACGTGCTAATCTCAGGAACTACTGGTTCAAATTGAAAAAAAAAAATTTTTTGTTGGATAGCCCATTTATCGAGGAAGGCTATAGGCTATATAATATCACGCTACGACCAATAGGAGCGGAGCATCAATGAAAAATGTTGCAAAATGTATCTTAAAAATAAGCTTCTATTTAGGTGAAATGCTGTAACTAAATATACCAATATATATTAGCGTTGCGAATTTAGAAGCCCGGCTGGCTCAGTCGGTAGAGTACGTGACTCTTAATATCAGGGTCGTGGGTTCGAGCCCCACGTTGGGCGAATATATTTTTATTTTTACATTACTTTGTTACATTTAAATTTATTTAATTTTTCAATAAATAAAATTATCCAAATCCGGATCGAAACGTTAATGTATTAATTATATTTTTTGTTAATATATTGTCTGAAAAATTGGTCGATAATTTTATTTATTGAAGAGTTCTAATCAGACGTTAATCAAAGATTTGTTTATTTAATTTTATATACGACTAATTAAAATTAAATAAATCTCATTAATAGCTCATTTGAAAATTGTTACAACTATAATAGGTACCTATATAAAAATAATTTTCCTACAGTGTTTTCAATTAAATATTTATTATATTTTATTAATTCCAGTAATTATTGATTTAAAAGAAATTTATTATCTATACTTATAAAAAGTATAATTACTGCTTTTTACCGACAAAAACTTTAGAACGGTAACGCCGATCATCATGAAATTTGGACACGACAATCATATCGGTAAACTAAGATAAATGTGCGTACTCATGTCCCTCCCTTCCCCATTCGTTCTTTAACACCCGGGTGAAACCGGGCGGGACCGCTAGTCCAACTATATGTCAGGTTATACAATTTCTATATAATATATGTAAATTAGCCGTTACCCGCGGCTTCGCACGCGATTGAGACGAAACACAAATGCATTCCCATTATTTGGCATAGTTGCTCCTTTCTCGACGTAGACCCCCCCTAAAAAATATCAAAATTGATGACATTCACGTGATCAACGTCCCGATAAACCTTGAAAATGACACCCATGTTGATTTTTAGACTATTTTACCTCTTTTCACACTCTGAGGGGGTCGTTTTTGAAAAAGCATGAAACACGTGTTTATTTATTTGTTGGCAGGATTAGAATTGATACATCTATCTTATATATGATTTCTCCATGCAAATTATGAACCCCCGTTACACCCTTTTAGGGGTTAAATTTCCAAAAATCTGTTTTTATCGGATGGCTACGTTATAATAACTATATGGGTGCCAAATTTCAAGCCAATCCGTCCAGTTGTTTGAGCTGTGCATTTTATTCTCCAAGCAAATTTTGAACCCCGTCACACCCTTTTAGGCTTAAAGTAATTATTTTATACTTTTTAGTTCGTTTTAAAAACGTGGCATATTAAAAAAAAAAATATTTTATTATTTCCACATTTTCTTATATTTCCATCTAATTCCGAGTTATGTTGAAAATTTCAAGTCTCTATCTCATCAGGAAGTCAGTTTAAAACCAATTACAAAACTTCCACCCGGACAGACATACAAGAAAGCGAGTTAATAAAAACGTGTTAAAATCGACGTCGGCGCAAGAAAAGTCTATCTCATCAGAAAGTCAGTTTAAAACCAATTACAAAACTTCCACCCGGACAGACATACAAGAAAGCGAGTTAAAAAAACGTGGTGAACTCGACGATCGTGCAAGACGGAAAAATCGATTCTAGAAATATTGAAAAACCGACGATTAATTCGCACGTACCGTCATTTTGCAGTCGACTTTCCGAGTTTTATTTTGTTCCAATATGCAATAAAACGGTAGACTGTTCAAGGCGGATATCTGTGCAGAAGGGAAGTAATAACTCGTTGTTTATCTTCCAGTTCACAACATAACTAACCCGTTCTCGATAGCGACGCGTTAAAACGTCAGCCATTTAACTAACTCTCTTGTGCTCTTTGAAAACTTGCATCGTACTTGTTCAGGGAGAACTTGTACAAATGTACATGCTAAGGAGAAAATAGAAATTGATATATGAAAAATGCATGTGTACAGCTTCCGTGCTGTAGCCAGGGCCGTCTTTAAACCTATTGGAGGCCCCAAGAACATGAGGCCCATATGACCTTGACAAAGCACTATTTTGTTAGAATAGACTAAGAAAGTAGATAAGCAAGGTTCTAGGTTTAATTTATTTATTTATTTATTGTCACATTAAATGAATATAATCCACAAAAGTAACTCTTTTAGCAATTAGCATTCACAGTTTAATGCTTAAAAATCTATGTTGATTGAAGTGGTACCCTCCTAGATTTGAGATAGGCACTTCTTCAAAATCTATGTTTTTGAGCATATCATACATTCTATGGACTCCATCAGCGACAAACTGGTTATAATCGCTCTTGAAACATTGTACTTAAATTGCGTTTTTTATATACAGTGTGACCTCTTTATAACGTCCTTCGTTATAACGAAAAACTCCCTACAACGTAGAAATTTATACAATTTGGTTGGCTTACCTTAAAATCCATACTCTTTATAGCGCAACAGCCATTCTCTATTACGAAGAAATATGTTCATATTTAGGCGTCAGCAAATGTTTTACTTTGATTTTGAACCATCACCAACTATTCAACAAGCACTTGATGCCGCCAAACTTATCGAAAAATTCCTATTGTTTAATGAAGATGATTCCATCACATCCCAAGCCATGCATAAGATACTTAATAAAATGCAAAACAAATATTGGCATAGCAAAAAACGTCAGGCAATGTTACTATATGTGTTTGAAATAAATTAATTAGGTGAAATTTGTTTTTTTTTCTTCCTCCATATAACGAAAACTCTTTATAACGAAAAAAAAATGCTCGGTCCCTTGAAATTCGTTATAAAGAGGTTACACTGTATTTAAATTTCACCTAAACATGCTGAAAACGAAAGCCTGAGTAGAGTATACTGGCTGCGGCGAAAGATGAAGCCACCGCGTCATAGTGACGTAAACGCATTGCGCCCGCCTTCTAGCTTGCTATTGGCTGTTTCGGAGATCCATGTGCGTCGAGTGTTTATTTTTATTCTACCGCTATAAATGGATATGTCGAATTTATTCCACACGCCACTGTCTGCCGGCAAGTAGGCGTTCACTAGCATATTATTGATGACGTGCCTGGCTTCAACTCTCGCCGCGGGCACTATAGCTTCGCGCATGCAAACAGTAGCGTACTCTAGTCACTTATATATCTCTATGGAAGTACCTTAACAAAAATTACGTAGGTATAGGGTTTGTTTGATCCCAGCTACACCCCTGCGACTAACTTCATCCGCATTTGCGAGTATATAGGGTAGTATAATATGATGTGTTACCAGTACCTGATGGCCTGCGCATACCTTTTAAAGTTTTTATGTACGTATTTTCGGTGCGGAACCCTTTTTAGACGCGATAAAGTTTTTATGGTAACCACTTTTATAGACTGTTATGAGTAAAAACTACAATTTTTCCCGAGATTCATAAAAATACTTCAAAGTTCTGATTTTCGCATGTTTATATGTCAAGACGAAATAAAAAAATAAACAAATACCGACGTGTTTTCTAAAAACAGCTGCTTGAACAAAAATTTAAAATCGACGGAAATTTAAGTTTCGCTCGAAAGGAGTCGCTGTCGTGAATTGAATTTCGAACGATTCTCGGAAATAGTATATATTTCACCAAAAGGGCCGAAAGTTTGATATTCTTGCAACTACGCTTCATTATACCAGAGGGCAGTGCAAGAAGTCAAACTTTCGACCAGTGTAGTGTATACTATTTCTATTCGTACCTCGGTCGTAAGTACGCTTATTAAATGCATTAGTTAATTAATTACATAAAAATACAGATAAATTCCAAACAAACAGTTTCGAGGTTAAAACACGAATGACAGCTGTTCGCGACTATTAGCTAAAATGTAATAGTGCTGCTATGGAAACGACATCTAAACAACAGTCGATAGGGTGTTTTTTCCTTCACTGCCGCCCGAACGTACGTACTTCCCGCATCAGTGCGTGCAATCCCACCAATGCGTAAATGTTAGACTTTCTCTGGCTTACAATCGATGCCGAAAGTATGCACTTTCGATCGAGGTATGAAGAAAAAAATATTTCTGTATCGAATTATTATTTTAAATCCGCCACATTTGAAACCGTTTCTCGTCGAAAAGACGAGCGAAATATAGTGAAACGGCATGTTGAAAATTGAAACTCAACCTTGAGTCCTACGAGAGGGACTTCGCACTGGGGGCGTCGCTTGGGGATTGTTTGGTTAGCTAGTTAAAGATGGCTATGTCACAATAAGTTCACACACGCACCGCGTGAATTTCGATGCGACACGTCTAATGGCGCGTTTGGCTGGGAGTAAAACCGTGCAATTGGCGCGACACTTTTATGGGACGACGTTTCGTTCAAATAAAAAGATTTCAGTACATTATTGAAATGTAATTATGAAAGCGTGGGCTATAAACTCTACGATAGTTTATTAGTCACAACTCACGCTTTTATAATTACGATTCTAAATTATAAAAAAATATTTTTTTTCCTTTTTAGTAAACATTTCAATAAAAGCTTGTCTTTAAAAAGTTTCATTTGATACCAGAGTCCAGAGAGTTGTAAAGTAAAAGGTAATCCGACATTTTGAGGCGTCCGCCATATTGGATTTACGCAAAGGATTTTGAAACGGTCGTCACTAACAGAAAGAGCGATAAACGAGGAAGGTTAGTGTAATTTGTAAATATTTTGTACAAAATATGGCTGAACTATGAGGGTGTTTTGTCAAAAAAGCACTATCACTACATCTTTATATATAAAAATTACGTGTCACGTTGTTTGTCCGCGTTTGTCCTCGATGAACTCCTAAACTACTGAACCGATTTTAAATTTGATTTGCACACCGTGTGCAATTCGACCCAACTTGAAAGATAGGATAGCTTACATTTCAATTTATAGTCGCAATATTATTTTATTGCAAATTATTTGTCTATTCCTTGACAGTCATAATTATCTGTTAGCTCCAGGATTGAGTGAATATTCAATAGATGGCGCAACGAACTTAACAACCATATAAGATGGCGATACCTGTTGACTGGATTGAGTGAATATTCAATAGATGGCGCAACGAACTTAACAACCATATATCTAGATCGAGGATGTAAAAAAACTGAATATCGTTTAAAACAAATGCTTTTTTTTTTCGAGCACGACGGCGCAGCCGGAGTGCTCGAAATAGAGCAAGTGTTTTAAAGACCAGTTATCCACGAATACTTTACGCTATTTTTTTTCGAGCACGACGGCGCATGTATATTTTAAAATAGCTAGCAATTAATAAAATAGATAGATAGATAGATGTTCCAATTAAATTGTTTTATTATTTCACTTTATACGTAGCGAAGCACGTACAGGGTCGCTGGTAGTATTATAAAAAAGTCGCTGTCTGTTTCTCCACCACGCAACGGATTTTGAAACGGCATTCACTAACAGAAAGAGCGATAAACGAGGAAGGTTTATGCATACACGTGTCCAATAATTTCAAATCTCTGACTTAAATTTTTGACTCAAATTCTGACAGGCACTGAAGTTAAACAAAGGCTCGTAAGATACAAAAATCAACAACGTAAATAATAATGTATTTTAATCGCACAGAAAGTGTGGACTAGAGAACATTAACTGTGCGTCGCGTGAGCATGACAAAGCGAATGTAATCGAACGTTTAGATTTAAGCTTCGGGTCCGTACGTGCACCGCGGGTATATCTGCAAGAGAGACATGCGGCGGTGAGTGTGTTAGACCATGTGATAAGATCAGGGGAGAAACACATATGGTTAGGTAATAATGCATAGGACTGTACGGGGTTATCGATGGATCGAAGACGCGCGAGGATGAGTTCGTAATATCGTTATTGAACCGAATGAAATTCACCACCTTTAGACACAGGCAGCAGTAAATCTTTATATAAAGACTATACCGGTCCGTCCCGGTTTCATCCGGGTGCGATAGATATAATTCTGCAAAATGTATTTTGGGAGGAATTTTTGTGACCGAAAAATACATTACAACTAGTTGAGCAACTTTCATTCGCAACATTTACAAAAAAAAACTTAATCACTTTAATCATGCGTTGCAGGACTTTTTGAACATTCTGTATATAGATTTACTGTGTCCGGTTTACTTGCTTATCAGATTATTGTATTGTCATCGTTACTACACAAGTATGCAAAATTTCAAAGCAATAGGTCAAGTGGAAGTGGTTCAAAATCGACTTGGAAGATTTGCTCCAAACTGTCTGGCTGACAAACAAGTGAAGTAGAAGCATCAAAACTGGAATACATTTGACTCACCCTGTATACTGAAGGCGTGATAGTTTTATCTACATAGAACATCTCTCAACACGAAATTCGTAAAAGCTGAAATGGCTTTTCTTATTTCAGAATTTCTTTGCCCTTTATGAAAAGACTTATATAACCTGAAAAAAACTGCTTGCCTTACGAAATCTCGTATTTACTATACAAAACAAACGAAGCAAGATATAGTTGCAGATATAATTTGACTTTTAAAACACTGAGAATGAGAAAAGACCGAATGTTTTCAGTTTTTGATTTACAATGCAACAGAGCCCGAGTATTAGAATGCAACGTCGAAAAGAAAATCCATACCGAAATCTCTAAAGCTTAAATGTTATCACAGTCGAAGCTTGAGAGCTTCCCACTAACTTTATGGAATAAGACTGCGAGTACAGCAGCCGTGATTCCCATATGGCCGACCCAATTATACAGGGCTGCCAACTTGGGGGTTTTCCCCCTAAATTTGGGAGGATAAAATGTAGAATGGAATTTTTTGACGTGATAACGTCTTATAAATTGATGAATCACCAATCTTATAAATTGATAAAACACCGGCTGCATGTTCGAAAAAGTGTAACGTTCGTAACGCGTAACGTTCCGCCTGACCCTGTGCGTGCTTTTTGCTAATTTCTCGCTCAATTTAAATCAGATCGGTTTGAAACCAGTTTTAAACGAAAGAGGAGAACATTTTACATAGATTTCGTATAACAGAATTTTTTTTAATTTTTTATACAAATTTATATAGAAAAATAGCTGTATAAATGCAACATGAAAACGGCTGAATTTCTAATGTTTAATTCAATTTTTTGACATTAGTATTTTGTGAAATGCAACGCCTTCTAAGTTAAGTATTGGAATAACTAATTATTATTAAAACATAATACTTTTACAGTTGCAAACGTCACTTTTGACATTTCTTATCATTCCGACACCAAGGATAAGCGGATTGAAACCAAATTTTGGGAGGTTTAGGTTATGTATTACGGAATACGTTATCACGTAAAATTATCGTCCGTAAACCGACTTTACAGACAACCAATTTTTTTAATTGGCCCTTATATTTTTAGGGATAATTTTAGGGACACAAAAAACTTAAACTTTTTCTATCAGACATTAGATGACTTACAAAGCCGACTCATTGTTAAAATATCTATTTACTAAATAGTAAATTAAGTCCTAATAATGTATTATAGTAACATCATGTGGCGCTCGGTCTCATTCAATAAGCAGAATATCGTCGTCAAAGCGGCAAGCTTTGTTGAAAATGAGTTAACAATGAATTCCGATTATTTTAACTGTGGAACAATCATTTCTAATTGTTAACTTATCTTCAACCTTTTATAGCGCTATGAAAGGAGACCGAACGCGGTCTATCGTAATATAGATATATAATTTTTTCAAAGTAAAACAATTATTTTTTAGATGATTTTTAGGGATATTTCAACTTGTGGTTGGGGAGAATTTTTAAGAGTTGGCAACCCTGCCCAATATACAGGAAGTCGTCATCTTATACGTGGTATCATAAAAATAGAAAATTTAAAATAAAGACAGCATTCAAAGAGTACGTGCATGCCAATATCTATAATAATGTAACGCCCTCAGAAAGCGACAACAAAGAATTTCGTGCGACGACAATCGGCTCGTCGTTCTAACAATGACACACAGATTGTTATGGGGTAACAATCCGATTGTTGTCCCACAACAATCTGTGTGTCAGTGTTAGAATGACGAGCCGATTGTCGTCTCATGAAATTCTTTTTTCCTTCTAGGTCATCTGGAAGTGGGTTAGATTTTTTAACTATAATATGTCAGTGAGTCAGTCTGTGATAAAAAATCCGATTTTTAGACGTTAATATCTCAATAACCGTTTGAGCTGTATTTATGAAATTTGGGGTTCTAGTTAATCTAAGGGGTTTTAATAAATAAACCAAAATTCATGTGTTTGTGTTAAATAGATTTTGAGTTATTAAAGGGTCAAAAGTGGCTCCAAATGGTTCGTGTAATATAACACCTTTTGGATAACACAAAGCGAATGATTTTAGAAGCACCCTATATAAAATGTTTTCTTTTAATATTGGATAGATAAATCGCATCTAGTCGTAATAGACAGGATACGTATATATACGGTTCTATTTTATTTGTTCGTTTTAATATAAACAAACTCGTCTTCCTTGTTTGCTGCTCCGATATTACGTGCATTCTCTCGCAAACCTCACATAATACAATTCTTGTACTTGTCAAACAAATATGAAATAATTTTCCGCGTAAATGTATTTCACGATAAAATAAAAATCCAATGCGAAATACACGCGCGTTGTTTGTACTTTGTAGGGTAAAGCATTAATAGATAAGGAGCTGACGTCCAAAAAAAACATGTCGTCCCAACCTTCTGCCGCTTGGTACATTAAGGTTATACGCTCTCGACCGTATTAGTAAAAAAACTTTTTAACAAAAAAATTAAACCGCCGAAAAACTGAAAAGCAAAAAATAATAAATCTTTTTATTTAACTAAGTAGATGAACGTACGTGACAGTCTAGTATATCTAAGTAATTTTGAGTCGGCGTCAAACAATCAATGAACAAAGATCACTAAAAGAAATAACCAAATCAAATTAGAGAACTGTCGTGAACTCTCAGAGATTTCCGGCGAAGGATTGTTGACGCCGACTCAAAATTACTTAGATATACTAGACTGTCACGTACGTTCAACTACTTAGTTAAATAAAAAGATTTATTATTTTTTGCTTTTCAGTTTTTCGGCGGTTTAATTTTTTTGTTAAAAAGTTTTTATTTTATAATTTTTTGTGGCTATATAATTTATAATTGTAATACACAAAGCATGAAAATCTGTGAGTGAACTATAAATCACCCCTATTTTCCCACCCTTAGGGTAGGAGTTTTTTTTCCAAATTTATATGAGACGAGCCTCGAGGTATACCCTATCCAATAAAAAAATAATTATCAAAATTGGACCACTCTGTAAAAAGTTATGTGTGGTCATACATTACAATCAGTGAGTGAACAATCAATCATCCCCTGTTTTCCTACCCTTAGGGTTGGAATTTTTTTACCAAATTTATATGGGACCAACTTCGGGGTATACCCTTTCAAACAAAAAAATAATTATCAAAATCGGACTACTCTGTAAAAAGTTATGCGTGGTCATACATAAATTAAAAAAAAAAAAAATAAAAAAAAAAAATATACGCGTCGAATTGAGAACCTCCTCCGTTTTTGTTTTTCGTCGGTTAAAAAGTGCGTCCGTACTTTGTTGTTACAACAAAATGTTATATGACTTGGTAAATTTATTATTTCTTATGGAAATATTGTATCCTGTTGATCATAGCTTTATTTTTTAATATTTAAAAATAATATTTAAACGTTTGACATAATATCATAAAGTTGTGACTTAAGCAGTATATTTAATTAAGCCCAGTGTACACGAATGATTTTATCTTACGTTTTGGTTTTAAAAACCTTTGAACCGTTAGACGTATAGTTTCTGAGTTATTGGATATTAAATGCAATTTTTAATACACGGTAAATGGGATAATATCCAATTTTCAAGTTTTAGTTATTAGCTACGTCAAAAAAATTATTTAATAAAAACAAAATTTATGAAAAACTTTTCGTGTAATCTGGTTTTCATGGTGACATAATTCAAATCTAGAAAATGGAGATTTTGAGAGCTGTTTCGAAAATTTTTAATTAATATTTCTCCAAAACTGCACGGGAAAGTATAGTTTTTTTTAATTTTTACGTTACCTAAATGAGTCAAACTTTCGAATAATCAGTTTTTTAAAAATTTGTCTATAGCCAATTTGGTTTAATCTTATTTTTATATACACTTCCGGGCAGTCTTCTCATTTATCATTGTGTTAACAATCGCATTTTTAATAATTAATAACTTGAAAACTAGACGGTCAATGTTTTTTAAAAAATGCAGTTGAATGTATGAGATATCCATAATTAACATATTAAAATTTCAGCGTATTATCTATACATTGCTCTATCGGGCGTATAACCTTAAGCTAGTAATTTAGAGAATTTGTTCTTATAATATATATAGGCGGAATCTGGATCCATTTTAAGATAGGGGAGATAAAAAATTTCAATTGTGATAAAAAATGGTTAGAATTTTAAAAAAATGTTGCCGCTTCGTTTTTAAGTTCGGTTAGAGCCAAATGACCGGGAAATACCAGCGGCAGTGAATTTATGATCAACAAACAAACAAACTCTTCAGCTTTATATATTAGTATAGATAAGAAAAAAAATGCTCTAAATTAACTACTTTATGTACCAAACGGCAAAAGGTTGGGACGACATGTTTTTTTTGCGCGTCAGCTCCCTAACTATAACGCTGCAACTGGGATTTCAAGATGTTTTTACATTTTTAATGACACCATTCCACAATAAGACGGCCGCATCTTAAATGCAATATAAAAAAAGTGAGAAGAGATAACACGTTACAGACGTGACTCTTCCATTATAAATAAACTAGAAGCTTTATTATAAAGTCACCAAGAAGAAATTGAGTTTATTCTGTAGATGAGCGTTTTCTATAAACGGGGTTTACGAATATGGTTACCAGGTGTTCGGCTGTTTACGGTCGTCTCCGGCCAAATATTTACGTGTCCGGCTTTTGGGCTGTGTACTTTTAATTATAGACTTTTTGATATTTTTCAAATGTTAGAAATTGTTATTTTTCAATAAAGATCTTTTTGTTTTTATCCAAAAGAATGGAACGAAAACTTTTTTGTATTTAGTTAATATACAATCAGAATCCGAGGACGCGGAAATCCTGTGTTTCATTTTCAACTTCGCCACGAATCTAAAAGGCTCGGAAGTTAGATGCGGGCTTGCGCTTGTACAGTCTTTTGAAAATCTACAAACTCGCAACTCTACAAAACTAATATAACAATAACAACTTGACAATAGCGTACTCGACTGTACTTTAAAGCAGGAAAGCGACAAGTGACAAAGGCAACGAGCGATCACGGCCAATCAGCGTGCAGGTAGCTGGGAGATGGTGAGAGTATCAACGGCTCTAAAATGTACCTTTGCGACGCTGTTTGTGACTAACTTCCGAACCTTTTGGATCCGTGGCGCGTATTATAAGACACAAACTATAGAGTTACGTAATGAAATTTGAAAGTAACTTTTTTGTTTTCGTAAGCTATTATCAAAGAACATTTGAAAACTCAAAAAAGAGTTTATTTAAAATTTGAAAAGAAAACTTTACTTCAGAAGTTTATAAAATAAATTTATCAAATATAACGAAATAGAAAGCTTACAGTGGAAACATGAGTTACCATCCAGTCAAAGGATAGAATGTATATTGTGTATTTCAAATATTTTTGTATAGAAATTTTACATTTTACCTGTATTCATTGAAGTTAAGCATTCAGTTCGACCTTTCATAATTTGATTTGATTCCGCCTACACTACAAAAAAAATATATGGAAAGCCAACTAGGACAGTCCCACCCTTTTAAAAAAAGGACAGACATCACGTTTTTATGTTCCAAGCAGCCAGCAAACAGACACGAAACCGCTACAAACAGTTTCGTTTTAGCTACTGCGCATGACGGTTTCGTGTCCGTTTGCTGGCTGCTTGGAACCTATTATGATCTGTATCAGACATGAGTACGCACATTCATCTTAGTTTACCGAAATTAATGTTGTGTCCAAATTTCATGATGATCGGAGTTACCGTTCAAAAGTTTTTGTACAAATTTTGAGTTACTTTTTGCGACATTTTTCATTGATTCTCCGCTCCTATTAGTCGTAGAGTGATATTATATAGCCTATAGCCTTCCTGGATAAATGGGCTATCCAACAAATTTTTTTTTTCAATTCGAACCAGTAGTTTCTGAGATTAGCGCGTTCAACCAAACAAACAAACAAACTCTTCAGCTTTATATATTATAGTAATATAGATTAAATTTATTTCTAAAGCTGTTAAGAGTACTTTGTCAAAAAATTTACTAGAAGGACGGCGTATCAGAGGTGGCTTAGGGCGGCATCACAACTCATTCTACTCAAGAATATTGACGTAGAAGTAGATAAAATAAAAGAATAATGTTGTTAATCAAAATGTTTCCGTAATCATATAGGTAATTCTACTACTACCAGCCGTGAAAGATGATTTTTTTAAATATACAGGACATAGGTACAAAGCTGCTTCTTGCCAGTAAAGTTTAAATTAAGTTACCAGTCGCAAAGTTTCGTCTAACAAGATTAGGGTGCCTGCGTTAAACAAATGCTAGACTGCGTGAACAATGGCTCGTTTCAAAGAAAACTACGTATAAAATATTTGAGACAGAAAAAATGCGTTGTAAACATAATTAAATGTCGTTATGAAATGTTTCAAAGAAATGATTTAATTTCGTTCTAAGAATGAACAAATTATTATTTTAAGGTAGTTTGGTAGCCAAATGACTTAAACTTGACCTAACATTTTTTTTTATATTTATTCAAAAGATTATAATTAAAGACACCTACAGAAAAAGAATAAGATTTTTTACCACACCGTTTAAGAGATATAATTAATTAAAGTTATGCAAAAATACACGAGCCGTTATGAGTGTCCTTGTTCAATAACTCCGGAAATTGAGGGTTTGTAAAAAATTGACAAACTTAACCCCACAAAAAAAACTGGTTGTCTGTAAAGTCGGTTTACGGACGATAGTTTTACGTGATAACGTATTCCGTAATACATAACCTAAACCTCCCAAAATTTGGTTTCAATCCGCTTATCCTTGGTGTCGGAATGATAAGAAATGTCAAAAGTGACGTTTGCAACTGTCAAAGTATTATGTTCTAATAATAATTAGTTATTCCAATACTTAACTTAGAAGGCGTTGTATTTCACAAAATACTAATGTCAAAAAATTGAATTAAACATTAGAAATGCAGCCGTTTTCATGTTAAGACAAGACATACGTTCTCTTCTAATTTCCATGTACGGCAAACAAAGACGACCGACCGCGTCGCGCCATGCATTAGACAACATTGCATTTATACAGCTATTTTTCTATATAAATTTGTATAAAAAAACTGTTTAGGCAAATTCTGTTATACGAAATCTATGTAAAATGTTCTCCTCTTTCGTTTAAGACTGGTTTCAAACCGATCTGATTTAAATTGAGCGAGAAATTATCAAAAAGCACGCACAGGGTCAGGCGGAACGTTACGCGTTACGAACGTTAGGAACATTAGGATTTAGGAACGTTACACTTTTCCGTGCATGCATCCGGTGTTTTATCAATTTATAAGATTGGTGATTCATCAATTTATAAGACGTTATCACGTCAAAAACTTTTTAATGGATAGAACGATGTCTGAAATACACACTGCAGAAATTTCAGAATAATTTACCACGTACTTTTGATTTTATTAATTTTTTAATACTGACATGTGGCCTCTATCTCTGTTGTTTATCGGAGACACTCTCTCCTCCATATTTGCTAGGGGAAAAATGGCGTCTGTACCTTTTGTAATTTAGATTTTTTTACAAATCTTCCAGATAATCTTTCCCGCTTCATTTTAATTCATAAACATCAATTTTTTTAAAAATAAGCTCAAAGATTTGACGATATAACATCAAGTTGAAAGCTTGAGGTTATGTTTACAAAAGCGCGTGACCGTAGTGACAGTGACTAGTGACAGCTGAGTACTAATCTGCAATTAATATTTTATTAATTACATTACTATAATTATTTAATTATAATTCGTATTAAATTAAATCAGATAAATTTTTATGTGAATTTCTATTAATTATTTTATAGCATGATTTGGGTAATTATTTGAGGGGAAAAAAGTCATTTATTTGACTTGGGATTGCGGCTCCCAAACTACCTTAAAACAATTTTGTTTGCTATGCGACTATTTATCGCTGAGATATCGACGATTAGGTAAAAAGTAACCTTTGGTTTTTTTACCAACGATATCTCTAGCTAATGATCGTACAGTAAAAAGAAGGTTTAGTTTAAGAGATAAAGTTTTGTATGCTATTTGAAAAAGTAGAAAATTACTTTAATCAAAACTAAATATCTCGATCATACAATACAGGTAAAAATATAATAAATCTCCTGGAAAACCTGGAATTATCAGGAAAATTTGAAATCATTTTCCTGTGGCCACCCTGGTAAAATGCGGTCCGATATAACAAAGTTCAGTTGCAGAAATCGTCATTACTTCTCACAAATGATATATTTTGTATTCAATGCGTGTGTAGGAATTATATATACCGAGAATCGGAGAGTACCAAAACTTCGTTACTGTTTTATGTTCAAAAAGCACCAACTGAAATGACTGAAGTGTCATACATTACAGAACGTCAGATACATTCCCTTCACGTTCTGAAGTTTTCTGCGCAACTCCCGGCTTGAATTAAATTGAATTTGTTGTTTGTTTTCTAAATCGTTTGGTTTTTTTACGTGATATGTTATAATTGCATATCATTTGAAATAAAGAGCAGATTTTTTTTTTATTAAAAGTGCATTTTTGACAACTTTGTCATTTATGCGAAATAATAACATAAAATAAAATAATAATAATAGCTTACTGCTAGATAAGGAACAATTTGTACTGTTGGTTCACTTTAGAAACTTTTATAATTTATTATACGTGTCCGTTTTCTTTGTAAATTCAGATTTTTTTATACTTTGGAATCTAATAACCGCTTGTACCAACTTTCCGTTGACGAATTATGTAATCAAGGAATATTGTTTTAGAAATAGTAATTCAATGGATATCCGTATATCTAAAATCTCGCTAAACATATCTGTCTTGTTTGGGTTTTTTTTTCCGAATTTTTCCCAAATTGTACAATTATATGTTTCTTTTTTTTCTCTGTTTATTTTATTTCTAGACAGCAGGTATACGTGGAACGCTTTTTTTTATTTTAATTATTGTCTTGTACATAATTGTATTTTTAGTAAAAATATATCTTATCTTATCTAATTATCTTATCTTAACATATCTGTAGCTAAAAATCTATTGTTTTTTTAGGCTATGCGCCCATAAACACTTTTTCTTAGTGACCTTTAAACTATAAAATAAAACCATTTTCGATCAATTTAACCGAGAACCAAATCCCATAAGGTTTGTGCGGGCTCCTTTTTGTGTCAGGCGTCTCACCTAATATTTTTCAGCATCATTAATTATTGAGTTTGTATTATTTTTTTTTTATCACTTAAAAATAATAATCCTTGTCTATAAGAAAGTAAGATTCTATTTAAAAAGTTCTTTGGATCATAAATTTTAAAGAATTTAATTTAAAAGAGATATTGCAGATAGAAGCAAGAATGACGGAGGATAATAAAATATTTTAGTGTTCATTAATTTCATGAGGGTTTACTGTACTCTTACCGGGTGTGCAGACGTAAATAATGACGTTTTCATTGGCAGAAACTTTTTTAACTTTTCATAACGTCTGCTGCAAAAACTGGGCTATTCTGACACTAAACCATCGTCAAACAACTTACGAGACAAAAATGGAGCTTGTACAAATATCTGAGTCTGACTATATAACTCTGTGAGAACCGCCACAGTCATGCGCAGTTCGTTTTAGCTACTGCGCACGATTGTGGCGGTTCTGTTACCGTTCTCAGAGAGCATGAACCAATTATATAAATATTATCTTGTCACGTGGACGATATGGACAAACGTCCACAAACATGGCGTCATAGTGTGTGTTCGGTTCGGAAACTATGGAGGGTAGAGGATAAAGAGAACCATCTTATATGGAGGTAAAACGGTGTCCATCTGAAAGCGTCAAATAACAGTGACCATAATGGCGCCGGTGTAGAAAAAGTGTTTTGTAAACTTAGCAGTTGAAGACGAAGTGAAGTGTGCTGAAAAGAAATATTTAATATTTTTGGCGACTGTAATAATATATTTACAGTAAATAAAACCCCAATCACTTACGTAGTCAAACATTATTTGGTAAATATAACCTATATAGAATTAGTGATGTGTCGGATATCCGTATCCGTATCCGCGGATATCCGAGGGAGAAGAAAGATCCGGATCCGTTAGTTTTTGGCGGATCTTTTACCTTATTAATTTTCAATTCATAGATGAAATTTTATATATACCTATAGCTGATTAGGTAATAATGAAAAACTGTTAAATTCCATTCAGATTATTTTTTATTTTTTAAAATCGTATTTGGCACCTTTATATTGCAAGCATTTATCGTAGTGAGTACTATACCAATAGTACATAACTTAAGGTACTAAAAAACTATCTTTATGATGAGATATTGCACATCGATCTTTGGAAAGAGACAATTTGTTATGACAGTTAACTTTTAAAGAGATCAATAATTTTTCCCATAACAGATAATCTCTTTTCAAAGGTCAATGTGCAATATTTACCGCCGCGAACTATAAGAAAGTTAAGATCCGTTCCGTATCCGCGGATCTTGAAACCAAATATCCGTATTCAGATCCGCATCCGCGGATATACATTTTTAACGATCCGGCACATCACTATATAGAATCATCAGAAAGAAATTAACACTCTTCCTACGGTAGCGCCATCTTAATTTCACTCTTTTTGACGGACATATTATTTCATACAGTAATCATTACGCCTACTGTCACTGCGCGCGCAATAAACCCATCTACACAACCAGCTTCAAGTATACGCATCGTAAACATAAAAGGCATCACAAAAGTACAAAACATTGATGCGAGGATTTCTTTATAAGAGCTCTATGACTATGTGGGCCATTGTTTTCAACTGCCAAGTATAATTTTATTTATAACCCTGTGTCATTCGGAGCTCTTCTTTGGTGTCACATGTAAACAGCTTTTGTACCATACTTTCAGCGAAAGGTCATCGGTTCGATCAATAAAATATATTTTATGTGCAGCTTTTGGGCGAAACAGAAGGATAAAATGAAAAAATATGTTCATCTGCCACGACCTGCGACCGTAATGTCAGTTTAGAGATACGCTGTCGAGGTTAAAAATTGAAAGAAGCAGAGGCACATCAGCGAAAAATGTTACAGTGTAAACTCCATATAGCGACACTCAAGGGACTGTGGCGTTATTGAGAGTTGTCTTTAAACGGAGAGAAGAAAAAATCCATTAATATTTTTTTACTATAATATGTATTTAACTAGAGTGACCTGTGCGAATTATTCGCACTAAATAAGTATAATAATTATCACTTTACAAAATTATTTTTTAAATATGATTGCAGGTATTCAATTCGTTTCTAATTTTGCACACTGCTTATAACGTTCTTCTTTTTGTTGTATTACAATATGAAGCTCAGATGACAGATCGAAGAAATATTTTACTAAAATTGTCATATAGAGGCGCAAGTAGCAAAAGCGTTTGACCTAAGCCGTCAGATGGCATCGTGCAGCATTGCTGTGACGTTGTTGAGCGTTGCTCGCTGTTTCAAAATTAAAGCCGTCAGATGGCAGTATGCAGTATTGTGTCTGTTGTATTACAATATGAAGGTCAGATGACAGATCGAAGTGTTGACGTTGTTTCAAAATTAAAACCGTCAGATGGCAGACGTTGTTCAGAGTTGCTGTATTTTAATTAATATACAAAAACAAAAGCAATAATAAATTTTTTAGTTGTTGATGTCAGTAGAGCAAGCAACTATATGTAAAATGATGTATAATTTATGTGGAGAAATTGTGAGGTGTTTTCTAAAAAGGGAGGCAAACATCTTTAACCTTAGCGTATTAATATATTATATGATTCAAAGCGTCTTTCAACATCACTCTTTTCTCCCGCCTCTATTGCGCGTATTAATAAAACTTTTTCGTCAATACACAAAGATTTTCTTTTACCCGTGTTGTTCACAGTGTGCAAGTTTGTTGGAAACTAAGAAGCTGAAAGATAATCCCAACAAACAAAGAACGAATTTCTTAGAATCTTCGGCACGCATGACGCCGACAACAAAGCAACAAAATACCAAATAAGTAGTGCTTAATGATGACGTATTGTTGTCGTTATTTAGAGTAGGTTTGTCGGTATTTAGAGAGTATCATTGTATGAGCAACAAGGTAAACCAACTAGAGTTAAGAGTATTCGTCCCTGCAAATACCCCCTGCACCCTTCATCTCAAATCTTTTCCCCTCACCAAAAAACGGTTCGCGCTCTCCCGACGCTATTTTTAAAGCTAGAGGGCTCTGGTAAACGCCAAATGAAAGACAAAGAATCAGACTACAGATCCTTCAGGCATTTCACAGGAGGCAAAACCAGCCTCGTGTGCAGCGGCCTCTAGGTCTATATTGTCAAAAAAGTGACTTCGAACAATACCTGCCGTAAGTCTAAAATATTCCGCCGCTATTTTAAAACAATATGCGGTAGATTTAGCCCAACAATGTAATGTGTACAGTTATTTAGCTCAAGCCATTGTTTTAATCCCGTCTTAATTATTTTCCGGTCACGTTGTAAATATTTGCAGTAGCTCTATGTAGTTTTGTTCAATCTAAACTGTCGTTTGCGTTTAGAGCCTGTATTAAAACAAACTCGAAGCCATTAAACAAACATTTACAATTAAAACATCGGATAATGGCAAAGCAAACGCCAGTTATCGCAAATCCCTCGAGTTTTGTGCGCTGTGAACACATAATATAGCTACATATCCCCCAATCGCTATCTATGACGTTTTGTCGGTGTCAAGTTTAAACCAAATCAGAATGCACATAGTTTATTTCTTACTAAAGGTCGCTGCACACGAGGCTGGAAACACTGCTTGGACTTGTGGAGGCCGGAAGGCTGGGTACGAGGCGGTCAATGACGTCACTTAAATAATATTCATGTTACAAACTTACGTTAATAAATATCATGTATATTAATACGCTAAGGTTAAAGATGTTTGCCTCCCTTTTTAGAAAACACCTCACAATTTCTCCACATAAATTATATATCATTTTACAGATAATTGCTTGCTCTACAGACATCGACAACTAAAAAAATTATTATTGCTTTTGTTTTTGTAAATTAATTAAAATACAGCAACGCTGAACAACGTCTACCATCTGACGGTTTTAATTTTGAAACAACGTCAACACTTCGATCTGTCATCTGACCTTCATATTGTAATACAACAGACACAATACTGCATACTGCCATCTGACGACTTTAATTTTGAAACAGCGAGCAACGCTGAACAACGTCACAGCAATGCTGCATGATGCCATCTGACGGCTTAGCTCAACGCTTTTGCTACTTGCGCCTCTATATGACAATTTTAGTAAAATATTTCTTCGATCTGTCATCTGAGCTTCATATTGTAATACAACAAAAAGAAGAACGTTATAAGCAGTGTGCAAAATTAGAAACGAATTGAATACCTGCAATCATATTTAAAAAATAATTTTGTAAAGTGATAATTATTATACTTATTTAGTGCGAATAATTCGCACAGGTCACACTAGTGTTGAATAAAATAATAATTGTTACAAACTGGCGCCCAACGTGGGGCGTCAGTTTGTAACATGAATATTAATTAATTCAACATATTTATTAACGTAAGTTTTTAAACATGAACACTAGCTCCTAGTTCATACGCTCCGCTGCCATCTTGCCTCTGTTTCTCCACATGACCACCAGAGTACACCAGTGGCGGCGTGGCTGTTTAAGACGGGGTGTTACAATATAAATTAATTTTTAGGGATATTTCTACTGCTGGTTGGGGGGAAAGATTTTTAGGAGTTTGCAGTCCTGTTTCTAACGATACATGTATTATATTCATGTCTCAAATGTCGTCAATACGGTAAAAGAAATTCATACAAATCGTAAAATTTAGAACACTACCATAAACCAGAACATAAAATGTCTGCCTCAACATAAAATTGTGTTGAATTTAGCGTGTTTTGTGTATGTTCAACGATATATGAAAAGAAAACATTAAACTTGTGCACAATTTATAACAAAGTTTATTTTATTCGAAGCCTGAAGTGTTTCGGTCGAGGCTCTATTTATTTAAGGATTTCAGGGTGATGGCAGAGAAAAACACAACCGTTTAGATTAATTTATGTTAATTAAGATTGAATTAGACGATAACTTACATCAAATGAAAATTTTATAAGTGTAAAACAACAGAACTCAAGGTAATTAGCTACAGATGTGACCTCGTTTCGCGGTTGGATAACAGTGGGAAGATGACGTCATTCAGCGAACTGTCAATATTGATATTGCGTGGTTGATAAAAATACGAACGGTCTGCCAGCCACGTCATTCATGAACGAGTTAACCTGTGTACTTCCTATGACCTTGAATAGAACTCACGCATTTTCAACCCGATGCACGACTTGAGTTTACTCTTTAGATACGCTGTGTAATGTATTCCATCTCATTCTTTCGCACGTTAAATCCTACAGATATATATGTTTGTCTCTTTTGAAGCGGACGAGCGTACACCGCCACACTTGAAGCGGTGGAGCGTAACGCCTCACCAATTGATTTTACTACTCATAAAATTTCCGTACCGGGCCTTATAATTCAAAATCGTTTCTTAAGGAGTAAACTCCAAAAAAATTGGTTGTCTGTAAAGTCGGTTTACGGACGATAGTTTTACGTGATAACGTATTCCGTAATACATAACCTAAATTTATATAATAATTATAATAATTCGAATCTATGATATTGCATCTTTCGCTTCAAATTTAGGTTAATTTTTTTTATTTAAATTACTCACCATATAATATAATTGTTTTTTTTAACTTTCTTTCGTATTTATTTTAAGTCTCAAAGATTAGCTGTCATAATATTTATAAAACAATTGTTTCACTGTTTATAATATAAAATTCCAAAACCTACTTACAATATTTAAGTATTTTCATACGTCAAAAAATTGATTTTTATAATGATAAAATTTGTAAGAAAACGATTTTTTCGAGAGATGAGACCTAGCTAAAACGATTTTTTGCCCCGCAAAATCCCTTTTCAGTAAATTTCATCCAAATCGTTAGGGCCGTTTTCGAGAAAAGCACGCACAGGGTTAGGCGGAACGTTACGCGTTACGAACGTTAGGAACGTTACGTTACGAACGTTACACTTTTTCGTGCATGCAGCCGGTGTTTTATCAATTTATAAGATTGGTGATTCATCAATTTATAAGACGTTATCACGTCAAAAAAAGATTTTCTTTTTGATTTTTTGAAGCCCCTTTCAAAAATGTGGCTCCGAACTAATGTATCTTAGATTGGATTGCAAATAAGAGACGCTTGTCAACTGAGATCCAGTATATCTGTGCAATATTTCACTACTGAGTAGAGGCGATCGATCTATCCTCTCTCTTCCTCCTTCCTTCTCTCAAATACACACGTAAGTCATTATTCTCCTGTTTCCAGTGTTCCTGTTATTACACAACAAGGCATCAAAGTTTCTTCCACCGACATCCATTTAGCCCTTCGTTATATATGTGCTAAGCCTTGAAGCACACCTGACAAATTTTCCTGTCAGGTATATGATTACTTCTTAAGCTCTTATAACTTATAGTTAATATCTTCACTTCCGGTGTCGGAGAAAATGCTGTAATTTGTAATATTCAGGATAGTACAGTGAAATACCAATCGGAGAATCTCGTTAGAGATTCTCTTCTGTGCTAAATTCCACACATAAAATAAAACAATATTATATATCGATAAATCGTCGTATATTTCAGCGACGCGTAAAAATATCAATCAAATATTGAAGTAAAACTTCTTTAGGCGCGACTTGAGAGTAACTCAGATCTTTTTTCGGACGGAAGTGACGTGTTTACGCAGTTTCTGCTATTTACAGCCATCGACTGACAAATGGCGACATCAAAGCGCATGAACGAAAGTTGAAACACAGTTAAAAGTTTTGTGATCGGTTTCCACTATTTAAAGACATCGACTGATAGATGGCGGCATAAAAACGCTTCTATGGGAAAAATAGCAACCTAATAATAAACATGTTTTTAAAAGCTTTTATTTAGCTTGACTGCGTATATTTCTTTATTTATGTCTATTATATCTTCAAATCTTTGATTAACGTCTGATTAAAACTGTTCAATAAATAAAATTATCGACTAATTTTTCAGACAATATATTAACAAAAAATATAATTAATACATTAACGTTTCGATCCGGATTTGGACCTTCTCTTATTCAGAACTTATCTAAAAAATATAAAAAATAATTAATATTTAATTTCTAATTCGCTTTTCATAAAATTCCTTCAAAATGATTTATTAAGAAGGTCCAAATCCGGATCGAAACGTTAATTTATTAATTATATATTTTGTTAATATATTGTCTGAAAAATTGGTCGATAATTTTATCTATTATATCTTGTTTCAAATCTTAGGACAGCTTTTTCAACTACTTACTATTATCCGATTGAGTTGAAATTTTGCATAGGTATGTAGTTCCGGTGACAATACTGACCGTTCCGGCTTTTGTCCGGTTGAAAATCGCACGCTAACATTTTAAAAACACAAAGAGGTAAAAAAGCTTTTAAGTTAAACGTTTTTATTGTACAATCGATAATGTACTAAAAACTAAAAAATAAATATGAGTCACCATTGAGGGCTTTGATTAAACTAAAATAAAATCGTGGGGGGGGCATTTATAGTTACATTATGGTCGAAGAAGACAGTTGAAAACTAAATATAATTTCCAATCTCAAAATATAAAATCCCCCCCACCCGATTTTATTTTAGTTTAATCAAAGCCCTCAATGGTGACTCATATTTATTTTCTAGTTTTTAGTACATTATCGACTGTACAATAAAAGCGTTTAACTTAAAATTGTTTTACCTCTTTTTATTTTTATTTTAAAGCATAGCGCCTTTTATTAAATAGATAGCCGCTTCGCATAGCTGGTAAATTATAATTATCATTATAAATGATTTTACAAAAAAAATGATGTAAGCTCACATCGAACGCATTTATATACATAAAAAAAAATTGGTTGTCTGTAAAGTCGGTTTACGGACGATAGTTTTACGTGATAACGTATTCCGTAATACATAACCTAAATTTATATAATAATTTATTCTAATAATTCGAATCTATGATATTGCATCTTTCGCTTCAAATTTAGGTTAATTTTATTTATTAAATTACTCACCACCTATAAAAATAATTTTTTTCATTAACTTTCTTTCGTATTTATTTAAGTCTCAAAGATTAACTGTCATACTATTTATAAAACAATTGTTTCACTGTTTATATAAAATTCCAAAACCTACTTACAATATTTAAGTATTTTCATACGTCAAAAAATTGATTTCTATAATGATAAAATTTGTAAGAAAACGATTTTTTCGAGAGATGAGACCTAGCTAAAACGATTTTTTGCCCCCCAAAATCCCTTTTCAGTAAATTTCATCCAAATCGTTAGGGCCGTTTTCGAGAAAAGCACGCACAGGGTCAGGCGGAACGTTACGAACGTTAGGAACGTTACACTTTTTCGTGCATGCAGCCGGTGTTTTATCAATTTATAAGATTGGTGATTCATCAATTTATAAGACGTTATCACGTCAAAAAAACGTAATTACAGTTTGAAGTTAAATATAAAAATATCCAGCAGTGTATTTCAGCAAAGAGCAGCAATGTGTGTGCTTTTAGGACTTTCACATCAGTGAAAAAAGTTTGAAAGCGTAGTACTTTTATATTGATCTCTAATATTGGTCTTCGCAGTTGACGTGTTTGTTCACCAATATTTGTTGAGAAGCACTTAGTTGCCGGTTAAACTTCGACCGGGGCTGTAGTCAGACCTGTATTATTGCACGAATTTACTCCCAACCAAACGCGCCATTTGATGTTTGACATCAAAATTTGGTATCAGACAGGAGTACTTAGAACTGCTAGGAAGAACGAGGGATAGGGGTCGAGAGTTCAAAAAGTAGACTAAATTAGTGATATCCGAGGGAGAAAAAAGATCCGTATCCGTATCCGTTAGTTTTTGGCGGATCTTTTACCTTATTAATTTCCAATTCATAGATGAAATTTTATATATATAGGTGATTAGGTAATAATGAAAACCTCTTAAATTCCATTCAGATTATTTTTTATTTTTTTAAATCGTATTTGGCACATTTATATTGCAAACATTTATCGTAGTGAGTACCATACTAATAGTACATAACTCAAAGGTACTAAATCAACTATATTTATAATGAGATATTGCACATCGATCTTTGGAAAGAGACAATCTGTTACGAGAGTTAACTCTTAAAGAGGTCAATAACTTTTTCCCATAGCAGATAGTCTCTTTTCAAAGGTCGATGTGCAATATTTACCGCCACGGACTCTAAGAAAGTTAAGATCCGTATCCGCGGATCTTGAAACCAAAAATCCGTATCCGCGGATATACATTTTTAACGATCCGGCACACCACTAGATTAAATGGGGCCACGCGGTATGTGGAAAGCTTATATCTAAAGACCGATGCGCACGAGACTGGATTTGCCGCTAGATTTATCTACTAATTTTCTAGTTCAAGTTTTCTTGATTGCTCTCATGTGCTCGCTTCACACGAAACGTCTTTTCAACCTTGTTTTACAGGTAGGTTCGGCGCGCGCGCAGTGACAGAAAGGTAACAAAAGTGATCGTTTATTGTCTCTGAACAGAACGCACACAATGGCACAATGTTTGTTTGTGGGCGTTTGTTCATGTCGCAGAGAACCTAGCAAGAAAAATAGCACCTGTTCTAATTTTAAAGTCTATCTTGTGAGCTAGCAGGCGAGCCCGCAGTGACGTCATTTCCAGCCCTGTCGCCAGCCTGCCGGCCAGCAGAAGTCCCAGAAATGTGCAGCGGTCTTGAGGCTACAACACTGTAAGCGAATGTCAAAGATCGCAGTCGCATCAGGTATCCTCCTCTCGTTTCATGTAACGTGCGACAGACCAATTCAAGAGGAGATTACCAGCCTCAGATTAATACATCAAAATCATACATTCTGTGAAATGTATTATCGACATCAAATGAAAAATTAGTCTTTCCACAAGAATTCACAAGTAAACATTTCCCTTGATGGAGTTTTCTTTTTTTCTATTTGCCTACGCTTTGAGAAACGTTACCAAATATGGGGAAAAAATACGTCGAATTGATTCTTATTTTTAAATTGTCTTAAAATGTTACTATCGTAGTATATTTTAGTTCACAGGAATTTTTTGACGTGATAACGTCTTATAAATTGATGAAACACCGGCTGCACGCACGAAAAAGAGTAACGTTCCGCAAGCGAGAGCGCGATATAAGCGATAGTCTCTCTCTTCTCGCGTGACGTCAGAGAGTAGTGTGCGTTCAACATTTTTTTCGGCTGTTCCAGCGAAAGCTACATCTGACAGATGGCCAGATAAATTATACGGTTTGTTAACAAATATATAATATATATACCTATACATTCTTTTAAATGTCTTTTATAATTGCTTAAAAATATGTATTTTGCTTTGGTTGATCAAATTATTAGTCGGTAAAAATATAGTTTGACAGCTACTAAAATTTAGGTTATGTATTATTAAATATGATATTCGAGCGGAATACGTTATCACGTAAAACTATCGTCCGTAAACCGACTTTACAGACAACCAATTTTTTCCGATATAATAAATAAGTAATTTGGCACGGCCGTGCTTACCTATACTGTGACGTCATTCTTGCAGTATACAAACAAGTACAAATAAGGCTCGGTATATCGTTTACACGTGGCTCAATTCGTGATTACTCGCACGTGCGTTTATATAGGTAGGTATAATATGTGCGTTTACTACAAGTGTGACGTCATCAGCATGTAAAAAATTGCAATTTTAAAATTTAAATTATTATTCAATCTTGTGTGTTTGTGAATACAAACGGATAATTTGTGGTTTTTTATTTGACAAATTATCGTATTCACTGCATTAATTTATTTTTTATAGTGTCAAATACCCTATTATATTTATACTAATATATAAAGCCAAAAAGTTTGTTTGTTTGTTTGGTTGGTTGAGCGCGCTAATCTCAGGAACTATTGATTCGAATTGAAATTTTTTTTTGTGAAATAGCCCATTTATCGAGGAAGGCTACAGGCTATATTATAATATCACGCTACGACCAATAGGAGCGGAGCATCAATGAAAAATGTTGCAAAATACAGCTCAAAATTTGTCCGTCCGACAAAATCTTTTGAACGGTAACTCCGATCATCATGAAATTTGGACACAGCATTAATCTCGGTAAACTAACATGAACGTGCGTACTCTTGCCCCCCATCGTTTTTTTGCACCCGGGTGAAACCGGGCGGGACCGATTGTATAATAATATATAATCTACTATAACTTATTTTAAAATTTAAATCACGACCTTCTGAGTTGGCTCATTCTACTGTCTTATCAAAAAATCAAAAAAAAAATTGCAGATATACATTTTCTCTTAGCAGGGTAGAAAAGTTTGCTTCTTGGATAAACAAACTTGTATTTTTAAAATTTAAAACGAGTTTTTTTTTATTTGGCAAACGTTCAAATACCTTTACGATTGCGAATTTACAAAACAGTCACGTGGTAGATATGTTAAAATTTTGTTGCTGAAATCCGAGTATCAATGCGAGCTGCGATACTGGAATATGTTATTAGACGTAGGGATATAACATTTTATGAACTTTATTTTGTAAAAAATGGCGCTCAGTGCTCACATAGTATACGATACAATTCACCTTATCCCAGGGGCGTCTTTTAGAGGGGGCGAGAGGCACGAGCGTCCCTTCAACTTTATTAATTATATATTTTAATACGCTAAGGTTAAAGATGTTTGCCTCCCTTTTTAGAAAAAACCTCACAATTTCCCAACATAAATTATATATCATTTTACAGATAATTGCTTGCTCTACTGACATCGACAACTAAAAAATTTATTATTGCTTTTGTTTTTGTAAATTAATTAAAATACAGCAACGCTGAACAACGTCTGCCATCTGACGGCTTTAATTTTGAAACAACGTCAACACTTCGATCTGTCATCTGACCTTCATATAGTAATACAACAGACACAATACTGCATATTGCCATCTGACGACTTTAATTTTGAAACAGCGAGCAACGCTGAACAACGTCACAGCAATGCTGCATGATGCCATCTGACGGCTTAGGTCAAACGCTTTTGCTACTTGCGCCTCTATATGACAATTTTAGTAAAATATTTCTTCGATCTGTTATCTGAGCTTCATATTGTAATACAACAAAAAGAAGAACGTTATAAGCAGTGTACAAAATTAGAAACGAATTGAATACCTGCAATCATATCTAAAAAATAATTTTGTAAAGTGGTAATTATTATACTTATTTAGTGCGAATAATTCGCACAGGTCACTCTAGTTTTACTAATTTAATAGCAATTCACACTCAGCGCTTAGAGAGCGCGATACTGCATTCTTCTGTTTCTGTCATATAAGATTCTATACCATATATACTTTTATTCTATACTAAGCGTAGGAATAAAATCGCAATCGAACCATCAGGATGCAAACATATACTTCTGTCTTTTTTTACTGGTGTATCCAGGAGGGCAAAACAAGCACGGGGGACCCGTCTTAAGAAATTTCTAATTTGCCCCTTACTGGACCAAAAGCTGGGTACGCCCATATGTGAACGTCATAGAAAAAGACAAAGTTTTTGAAACAGAGATACTTTATTCAGATTGAATGCAAGTACATCAACCAATCCTATCATCGGAGAAATCAGGGAATTACATCGAAGGAAGAGACGCAGATATATTTTCGATACGCTTTGTTGCCTTCACTCACAGCACATTGAGTAGATAGACAATGATTCAATTATTAGAAAAATGGTTTCTGTAGTGTTTTTTTTTTTATTACTATGGCCGATTTATTTCAGCATGAACTGTTTGGATTTTAAGTTACTATGTCTCCAAGGATCATAAGCGAGGAATGATGTTGCAGTACCTAATAAAACATTTATTGTTTGTGAATATTATATAATGCATACGTAGTATATTATGTATCATAAATATATAATGCATCATACATCCTTTCTAAATAAGAAATAAAAGGGAAATATTATATTCGTGAATGTTATCAACAATGTCGGAGGTATAGCAATGTTACTTTCGGCAATATTTTCAATTGGCCATATTCCCACACTGTAAAAATATTTTCGCGACGTTGCCAAGACTATCGCATATTTCTGAAATTTGGGAATATCTATATATTTAATCTATACTAATATATAAAGCTGAAGAGTTTGTTTGTTTGTTTGTTTGAACGCGCTAATCTCAGGAACTACTGGTTCAAATTGAAAAAAAATTTTTTTTGTTGGATAGCCCATTTATCGAGGAAGGCTATATGCTATATAATATTACGCTACGACCATTAGGAGCGGAGTTTTAATGAAAAATGTTGCAAAATGTATCTCAAAAATAAGCTTCTATTCATGTGAAATGCACTAACTAGATATACTCATATTAGCGTTGTGAGAATACAACGCCAGCTAGCTCAATCGGTAGAGCATGCGACTGTCAATTCATCAGGGTCGTGGGTTCGAGCCCTACGTTGGGCGAATACATTTTTATTTTCTACATTGCTTTCTTCTAAGGCTTACATTTAAATTTATTTTAATTTTATTTAATTAATTAAAAAAAAATTATTAGTTAAAAAAAGTATAAATACTGCTTTTTATCGACAAAAACTTTTGAACGGTAACTCCGATCATCATGAAATTTGGACACAACATTCATCTCGGTAAACTAAGATGAATGTGTGTACTCATGTTCCTCCCTTCCCCATTCGTTCTTTTACACCGTCCTTCTAGTAAATTTTTTGACAAAGTACTCTTAACAGCTTTAGAAATAAATTTAATCTATATTACTATAATATATAAAGCTTAAGAGTTTGTTTGTTTGTTTGGTTGAACGCGCTAATCTCAGGAACTACTGGTTCGAACTGAAAAAAAAATTGTTGGATAGCCCATTTATCCAGGAAGGTTATAGGCTATATAATATCACGCTACGACTAATAGGAGCGGAGCATCAATGAAAAATGTCGCAAAATGTAACTCAAAATTTGTACAAAGACTTTTGAACGGTAACTCCGATCATCATGAAATTTGGACACAACATTCATCTCGGTAAACTAAGATGAATGTGTGTACTCATGTTCCTCCCTTCCCCATTCGTTCTTTTACACCCGGGGGAAACCGGACGGGACCGCTATAGTAATTTACTATATGAATCATTGTCTATCTACTCAACGTGCGGTGAGCGAAGGCAGCAAAGCGTATCGAAAATATATCTGCGTCTCTTTCTTCGATTTTCACTTAAATGTTATTTCAACCTATATTCAAAGATACATAGGATGACAGGTTTTTTGGAGGACACCGGAAGTTATCCCTATTTCATGGTTCCGCCGACTCCAGTTTGCCAACCATTGTATTTTTCTTTTAAACAGGGCTTAAATTTCCCAAATAACTGGCCTTTACGGCTGTACACAGGGTTTGAGTGTTACGGGCTCTCCTACTATAATCTGCAGTTATAAAATGGAGCAAAACGTTGAAGTGTCGCACATAAACAAAGGAAGGCGCAAGTTCAATTGTGCATTTTAAAGTGTAAAACAAATAACTCTTTGGATAGAAGCACAGAAGCGTATAGACGATGAGCACTTAATTAGAGCGGAGGCGGGGGGCGGGGAAACAAATGAAGATCGATGGCACAATTCCAGGATGCAGGTGCTGCATACAAATTAGGTCGATTTTTTGTACCTTACAGTCAGTAGACGAAAATTTGTCCTCACATTATAGCCTCTTGAGGTATTTCCTTTATGAAGTAAAACTTCTTTTGGCATGGTAGATTGATTTTTGAGATTCAAAATGTAACGAACGTGCCGCAATGTATATACCGTATACAATTCTATACAATTGTATATAATTGTTTATATGATAACGCGCGTTCAACGCGCCGCCAAAGCGCGTTATCATATAAACAGTTAGGCCTAGCACACATGAAGAGCGTTCAACGCGCGTTGGCCCAACGCGCGTTTACAACTTCTATACAATTGTATATAATTGTTTATATGATAACGCGCGTTCAACGCGCCACCAACGCGCGTTTACATGTAAACAGTTATATATAATTGTATATAACTGTTTATATGATAACGCGCGTTGGTGGCGCGTTGAACGCGCGTTATCATATAAACAATTATATACAATTGTATAGAAGTTGTAAACGCGCGTTGGGCCAACGCGAGTTGAACGCTCTTCAGGTATGCTAGGCCTTATAATCATTAATTAATTATTAGAAGAAAAAACAGCAGAGTTACCTATAGAGCAATTGCTTTTAAATATAGAAAACCAATTTATAAAATTTGGAACTTATTGTAACATGTTTTGAGGAAAATAAATAAATAAATAAATTTCAAACACGTCTGTACAGAAAAATATACCCCACTCTTTACCTAATACTTTACAAATATAAAGCGGCCCATAGATGCTTAATATTATTGCGCAATATTTGGGTTTGTGGAATATAATTGACCGTGTGTAGACGAGATTGAACGCTTGCGCAATATATTGTGTGATTTTTAAAATCTTGAAAATATATTGCACAAACGGGGAAATATTGTGCCGTCTGTTGTCAAGATTGCGCAATATCCCGTCAGTTGATCTCAAGTATAGCGGTCGTTTCAACAAGTCGTCTCAACTACGCCTCAACAAGGGTGACAAAAAAGCCGAAAAACAATTTATTGTTGAATTTATGGAGGTGTATCGTGGTCTTCCGGCCCTGTGGGATGTGAAGTCCAAAGACTATAAAATCGTGACTGGAGTTCTGGTGGGGACTGTTTGCACAATGTGGCTGTACCGTCTGTGCTCGCAAATCGCAATTGAGCAATATATTGCACAACCTTCAATATCGCCTCCATTTTTTGCACAAACCAAAACATTGTACCTACAATAATATTGACCGTCTAGGGGCCGCTGTCAAAATATTGTGCAACCCACATTGCACAATAATATTGAGTGTCTATGGGCCGCTTTAGTTAACTTTTTTTTAAATAATGCTTGACTAAACTAGGCAATAAATGCACAAATTATTTATGTTTCTTTATTTGATACACTTGTTCGAGCATTCAAGCATTTAGTGACTGCGAGCGATGAACAAAAAAACACTGATTTTTAGCTTAGACATTTTCACAGATAATATTTGAGAAACGTGGACAACAAAAATAAAAAAATATAAAACATACATTTTCCACAATACCTTTATAAATTTCTTGCTGGTAGACGCTTTGCCGGTCGATATTTTTCGTTGACGATTATTGACAGTTGGAAATTCGTTTGTTTCTTGAGAAGTTAGTCTCACCAGCAACTGACCAGCGAATTGGAGAACATTCCATGTTGACACTTTAATTTAAAACCGAAAACATGTAACAATGCATTATTTATTTAACAACAATTCTATCAAAGCATTTCCTATACCGCAATTCAATTTTTACACTGATTTAAAACATTTTTTCAAGCACTGAACGACCTTCCAGCAACAACGTCTTTGGTGTACTAACGATAGGCCAATCGCGGTACGGGGGGGTATGAAAACACGATTCTATTCCTTGGTTTATAATTTTTGCAAAAATAATGACTTTTCCCCATTAGAAACTTCCAAAAGCTTCAGAAAACGTTTTTTTTTTACTTACAGATTAATATTTAATAAAAATACGTCTGCTTGAAATTAGAATTTTTTTACTTTTCGTTATTTTGACGTTTGACAGCTGAATTAAAATACAATTTTCTAATATCTGTTTGACCCATGGTTTGACCGGACTGCAGCATTCATGGTTTTCAGATTATGGTATTGTCATCAATAAAGTACTTATGCAAATTTTCAAGTAATTTATCAAAATCAAAATCGACATGCAGCCAAATTGACTGAACGCTAAGGAAAGTATCTTTGACACGCGACCTTCGCACCAACTCGTGTTTGATTTTTTTCAAAAGTGGTTCACCCAAAACTTACAAACACGTGGCAACAGCGTTATTCTTAATTATAAAAAAATATTTACGCAAAATGCCAGACAAATGATACTTATACATTTTTAATTTCTAAATTTTTTAAATCTTATTTTTGTAAACAAAATAACAATTATGATAGTTTTCATGTATTTAAAAATGATTACAGACGTACAATAAAATTTAATGACCCTTGACGACGTACTGCTGCAGTCCATTTTTTTCCTCTCTAATTCATAAGAAAATCCAGGAAAACGGTGGAATAGTAATTCTGGATGTTTAGTTGGTGTATCTTTACAATCAACAACACAGCACTTCCGATTTCATAGCTTTTTCCCCATTTTATTCGACAATTAATCCTTATTAAAATGCACGTATAACATAATATGACATAATGACACTAAGGTTTTGACTAAACCAGATTAAAAAAAAAAGACGGGTTGCACTCCGGGAGTGCCGGCAGAAATGAAAACTTGAATATTAACGTCTTAATTTTTTGCATTTAGAAGCATTGTTTATTTATTGGCAACACTTGTAAATAAAATGGTTTGTATCATAGATTGCATTTTTATGTACGATATTTCAACGCTAGATGTCTAACGTTGTATAAAAAATAAAATGGTTTGTATCATAGATTGCATTTTTATGTACGATATTTCAACGCTAGATGTCTAACGTTGTATAAAAAGTATCTGGCAATTACTATCACTTAGAGAGTCTCACCCAGTTCTTACTTTTCCTGACGCGAGTTTAACATTTTTTACCCATTACAAAAAAAGTGTACAACGCCGCTAAAGAAGTTTTCACTTCAAAAAAAAAACACGAGGGGGCGCAATAGTCGCCTGTCAAAAGATATACTTTCCTAGCGTATACCTTCTGTAGAGAAAATACAGTGATGTTTATAATTTGTGATGAACCATTTGGACTCCATCCTTATAAGAATTTCATTTGCAACAGGAACAGTGCAGACAATTTACACAACGCTTGCTGGCATTTGCATTATGCGGTAATGGCACTTTAGTGCTTTAATTACTAACGACTGCCAACTGTTCAATGCTTGTGCCAGACATTCGTAGCTATGCTCTCGTTTTTTCAAACAGTATTTTTCAGTTTTACGGTACACGAAACACAACGATAGCTTGTAGACATAAAGTGTTTTTCAAGAGAAAATAAAAACTGCTGTTTATACCAACTAATTTTCTCACGCCTCAAACGACGTGATAGACAACATGCCATCCTTAAAATCTGATTATCATAATCATTAATAATTTGTTAACAAAATAGGGTATTTTGCACCATGTAAGAAAAAATCTATTAATACATATACTTGATAGATTTTGTAAAAAGCAAACAAGAAATGTTGATTTCTGTTATTAATAATGCACTATAAATTTGATAATTCAATTTTGAGAATTGTATTTTTTAATCTGTTCTTCAAAAGTCTAAAACGCTGTTCGCCATGTTGGATTCCGGCGTGACGTCACTTCGTCTGTAAACTGCGTACGTTTATGTTGTGCTGTGTGTTATTTTGAAGTTATTTCAAGTTATTATCACGTTTATATATTTCTATTCCGTATTTTATTGATTTCGTAAAAGCAGAAAGTACTAATTTACTAAGGATACATACGCTTAATAAATACATTTTTAAATAAAGTATTACCATAGATAAACGTATTATACTTAGGAAGATAAGTATCCTAGTTAACCAAAATGAGACCACTTATGATGCTCGCCGCTAGGTGGCCACCTATTGACGAGCATCATAAGCTAAATTTTTTTAATCTGCGAGTGTAGAATATGTAGAGTTTCCATAGTGAATTGTGCTGATAATGGTTCGGCCGTCTGGTGACTAGCATCATAACTACATATGTTTTCCGTAGTGAATTGTGCAGGCAATTTGGTCCTCTAGTGACCAGCATCATAACTACATTTGTTCTTCAAAGATCCTCTTCCGTCATTCAACTGTATTGTACAATATCCCGCGGTGACATTAAGTAAATGAATAACTTTAATTAAAATTTTATTTTTAAACAAAGTTCTGATGTTGAGTCAAAAAAATCCGAACAAAAATATAAATTCAAGAAATAAGATTATGTATTTCATTTTGAATTATTTTTATTATCTTAATTAATTAGATGCTTATACCGACACTGTACTTCTCCCATAATAAAATAATTGACATGATCTTCGATGCTACAAAATAATATGTCATTCACAATTGTAGAGTAGAATACATAACCAAAGTGGACGAAAAATGCACCCTGTATTACATGTTATAAATTTGTTAAAATCCGTAGGTGAAAAAATATATGATTAATTATTTAACGGCCTGACAGTTGAATTTTTTTTTAAAGATTTTTCAGAGATGATATTTTTTTTGGTATCTATAGTCCAGAAATATAATAAAGAGAATGTTCGACTATTTTTTTTTAAATTCGTATTCATGGTTTTAAAATATAAACAGCCTTATGTATGATTTGAAAAAATTCTGTCGGTACGTTCATAAATTGTGTCAAAAAATTATTTCTTATTTCATTTCCGAGAATTTTTCAATAATGATTACCTTTAATATGTCTTAATATTAAAATGAATTCGTATCCATGATTTTGATTAAACTGTGAAACAGACTAAAAAAAACGTTACCACGACTATTCAAAATCAAATTTGAAAATTCAAAAATTTTGAATTATATTTGGTTTTTTACATTTATTTAGAAATTTAAGTGCCGTTGTTTACGTGGCGTTTCTATGGTTTGAAACAAACGGGGAACTGTCGTCACGGAAAACTGTAAATTATCATTTATCACATAACGTCAAAAAAAAAATAAAATTGATGGTTTTTAACAATTTATAAACCATTGAGCGAGTAATTGGGATCAATTTTTCTGACAATTTTATTATATAAATAATAATAAATTATAATTATAATAAATAATAATAATAATAAATTATAATAAATTATCGACCAATTTTTCAGACAATTACCTATATTGACAAAAATATATAATTATAATTCAATAAATTTATTGAATTATAATTATATATTTTTGTCAATATAATTGTCTGAAAAATTGGTCGATAATTTATTTATTGAAGAGTACTAATCAGACGTTAATCAAAGATTCAAATATCAAAATGTTTATTACTAGCCATTATACACGTCACTGCACACGTTAGTAGAAATTTTATTTTATTTCTATTGACAAAATATGTCAGTACCTATTTGTAAAGTTGAAATGATCCTTGATGAATATTAAATTGTCTTAAATTATTAATTAAAATGAATTCGTATTCAGTATTTTGATTAAAATGTGAAACAGACTAAAAAAACGTTACCACGACTATTCAAAATAAAATTTGAAAATTCAAAAAATTTGAATTACATTTGGTTTTTTTATTTATTTTAGAAATTTATTTGTGCCGTTGTTTACGCGGCGTTTCTATGATTTGAAACAAACGGAACTGTCGTCACGGAAAACTAAAATTATCACATACCTACGTCAAAAATAAAAAAAAACATTGATGGTTTTTAACAATTTATAAACCATTGAGCGCGTAATTAGGATCAGTATAGAGGTAGCTTTAAGATTATCTGAACTTTTAGTTTAACCATAATGTAGGTGGAAGCACAAAACAACATTCAGTTTGTGGGCCAGGGGTATGAAACGTAAGAGGTTTACTATATAAAAGTGGTCTCATTTTGGTTAACTAGGTTACGAATCTTCCTAAGTATAATACGTTTATCTATGGTATTACTAACTTGTATATCTACTTACACTGGTAATGTAATAATAACAGCGATCTTAAATATTTTTAATTGTAGTGTTACTATGGTTACTGTGCACTATCGTTATTATTTACAATCATAGTGACGTCACGAGTCGTTTTCGCGCGAAAACTCATAACGATAAATTAAAAGTCATTTTTATGGCACTATTCAGTTATAAAATATTATTATAAAAATTGTAGTGCTTCTTTTTCCCTTTAGGATTCATTTAAAACACTTTTTAAAAAACAGTGTAATAGCCTATTATAATATATACAGTGTAAACTCCATTTACCGTCACTCGATATAACGAGAAACTCCTTAAAACGTCGAAATTACTTAACTCTAGTTGGTTCCCTTGTTCATACAATGATACACTCTAAATAACGACACACCCACTCTAAATAACGACAACAATACGTCATCACTAAGCAATAAACAGTATTTGTTTGTCATTTTGTTGTTTTGTTGTCGGCATCATGCGTACGGAAGATTCTAAGAAATTCGTTCTTTTGTTTGTTGGGATTATCTTTCATATGTTTAGCTCAGCTGCTTATCGATAAGTTATAATATTCTTAGTTGGTCAGTTGTAAATTTTATATATTATGAGTAAAAGCATATTATAGTAAAAAAAAGACGGGTTGCACTCCGGGAGTGCCGGCGGAAGTGAAAACCTAGATGTACTTAAACTAAATTTCGCTAGTAGTAATATAAGTTACATGCAGTGCAAAAAATTATAAGCTATAAGCTTTGACAAAACATTAAGAGATGTCGCTATGCATCCAGGTTTCGTAAAACTACACATTTATAAAATTACATGCAGCCAGTCACTGGATGTAATTTTTAAATTTGTAGTTTTACGAAACCTGAGTACATGGCGACATCTCTTAAGGTT
This sequence comes from Xanthostigma xanthostigma, assembly GCA_963575645.1. NCBI lineage: Eukaryota > Metazoa > Arthropoda > Insecta > Raphidioptera > Raphidiidae > Xanthostigma > Xanthostigma xanthostigma. Next base: position 963,683 of record OY754472.1, read on the forward strand.
TTGTTAAAGCTTATAGCTTATAATTTTTTGCACTGCATGTAACTTATATTGCTACTGACATCTAGCGAATTTTAGTATATGTACTGCCGAAGCAAGTACGGTAGACCGTCTCAACAACTCGTCAGGATCACATGACCCTGACGCCTGACGCGTCAGATCTGATGCGAGTTTAACAGTTTTTACCCATTACAAAAAAAGTGTACAACGCCGCTAAAGAAGTTTTCACTTCAAAAATATTAATGGATTATTCTTCTCTCCGTTTAACGACAGCTCTAACGTGCGCTGTCCCTTGAGTGTCGTTATATAGAGTTTACACTGTATATACTTAGGTATATAATATTTAGATTTAAGGATAGCCGAAATCACTGGACGCCGTTGTTTGTATGTTTTACAAAACCAGCAGGTCTTGGGAATTTTACAATAAAGAAAGAAAAAAGTTTTCGGACATTTTGAAAAATGTTACATTTTATATGTATAATACACATGTCTTTTGGATGTCGACACAATAAAATTGATTACCTCGATTTAAAGTGATGTATAGAACCAACTTTTGCAAACTATCATCTCATTTATTTTCCTTCCCCCAATATAAGATTTGCGCACTTTACTGTCGATATGAAAAATTGTTGCCACATTTCAAAAAGAAAGTTTGCGAAGAATGAAATGATTCTAGACGTTAACGAGATATGTAGCGCCATCCGCCGGCCGAAGCTCGTATTCACGCCGGAAACAACAGCTGACTCCACGAGCCGAGTGATAAACGAACGAGCAGCTACAATTTTTCGACACAGCGAGCGCTGCCGGCAAAAGAGAAAAATGCCGATGACGTGAAGGTGGAGCCATTCCGTTTTCTCGATTCAACCGACGCGCCCGCTAGCAAGCGAGTTTAAGGAAAAGTAATACGTTTATCAGAGATAACCCGACGTTTATAAGACAATAGCATTAAGAATTGTAGTATGTAACAATAAACTCTACCTTAACAATCGCCGAGTTCTTATTTAGACAACCTAGCGAGCACCGGGAGTTGGCTCACACACAACAATTCCCAAAGATATATTTATAGTTAATAATATTAGAAAACTGTATATTAAGGCGTGGTACATGAACTATTGGCGTTTATCGAGAAACTACTTAACCGATTCTTCTCAAACAAGCCAAGTGAGTGTAGTTTTGAGTAAATTCAAGATGCGTAGGTATATTCAACAAGTAACTCGCAATTTAAAGACAGATAGGAAATGCCAAATCAATATTTACACGAATAAACCCCCGGTGTGGAAAACTGATATGATAAAGAGATAATAATTATATCTCATCACACAGGGTCTAATAATGATTTTAAAAATCCAGATTCTATTAGAACTCATTGAATTTGGTAATATTAACAATATGACTTTAAGTGGCGCCTCACAACAGAATTTTGTTGAAACGAATCGTGGTGAGGTGACAATGATAAATTTTAAACGTAGCCAGAGACCCAGAGACCTCTTCTTGCAGAAATTCTATACAATTTAAAAATATGTTAAGATTTTATATTTGCATAAAAATGTTCGTTCGTCCTTCCTAAATCCTAGAACAAAAAGTTTAAACAAGACAACAATACCGATAAATCGTTTGCTCCACCAGTATCTTCCGATTTGGAAGTTTTGATGCCCACTGGCCACAAGCAAACAATTGAACCAAACTCAAAGACAGTTGAACGAAAAATGGCCGACGAAGTAAAGTTGGCGCAAGGTGCTGGACCGGCTGGTGACACAATTTTTGGAAAAATTTTACGAAAAGAAATACCTTGTGAATTTATTTATGAAGATGATAAAGTAAGTCTTTCAATTTGTTGGTACGTTGTTGCAAAAGTACAAACAATTTGATACATAACCTTCAAATTTAAGTCCGACTTTTATCATATTGCACTTAAATAACGCGTCGAATTATCTCAGAATTCTTTGTTTTATAGTGCGTGGCATTCAATGATGTAAATCCGCAAGCCCCAACACATTTTCTAGTTATCCCCAAGAAGGCAATCTCTCAATTGTCACAGTCAGAAGACAACGACGAATCGCTTCTTGGACATTTGATGATTGTGGCTAAAAATGTAGCAAAGAAACAAGGATTGAATGATGGCTTCAGATTGGTAATCAATGACGGAAAGCAAGGTGCCCAATCAGTGTATCACTTACATTTGCATGTGTTGGGCGGTCGTCAAATGCAATGGCCACCAGGTTAATTATTAAGCTTTATAATATTTACATGCAATGTCATATATATTGCGAAATGAAAAAGGCATCTGCTATCAACCAATAATTCTGCTTGTATTTGTTTCCATGTAAGATTGTTAATAAAATACAAAAATAAATCTTATGTTCGATTAAACTCGGTATTCATTTTTGGTCTATAAGAGCTGGCTACGGAGAAAATGGGTGACTCGGTGCAGAGCTGAAAATTTGCAGAATAATAGGAGATAGTACAAGTACGTAGGGAAAAAATTGCCAGAAGGCTAGGCGGAAGATAAAGAGCCGCCAGAAGGCGCTAATGTTGCGAAAAATCAGTGCACTTCTGGCAATTTCTATACTTATTCTGTAATTCAAAACTAGATTATATATTATATTATACATTATATACTTATAAGGGCATACTGAAAATTCAAACATGATATAATAATTACATTCGACAAATATTCAAAATTATTAATGTCATTTTGATAGAAATAAAATTAATCGTCATATTTCATTAATAAAATTACGTTGTTATAACAACGTAATTTTATTAAAATCTTTGATTAACGTCTGATTAGAACTCTTCAATAAATAAAATTATCGACCAATTGTCTGAAAAATTGGTCGATAATTTTATTTATTGAAGTAATTTTATTAATTTATTTAATTTTATTACTATCAAAATGACATTAATAATTTTGAATATTTGTCGAATGTAATTATTATATCATGTTTGAATTTTCAGTATGCCCTTATAACTATATAATGTATAATATATTTAATATACTAGCGGCCCTGTACGTGCTTCGCTACGTATAAAGTGAAATAATAAAACAATTTAATTGGAACATCTATCTATCTATCTATTTTATTAATTGCTAGCTATTTTAAAATATACATGGGCGTATATGTGTGTATGTCGAGCACTCCGGCTGCGCCGTCGTGCTCGAAAAAAAAATAGCGTAAAGTATTCGTGGATAACTGGTCTTTAAAACACTTGCTCTATTTCGAGCACTCCGGCTGCGCCGTTGTGCCGAGCAGTTTTAAACGATATTCAGTTTTTTTACATCCTCGATCTAGATATATGGTTGTTAAGTACGTTGCGCCATCTATTGAATATTCACTCAATCCAGTGAACAGGTATTGCCATCTTATATGGTTGTTAAGTTCGTTGCGCCATCTATTGAATATTCACTCAATCCAGTCAACAGATAATTATGACTGTCAAGGAATAGACAAATAATTTGCAATAAAATAATATTGCGACTATAAATTGAAATGTAAGCTATCCTATCTTTCAAGTTGGGTCGAATTGCACACGGTGTGCAAATCAAATTTAAAATCGGTTCAGTAGTTTAGGAGTTCATCGCGGACAAACATGTGACACGTAATTTTTATATATTAAGATAATCTAGTTTTGAATTACAGAATAAGTATAGAAATTGCCAGAAGTGCACTGATTTTTCGCAACATTAGCGCCTTCTGGCGGCTCTTTATCTTCCGCCTAGCCTTCTGGCAAGTTTTTCCCTACTTACTTGTACTATCTTCTATTATTCTGCAAATTTTCAGCTCTGCACCGAGTCACCCATTTTCTCCGTAGCTAGCTCTCCGTCTATTTGTTCGTCTACTTTACTACAAAGTAACGAGGAGGCCACTGGCACATTTTTATCGTGAACCCTCTAGTACACAAAAAATTAATTCAATCTCCCCGACAAAAAGGAGCGTTGACTTCCCCTATCCCTTATCTTCGAGAGAAAAATTTTATCGACATTTCGAAATACCTAGAAAACGAGGAAGAAATCTGAAGACGGCTAAATTAAAACAACACTGATTTTTGTAGATTTTTGTAGAGTGGTGCGCTGTACATCCACTAATTGTTTAATTCTATCGTGGGGCCTCTGCCTTTTTGCAAGTATTGCCGCCGTTAGTACGGGCGCATTATTTTTATTTTTAAATAATCCCAAAAATCGATGTCGAATGGAAACTTTTTAGTGCCTTAATTAAAAAACCTCCGTCTCAAAGTGTCGCGTCATACAGAAATACATAGTCTTCGCTCCGTTATAATAAAATAAACATAAAACCGAAGAGGAAAAGCAAAATTAAAAAAAACACTGCATTTTATTATCAATTTTTATTTTTCTCGGCGATAATAAATTTTACGAACTTTTCCTACAACGATTATTTTATTATTACAATAATATAATACAATATTTATAACCAATACATAAATATATATATTTCTATAGGACAATTAAAAAAAAAAATACTTATAATTGTATCAACAATAACTTACAATGTTCAATAATATAATGAACACCACATAATTTGTCATAATATTTTATTTAATCTATTTCTCCTATCTAATTTGAGAACAATATTTTGTTGAGTAAATAATGGGTTATTAATATCTGCTGGATTAAAATAAAAATCTATGGGTACTCCCATGCTATCGTAATACAATCAAATTTGCTATTAAATAAACAAAACACTGCTGAACTCAAAGGTCTCAAAAACTGAAGCAGTTCACCATTTTCCCAGTAGGTAGGTAAACATCGCCCTCACTTAGTAACAGGCTGTTTTAAGGGCAGTTGACTCACCGACGATAAATATTTAAATAAATAATAGGCGCGTTTGGTATCGTGCACCAGTGTAAAAAGTGTTAACACTCGACACTATTTGCGTTCGTTATACAAAAGTGTAAAAACAACTTGTTTTTCTGTATGTACAATCTATTCAGAACATTGTCAGAATCACTAGTCCGTTTGTTACAAGTGTACCAACAGTTTACACTTTTCGGTGTAAATTTCACCGAGTTGGCTACACTGCACTAATAAACCAAACACATCTAATATATTTAGTACACTATGTCACTTGAGTGCAAGCAAACGGAGACCAAAACCAAGTTTGCTATTGTCGAGCAATGACGTAGCAATGTTTAACTTACAAACATTGCTACAATGGCGGATTGCTTCACTTTTACAATCAATTATTTAAAAAATAACATGGCTGAAATTAATTAAAAACAAAAACCGTCACGTCACATTTCAATCGTCAGTAATATTATCGTGTTTACGATTATTTAGTTATAACGTTATAATTACAATATTTACGAGATAAATTTCCATAATGTGATTCAACATCTGATTTCAGTGAAATTACATGAAGTTTTGTTTTTTACACTGTTTCGTCTCCAAATATAGACTAACAAAACAGAGGTGAAGGCTTTAAAAATTTCAAAAATTACACGTTTAATACTTTTGACATTAATAGTGATTATATTTATTCGTTATTCATACACGAATTTTTGCCCAAACAGATAACAGAATCCGAGCAATCAACGTTGAAGTTATAGCTTGTGGTTTATCGGTTTGTCTACTATTCTCGTATTGCTTGTTTCAATATTTTATTGTGAAACATCAAAAAACATGTGTATATTATTAATATATTCAGACTTATCCTTAAGAAAAAAAAGTTGGTTGTCTGTAAAGTCGGTTTACGGACGATAGTTTTACGTGATAACGTATTCTGCTCGAATAATACATAACCTAAATTTTAGTAGCTGTCAAACTTGGGCCGATGTGCGCGGAACGTGACACATTTCGGAACGTGATACATTTCGGAACGTGACACTTTTTCGTGCATGCAGCCGGTGTTTCATCAATTTATAAGACGTTATCACGTCAAAAATTAAAATTTCACCTCTGGTAACTACACAGAATTATTTATAACGTGTTGAAGAAAAATACAGAACGATGGGCAAAATACCTACAAATCTATGACAAATGTACAGAATGCCATAATATAAAGAAAAAGAAAATTGAAGTCCGTTTTCAAAAATGTGCCCAAAAATTGTTCAAAATATTAAAATTAATATTGTACAAGGAGATCCTGAAACAGACTTGATTATAAACAAAAAAAAAATAATAATAATAATAGTAAATTGTGTTACAAGGGCACAAAATTGACGATTGCGAACGAGGGTTGCGTTTGCCAGTCACACAGCAGGGTGACACTCATCCGAGTCGCAATCTTCAATTTCCTTCTAGTAACGAAGCACTTTTCGTAGCAAGTGCATTGAAAGAACAACGATAGACATTAACAAAAAAGCCACGAATATTTTTGAACTGCGCATGCGCGACTTATGTCATTGAGAGTGAACTTTCGACCTTGAAAACAAGTGTATTGTAACGATGTACTTTCAATGCACGAATCGCAAAAAAGTGCGTTTTCAACACCAATTCAGTGCAAATACTTATTGTGAAAATAAATGCGACAACCTGAAAAGGCCAGGTTTTTTATTCTTACTTCGTTTATTTGAATCACATAAATTATATGTGCTTATAAGTTACAAATTCACGAGTATTTTGAATAATTTAGTTAACAGAATACATTTCGCATACAAACTCGCCATTAAAAACATTTTTATAACCTAACTTTCGTGCGATTTGTTTTGCAGCATACTTCACATATAACAAAAAAATAATATTTGAATAATAACAGTACGACTACTAAAAAATAAGGACTTTTTTAACGAATACATTAATAATTTTACACGTTGAAACGCGTTTCTGACCCATCGGCCAGCATAAGTGTAACGGTGCGATTGTTTATCCAAATAAGACGAGCTAACCTTGTCGGATTAAGTCTTGCCACATCCGCTATCGGCGCCGTACTATATGTCTTAATGCAACGCGTTTGAGATGCTCCGAGCCCAAACATACCTGCATAAATCCGACCATTTTTACAAATAATTCATATAACATACCATAACCTACAAATTGAGTAAACGCATTTCACTAAATCACGCTTACCTGTGCTTGTCTGCCAGAACGATAGTTTGTTCTCGCCGCAAGCGTAACTGCAAAGGAACTTCCCATCGGGGCTGAACGCCGCGGCTGTAATAGGAGTCGTGTGAGCTGAGAGCATCTGACACTTCGACTGCCTCAGTTCGTATATCGCTAGATTGCCGTTGTTACTGCCAACTAAACAAAAACAATGAAATTAAATTGTATCAAAATAAATGCTGAAAACAAAAAGCGATCAGTTCATGTTACATAACCTCACATTAAGTTTAACTAACTGGATTCAGGATCAAAGTCCAAAATTACAGTAATCTGTCTTACCGGCTATTCTTCTTGTAGCGGGACAATGAGATACTTGATTAAATTTGCACACGGCCGGGAAAACGTCTTGCAAGCTTTTGGTTTTCAAATGTCCCGGATCAACACAGTGCAGAATAATGTCCATCATCTGATACGTGAAAGGTTACAATAAATACACTTTTCGATTGTTTATTAACAGAAACGATTTCATAAAACATATAAAAATCGAACCTCGACAAGTAAATCTGACATTTCATTTTGCATCTTCTCAATAAGCAGCTCGACGCATCTCAATATCTCCGGTTTCGCTCGGTGAAGAACTGAATTTTGGAGGTTAACGTTCAGAGTTTGTGCATTTTGTGCCATCGTGTTGTATCGAGCCACTTCTCGTGCCATTGTCGTTATAAAAGCTGCGGGTCTACGAAATACAATGCTAATTTCATTTTTGTATTCATTATAGCAGTTTCGTCTTTGATAAAAAAAAAATTGGTTGTCTGTAAAGTCGGTTTACGGACGATAGTTTTACGTGATAACGTATTCCGTAATACATAACCTAAATTTTAGTAGCTGTCAAACTTGGGCCGAAGCATACTGCGCTCTCGCTTGCACGCACAGGGTCAGGCGGAACGTTACACTTTTTCGTGCGTGCAGCTGGTGTTTCATCAATTTATAAGACGTTATCACGTCAAAACTTTTACAACCAAGGCGGTTATTCGTCATCCAAAATAATTAACCTTGAAGTGCTAATCTTTACTCCTAAACTGTCAATTCTTACTATGATCTATGCATCTATGAATGCATCAAATTTATGAAAGATCATCCATATTTATTCAATAGGAACCATAGAACACATAATTACATCACTCGTGACAAAAATAATTTGAAAACCGATTTCTCGGCTCTGACAGTCACATGTAGGGGTGTCAAAAATGCCATGATTAGAATACACAATAAGTTCGTTCCAAGCAGCCGCGAACGGTAATAAAACCGTACGCAGTCTTGTTACTGCGCAGGACTGTCTTGCGCAGTATCGGTTTTTGAGCTAGTGCGCAAATTAGTCTTGCGCAGTGACAAGACTGTGTACGGTTCCATTACCGTTCGCGGCTGCTTGGAACGAACCTAATAAAATTCCAAATCATCTAAAAGATGAACCAAATAAAAATAAATTTAAAAGGGAAATAAAAATATACCTGCTGGGACTTAGTAGTTATTCTTTAAAAGGAATACTGTAAATTAATTTTTTATTACTCATGCGGGAAAAGTGGTATCTTTACGCATGCTGTTACGGTTGAAAAGTAGCTATTTTCATTTGCGTGCGGAAACTTTATTTGTCACACTGAAATTATTGTTTGCCGCACGCAAATTCAGAGAAAAAAACAAAATAATAACGGTGTTAATGTCAACGAAACAAACTGTCATTTGAAGCAGATTTGAGGTTAAAATTTTCGGTTATGGACTTTTATTCTTGACAATTTTAACAATTTTAACTAAATTTTCAACTTTTTAATGATTTAATTTTAATTTTTATTACAGTAGAGACGCGTTAATCCGAACCTTCATAATCCGGATTCTTTGGTAATTCGGACAGTCGTTTGATAGTATTATGTACATTGTAGTCCGGATTTTTCCAGTTTCAGTAATCCGGATCATGATACTTAGTTATTGAGTAGCTGTACCGGCACTATTTGCGTCAACACTATTGGCCGGCGGTGTGTTACAAACAGTTACATACATATTTGTTGCCGGAGAAGTGAGAGAAGTTAGGTGGTTTTAGTATGTATGTAGTCGTTGTCAAACTCAGATAGAAATACATAGAGAACGCACTATGGCGCCGCGTAAACAATCACACGTTACTTTATCACTGCAAGTAAAAAACGAAATTCTTGACAAATTAAAAAAGGGAGCCTCAAATAAACAGTTAGCCGCAAAATATGAGCATTTTAGTTTGCTTTCTTGATAATTAAAATTACATCCAGTAATCCGGACATTTTGATAATCCGGATCAGCTGTGTTTTAATTAGTCCGGATTATCGCGTCTCTACTGTACTTCTAATTTCTTTTTTTAATTCAAAATAAAATTTTAATTTAATTTAATTCGTAATAAAAAATAGTATGTGCAACTCGTGCGGCATTGTCGCACTAGTTGCACAATATACTATTATGACGCTATTTATTATTATTATTATTACTCACCGAGCTGTGGCGATCAGAGTCAACGCCTGTCGAGCAGTCCTACACGAATCGGCTTGCGGCGACAAAGGTAATCCGTAAGTCATATTTGGAACAAGCTTGTCCGCATCGCAGCACATTTCCAGCAGACCTGAAAATAATAAAATTTACATAATACGAGTGTCGTAATAAAATCATGCAGTAAAGTAGTCGTTTTTCGGTAAATAAAAGGGCATAAAAAAATTGGTTGTCTGTAAAGTCGGTTTACGGACGATAGTTTTACGTGATAACGTATTCCGTAATACATAACCTAAATTTATATAATAATTCGAATCTATGATATTGCATCTTTCGCTTCAAATTTAGGTTAATTTTATTTATTTAAATTGCTCACCATATAATATAATTGTTTTTTTTAACTTTCTTTCTTTCGTATTTATTTTAAGTCTCAAAGATTAGCTGTCATAATATTTATAAAACAATTGTTTCACTGTTTACATAAAATTCCAAAACCTACTTACAATATTTAAGTATTTTCATACGTCAAAAAATTGATTTTTATAATGATAAAATTTGTAAGAAAACGATTTTTTCGAGAGATGACACCTAGCTAAAACGATTTTTTGCCCCCCAAAATCCCTTTTCAGTAAATTTCATCCAAATCGTTAGGGCCGTTTTCGAGAAAAGCACGCACAGGGTCAGGCGGAACGTTACGTTAGGAACGTTACACTTTTTCGTGCATGCAGCCGGTGTTTTATCAATTTATAAGATTGGTGATTCATCAATTTATAAGACGTTATCACGTCAAAAATAATGTAAGCAAAGAGCATAGGATTCTTCATCAAAACATTATAATCAATCGAAGATCACAGTCGTCTCTTCTTTGAGATAAGTTTTCTTCAAAAAATATAATTCGATTCCACCTCAATAGATGGCATCCTTCTAATACTGTGTCTTATGAACAGTTTCGCCTCTAAATGTATTATTGTAAAGTTGCACGATCACTGGAACACTGTGTACAAACAAAATTCGATTGGTATTCAAGTCTTACCTAGCAGTACTTTACTGACGTCGAGGTACGGCTCCCAAACAGTGAATCCTCGGCCAATGAGATCTATCGCAGCTCTTCGTAAAGGTGTGTGCGCGGGTAATTTGGCACTCGGTGCGGCCAAAAGAAGGTGTGTTAAGGCCATCGATGTGAGACGGGCCAAGTTATTGTTACCGATTCCAAAACCTAAAACAAACCGATATTATTTGAACAAATGCTTCTTGTATTTTTTTAATAAAATAAGTTGTTTCGTAATTTTCTTAGCTCTAAACAAAATTTCAATTTTCGAATATTTTAATTAAATGCCTCGTGGCTATAACGTATTACAGTAGGGCCTCGGTAATCCGGACTCCCGCTTGTTCTGTGATCGCTGTAATCCGGCCGGGCAATGAAGTGCGAAAATTATAAACAGAAGAGTATTACAGACTTTTTCAAGAAGAATTAACTAATGTTTTATTTTAACATACTGTTTTTTTACATGGTTGTAATTTTGAACATGTACATTATTGTCTTTATGCTTTAATTTAAAAATTGATTAAAGAAACTGAGGTTAAACATGTGTTTTATTACCATTAAATATGACATACTATAATCCGGACGCCTCGATAATCCGGAAAGGGTCTTGTTTTTGCCTCTCCGGATTAACGAGGCCCTACTGTATTTCTATTTACCTTCCACAACGGAACTTTTCCTCCGATCTTCGCTCTGTCTTCGTTTGCTAGCGTCGCCGGTTATGTCTTGACCAAATTCCGCCCCAATCACACCCAGCAACACAACGGCTGTCGTTTGTTTACGTTTCAGTTCGGCTAAACTCGATGGTTTCCGGACACATTGTTCCTCCTCTTCCTCTTCGAACTCTTCTTCCTGTAGAATGCAATTTTCTAAAGTACTTCATCAATTTATTCTTTAAACATAAATGTGTTGCTGTTAGCACATTGTCAGATTACACTGACAGCGTTTTATTTGTATACAGGGTGTCCCAGATCGATAGCCTACAGACAGTACATTAAAACAGAGAAAAAATTCCGATCGGAAAAGTCCTTCACCGTTTTTTAATATCGATGTACCGTTAATGAGATACTGATTGTAATATAATAAATGTACAATCCAACAGCTTCGACTGTAAACACCAAAACAATTTCTCTTTTAAAGCAGACGAAAGCGTAAAATTATAGATAGAAAGAAAACAACTGACTTTTTCGACACTTACAGCCTGCTCCTGTCCATTCGTTGGTTGGTTACCTCCATTGTGATGGTTTCCGTTGTTGTTTGCCGGGGGCACAGGAGTGTTCGCTTGCTGATTTATGGCCTCCTGTTGCGTATAAAGCGGCAAAAACTGCGCCCACGAGTCTACCAGTGTCTTTCTGCCCTTCGGTCCCATCCTGAACATTTAAAAAAGTTACAAATATAAACATTCACTAACACGCCGATCAATGTTAATGCTACTACATCTTTTGTTTTTTAAACAATAATATCAACAGGTGATTTTTTTTACCTGCCAAGTTCAGCCAACAACAAAGCTTGCGCAGCTTCTCTTACTTCGACGCAATGGTGCTGCCATCTGCGCGCCATCATTTCTACTTGAGGTCGTTTGAAGTGCTTTGCACCCGCTGCCACAACCTTCAAAATAATAATAATGGACGAAGTGAATGTCATTATACTGTTAAACCCTCGACTGAATGATCACAAATGAACCGCGCAGTTCACACTACACATTACACAAGTGAAACTACTAGTCGCAAAACAAATATATACGTTATCTATATCTACAAAAATCAATGCCACTTTTCGTTGTAATTTTATAACTCAAGAATGGGCTCACCTATCCAAACCAAATTTTTAGGCTTTGTTCGGACTATTTAGTAGATGGTTTTTGTGAAGTTTGCACAAAATCGGTCGAGCGGTTCTTCATTTATCACATTTTTTGTAACAAATGAATTCAAATGTACTATGTATATGTGTGCGTGTACTTTTCTCAGTTTTTTAGCGAGACGTCGGTGTTTCATATCGTTTACAGGCTTTTTTTGAATTAAATTGTCAAACGCATTTACACAAACGGTAAGTTTTGAACTATTGAAGTGAATTACATGTATGTATGTGTGTTTCTTTATTTGAAAAAACATATTGTGTGCATACGGGTGTTTTATTCTTTTGTAACAGATGGAAGCACGTCGATTTAAAAATGAATTATTTTATGACATTTTTATATAATATATTGACGTATGCAGTCATATATATTTCCATACACACATATACGCACATGTATATTTTAAAATAGCTAGCAATTAATAAAATAATTTTTTAATTGAATAAATGAATTTGATGTTCCAATTAAATTTTTTTTATTATATTAGTAACTTATAATATGCAAACGGAAACACTACACGAATATATAATACTGGTTTTCAAAACAATCGTGATGGGGAGCTAGCCATATCGGATGTACAACGTCGATGACCTCAACTGTCGAGCGTCTATAATATACAATCAACTGTGCACACACACGTTTATACACCGACACCGTTGAGGTTCGATTTAGTCACATCAATCTAAAAAAAATAAAAACAAACAAACCTTATCGGGCAAAAGCACACAATGTAAAGTGGCAAGCAGCGACCAGCCTTGCTTAATCTGCGCTTGTTGTTGGGTGAATATCTCTTCTTGCTCTTCATCGCTCTTCGACCAATTTACTCTCGATTGCTGTCTGTGTCAAAAAAATTGGTTGTCTGTAAAGTCGGTTTACGGACGATAATTTTACGTGATAACGTATTCCGCTCGAATATCATATTTAATAATACATAACCTAAATTTTAGTAGCTGTCAAACTATATTTTTACCGACTCTCTATCGCTTATACTGCGCTCTCGCTTGCACGCACAGGGTCAGGCGGAACGTTACACTTTTTCGTGCGTGCAGCTGGTGTTTCATCAATTTATAAGACGTTATCACGTCAAAAATCAGTTTATTACATGTCAAGGTTCAAAAACCTACAGTTGGCTAAATCGACGCATTTCAATGGGGACCGTGCGTGAAACATAGAGGCAGCACTACTGGCGAAGTTGGCGCTCTCTAGTATCTAATTAATGAAGTAAATGGGATGATTTGATAATAGTAAACAATGAAAAATATTTGAAAAAATGGAAAAAATAAGAAGTACGCATTTCAACCTGTAATTAATACTCGTGTACATGGACAGAATAGCTCAAAAGGCGAAAAATTATATAATTCTGGTCATGTATATGATGTTGTCGAAGGTTATTTATATGGGCAAGTTGTCATAACCGCAAAGCTGTACCACAAACAACAGTGTCTAAAGTGTATAATGTAAAAATTACGCTATGTATAAATAATTTCTTCTTTATAATATAATATTTTGTATAATATTAGTATTTTACTTTGTAATTTACTTATATTTTCGATAACTGAAAAGCAAACTGTCACTAATTGACATATAAAAGCATTTTTTTTACCCAAAGCCTGCTCATAATATATCATTATATTTTGAATAAATCTTCCCATAAAATGAACATTTTTACCACCAGATGGCGTGAAAATCACGAAGCTCGGTCCCCATGTAATATTTAAATCGAAAGTAGGTATATAAACACATATTTTTGAATTTTTATCAGTTTTATAATTGTGTTCACCGTGGACATAACTGTGTCCACTTTGGACATCAGGGTCTAACCATGGACACAATTGGGCTTTTGAATGAAATTTTTTTTTGTCATAAATGGAAAGATCGTATATAAGTTTTATAACAAAACTATTTTTCTTTTTTTTATTTTCGTTATAATTCAAAAGTTATATCAAATTAAAAATAAATTTTTGTACCCAGTTCCGAGAACGCGCCGACATTTCCCGAACATAATGTGACGTCATAATGTTTTAGTCAATACACATGTAGAAGCCATTGATAGTATACTGCGTATATACATTTTACCATTATGACGTCACAACTGTCAAAAACAATTTTAGTGCGTTTGCAGTCACGTAATTTTTTTAATATTTTATCAATTTTAAATTGCTTATAATTAATTTAAAAAAAGTTTTTTGAAAGTTTTTCGCATCGATTATCAATATTATTTATAATAAAGTTTTAAAATACAATAAAAAAATCGATAATTATTTTTTTTTCAAAAGCCTAATTGTGTCCACATGCTCTCCCGTAGTTATTAGCGAATGTAAGGGTTTTTTTGGAACACAAGCTAGTTCAACTGGGTATCGCTATACTTAACGAGTCGATAGACATTCTCGCGTCAAAATGTTAGTGCTGACCTGTGCAGTTTACGATTGCGTTCCTGTTCCGGAACAAACGTAGCATTGTTCATGGACATGAGCGTGTTACTAACGGCGATGATAGCGAGCAGATGATTGCTGGTCAACGTCGTGCTGAGCTCCCAATGTGCACGGGCTGTGAATGTTTTCGTCATCAGTTCGACGAGAGCACCGTCTGATACGGAGTCGGTTTCGATTCCGTCCCTCAGATGCTTCTGCCATGTCGGCAGCAACAGCGACATGTAGCCGCCTTTTGAAAGCACCCCGAACGATATTGGCACCTATACGCACGATGTTAAGAAATTAGATTGACATAATTTCTTGTTTTAGTCGACAAAATACAACCGAACTCTGATATTATGAATACGACGTGTTTATAAAATGAATAAGTACAATTTAGTTTTTAAAATAAGATTTTAATCGGCATCGTAAAGTATTAATTCACAACGAATCGCTGAAAATGACTCGTGGCAACTGGCCTTTACAGATTTAACTCATTAATGACGTTTCTCGAACTTCTATGTTGACTGGACTAAGAGCTGGCTACAGAGAAAATGGGTGACTCGGTGCAGAGCTGAAAATTTGCAGAATAATAGGAGATAGTATAAGTAAGTAGGGAAAAAATTGCCAGAAGGCTAGGCGGAAGATAAAGAGCCGCCAGAAGGCGCTAATGTTGCGAAAAATCAGTGCACTTCTGGCAATTTCTATACTTATTCTGTAATTCAAAACTAGATTATATATTATACATTATATAGTTATAAGGGCATACTGAAAATTCAAACATGATATAATAATTACATTCGACAAATATTCAAAATTATTAATGACATTTTGATAGAAATAAAATTTTATTAATTTATTTAATTTTATTTCTATCAAAATAACATTAATTAATAATTTTGAATATTTGTCGAATGTAATTATTATATCATGTTTGAATTTTCAGTATGCCCGTATAACTATATAATGTATAATATATAATCTAGTTTTGAATTACAGAATAAGTATAGACATTGCCAGAAGTGCACTGATTTTTCGCAACATTAGCGCCTTCTGGCGGCTCTTTATCTTCCGCCTAGCCTTCCGGCAATTTTTTCCCTACTTACTTGTACTATCTCCTATTATTCTGCAAATTTTCAGCTCTGCACCGAGTCACCCATTTTCTCCGTAGCCAGCTCTTAGTCCATTATGGATATGATGTGTTTGCAAAATGAATAAGTACAATTTAATTTTTAAAATAAGATTTTACTTGACATGGTAACGAATCGTTGAAAATGACTCGTGACAACTGGCTTTTACAGATTTAACTCGTTAATGATGTCAGAACAAATTGACTGACTGTCAGTTTTATAAAAAAGTCATTAAAAACAAACAGCAATACGATTTGTAAAGTTATAAACGCACCATCGGTCTAAGTAAGCCGAGTTTTGTTTCACAGACTTTGTCCAAGTCCTTGTCCATTCCCCATGCGTGCAACAAAGACAGCAAAAGCTGTGCTATTTCCATCGTGTGATTCGTTTCACCCGCTCCGTAACTCTGACTCCTGCTTTTTCTAGATGCAAGATCTCCGTTATCTGAAAACATTTCACGCTAAACATTATCGATCCGCTCGTATTTAAACGACTCAAAACAAATATTATTTTGTTCAATAACAAATGAACACCTTTATAATTTTCAGCCGCGTTTTGTTTAAGACCTTCAGCCATTTTTGCTTGGATTTTTGTTTGGACATTTTCTGTTCCTTCTTTTATTTTCGCAATAATTCCTATGAAAATCAAATGCAACACAATAATGAGATATTGTAATCCACATTTTATGTAGTAATTTATAAAAGCCAAATATGATTCATACATGCGAAAAAAAATGCGTGATAAAAATCATTCATGATGTGTACATTAAAAACAAAACCAAAACAAAACAAAAGCTGAACCATTTTGCTTAACAAAACAACTGTCCCCACAGAAACCTCGTAACTAGAGATGCACTGAAGTTCGGTTCATTTTCGACAGAGAAGAGACACTGTATAGAAGTTTAATCCTGTGTTATATTCGGCGATCACCCCAAAGCGCCATTCCCACCCCAATTGTCATGGCGATGCGGCGTACTCAAGCTTCGGAACCGCAACGCCAGGTGGCAATAGTTGATAATTTCAGCTTCACACCTTAATCATTGTATTTTTCATACTTTTTTATTAAATAAAATAAATTCGACAGAAATTGATGAATTTCTTGTATATTTATTTGCTATGGTGTTTAGATAAACGCTCAAATTTACTTCTGTACACCAACACTAAACCATGATGTTCTGCCATCTAACAGAAACAAGACAAACTAAAACTTCCTGCCACACTGTTCCATTAGCAATAAACTTCTATACAGTATCTCTTCTCTGCTTTCGATAACACCTAATATCGGCAGGTTTTACCAAACTTTGGATTCGGCCGAATGTATGTACGACGAAGAAAGAACCACCGAATTTCGGGTACTGTAATTATTAAGATTATAACGAAGTAAAAGTTACCTTTAGTAGAATTTGTTTTTGTAAAAAGAATGTAATGAGTAAAAAAAAAACTAGAAAAGCGAGGTGGAAAGCGATCAGAATAGCAAGCAACAGAACAACGCGTCTTAACTTGAATCTTGAATAAACCGCGCGAATTTTATCAGCTTCGGCAGGTTTTTGAACCGAACATTCGGCAAAAACCACATTCGGTGCATCACTACTCATAAATTATTATGTCATATGAGAGTTTTCTTGATGTCATTTTCATGCAAAATTTCGCACAAATCAGATTAACAAAAATAAAACACAGTAAATAACATCTGACAGTATTCAAAAGTAAACAAAAGAAAATCTGGCAACATCGACAGTTGTTTTCATTCTAAAATCAGTGTAAAAAAACAAACTAAAAACAGTGCCAACTACTTTTTTTTACTTGATTTTGTTACCATGTTTATCTTTTTCTTTTAAAGATCTTTCCAAATCTCCAGCTTTGTCCTTTACCTTTCCAAAGAAATCTTCGGGGCAGACATACGAAACAAAATTATCTATGAAGTGATTCACAATATTCTCAACACGTCCTCAATAAATACATGCGTTCAACGGAACTCATTTAACTCAACACCGATGTCCGGTTTAAGAACTGCGATGAGATCAAATGGATAAATAATGTAATCTTCGTTAAGGCTAAGGATACATTTTTAATTTACATCGGTTATGTTTAACGAGCTCAGTCAAACGCACCGATATTACATGCAATATTATTCCAACAGACGATATCTTAACAATTTATTTTAAAATATAATATATTCAGCTCAGTTTTACGTTAATTGTTCATTTTATTCAGAAAAGTGTCAAAAAAATTATAGAAAAAATTCTCATCAAAATTATTTTCAAAAATGTTATCACATTACAGAAAAATATACAAATTTCGTATAAAATTTCAGTGAATATTAATTTAAAAATTTTCAATAACACGTTTATTTTTAATTAAAAATTTTTTTCATTTCTTTTTATTGTTAAGCCCAAGTTTCCTAAGACAGCGGTATCATAGTATAATTACGTAACAATAAACATTACATTTTTACGTTACGGTTATACCGCCTTTACTGACAAAACTACATCCATTTTCTTCTGCTCAAATGTTTGTTACGTAATTCTACAGTGCCGCTGTCTTAGGAAACCTAGCTTTAAGTCAATAAAACTTCATCAAAGTCAGATTAAACTGTGGTTTTGTTTTAACCTTCAGATGTCCTTCACAAACAAAAGAGTAACAAAGTCCTAGCTTTAAGTCAATAAAACTTTATTAAAGTCAGATTAAACTGTGGTTTTGTTTTAACCTTCAGACGTCCTTCACAAACAAAAGAGTAACAAAGTCCTACCTGCAACCTTTCGGTGAACATCGGGGCTGGCCGACTGCGTTAAGCTTAAAATTCTCAGATGTTCGCTCTGCGAAATTAAGCCGGCAGATTCTAATGTGTTCGGAGACATACACGAATATTCGTCAGTTAATAACTCGACAATGAGACCTTCGATGTTGAAAAACAGAACGTGGCTTTCAGGGTCTGTAAATACAAGAGCAACAATGTTTTTTAATTATTTTTGCAGCTTAGGCAATTTCCGTAGACGACAGGATACACGCCAAATTGAAAGAATTGAACTGAGTTACACATCATAACCTCAAACGGCCCGATTGTTAATCAAATATGTTTCAAAACTTCTGCAGTCAGTGCGTATCAAAATCAAAAAAGACAAAACGTGTGGGGTGCTTGATATTAAATGTTACAATTATTTCACTGGTAGCTATTTATAAAATTAGAGTTATAATGAAAATATAGTAATTGACAACCCACGCTTTTTTATTATATTTGAATTATTTTGTTAATAATTATTTTCTACTTTTTAATTCGGTTTGCTATTAAGGAGGTTGAGCCGTTTTACGAAGATAATGAAAAAAATCTGAAATAAAGTTTTTTTTAATTATGACAAAATTTTCTGTAAAAAATCCAAAATCATTAGGAGATTTATAAAGTTAAAAATTAACAAAAACTTTTACATGTAATCTTATGGAAAATATGTCAACCTAGCATGCAAACGGTACATTTTAATTTTTTGCAAATAACCAAATAATGTCAGCAGTTCCGAAAACTAACTATGTAAAGCATCGATGTCTTACGCATATTCTCATATTTTTTCCAATTTAATTAGGAGACTTTTAATCAATAAAAAAATTATTAAATCTTAGCACTTTTCGCTTGTGGACTTTTATTCTTGACAATTTTAACAATTTTAACTGAATTTTCAACTTTTTAATGATTTAATTTTAATTTTTATTATTTTATTTCTTTTTTTAATTATTTACTGCAAAAAATATGTACCTAAAATACAGATATTTACATAAATTTATTGTTTCTAACCTAACTTTGTACAAAAAATTCAAAAGTTAGTCCATTAAGTTAAATACTGAAATAATTAATTAATATTAAAAAAAATTATATATTTATGCCTTTATGACAATAATTTATTGGTATCATTGACTTATAATCTTTTGTAAAAATTTATTATGGAAAAGTTCCCATTTAGAATTCGACTTACTTTTGATTGGGACTGTAACTCATCAACCTCCTTAAAGCGTGTTTTTTTAGTTTTTTTTTTAACTATAATTTATTTTCTTAATTTTTAGTCTCAAAACGACATCAAAAGTAATTTTTTTCAAAATTTTCAAATTCAATTTTTTTTCAAAATTTTTAAATTCAAATTTATTTTTTATGAGATGAGATAATTGTATTGTCATCGGCCCTTAGCACGTGTGCAAATTTTCAAGTTGATCAGACTTTTTGAAATTGGTGAAAATTACGCTGGAAAATTTCTTTACATACATACAAGGTCAAGCTAATATAAGCGAGTTAAAAAGTGAGGCCGTTAAAGTATCTGATTTACAGTACCTTTAGGATTGGTTCTAAGTCCTTGTATAACCAGAGGCGATGAGTGATGTTTTTGTTGGTTGGAGCCGTCTTGATTCGTATGAATACCCAACTGCTGTAACTGATGCAGACCTCTTTGCGTTGCGTGTCTAATAGCCGACAAATTTCTGTGCCTCAAACCCCTATAATGCAAAAAAAAAGTCGCGAATGCAAGCCTCGATTCGTAGAAGAAACTCAAAAAAAAAAAGCAAGGCCGACATACCTGAAAAAGTGGACGGCGGGATTGGCGAGACCCATTTCGGAGCCCGCGCTAGGACTCGAGGACAAATTAGTTTCGTCGCAGGCGTACAGAACTTCTTCGGCCAAAATTCCTAAGCAATTACAATAACGTAGCATTATAATAATCGTACGATGTCAAATGTGCAGGAATAATACTGACAGCTATGTTCCAACCTTTCTACGAACGGCAGTAGCTAAAACAAAACTGTTTTGTATCGGTTTTGTGCGCACGCGTCGACTTTGCACCGTTTTGTGGCTTAAAGAACAGTCCACGAACCGTTCTAATCTCGGTCGGAACACGTTTTAGCTACTGTGACGATATTACCGTTCGAAGAGAGGTTGGAACAGAGCTAATATATACCGTTGAGAACTCGGTCAAGATGTCCCGTATCCATCTGCCACACGTAGACAGTACCGTCGCTGCAACCGACTATCAAAAAGTCGTCTAGAGGTCTCCATTTGATCGTTAGTACGGGGAATAAGTGTCGACTGGCCAGACACACGCATCTGCGCTCCGATAAGCCTAGCAAACATACGCTATGATCCGAAGCTACACTGCAAATGCATTTTTGTATGCGAGGCTGCAATTCACGAAACGGAATATTCAAAAGTTTTAATTACATCGAACACTTTTACACTATTTGAACAAAATAATAATTTACGATCGATTTTTATTTCTAATATCAATTGATACTAGCGATCCATCCCGGTTTTACCCGGTTGCGATATATATAATTCTGCAAAATGTATTTAGTTTGCGGCCCGGCGTCTGAACAAACAGCTTTGAGCAAATTCTATCAGATTAGCTTCTGAACTAATAGCTTTAAGCGAATTCTGACAGATGTCGCTACTTGGTACTAAAACAGTTTTTTTGAGAAAACACCGTCATTTTGTACAAAATATTTAATAAAAACTATCCTATATCGTAAGTTGCATCAAGCAAGACACATTTACAAAATTTCATTAAAATCGGTTCAGTGGTTTCGGAGATTAGCGCGGCCAAAATTGTGACACGAGAATTTATATATAGGTATATAGGTTTTCAATTTATTATTATCTTCAAGTATAAATTGATACATTTACGTTTAAACTCCCCGATCTTAGCCTACTACGATATAATCGGTTGTACGAACTTACAGAGCACGTGTGCGGCGGCACTAGGAGTTGTGTCACTTCCCCGGCATGAACGCAGAACCTATGCAACAGTACGCCACTGTATAAGTCCCAAAGGCACACGGCAAAATCGACGCCACCCGACACTAAATGCGCCTTGTCGTAGCGTTCGTGCACTTCATGAGGATACAAAAGACAGTTCACGCGACCTGAATGTCCGACTAGTAGTTGATGCGGTGGCCAATCTGTCAGTGGAACATAAACATTGCAGAACGAGTTTTGACACTTCTAGGTTCTTCTATAATATCAACAGATTACACTTAACCTCAAAATTAATCAAGCATATGAAACAAAATGGCGGAGAAGTAAACAATACCATAATTGTAGAACAAGTTTTGACAATTATTATAGATTCTTCGATAATATCCTCAGATTACACTTAACCTCAAAATTAATCAAGTACACCTATCCCCCGATTTACACGGTAGATACGTTTCTGAGAATAACGTATAAATCGAAAATTAAAAATTTTCAAGTCAAAATCGTGTAAATCGAAAAGCTTGCAGAAAATGCATAATTTTGCTATTTAACAGTTGTGATTTTTTTCAATATTTTTAGGTGTACACAGAAATAAAAATAAAATGTATTGACAGGTTAAAATATGTAATATATTACGGAAACACTGTTTTTTTATTTAATTACAATACATTAAACAGAAGAACAAAAAATAAAACTTTAATTTTATGCGAAGAAATACAGACATAGTGTGCGTGTGCAGCAAGTCAGCACATAAGCTCGGGATTCCCCATGAGATGTGTACACAGCGCACGTGTTCAATCACAGTAGCATTTAGTAGAGTGCGATAAAAACAAAAAAAAACTTATTTGGAAAACCGTGTAAAAGCGAAAACGTGTAAAACAAGTACCGTGTAAATCGGGGGATGGGTGTATATGAAACAAAATGGCGGAAAAGTAAACATAATACCAAAGTTTTGAGTTGGAGGTGAAACTTTATTCGAGATATTCCTTTCAAGAGCTGTCCTTATACAATTTTAATATGGCTAATATATTTGTCGGTCAGTTATTACCTTCGTATTGTTGGTGGCTTCCGCGCAACAGCTGGAGCATAACCGTCTGCGTTGCAGGGATAATAACGATAGTTCCATCTTCTCTTCCAACAACGAGCCGACCCTGCTGTGGTAGGTATATGCTAGAAGTCAACTTGATGCCTGTCGATATATAAATTAGGTATGCAATGTACTATAATTCGCACGTTGAAAACAATAGTGACACTATATAAAAAAGTTGACTTTTCACTTTTTGTAAGATTCATGTTTTACTGCAAAAGTGTCACTATACGAAAATTTTCGATTGCTCATAAACCCACTTACTTCCGCTAGACTGAGCTAGTGTCACTTTATATTTTGAAAGAATTGCCCATGGTCATGACTGATATAACGGCACTATTTTGATTGTGTCAAAGCAGTTGTTTGGTACTCACGTCGCTGTAAGTGAAAAAGTGATACATTTTGTTAAACGACAGTTTACTGCGATTACAGTTGCTACAAAAATTAATGCAAGTAAGTAAATACATAAAATGACACATTTTGTTTAGTGACACTTTTTGCAGTTGAAGTCTCCAATTTACTGATTATAGGTTATGACAACAATGACACTAAACAAAAAATTATGTTAAAAGGTCTTTTTTTTAATAACTTTATTTTTAACATTGTGGTCAAAAAATAAATTAAAACAATAATAAATTGTCTCATTATTAACAAAAGAATCTCTATAAGCAGTATTTTAATAGTAACTTTTTTAGGACAAAACAATAATATTAAAACTAAAAAATGCTCTACTGTAAAATGTCATTTTTTACATAATGCCACTTTTGTTTTCAACGTGCGAATATTATGTGCCACAAAAAAATAAATACGATAAAATACCTAGTGTTTTGTGGCCTTCAATTGAAAAATGACTTATCTCGTAATAATTTATGAAGAAATATTGATAAGAACACTGTATTTTATGATAAATACCGCGCATGCGCTATGAACCTTTTCTTTTACAGAAACTATCAACTGTTTATTTAATTTTCTAACAGCTTATTTACTCTACACTGGTTATTCTTGTACAGTCTTAGCAAATTAATCATTTTAAAATAGCTTAATACTAAATATTTTAATTATTGGCAGTAACTAACTGTGATCGAATTGATCCAATATGCCAACCGGTGAAGGTGACATGCTGGCCCACGCCTCCGATAAACTGGTGCTCAAAACCGGTTCCATCTGAACCGGTTTACCAGCGGATTCTTGTTGAACTTGCAAGAGCTGCGTATTGGACACTTCCGGTATAGACCACAGTACGATCTTGCCTTCGGAATCGCCTCGTAACAGATAGCGAAAACTTTTGCCTTGTCTCTGTGTCGTAATGAAACGAATCGCTGGAGGACATGAAAGAGGCTGAAAACAAACAGTTTTTTTATTTATAACCAAAACTAAGATGTCACTCGAGTTAAAAATACAATTCGATACGAAATTTCGGGAATAAGACTTGCACTGAACCAAAGTCTTCATTGTTCTAGACAAAACTAATTTCATCAGATCACATTATTACTTGAATAGTAATGGTCCGGGGGCCAGCGACCTATTTAGGTCGTCCATTTCCGCGCGGCTGAAAAACTCGCAAAATGCTCAGACAGTAGTACCATATAGCATAGTGGCCGTCAGCTGCGCCAGTATCGGTGGAATAGCCTCCCACACACGGTTAAAAAGATAATATATTTTATATCCAAATCTTTGACAAACGTCTGTTAGGTACATAGGTATCCATGACTACTTATCAAAAAACTGTTCGTTATTAATTTTTCATTAAAATTCGATAATTCAAACTCCTTTCTATTAGAAAGTAGATATTATACTAATTAATTTATATATTTTTTAGATTATTTCGAAACGTCATCTAGTGAAATATTGATTTATAATTTATTATTTTTTGTCAATATAGGTATAGTCTGAAAAAAATTGGTCGATAATTTTATTTATTTGAATAATATTTTTTATCATTACCTATCGATTGAAAACTTGTCAAAAGATAGTTATTAAAGATCTTTCATAAAAAAAAACGTCAGCTGGCTGTACGATGGTGGATGTTACGTCAGCTGATCATACGAACTTGACGAAATTAATATGAATTCAGTCATTCCCTATCACATGAAACTTTGTCAAAAGGTAGTTTTTATAATATTTAAAATAAATAAAATCGTCAGCTGCTTGTATATTGGGGGAAAGATTGTCAGCTGATACAAAAAAGGGTGTGGTAGAAGAGAAAGTTGGGAACGTCGATATTTTGGCGGTAAAGCTGTAAAGCGTCGATAGCAATCGCTATGATACAGTTGAAAATCATTAGGTTGTTCAGGAAGTATTACATCTCTTGCTGCTAAATTATAATTTTTTCGAATAGTGAGTATATTACGGCACTTGCACAAATCTTCGTTGATTAATTTTAACGTTGAACTTTTCTTTTGACAAAATACACAAAAATTCCAGCCAATTGGGTGACGGGACCACTTCAAAAATGTTGACATTTCATTATATTAAAGAATTTCTGATATCGCGCGGGTAATGGATCGTATTCAATATGATATTTGCTATTCGTTGCCGTGGTTAGCTACATAATATTATGTTCCACGTCATGTAAAAATTAATCTAAGCATGCCGAACTAGTTTATTTCTGACAGATTTATAAAACAAAAGAGCGGCTGATTTCTTTATTTTCAAAATATTTCCGAAGCTATAAAGCTACCTATTCTCCCGATAGTGCCGCAGCTGACGGCCACGATGCTACATAGTCCAACTGTCTAAAGCTTTTTACGAGTCTTTGAGGCATGCGGAAATTGGTAAGAAAAACCTGTTACTGGCCCCCGGACTATAAATTTCGAGTTGAAAAAAAAAAAAAGCTATTCCATTTTTTTTGTATCTGATAGGATACAAGAATTATTCACTGTTACCACTATCGGGAAACACACTAGCTCTGTTCCAATCTCTCTGAGAACGGTAACAGAACCGTCAGTCATGCGCAGTAGCTAAACGTGTTCCAAAACCGATACGGTTTCGTTTTAGCTACTGTGCATGACCGCGACTGTTCTGTTACCGTTCTCAGAGAGATCGGAACAGAGCTATCGTGTATCGAAACCCTAAATAAGTGAACAGCTTACCTTCGTATCGGGTTGAGCTAATAAACAATACAAGAATGGATTATCGCTTTCAATTCTTGCCGAATGGAAGTCCTTATTTTCGGGAATGCTACTGCAGAAAAAAATTATTCATGTAAAAAAATAACCGCAAGTCGTTTGATTTGAAAAACATTTACAAGTCGCGGACAAAAGCTAACTGCGCACAACAGACATGCTACTGCCGAATGCGGTCCAAAGACAAAATCCGATTCGACTGTTTAAAAAAAACAGTTCCGATTTATACAAAAAAAATGCAATTTAATTCAGATTTGTGTCGAAAATATCGTTCGGTTAGTTAAAAAATACATTTAAAGAGAAATCCAATTTTATCACGCTATCGAGGTGTACATATGGAGCACTAGTCTAGGCTGCGCGAGCGAATTGACAGAACGAGACAGCGACATTCGCGGTAGCCGTTCCGTCTTTGTTCAACAACGGGTCAGAAAGAGACATACATGTACCGTGAGTATCCCCATCTCTTTCCTGTCAATTTGTACGCGCAGTAGTACATTAGCACTCCATAACTAGACCTTTTTTTTTCTGGACCTAGTTAACAATTTTCAAAAACATTCGAACCCTACTAGAAATCACTTACCGACCCCATCTAACACAAATATTATGTTTCTAAAATCTAAATTATGGACGGAATTTTTAGGTTTCAATAAATTAGAATTTTTTAAGTCGGAAATTTGTGTTCAGTGTGTGGTATGTGTAGTGTAATGGATTTGTTGGTGTTTAAAACAGTTGAAATTTATCACTTTTGTTTTCATTATATCATAGACGTCGATTTGGATAACATAACCTCCAAAAATATTTTACCGAGCGATTCGACGTCAAATATTATACGCTACAAACTCCATTTCAATTTGAAGATTCGAGTATGCGATTAAATTCAAAGCAAAACTTTTCAATATTTTGACTGAATTTGTATCTAAACTAAAATGATTATATCTAAAAAAAGAACTGACTAAAATCACGTTGTATTTCTTCATTACGTAAAATCTACTTCTTATAACTGCTACAACTTTAAAAGCAGCCTACAATATACTAGATAATGTATTTAAATGACATGAAATGAACATTTTTTATTAGCAATGATCTAAATTTTGAAACCAATTTGTTTAACTACTTAGTTATAATGCGTCAAATATTAGTAACGAGCGCCAACAAGCAACAACCCTTGCCCGGTTGGTAATATCAATGTTATTTTACAATATGTTGACGTATTTTATATATTTTACATCAAAAGTTACGAAACAATAGCTCAAGTAAAATTGCTTTTCATTAGATGAAAAATACAATTTTTTTAGCAGAAATGAAATAAATATATTCAAAGTTATCAAGAAAATTGTCTGATGAGTTCTGATAAGCTATAATTTTTTTATAAAAGAAACAAATTTTTAAAAAATTACAAAAAGCGTGTGAAAATAGATTTTGTGGAAAGTACACAGGATGCTAACTGCTTTAGTCCAAACAACTCGAGTCAAAATAATAACTAAGTAATTTTTTCCAAATTCTTATATACTTTATCTGAACTTCAACTAAAAAAACAAAACGCTCTCCAGCGCTCGAGTCGGTTTCAGGATAGAATCTCTGGTCAATCAAGTACCGAGGTTACAGGATAGGGAGTTATAATTCTGGTACTTTATTTATTCTTGTGATTCGACAAACGCTTTGGGAATTCACACACCTAATTTATAAAGTAACTCGAATGTTTGGTGAAAAGCAGTGATGACACCAACACGACAAAAAAAAAAAAAAGAAAGCAGTGCACTGACAAAAAAACACAACAAAATAGTGAACTTGTTAAATAATGAATATTGCTCTAACCTAGTAATTAATTTTCCACGTAGTTTGCTGGTGAGGAAAAAAAAATAAAAATTAATAATAATCGATAAATGCCAATGTCTGCTCACTAACTCTTTCGAACAGCAAATTAACAAAAGTTGTGCATATATAATAAATAAAGGCATCTATCACACAATACAGCAGCTGTGAACAAACAATCGAGATATACCAACCCACGTTCTCTACATTAGCTTTTCCTAAACTGTTTGGTCTATGGATTTCTTGATGATTAGCAAAATTATCGCCGATTTTGATTAATATGAATGATGAGTAATTTATTTATTTCCTTTTTCCGAAGTGTAAATGTCGATTTGTAACATTTGGATTTTACTTAGGTAAGTTTCACTTCTGTAGTGTGTAGTGTAAACATATAACTGTTTGTCGGACGGCCGAACTATATATATATAGCTTTGCCCGCTTATAAAATGGCGTTCCCGCCGGACAACGTCCATAAAATATTCTCGTCTTCTTAATAATAGTGATTGAAATTGCATACGAAATTAATGTCTAATAAGTTTATTATTAAGTTCTAAATTTCTATCTAACAAAAAAGCATCAGTCGCTAGAAAAATTGTAATCGGTCTGCTACGTAATAAAAACAATTGACTTACTTGGCCGGTAACTTGTATAGGAAGCCTTTTCCTTCGTCTGACCATACGATAACTCGATCTGGAGCAAGGAAGTCTCCAGACATCCAACGCTCACCTCTCGGAGCAATAACGGAACACAACACGCTAAAATCACCTAAAATATACAGAGATTAATTATATAACCGCTCAATAATTAGTAATTTGGCGTTGAAATACCAAAAAAAAAAAGAAAACAAGTAAAACAAAACAAAAATGCTACACTAAAAATGAACCTTAACAAGACGTCACTGATAGCATTCATTTTATTCTTGTCCATGTGTAATGCTTATATAATATAACACAGTGGCTTAATTTTTGGCAGATGTACGGAGTGAATTTAGGCTTAGGCCCGGGGCTAAAGAGGCAGCTTCAACAGAGCAATTAATCAATCCTTTTAATAACAATAATAAAAACAAATGAAACCTCTTACGTTCCGGCTGATAAGTTGAGCAGACCTGGAAATGCTTCAAATTGGGACAAACAATTTTTTTAAAGCCATTTAGATGCGCATTGCGTACCTAATATATATTTGCATACATAAGCGTTATATCATAGCATGCAAAAGATTTTAATTTAGCCATTTTTATTTATTTTTCGTTAAAATTAGGCGCGACAATCAAATAATATGAGGTAAATCCGCTCCAGCGTAAAATGTACACTCAAGAAACAGTTCGCCTTGTTCATCACAAAAAAAAAAATATTACAATCGAAATTAATTGTAACAAGTGTTGATCGCACGTGGAATGAATAAGATGAATCGCATATGCCTCTGGTGGTAGAAATATAAACTAGATTTTTGTAAACAATAGAACTACTGTTACGTACTGTATGCATGAATGTCCGTTTAACAATAGTATATTGTGCAACAGTGCGACAATGCCGCACGAGTTGCACATACTATTTTTTATTAGGAATTAAATTAAATTAAAATTTTATTACGAATTAAAAAAAGAAATTAGAAGTAATAGAAATTAAAATTAATCATTAAAAAGTTGAAAATTTAGTTAAAATAGTCAAGAATAAAAGTCCATAATCAAAAATTTTAACCTCAAATCTGCTTCAAATGACAGTTTGTTCCGTTGACATTAACACCGTTATTATTTTGTTTTTTTCTCTGAATTTGCGTGCGGCAAACAATAATTTCAGTGCGACAAATAAAGTTTCCTCACGCAAATGAAAATAGCTACTTTTCAACCGTAACAGCATGCGTAAAGATACCACTTTTCCCGCATGAGTAATAAAAAAAATATTTTATAACATACACACAAAATATGCATCGTTTTCTTATAGGTTACCAGTGACGTCTTTAAAGATCATAAAAAAAAAAACAGAACCATAACCAAACGACCAGAGCACAACCTGCGTCATAAATCTGCCAGTACTTTGCGCAAACGATGAGAACTGTTCGTTGATTATAAGCGCAACAGTGCATGCTGATGGCGTTCAAACAACGGATTTGTTTGCTTTCGTTTTCGTAAATCGGTTCCGAGTGTTTGTTCTCGTGCCCCAAAAGTGTCCACACTTTAACCGTGCCGGTTGTGGTCAATGCCAAAACTACATCGTCTTTACGTTTTGCTGGACGGAGCACCTTTAAAAAAATGGAAGGATCCATTCAATCTTTTTGTTCTACGGTGTATCGATGTCATAATAGTTATTGGCGTAACTAGTAGTCTAAGTCATTCATCGCGCTGACAGGTCATGACTTAGCCTACAAGTTACGCCCATAATTTTATTCAACAATTGCGCGTTATTCATGTTTTATTTATTGTTATTAATGAGATGTTGTAAATATCTATTTATTTCTTTATAAAAAAAAACTGTCAATACTAACAGCACCAAACAGCACGATTCATTGTTTTGGTTTGAGGTTAGCCGGTTATGAATAAACTCCATGTCGAAAACATTCGGCCTCTCAATTTTAGCCTCAATGGGTAACAACGGAGTTGTTGTTACCTACTATTTCGTTACGACTCAGAAAATAGTTACGTTTATTTTCATTACTCCACAATGGCCGAGCTAGTAGGAATTTTCATTGAGTTATGACAAGTAATTGTCACCAGTCGGTAAATGGCTATTTAGGGTTCGGTTTTTAGGCATGATAAAACATGAATAGCGCGCATGAGTTGAATAAAATTTAATAATACACTCATACACTGAATATTAAAGAATGTAACACCTATTCCGACTTACATGTGGGAGGGATAACCTTAATTTTAGATCTAGAACTGCTAGAACCAAGTTCAAAAAGTTCGAATGTTACTAGCACAGTTCGAGAAGTCCTGTATTGCCAACAAACACAGAACCAGTTCAACAAATACCACGCCTCATATAACAGTAATAAAAGATAGGTATACTCAGTGCGCATGTGTAATCAAATTGACAAAGTTTAGTCTCACAAGGGAACACTTAAAATGCTAAAGTTACGTACATGTAAAGCGCTGATCCAATCTGGATTGACTTTAGACGAAAGCGTAAATATAATTTCTAAACTGAACGGATCCATAACTAAGACTTCTGGGTAATAGCCATTGCAAAACAGTCGAACGTCTTCGCAATTAGCCATATGATACGCCTGGAAAGAATAATCGGGCGTCAGATTTGAAAATAATCGTGTTCAGTTCGAAAGATCCCGAGTCTTTACCTGTATATTGGTATGAACTTGAGGCAATTTTACATTTTCTCTACATTTTCCGTCGACAAGGTCCCAAGTGCACATTTCTCCGGCCTCACTAGCCGACACTATGTAACTGTTTTCCGGTAAATCGGAAGCTGTCGACAAACACAGCACTGGTGCCGTATGTCCGACTAATAAACAACGGGGTACCATGTGCAGGGTCTCTGCCTCCACTTCCCTGTCGAATTTGAAATTAATATTATCTTAAGTAATTATAAATAATATTTATTGCTTATGTTTCGTCAGTACTTCTGACTTTTTTAAAGCTCTGTAATGGAGATTAAATAATTATTATTTACTAGCGTGACCTGTGCGAATTATTCGCACTAAATAAGTATAATAATTATCACTTTACAAAATTATTTTTTAAATATGATTTCAGGTATTCAATTCGTTTCTAATTTTGCACACTGCTTATAACGTTCTTCTTTTTGTTGTAAAAGAAATATTTTACTAAAATTGTCATATAGAGGCGCAAGTAGCAAAAGCGTTGTTCAGCGTTGCCCGTCAGATGGCAGTATGCAGTATTTACAATATGATGGTCAGATGACAGATCGAAGTGTTAACGTTACGCCGTCAGATGGCAGACGTTGTTCAGAGTTTAATTAATTTACAAAAACAATAGCAATAATAAATTTTTTAATTGTCGATGTCAGTAGAGCAAGCAATTATCTGTAAAATGATATATAATTTATGTGGAGAAATTGTGTGGTTTTTTCTAAAAAGGGAGGCAAACATCTTAAACCTTAGCGTATTAATATATATGATAAAGTTTAACATAAAATTAAACATTTCAACTTTAGAAATATCTTCTTAATTTTTTAATTATGTCACATTTAAAAATTCAAAACAACACTTTGTTATTTACAGAGCTTTGAAAAAGTCAGAAGTATTGGCGAAACATAAGCAATAAAAAGAAAAGAATTATATTTGTCCGCATTCTCATTATTTATATTTATTTAAAATAAATATTACGGAACTATGAATTATAGACCCTGAGAATTAAAACTCCAATTATAATTAAATTGATTAACGAATACCTTTTCTAAGCCTGGATAGCAAGATAATAAGACCATATAAAATTTGACAGTTCTTAAAAGTTGATTACAATTCTTACCATAAGCAAATCTGACCATCATAACAGCCTGTTACAAGAGTTTTTTGATCCTTAGACAAATATACACAAGAGATGCAATGCGTGGGAGCATGTTTTCCCCAAAGGATTACTGGCACCACTAAATTTGTCCCAGGCATTTTAAAATTGGTACCTGTACGGGCAAATTTATAATCTATTAAAATTCTATATTTAAGAATGTCACCATCACGCTGTTGTCGAGCGTTTATAATTTACAAGATCTATTTAAAAATGCTAAAAATACTTATAGGTATAAAATTTCTCAAAAGGTTTCGAGTAAAATTAATTAGATCACAAGACTCCAGATCAAAATTTATTTTCCACTATAAATAAGAATTAAATTGTTTATACACTAAATTTTCTCAATTCGTCTACTTAATTAAAAGATGTGATCTCAAAGCAATTAAATAATAGATCAGGTAATAATTAATGAAGTGTCAAATTAAAAAAAATAATAGTTCTAAACCTTCATTGGTTTGAATATGTCAAATTATGACCAATCAGAAAGTAGAACTTTTGACAACAGATTATTTATCAGATAAGTTCTAAAATTATGGGTGTGTTAAAATATTGCAGTTAATAAAATATTCATTTAAATCTTACAGTTTTAATTTTAACGTTGTCCACTAATTACTTTACATAATTTCATTAGGCCACAATTGATTGACAGTACTTTATTAACACCATTTTACACAGAGCTGTCAACTACACAGCGCTACCAAACAATAAAATAAAAAAGTACAACGGCGTAGTTATTCCTGCAGCTTGATCGGTAAGTGTAGAATTTTTCTTCTTAAGAATTTGGCACGTTTTTCTTGACGAAAGATAAAATTAATTAATAATTTAATGAATTTTACCTGTAATATAATCCTCGCCTTGTATATTTTGACATATAAAGAAGTGATTCGACGTTGTTGTGCTATTTCAGTTTGTCATTGTCAGGTGCTGTGTTATCGTTAATCAATAAAATGAAGTGTCATTATGAAGTTTTAGACATAAGTCGCGATGCCGACGACGGTGAAATTAAATCAGCGTATAGAAAATTAGCTTTAAAGTGGCATCCTGACAAGAATCCCGGAAATCAAGATAACGCTAAAGAACAGTTTCAGCTGATACAGCAGGCATATGATGTTTTGTCAGATCGCCAAGAGAGGGCTTGGTATGATAACCACCGGGAACAAATTTTACGTGGAGGATCGGACCATCCGAATGTTGATATTTTAGACGTGTTTCAATACTTTTCCAGTTCATGTTTCAAGGGCTACGGCGATGACGAAAATGGTTTCTACTCGGTGTACAGAAAAGTATTTGAAACTATTGCTACCGAAGACATCGAGTGTCTCGACTCGGATGTCGAGCTCGATGATATACCGGCGTTCGGAGATTCCCAAAGCGATTATGAAGAAGTGGTTAAGCCGTTTTATGCCTACTGGATGAGCTATTCGACAAGGAATTCTTACGTTTGGTTAGATGTTCATTCGATCAACGATGTTCGAGAAAGGAAAATTGCCAAATTGATCGAAAAAGAAAATAAGAAAATTCGCACTAAAGCAAAGAAAGAGAGGAACGATGAAGTACGAAATTTAGTACTATTTGTGAGGAAAAGAGATAAACGAGTCCAAGCGTACGCGAAATTAATGGAACAGAAAACATTGGAGAATCGGAAAAAACAAGAGGAAATCCGCTTGCAGAAAATTCTTGAACGCAAAGAGGAAATAAACAAAGCCAAAGATAAAGAACAAGAATGGACTAAATTTGAGAATTTTGCGTCAGAACTCGAGGAAATCGAAAAAAACATAACCGCACAGTTCGGTGAAGACAGTTTTGATTCGGACACAGGCGACGAGGAAATGGAAACGGTGCGTAATAATCTGTATTGCATTGCTTGTAAAAAATTCTTCAACACGACGAGTTCATTCACCAACCATGAGTCGAGCAAGAAACACAAAGAAAACGTTGAAAAGTTGAAACTGTGTATGCTGGAAGAAGAAGAAGAATTTCAAAGTATGATAACCGAAGAAGAATCAATATCGGTATCGGATGAAGAACTGTTGAATATAGAAGAACAAAATGTAAAAAGGAAACGCAAAAATAAAAATAAAGCCATGAACAAAAATCGCGACGATTTAGCATCGAAAGATTTAGAAGAGTCAGCTTTGAAATCACAAGAAACAAATTTAAATCAAACAAATGATAACAGTGTTTCGGACAGTGAAACAAAAGATGGTGCTAGTAATAAATCAAAGAAGAACCGAAAAAGTAAAAAGAAAAAAGTACTGCAAACTATTGAACCCGAAATTTTAAATTCGGATAGTCAAGATGTTTCCGATTTTGATTTGGGATTGTCGAAGAAACAGCGAAAGAAGAATAAAAAGATGGAAACAATTGTGAATAAAATATACGATAACGCCGAGGTGGAAGAAATGACTGAAGAAGCGGAATTATTTAATTTTGCCGTGAATACGACGGAAGAGGACACGTCGAGTCAAATAAAAACGAAGAAAGTTTTGAATAAGGAGACCAATAAATCTAAACAAAAAAGTAAATATGAAACGGTTAGTGTAAACGGTGCAAGCTCATTGAATTGCTGCGCCGTTTGCAGATCAAATTTCGCATCGAAAAATAAATTATTCGAACATTTAAAGAAAACCGGCCATAGTGTACCAAAATCAGAAGAAAAAGTCTACACTGCGACCAAAAAAAATAAAAAAAAGTGTATATAAAATGGACTGTAACACAATTTTTTAGAATAGGTACCTATTAAAAATAAACCATTATTATATTCTTTTTTTAGAAGACTTAATTTATTTTATAGGTAAAATTAAAGTTAATGTTCTACGGTTTTAATTAATTTTTAATAAATAGTATTATTTAGGTATTTTTAGCCGATTCTGTTGTACAATGCAGTGTTCGACATATCTATTTTTGTTTTTTTATGAAACAAAATATTATTTATATGCTTTTATTTTAGTTTAGTTCTGTGACCTGTTGTTATTTTCATCTTACCTATTACTTTAACGCAATGTATAGTAAACATATTAATTATATAATATTTTGGTTATGAATTTTACAATTTCTACATTTTATTCTTTTTATTTTAACAGGTTTATGAATCAGTTTTTGGGACGCAATCTTATTTGCAGGCTGGATTTAAGAAAAATGAGGTTAGTATATTTTACTTCAATCTTTGTAAAATAATTGGGATCTGACATACGTGATATGGGAGGAGTTTATTTGTGACGTGATCAATATGGGGACGTAAAAGGGATAAAAAATATTAATTGACATTGGGCCGAACTTTTATAATTTCTGAAAAATAATTAATGACTTGTTGGCTGTCAATTGTTTTAAGAAAATGCAATCGGATTTTTTTCTAAATCAGGTCCTATCGAATTAATAGAAAACTTCAAGTTGCGTTCCCCTCCATGCCTGCGGTACTTTACATACAGGGTGTTCCATTAAAAATGGGACATAGAACAACCGCAGATTCTCCAATTCAAAATAAAACGATTAAGCGAAATATGCTTAGATAAAATGTTACTCGTTTCCGTCATACGGGGTGTTAAAAGTTGAAAACTAAAAAATTATTAATGTCCATAATTTTTTTAATACACTGTATAATTTTACTCAAATCGGCACACTTGTTAAATATCATAAAATGCACCTAACAATAAAAAAATTAGTTCAGTACGCTCTACCAGTGGCGTACGGCAGGAGTAAGTAATGCTTGTACCCCTTCTAAATGTTACGCGGCTATCTAAATTTTAATTTTGACTATAATTTTAATTTTTTTGATATTTTCTAAGTCAATAATGTACACTTGTTAGTTTGTTGTAAAGTCATTGGTTTTCGAGATATTCGCAGTTAAAGATAGATAGACATGTACTTTTTATTTGTATTATTAATAATATTCATTTTTACAATTTTGTCTTAAAAAAACTGCGAATATCTCGAAAACCAATGACTTTACAACAAACTAACAAGTGTACATTATTGACTTAGAAAATATCAAAAAAATTTAAAATTATAGTCAAAATTAAAACTTAGACAGCGGCGTAACATTTAGAAGGGGTACAAGCATTACTTACTCCTGCCGTACGCCACTGGTAGAGCGAGTTACATTTTATCTAAGCATATTTCGCTTAATCGTTTTATTTTGATTTGGAGAATCTGCGGTTGTTCTATGTCCCATTCTTAATGGGACACCCTGTATATCAAAGTTTCATTTTTCTATAAGGAAATCGCTGATAACCTCAGCTGTTAAGCGTCTATAATTCACAATCTCTCTCTCTCTCTATAAGGAAAACTGATTTCAGTCCGAAAGGGTTAACTAGCTATTTAATTTTTCTATCCACTTTTTACATCAGTAAAATAACAGTCGACTACCATATTGCAGTGCGCGCCGTAACAGAAAAATAGTTTATCCAGCTTGCGAAAGAAATAAACAACCGATACTTGAAGTATTAAAACAATACCTACCGACCGATCGACCATCGAATATGCTAGAATTAGCGTCAGGTACGGGACAGCATGTAGTTCATTTCGCTCCGCATTTTCCCAATATAACATTCCAACCGAGTGAAATAGACGAAGGCCTGATGAGGAGTATTGTTTGCTATATAAACGATTGTCCGACTCAAAACATACACCAGCCCGCCTATATCGATGTCACGACCGATTGTCGGAATTGGAAACTGCCGGACGCCAAATATGAATTCATTTTAAACGTCAACATGATCCACATCAGTCCGTACACTTGCACCGAAGGCTTATTCAGGAACGCCGGCGCGTTATTAGTACCGTACGGTTGCCTAATAACCTACGGTCCTTACGCTAACGAAGGGGTAATCGAACCGCAATCCAACATCAATTTCGATCGATCGCTGAGAAATCAAAACTCAGAATGGGGATTAAGAGACATTAAAGATTTGAAAATACTTGCTGAACAAAATGGCTTACAGCTGATACAAATACATGACATGCCGGCCAATAACAAAACACTTATTTGGAGAAAATTTACAGGCTAAAATAACATTCTTATTGTGTAATCTTGCAAAACCCTATAACTGTAAGAAGTTGACCTTCAAGAACAGTGCGGTGTTAGGGTGATTTTATCGAAAAGACACCTATATTTCTTTTTTATTTTTTTACGTTGGCATCACCAGAGTAATCTGTTAGAAGTTAAATTTACCGGTTTTAAAATGTTTACACAAAATTTCATATATTAGAAACACCCATGGAAAAAATATAATTTTTGAAATTGAACAACAAAACGACACTTACTGTTCAGAACTAAACAAAGTTTCATATTTTCCCATGTAATCTTTGTTTATAAATGGCAATATTAGTTATAAATCCATATACCACAGAAATTTGTGATTTAGATAAATAAAAAGTTCGTTCCAAGCAGCCGCGAACGGTAATAAAACCGTACACAGTCTTGTTACTGCGCAAGACTGTCTTGCGCAGTATCGATTTTTGTGCTAGTGCGCCAATTAGTCTTGCGCAGTGACAAGACTGTGTATGGTTTTATTACCGTTCACGGCTGCTTGGAACGAACCTAAAATATCACTGAAGTTAACCATCATAATGGTGGCCAACTTAAATTATTATTTGCGACAAAACTATTCGATAAGAAACTGGCTAACTATAAAGATTTTATAAACAAAAATAACTTAATAAAACATGACTTTGAGAGAGACTGAACAGCTATTAAACTGCAAACTTAAGTTATATGGTTTTGCTTTCGATAACAGATTTGAATCTCACTTGAGTTTTTAATCAAAGAACTAGATTTTTATTTAAACAGTATCAAAAAACTATGCATTTGATAGTATCGTTATTTGTATTGAAACAAATGTTTAACTTTTTTTTAAATATATATTAATACATATAAATATTCTGTATAATTCAAAATATTCAATTTATATGAACATTATTTTAATTTGCAAAAAAACTAATTTTTTTCAACTCATCAACAAAATAAATTTTTTTTTTGCAATAACGAAAAATCTGCAATGCATTCCACTGTAATTTTTTTTGATGCAGATAAGTTTGACTGGTTTAAAGTTTGGAAAAATTTTTAAGATTGTCACGATTGAGGAAACGGCCTTGTCATGACCCAATTGTTACGCTTGTAAACAGAGATGACGAATACCTTATAGATTCGGGTACTCGAATCAAATATGCAGTTTTTTCCCATTTACTAATTGGGCTTTTGAATGAATTTTTTTTTGTCATAAATGGAAAGATCGTATATAAGTTTTATAACAAAACTATTTTTCTTTTTTTTATTTTCGTTATAATTCAAAAGTTATATCAAATTAAAAATAATTTTTTGTACCCAGTTCCGAGAACGCGCCGACATTTCCCGAACATAATGTGACGTCATAATGTTTTAGTCAATACATAATATGTAGAAGCCATTGATAGTATACTGCGTATATACATTTTACCATTATGACGTCACAACTGTCAAAAACAATTTTAGTGCGTTTGCAGTCACGTGATTTTTTTTAATATTTTATCAATTTTAAATTGCTTATAATTAATTTAAAAAAAGTTTTTTGAAAGTTTTTCGCATCGATTATCAATATTATTTATAATAAAGTTTTAAAATACAATAAAAAAATCGATAATTATTTTTTTTCAAAAGCCTAATTATCGTTGTTTCGTGATTGATACAAAAATTAATAATTATGTATTCTACTAGCGTTTATACATTTAGCCAGCGTGGTAGAAAACACATAGTTAAATTCAAATAATTATTATCGGTTGAAAGACAACTATTAGAAATGAAGTAATTATAAGTAGGCATACCGATTACCACTTTTCGGAATCGAGTACCCAGTTGCCCAATTCTGCTCGTAAACTAAATCTACACTTCTTCAATGTTTTTTTATAGATATATATTTTTTGTTTTGTTGTAGAGATGAACATAAATAAAGAAAGAAATAATAATGATTGAGGTCTTAAAATATTATGTTTGAATTATATCGGCATTATATGCCATCGGTTTTTTTAACAAAGCCATAATGAAATGTATGTTTTGTATCAATTTATTATATAAAAGAGTAATAATAATAATAATAAATGATTTAATTATTCAAATATGCTTTTTAAATATTTGAAAAAATTGTTTTAGAGTTTTTGAAAAAAAGTATTTTTCTTTTATTAATTTACATCATACGGACACTCGAGCGCGGTTAAGATTCAAAACTTCACATTCAACTGTGTTCATTTAAATATAATAACAAAATGTATTATTCGATAAAGGTTTATAAAACAGTCTATTTGTAAGCCAAACATGATCAACGTCCGTATGGTGTAATCAGTCTTTATTTAGTTATAAAATTTTTAAATAAATTCTGTAAAAATAAAATCAAAATATCGATTAAAAATAAGTAAGATATATTTTGTTTTAAATTCAGTACAAAAAACAAAACTTATATCCCACCATACAAATTTCTCCTCATCTCACATTACCAAATATTAAAAAAATCAGACATAAACATATATCCAATATTTGATAATGAAAATAGTGCTGTCGAAAGTATTCAAAACAATCAATTTCTTCACCAAAGTCTGCTGAAATTAGGAAGTTTTTAGAAATTGTGTGTTGAAAGAAAAAAAATGATTTTTTTTATAATCCATAATATTTCAATTTTAATCTTATCAAAACGTGAACATATCAATTTTATCTACTTACATAGATTACCTCTACATGACGTAGTATCACAATTTAAAATTAAATGTTTTTATTCCTAAACAGATATTTTAAAAATGAAGTATTTTCTCGTGCTTTGGTCTCTTATTTCTTTGGCAGCTAGTCAATCGGAAGATATAACGTGTTCCAAGAAATTTTGCGAGGTACGTAATATGTTATAAAAATATCACTGTTATAACATTTTTATAAACAATTCTCGACGTTATTATAACAAAAGAATTAATTGTCTCGGAGCAATGAATTTATTTTGAAAGATTGTAAGTAAACAATCCATTACTTTTTCGTTTTAAAAAACTAAAGTATTATTGCCTATGTTTGCTACAAATTTTGAAAATTAGACTTTTATTGGTTCCGGTTTAAACATTGCATTTATTTTGGCTGTTTAAAGCGCATGTTTTTTTTTTTAATTCAAAACTAGCTGTACCCCGCCACGCGTTGCGTGTGTTGCTGTTACGTTCAACAGATAATAGTTAGTAAAGCGTGTGTTGCTTTAATGAGCAATTCAAAAAAAGCTTGCTTTCACCTGTCAGGAGTGCGACATCTATATAATTGGTATATAAAAACACGGGCGTATTCGAATGCAATGTTGAGTCAAAACAAAGCAATTTGTGAAGAACGTTAGGAGATTTAAGATTTTGAATAAATGAACATTTTTTTTGTATTTATATAGACTTTCTAACAAAAGAAATAACTTATACTTCGTTTTAGAATTGGAAAGATCAAAATGAATGTCCTCCATTAGAACCTATCGAAGATAAAGAGATTATTGAAATTATATCGGCTACACCATGTAACTGCTGCGATTATTATTTGGTAAAACTCGGTAAATATCTATAAGTAACTAAAACAAAGTTCAATTTTCGATTAAAAACACTTTTGAATCCGATTTTTCCTTTAATCGGAGCCCTACACATGTCTTACCTCTTCAACTGTATCAAAATATTTAGCAGAACACGCATCCCCTCTATAATACAAAAACTCAGCAAACTTTTGTAAAAAATCAGAAAAACATCATGTCAGTAGCTCTGTTCCAACCTCTCTGCGAACGGTAACAGAGTCGTCAGTCATGCGCAGTAGCTAAAACGTGTTCAAAAACCAATACCGATTCGTTTCAGCTACTGCGCATGACTGTGACGGTTCTGTTACCGTTCGCGGAGACATTGTAACAGAGTTAATGTAATTCAGTTTGTTCCAAGCAGCCGCGAACGGTAATAAAACCGTACACAGTCTTGTTACTGCGCAAGACTGTCTTGCGCAGTATCGATTTTTGGGCTAGTTCGCAAATTAGTCTTGCGTAGTGACAAGACTGTGTACGGTTTTATTACCGTTCACGGCTGCTTGGAACGAACCTATTGTTTTAACAAATTTTACATTCATCTTTATTAGAATTTAATGAGACATGCCAAGTAGGTACAGTGAGTACAGCTGCCCCGAGTAAAGTATGTGGTGACGGGCTTTACTGTGAACTCGATGACTCAAACGATATCGAAGGAACCTGTCAACTGAGTAAGTATAACGGTCTATTTTTAAATTTAAATTGAATTCACAATTTAGTATTTTATTTGATTATTAATGACACAATGGTTTATTTCATTAGTTAAGACACCCTGTACCGATGACCAAAAAGACTGGGATGAGCGGCGCAAAAAGGGTACACTAGGAAATATGGAAACGAGACCTAAATGCGACAGAAACGGAAAATACGCTCCTTTAAAATGTATCCCCGAACAAACGTATGTAAACAAAAACAAATCTGGTTAAAACCGAACGACTGTATTATGTTTTTTTTTTAGTTGTTACTGTTTATCGGAAGATGGCGAACGAATTTTCGGAGATACTGTTAATAAACAAAATGTTGAAAGGGAAGTCAAATGCAGTAAGTTTTAATTGCAATTAACACATTATTTAAAAATTAAATCACGTACCTAACTTGAAGGAATCACTGAATTAATTAAGGAAGTACCCTCGGTACGCAGTAAGTCAAAGAATTTCAGTCTTCTACTTGAGTAACGTAGTATATAATTTGGCAATACCGCATGCCTTGCCATAGTTACAAGTAATACTACCTCAATGTTACAAGTGCTTATGTACGCAGCAGTCATCACGCGGTGTCAAATTCGCATTAATTTATGAAAATGCTTTTCTTTCTTCCTGTCATTTCGGAAATAATAATATACTATCATTTTTTTGGAATACTATGCTTTTAGCATTTACTCAATTTACGTATGTTTTTACGATATAAAAACTACTGCAGTTTCGTAACTTACCTTTGAATGACGCGCCACAAACTATAATATTGCGGTGTAGCCATGTTTATGAATTGCTAAAAAGCTGGGCTTTGTTTTAGTTATTTCTATTAACATAAGCAAGCTATATACGTTTTGGAAAAAGAAAAATGTTCATAGAATATTCGTTTATATTTCCTGAAAATTTTATCAAAATCTGTTTGTCAATTCCAACGTAATAAATGATGGAGTGCGTCAAAATCACAGATTTCCATAAGACTCCATGTTAAGTGCAGCGAAATAAAATTATCAATATCTTTTTTCAAAGTCAACCAAAAATCACAAAAATTTAACTGAGTCATTTTTGAAAAGGTTTTGACATATTTGTAAATTTTCGTAATTTTCTGTTTGTTAAATTCATTTATCGAGGGTATTTCCTTAAGGGTTGATGCACGTCATCCTATTAGAAGTTTTAAGCTTAGATCTCCAATAATCTGGATCTTTTCATGAGTTCCGGATTTTCGACTAGATTATCTTGCGGAATTACTCCGTCCTCATCAATGTACCCAAAGACAGTTGCTCTCCCGTAGGCTAAGGCCTCGCATTCGAACAATGAATGACTGTTCCGTCCTCCATTTCGAAAACGCACCTAATTTAATACTTTCTATATTAAATTCTAACGAGATAAACACAGAGCTATTATTAACACAAGTTTAATTATTTTCTCGGTCTATTTTACACCTGTTAATTTTTTGTTTCAACAGTTCCTTCTTCAATAACACGACCTCTTTTTTTAATTCCAATAGCTTCAATGTCTCTTTCCGCTCAAGTTCTTTAGTTGTTTTTTCATAACTTAACAATTCTTTACGTAATACTTCATTTTGAAACTGCAATTGTATCAATTTTAATTTCTCAAAACATACATCGACCGCTTTTTTACTGCACTTTGGTTCATTTGTTTCTGTATGTCTACTATTTCCGTCTGAATCATCGGATATTAACGGATCATTTAAATTAGTTGATGATGTTATCGGATCTGGATTGTTATCCAATCCCTCTATGACTGGATTACATAGCTACAATTTAAATATTGGTTGTAATCTACATTATTATATAAATAAGTAAAATTTGTTTCTAGGGGGGTAATCTCTGGAACTACTGAACCGATTCTAAAAATTATTTCACTAATAAAAAGCCGTACTATCCCAAATTGACTAAATTTGAGTACATGGTGGAAGTACAGTAATTTTATAGTGGAAGTGCGGGTATATAAAAAAAAATTTCGTGCGCTCCGCTCAGCAAGAGTGTAATACAGTAGAGCCGAAGGCTCCACTACTGATGTCACGGCCGTGCTTTATACTCAGTCGCGTGCTTTGAGATCGATTTAGGTTCTAAGTACGGTATTAAACATTAAAATCTCTTTTCAAAGCTACGGCTTGCAGTTAACACTATAAGAATAAAGTTTTGGAACTTTAAATCACTCCTGTTTCAGGGAAATATGACTACTTATTTAAAATTGACTGACCTCTGTTACAGAGTATGTTGTTACTGCATCTGCAACAATCAACAGTGTCATAGGTTAATTTATTTATTCATCAATTAATTTCAGATCATGTATCGCTTTATTGTACCTTCACCGTATGCATTAACGCTATCATCTGAGTTTGCTAACGAATTATCTTGACCATTAAATGTTGACTGAATGCACCGACTTAAATCAACACCTGACTAAAACATAAAAATGTGGCATACCGTCTACATTAATAATAATCGATCAATCGATGACGACATATCGTAACAGTATCGATTGATGAAGACAAGTCTAATTTACCTGGTCTAACAGTTTATTTCTTCTTT
The DNA here is from genome assembly GCA_963575645.1 of Xanthostigma xanthostigma. Classification (NCBI taxonomy): domain Eukaryota; kingdom Metazoa; phylum Arthropoda; class Insecta; order Raphidioptera; family Raphidiidae; genus Xanthostigma; species Xanthostigma xanthostigma. Next base: position 1,007,632 of record OY754472.1, read on the forward strand.
TGATATTTTTATACAACATCCGCAATTGCCTTACAGTTCTGGGACCGCTATGAGGCGTTCCAGCGTTGTAAATCTGAGTTATTTCATTCCATACTTCATTTTTGTTTTTATTACTGCCAGGTCTTGCTCTACCAGTGTCAATTTTATCTTTAAATTTAGAAATAATGGCAATAAACCTTTGTCTATCACTTTCATAGAAGTTTTTTCCTCTTTCCATTGCCATTACTCGTTGGAATTAAAAATTTTGAAACGTCAAACTGACATACCAAATCAGTGAAATGACATATGTCAAAAATATAACCTTTCAACTTTAAAATCATAATCAACAACAATTTTAACGTGAAATGATTTCTCCATTATTTAATAAAAACATTTCGATAATCAGTCATTTACCAGATATACTTTATTAGTCATTTACAAGACATCTATTCAAATAAATAGGTATTTGCGATCCGCAATACGGTCGCCCCCGAATGAGTTGCGGTTTTTTTAAGTTTAATTATTTAACAAATCAAATACCAAAAAAATAAATAAATTCATGATTTGAATTATTAGTATCTAATTAAATTTAGATACTGATACGAATGATTTAGGGTCTCCAGCTTCCACAAATTCTAAAACCCCTAGGCACAACTAACGGTGGACCTTGAGTATCTGTAGTCCCTAAAAAACCTGTGAGTCTCAGGATTCACCTTGGCTGGCCACTATGTCGTAAGGGCCATGATAGTCGCCGCATTTTTTTTGTTTATTATTATTAAAATAGCATAAAGATGTAATATTGTCCTCGATTCCAAACAATAGAAAAATCGAACGTATGAAACGAGCGATTTTCGTTATTTCAGCATGCTCTCGAGCCGTTGACAGGGCAAATAAAATAATAAATAACGATAAATTTAAAATACCTACACTACGATGTTTACCTAACGGTAACTACGATGAACTACAATGTATAGGAGAAACGCAGTGCATGTGTGTCGACGATTATCTCGGGATACCGTCAGAAACTGATTGGTATAAGAAAGCTGTAAACATTACAGACATCGGTAAAGATACTTTAGAGTGCTGTAAGTATAGTTTATTATCTATCAATTTTTTTTATTAATGCAGTCACATTGATCTTTTGATTTCTATTAGTTAATGAAGATTTACACGTTACTGGAGAATTTCACAAAAAATGCGAAATCGAATACGAGGAAGCGAAGGAACAAATTTTAAATTTTGAAGACAACAATATTGAAGTTCTAGGACTCACTTTGCCAAGTTGTCAGTCAGATGGTTCCTACAGCCGAGTGCAAGAAACATACACGAGGTAATGAAATTTTTAATTTGTCCAACCATTAAATTTCATAAAAATAGACAAGCATTTAATTGACATTTTTTTCCCCCAGTAAATACTGTTCTCTTCCCGATGGACAAATGATAGAGAAATATGTAGTTCCTATTGAATCAGAACTAGCTAGAAGCATGACTTGCAGTAAGTATTTTTACAAACAGGAAAATAGAAAAAAAAATATAGTAACTATGTTATATTTTTTTATTACCCACGACTGAACGGAGCATGTATATGCGTTTAGGGTGAGAGATTGTTCGTTTGCATGTGTGTTTGTGCACTCGATCAATGTCGCCATTTATCTGGAAAACGGTTTGATCAATTCAGATGCGGTTTTCTGTAAAGGGTTTATAATTCATCTGAGATGGTTCTTAGATAGATATTACGATGGTTACGCCCCAGGGGGCGCTGCACTGCACAAAAAATTAATTGCAAAAATTTGTACAGCAACGTATGCTGGGTTGCCTAGACAACGGGCATTTAATCGGCTTTTCTGTAACAGTGTCAATTTCTACGCTAGTTCAGACCATCTGAACTCACTTATACAAAATCTCTAAAAAGATTAAAATAAAACAAAATTAAAAATTTTGAAAAAACCCACGACGAATGTAAATGTTATAATAGAAAAAGAATTAAATAAAATTCTAAAATCCCTGACTTAGCGAATGGCAGCCCCCTGATGGACTTTCTTTGGTTACTTATACCTGCATTGAGTCGGGGATTTTAGAATTTTATTTAATTCTTTTTCTATTATAACATTTACATTCATCGTAGGTTTTTTCAAAATTTTTAATTTTGTTTTATCACTATACTGCGGTTCAAAAATGGTACAGAGTGAGTCATCATTTTAGTACGGTTCGCTTATCAGTGTTAAAGTGTACCCGTTCGGCGTTCCATGCATAAAAACTGTCATTAATCAATATTTTTTTATCATTTTTGTATGTTTAGCTGTTCTGTTCAGTTTGTGTTTAATATTTTTTTAAATTTAATCTTGGTAACAAATAGCTTATGTAGAATGTTTTTTTACTTCAAAATTTTAGATTGTGCGTGGGCCAGATACATAATGGAATCGGATAAAATGATTAGTCTGCCTGATTGTTGTCAAAATGGCAACTACAAAAAAATACAATGCCGACATGAAGAATGCCGATGCGTTGACAGAAATGGGAATCAAATCGGGGTTCAAGTTTTGAAAGAAAATATAAATGAATTGCCTTGTTATGATGAAAATAACAGTTGCACTTAGTTCCTCAAAACAAAAGCAAGAACAAAAATACTTCTAACCAAGATATAAACAAAAGAATACTAATTCAACGTGATGCGTTTATATTTCAAACAGTTTAAATTCAACAGAAAATATTTATTATCCTTGTATTACATTTATATCAAAAAGAAAATACAGCTTTTAATAAGCAGAAAGTACACAGTACCTATAAGTACTACATTATAAAACTGCAAATCAAAGAGATTCATTTGTTATAAAAATATAAATTAATGGCGTTTTCGGTATCGAAAACTGTCCTGGGGCAGGGCAGCCCGAATGGGTTTAAATAAACAAACTTTGACCAATAGTTCTCGATGCTGAAAACGTCATAAGTAAATTACAGTGCATTTAGAACAACGGAAATATTTTCAAACATAATACTTTATCAGTTAACTTAACCGGTGCTTTAACAAACTAAAAATATTGAAACAAGAAAAAAATTTAAGCAGGTAATTTTCACAAAAAAATTACTTAGTTCCAGTTGATCCAAACCCACCCGATCCTCTTTCTGTATCAGACAATGCCTGAAATAAAATAGGTATAAATAAAATATTTTCCCGCGAAAATCTTTTAGTTGTAAAGCCAACAGATTCTATACAATACTCGTCGAATAGAAAACGTAAAAATAAATCATTCGAACATACCGTTACTTCTTGTATTGTCGGGTAATATATCCTTTCGCAGATTAGCTGAGCGATACGATCTCCTCTAGTCACAGTAAAATCCGTATCGGAATGATTGAACAAAATCACCTTTATATTGCCTCTGTAATCTTCGTCGATTACCCCCGCTGGAATTATAAAATTACATCAAGTACTCTAAATATTTGAATGATATAAATATAAAGAGAAAACGTAAACGCACCTCCGACGTCAATAAAATTCTTAGCAGCTAGTCCTGACCGTGGTGCAACACGGCCATAACATCCCGATGGCAGTTCGATTTGAATGTCTGTGGCAACCAATTCTTTTCCCTTTGCTGGAACTACATAATTATAGGCACTTCTGAGATCGAACCCAGCCGCTTTCAATGAGCCCTTTGTCGGAGCAAAAGCATTTTCTGACAATTTTGCAAAGCGCATAACGTGAGTATATTCACCTGGCATTTTGGAATAGTTTAATGAAAATATAGATCGGTCTTTTAAAAGAAAAACTGGCTTACTGAAGTTTACTAGACGTGTCTGCAATAGAAAACGCATTGTAACATTAAATAATCAGTGATTAAAGAATTTCGGCGCCAAAAAAAACACCACGTTATGCAGGTTATACTGAAAAATACTAATTTTAATGATTTCTGTATGAATGTAGATATCAATGATGCAAATACAAAAATAATACATACCGTTATGTTCAATATTCGGAAGAAAAGTGGTTGATTATTTGGAAAAATACCACTGCGATGAAAAGATTTGCACACGAATAAGCACAGATGAACCACAGTCAATAAGCAAATTTGGCGGTAAAATTTTTTTTAGTGGGAATTAAAGCAAAGCATAGGGACTTTAACTGGAAAATGGTAACTGGTAGTAAGTTTCCTTTTCTTTGTGTTGCATTACTGAAACATGCATAATTTGACGTCTTTCATTTTGACATTTCCAAAAAATTTAGTAGGCGTCAAAAACGTCGATTAAAATAATATATCTGATTAGAAATTGGTATTTTAAAACCCGTCTAGAAAAAATACGGAATCATGGTTAGTACTGACATCATTTTTAGAGCTATCTATCTTGGAAATAACGTTTTTTAGTTAGTTCTAGTGTTGGGAGATCTTCATATTCCTCATCGATGCAGCAGTTTACCAATAAAATTCAAGAAATTGTTGGTGCCTGGGCGAATTCAACATATTTTATGCACTGGAAATTTGTGCACCAAAGAGTCATATGATTACCTCAAGACATTAGCAAGCGACGTACACGTCGTAAGAGGTGATTTCGACGAGGTAAGAAATAAACTGTAATGGTGTCAAAAAGCACCGCAATTTTATCGTTATTTTTAATTTCAGAATTTAAACTATCCAGAACAAAAAGTTGTTACAGTGGGCCAGTTTCGAATTGGGTTGGCTCACGGACATCAAGTCGTACCATGGGGTGATCCTGAATCATTAGCTTTGATTCAAAGACAGTTGGATGTCGATATACTTATTTCAGGACATACTCACAAATTCGAAGCATATGAACATGAAAATAAGTTTTATATAAATCCTGGTTCAGCTACCGGTGCTTATAATCCTTTAGATACGTAAGTAATTGGAATTATTCAATACCAGTACTAATTAAAAGTAAAAAATTAGGTACGCCTTTAACATTATGTAGTCTGCATTAATTAAATGTTTCTTCATATTTTAGGACAATTATTCCATCATTTGTTTTAATGGATATCCAGAGTACGACAGTAGTTACGTATGTGTACCAGCTTGTTGGAGAAGAAGTTAAAGTTGAGAGAATAGAATATAAGAAAAGCTAATTTAATTTATGATATTATAAATAAAATTTGTAATTGTATTGTATTTCTTTAAGTTAATATTATACAGATTGTATGAAATCAAAACGGTCCATAGGACATTCTGTGTGTAAGACAGAGACGATAATATATAAAGATCTAAAGCAGTAAGTAAGAATGAGATAAATGATCGCTAATATAGTTACTGTGGTTACGTAAATAAATAATTACGTACACTGTAAATCTTTTTACCAATTTATCAATTAAAACAACTACAAGTAAATTTATTATGTTGGCGTTTGAATTACCACCACAAAACCATTTAATTATTTGGATTTTTTCCCGAACAGTATAAATAGCCATTTTATCAATAATTTAACTAGTGAATACTGACATTTGATAAAATTGTGATTTTTACTGTAGAAAACAAAGACGATACTATCAGATTGTATAACCACAGTAACTATATTAGCTATCATTTATCTCATTCTTACTTACTGCTTTAGTGCTTTATATAATATCGTCTCTGTCTTACACACAATGTTCTATGGACTGTTTTGATTTGATACAATCTGTATAAGACATAAATATTACGAAATCCTTTATTTGGAAAATAGTCCATATTTTATGGAAGAGAAATGAAAGCGAGTATAAGATTTTGTTAATGATATTTTTTTTTTTTTGAACACGTTTTCTAAGATAAATAATATAATTATGGATCTATTGAAATAGATTCGCCTATTATGGAAATGATTTAAGAAATCAGCTGTTTATATTAAAATTTTTAATAATTTATAAATGTACAAATTTTTAATCCCTTTATCACTGAATATAATAATTAAGGTTGCAACGATGTATCGAAAAAATCAATAATATCGACAATGTTTTTTTTTCATAAATTAATAGTTGATTTAATTATTATAAACTTATTTTCAATTAATCGAAAAATATCAGCTTGAGGCAGCCGATGTATCATTTCGATATATTTGCCTGGCTTTGATATCAATATTAAAATTGCCTTACGTGTGTAATAATTATGTTAAAACGAGAGTCTGTGAGTTGTAAATCAAACAAGTCATAATATCATTAAATATATCTGTATCTACTATGTTTTTTGCACCAGCCTCTATAAAATAGCTGCTTTCCACTTCATTTTCAGTATTCTCATAATTTTTGACATTTCATTTTTTAGCAAACTTCACTTCTAATAATAGCAGATTAGGTAGTCAGTGCAAAAAACTAATTTTTATGGTCATTTTTCAAAATTTTTCTGAATTAAAAATGTCTACTTTTTAATTAAGATGGATTAATGAATAAACTGAACAAAGACATGAATAAGTGATTGTCGAAACAAGTTTTAAATACCAGTATAAATAAACTGTTAAATTTCATTCTGGTGTATTTTTAAATAGAACAGTATATACTAGATTAATTATTAACAAATTTCAAACAATTACTGATTTAACCATGTAGGTACGTATTTTTATGACGCTCTCGATTCAATCGCGCATGTCAAAACAATAAAATATGTAAATGATACACCTCGATGTACCTAGCTCAAATAAACATAACATAAGTGACGCGAAGTCTGATCAATTTTTACAGAATTCAGTAATGCATGATACTTATATCTTTTAACTTTAACGAATACGCGGGGCGAATAGGACGGAAGTACATGGGGTACTTCGGTTCTATTGTTATTGGGTGTGGAATTTGTTAAAAAGAGTGAAGAAGACAGATAGATAAACTGTCGACTATAGGGGAGAAATGTGGACGATGATGGTTGCGCGCGCATCTCATACGCCTGGCCATTTTGTGACAAATTAAACCTTTTGTTGTGATAGTTGTCTTACTGTAATGTGTTAATTAATTTATCTAAATGGTGAACTATGAAATGATTAATGTGTAATCAACTGTGAAATGCTGCTTTGTGGTAGGTGCATTATATCAGCTTTGAATTCAACGTTATATTTTTACGCGCCACTCCGTCTTTTAGCTGTGGAATGTTACTGGTGCTTGTGTTGTAGCCGCCGGATCAGACGTACCTTTATTGCTCAGTGACCGATGGTGTTTTGTCTAAACTTTGTCAATATTGTTTTGTATTTACAAATGCCCGATTCGATTATAAAGAACAAATTTACATTTGTATGTGTTTAAAAATGTAAGTTAAACAATCGTTTATTCGATAATTCATTTGCAGCCGTATATAAAAACGTTTCAAATATGTAATTCACTCGTGAATGTAGCAAGATGGCTGCCGACGGATAGTGTAGTATTTATAACAAAAACCTTATTTATTTGGTTATTCTGTATTGTCACTGAAAATATCAGTTTGACATTAGTATTTATAGAGATGTTTTGCGAACTGAAAAATAATAATTGTATATCGATCGTGCCTGCAACGTTTTTTAAAATGATTTTTTTTTAATAGTAGTTACGCAGCTGTTGTGACCCGTCGGCTGCGGGACGCGAGGGTGCATTGCTAGGCAAGAGGCCCGACCGCGGTTCTCTGATGTTATATTCTAGTGTTTACCGTGACATAGCGGGAAATGACCGATTATTTGCTGGCATAAAACTATGTACATATTATGTGTGCGATTTTCTGCATACCTTTTTTGTTCGATATTGCTTTTGTGCAAACATATTTTATGCTCGTCAACTTGGACCTCAGCTTCTTTAATACCGATGATCTTCTGTGACATATTTACACCTCTTTGCGATTCTGCCTTCCATAAATTAGTTTAATTAATATCCCTCATACCTCACACGTCTAGCATTAAATTACCGAACCGTGTCGACAATGAAATTGAATGTTTTATATATTATATTATAAAATACCTATAATAAAGATTTTTAATCTTTCCAGGTTCTCAGACCGATGGTAAAATTATTAATTAAACGTGAAAGAATTTTTGAATTCATTTTTTTTCTTTCCATAATACAATCTTTTTTTTAAAGAATAATAAATTAATTACAAATTAAATAAAATATCTAAAAAAATGTGTGAACCGGAAGATGTCAGCCAGTCAGTCTGGTCGCGGTGGATTTTGGACGCAATTCGTAAAATTCGTTCCCAAAAACAACGACCCAGTGTCGAAAGAATATGTCACGCAATAAGACAACACCACAATTATCACGAAGAAGTCGTTGCAGAGCATTTAGAAGTGGCAGTTAAAGACGGAACTGTTCTGAAAGTGTTTAATAAAGGGCAGAGCTCCTACAAAGATCCGGGGGGATTACAAAACCGACAATTAAAAGTATCCAAAGGAATGGATTTGTGTAAAATAATGTCAAAAGCAGTGCGCGAATTAGGCGAACGGGACGGTTCAACTTTGAAAAATATTGAAAAATACATTTCCCAATCTTATACAGTGGAGTTAGTTGGCCCAGATGCCGATCTGCGACAAGTTTTAAGAATGTCAGCGAAACGAGCTGTAGCCAGAGGATTATTACTCCAGGAAGGGAAGGCATTTAAGGCTGTGTATACACCAGGACCAAGTACTCCAAAGAAAAAAGACTCGGCTGGATCTCCGACCCACAAGAAAAAATTATCAACTTCAGAAGAAATCGACGCCCAGCCAAAAGTGAGTTTTCACGTTTATTTATTTTTTTACTATAGAACCTATTTAAATCTTTCGTCACCGGGTAGCTATGATTATTTGTCATTTAAAACAATAGACAGTTTAATTTTGTTTTTAAATACTTTTTACTGATAATATAGAAGCTAAGACGTTTTTTTCGAAAAACCCTCATATTTCTGTTACCGGGGAAAATTTAAAACCCTGTTCCTTTATGCTCTGCTCCTAGGCTAACGGGAGCTTTCCGGAGAACGAAAAAACGGACACCAGAACAAACACACTTAAAAAAATGATACAATATGTAGATTGTAGATAGAAATAGATTATCTAGGTACTTATGCACTTTCAATATTAAAGTTACGCCTACACAATTTTTTATTTGTAAATATTGTTCACAGCAGTCTGATCATTGTTTAGTTTTAATTGAATTGCCGCTCCGAAAAAACGCGCGTTATATCACTTTAATATTAGCGAACAAAATTGTTTTTTCTAATTAAAAATTATAAGTTATAAAAATATAGTAATCCTGTAATAAATGACAGTTGACTGTCAATTGCGTGTTGTGATTGGGTAATCTTCTTTTGTTATCAAATTGCCACGTGTTTTGTTATATCGGTTAGCTAGCTCCGCCTTTTCATAACCACGTGCTTCACATTGGCAATTGTTTGGTTTACTTTGTTTTTTTCTCATTTCTTTCTTATCCGTTGTTTTTCTAATTTGTTTTTAATATTGATTACTATTTCAAGTTGTCTTATATACAAGAATTACCCGTATTTTTCCATAATTCGAATTCTGAGTATTTTGTCAGATATTGATTAATAACCACCCACGATATGTTCATACTATTAATATAGATTTTTCGGAGATAAAATGACGCAAGCATCTAAAAAATTAAAGCTGCAGTTCTTAACGTTTTCATGTCAATCAACCTTTCCCATGACACCAAAATGTATTTTAATAAATAAATCATTATAGAAATATAATGAAGTTGTTATTTTACCCGACTTCCAAGTGGGCTTTAAAATGCTAGAGCGTTTCAGTAATTTTAAATAATGATAGTAATTTGTTTTTCCGTGAAACATGTATTTCAGGATTTTTGTAAGAAGAGTGTTTTTCCCGACTTTGAAAATATCTCTTAGATTGTCAAACTCGCATGTAAAGTTTGACTCAAGCGGTTTTGAAAAAAGCCTATTTTATAGTCCCCTTTTTTATCCCAGGGATTAAATTTCCTTCTTTTAGTGGGCGCCCGTAGAGAACGCCTTTAAAATTTCAAGTTGCAAGCGCAACGTTGATAAGTCAATGAGAAATTTGTTTTATATACCTATATACAGAAATTCGCGCCATATTTAAAAAATATAGTTTTCCAATTAGTGGATATGAAAGTCTATAATTTTATTAATATTGTTTGTCTCTTTTTAGCTTTACTGCTGCTTCTGTCCTTGATCTTACAATACTGGTTTTTATGTTCACCTATATAGTTTTAATTTCTATAAATCTGTATTTTCAACACTCAGAAAAATAACTTAATAACGGTTTACAAAATTCGTCTTTGAACTCGATTTTATAAAAAAAATCAATAAAAAATAATACGCGGTTCATAAAATACAACTATTAAAATTTGTGACTTGTAAAAAAATAATATTCTAGAGAACAGTAGGATAGCTATAGTTTACTATAATTGTTGAGACGCTCATTGTTACAATCCTACATTAGAAATTTAAATTTGAAAAAGATTGACTGTTTGAATTATATTCACTGTTGATTTCGCCGCGATAATAGAAAGATTCGGATTTAAATCCCGGTCAGTGACGGTGTTTGAATACAGCATTATATTATCAAAGGTGTTTCTTAATAATTGTAGCCAACTATAGCTATCCAACTGTTTTAATTTAGTGTTACGAACTATTCAATACGGCGTTTTATTACTTCCATTAGTTTTTTTCTATACTTGCAACTGTTTTTATGATACTATCAATTTTTTTAGTTTTGTTTTTAACTGAAACCTTCTGACGTCACGCTGTATGCGCCCCGCGGACCAGACCCGAACAGTCTGTACTCGGGTAATCACAAATAAGGCCCAACAGATTGTTACCGGCCCACGAAATAATTTAAAACGTGCGGTCTACCAAAAAATAGTCCAAACTTCCACCGTACAAAAGTCTACTAATATTAGTAAATTTAACAAATATGTTGGACAACACCAAATCGGTACATATCGCTTGTTATTTGCATAAATTATTAAATTAAAAAAAAAAAATGGTTGTCTGTAAAGTCGGTTTACGGACGATAGTTTTACATGATAACGTATTCCGTAATACATAACCTAAACCTCCCAAAATTTGGTTTCAATCTGCTTATCCTTGGTGTCGGAATGATAAGAAATGTCAAAAGTGACGTTTGCAACTGTCAAAGTATTATGTTCTAATAATAATTAGTTATTCCAATACTTAACTTAGAAGGCGTTGCATTTCACAAAATACTAATGTCAAAAAATTGAATTAAACATTAGAAATGCAGCCGTTTTCATGTTAAGACAAGACATACGTTATATTCTAATTTCCATGTACGGCAAACAAAGACGACCGACCGCGTCGCGCCATGCATTAGACAACATTGCATTTATATTTTATACAGCTATTTTTCTATATAAATTTGTATAAAAAAACTGTTTAGGCAAATTCTGTTATACGAAATCTATGTAAAATGTTCTCCTCTTTCGTTTAAGACTGGTTTCAAACCGATCTGATTTAAATAGAGCGAGAAATTAGCAAAAAGCACGCACAGGGTCAGGCGGAACGTTACGCGTTAGGAACGTTACGACCGTTACACTTTTTCGTGCATGCAGCCGGTGTTTCATCAATTTATAATGGTGCGTTCACACGCTCGCGTTCAAAGCAACATTCAACGGGCACGAACACGAGCACAAGCGTGTAAACGGCTTGCTTGCCTGTTCGTGCACGTGCTTGCCGCCAACCGGGAAAGTGTCGGTTTTTCGACAAAGTTCAAAGTGAATTGAATGTTGAATGTGCTTGCGCTCGTGTACCTGTTTACACGCACGCATCGCGCCAGTATTGCGTATGACTTTGTGGCGAAAGGACGACCTGAATTAACTTGATTTGTGCGGACGATTACATAACAATAGATTACAAATACAACAAATATGTCGGACTGGTCAAGCAATCAAGTTCTACATTTCCCGCCATGTTTACTTTGCTAGCACTAACTGGCGTGCCCCAGTGCGTGTGAATAGCTTGCTTGGCCCGCCGCTCGCGCCGGGCTTGCATGCCGGGCCGCTTGCCGGGCTGCTTGCCAGGCTGCGTGGCGCGCGTCTGACCGTAGCATTAGACGTTATCACGTCAAAAATAAAAAGGGATTTACGGAACACAAGTGCCCTGTCTGTAAAAACAAATTTTGTCGATCAGGGTCACCTGCGTCAGTATGTCGCCACAATTTATTAACTATTCATATGAGTCAGAATCTGAATAATAAAAAATAACAGTGACTCATAATATTATGTTGTATTAAAAAAACAGTGGTTTTAGTTTTACTAAAATAAATGCAGCTGTTCTTATTAGGATAAAAAGTTCGTTTTTTGCACGTTGACAAAATGGTTTAATTATTCTCGGAGTTAAGGAACGGATGCGATGCATTTTTACGAATATAAATAGAACAGTTTAGAATATCCGTTACAGTCAGAGTAGTAGAAGAAGGTATCACCGTTTCCCTACTTGTGTTGGACTACCCCTTTTTACAAGCTTTTATTTAACTTCACATGTTTATAATTTAGTCAGTTTGTGACAAATCTTGTAAGTCGATTTTGAACTACTTCCACTTGATCTATCACTTTGAAATTTGACATACGTCTTTAGTATCGATGAAAAAAAAAAAAAAATAATAGAATAATCTGACAACAATGACCTGACGCTGCAATCAGGATAGTCAGCTCACCATAGAACTTTTTAAGGAGGTTGAGCCGGTTTACAAAGATAATGAAAATAATCTGAAATAAAGTTTTTTAATAGATTTTTTATGACTAAATTTTCTGTAAAAAATCCAAAATCATTAGGAGATTTATAAAGATAAAAATTAAAAAAAACTTTTACATGTAGTCTTATGGAAAATATGTCAACCTAGCATGGAAACGGTACATTTTAATTTTTTGCAAATAACCAAATAATGTCAGCAGTTCCGAAAACTAACTATGTAAATCATGGATGTCTTACGCATATTTAATATTTTTTTCAATTTAATTAGGAGACTTAATAAAAAAAAAATAAATATATTAGACCTTAGCACTTTTAGATTATGGACTTTTATTCTTGACAATTTTAAGTGAATTTTCAACTTTTTAATGATTTAGTTTTAATTTTTATTACTTCTAATTTCTTTTTTTAATTATTTACTGCAAAAAATCTGTAAAATACAGATATTTACATAAATTTATTATATCTAGCCAAATTTTTTACAAAAAATTCAAAAGTTAGCCCATTAAGTAAAATACTGAAATAATTAATTAATATTAAAAAAAAATGTTTATTTATGCCTTTATGACAATAATTTATTGGTATCATCGACTTACAACCTTTTGTAAAAGTTTATTACGAAAAAGTTCCCATTTAGAATTCGACTTACTTTTGATTGGGACTGTAACGCATCAACCTCCTTAACAGCCTGTAAAGTGAAACAAACTTTTTTTAAAATATGCCAAAACGAAGAAAATTACAATTAAAATAATAAAGTCGTTTTATTAGTGTATTTTTTTATTGTTGACCTGGCCTATGTCAGGTATGTTCATAAAAATTTGGTTATTTAAACTTTGCGTGAGAAGCTTTTGGGTCAGGTCAACAATAAATAAAAAATTTTATTTGGTTGTTTGTTTTTTTCTTAAAGGTTTTTACTTAGTATACAGTAGAACTTCGATAATTTGAACATAATATACAATTTCCCTGTTGGCTAGAATTTGCAAAGCTTTATTCTAACTTAAATAGATAATTGATTTTTCTTGGAAAATGTGAAATGTTTAAGTAATTTTCGCACAATATTTTAATTGTCAAATGAATTAATTTTCTACGAACTTTCAGCTTTTATCAAATTTCTTTCCGAATAGAGGTCTCCACTATACAGATTGTATCAAATCAAAACGGTCCATAGGACATTCTGTGTGTAAGACAGAGACGATATATAAAGATCTAAAGCAGTAAGTAAGAATGAGATAAATGATCGCTAATATAGTTACTGTGGTTACGTAAATAAATAATTACGTACACTGTAAATCTTTTTACCAATTTATCAATTAAAACAACTACAAATAAATTTATTATGTTGGCGGTTGAATTACCACCATAAAACCATTTAATTATTTGGATTTTTTCCCGAACAGTATAAATAGCCATTTTATCAATAATTTCACTAATGAATACTGACATTTGATAAAATTGTGATTTTTACTGTAGAAAACAAAGACGATACTATCAGATTGTATAACCACAGTAACTATTAGCGATCATTTATCTCATTCTTACTTACTGCTTTAGTGCTTTATATAATATCGTCTCTGTCTTACACACAAAATGTTCTATGGACTGTTTTGATTTGATACAATCTGTATAATAACTAAATATATAATCTATGGGTCTCCATACAAATAAATTCATTTGATTTGCTCTTGTACTACAATATTTCCACCATGCTAGATATTTCTGATGAAAAGTATTTTTTTATTGTAACCTAGGTAATTACTTAGTGTAAAATTATCAGATTCAATTATTTTTGTTATGACGGATAATTTCTCTCGCCGAGAAAAAGTTTCTTCGGTGTAATAATTTTGGATTTTCATCTGAAAAGTCGATACATATAGACGTGAGAGAAAGCGCTTCTAAGTGTAATAATAATTTTTTTTTTTAGACGCCAGGAGCTCTGCCGATATGCAGTGAATGTTTGGGCACTGAAGCGAAGAACAAGAAAGGCGTCGCTGAAAAGTTGAGTTCGTGTTCGGAATGCGGCACGTCGGTACACCTGAGCTGTACCTCGTCGGGGCCCGAGCTCGCGTTGCTATTGTGCAAGGGCATGCGATGGTTCTGCGAAGACTGTCGATCCTGCACAGGCTGTCAGAACACAGACGTTGACACTTGTTTATTGTGTTGTTGTAATTGTGAACGGAACTATCACATGAAATGCCTTGATCCGCCCGCTGATAAGAAACCCAAATGTCCTTGGAGGTGTAAGCATTGTCTTGGACATCACGAGAATGCCGTAAAGAAAGTCCGAAAATCAGACGCGGCGAGCGCTGTTCGAAAGAAGATCAGTAAAGTCAGGGAAAAGAACAGGTCTGTACATTCAATTGAGAAATTATTGCTACCTTTTTAATATTATTTATTAGACGGAGAGCTGGCTACGGAGAAAATGGGTGACTCGGTGCAGAGCTGAAAATTTGCAGAATAATAGGAGATAGTACAAGTAAGTAGGGAAAAAATTGCCAGAAGGCTAGGCGGAAGATAAAGAGCCACCAGAAGGCGCTAATGTTGCGAAAAATCAGTGCACGTCTGGCAATTTCTATACTTATTCTGTAATTCAAAACTAGATTATATATTATATATATTATACATTATATCGTTATAAGGGCATACTGAAAATTCAAACATGATGATATTATAATTACATTCGACAAATATTCAAAATTATTAATGACATTTTGATAGAAATAAAATTAAATAAATTAATAAAATTACGTTGTTATAACAACGTAATTTTATTAATGAAAATATATGACGATTAATTTTATTTCTATCAAAATGTCATTAATAATTTTGAATATTTGTCGAATGTAATTATTATATCATGTTTGAATTTTCAGTATGCCCTTATAACGATATAATGTATAATATATATAATATATAATCTAGTTTTGAATTACAGAATAAGTAAGAAATTGCCAGAAGTGCACTGATTTTTCGCAACATTAGCGCCTTCTGGCGGCTCTTTATCTTCCGCCTAGCCTTCTGGCATTTTTTTCCCTACTTACTTGTACTATCTCCTATTATTCTGCAAATTTTCAGCTTTGCACCGAGTCACTCATTTTCTCCGTAGCCAGCTCTTAGTCCATATGTTGCGTGTCTTATTTTTGATAGAATTTTAACAATAACAGGGTGTCGAGAAAGTCGCGGGAATTTTATGAACTAATAATAAGTCTGCTGTACGTCAAATTTCTTGATATTGCCTGTTATTTGGGTCGTTTAGTGAAATATTATAAAGCTAAATCGAGTTAACCTTGCAATTTTTGTGCGTGTTCACCCAATATTTCACAGTAGCGGCCCGATCCGGCTTCTCCCATCGTTTTTTCGTCGACTTAGATTACAAAATTAGTTTCCATGAAAAGCGCTTTTATTTCAACGCGACAATATACAGATTGTATCAAATCAAAACAGTCCATAGAACATTCTGTGTGTAAGACAGAGACGATATTATATAAAGCACTAAAGCAGTAAGTAAGAATGAGATAAATGATCGCTAATAGTTACTGTGGTTATACAATCTGATAGTATCGTCTTTGTTTTCTACAGTAAAAATCACAATTTTATCAAATGTCAGTATTCACTAGTGAAATTATTGATAAAATGGCTATTTATACTGTTCGGGAAAAAATCCAAATAATTAAATGGTTTTATGGTGGTAATTCAACCGCCAACATAATAAATTTATTTGTAGTTGTTTTAATTGATAAATTGGTAAACAGATTTACAGTGTACGTAATTATTTATTTACGTAACCACAGTAACTATATTAGCGATCATTTATCTCATTCTTACTTATTGCTTTAGATCTTTATATATCGTCTCTGTCTTACACACATAATGCCCTATGGACCGTTTTGATTTGATACAATCTGTATAGCTTACGTTCATCCTGAAGGTCCGTTCTAAATATTGGTGAAAACAGTTTTGAAAGCGGATGAGAAGTTTCGGAGATGACCTCCTACTTACAAAGTTTACCTCTTTATAATATTTGTATACAGTATGTAAACACGTAAGGTGCACATAGGGAAATTAACATTGGGAAAAAATGACTGGATCAGAGTGAGCCTTGAAATCTTGTTTTTCAATTTGACAGATAATATTCTTTTGCAAAATGAATGTGTATACTACCGAAGAAAATATTCAAATGATTACAACATAATCGGACTTTTTTTATTAATGGGACATTAAATTCCCAAAAATACTTAAATATGGTGCGAGTTCAATTATCTCCGCCTGTTCATGTTGAACCTAAAGGACATTGGATCACTAATTTACCAACGCGCATACGTCATACCAGTCAGACAATTTTTGAATGAAATGTTTCCAAACAGATGAAGTTGTTTTTTTGTTTTATTTTTGTACAAAAAAATTAAAATAATGATTTATAAGAGCTTTTTATTGTTAAAAAAGCCAAGTAAAATAAAAATAATTCAAAATAAAATAGAAATCCTCAAGATTACCACGATCATTCATTAGAAATAACAATTAATGCAGTCATGGCTAACTCGGATCCAAGTATTTTTTCCCAATGCTAATAGGTCATATGCATGTATTTTTTTTATATTTTTAATAGATTATTTAGTCAACCATAATACGGAAAAAAATTGATAATCATTTAAAAATGTAATATTATCACAAGAAAAAAAATATGAAATTTCACATTCAAAAATAGACAGTTTAAACAATCGGCCATGTTGGCGGGCTTATGTAACGTCACGATATATGCTGCATGTCAACTTTGATGTCAAATTGTCAATGTTCTAAATGAAGTTTATTTGTTGTTTTCTCTAAATACTGACGTAATCTTACTGTGAGACGACCCAGTCGCCATGGAAACTGTTATTGATATATACTCTGACGTCACGCTGCGTTTTGAAAATTCGAAAATAGCGCGTATTTTCAACGTTTCTATTTTATTATTTGTATTTTTTTCAGTGATTAGATTAATAAAATAACCATTACGATATGATCAGGAACTAAAATATATTTCAAAATAAAAATTTAAACCAATTTGGAGTCTCATGCATATGACCTATTTCCCTATGTGCACCTTACGCGTTTACATACTGTAGATTGTAAATTACTGTTTGCAATTTTTTATAAAATACATAATATCGTTTGTATTAGACACAGATATATTTCTAGTGTTTATTTGTTAAATTATTATCGATGGAATTCGTCAATGCGTAAGCAGTAATAATTAATGTTTATTATTGTTTGCAGGTTAACGAAGGATGCAAATGGAAACACGCCCAGCACACCAAAAACTACTTCGAAGAAGTCTGTCCAGTTGGCTGCGGAAACCAGCGAAGTGGATTCTTCGGACCACGAGGGTAATCACCTGGCGACCCTTTCCGATACAGTTCGGTGTCCTTCCCCGAATCCCCTCGCCTCCCAGCAACTCGAAAAATCTGACCGTATATCCAAAGAGAAACAAAAGTTTTTCCGTTTGTCGGCTTTTTATGCAGATAAAAAGCGAACTAGGAATAGCCTTGAGAAAAGTATCGGTGAAGACATTAAGCGTAAAAATAAAATATTAAATAAGCCTAGTGATGATAATTTGGTTAAAAGTGTAAATAATAAACAAGTTAACAAGAAGGGTGTTAAAAGTTCTACGGAAAAAACAGTTAGCAATAATAAAGTAAGTGAGAAGATTGTAAAAAATAAAAATGTTAAAAGCGAAACGCAGAATAAAGTGAGCGTAAAATCGAATAGTAAGTCGAAGGCGTCGACGAAATTAGATCCGGACAACTCGAGCTCCGACGAGGAAATCGATTTGAAGTCTTCGAGTACGGACGACAGTTCGGAGTGCACTAGCTCGGAATCGGAGTGTAGCTCGAGTAGTGACAGCGAATCAGACAGCTCGGTCAATCGGTCGGAAAATTCGGCCGACAAACGATTAAAAATTATCGGAAGTACTGTTTTTGGATCGAAGAATACCGAGACCACGACGTTCGGTAGTATAAGTGGCATAAACGATAGTAGGGACACGTCTCCTTGGGGTTTCGCTGCGGCGGCGGCGGCCGCACAAAATTCCGATGCGTTCAAATTGAAAGCGTTCGATGCGAATCGCACTTTCGGTAGCTTTGCTGAAATCAGAACGTTCGGGGATAAAATCTCTTCCGTCGATGACAAAAACTCGTCGACGTCCACGTCCAGTAGTAGTTTTGATAAATTGAAACCTGGTTTTGGCCAATTGAAAGGTTTGTTTGACGGGCTGTCGCATTTGTTTACCACGCCGACTCACAGTCGAGCGAGAACGAGCTCAGCACCGAACTACGCTCCGAACAGACGCAAACGTCACCCCGAGAAGAGTGTAGAAAGCGAACAACAGCCAAAGAAAATAATCGCCGAACCTAAACCGACAGTTAAACCGGAACCGAAAGTCGAAGCTACTAAATTACCGAAACCTAAAACTTGTAAAACAGAACCGATTAAACCTACCGTTGTTAATTCTAAACCGGAAAACGCAGTCGGAATAGCTAACATCGTTAAAGAGCAATCCAACATCACCATTCCGCCAAAAATACCCAAACGCATAACTCCGATACCCGTGCCGATTCCTCCCGATTCTCGTAAGAAAACCCCTCGACCCGGTATTTTTGTACCGAGTTGTGAAGACGATGTACCTTACCTTCAAATGACACCTTCGAAACTCGTTAAAACTGCCGTTAATTCAAAGCGTCACGAACACGAGAGGAGAAAATATTTAAAAGGCGAATCGGGGTTAGGTTATTTGAGCTCGGTTAGGTCCGTTATGGAAGAGGTTCGGATGAAAAAGCGCAGTCTTATAGCTGAAGCGACACAGATGAATCTTCCGATCGGTGTGTCTGGGCAGCTGTCAACCATCAATCAGACGGGTAAGATCGGACAACATACCTACCGAAAACATATCCGAAATTGCGCATCGGTTTCACTTAGTTTTTGGTTTCATTTGTTTCATTCGGTTTGCGGTTTGTCAGTATTAACATCCGGCCATAATATCATTGTGTTCTAATTTTATTATTATTGCTTGTTTTTACGATGACTTTAATGAAGGTGATATTTGAACGAAAGGATATGTTGAGTCTTTCGGGTGCGATGTTGGTTTCTGTCGACTGAACCGAACACACTGCGTGCCAATCGTAATTTAGAATCTGTCAGAATTGTCGATGAATTTGACGGTGAAGTCATCTTGAATTCAAGTGTAATTTTAAAAATACTAATCCCTACATCCCCAGCATGCAAAGTGGTGTGTGGTAATTTACAATTCTGTCGAATGATTCAGTCCCACTAACGAGCACTGGTAATGTAATCACCATATTTAATTAATTAACCGATTTTTATTTATGTTTTAAGCTTGTTTTTTTTATTTGGTCGCTTTTTGCTCAACATCATGAGTTGCTGATGAAATGAATAATTATTATTAGTTATATAATTTTAATTCAGTTTTATTTTTATAAACACAGTATGTTCTGATTTTACTCAAGTCTGATTGCTGGATGGCCTGGGAAAAACAAGTGAACAATAACAGCGTCCGATCTTCACTTGCTTTATTAATTTTCATGATATATTGTGGTTTTTACTTACGCACTTTATACACACTAAATTGTCTGTATATTATATAAAATGCTTTTAATAATTTCTCTTCTATGGCAGATAGATTCTTCAGTTGCGCGCGCATTTTCTAATCGATGAAACAGTCGCGAATCAACTCTGACATTTGTTTTTCTTTTTAGGCTGTTTGCTATTGCATAGAAAACTTAAAGAGAAATTGTTAAATTTTCTTAAAATTGTGGCAAATTGGAACGGAACAAAATTTAAACAAAAAAAAAAGTAATACATAAACAAAATGAGGATTATTAATTTAAAAAATTTGTTTAAAATACTGCGTTAAACTACTATTTCAGTTGACTGAGAATCTATCGTGTTTTTATGTTGTACTGCTCTATATTTTATAAATAATATACCTGCATGTTTTGATTTTTTCACGTTTCCGTAAATATTTAGCTCACACATCACTTTTGATAATAGTGCTGGTCTTGTTTTAGACTATTTCAAAATATAATCTAAAACATAGGTACGCAGTGTGCATTTCGATGTGTTGGTGATTTTATTTTTCGGATTATATTTTGAAATATATCATGGGATAGGAATTTTTTTCTACGATAAGAATATTTTTCCTTTCGTATAAATATTTTTACTTTTCAGGTAGGGGTTCAGAAATTTTATTTTAACGGAAAAAAAATCTCTTTATGCACTAAAGAAATGTTTTTTCCACCGCGAGCTACTACCATAAAAAACTCACCAATATTCTCAACAGAAATAGCTTGGATGTGAAGTTATTAAAAATAACCGCAGAGCACCAAACCGTTTTTTTTTACCCGACGTGCGTTTCGCTAACTGTGTCAGCATCATCGGGAGATAACTAGAGTGCATACGATAAAGGAAAACCTAATCTTAAGAGTATTCGTCCCTGCAAATACCCCCTGCATCCTTCATCTCAAATCTTTTCCCCTCGCCTAAAAACGGTTCGCGCTCTCCCGACGCTATTTTTAAAGCTAGAAGGTTCTGGAAAAACGCCAAATGAAAGACAAAGAATCAGACTACAGATCCTTCAGGCGAATTTTTTTAAAAACAGTTTCGCCTACGTGTGAAATATTACGTAACTTATTATTTTTTTCAAAAGGTTGTAAGTTTTTTCAGGAATTTTTTTTCAAAAAATTCGCCTGAAGGATCTGTAGTCTGATTCTTTGTCTTTCATTTGGCGTTTACCAGAACCCTCTAGCTTTAAAAATAGCGTCGGGAGAGCGCGAACCGTTTTTAGGCGAGGGGAAAAGATTTGAGATGAAGGGTGCAGGGGGTATTTGCAGGGACGAATACTCTTAACAATAATTGGTAGGAGAGAAACCGTCAAATGGTGTACGCAAAACAAATTCGGGCGCATGGGCAATAGCTGCGGGGGGTTTAATAAAGCCAGAATTTTTCTTTGATTTAATAACTGTTAAAAAATAACTTAAATAATGTCGATGTTCAATTAAGTACGCGAGTTGGGAAAATTATTAGTACATAGAGATAAAAGTGTATTTAGAGAATATTCATTTGGAACTTACATAACCTCAGAAATAGCATTTATGGCGGCTCATCTACCCACCCCTTCACAGGTAGAATAGACTCGTTCGAGCACAAATGGGTCTGGGCGCATGATGTCGGCAAAGTCCTTCTCTGAATGCACTCTAAAACTATTTAATGATTGGCCTAGGGGCTGTTCGAGTATTTATTTTTTTATGACAAGAGTAAGGATAAAAAAAAATTAAGTGAAATAATGGCATATAAAAGATTATGCAGATGAGAGGGGCGCTTCAAAACTAACTGAAATATGCTTACTTAATACTTCAAAGCCCCCACATGGCCATTTATACCTTTTACCTACTTTTTTTTTACCTTAGTCCAACAATTCATTGAGTTGACAACCTACCTGAGATTGGTCTTTTATGACAAACTTCTGGAAAATATCATTAGTTCACTTCCAAGATGTCCATTTAGTTTTCTTTGACATTTAATATCCAAATAGTGTATGTTATCAATGTTATTTAGTATTTCGTGATGTTAACAACGCCCGCAAAACGTACATCGAGAAAAACGGGTTTGTGGATTGGTGTTTTGTGATTAATTTTAATATTCAGATTAACATTTTTGTTATACTGTATATTTTATTTTAGTGATCTCTATTTGATATACAAAAATATTTCTTGTATCGCCTCTTATAAAATAGTACATGCATATATGTAAAGTGACGTATTCCGCACTAGTGCTGTAATGAAAAGCAGAACTGGTCGCGCTACACCAACTCCATAGCAAATATAACCTAACTAATAATAGAGGAAAAGTTTGCTCAAAAGCGAACTGTCAAAAATTTTGAAAATGAAGTGAAAAGAAGTTATTTTATAGGAGTCACGTGAAACACTAGTAGTTTATGCATCTAGGACGCGAGTTTTAACAGTCACGTGAACCATCGCGTCCGAGATTACTGCATTTTTTGTACGAACCCTCTATAAAATAGCTGATTTTCACTTAATTTTCAGTTCGATTGTGAGCAAGTTCACTTCGGATAGTAAGTTGCGTTATTGGACACGTCAACTTTACAGCACTAGTGTTAAACATGTCAATTCACAGCCAAGAAAGGCAGCTATTTGATAGGAGGTCGCGCAAGAGAAAAAAACTACATATTTTTAGATTTTTCCCCCTTCGAGTATCATTTCGCAAAAAAATCTACTGTAAATATAAATTGTATTACATTGCCGTCTTAACTTAAAAAAAGTACGTGTCTTCAGATTGTTAGTTTCGAGAAAACTCGCATTTTTAAGTCCCTGTAGCGTACGAACTGATAAAGTTATATTTGCATTGCAGATACAACTCGTCAAATTACAAAATTATGTCACAATAAATCGAACGTACTTGGTGAACACTCTATAAAGTGACGTCAAATATAAAAATACTTTAAATAATTATCAATACATAAGATATTTATGTTATTCTAGTGCTGTTACTGCGTTGTAGCGTTGCAGGATAACAGGTATTCCCATAATAAACCTAGAAACAAATGGGAGAAATTGAGTATATTAATTTTTAGGTTAGGACGGCAGTGTTAAAGTATTGACAGCTTTCAAAAATGCGAGATACTATTTAAGATAATAATATTGAGTATATTGATTTTTAGGTTAGGACGGCAGTGTTAAAGTATTGACAGCTTTAAAAAACGCGAGATACTATTTAAGATTTAGCTTTGTTCTGTTCATTTGCGAAACTTGTATTCTAAAAGTACACTATAAGCTCATTGTACATTATAAATAACCACACTCATCAATCATCGTTCTGATGTTCTAACATTGCAACATTTGTGTATGAAATTCGAGAGTTTGATAATAACCGTTCTTTTTTCTATTGCAGCGGAAATGCATCAGAGTCTCCCGCCGGGCGTAACGCAGAAGGATGTTGAACTGTTCAAAGACACCCGCGAACGGGCAAATCTGATAACTCCGCCGGTCGTGGCAGCGGCGCCCGAGCTTGCAGTAAACCAGTCGTTGACGGCTTTGAGTCCGCCGTCGCAGGCCATCGCTCTTCAGCAGAGGTGTCCGGCGGCAATCGAGTTCGGACAATATGAAATACAGACTTGGTACTCGAGTCCGTTCCCGCAGGAGTACGCCCGCCTGCCGAAACTGTTTTTGTGCGAGTTCTGCTTGAAATATACGAAGAGCAAGGCGGTTCTCGAAAGACATCAGGATAAATGTACGTGGAGGCATCCGCCGGCCACGGAAATTTATCGGTGCGAGGACATATCCGTGTTCGAAGTCGACGGGAACGTCAATAAAATTTATTGTCAGAATCTGTGCTTGTTGGCGAAGCTGTTCCTGGATCACAAAACGCTATATTACGATGTCGAACCGTTTTTGTTCTACGTTTTGACGAAGAATGATAAGAAGGGATGTCATTTAGTAGGATACTTTTCAAAAGAAAAACATTGTCAACAAAAATATAATGTTTCCTGCATCATGACGATGCCGCAATATCAGAGACAGGGATTCGGTCGTTTTCTGATCGATTTTAGTAAGTAATTTTATTTATTCTTAATGAATTTATACGTGAAATACATAGTAGTTGTTTTGTTTAAATATACATCTATTAAATTAAAATTACATGACAAAATTTTCTGTAAAAAATCCAAAATCATTAGGAGATTTATAAAGTTACAATTTAAAAAAACTTTTACATGTAGTCTTATGGAAAATATGTCAACCTAGCATGCAAACGGTACATTTTATTTTTTTGCAAATAACCAAATAATGTCAGCAGTTCCGAAAACTAATTATGTAAAGCATCAATGTCTTACGCATACTTTAATATTTTTTTCAATTTAATTAGGAGACTTTTAATCAATAAAAAAAAATTTGAAAAGAAGTTTGACCCTGCAGGCCATCCCTGTAATAGGCCCCACTCACGATCACACTTCATGCAACAGTTCAGTGTTCAAACTTATAGTTCAGTGAAGCATGATAGTGTGTGGGACAAATAAACACTGAAACCAACACTGAAGTCAAGCATGAACTCATCAAATGCATCTTGATTTTTGAACGACTTCAGTGTTCAGTGTTCAAGTAAACTGTTGTGTGTGTGGGTGTTTTTCAGTTCAGTTTTTGGAGTTCTGTGTTTTGTACAACCAGAAGCCAAAAATCTCAATGTTGCTGCCTTTCTTGTGCAGAAATAGATTTTCACATATTTGTGTCCTGGTTCTTAATAAATAGGGTAACTAATTCCAGTAAATAATTGTAAGTTAATTCATTCATTCGTAAATAATTATTGCAATCAAGCGGCTCAAGATGTAATTCATTAATCAAATAAACATGACTTCTTGAATCACGCATTTCTAACCAATTTTTCACCCATATTCTTCTTTTTTTTTCTTATTTCTCTGTTTTAAATACAATCCCATAGCTCTGAACAGCCAATCCTCACCATTTAAATTACTCATTTAGTTCTTATTAATGAACTATACTCTATAGTATAATATTATAGTGTGTATATAATATAATATATCTTATGTATCTATACTCGACGAGTGTATGCCAACAACTGAACCAAACTGAACACAAAAAATTTAAAAAACTGAGCAGTTTGCATGAACTGTGTGTGGTGCCAGTCAGTCTTTCGATTAATCTGTCCAACTTCACTGAACACTGAACTGTGGCATGAAGTTTGATCGTGAGTGGGGCCTATAACTTCCCGCTATTTTCGAGTTCAAAACGCTCAAAAATATATAAAATATAGCAAGAGTTTATTTTTTAGCTCTTCGAGCTAAAAAAAAACACTTTGTTACGAAATTTTCGTTCACGATATCTCATGAACAAATGAACCGATTTTTATGCGGTTTGCGGCGATCGATGCAGTTTTTTTAGCCTAAGAATGTAATTTATTACAAAAAAATCGATCTGATAACAATTTTAAGAGTCATTTTAAAAAAACACTTTTTTACGATTTTTTCGTTCACGGTATCTCGTGAACAAATGAACCGATTTTGATGCGGTTTGCGGAAATCGACGCAGTTTGTTAAGGAGAAAAGCTGATTAGATTTTGGAATTAATCGGTTTAGTAGTTTAGAAAATATTTTACAAAAACAAATTTTTAAAAATTTTTGAACTTGTTTTTTTAAGATTTTAAGATATTTACATAAATTTTTTTTTAACCTAACTTTGTACAAAAAATTCAAAAGTTAGTCCATTAAGTAAAATACTGAAATAATTAATTAATATTAAAAAAAAATATCTATTTATGCCTTTATGACAATAATTTATTAGTATCATCGACATAACATTTTGTAAAAATTTATTATGGAAAAGTGCCCATTTAGAATTCGACTTACTTTTGATTGGGACTGTAACGCATCAATCTCCTTAAACCTGTTTCAATACTTATGTAATAGTAATTGGTTATCTTATAATTTTATACTACAGTAGTTAGTGTCTAAATTTACAGAACAGTTTTTTTATACAAATTATTCTTTGCAGGTTATCTATTATCGAGACAAGAAGGTCAACCGGGAACGCCAGAGAAGCCTTTATCAGACCTCGGACGCGTATCGTATCACGCTTACTGGAAATCGGTCGTCCTCGAATACTTGCACAGCCACCGTAACGCCCCCTTCAATTTGAGTGCAATGTCGAAAGAAACTGGCATGTACTCTCACGATATCGGCATGGCGTTGGAACTTTTGAACTTCGTACGATCGGTTCCCGGAGAGAACGGCCATAAGGTAATTCTTTGCATCGACTGGAATAAAGTTAACGCGCATGCTGATCGGGTGGCCAAATCTAAATCGAGGATTCACATCGACTCGGAATGTTTGAGGTGGACGCCTCTACTAACGCCGACAGTGAATCCGTTCAGAATAGAGGAGAAGTCCGACATGGATACGACTGCCGAAACAATTATCGAATCGCCTCGATTGGATGTGGCTAGCATTAAAGAATCGCAAGCGCTCAACAGATCTCAAAACGCAGTTAAAATAATGAGACGAGGTCGCAAGAAGCGAGCGAGTACCAGAACGCCGAAGGTCGTAAACAAGGAGGAGAAGAAGGTTAAAGTAAACGTTACGACGCCCGTTTCGAAACCGAAAAGCGAGAATAAAGAAAAACCAGTCGAAATAACGTCGTCCGGTCGAAGAAGAACGCGACCGAGCAAATACGACGAAACCACATTTGTCGATATCAAACAAAAGAATCAAGAAATTTCGAAACGGAAACGTGCTGACGAGAGCGAAATAGCCGACGATGACTCTGAAAAGAAGAAAATTAAGTTGGATACTTCGACAAGAGTCAGTGCGGACGAAATAGTTAAGACGCCGATGAGACCAAAACGATTTAAGACTGTTAGATTATCGAACGATAAAATTGTAAACGATGAAAGCGAAACCAAAAATGAGCCTGCCAAGTTACTGAGAAGAAGGAAGGGTAAAGTTAAAGGTGTTCTGAAAGGTGAACGTTGGTCTCAGAGAAGAGAAAAGAGGTTGAAGTTAAACAAAGCTGAACTAAATACTGACGATGCACCAGAAGCGGTACCCGAGAACAAATCGTCCGTTGTCGACGTTGCGATGGATATTCCGGAAGAAAAAGTCGTCGAAGCTAGTGCGCCGTCGGAAACGATTCGACCGAAAATTGTAAAACGCGTCGGAAGAGGGGCGAAGAAAAAACGCGGTTGGGTCAAAGGCAGAGCCAGACGACCCGTGGTGAATGTTGATCAGAAACAATTGACGATACCGGAAATGATTAAAAACAAAGCAGAAAACAAAGAAAGTAAGGTCTCGATCGAAGAAAATAAGTCGGATACGGATGATAAAAAATCTGTTGTGGATGAAGTAGTCGAGAAGGAGGAAGTTGCCGCGGAGGTCAAACCGAATGTAGACGATGAGGCGAAAGATACAAAAGAAGTCGAAACTGAAAATGTATTAATGAGCAACGATAGGTTAGAATCGGACCACAAAGAAACCGATATTAGATCGAAACTATTGCATTCAGATGAAGAAGACTCCAGTGCTGAAGCTGATGATGAAATGGAAAACGACGAAAGAGATGATAAAGTGTCTCCAAAGGTGGCAGAGAGCAGCCCTGTTTCACATACGGAAATCAAAGAACAGCAAAATAGTGAAATTACAAAAGATAATACCACTGAAGAAAAAGAGACACCTAAAGAGCTTGTAGAAGAGCAAACAGAAAAAGAAGAAAAGCGTGAAAACGTAAATAATACTTCGAATGAAAGCACGACGGAAGAAAATGTGAGTTCCGTGAAAGAAATTGAAAATGAGAGTTCAACAAATGCCCGTTCCGATGTGATGAGCGAGAAAGAAACGGTAGAGAACGCCGCTAAGAATGAAATTAAGAGTCCCGATACTGGCGACACGCGAAGTTGTAATTTTGAAGCCGTAGAGAAAAATGATACCGCGACAACAATGCCTTTAAAACCCGATGTACATGATTCGGACAGTTCGGAATCGGAGATTGAGATCGACGGACAAAAAATTAAGAGTATTTCGCGGAGAGAAATTTATGAAATAGCTAAACAGGAGAATATCACAGTAGAACCGCCGAAAGTAACGGAATCGCCGAAGAAATTGAAATGTCCAGAAAAAACAGATGAAATCAAAGATACTTCCGAGGATGTAAAAGTCGCGAATGATGAAAGTATTTTGAATTTTTCAACGGGCGCTAGTTCCGGGACGATTAAAAAGCCTTCGGGAGAAACGGTCGTATTGAACGACGTTAAAACAGAAACGACGCAGGCCGAAAAGGATGTGAAAGAGGAATCGGACCGTACGATTATTCAAAATCAGAAACCGGAACTTATCGAACAGAAAAGCGAAGTCTCGGAAAAACATAGCCCGATAAAAAAATTGCACAGAGAAATTGAAAAACCCAAAGAAATCTACGTTGAACCGGAGAAAAAAATTCAACCGCCAAAGTTAATACATCACGAACCGGAAAAGGTCATACCGAAATCTGATTTCCCTATGTCGATACCCAATTATCATACTTCTCAGTCGCAGTATCATCAGTGGCAATGGGATCCTGCACGATTACCGTGGGATCAGAATCGTTTTTTTGAAAAAGGGATGTTTTACGATCCCACCAAAAGGGAATTTCAGAATTACGCCATGCCCATTCCGATGCCGATAGAGAATATACATAAGAAAATTGAAAGCGATAAAGCCGCTCTGAAGGCACATCGGCACGAACGAAACAAAGACAAAAAGGCCGGCGATAAAAACGTTTCCCATCGGACTAAAGACGAAACGAAACCGTCGAGTATCGAAATGGAATCTCATAAAATTATTCCGAAAAATATAGAAACAGTTACGAGCGACCCTTCTTCGCTTAACATGAGTTGCATGAATCCGATCTTGAGTCACTCTTGTAGTAGAACAAATGAAATCTCGCACATAAAAGACGATCTATCTAGAAACAAAAACGTTCTCAGTATGACTAATTCTAACGTATCCAAGAACGTGCATGACGGTAAATCGATGGAAGAGAAAGTGCATTCACCGCAAAAGTCTAACAAACAGAACAGTGAAATAATTGAAGTTCCGAGCGGCAATTCGACGCCGAGACTGGACAGCGTCGAGTCGATACAGCAGCCCGGAACGCCTCAAAATCCCGGTTCCGTGAAACAGACGCCTCCGACATCGTCCGAAATTCCATCGATGGGCGTATACACGCCCGATTCGACTACGAATTCGGTCCACAGCGTTCATTACGGAGCGTGCGACTTGGATGTCAGCCAGTTAGGTTTGGAATCGCCGACGTCAATCTCCAGCGACATGGCGTCGCAGAATTCGGTCGAGCCTGTGAGACCGCCGTCCGTAATTCCGGCTCATAGTCAGCCGCCGGCGTCTCAAACACAACAGCAGACCTATTCGGACTGTTCGATGCATCAAGCGATTCAACATAATATGCAGCAGCACGGCATACATAGTCCGCAAGGAATGCCGACTCACAGTCAGACAAGCAATCAACAGCAGCAACAACAACAACAACAGCAGCAACAACAACAACAACAACAGCAACAACAACAACAGCAGCAACAACAACAACAACAACAACAATCGTCGAGTAAAAGACAGCTGCAACAACATAGAAACAGATCAAATGCTCCGGCAAGTAGTCATAAACAGCATTCGAACGTACGATCGACTCCGCCCGCCGTTCAACATTCCGCCATTCAGCAGTCGAGGCACAGATCGACTCCTCCTCCGGTGTCCGTAGCTCATCAACACGTGCAACCGAGTCAGCACGCTTCCATGCAGCAGTCGGCGGCCAATCAGCAGCACCAAATACATCTGCAGCACCAGGTGGCGATGCATCAGAGCTACGGACATTCGCATCACACTCACCACCAGGCGAACTACATCCCGGTGCCGCAGATGGCCGTCAGTTCGCAGGCGTTTCCGGCTCAAGCCGCCAGCACGTACGTGAGCGTGCCGATGAGTTCCGTCATTCAGCATCGGATGAGTGCGCAGACGCATCAGCGGTTGGGTCCGTCTCCGGCTTGTGCCGTGACGGCGGCCAATTTCTATATCCAAGCGCCGGGACCGGTTCCGACGCCCGCCCCGACGCCCCAAATCAATTCTCAGACGAACGCGAACGGTCAGACGAGCTGCAGTTTGGCCAAGCTGCAACAGTTGACGAACGGCTTGGAAATGATTCCGTCGGCCTGCAATACGACGCCGCCGGCGCCGATGAATTTGACGCCGCCTCCGAGTCATCATCCGCACGCGACCATGACCCCTCCGCCGACGCATCAGATGCTTCAAAACCAGACGGTTAGAAATTTATCGACGCCCCCTTCGGCCATACCGCCGAATCTACAAACCCAAGTTACGCTGGCCAATTATCACAAGTATTACCCGGCCAACATGAACGTAAATCAACTAGGAGGTGCCGTGACGCCGCCGATCGGCCAGAATCTCGGCAGATCTTCGAGGAACTCCAGTTCGAACGTGGCCGTTCAACACATGCAGTCGGCCGCGTCGAGCCGCGTCAGTCCGAACGTGGCGATAAATCCCAATCTGATGGCCCAGTACAATTCGCT
Source organism: Xanthostigma xanthostigma (assembly GCA_963575645.1). Taxonomy (NCBI): domain Eukaryota; kingdom Metazoa; phylum Arthropoda; class Insecta; order Raphidioptera; family Raphidiidae; genus Xanthostigma; species Xanthostigma xanthostigma. The sequence continues at coordinate 1,038,372 of OY754472.1, forward strand.
GAACGGTTATCGGATGGCGGCGCAGCAGTCTGCCGGCACGGTTACCGGTTACATAACGAACACGGCTGCCGGTTTTATAAACAATGCCGCGCAAATCCCGATGCAGATGGGCGTGATGAACATGGCGCAGACGCAGTACCAAGATCCGGCCGCCATTCAAAGAGCCGCCGCCGCTCAACAGAACACCATGTACACCACTTACAGTTACATTAACGGAAGCTTAATGCAGCCTCTGAACGGAACGATGCGAAGATAATTTAATAGTTCTCGTCGTGCTCGGCTCCGATAAAAAGACATTGCAAACGAATGATTTTTAAAGACGCAATATAGACATCTCAAAACATTGACTAAGATTAACACAAATATTTATTGAACTTGTTGATGAGTTGTAATTTATGTAATTTTGACTTTTTGCAGTTTTTTTTTTATTATTAAGTTGTCATAGGTATATACATATTACGTGTGCGCATATTATATAATATGATGCTCTTTTATTTTTGAACAAATGATTTTAAAACTCGAGTGCGCGCGTGCTTAGTGCGATAATTAATCTCTTATTGTATTTTGTATAAAGGACAATATTAACAATGAAACAGGGATATGGTTCTATTTTTATTATTAACATGAATAAGAGATACTAATTAAATGATATACAATTATTGTTAGTTGAAAAATGTGTTGATTTTAATAATTAAATTGTTTTTCATTTTGAAATTCAAGTAATCAAAATTTGAAGATGATTTGTGATGAAAATAATTTGTTTTTATATTTGATATTTTACACACCCTAGAATTAGAGATTGTAATTTAAATGCACTGTGATTAGAAGGTAAGATTTATTCTTTTTTTTTTTTGTACATTTTGAGTTTTCGTTGCAAAGTGTTTTGTTTTTTTTTGCAGCTAGTTTTTCACCCACGTCTCAGTTAAGATATCGCTTACGTTAATTTAATTAAGATAAAGAAAAAAAGAGTATATGATTATAAAACTATAAAACAAATGCACACTATACTAGAACAAGTTATTCATTTTTTTTTTTTGTATCGAGTACTTCTCGGGTATCAAACGGTCCTAGTGCTGGGCTGCAGAACGCATTGCGGAATTTTAAATCGATCCTGCTTGACTTTTTTAAGGTAATTCGATCAAAATTTAGCTTGAAATACGATCTTTTTCAATTCAGATCAGTCCGATGTTCTACATAATAAAAAATGTAACGGACATATACAAATTTGATGTACTGTCATTATCGAACCAGATTTTCTGGCAATATTCTCTGCAAACCAGCACGGATTTTCGATCGATTGTTAGTATTAGAATCGATAGATGTTTTACGCAAAGTTGACTTTAATTATAGTATTCTAAATGAACGCATAAAAGTATTAGTTAAAGCAATGGTGCGTATTTCAATCGGTGGAAAGCAACTGGATGACTCTTGGTATTTGAGTTCCTGAAGCAATTTGGAAACTTTTTTGTTCAGTACCTCATAACCCCAAAATGGAAGGAATCGGAGAAAAGGAGGGGGGGTCAAAACGTAAAAAAAATTGTTTAGAAACCAAATGGAAAGGCGGTAGCATTAAAGTACATGTACTCACTATTGTTTAAAAAAATTGTCATCCGAAACGTGCGGACGGTTTGCGCGAACCGATTTTTTGAAAATCGGAAAAAAAAAATTGTGTCGCAACCGGTTGCGACTTTGAGGAAAATACTTGTTTTTGTTCAGAGATGCTGTAAAAAAATTGTCATCCGTTTCTGCTGGACGGATTTTGAGGAATTAAAGGTTTGAGTGGCTAAAACTCTCGATTTTTCACTAGCTTTTTTCAAACATCATAAAAAAATTGCAAAAATTGTTAAAAACGGATGACGTTTCTTATACATGTTCTCAGAGGGTCCAACTATAATATGTATCAATGTCATCCGTTTTTATAACATTTAATCCCATTTTTCAACCCCTTACTTTTGTGCGGTATTAATCAGAATATTGAGGCTAGACTCGTTTCTGATGGCATACAGATAACGTACACAACCCCTTTATATTTACATATTATAGTTGGACCCTCTGAGAACATGTATAAGAAACGTCATCCGTTTTTAACAATTTTAGCAATTTTTTTATGATGTTTGAAAAAAGCTAGTGAAAAATCGAGAGTTTTAGCCACTCAAACCTTTAATTCCTCAAAATCCGTCCAGCAGAAACGGATGACAATTTTTTTACAGCATCTCTGAACAAAAACAAGTATTTTCCTCAAAGTCGCAACCGGTTGCGACACAATTTTTTTTTTCCGATTTTCAAAAAATCGGTTCGCGCAAACCGTCCGCACGTTTCGGATGACAATTTTTTTAAACAATAGTGAGTACACGTACTTTAATGCTACCGCATTTCCATTTGGTTTCTAAACAATTTTTTTTTACGTTTTGACCCCCCCCTTTTCTCCGATTCCTTCCATTTTGGGGTTATGAGGTACTGAACAAAAAAGTTTCCAAATTGCTTCAGGAACTCAAATACCAAGAGTCATCCGGTTGCTTTCCACCGATTGAAATACGCACCATTGCTTTAACTATAATGCTTGCTTAAAATAAGAAACGTGGAAATATATATATATTTTTTCTCTAAATAGTACAAATTTATTTTATTATTTTGAAAGTTCTTTTTGTAATACTTGTACATAATTAAAAAAAAAATGCTAGGTAAAAATACCTTGAAAATAATACCAAATTAAAATTAATAAATTGTTTGTAATGAGTGTCCTTATTAGCTAGGATTTTAATGTTTCTGTTAACACAAAACAGATGTGTTTAAAAATGGAACACAGGATTATTATAGTATTAATAGTATATTTTAAAAATAATATATTATGTTTTTTATTTTAAAATTATTGACTCATTTAGGTTTTTAGAATAGATGACCTCTGTCTGAACTCTATTCTTTATTGCCAAGTGATATTAACACTAATTAATATACATTTTATTTCTATTAGGACTAATTTATTAAAATTTGAGAAAAAAGCAACTTAATTCTTTTTCCGGACCAGTGTAAAAATAAGTAAATATATGTACATTTTTAATGTTTCTATATACAAAAAATTACATGTTTGTATTTTCTTTCTTTTTTTTTGTTGTTATATTCATAGATACTGCTTTTATGATATCAATAAATTTTTTGATCCAGTCAAATGTATATTTTATGCGTTTTGTTGTTTTTTTGACGTGATAACGTCTTATAAATTGATGAATCACCAATCTTATAAATTGATGAAACACCGGCTGCATGCACGAAAAAGTGTAACGTTCCGCCTGACCCTGTGCGTGCTTGCCCTAACGATTTGGATGAAATTTACTGAAAAGGGATTTTGGGGGGCAAAAAATCGTTTTAGCTAGGTCTCATCTCTCGAAAAAATCGTTTTCTTACAAATTTTATCATTATAAAAATCAATTTTTGACGTATGAAAATACTTAAATATTGTAAGTAGGTTTTGGAATTTTATATAAACAATGAAACAATTGTTTCCAAAATATTACGACAGTTAATCTTTGAGACTTAAAATAAATACGAAAGAAAGAAAGTTAAAAAAACAATTATTATTATAGGTGGTGAGTAATTTTAATAAATAAAATTAACCTAAATTTGAAGCGAAAGATGCAATATCATAGATTCGAATTATTATAATTATTATATGTAGAAGATAGAAGAAATAGAACATAAATTATTGACGTGATAACGTCTTATAAATTGATGAATCACGTCAATATAAAAAGATGAAACACCGGCTGCATGCACGAAAAAGTGTAACGTTCCGCCTGACCCTGTGCGTGATTATTAAATATGATATTCGAGCGGAATACGTTATCACGTAAAACTATCGTCCGTAAACCGACTTTACAGACAACCAATTTTTTTTTACATAAAAAAATTGCTTACCTCTGTCATAAGTGTTCCGTGCAAAACGGAACACGTATGACATCACTTCGGTGTCCGTCCATTCGTCTGTCAAACGGTCTTCTCTGAAACTATTTGACGCAAAAATTTGGCAGAGATAGTGTCAAATACAAACGTGAAATATCAAAAGTTCATTCGGGGGGTAAATTGAAAAATAAAAAGATTTTTTTTTAATGGGTATTGCGTGCGGTGTCTGATGAAAGCAACTTCTTTTGCGAGTTCAAGTCGTTTAGAAGACAAAAATCAAAACGGTAGGGGGCCCACTAAAGAATATCGGGATCATAATCTGCAGCATCGTAACTTCCATATAGGTGAACCGATTTTTACACGCTTTGTAAGTTTGTATGTATGTTTGTAACTTTCATTTGGACTACAGCAAGTGGTTTATATAACGGTATAATATGCCAGCACAGTAAGTACACTGGCAGCTGTACGGTCTAAGGCACGGGTCTTCGCTGTCAACTCTCGGCTTCACGGGTCGTGGGTTCTAATCCCGTCCGCGCCAAAAAAAAAATTGTTTTTTTTCGGCAAATTTTTGACAATAAATCGAACTAAAAAGTGGAAAATAAATATCTTTTAAAAAAAAACTAAAAAACACGCTTTATATCGAACTAAAAAGTAAAAAATATTTTTTTTAAAATAAGCTTAAAAAGCGTGGGGCGCTCGATGTACGAAAATGTGGAACAAAGCGCCCCACGCTTTTTAAGCTTATTTAAAAAAAAATATTTTTTACTTTTTAGTTCGATATAAAGCGTGTTTTTTAGTTTTTTTTAAACTATATTTATTATGGAAACATTTTTAGTAGGTATGAAAAATAAATATTTCTTAAATAAAAAAAAAATTGTTAAAAGTAAGTTTATTAAGTATCAGGATGGAATCTTTTTTTTTTTGTTTTTTTATACAATATAAATACAATATCTCCCAAAAATATCAAAAAAATTGCGAAGTAAAAATATTTCGATAGTCCATTTCATAATATATATATATACGCAAGTACATACAATTTTTTACTAAAAATACAGCTAATTTGCCTAGAGACGGTATTTGTTACGCTGTAAAATTTGCTTTCCCTTCGTAAGTACAGCCAGATCTTTGTATAATTTCGGTGGCAGCCCAAATTCCACACTTTATACATGTTTCGATAGACTGTTCTTGAATTAACTGAGATAAGAAGCCACCAACAAACGCGTCTCCCGCTCCGTTGGTGTCTACCACTTTTTCCAACGGCAAATTGATAACATCGAATTCGGATATCACACCGTTTTTGGCCAGAATCACTGGTTTTTGTCCTTGAGTTATGATAGTTATCCTCTGTTTTTTTTCATTTTGTTTCGGTAGTTGACATATTTTCAATGCTATTTCTTTTAAATCAGAAGTCCCCAAATTTTGCTCTTTGGAAAACGTCTCCGCTTCCTATAAATATAAACGATATATAAATCAGTATCTCAAACGGAAACGCATCTGCTACGATAAACAATCGATGCTTCGATACTAGTGTTGGGCGATTATGAATGATATAATCGAAATATTTCGATTATGGCCGAATAATCGATCATTCGATTATGGCAATCGAGATATCATTCGCTTGAATCGATTATGAAATATGAAATGAATACTAATCCCGACCCCGACACAGTACTATTGCTATGTCGACTGTCGATTATAATATGATATATTGATATATAATTCGGTTTCTGCATTTATTTCAATTTTAATGTTTAACTCATTATGTAAATTGACGATGTATCCATCTAGGGATTAAAAATATATTTCTATTTCTATTCGATCATATCAGTGATTCCATTATTAATATTGTGTTAAGTAATATTAACAAATCGAAATTGCAAAGTTAGCACATAATTCATAATCGATGTTTTGAATGATCATTCGCTTACACTGTAAAAGTATATAAAACGAAATTATAAACTGCCAGGTTTGCGCATCATTCATAATCGATAATTCGAATGATCATTCGATTTATCATTCATAATCGAGAATTCGAATGATCATTCGATTATAAAAACCGATTATTTCGATTCATTCGATTATTGAAATGTATCGATTATGCCCAACACTATTCGATACGCAGTTTGTGAACTCACCGTTTCATTTCCAAACAAAATGTCGACATAAGGCATTGCTTCCATTAAAGGCTTTTTGAAAAATTGCGAAATAAACGGCGCACTGAGATTCATTATAAATAAGTGGTTATGTGCCAAAGCATGCTTTGCTACTTCTTGAATTGTTGGCGGACTGACTGTTAAAAAATATCCCTGCAATTAAAACATTACGATAAGAAAACATAATCATATACAGTATGTAAACACGTAAGGTGCACATAGGGAAATCAACATTGGGAAAAAATGAGCCTTGAAATCTTGTTTTTCAATTTGACAGATAATATTCTTTTGCAAAATAAATGCGTATACTAGCGAAGAAAATATTCAAATGATTACAACATAATCGAACTTTTTTATTAATGGGACATTAAATTCCCAAAAATACTTAAATATGGTGCGAGATCAAATATCTCCGCCTATTCGTGTTGAACCTAAAGACATTGGGTCACTGATTTACTAACGCGCATACGTCATACCAGTCAGACAATAATTGAATGAAATGTTTCCAAACAGATGGAGTTGTTTTTTTTGTTTTATTTTTGTACAAAAAAATTAAAATAATGATTTATAAGAACTTTTTGTTGTTAAAAAAGCCAGGTAAAATAAAAATAAATCAAAATAAAATAGAAATCTCAAGATTACCGCGATAATTCAACAGAAATAACAATTAATGCAGTCATGGCTAACTCTGATCCAAGTATTTTTTCCCAATGTGCACCTTACGTGTTTACATACAGTATACAGATTGTATCAAATCAAAACAGTCCATAGAACATTCTGTGTGTAAGACAGAGACGATATTATATAAAGCACTAAAGCAGTAAGTAAGAATGAGATAAATGATCGCTAATAGTTACTGTGGTTATACAATCTGATAGTATCGTCTTTGTTTTCTACAGTAAAAATCACAATTTTATCAAATGTCAGTATTCACTAGTTAAATTATTGATAAAATGGCTATTTATACTGTTCGGGAAAAAATCCAAATAATTAAATGGTTTTATGGTGGTAATTCAACCGCCAACATAATAAATTTATTTGTAGTTGTTTTAATTGATAAATTGGTAAAAAGAGTTACAGGGTACGTAATTATTTATTTACGTAACCACAGTAACTATATTAGCGATCATTTATCTCATTCTTACTTATTGCTTTAGATCTTTATATATCGTCTCTGTCTTACACACAGAATGTCCTATGGACCGTTTTGATTTGATACAATCTGTATAAATACGGGAAAGAAAAAAGTTGTGGTCCTGATTTATGATAATTCGCACACATTGTGACATCGCTCTCTTCGTTTTAATGAGGGAAAGTGCACTAGATATGTTTCATCACGATGTGTATGAATTAACACAGGCAAAATCGATACAAAAGAAATTCATATGATGACAAAAAAAAAGACGGGTTGCACTCCGGGAGTGCCGGCAGAAGTGAAAACTTGAATATTAACGTCTTACGAATTTTCGATCAAAATGGTTTGTATCATAGATTGCATTTTTATGTACGATATTTCAACGCTAGATGTCTAACGTTGTATAAATAAAAGTTTCCGTCTTACAAGTATAGATGTACCTCATAGTGAGTGAGAACTGGGTAAGGTGTCCTGACGCCTGACGCGAGTTTAACATTTTTTACCCATTACAAAAAAAGTGTACAACGCCGCTAAAGAAGTTTTCACTTCAAAAATAAGTTCAAAAACTGAAACCCGACTACTGAAAAGTACGAAAAAAGACAATATTCTCATTTGAGGATAGCCGTGGTCATATGCTACCTACCCTAACAAAACATTACATTTTATTTTATTTTATTTGTAAATCTGGCAGGCTAACAGACAATGTCCAGTAACAAGCCTGCTCTCAATATTATACAATAATTATTATACATTTGCAGCACTTTGCTTTACAAACTATATATATAAAAGAAAGAAAAAAAAGCAATAAAATAGGAAACATAATTGAATAATATAGAACTTAGAGAATCGAAAAGATATAATTTTCACTTCAAATAAACAGAAATTTGTCTTTTAAAATTTTTTAGATTATCCCTAAAAATATCAATATCCGTTCTATTGTTGATATCGTTGAAAATGTACGCCATTCTGAAAAGCGGAGAGTTAAAGGCATAATTGGTCGTGACTGAGGACAAATAAAATAGATCTCTATTCCTAGTGTGGTAGACTGAAGCAGATAAATAAAATTTCGCTAGTAAGTCGGGTGAATTAATTGTACCGTTTATAATTTTATGTAGACAACACATATCAGAAATTTTCCTTCTAACTTCAAGAGTTTGTAGTTACAGTAGTAAGCGATCATAAGCTCTAGGGCAAAGTGCATCACGCTAAACATACTTCTAGAAGGGCCTCATATATATGAGATGGCATACGACCACGGCTATCCTCAGATGAGAATATTTTCTCGTTTCATACTTTTCAGTAAGTAGTCGGGTTTTAGTTTTTGAACTTATTTTTTATTTGTTTTGTAATTCAAAAATAAATGTAGCCTATGTTACCGGGGCCATAATAATAAATCGATTGACACCTTATTTATCAAAATCGGATGAATAGTTTAGACGCTACGGTGGAACATCCGTAAATACAAACATACATAGACTGCTAAACTCATAACCCTTCCTTTTGGCTTCGCCATAGTTGGGTAAAAAAAGCCTCAATAACGTTCAAACTTAAAAATTACGGTCGAATTTCGACCATTTGGCGACCACTAGTTTATAATTAATTATAATCGATTCGAACCAAATAATATAGTTTGTAAATGACAGCACAGATCATACGGAAAGTACAATGGATCGTTGAGATCCGTGTGACTGAAAAGGCAAGCTTTTGGTTGTCTTTCAATATTTTATCACATCGTGGTGTTCCCCCGAATTAGCGTTTCACCTTCGATCGTGACGGACCAAACTTATTGACTGCTCGGGATGCGTCGAAAGAAGTTTTCACTTAAAAAAAAATACTTACCGATATATAAATAAACCGTGCTGAGTCCAGAAACTTTTTATTTTCAGGTTTTTTCACGTGATCTATTGTAAAACAGTTGGCGGCTGCTAAATTAGCACACAGAGATCTATTTTTTCCGGTTATTAAAACGGCACAGGTTCCTGTCGGCTCTTTGTCAGTGTACTGGTATTGTACATTGACTCCATCGGATGTAGCACGATCCTCTAAGATTTTGGAATATTTATCTGTTCCGACACAACCCATAAATGTGCATACTTTGGGTTTTTCAATTAACCACTGTGCTACTCTTAAGGAATTCTGAACACTTCCTCCTGCTATAAAATCTGCATTGAATTTTTGTACTAATTCATCATAAAGATGAATATGTTTTTCGTTGGCTAAAATAGCATCGTTTGGCTTCATGCCATATTTTTCTAGAAATTCATTGTTTACAATGGCTGAAATATCCAGAAGGGGATTTCCAAGTCCAAGTAATTGTCCTTCCCTATAAAAAAACAAAATTTATTCTATATAACTTTGATGATAACATAGATAAACAGTGTCATCTTTTCAAGGCCATTTAATGGTATTTTTATATTTCTTATCTTGATTTTTATTTTGTCACATGGAAACCACATTTTGATAGAACATCAAAATATCAGAGATGATGATAATTATTATGAAAAAGATGTTTGCAACTTACCTTAAGTCTGGCATTTTATTCTTTGATAATATTTTATGTTATTCTGTTTAAATTTGAGCCACAAATAATATTTTTCTCAGTAATTTATCAAACCTTACGATCTTTTGAAAATTTCCTTTGCTATTTTTGAAAGATTGACTAGTTACACCAACTAAATAAATCCACTTTCCTAACTTCCCTAATTATTTCATTTTGACAGGTTGCCACACTGTCAAATTTATACCAAATATTTAATACAGAGTGCTTCTATACATTCCGAATTATATTAAAGATTTTATTCTTTTCTATGATATGGCATGAAATCATAATTTAATATTATTAAATTATCTTTTTATATCTATTCCACGGTTTTTACAAGCTAGTGCAAGGAACGAAGACACTAGTTTGGGTAATATAAGAAATTAGGTGGGATAAATTCCAGAGGTTTAAAGAAATTATTTGGTGCTAGTATAGCCTTAAAGCCAAAGATCTCTTTAAAAATTACTCTATTTCATGCAATGTATTTAAATATAAAACTCCATTTTTAATATTTAATCATCAGCTATTAAAAAAATTCAAAACGTAAATGTAGGCATGCATGAACATACCGTACAGACACCATATTTTATTTAAGTTACAGTACTGGTCGCTAGATGGCCAGTTTGATATATTTTTTAAAATAATTATCAATATTATTGCAAAGATAAATCGTTGACCCAATAAAATATGTTAAACTATGAACACAGCCACAAAAATTATTGATTAATACGTTAAAAATCTGTTAGATTAGAACAGTGCAACAATGTGTGCTTCGTTACAATTTCGTCAGATATCGCTGTGTATAGAAATCGGTCTGTATTTGTGAAAATTTTTTTGTTAATATATTGTTGCGCTGACCCTGTTTAAAAACTATTTATTTCATTTTCAATACATTTTTGACGTTAATCAAAGATTTACATTTTTGACGTGATAACGTCTTATAAATTGATGAATCACGTCAATATAAGAAGATGAAACACGGGCTGCATGCACGAAAAAGTGTAACGTTCCTAACGTTGGCCTGACTCTGTGCGTGATTATTAAATATGATATTCGAGCGGAATACGTTATCACGTAAAACAATCGTCCGTAAACCGACTTTACAGACAACCAATTTTTTGAGTTCTAATGTTTTCTCTTCGCCAATTCAATTGAGTTGTGAAATTGGCGTTCTTTGGAGTAACAACCAATTATGAGACACACAAAATCTGTAACAGCTGAGCATACATTGGTGTTCAGGGCCCTCGTAAGGCCTCACGCCGCCCGCGTGCGGATTCATAATTGACGCCCCTTATTGGGGATAAACTCACTAGACGATATGTCAAATTGAAAAACGTTATAAATCCTAAATAACTAACACTGTAAGTGCAATTAATAGAAACTTTGTTTTCTTGTCTTTTTGCAAATACTTCTTCATAGAATCAGACATTTTGTTTTTTTCTTCTTGCCTAATTTTCTTAAGTTGCCGAAATTGTACACCCGAAGGTTTTTTTCTTTCATTACTTTCCTGAAATGCAACAATGCTTCACTTCACATCGTCATTACAAAACGATTTGGACAGGTAAAAATACTAATAAGATAATTAATTTTTTAAAACAAATAAAAATGTGAAAAATGTAACAGTGAAAGATACTTTACAAATGATAGGCTAAAAGTAAAAACGAGTCAAATTTTTAATCAGGACAAAAGCGGGATGAAATAACTTTTAAGGAAGTACCCTCGATAAATGAATTAACAAACAGAAAATTACGAAAATTTGCAAATATGTCAAAACCTTTTCAAAAATGACAGTTAAATTTTTGTGATCTTTGGTTGACTTTGAAAAAAGATATTGATAATTTTATTTCGCTGCACTTAACATGGAGTCTTATGGGAATATGTGATTTTGACGCACTCCATCATTTATTACGTTGGAATTGACAAACAGATTTTGATAAAATTTTCAGGAAATATAAACGAATATTCTATGAACATTTTTCTTTTTCCAAAACGTATAAAGCTTGCTTATGTTAATAGAAATAACTAAAACAAAGCCGAGCTTTTTAGCAATTCATAAACATGACAACACCGCAATATTATAGTTTGTGGCGCGTCATTTAAAGGTAAGTTACGAAACTGCAGCAGTTTTGATATCGTAAAAACATACGTAAATTGAGTAAATGCTAAAAGCATAGTATTCCAAAAAAATGATAGTATATTATTATTTCCGAAATGACAGGAATAAATAAAAGCATTTTCATAAATTAATGCGAATTTGACACCGCATGCTGACTTATGCTGCGTACATAAGCACTTGTAACTATGGCAAGGCATGTGGTGTTGCCAAATTATATACTACGTTACTCAAGTAGAAGACTGAAATTCTTTGACTTACTGCGTACCGGGGGTACTTCCTTAAGCAAAAATGATTTTAAAAAATTCGAGCACAAAAACGAAAAACAATCATTGAAACATGGAGCTAAATTTGATTCTGAAATATATTCAATTAAAATGAAACACATTAAACAGTGAATTTTGAAAATTCACTCCGTACAGAGTGAACTTCAAAAATTCTCTCTTCACGCTAAAAAAATCACTCCGCGGAGTAAACTGTTCTCTACAAAAACAGTTTACTCCGTGCGATTTTTCACGGCGTTCTTCTCCTGTCGTACTTATGAATGAGAGAAAAATTTAGTTTCACCGGCACATTTTACGGTAAAAGTGTACATTTCCCAAGAGTTTACATTTACCGTAACATATATACTATTTCATTCGTAGGAGCGATAATTTGGCAAGAACGATTAACCGTCACTGTATTTGAGTGACCCAAGTTTTCGAACGGTTCTTCATGAATCATGATGAACGACATCGGTATGCAATGTGTGTCTCTATAATAATATGAGGAACGGTGAAGAAGTAAAAAGTTTGTGTGTATGTTATTTGTGTGTATCACACATATACATTCATATATATGTATATACAGCACGCTAGAGCTTTGCCTGCCTGGAAAATAAGTATATACGGAAAAGAACACACATTCTTAATGAGTCGGGGCGAATGAATTTTCTAATCAATAATTGCGAGGCCCTCACTTCAGAGCAAGAAGAAAGCGAAGCCCGGTATATATACATATGTACTCACATTATAGCGCGTACGTATAGAAACCAGTGGTCCATTAAATGAGCTTAAAAATAAAAAAAAGACGGGTTGCACTCCGGGAGTGCCGGCACAAGTGAAAACTTGAATATTAACGTCTTACGAATTTTCGATCAAAATGGTTTGTATCATAATTCATAGATTGCATTTTTATGTACGATATTTCAACGCTAGATGTCTAACGTTGTATAAATAAAAGTTTTCGTCTTACGCATTTTCGATCAGGACACGTGACCCTGACGCGAGTTTAACATTTTTTACCCATTACAAAAAAAGTGTACAACGCCGCTAAAGAAGTTTTCACTTCAATAACTTCAAAAACTAAAACCCGACTACTGAAAAGTATGAAACGAGACAATATTTTCATCTGATGATAGCCGTGGTCATATGTCACCTAATAAAACATTACATTTTAACAGTGTAGTAAGCGATCATAAGCTCTAGAGGGGCCTCATATATATGATAGATAGATAGAAATTTATTCATTAAATACCAAAAAATTGGCGTAGAATAAGTCAATACATATACAAAAAATACATAGAAATTAAATAATGCTAATATCGTAGTAGTCTTTAGTTGTGTAAGGACATTTAATTACCAAGATGTTTTTGAGTTCACTTCTTAATTTTTTTGCTGACAAATTTTTTAGTCTGCAGGATAAATGATTATAAAGATTAATACTTTGTATTACACAATTTTTTTGAACTAACGTGAGTTTTGTTCTTGGTGGACGCAAAAGGAATGCAGACTGACCTCTGGTGTTAAAATTATGATCGATTTCATATTTAGAAAAAAAACTGTAGTTTTCTTTGACAAACATGACTGACTCCAAAATGTATATACTAGGCAATGTAAGAATTTTATTGTTTATGAAATAGTTCCTGCAAGAATCGCGAGGTTTAAGACCAAAAATAATTCTGATGCACATTTTTTGTTTTACAAATAGTTTCGAGACGACGTTACTGTTGCCCCAGAATATAATACCATATCTTAATCTAGCAAATATGAATGCATAATACGCACTTAGGCACGCCTCTCGACTAACATTACTGTTAATTGTTCTAAGAGCATATAAAAAACTTAGTAATTTGTTCGAAACATTTTCAATGTGTGATTTCCAGTCCAAGTTACAATCTAACACGATTCCTAAAAACTTTGTATTATACACTGAAGTCACCATTTCAGAATTCACACTGATGTTTATGATATTTTTATTTGAGATAACACGACCACGGTTATCCTCAGATGAGAATATTTTCTTGATTCATACTTTTCAGTAGTCGGGTTTTAGTTTTTGAACTTATTTTTTATTTAAATTATTTTCTCTGGATATATTATATTGACCTTCTCATCTACGCAACGAATCCACACCTACCCACGTAGGTGTCTACATCGAGAAATGAGTAACTATGCCAAATTTCAAGTCGTTCGGGCGTATTGCTTTAGAGATTTCGCGACAAATCAATGAATCAGTGGCAGACCACAAAACTCGTGCGTGTTCCGTATGGCAGATGTCTTACGTTCAGACGCTGTTCTGCGTTCCGAAGCAGCACACGAAACAGCATCGTCAGATACTCCCGGTGTACACCGTGCAACTCCTGACTCTCGAGTTATAGCGTGTTATTTAGATCGGCTTTGAGCTGCATTTACCGTCAGCACATTAGTAAGCATCTATCGCTGTCATAATATGCTAGAAGTGTTCTTTGAATCTATCTCATTCAGACAACATCTTTGACATGCAATGATACACGACACGCGGCTTATGACAGTCGTGACTAGTGTTACAGTGTATACTGTAGTTTGTTGTCTAGCACTAAAAACATCATAAACATGGATATGATTCATATTTTAATTAACCACCCTCTCTCGTTCTTAGCTCGTGTTATAGGAGCAAAATTGCGAATGGCAGAGCGGCTATTGTTTGCGTTATTGAAACGGGAACATTTTGTGCACCTCTGATTTATAGCATACATATACTCGTCTTTCGACTGTATTCTTGCTTGCCAGTGTAAGATATGCATACAAAATAAGACAGTGGGTTGTGGGATGTGAAGACCACGTGTACGGGGGGAACTGTCGGGGAAAAAGGGGAAAAAGAGAGTTGCGCCAGGACTTTGGCGGAGGTGTCGGGGGAGGGACGGGAACGGTGTACAGATGCCTACATGGAGGGGGATGTAAATTAAAGACGATGCGAGAAAACTCATCAATAAAGAAATGTGTAAAGACCTAGCCTAGTCTTCTTCTACTTACTTCCAGGAGCTTTTTAAAATATATTTTCCTTAAAGTAGAGACAACGCCTTTAATTTTTGTTCGTATTAAATTTCACTTTGTGTATGCAACCTACATTCAAATGTTTGACTTGTTTCGTTTGTTTTTTGATTGTTTTTTGTTAATTGCATGAGACATTGACGCGTTGATTATTCTATTTTTAATTTTTTTTATGAAGTTATTTGCTGTAATAATGGATGGTTTTAATTGCATCCATAAGTAATGTTTGCACTGGTGAACGCTAACCTCTTATTTCAAAAAATAAACAAACCGCTATTCCTTTCTAAATGTATATTAAACACTTTTATAATGTTTCACTCAACAAAAATTCACCAGAAATGTTTAATATTGTACACTAGAGCGTAGATATTTTTTCTGGGGGGAGGGGTAAAGCAAAATAAAATCAATATTTTTTAAGGTTTATTAATATCACACATCAAGAATAATCACGAAGGAAGGTGTCAAGCAAAATATTAATTTTACAAATTCTTTTTCAAAAAGTATTTCTAAATTTTATTTTTTAGCCAGATATTCGTATTATTTTCAGTTTTATATTTTTTATTATTATGATCTTGGGGGGGCAATTGCCCCCTTTACCTCTTATATCTACGCCCTTGGTACAGTAGAACCTCTGCAAGTCGAACTTCAAGAGAGACGCCAAAAAAATCGCTTTATAGAGTTTTTAGACTTATAAGGATTTCGACTTAGGCGGATTTTGTAAGGAAATATTCGACTTGTAGAGGTTAAGATTCATTCTAACTAATTTTGAGGTGCTATGTTCGAGATACAAAGGTCCAATGTATTTTTTCGATTTATATGAAGGGCAAATAATATAGAGGGTAGATATTACGAGTAATGGAGATTAAGGGACTTGAAAGGAAGAGGACAAAACATAGGAAAAGTAGTTTTTTATCACCCTTATTTATTTTCAAACATTATGGATAATAATAATAAATAAATATTCAACTTATTCTGCAAATAATTTTCATTCTGCCAAATAAAATACTTGAAGAAAATTGTATAACTTGACTCTTACACCCCCTCCCACCCCTTACGTAGCTCAGCGTAGTTTTCGAACTGACCCCCCCCCTCTTGATCGAGCTACGTAATTTTTGGACGCTTTCCTTACCAACAAAACTGTTAAAGAAGAATGTATTCCATCAAAAACATAAATGTGAAAAAGTGAGCCAAGTCTAATATTCAATAAAAAAAAGAATTGAAGTCTAAAAAGGTGCCAACTTTTCACTTGGCAAGTTTTCGTGTTTTAAACATCATGTTATATGTGTGAAAACTTGCCAAGTAAAAACTTGGCACCTTTCTAGATCTCAATTCTTTTTGTATTGAACATTTGAATTTGACTCCCTTTTTCACATTTATGTTTTTGATGGGATATCATTACTTTTTGTACAGAAATTATTATTATTTGTCATTCAAAAGTGATTTGTAAAATTAATATTTTTTCTGCTAGTTTTCTTTTTCGAAAGGCGCTAGTAAATCGATTGCTAATTTCAACATTCCAAGTCATCTGGAAGTGGGTTAGGTTTTCGATCTATGCGTCAGTAGTCAGTGATAAAAATGCCGATTTTTAGACGTTAAAATCTCAATAACCGTTTGAGCTGTATTTATGAAATTTGGGATTCTAGTTAACCTAACGGGTTTTAACAAATAAACCAAATTTCATGTAATTATTTAAAATATATTTTGAGTTATGAAGGTGTCAAAAGTGGCTCCAAATGGTTCGTGTAATATAACACACGACTGCCGCTTCCTTTTTTAACCGACTTCAAAAAAGGAGGAGGTTCTATGTTCGACTGTATACATTTTTTTCTTTTCTTTTTTATGTAATGTTCACCGATTTCTCCGTTAATTATGGACCGATTTTCAAATTTTTTTTTATTCGAAAGAGTGCACTTCCGAGGTGGTCCCATCGGAACCAAGTCAGGATCTGATGGTGGAATCCGGAGAAATCGAGGGAAACTCTCAAATTTCGCATACTTGGCCTACCCATTGCAATACTTTATCTAACACTAAAAAGAGAAAAATAAAATATTATTAACAAAAAAATTGAACCGACTTCAAAAAATATGCACTAAGAAGTAAAAAATAATAATTATTGTTATTTTTGGAGTCGGTGTCAGCCAAAATGAAATCTATATTATAGCTAGAGACATGTAAGATTTAAATTGCTACTTTCGAATTCCGATGTGACACAGACTCCAAAAATAACAATAATTATTATTTTTTACTTTTTAGTGCATATTTTTTGAAGTCGGTTCAATTTTTTTGTTAAAAATATTTTATCTTTGTTGAACTTGGCTTGACACGCTGCCGCGTGTCTAGATTCGGCACCTTTTAGTGTGGTCAAGTGGCTATCAGAGAACATACGTGGCTATAGCGCTATATCTTTCGGACACGACGATTTTATACGAACTGCAGTGCATAGATTGCAGGACTGACTGCGTGACGTATGCAAGAGGTTCGTTCGCAGGACCTGCAAGGAGCTAGTGTGCTATGCCACGAGTTTGGTCTCTAGCACGTGCATCGAAGAACACGTGGATCACTTCGTACGGCGTGTATATATAAAGATATGCTTATGACAGCTGTCATCTTAAAGTGGAGGTATTTTAAGACAATACCTTGCAAAAGTATTAAATTATTTACACTGGCGTATTTCATTTATTTGTGTCATGGATAAAATGAAATGCATTTTATTGTTTTCAACTGTCCTCTGCAGGCTGCAACGGATGCGGATGAACCAAATGACACTATAAAAAATATAGTTTAAAAAAAACTAAAAAACACGCTTTATATCGAACTAAAAAGTAAAAAATATTTTTTTTAAAATGAGCTTAAAACAATAATGAATAAAAAATACTAGTATTATTGTGAAAAAAGCGTGGGGCGCTTTGTTCCACTTTTTCGTACATCGAGCGCCCCACGCTTTTTTCACAATAATACTTGTATTTTTTATTCATTATTGTTTTAAACTTACTTTAAAAAAATATTTTTTACTTTTTAGTTCGATGTAAAGCGTGTTTTTTAGTTTTTTTTAAACTATATTTATTTTTCACTTTTTAGTTTGACATAAAGCGTGTTTTTTAGTTTTTTTTTAAACTAAATTTATTTTCCACTTTTTAGTTCGATTTATTGTCAAAAATTTGCCGAAAAAAAAACAATTTTTTATTTCGGCGTGGACGGGATTAGAACCCACGACCGGTGAATCCGAGAGACTAGCGCCTTAGACCGCTCGGCCAACGATTGCTCTTACAGTAGTGGCATAACATACTAACAGTAATAAACCACTAGTCCAAACGAGGTTACAAACAAACATACATACAAACTTACAAGTGAAACTAATATAAAGCGTGTAAAAACACTACACAACAATAGGCTATTACACCGTTTTTCGAAAAGTGTTTTAAATAAATCCTAAAGTGATAAAAACGCACTACAATTTTTATAATAACATTTTATAACCGAATAGTGCCATGAAAACGGCTTTTAATTTTTCGTTATAAATTTTCGCGCGAAAACGATTCGTGACGTCACTATGATTGTAAATAATAACGATAGTGGACAGTAACCATATTATAACATAAAAAATAACAAATATATTAAAACGGAATATAAAATATATTATAGCGAGTCATCTATGTATTCGTTTGAATCATTTACGGATTAAAACATTTTTAAACGCTTCGACTTCAAAGATTCTCTGCTATGGCTAGTGGCTACCCTGAAAATTTCCCACATTTAGACACATTATAGGTACATACGTAGTCATATTTTGCATATTAACATTCTGAATTATAATATCATGTCTCATGTTTTGTTCGTATGATTTTTTTCCAAATGTGTGTTGTTTAATGACTTTTTGAATAATGATGTGTTCTCGACTCTAAATCTGCGGTTTTCAACCGGTGGTGCAAAGGAGATAATATTAACGTTTAAGCATAACTCACAACTTAATTAATTCTCACTAAAGAAGTATCTTACATTCTGAGCTTATTGACGTGATAACGTCTTATAAATTGATGAATCACCAATCTTATAAATTGATAAAACACCGGCTGCATGCACGAAAAAGTGTAACGTTCCTAAATCCTAACGTTCCTAACGTTCGTAACGCGTAACGTTCCGCCTGACCCTGTGTGTGCTTTTTGCTAATTTCTCGCTCAATTTAAATCAGATCGGTTTGAAACCAGTCTTAAACGAAAGAGGAGAACATTTTACATAGATTTCGTATAACAGAATTTGCCTAAACAGTTTTTTTATACAAATTTATATAGAAAAATAGCTGTATAAATGCAATGTTGTCTAATGCATGGCGCGACGCGGTCGGTCGTCTTTGTTTGCCGTACATGGAAATTAGAAAATAACGTATGTCTTGTCTTAACATGAAAACGGCTGCATTTCTAATGTTTAATTCAATTTTTTGACATTAGTATTTTGTGAAATGCAACGCCTTCTAAGTAAAGTATTGGAATAACTAATTATTATTAGAACATAATACTTTGACAGTTGCAAACGTCACTTTTGACATTTCTTATCATTCCGACTCCAAGGATAAGCGGATTGAAACCAAATTTTGGGAGGTTTAGGTGATGTATTACGGAATACGTTATCACGTAAAACTATCGTCCGTAAACCGACTTTACAGACAACCAATTTTTTTTTTTATAAATTAATAATAATAATAATAATGCGTTTAACGTGCGCGTCTCGACTTTATGTCATAACAGACGCCATTTGCACCATTACTATTTTCCACCTATCCGTAATTTTCTACATTTTTAAACTTCCGCGTAATTGATAGCAATGGGCGTATGAAGAAATTTTAGGATATTAGGATAAGATAAGCAAATTTAGACCATAGGAGTTTGACAGGTAATCGGCCATGGCCTTGAATAAGGAACCATCTCGATATTTATCTAGAATTATTGGGGTAAATCATGGAAAACCTCAACAAGATGGCTGGTACAGGAATTACCGTTTCCCGGCGAGAAGCAGCACGAAAAAGTTCCTGCCACATCTGCTCCCGCCGGGATTCGAACCCGGTACCTCCCGAATGCGAGTGCTCTCACCACTACGCTACAACGCTCGGTAATTTTTGACAAATTACAGGCAAAGGTACTATTTCTGTGACGCAACTTTTTTAATTAAACTGGTCATAGCAAAAAAGAAAATTTGAAAGTGAGTAAAAAAACATCATTAGAATCTGTGAGATACATTATAAATATTTTGTTTGCTAATATTATAGGTACGGCTTAGAATAAAAACATTTTGAGAAGTACTCGTCTAGAATTCAGATGATATAACATGTACATTCTGTGCATATTTATAATGTTAAAGAACTTCCTGCTATATGAATGATGATGTTGTCCGTTGTTCCGAAACAAATCATAACAAACAAGGTACTACATCTTTGGTTCAAGTTCGACCCTCAACAAATCAGTCTACAAAAAAATACGTAATTAAAAAAAATATTTATACAACAAACAATAGGGTAATTTGCACTATGTAAGAAAACAATTCTATATTCTTGATAGATTTTGTAAAAAGCTATGAAAAATGTTGATTTTTACTCATAATACTATAAATTTTATAATTCAATTTTAAGAATTGTGTTTTTAAATCTGCTCTTCCTGTTCGCCATATTGGATTCCGGCGTGACGTCACTTCGTCTGTAAACTACCTACGTCTATGCAGTTGTGCTGTGTGTTATTTTGAAGTTATTATCACGTTTATAGACCTCTTTTCGGTATTTTATTGATTTTGTATCGTAGAAGACGGCTTCGTAAAAGCACAAATTTGATTTGTTTTTATTAACTTGTATAGGTACTTACTTACACTGGTAATGTAATAATTATAGCAATCTTTTAGTATTTATTATATCAGTGGCGTAACTATAAGGAGGCAGAACGGGCATAATAAAATAATAAAACATATTATATATAAATAAAATGTGTATGGTATAGATACATTTTCTGGTTAATACTAATAGTTCTGTTTAAAAGCGGTTCCCGCACTTTTTGAACGTAATTCATATTAACTTAGTTAAAATTGCTCGCACGAATTCGCATGTGCAGTAATTATTTGCCATTTAATTATTCACCGCCGTTTTGTTATTATTTGTTAGCAAAGTGTGACCGTGAGAAAAACACTGTTTCAATGTTAATTACTCTCTTTCATTAGGTCGACAGTAATTACTACTGTAGAATTATGATATGTGATTTCATATCAACTACATATTAAAAATAATTTCACTTGAAAGTTGTGTTTTTTGAATAAAACCAGGGCCCTCGCGCCCTATAGTACGATGTGTGCAATGGGCGCGGGCGGCACATTCAAGGGGCGGCAAATGGCCTAGTTGTGTTATGTTTTTTGTACTGTATAGAAAAAATATACAACTGATATTATATCTGCAATTTTATTTGCATACTCAAGCCTGCGTGAAAACTCTTACGAGTAGTTATTTATTTTTTAATGAAATTCGAATTCGAAATATTTTGCGCGCAATTTTCGATTCGATAGTTAGTTCACATCAACGCGTAGACAGGGCGCCCCTATCGGGAGACTCCCGCGTATGTTTATATATTGAATTTTCCTGTCGATTCCTGCATGAGTGCGAGTGAAGTAAAGTATTTTTCAATAAACAAATACTTTTAACTAATTGATAAACTAATGATTATTTTGACTTAATGAATTCTCTCAGTTCAGCGGTGAAACTAGATTTTTCTCTCATTCATAGTACGACAGGAGAAGAACGCCGTGAAAAATCGCACGGAGTAAACTGTTTTTGTAGAGAACAGTTTACTCCGCGGAGTGATTTTTTTAACGTGAAGAGAGAATTTTTGAAGTTCACTCTGTACGGAGTGAATTTTCAAAATTTACTGTTTAATGTGTTTCATTTTAACTGAATATATTTCAGAATCAATTTTAGCTCCATGTTTCAATGATTGTGTTTCGTTTTTGTGCTCGACTTTTTTAAAATCATTTTTGCTTAAAAATTATTTCATCCCGCTTTTGTCCTGATTAAAAATTTGACTCGTTTTTACTTTTAGCCTATCATTTGTAAAGTATCTTTCACTGTTACATTTTTCACATTTTTATTTGTTTTCAAAAATTAATTATCTTATTAGTATTTTTACCTGTCCAAATCGTTTTGTAATGACGATGTGAAGTGAAGCATTGTTGCATTTCAGGAAAGTAATGAAAGAAAAAACCTTCGGGTGCACAATTTCGGCAACTTAAGAAAATTAAGCAAGAAGAAAAAAACAAAATGTCTGATTCTATGAGGAAGTATTTGCAAAAAGACAACGAAACAAAATTTCTATTAAGCACTTACAGTATTAGTTATTTAGGATTTTTAACGTTTTTCAATTTGACATATCGTCTAGTGAGTTAATCCCCAATAAAGGGCGTCAATTATGAATCCGCACGCGGGCGGCGTGAGGCCTTACGAGGGCCCTGAATAAAACTATATATTAAATCTGTCACAGTTTGGAAAATTTCTTAAAGTTAGTAACTATACTGTTTACAAAGTATTTGAATATGACCTCCGTTTACCCAGTAGTTATTACTAAGTTTAAAATTCAAAAACTGTATTTTTTTATATCTATTATCATACTGACAAAAAAAATCTCGGGTCGCAGACTCGTGCAGTGCCAAGCCCTGTGGACAACAATATATTTCGCTAATATCAAAGTTCGCTGCACACGAGGCTGGTTTAGATTTCACTACTAGTTTTCTAGCGCTGGTTTTCTTAATTGCTATTATGTGCTCGCTTCACACGATACGTCTTTTCAAGCTTGTTTTGTGGATAGATCTGGTGCGCAGTGACAGTTCAAATATAAACACGCAGAGCAAAACGTGTGTGTCTGTTGTCTGACTCTGAGCAGACTGACGCCATGTTGGTTTGTGGGCGTTTGTTCATGTCGCCCACGTGACAATATACTGCTTTTTGATTAGTACTTGCTCATACCTAGCAGACGACCTAGTTCTAATTTTAAAATCTATCTTGTGAGCTAGCAGGCGAGCCCGCAGTGACGTAATTTCCAGCCTCGTACCCAGCCTGCCGACCAGCAGAAGTCCCAGCAGTGTTTCTAGTCTCGGGTGCAGCCGACAGCTTAATAGTAATAAAACTGTCACGCAATCATTTGACAGGTCCACCATATGACGTCATCACCCACAACTATCCAACGAAACGAGTCAACCTCTTTAATCTGCTAGCCTTGTTTATATGCAGAATAAAAACTGTTAGTTTTTTTTTAGATTAAATATAGGTATATAAATTTCGATATAAAAACGATCTTGTAGTTGGCTATCAGTAAATAAGTTTTATTTATAATAAAGTATAGTTAAGTATGCACAATAATTACGTATGTATATATATATCTTAAAAAGAAAACTTCGGAGAAGTAAAAACTTCGTTCTGTGCTAAATTCAAAAATTTGAGGCGACTGAATCTCAGAATTATAACTTAAAAAAAAAAGAATTTCGAGGCAGACAAGAAATTGAAATCAAGCTCGAAATTCTGTGCCTAAGACGTCGAAAAAAAAAGAATTTTGAGGCAGACAAGGAATTGAAATCCAACTTCGAAATTCTGTGCTTATAAAAGCTACAAGAGCAACAGCAAAAAAATGCAAAGACGGTGTTCGCATAACTCCTTTAGTTACCACTAAGAAAACGCCGTCTGTGCACTTTTTTTTTGCTGTTGCTCTTGTAGCTTTTATAAGCACAGAATTTCGAAGTTGGATTTCAATTCCTTGTCTGCCTCAAAATTCTTTTTTTTTCGACGTCTTAGGCACAGAATTTCGAGCTTGATTTCAATTTCTTGTCTGCCTCGAAATTCTTTTTTTTTTAAGTTATAATTCTGAGATTCAGTCGCCTCAAATTTTTGAATTTAGCACAGAACGAAGTTTTTACTTCTCCGAAGTTTTCTTTTTAAGATTTCACGTCTTTTTCCAAAGTGTGAGACATTATTTTTATTTTTTCTCCAAAAAATAAACATAATTATGTGCATTTTTAGAATTAAGAGGCCACAGATTCCATGAAGGCCAATTTTGAAGGCATGAAAAAAAATCAATGAACAAGGCCAACCACTAAAAATACAAAATTTTTTTCATATCATTTGTAAAATACTTATTTTGCATTAAAAAAGAAGTTTCACTTTGAAAACTTTCCTCTTTTTAATTTTTGTTGCACTTTTTATGATGAATATGTTTTTTAATAAATTAAATTATTTAAATCTAACTTCAATCATATATTTTGTTATTTTTTAATAAAAAATTTGACGAAAGTGTATTTTTCAAAAAACAAGAAAAAAAAATTAAAAATTAAAAAAGAAATAAAAATATGTATATGAGAAAAAAATTGAGAAAATAAATTAAAAATAAAAAAACAATTAAAAATATAAAAAAAATTTAAAATTAAAAAAAAATAAAAATAAAAAATATGATTATATATAAATATCAAGTGGAAATAAAATGGAGTAGAAAAAAAAAATTTCCAATGATGCCGGCGGGAATCGAACCCGAGACCCTGTTATTAGTGTTATTACTAGTCTAACGTCGTAACCGTTAGTCCACGGGCACACTCGCAGGATAAGCTGTTATTGTGGTACAGAAGTATGTATGGGTGATACGAAAAATCGGTCCTATGAAAGTCACGTGGTCAGAGACCTATAAAACTTGGAAACTGGTCTCATATACACGGCGTTATATGGGAGCTAGGCAAAATCAATGTATAAGAATACGTTAGAGATAACGTCGGCATTAAGCACAGAAAAGAATCTCTAACGAGATTCTTCGATTTATCTATAATGTATATAAATGTGAGATAATTTCCTATTTCACACAATGCCATCATGTGAAGCAGAAAGAACTAGAAGGCTTCCAATTGATCCAGCTGTTGACGGCCACACACGTTACCATGAGACACCGGTGGTCGTCAAAATGCAATCATTTGTCAATGGGTCGTTCAAAATAGTGATGTGTCGCTCCTGAGCGAGTCGTTCATAATGAACGACTCCTTTCACGGAGCGGAGCGAGTCGCTCTTTTTTTTTTGTGAATGACTCACTCCGAGCGCCATTGCTCTGTGCTGAGCTATTCTGTAATGTTGCATTCGCACATTTACAGAGCGCACACAGCACAGGCCACAGAGGCACTAGTGAATTTTGCACGTACGGAGTTATCTTTGCTGAGTCATTTAATGCTGAATGACACACTGTAAGTGCAACAGTACTAAGCTTACAGTGACTTAAACCATTCACATTGACGTCGCTGGCAAAGATATAATATTGTAACTATAAACTCATCTAAAGCCTCTTTATCTTCGTCTGTAATCTACAATTATAATACGCGCCACGAATCTAAAAGGCTCGGAAGTTAGATGCGAATGCGGGCTTGCGCTCGTACAGTCTGTTGAAAAACTACAAACTCGCAACTCAGCAAAACTAAAGTAGCAATAACAACTTGACAATAGCGTACTCGACTGTACTTTAAAGCAGGAAAGCGACAAGTGACAAAGGCAACGAGCGATCACGGCCAATCATCGACGAGCGCAGGTATAGCTGGGAGGTGATGGGAGTATTAACGGCTCTAAAATGTGCCTTTGCGACGCTGTTTGTGACTAACTTCCGAACCTTTTAGATCCGTGGCGCGTATTATACTTTCAAACGCCTCTGACGACGCGGTCAATGCTTTCAGATATCGATCTTCAACAAGAAATCTTTGTTAACCGCTGGCACTCCGTGTGCACATTGTTTGCGTTGCGGCATTGCGTTTGAGGAATGTAATGCCTGTTATTTCGAGAAATAAGATCATTCTTCGTTGCAGCAGGTGACGAGACTGTTTGATATAATAATAAAGGCATTGATGATCGATTTCGAAAACGTGGCTTTACAGCGGCGTGCAATTGACACTTATTATTGCATTTGTTTGGATGTTGATCGGAAAACTGTCAATAACATTTTTAAGTCGGACTCGCACACTGAGAGTTCCGTACAAACTTGTATAGGTAAGTAAATAGTTCGTCCATAACAGAAATCGAGTCTCGAAGATTTTTCCCCCGCTTAACCGTTGGAAAACTGTTGTACCCATACATCAGCGTTGCCAGTTTTTTTTTTTGCCAAGTCGGGATTTTGGAACTCTTTGAGTGAAAATAGCGGGACTCTTTCGTCGAAAGCGGGACATAGTAAAAAAACGTAGTATATAATCAGAAGTTTTCAAATACCTATTTTATCTTTTTATTTGAATTAAAATTACGTTTACGTGACAATAGATAGCAAAAATAGCCATAGAAAATGTATTTTAATAAAAATATAATATTTTAAATCAGATTTACCCTATCGTTAAATAGTTGAGTCTTATACGTCTTCAGAATAAAAAAAAAAAAAAAACAGAAATCAAAATCAAAAAAGTTTTATTCATTAGAAAAATATGGCGTTTCAAACAATAGTCTGTGGAGTGAGTGTTACAAATTGCAACTTACAATAAGAGAATAATTATTTATAAGAATTACTTATTCATGATATTTCTGTGAAAATTTAACTTCTTTTAAAGTTATTCCCGAAAAGCGGGACTGAGCCTGTCCCGCGCGGGACATATAATTTTGATTTAAAAATCGGGACGTCCCGCCAAAATCGGGACGTCTAGTAACGCTGCCATACATCGACAAACGTCGCGGTCAATTTGCCAACTAAACGTGTAATTGCCATGAGTTCAGATGGACTACAGAACTGCATTGTACCTCGTTGCTATTATCTGGTAGCCTAGTTGTTGTATCGTGTTGTATGCGAGGGTTCTGTATAAACGCACCGGTAGCGGACGCTTGTTTTGTATTAGAACTGTTACTGTGTACGTGCGTAGCGTGTTGTTGCGGTTAAAAAACATTATTTTTTGACGTGATAACGTCTTATAAATTGATGAAACACCGCCAGCACACACGAAAAAGAGTAACGTTCCGCAAGCGAGAGCGCGATATAAGCGATAGAGATGCCCAAGCGTCGGCTTGTGCGCATTTCTCCCTCTTCTCGCGTGACGTCAGAGAGTAGTGTGCGTTCAACATTTTTTTCGGCTGTTCCAGCGAAAGCTACATCTGACAGATGGCCTTTGTTTTATAAACCATGGAAATTAAGACTTAAAATCAAGATATCTAATAAAAATGTCATAAATTATCGAATTTTTAAAGCAATTTTTCAGATAATACATCGTTATTTGTCAATTGATAGTTTGTACACAAACGCAGCTACATTTTGTATCAAAAACAAATCTTGGG
Source organism: Xanthostigma xanthostigma (assembly GCA_963575645.1). Taxonomy (NCBI): domain Eukaryota; kingdom Metazoa; phylum Arthropoda; class Insecta; order Raphidioptera; family Raphidiidae; genus Xanthostigma; species Xanthostigma xanthostigma. The sequence goes on from OY754472.1 coordinate 1,065,779, forward strand.
AGATATCTGCATTTCATAACAGCAGATAAATTATACGGTTTGTTAACAAATATATAATATATATACATTCTTTTAAATGTCTTTTATAATTGCTTAAAAATATGTATTTTGCTTTGGTTGATCAAATTATTAGTCGGTAAAAATATAGTTTGACAGCTACTAAAATTTAGGTTATGTATTATTAAATATGATATTCGAGCGGAATACGTTATCACGTAAAACTATCGTCGGCCGTAAACCGACTTTACAGACAACCAATTTTTTTTTTGTGAAGTAACTACAAATTTACTTGTGCTATAAAACATTGCTTCTTGCAAAATTTCATGATTCTAGGTCAACAGGAAGTACCCTGTAGGTTCACTTTAAATAGCGGAAACTGATCACGAAATTGGTTTGCGTCCTTTAGTTCCGCCATCTGTTACTGCGTAAACACGTTACTTCCGTCCGAAAAACATCTGAGTTACTCTCAGATCGTGCCTAAAGAAGTTGTACTTTAAGAATCTTTGATTAAAAATATCTACGCAAAATAAAACAAACTTAACTGATTTTGGTTGTAATCTATGACGAAGTATGTCGGCAAGTTAGAAACCAACTTTCTCATATTTGTATATATTTACCTGCAATAAGTATTTTATACAGATTGTATCAAATCAAAACGGTCCATAGAACATTCTGTGTATAAGACAGAAACGATATTATATAAAGCACTAAAGCAGTAAGTAAGAATGAGATAAATGATCGCTTATAGTTACTATGGTTATACAATCTGATAGTATCGTCTTTGTTTTTAGACAGTAAAAATCACAATTTTATCAAATGTCAGTATTCACTAAAGAAATTATTGATAAAATGGCTATTTATACTGTTCAGGAAAAAAACCAAATAATTAAATGTACCAGATATAAATAATAATACGAATTAATATTACAGTTTAGTTGTTTTAATTGATAAATTGGTAAAAAGATTTACAGGGTACGTAATTATTTATTTACGTAACCACAGTAACTATATTAGCGATCATTTATCTCATTCTTACTTACTGCTTTAGTGCTTTATATATCGTCTCTGTCTTACACACAGAATGTTCTATGGACCGTTTTGATTTGATACAATCTGTATACTGCAGGTTAATGTTTACCTTAGACTAATTACCAATAATCGGTATATATTCAAGTTTATATTTTATCCACTTAACTTTGGTTCGCAATATTTTATGGCTAAGCGACGCCAGAGCTATCTAAAACAAATTTTGATATGATTTTAAAATCAGCGTGTCTCGAGGCTACGGTAAGGTAATTAATTAATGCAAGGTAAACAACATATTTCTCGAGAAAACTAAATTGCAAACAAATTTTCTCGCTAGTTAAGAACGTTAACGTGGAGGAAAAGTGTGGGTGTGTAAGCCGGTGGTTTTTCCTCATGACGATGGCGACGCAGTTGGAGGGTGGGGTTGGGGGGCGTTGGAGAATCGGACGACGAATGGGGGGTGGTCTACTTTGAGACGGGCACACGGCAAGCACCGCACCTAGCGGCCTGTATATCAGTTGCAATTTACCGTTGCTTGATGACTTTCTCGGATTTACCGGGATTTCACTATACTTCATACGCTGTAGAGAGTCAAAGCAAGTTGCATTTTGAAGTTGGGTCACCCGTCGTAAGTAGATGATAATATCATCATATACAGATTGTATCAAATCAAAACGGTCCATAGAACATTCTGTGTGTAAGACAGAGACGATATTATATAAAGCACTAAAGCAGTAAGTAAGAATGAGATAAATGATAGCTAATATAGTTACTGTGGTTATACAATCTGATAGTATCGTCTTTGTTTTCTACAGTAAAAATCACAATTTTGTCAAATGTCAGTATTCACTAGTGAAATTATTGATAAAATGGCTATTTATACTGTTCGGGAAAAAATTCAAATAATTAAATGGTTTTATGGTGGTAATTCAACCGCCGACATAATAAATTTATTTGTAGCTGCCTTTGAAAACAGACTGTCTCCATCTAAAATAACAATTCGCAGTGTCATACGAGAATTTGAATCAAATGGTTGCCTATCTCCGAAAAAAAAATTTTTTTATGGGGATTTGTAAAATCCAAAATTTATGGCTTTCAAGAAAATAGAGCTAATAATTTAAACGAATTGAAAATACACATTTCCAATGCATGTCAGTCCGTTGACCATGAGATGTCAGCCAATGTGAGGGAAAATATTTATAATCGATTAGGATATTGTTTGGCAGAACGTGGATGTCTTTTTGAACATTTATTAAATTAATTAATAAAAGTATTGTTAAAACTTTTGTACCAGATATAAATAATAATACGAATTAATATTACAGTTTAGTTGTTTTAATTGATAAATTGGTAAAAGGATTTACAGTGTACGTATTTATTTATTTACGTAACCACAGTAACTATTAGCGATCATTTATCTCATTCTTACTAACTACTTTATATATCGACTCTGTCTTACACACAGAATGTTCTATGGACCGTTTTGATTTGATACAATCTGTATATTAATACGCTAAGGTTAAGAATGTTTGCCTCCCTTTTTAGAAAAAACCTCACAATTTCTCCACATAAATTATATATCATTTTACAGATAATTGCTTGCTCTACTGACATCGACAACTAAAAAATTTATTATTGCTTTTGTTTTTGAAAATTAATTAAAATACAGCAACGCTGAACAACTACTGCCATCTGACGGCTTTAATTTTGAAACAGCGAGCAACGCTGAACAACGTCACAGCAATGCTGCATGATGCCATCTGACGGCTTAGCTCAACGCTTTTGCTACTTGCGCCTCTATATGACAATTTTAGTAAAATATTTCTTAGATCTGTCATCTGAGCTTCATATTGTAATACAACAAAAAGAAGAACGTTATAAGTAGTGTGCAAAATTAGAAACGAATTGAATACCTGCAATCATATTTAAAAAATAATTTTGTAAAGTGATAATTATTATATTTATTTAGTGCGAATAATTCGCACAGGTCACACTAGTTATTAATAATAATACGCTACAAAGTTCAATTGAGTTTTGCTGCGTAGCTAAGGAAAAGTAATTTTGATATAACATAAGAGAGAAACAGTTTATGTAACTTTTTTTTGCGCCCACCGGCAATTGAGTGTGAGAGAATTTTTTTTTTCACTTGTTACATGAAAGTAGATAAAAAATACGAAAGAAATGGCGTCTGGTTTAGGTCGATACGTCAATTAGAACCAAAGTTATGGGAGATTTATAAAAAATCGTTTTCCCCCTCTCCTGCCGGTTTTAATTGACCCACCGCGTCCAGCTTCCGGTGCAAAAAGGGGTCATTAGTACCTTTGCTATAAAATTAAGCAATGGTTTTTAAAAAAATGACATCCAATTTTTCAATATTTCGCGCATTAAAATGGCGATATTTCGCGAACGGTTTGTCTGATCAGACCTGGTCTGGAACGAGCTTACGCAGATTCTTTTTTGTTGGAAAATTTTTTCCCCCGAGTTATGGGGCAAAAATGAGTTTTCCGGAACTTTAAAGCGGCATATCCCTAGCCGCCCCCGCCCACATGCGGTCACAAACTATACCGAAATGTCAGGGGAGCTCGACTCTACAGTTTTTGTTGGAAATTTTTGTTTGAAATTCCCAATCCACTTCACTAATAGGAGTTAGACATGAATAAGGAACCATCTCGATATTTATCTGGAATTACCTACAAGTTTATAAGGAACGCTCGGTGCACGAGTCCGACTCGCACTTGGAAGGTTTTTTTATTAACGACTTGAATAGAACTTCAACGCGAATGGAGTATAGGCAGTCATGGCAGTTGGAAACAAGTTATTAAAGTACATATTAGTATTTCAATATAAGTAAGTTTGTATCTAAGTTGTGATATACAGAAATAAATAATAACAAGCAAGGATCATAACATTACAAAATGCAAAATATTAATTAATTATTTTTAGTTTTTCCTTAGCTATTAAAACCCAAGAAACTATAATTTTTATCGGTTTTCTTAAGTTTGTTTTACTTTGATATTTAACGTAAGTCAAATTTATAAATAAATTTATCAAAATTAGAATTAATAAATTAACAAAAAGTCATAATTCACAATGTTAATAATGTTGATTGTCCTTTTATAGTAATTCTTTTTCTCGAAAATATTTCACTAAAATTTAATTCATTTCTTCAAAATTTAAATATAAAAACTGTTTTTAATGTTGATAATAAACTTGATAAAATTATTAAAAAGGGAAAAGATAAAATTAATAAATTACAAAAGCATAATGTTGTTTATAAAATTAATTGTGAAAATTGTACTAAGAATTATATTGTTCAAACAAAATGAGCTCTTAAAACAAGAATAAGAGAACACCAAAATAATCATAAATTAATCCCTGACAAACATAATGTAATAACTAAACACAAATTAGAACTTGACCACAAAATTAATTGGGATAATATAAAAATTTTAGATAATGAAACTAATTTTTTTAAAAGAAATATTTCGGAAATGTTACATATAAAATCAAATAAAAATTCTCTCAATGCTCAATTAGATACGGAAAATATAATTTTTGACGTAATAACGTCTTATAAATTGATGAAACACCGGCTGCATGCACGAAAAAGTGTAACGTTCCGAAAAGTGTAACTCATAAAAGTATGCAATTTTTCATCAATGTTTCTTTATGACGTTATCACGTAAAACTATCGTCCGTAAACCGACTTTACAGACAACCAATTTTTTTTTCTTTTTAGGTATTCACAATTATTTCCATGACTACTTAATAAAAAACTGTTTGTTATTTTTTCAATATTTTGATATTAATTAATAATTTTGAAGGAATTTTATAAAAAGCGAATTAGAAATTAAATATTAATTATTTTTTTATATTTTTTAGATCAGTTCTGAAGAAGGTCCAAATCTGGATCGAAACGTTAATGTATTAATTATATATTTTGTTAATAATATATTGTCTGAAAAATTTGTCGATAATTTTTTTTTATTTAACGTAAGTCGATACGGGTGAAATAAAAATATCAGGTTTTTGCTGTATTTTAATTAATTTACAAAAACAAAAGCAATAATAAATTTTTTGGTTGTCGATGTCAGTAGAGCAAGCAATTATCTGTAAAATGATATATAATTTATGTGGAGAAATTGTGTGGTTTTTTCTAAAAAGGGAGGCAAACATCTTTAACCTTAGCGTATTTATATAATTATATGATATTTTTGTGCGGTTTGAACTCGAAAATAGCGGAACGTTTCAAAGTTCTTTTCAATTTTGTTTTGTGAATATTCCAGTGTCAATTTATTGTTATACCAGTGAACTACGCGCTTTCCATTCAACAGATTTACTTTAGTTGATGCGTGGGAATTCGAATAAGAAATTCACCGTTAAATTGTTTGCATAGATTGTGAACGTATTGTGCTATGTTTTGACTATGACAAATTTTTAATGGCAAGCAATTTTAGTAGTGTCCACATATACAACTTATACTCTATAGTCTATTCCATTGTACCTACTAGTGACGTCACGAATGCCAATTTTTCCCTACGAAAACGCCAATAATGTAACCCAAGGTGCAAAAAATATATTCAAAATTTTTTCCGTCCGACAAAAACTTTTGAATGCTAACTACGATCATCATGAAATTTGGACACAACATTAATCTCAGTAAACTAAGATGAACGTGCGTACTCATGACCTCCCCCCCCGATTCATTTTTTTGCTCCCGGGTGAAACGGGGACGGACCGCAAGTGTTAAAGTAAAGGTTGATAAAATATATAATTGCAAGGTTACCTTAGCGAAAATACTTAATTTATTTTTTTTAAAGGAGTGTGAAAAATGTTTCTAATAAAAATTCTAATAAAGCAGTTTTTTTTGTCTTATCTAATGTTATTTTCACATTATAAAGTATTATTGTTTCTGATTAGTGCCCAATATTCAAATTTATTTTATGTTACGCGTCTGTACATATATCGTTGTCTTAAAATATTACATAAGCCATTTTGCCTTATGGTCGCAGATATTGTGATGATATACAATAAGACAGTGTCATTTTAGTTCTGACCTATAACCGGAACCAATACTTCAAGAGAACTGTAAAGCTGTTTGAAAAAACTCTTTGTAACTTTTTTAACTTTTACAGATCAGTGAAAAAATATACTTAATCGTTTTTTTTAGTTAATGCTTGAACTTTTGAATATTTACAAAATAATATCTATTAATAGATTATAGATACAGCAATATCTTGTATTGGTTGTAAACTCAGATAAACAGATGAAAAGGATGTAGCTCTGCTCATTTTTTTTGTAGGCAAGTAATCAACAAAGTTCCAATTTAGTTCGAGATCTCGTTCTTTTAAAGTTCTGAAAGAACCCCGCACAAACTTTATGGGATTTGGTTCTCGGTTAAATTGATCGAAAATGGTTTTATTTTATAGTTTAAAGGTCACTAAGAAAACGTGTCCATGGGCTCATAGCCTAAAAACTAATAGATTTTTAGCTACAGATATGTTTAGCGAAATTTTCGATGTAGGGATATCCATTGAATTCACAATCTTAAAAAAATCCCAAGCTCCAGAAATATGTTTTCGAGTGCGCTGAATCCGAATATGACATTATTTTATACAGAGTGACACCTTCCAATATTACCTAGTTTTCGACAATTTTTCTATTTCTAGAAAAAAGCACAAAAATTGAACATGGAACATGTTTGTGAATTCAATGGATATCACTATATCCAAAATCTCGCTAAACATATCTGTAGCTAAAAATGTATTAATTTTTATAGGCTATGCGCCCATGGACACTTATTCCTAGTGACCTTTAAACTGTAAAATAAAACCATTTTCAATCAATTTATAATAATCTAAAAGGCTCGGAAGTTAGATGTGAATGCGGACTTGCGCTTGCACAGTTTGTTGAAAAGCTACAAACTCGCAACTCAACAAAACTAAAATAACAATAACAACTTGACAATAGCGTACTCGACTGTACTTTAAAGCAGGAAAGCGACAAGTGACAAAGCTAACGAGCGATCACGGCCAATCACCGACGAGTGCACGTTCCGTGCAGGTAGCTGGGAGGTGGTGGGAGTTTCAACGACACTAAAATGTGCCTTTGCGACGCTGTTTGTGACTAACATCAGTACATTTTAGATCCGTGGCGCGTATTATAACCGAGAACCAAATCCCACATAGCTTCGTAATTCTGAACAAAATAAATACCCTACATTTATATAAAATATTAATCACGTAATCAAAAACAATTCTTTAGTTAATTGCGTTCGGATTTTGAATGTATGTACTATGTATGTTAATATAAATCTAAATACAATACAGTAAGATATTATATGTATGTATACCTTGAGATAACTAAGGATTGGGAAAATTGATAACTGCGCGTTGAAATATTCGTGTTTCGCGAAGCCTTTTTGTACTCACGTGATCACACAATATAAATTTATCTCATATAGGTATGTAATACTCCTATATTCCTAGTACGGATCTGGAATTAGAATTTTCACGAAACTCGAGACGTTTTCACTGTAAAAATCATTTATTTATCAAAACTGATTTTTATCAGTTTTGGTTGTTGAAACTATATAGTTTTTTATCGGTTACGATTGCAAAATAAATGTTGAAAGGGTTCTAGAAAATGATCCAGTGTTTAATATAAACATTGAGATTAATACGATTTTTAAGTATAAAATACTGCAATCGGCCATGTTGAATGAAACACTGAATGACGTCACGCCTTCTTAAATCAAAGAAAATATAAACACTTGAAGTAAATAATCACCGTGCCGCTTAAATTTTTGTTGCGATCATTCGCTTCTGCATCATTAAATTAGTTGATTCGTTTTTTTGTTATATTTTATAACACTTATGTCATAGATTATTTTTGAGGTTAGTTAACTTGCAACTAAAGAAAACCGTCATATTTTTACTACTAAGGGTGCTAAGTACCTACTTTTAAGAAAATATTTTATATAAATCATATCGTTAAGTAAATTTACATAGCTTTCTAAGAAATACTTCTGAACCACAGTTCTACACCCATAAACACAACATTTAATGTCAGCTGTCACTAAGGCGTGACGTCACAGGCGTTTTCGCGATTACTTCAAAATAGAAAGATAAAAATGTTTTATTTAATTTATTGCTGAAATAATGTTTATTTTTGGAAATAGTAGAACATTATAGAACTGAATTTCAAAATCTGTCATTATGCGTATTCCCAGCCCTTGTTTTGAGTATTATGATGCACGTCTGTAACATATCTTAAAACAAAACACTTGATTAAGTAGGCATTGTTTGCTGACGTCATAAGAAAGTGTGTTGCTGCTACTGTTGTTGATGGCAGTATCAGCCCCCGGCCCGTCCTGTGCCCTCCGCCCCACCCCCGACCCTGTCGGAGATACATTTCTGCAACGAGAACAATTGGAATAAAGAAACTTACTTATACCTACGTCGAAGTAAGACGAAAACAATACGTTCCCACACGAGGAGAAAACTGGCTCAGTCTCTTACGGCTTGAAATGAAGACTAACGGTTCAGATTCGGGGCTAGGGATGCGACGATTACGGGGTGAATCCGGGAAACTCACATGGAAAAAAGATGATCGTTGAGCCCTTCAAAGAGGCTTACAGAGGACTTGATCAAGATTTTTAACTGCATGATAAATGTTTAGCGAGATTTTATATATAGGGATATCCATTGAATTCACAATCTTAAAAAATCCTAATCTCTAGAAATATGTTTTCGAGTGCCCTGAATCCGAATATTATTTTATACAAGATGACACCTTCCAGCATTATCTTATAGTTTTCGACTATTTTTCTATTTCTAAAAAAAGCACAAAAGGTAAACATGGAACATGTTTGTGAATTCAATGGATATTCCTATTAGTGATGTGCCAGATCGTTAAAAATGTATATCCGCGGATACGGATCTGAATTCAAGATCCGCGGATACGGATACGGATCTTAACTTTCTTAGAGTACTCGGCGGTAAATATTGCACATCGACCTTTGGAAAGAGACTATCTGTTATGGGAAAAAGTTATTGACCTCTTTAAGAGTTAACTCTCATAACAGATTGTCTCTTCCAAAGGGAAATAAAAAAATAAATAAATAAAAAAATAATAATTATTAAAAGAATTAAATTTATATTCTCTAAGATTTAACGTTAATATTTTTATTTTATTTTTTGTATTTTATTATGTCCGATCGAGTGGTTGAGCTCCCACCCTAGCACTGGCTTGCCAAGTTGAGTGGGAAAATTCTAACGTTTTTTGTAAATGGATAAAAATGTAATTATATTTAAAGGAATAAAAGAATAAATAAATAAATAAATAAAGATCGATGTGCAATATCTCATTAAAAAGATAGTTGATTTAGAACCTTTGAGTTATGTACTATTAGTATGGTACTCACTACAATAAATGTTTGCAATATAAAGGTGCCAAATACGATTTAAAAAAATAATCTGAATGGAATTTAACAGGTTTTCATTATTACCTAATCACCTATATATATAAAATTTCATCTATGAATTGAAAATTAATAAGGTAAAAGATCCGCAAAAAAAATAACGGATACGGATCTTTCTTCTCCCTCGGATATCCGCGGATACGGATACGGATATCCGGCACATCACTAAATTTCCTATATCTAAAATCTCGCTAAACATATCTGTAGTTAAAAATCTATTGGTTTTTAGGCTATGCACTTTTTCTTAGTGACCTTTAAACTGTAAAATAAAACTATTTTCGATCAATTTAACCCATAAGGTTTGCGTGGGATCCTTTGCCACTGCGCACACTTTCGTTTAAATTAATAAATTAATCCAGGAAAACGTTTTATGATGGAATGAATTAACCTATTCTCATATGGAATTATTTGATACAAATGTTCATTATACGGGACAGCATCATTTCTTTATCGGGCTTCAATTTGTTAGCGGCAAATGTAGCGACTGATTGGCTTTATTTGAGTTCAGGTGTGGACATAAATTCAGCGTGTCGTTTGAACATTTGCGATTTCACAGACGACGAATCCCGGATACGATTTCGATTCGACGCGCAACGACTCCGATTTAACGTCGTCGGTAATGCAGTGTCCTGTACGCGTATATTTTTCAGAGGCAGACATGTTAAAAAGTAGCGTACGGGACAATTGTATTTATGTATATATAATATGTTACTAACTTACTGTGCGTGCGGGACCAGGCCGCGTTGCCAGGGCATGAAGTAAAGAGAAACGGCGGTAAGAGACGAGGAGAGGGAGAGAGAGAAAGGAGACGGTCGGTTGGCGGACGGGCGGACAGGGGGTGAGATTAATTAAAGAAAGGGGATGCTAAAACAGTACAGCGCGGCTTAGCGAGTGGAAATAAGACGTAGATAGATCGTATGAAAGAAGGATTTATATATTATGAAAGATATGGGTACGTCCTCTCACCATACCTTCTTCATGTTCTTCCATTCTTCTTCGTTTTCTTCTTCTTCATTCATTCTTCCTATACACACATAAGTGTACGTACCGCTAGAGATACATATGCATGCAAAGATACGACTATGTCGTTCCTTCTTCGTCATATATTCCATCCGCGTGTTTACTAGGATCATCTCAATTACTGACACTTGACGGAATCCTTCAACTATTAGCTATGTTCAACAATCAAGATTATATTATCATTATGTCTTTAAAGTAAAATCCCACCAAAAACATAAATGTATTCAGGTATTCAGTATTACTTTATTGATGTAGGTCATACAAAGTATGTTACATAAGATTAAGAAAAATTTAAAAATTCCTCAATGCGAAACCAAAAAACAAAGGGCCCAATATAGAGCCCTGAGGGACTCCATATTTGAGATAATCAGCTTTTGATTTGTCCAAGTCTAGCACGGTAATTTGTTGTCTATTACTTAGATAGCTTTCCATCAGCCTCAGGCTCATCTCAGAAAAACCGTATATCTTCAGTTTGTATAGAAGAATTGTATGATCTATGCAATCAAATGCTTTAGTTAGATCGCAGAATGCAACTCCTGTGAATTCCTTATTTTCATAACCATTAGTTACCGTTTCCAGTAAATCACAGATTGCTAAGATAGTAGAACGTTTATTTCTAAAGCCATATTGATTTGAGCAGAACAGATTTTCATTTTCAAAGTACTCATAAATCTGTTTATTCAACTCATGCGCGCTATTCATGTTTTATCATGCCTAAAAACCGAACCCTAAATAGCCATTTACCGACTGGTGACAATTACTTGTCATAACTCAATGAAAATTCCTACTAGCTCGGCCATTGTGGAGTAATGAAAATAAACGTAACTATTTTCTGAGTCTTAACGAAATAGTCAGTAACAACAACTCCGTTGTTACCCATTGAGGCTAAAATTGAGAGGCCGAATGTTTTCGACATGGAGTTTATTCATAACCGGCTAACCTCAAACCAAAACATTGAATCGTGCTGTTTGGTGCTGTTAGTATTGACAGTTTTTTTTATAAAGAAATAAATAGATATTTACAACATCTCATTAATAACAATAAATAAAACATGAATAACGCGCAATTGTTGAATAAAATTATGGGCGTAACTTGTAGGCTAAGTCATGACCTGTCAGCGCGATGAATGACTTAGACTACTAGTTACGCCAATAACTATTTTTTTAATTAAATATTCAAATATTTTTGAGAAAACGGGAATAAGTGAGATGAGCCTGAAGTTGTTGGGAATGTGTAAAAAGGGGCCGAGTTCTCGTCAAAACTGCGTTTTGTTATCATAAAAAAACTACCTGAAATAATAATGATCACTTTTTTAATGAAAACTTGTTAAGTTTTCTGTGTAAATTTATAAACGTGTAGATCAAGACCGTAGCCAGGAATTCACATCAGTGGGGGAGGTCGAGCTCTGAACCAGAGACAATAAGTAACAACTTTATTTATATATGCTTATTTTAGTAGGTATAATTTAACATAAATAAAAAATGTAATTAAAATGCAACCGACGCGGATTGTCACTAGAAATAAAGCCCGTGGACTGATCTCGACATCACAATGAACGCTCATCAAAGCTAATCCAGTCAGTCGTGACCGTTATATGCTGTTTCTCAAAAATGTTTTTAGCCTTCTCAACGAGGAAAAAGTACGCTCTGGTGTCGCCGTCGACACAGGTAGCGTCACGAGTATTGACAGTAGCTTGTGAATCATGGGAAACATTACTGCGTTACAGTTGTCCAGCGCTTCTAATGGTGTAATTATAAACATTTCAGTAACTTTTTTTAAGATGTATGCAAACTGTCAAAATTATTTGATATTAGGGATAATTTTTGAAGATCTAAATCTTCTTGGTTTCCGGACTTGTATGTCATTGGTATTACTACCTGACGTTTCGTCTACAACTCCGGTAGACATTATCAAAGACGATGTGACAGCGGGCGAAGTTTCCTTCTAGATAAAGACACTTCGCCCGCTACCACATCGCCTTTGATAATGTCTAACGCAGTTGTAGACGAAACGCCAGGTAGTAATACCAATGGACCCACGGCATAAAAGCCCGGAAACCAAGAAGATTTGGATCAACACCGGCCGTGAAAGCCTACACACTTGGATAATTTTTGAAGAGCTCTCGTAATCCACAGTTCTTCTACACTTCTTCTCTCTGTACATTTCTTATTATTATATTGCTAGCCGGGCAACTCACATCATCGTAACGCGAGGAAGAAAATTTGTTTTCGCTCATGAACGACAACGCCGTGTTGGATGTTGTCGTTGAGAGAATTCGACATGGAGGATGAGGAATTTTGATTATTTGTGGTTTATTTAAAGGCCATATCGGTGTTTGTAAGCCTCGTTCCTATTCTTCGTATAGCTCTTACCGAATGTTGTGCCGGAAAGAACTCGACGACGACAAAGCGGCAGATGAAAAGCAAATGGAATGTTGAAAAATCTTATGCAATTTTCATAATTAATGAAGACGGATGTTATATTATACAGGATGTCCCACGACATGACTGCCATAGCCTGGGACTGTGTTACTGGGGTGATTTCAAGTCAAAAATTGTTAATGAACATATACTCGGAACGTTATCCTAACTGAGCTAAAAGCATTTGAAATTTTAGATAAGTTGTAGTAGTAGGAATTCCCTATACTAATTTAAAAACTATTTAAAAAGAAATCGGTTTATTGAATTAGTTGCTCAAAATGTCCACCCACTTGCTGTGTACATAGTTTAGCTCTTCTTAGAATTGAAGTGGTAGCTGTGCGAAGAGTCTCAGGATCAGCACGAATGGTGATTCAGAGCCACCTGGTCTTTTTAATAATAACAAAACCAACAGTCGAACCTAATGCTTGCATTAGTGGGCTTACTTATTTAATATTTCAAATGCTTTCGGTATATGTTCATTAGACATTTTTGACTTGAAATCACTCCAGCAACACAGTCCCAGGCTAAGACAGTCATGTCGTGGGACACTCTGTATATCCCATCAAAAACATAAATGTGAAAAAGGGAGCCATATTCAATATTAAGAATATTATTTCCATACTGTGAAAAATTGAGTCATACCTCAATACAAAAAGAATTGAGATCTAAAAAGGATGCTAAGTTTTCGTGTTTTATATTATGATTTATACCTAAACTTCATGTTTATTTTAAAGGGGTGATTTCAAACGATAATAGTAAAAAAGATGAGGAAGTAGCGGGGTGAAGAGAAACGTAAACAGAGAAAACCCATGGATGTTTACGATAGTGTGAGAGAAATGCAAATATGTACGTATGTCGGAGATTATGCAAAAAGTTTGACAAGTCGATTTTGACAATTGAAATGTGTATATTTAAATTAGATAGTTTTTAGTGCGAATATTCAAAATATTAATGGACAATTAAAATTTTATTTTATTTTCCAAACAATTTAAGAAAGTGTAAGTTTATGTTAATTTAATGCCAAAATAGAGTTTTCAAATATTACATAGACTGTACCAAGTCTAAAATTTACTCTGAGATCAGAAAAAAGTAGTGAAAATCGTAAATGTATCAAATGAGGTTAGATTTTTTTTTTGACAGCTCTTGGTGGGTAACCATGAGAACGATAAACAGGTCAAGCTAAATCAAAATAAAAATAACTGTAAACTAGTGTGACCTGTGCGAATTATTCGCACTAAATAAGTATAATAATTATCACTTTATAAAATTATTTTTTAAATATGATTGCAGGTATTCAATTCGTTTCTAATTTTGCACACTGCTTATAACGTTCTTCTTTTTGTTGTATTACAATATGAAGCTCAGATGACAGATCGAAGAAATATTTTACTAAAATTGTCATATAGAGGCGCAAGTAGCAAAAGCGTTGAGCTAAGCCGTCAGATGGCATCATGCAGCATTGCTGTGACGTTGTTCAGCGTTGCTCGCTGTTTCAAAATTAAAGCCGTCAGATGGCAGTATGCAGTATTGTGTCTGTTGTATTGCAATATGAAGATCAGATGACAGATCGAAGTGTTGACGTTGTTTCAAAATTAAAGCCGTCAGATGGCAGACGTTGTTCAGCGTTGCTGTATTTTAATTAATTTACAAAAACAAAAGCAATAATAAATTTTTTAGTTGTCGATGTCAGTAGAGCAAGCAATTATCTGTAAAATGATATATAATTTATGTGGAGAAATTGTGAGGTTTTTTCTAAAAAGGGAGGCAAACATCTTTAACCTTAGCGTATTAATATATATGATGGAAACCAATGCAAGAGGAATAAAATTATTGTCTTAGGTCTGTGTCGAAATATTGTTTTTTTAAAACAATATGAAGATACATGCAAAAAGTTTTGCACGGGTACACTAGTAGATATTAATTAAGTTTTAAAAATTGAAAATAACGGGAAGTGTGGTAGATGGAAAATAGTAATGGTGCGAATGGCGTCTGCTACGACACAAAGTCGAGAAATGTACGTCATTATCTCAATGATTTAATTTTACTTTTATCTATATGCAACGTACGATCTCTGGTACACACTGTATTTGTATGTTATTTATATAGACTATAACAGATTCGTTATACGGGCTGAGTGTTGACGGTAACAACTCACTGTATCTGCATATAAAGGCGGCTGCACACGACGCTAGAAACTCTGCTAGATTCCTTGCTAGATTTGCCTACTAGTTTTCTAGCGCTGGCTATCTTGTAAAGTCCTCGCTTCACACGAGACTATTTTTCAAGCTTGTTATTATAGATCTGGTGCGCGCGCAAAACGTGTCTATTGTCTGACTCTGAGCAGAATGACGCCACGTTGGTTTGTGGACGCTAGTTCAAGTCGCCCACGTGACAAGACACTGCTTCCTGATTGGTTCTTGCTCATATCTAGCAGCGAACCTAGCAGGGAAAATAGCCCTTGTTCTAATTTTAAAACTTATCTTGTGTGTAGCAGGCCAGCCCGCGGTGACGTCATTTCCAGCTTCGTACCCAGCCTACCGGCTTGCAGAAGTCCGAGCAGTGTGTCTAGCCTCGTGTGTAGCGGTCTTAACATACCTACACACACACACACATTATATAAATATGTCGTTCGTAGATGTCGCTGGTTCGTTGCTGTGATGTTGTGGCAGATTAATTAAAATAATCATATTAGAATGAAGAAACAAAGTTCTCTACTTTCCATATTTTGGTTGAGGTGGTGTGAGTTCTGGGGTGGTTGACTAGGGGTTGGTGCGGCGACCGAAACGGGGCGTACTATGGAAACATTGTATTCAACGAGACGAGGGATGGGGAGATTCGAGTCATATGACACTTCGTTGACATGTTTTAACGCAAGGGCGTAGATATTTTTTTCTGAGCGGGGTAAAGCCAAAAAGTCTATATTTTTTATTAATACGAATAACAATATATAGTAAAATAAAATAAGACACCTTGTTATTATAATGATATGAAAAGTACGGGATACAAGGCTAAAAATTTTAAAATTATTTTTTATGCATTTGATCACTATTTAATGGCCAACGTTTCGGCAATATGTTTTTGTTTTCTTCAGAACCTTAAAATATTTAGTAAAAAGTCACAAACTTTAAAACATCAAAAGATTTAAAATCAATATTGTCAACATTTAAAGACTTTTTATTAAATGAAGTACAATTTTTCTAAAAAAAAAATATTATGACGATAATATTCGTTTAATATTATTATGCTTTCACTATTTCAGTGAAATAATTATACTGCAAATGGATTTCTTTCAGATTGATTTCGTATTTAAAAAGTTTTTAAATGTTGACAATATTAATTTTAAATCTTTTGATATATAAATAAATAAATAAATAAAAATAAATAAATATAGGTAACCACAAAGCTGCTTGCTTGGAATTTAACTGTGTTTTTATGTAATTAATGAGTAATTAATTAATTAACGTAATTAATAAGCGTACCAACGACCAAGGAATGAAGAAATTAGTATATTACACTACAAGGGGCGAAAGTTGGATATCTTGCACTGCTCGCAGGGCAAGATTCAAACTTTCGGTCAGTGTGTTGTATACTATTTTTCTTCACACCTCGGTCGTAAGCACGCTTATTAAATACACAAATTAATTAATTACTTATTAATTACCTACATAAAAACACAGATCAATTCCAAACAAGCAGCTTTGAGGTTATACGTAAAAACACAAAGGACAGCTGTCTGCGACTATTAGCTAAAATGTAATTAGGGTTGCTATGGAAACGACATCTAAACAACAGTTGATTGGTTATTTTTCGCTGTACTACCGCCCGAACGTACGAACTGCCCGCATTGGTGCGTGTAATCCCACCAAGGAGTAAATGTTAGACTTTCTACCTTACAATTGATGCCGAAAGGATGCACTTTCGATCGAGCTATTAAGAAAAATGGTATAAACCACAAGGGCCGAAAGTTTGATACCGAATTTCGGCCCTTGTGGTATAGTCATATATATATTAATACGCTAAGGTTAAAGATGTTTGCCTCCCTTTAAGAAAAAACCTCACAATTTCTCCACATAAATTATATATTATTTTACAGATAATTGCTTGCTCTACTGACATCGACAACTAAAAAATTTATTATTGCTTTTGTTTTTGTAAATTAATTAAAATACAGCAACGCTGAACAACGTCTGCCATCTGACGACTTTAATTTTGAAACAACGTCAACACTTCGATCTGTCATCTGACCTTCATATTGTAATACAACAGACACAATACTGCATACTGCCATCTGACGGCTTTAATTTTGAAACAGCGAGCACAACGCTGAACAACGTCACAGCAATGCTGCATGATGCCATCTGACGGCTTAGCTCAACGCTTTTGCTACTTGCGCCTCTATATGACAATTTTAGTAAAATATTTCTTCGATCTGTCATCTGAGCTTCATATTGTAATACAACAAAAAGAAGAACGTTATAAGCAGTGTGCAAAATTAGAAACGAATTGAATACCTGCAATCATATTTAAAAAATAATTTTGTAAAGTGATAATTATTATACTTATTTAGTGTGAATAATTCGCACAGGTCACACTAGTATATACTATAGATGTAGCGTCCATCCTTGGCCTTTAGTGACTGCGGTGGAATGAGTTAGGGGGGGGGGGAGTTTGAAGAGACAGAGTGGGCATACAGTGTCACTCTGTACACACATACAATCATAATATAAAACTCGCGAAATGCGACTGTTCGAGGGACGCCTGATACGTCTATACTCCATGCTGGAAAAATATACCTACACATGCTTCAACATCCTCGTTAAGCTTGTACATTCCACATTTTAGCTGAATATATTTAGTGAATGAAGCAGGTCCGTACTCAGGAGATCCCGCTTTTCAATCGCTGTAACGTCAAACAACTGATTGTAGTTGAAAAAAAAAATTCATTAATTAAAAAAAAAATTCCAAATATTTTCTTCAACCTTGCCGCTAAATTCCTTGTCAGATTTGGCTGCTAAATTTCAAGCATCCTGTAGCGCTGGATTTCGTGTATTGAAGCTTGGGGATTGTTCATAAACTACTTCCTATTTCAGTCCTTCTATGGAACCCCTCCGCCCTCCATGTAGCCTAACGTTGGCTGTCCTATGCCCCCCCCCCCCGGATGAACCGTAGTTTTTTTATTTATTTTCAAACATCTGTTAATTTCATATATTAATAGATAAATATTCAACTTATTCTGAAAATTATTTTTATTGTGCCTAATAAAATACATGAAAAAAATTGCGTAGATTGACTCTAACCTCCTCCCTCCCCTTACGTAGCTCAGCGTAGTTTTCGAACTGCCCCTCCCCTCTTAATCTAGCTACGCAATTTATGGACAGAACACACACGCCATGTTTGTTTGTGGCCGCTCACGTGACAAGATACTGTTTCCTGATTGGTTCTTGCTCAAAACAAGCACGAAAAATAGTGCCGGTTCTAATTTTGAAATTCATCTTGTGACCACGCACGCGAGCCTGCAGTGACGTCATTTCACAACCAGCGCGTCAGCCAGCACAAAACGGCGGCAAAACCAGCCTCGCGTGTAGCGGCCTTAAGTTTCAGTCCTAAATGCGTTCCTGGTGGTGACTGTAAAAACTAAAAGCCTGTTCACACAGTTAGTTTAAATGAGAGAGAAAGAAAATTACATGCTCAAGATTGAGGTCTGCGCTCTCTTTCATTTGTTTCTTATTTGTAGCGAACCAATTAGAAGCGGTAGACTTTCAGAGCTTTTTAAAGAAAACATATTTTACTTATTGTATTAATTATAGCATGAAAGCATATTTTAAATTCTACATATTTACTAACAAATTAATTAATACAATATGCGTCGTGGTGTTTAAGTCTTTCTCCCGATCTTTGATAGCAATAGAGCGGTGGCGCGCCAATAGACGTTTTGCATCAAAAAGACATACGTGTTTTTAACATTTGGTCATAGATATACCTTAATACTTTTAATTAAAGTACCTATAGTTCCATCGTAACATGCATTTACAATTAAACAACATTATGGAGACGGATTTATATTATAATATGTGTAAATATTTTACCTGAAGTCACTTGACAACTGTCAACCTGCCTGAATTATTTCAGACTCGAATATTCTCTGTATCATTCGTGTCATATACTTAAAATCTGGCCAAACAAGCGTACGAGCTAAGGAGGGATACACAATGGTGAATCGTTCGTTCGAAAGAATATCTAGAATTGTGATACTATTTAAGATCCTCGATGATGTAAATAATTTAATAAAAATCAGAGGAGTAGGATCAGGAAATCAGTCAAAACTTTATGCTTACTCGCAAAAAAAATCAGAGGAATAGGATCAGGAAATCAGTCGAAACTTTATGCTTACTCGCATAAAGTTTTGACTGATTTCCTGACCCTATTCCTCTGATTTTTATTAAATTATTAATATCTAGAATGTTACAAAGGACCTCGCACAAGCTCTATGGGATTTGGTTCTCGGTTAAATTGATCGAAAATGATTTTATTTTATAGGTTGAAGGTCGCTAAGAAAGAGAAATATGTTAACAATGGTGGAAGACACGGGTCTCTCACAATAGAAACCCGTTCTTCCACCATCAAACAAAAAAATATTTATATGAAGATTTGGAATATGTTTAAAGTATTTGTTTATTAAAAGCTGTCTGCCTGTTTGTTCCGGCTAATCTCTTAAGCGACTGGACCGATTTTGACGAAACTTTCACTGCAGATAGCTATTGTTATAAGGAGTAACTTAGGCTATTAAAAACTGTAGTTCGTCAAAATATATTGGCATTGAAAAAAAATTGATGTCAATAATTAGATTTTACATTGTTACAGTTACAATACTATATAAAAAAAATATTTTCCAACAATGTCACTGTCGGGACTTTAACCCAAAAGGCTTCAAAGGCTGGCTGTCGCGCGGGCTATTGCGGATGGTTGTGTCTCAACGCGCGCTTTAAAAAATTGTTTTCTACCAGTTTTTTGTTTGCTTAGGTAGTTTTTATTTGTTCCTCTTTATATAATATATATAGTCAAAAGCTCCTCTACTTTTGCAGCTAGCGTGTTTCATCACAATCGCGAGCGGAGCCCCGAGGAGCAGCTAGTATTCCATAAAAAGTTCACGTCATAAGCTACAAACCCGGGCGAAGCCGGACCGGGCTACTCGTAGCTCTAAAAATGAAGAGAGATTATTTTTGTTTTATCGCCATACAGAAGGTACGTGTGTTTGTACGTACTACGTACGTTGTGATGACCTTAATTTACGTCATAATCTACAAACCCGGGCGAAGCCGGACCGGGCTACGCGTAGCTCTAAAAAAGAAGAGAACGATTGTTCTTGTTTCTCGCCACAGAAGGTACGTGTGTT
Organism: Xanthostigma xanthostigma; assembly: GCA_963575645.1. NCBI lineage: Eukaryota > Metazoa > Arthropoda > Insecta > Raphidioptera > Raphidiidae > Xanthostigma > Xanthostigma xanthostigma. The sequence goes on from OY754472.1 coordinate 1,086,120, forward strand.
TGTACGTACGTACGTACGTTGTGGTGACCTTAATTTACGTCATAATCTACAAACCCGGGCGAAGCCGGACCGGGCTACGCGTAGCTCTAAAAAGGAAGAGAGATTGTTCTTGTTTCTCGCCATACAGAAGATACGTGTGTTTGTACGTACGTACGTACGTTGTGGTGACCTTAATTTTCGTTTGCGTACGTGGAACTCCGCTTAAAAATAATCTTAATTTATATCGCAAAACAAAGGAAGCCACATGGTACACTACTGGCCATGCTATATCTGTGTAAAATATAATGCGTGTTATATATACTATGTAACGTAATAACGTATGCCGTATAGTAACGCATCTTAAAACATATTTCTTTGAAAAATAGCAACTCGTTAATATTTTTAATGATAATCGCGGAAAATGAATAATGACAACAATGTGTATGTTACGAACGTCGTTAGTTACCCACCGTCCCGCTAGATGGTAGCAGCGGTGACGGTGCCTATATTCTCCACTGTTGCTCTACATCTATAACATTCTTATGTGTGAGTGCGACGCTAGGGTCTCCTATCTGTGATGTTTGACCATTTAGTTGAAATAGTGAAAACTAGAGTGACCTGTGCGATTTATTCGCACTAAATAAGTATAATAATTATCACTTTACAAAATTATTTTTTAAATATGATTGCAGGTATTCAATTCGTTTCTAATTTTGCACACTGCTTATAACGTTCTTCTTTTTGTTGTATTACAATATGAAGCTCAGATGACAGATCGAAGAAATATTTTACTAAAATTGTCATATAGAGGCGCAAGTAGCAAAAGCGTTGAGCGAAGTCGTCAGATGGCATCATGCAGCATTGCTGTGACGTTGTTCAGCGTTGTTCGCTGTTTCAAAATTAAAGCCGTCAGATGGCAGTATGCAGTATTGTGTCTGCTGTATTACAATATGAAGGTCAGATGACAGATCGAAGTGTTGACGTTGTTTCAAAATTAAAGCCGTCAGATGACAGACGTTGTTCAGCGTTGCTGTATTTTAATTAATTTACAAAAACAAAAGCAATAATAAATTTTTTAGTTGTCGATGTCAGTAGAGCAAGCAATTATCTGTAAAATGATATATAATTTATGTGGAGAAATTGTGAGGTTTTTTCTAAAAAGGGAGGCAAACATCTTAACTTTAGCGTATTAATATATATGATGTTTTTTGAAAGTAAAACTTCTTCGTCGTGACACGTGTCTGTTTTTTTTAAGTAAAGATCCAGGTCTGTCGTTTGTGATGTTAATTAGTAGAGCTGTAAAAGTAACGAGAAATTGTGTACCCGTTTATGTATTCGTTACTTAAAGAACCAGTACCCGTTACTTTCGTATCGTTACGTTACTCGTTACTTTTCATACGACCTACAATCGTGTACTAACATCATCAATCATGTACCATCGCATCGAGGCGAGTCGCATACGTGATACGGTATGACTTCGTTCGTATAACCGTATCAAACGAGTCGAACTGAGATGGATACGACAGATGCGAGTAACGAAATGAATTTGTAAGTAACGATTCGTTACTTCGAGTCAGACGATGTACCCGTTACTCAGTAACGAATACATACGGTTTGTTACAGCTCTATTAATTAGATGCAATTTCGTGCGTATTTTGTAACAATATCGTCTATAAGCAGCCCGAAAGACCGTTAGGACAGGAGAAACCTAACATTTATTACAAAATTTGGTTAAAAATATTAATTTTGTATTTAATAATTTAAGTTAGATAATTAACTTAAGAACATTCAGGAATTATACAAATATCTATTTTACTACTACAACTATTTTAACTACAACGTGAATCTTTTTTATATTTAGGGAGGGCCCCATCTGCTGAATTTGCCACGGGCCTCAGGTGGTATAGTTACGCCACTGTCTATAAGTATTATATAAAAACCTTTTGGAGAATTCTACAGTAATTTTTCTTGTAAAAAATTATTTTGCAACACGGAATTCATCTATGGCTTTTCATAGCGCAATTTTTCTATAGTTTAAGAATAAAATTCTCATGTTTTATCAGTGGTTAGCTTTTTGTTCAATGCTTTCTTGACTCTTTAAAGCCCTGGTTGTGAGAGACCAGCGAACTAAACGAATATTCCTGGTGTCTTTTAGTCTAAGGATAGGAAAATTATTTTTAACACTTTTCTTCTATACTAATATTATTAAGAGGTAAAGTTTGAATATTAAATAAATAAATATTAAATTAATAAATGTCTTGAATAAAATAATAATAATTGTTACAAACTGGCGCCCCCCGTTGGGCGCCAGTTTGAATACTATTTAATTCAACATGTTACTCGTGTTTTTTGTCATGTAGAGAAACAGAGGCAAGATGGCAGCGGAGCGTATTAACTAGAAAGTAGTGTTCATGTTAAAAAACTTAAATTAATAAATGTCTTGAATAAAATAACAATAATTGTTACAAACTGGCGCCCCACGTTGGGCGCCAGTTTGAATACTATTTGATTCAACATGTTACGCGTGTTTTTTGTTTTTACTATTTGTTTCAACGTGCCTTTCATTTTCGTACATCCCCTGCTAGTGCGAGACGACTTGGGAGCGGTATAGGTGGGACGGTGGGACCACCGAGGAGTGTGGGAGACGACTGTGGTACGGGAACCCCGTCCCATCCACGTCTCTTTCGTTTTGTTTCAACCAACGTGACGTAACGTCTTGCACGCACTAATTTCTTCTCTACTCCGCTTGTATGTGTGTACGGTATGTATATGAGAGGGAGAGCCTGAGAGGGTTGTCCCTTAGACATGTAAAATGAATGTGGATGATTTTTCACTATGCTTTAAATCTAGGGTTTTCGACTCCGTAATGTAAATGTTACGAGTCTCGTCTCTCACAGACTATGAAATTAATTTTGACGTTTAATATTAAGCAAGAAAAAACAACTGACGCAGCACACTATTAAAAATAGAAGTTACCAATCTTACGACAAATTTATTCGTTAGAATAAAATTTACTTTCAATCAACCAAGCAAATTATCAGGTAGAAAAAAATACACTGCACTATACGCCTTGCTCTTTTCGTTGAATATTGTGACGTTCACCCGAAAATCCGACCGATGGCGTTAGTGTAAACGTCAAAAAGAAAAGTTTCATAAAATAATAATGTTTTATCCTAGCCCGGTTGCACACAAAACTTCCACTAACTTTAATGTTTTACAACTATACACTTCACAAAAAGTTAATGAACAACGCATAAATAAATTCACAAGAGCAACCGTAGAATTAATACTCCAAGTTTATAGGCTAGGTATTATGATCTATGTGGCGGTCATTATTATTTTATCAGGCGAATAAATATTTATACCCGAGAATTTGGACAGAATAGATTTGTACCTGCAGTAAACATAATTATGGTTGGTTAAATGAATTATCGCTATTTGTTCGGAGGAATAGCTACCTGAAGAACAAATGAACCGAATAAATAACTACTTTCGTTCATAGCGTGACATATTTATTTGCTACATTGAATTAATATCGAGAAAATGGACAAATAAACCGATTATTAAATAGCTGCCTTTTATTATAATTATTTTATAAAGAGTCGTACAAAAATATATTTTTTTCAAATAATCGTTCTTTTTTGTCCATTTTCTCGATTTTAATCAAATGTAGCAAAATAAATGTTCGCGCATAGGAATAAAACCGCAATCGAACCATTAGGGTGCAAACATATGCTTCTCTCTTTTTTTTAAATCGTAAGAGCTCGTTGGTTCTAATTGGCTAACGCCATAGATAAAGACATAAAACTTTTGATAAAAAGAGACATACTCCACGCATATAGGTATTGTCGGAATAAGCAAGGAATTACTTCGAAAAAGAGACGTAGATATATTTTCGATACGCTTTGTTGTCTTCGCTCGCCGCACATTGAGTAAATAGACAATGCTTCATATAGTAATTATTATATACTAGTGTGACCTGTGCGAATTATTCGCACTAAATAAGTATAATAATTATCACTTTACAAAATTATTTTTTAAATATGATTGCAGGTATTCAATTCGTTTCTAATTTTGCACACTGCTTATAACGTTCTTCTTTTTGTTGTATTACAATATGAAGCTCAGATGACAGATCGAAGAAATATTTTACTAAAATTGTCATATAGAGGCGCAAGTAGCAAAAGCGTTGAGCTAAACCGTCAGATGGCATCATGTAGCATTGCTGTGACGTTGTTCAGCGTTGCTCGCTGTTTCAAAATTAAAGCCGTCAGTTGGCAGTATGCAGTATTGTGTCTGTTGTATTACAATATGAAGGTCAGATGACGTTGTTTCAAAATTAAAGCCGTCAGATGGCAGACGTTGTTCAGCGTTGCTGTTAGTTAATTAATTTACAAAAACAAAAGCAATAATAAATTTTTTAGTTGTCGATGCCAGTAGAGCAAGCAATTATCTGTAAAATGATGTGGAGAAATTGTGTGGTTTTTTTCTAAAAAGGGAGGCAAACATCTTTAACCTTAGCGTATTAATATATATGATGCATCTATTAATGCCTACTCCGGTAGTTATTAATGAAAATTGAAATAAAAAGCACATTTATTTATTGGATTGTATAAATTCCTTTTGTTTGTTCGTTTGTAATTAAATTGTATTTAAAGCAGACGTGAAAAATAATTATTTTTAATGCTCATTATGATCTTTTTGACGGATTCATTAAAAGATTAAAGATCGCGTTGACTATGGGACGAAACAAAACGGCGACGACCTACAATAAGCAAGAAGTCATTCGTGCAAGCCATTTCAACACTTATTCCTGCGAAACAAAAACAAAAGTCTTATTTTTCAATAACTCAACACTCGTCACGAATTCTTTGTCTGGATTTCGCCCCGAGACAATACAGTGGGAATACTGTCGGACGTCTTGGAGGAGAGGGAACGACGTCGCCGGGTGGTTTGTTCGGAGGACTGAAGTAAAAGGGTTGTACACCAGCCCTCATAAGGGCGGATTTTAAGCTCTTTCTTAAATGGAAAAGATTATCCAAAGTTACGCTCGGAAAATATATATTCTCAGAGAAAAGTTGGGCTCTACGCATAAGAAGAAAGAGGAGGAGGGGGAAGAGTTGGGTGTAATGGAGGCAGTCGGGGTGACACGGGATGAGACTTTAAAATCTTACATTTAAAATGTGCAAGAAATGTCGATCAATACATTGTTTTACGCACTGTACGTTAACGCAATTATACAAGGGATGAAATTAGAAATGTCATTTATGTATTAAGCGAGCTCGTCTTCTCGTGTACGACGCACAGCACTATAGGATAGCGCGAAAGGGTTTTCTTCATCTTCTTCTCTTATTCTTCTACTGCTTCCTCCGCCTGCACCCTTTATTGTGTGTACACTTGTACCATAGCGCACGCGGTGCGCTGGCCAAGTTATCGCAGAGCACCGTATATTCCTATAACAATAATAAATTTTTATTTCTTTTGTTTTCAATACAATATAAATCAGTACAATATAAATCTTGAAATATTTTCCCCCTCACTAGGTAATCATATTACCTGTCTCGAGGGGAAACAATTTTTTCGTACCAACGTGGCTTGCAAGCTGATTTTTATTTAAATGCTATTTTAATCAATTAATCATATGTGTGTGTGTTTGTGTGTGCTTGTGTGTGTGAGAGAGAGAGAGAATTGTGTATGTGTACGTGTAAATAGGTATTATGTGTGATACCAAGGCACTAATTATCCTAATCTGTTATATATTTAAGTAATTGTTGTCGGTCTGTCTGTGTAATCCATTTTTTCAACTGTTTCTTAAATTTCTGTTTCGGTAATGTACGTATGTCTTGTGGAAGTTTATTGTAAATTTTGGGAGCCAGGTATGTGTAATGTTTGTGTCCAAGTTCCGTCTTTGTTTTTGGTATCTGTAACAGTCCTGTCAATTTATTTCGCGTCGTTTTGTCATGCGTTATTTGGTGATGTCTGTTTGTTTGTCTGTTAAAATGCGTCATTATCGATTGAATAAAAAGTTGTCTAATGTCTAGCACGTTTGCGTCTTTGTAATGGTTGTCCGTCGAATATCTTTTATTTTTATGTAACATCACTTTCAATATGTATCTTTGAGTCACTTCGATTTTATTCATAAATGTATCATTCATACCGCCCCAAACAATGATACCGTATGTTATAATTGATTGCGCTAATGCAAAATAAATTTGCTTCAAGTACGGAATAGAAAAAACTGTCCTAAGTCTGTAGAATATATATATTAGTTTTCTTAATTTTTTATTTAGTCCGTCGGCATGTTTGTCCCATTTCATGTGGCAGTCAATGTCTATTCCTAGGTATTTGACACTATTTACTTTTTCTAGTGGTACACAATTACAATGTCTAGAGGTCTGGTCACAGTCATGTATCGTCAAGTCTCCATGGTTTGGTTGAGTTGCTTGCGTCAATGTGAAAGTCATATATTTAGTTTTTGATGGATTTAATGTTAAGAGGTTTTTGTCAAGTAGTAATTTCAGTCTTTTCAGTTCTTTTTGTGCTGTAACAAAAACTTCTGTTCTATATTGCTAGTAAGGGCCTGGAAAAGGATGACGATCGCAAACATACATACGTCTCCGTCATTTACACTTCAAATGCTATGCGCATGTCCGAGAACGGAGCACCTCCCCACTACAGTCGCTACGCTTGCGCATAACGAGTATAAATAAGTGAGATAGAAGTATGCAGTTATTGTCTCTCCACTTATGGAAACTAGCAATATTGGAGTATGATGAGTATTTGATATGAAAGTCGATTTAAACTACCTAAATAAATAAACATTTTAATTTAGTTGCCTACATTTAATCGTGCCGGGTTAAGTCAAAGGTTAAGGCAAAGAATAAGTGGCTTTACTAAAAAGAAGAAGTGAGATCTAAGAAGGTGTCAAGTATTTCTAAATGACTCGAGTATGTAAAGCGGCCTACACACCTTGATACAAGCTGCGATGCAGGCATCGACTCTATGTTTCATGAAACTTGCATCAGTTGCATAAACGCCTACTTAAATCGAAACCTGTTGCGATGCCTGAATCGACTCCATGTTCATGCAACACAAGAACAGCAGGTTAAGTTATAGTGCTTGACGAATAAAATGAGTTACGTTTTGTCAACACCAGTTTTATTGGCAGTAGTTGGGGCACTCTTTATACTCCATAAAAAGAAATCGTCAAAAAGATGGTTTATAGAAAGAAAACGTTATTCAAATGCTTTATTGGAAGAGCTAAAAGTACATTTGTATTCCAAAGACACGTATGCAGTTGATAAATGTTTATGAGCTCTTCCCAAAATACACGATCACTTCCCGTCATGGAATTTACACACACAAACAACCAAGTAACCTCTAAAATGGCGCGGGAAAATAAATTAATATCGTCTTGGCATCGACGCAATTCTACACACGCTAAAACTTGCATCGGCATCACCGACTCGGCGTCGTGGCTCGCCGACCAAAATGGGATTCCAGACTCTGCATCGCTGCAAGCCGCAACTGATGCCAAATACGTGACTCAGTACTACACACACTGCTACTTGCATCATGAAACATAAGAGTCGATGCCTGCATAGCAGCTTGTATCAAGGTGTGTGGGCCGCTTAATTCTTAGATCTCACTGCTTTGTTTCAACAAAGCCTTTGTATAGAACTTGGTCCTTTTTTCACATTTATGATTTCGGTTGGGATTGTATATATACATGTACACTAAATATACATACATATCACAAAACTTGTTATTTCGCTGGAGCCTTGTGATTGATGTGTCTTCTCTCTCTCCTGCTCCCCCCTCCCCCCAATTTCTAACACAAAGTATTAAAACGTCGAAATTTTAACGTCTCACTGATATTATTTTCTTTGCTCATATATTTACGAATTTACAGTACAGATATTTATGTATTTATTGCAATGTTCGTTAATCATTATTAATGATGAAACACCAGCCCGCGGACAAACGTCGGATACAGGTTGATCATAAAGTTACCGTATTTCTCATATACTATAACGCACCAGACGATAAGACCTCATTATTATTATGACAAAATTATATTTCAACAGCCAGACAAATTGTAATGACCAAACATCCCCCCAGACGTAAAAAATAGTCATAAAGCTCTCGTGCTCATACTAACAGCTGACTATTTTTTACGTCTGGGGGAATGTTTCGTCATTACAATTTGTCTGGCTGTTGAAATATAATTTTGTAATAGTTGTCTGAATAACATATATAAAAATCAAGCATTTAAAAATAAGTGAAGTTCATTAATTTTTCTCTGAGCTTTAAAGCGTCTGTCAGAAGTTGTGGTCAGCGGAAAGTGACTGGCGATACTGGATACTAATTTGTAATGATATTTTACAAAACATATATAAATATCAGCCATTGAAATTTAAATTAAGTGACTCTTATTTTTACTCACCTTTCTCACCTGGTATACCTGAAGATTTGTCACAGACTCAATGATGGAGGTACGCCAAGCGTTCTAAGTACATAAAACACTACTCAAAACGTAAGGTTTCATTTATTTAAAAATAGGTTGTGTCTGGCGGCTCTGGGATCTTACTCTATAAGTAATTTCGACGTTTTAAGGAGTTTGTCGAATGACGTTAAATGGAGTTTACACTTATAAGTATGACTTTTAAATTAAAAATGTTTCAGTGAAATTCATTAAGCGAGATATTCATTCATTTTTGGAAATTTTTGGAAATTTCAAATACATTTTTCGATCAGTCTGTATATAAATTAATAAAACATTTAAACGGGTTTGACAGGAGTGAAGGCCTGACATATATTTGAGAAAATTTAATACTCGTTAGTTTCAATGGACTTGTGTCAAGTGGATAATTTATTTAATACGATTTTCAGCCTTTTTAATGAATTAATCCCGGACGAATGTGCTTGTTTGCGCAAACTTGCAAAAAATAATTAATGCTGTTTTATGTGTTTACACTGTTTTCACGAATCTTCATCTAAAATTTGCAATAATTATTAACCATTTCGGTTGACCTTGTGCTCATTCGATTCAGCGCACTTTTTTCTATAAGGGATATCCGTGACACTTTTATCTATATTTTCCAAAAAATTGAAAAAATAAAAGTTTTTCGATGTTTTCGCAAATCGGTAGCTTTTTGAGACACTAAGAGCCTTCCGATGCGGTTAATATTATTTGTACTTATGGAAAAAATCACGCTGAATCCAAATCACTCTGTATCTCCTTTGGTTAAGGAGTTAGACGCATTTTTATATTTTTTTTCTTGAAAAACTTAAAAACGCTATAACTTAAGGAGGTTGAGCCGTTTTACGAAGATAATGAAAAAAACCTGAAATAAAGTTTTTTAATAGATTTTTTTATGACAAAATTTTCTGTAAAAAATTCAAAATCATTAGGAGATTTATAAAGTTAAAAATTAAAAAAAACTTTTTATGTAGTCTTATGGAAAATATGTCAACCTAGCATGCCAACTGTTCATTTTATTTTTTTGCAAATAATGTCATCAGTTTCGAATACTAACTATGTAAAGCATCGATGACTTACGCATATATTAATATTTTTCCAATTTAATTAGGAGACTTCTAATCAATAAAAAAATTATTAACACTTTTCGATTATGGACTTTTATTCTTGACAGTTTTAACAATTTTAACTGAATTTTCAACTTTTTAATGATTTAATTTTAATTTTTATTACTTCTAATTTATTTTTTTAATTATTTACTGCAAAAAATATGTAAAATACAGATATTTACATAAATTTATTTTTTATAACCTAACTTTGTACATAAAATTCAAAAGTTAGTCCATTAAGCAAAATACTGAAATAATTAATTATAATTAAAAAAAAAAATTTTTTTATGCCTTTATGACAATAATTTATTGGTATCATCGACTTATAACATTTTGTAAAAATTTATTATGGAAAAATTCCCACTTAGAATTCGACTTATTTTTGATTGGGACTGTAACGGATCAACCTCCTATATTCTATAAATTTCCGGTCGATACTGCACTTGTTTTAAAATGAAAATTTAATCGTCGAGTTAGACGCGAATTTTAATTTAATTAATTGGTCCAGTTCTAGACCCCCCCCCCAAGTGAATTCCTGGCTACGGCCTTGAAAGAAAGTACGTACTTTCGATCAATGCATAAAGAAAAATAGTATACACAACAAGGGCAGAAAGTTTGAGAGCCTTGAACTGCGCGCGGTTCAAGGCTCGCAAACTTTCTTGTGATAGTAACAATGATTCCTGACAGTAACGTTTCCTAAGAACTCAATCTTATTTCTCCACAAAAACCAACGTAAGCAGTTTTGCAAGTTGGCCACAGATTTTATCTCAAATAGTGTGCATTGTTATTTATTTTTCCTATACTTTTTATAGTGACTTTAAAATGACGTGAGTTTGGTAGCTGTAAGAATAACATGCCAAGAGGTTAATAAGTTGCGCCTTTCCTGTTGAACACGTCGTACAGGCATTTAGTTGTACTTTAATATAGGTGCATAACAAATTCATCGTGTATATATATTTCTGTAATCATTTTTCAAAAAAATTTGCGGCCAATGACATGAATTGTTATGATTTTTAACGCGTCATTTATTCACAGTACCGGCTTAACAAAAATTCCAAATTAGGAGGAAGGATATACATTTTCGAAAATTATTTTTCGTTACATTTAAAACAAAGTCCCTCTTCCGCGTCTGTCTGCCAGAACGCGATGAACTCAAAAACTACCGAACGGATTTTCATACGGTTTTCACTAATAGAAAGAGCGATAAACGAGAAAGGTTTCTGTATAGATTTTCATACGGTTTTCACTAATAGAAAGAGCGATAAACGAGAAAGGTTTCTGTATAGATTTTCATACGGTTTTCACTAATAGAAAGAGCGATAAACGAGGAAGGTTTCTGTATAGATTTTCATGCGGTTTTCACTAATAGAAAGAGCGATAAACGAGGAAGGTTTCTGTATAGATATTCATGCGGTTTTCACTAATAGAAAGAGCGATAAACGAGGAAGGTTTCTGTATAGATTTTCATACGGTTTTCACTAATAGAAAGAGCGATAAACGAGGAAGGTTTCTGTATAGATTTTCATACGGTTTTCACTAATAGAAAGACAGATAAACGAGGAAGGTTTCTGTATAGATTTTCATACGGTTTTCACTAATAGAAAGAGCGATAAACGAAGAAGGTTTCTGTATAGATTTTCATAGGGTTTTCACTAATAGAAAGACAGATAAACGAGGAAGGTTTCTGTATAGATTTTCATACGGTTTTCACTAATAGAAAGAGCGATAAACGAGGAAGGTTTCTGTATAGATTTTCATACGGTTTTCACTAATAGAAAGAGCGATAAACGAGGAAGGTTTCTGTATAGATTTTCATACGGTTTTCACTAATAGAAAGAGCGATAAACGAGGAAGGTTTCTGTATAGATTTTCATACGGTTTTAACTAATAGAAAGAGCGATAAACGAGGAAGGTTTCTGTATAGATTTTCATACGGTTTTCACTAATAGAAAGAGCGATAAACGAGGAAGGTTTCTGTATAGATTTTCATACGGTTTTCACTAATAGAAAGAGCGATAAACGAGGAAGGTTTCTGTATAGATTTTCATACGGTTTTCACTAATAGAAAGAGCGATAAACGAGGAAGGTTTCTGTATAGATTTTCATACGGTTTTCACTAATAGAAAGAGCGATAAACGAGGAAGGTTTCTGTATAGATTTTCATACGGTTTTCACTAATAGAAAGAGCGATAAACGAGGAAGGTTTCCGTATATAATTTGTACACAATGATTAAACTATGACGGTGTTTTGTCAAAAAAAACTGTTTTTGTACGCTTACATGAAATATTTAGAGATAATTCAACGTCACTCGATATAACGACAAACTCCTTAAAACGTCGAAATAACTTAACTCTAGTTGGTTTACCTTGTTGCTCATACAATGATACACTCTAAATAACGACACACCCACTCTAAATAACGACAACAGTACGTCATCGTTAAGCAATAAACAATACTTGTTTGTTATTTTGTTGCTTTGTTGTCGGCATCATGCGTACCGAAGATTCTAAGAAATTCGTTCTTTTGTTTGTTGGGATTATCTTTCAGCTGCTTATCGATAAGTTATCATATTCTTAGTTGCCCACAAGCTTGCAAACTGTGAACATGGCGAGTAAAAGAAAATCTTTGTGTATTGACGAATTTATTAATACGCGCAATAGAGGCGGGAGAAAAGATAAGTTATGTTGGAAGACGCTTTGGATTCAGTCGCTCGACCGTATCGACAATATGGAAGAACAAAGAAAAATTCTAGAAGCAGAAGAGAACGAAAAATCTAAGAAATTTAAGAAATCTTAGTTTAATGGCTTATTTCCTCTCTCCGTTTAACGGCAACTCTCAATAACGCCACAAAATGCACAGTCCCTTGAGTGTCGCTATATTATAGAGTTTACACTGTACCTACTGCTAGATGGGAAGGTCAATTTCCAGAACAGTTTTGGACCCAATTGAAACCGGGACTGGCCAGTATACTGGGTTCGGAACACTTCCGCAGTTTCTTCTTAATGCCGACCTGACCTTGTTCATCGATGATAGGACAGAAAATGGCAACCGCTGGTGTTCATGTACTGAGCACCTCCGAGCCTAACCAATAAGACACATCCCATACAAGATGAACACAATGAGAACATGTTACCAACAGAGTAATAGTATGTTCATTATAGATGTGTAAGTACCAACACTCGGGTCTGTTGTACTAAATAAATGCTATGTCAATCATTACAGCGGTTTCCTTCTTAAAATCTACTCTAGATCACATTCATCGAGTATGAATAGAATAATATTACAATGATATGATAGACACAACCAATCATCTTATTGTGTGCGAGCAATATTATTAGCATCCTATTTCAACACCGCTCTATCCATCTTTTTAATGATATTAACGTTGAGTTATTTAAACATTTTTTTTATAAAATATTTAAAATTTGTATTGATAATATAGGCTGTAAATTGGATAGTTGAATGGCGTTTTCTATAGCCATTGAAGAGGGGTCAGAGAGCAGAACATTCTGTAATGAAAAAAAAAATAATGTTAACTATCGGATGTGAATCATAAAGGACCCCGCAAGAACCTTATGGGGTTTGGTTCGCGGTTAAATTGATCGAAAATGGTTTTATTGACGTGATAACGTCTTATAAATTGATGAATCACCAATCTTATAAATTGATAAAACACCGGCTGCATGCACGAAAAAGTGTAACGTTCCTAACGTTCCGCCTGACCCTGCGCGTGCTTTTCTCGAAAACGGCCCTAGCGATTTGGATGAAATTAACTGAAAAGGGATTTTGGGGGGCAAAAAATCGTTTTAGCTAGGTCTCATCTCTCGAAAAAATCGTTTTCATACAAATTTTATCATTATAAAAATCAATTTTTTGACGTATGAAAATACTTAAATATTGTAAGTAGGTTTTGGAATTTTATATAAACAATGAAATAATTGTTTTCAAAATATTATGACAGTTAATCTTTGAGACTTAAAATAAATACGAAAGAAAGAAAGTTAAAAAAAACAATTATATTATAGGTGGTAAGTAATTTTAATAAATAAAATTAACCTAAATTTGAAGCAAAAGATGCAATATCATAGATTCGAATTATTATAATTATTATATAAATTTAGGTTATGTATTACGGAATACGTTATCACGTAAAACTATCGTCCGTAAACCGACTTTACAGACAACCAATTTTTTTTTTATAGTTTAAAAGTGTCCATGGGCGCACAGCCTAAAAACCAATAGATTTTTTGCGAGGTTTTAGATATAGGAATATTCATTGAATTAATAATTTTAAAAAATCCTAAGCTCTAGAAATATGTTTTCGAGTGCGCTGAATCCGAATATGACATTATTATTTATTTTAGTATCTAGTTTTCGATTATTTTTCTATTTCTAAAAAAAAGCACAAAAGTTGAACTAGGAACATATGTTTGTGAATTCAATGGATATTTCTATATCTAAAATTTTGCTAAACACATCTGTAACTAAAAATCTATTAGTTTTTAGGCTATACGCCCATGGACACTTTTTCTTAGTGGCCTTTAAAATATAAAATAAAACAATTTTCGATCAATTTAACTGAGAATCAAATCCCATAATGTTTCTGCGGTCAAATCAAATTTTGTGAGAATCCTATCTGCAACTCAGCTAAGTTTGTCTTGAGATGATATTTTGTTACGAAGAGAACGGGATATGAACACCGTGCATATTTTTTTATAAACGGTAATAGCCTTTCAGTTGATATATTTTTATCGTTAAAAAATATGATTAATGAATTTAGTCAATTAGTTTTACAGCATTTTGATTAGCATGACTTCGTAATTAACTTACGTAAACACATATTTATAAATAACTGCAGGTATTTTATTTAAATATGTTACACATTTTGCATAAAATTCAAAGGTGGCCATGACAATTCAAGCAATTATTTATCAAGGATGTGAATTTTGCATTATTAGAATTTTTATTATTATTATTTGAGTTAGGGTTAGACTTCAGTTCAGTTAACTGTCACTTTAATGCTCAGTTGCAGACAACATTGTCAGAAAATTTGATTTGACAGTGACTTTAGATTGTGAACATGCTAATTGCTCCATAAGAAAAGCATAGTAGAGTTTTAAATCGATCTTGCTCAAAAATAATCGATTGAAATTATATTTTTCTTAAACTGTGTATATACATGTATTTAGCATCATTTTTTGTACAGTTTTTACTTCGAAACAACGCTTTTCTACGCATTTTGATCAAAATTTAGCTTGACAAGCGATCTTTGTATATGTGGAACAATTATTTGTTTTTGGGTGAGTACCATAATATACTTTTATTATATACCGAGCATAGGAATAAAATTGCAATCGAATCATTAGGGTGCAAAGATATATTTCTGTTTTTTTTAAGTTTAGGAATTCCTTGGCTCTGATTGACTAGCGTCATAGATAATTTTTGAAACAGAAATACTATTGACTGCTCTGTTTTGACATGCCTATATCGCATAAACAGCTGTAAAAGGCGTTGTTTACATTGTGTCAGAATGAAATAGAGATATCTAAAAGAGACGCAGATATATTTTCGATACGCTTTGTTGCCTTCGATCACCGCACATTGAGTAAATAGACAATGCTTCATATAGTAATTATTATATACTAGTGTGACCTGTGCGAATTATTCGCACTAAATAAGTGTAATAATTATCACTTTACAAAATTATTTTTTAAATATGATTGCAGGTATTCAATTCGTTTCTAATTTTGCACACTGCTTATAACGTTCTTCTTTTGGTTGTATTACAATATGAAGCTCAGATAACAGATCGAAGAAATATTTTACTAAAATTGTCATATAGAGGCGCAAGTAGTAAAAGCGTTGAGCTAAGCCGTCAGATGGCATCATGCAGCATTGCTGTGACGTTGTTCAGCGTTGCTCGCTGTTTCAAAATTAAAGCCGGCAGTATGCAGTATTGTGTCTGTTGTATTACAATATGAAGGTCAGATGACAGATCGAAGTGTTGTTGTTTCAAAATTAAAACCGTCAGATGGCAGACGTTGTTCAGCGTTGCTGTATTTTAGTTAATTTACAAAAACAAAAGCAATAATAAATTTTTTAGTTGTCGATGTCAGTAGAGCAAGCAATTATCTGTAAAATGATATATAATTTATGTGGAGAAATTGTGAGGTTTTTTCTAAAAAGGGAGGCAAACATCTTTAACCTTAGCGTATTAATATACAGTATGTAAACGCGTAAGGTGCACATATGATATGGTGAGTACAATCGAAAGTTCTAGAATCTAGATGACAATGAATTTAAATGCTCCTGTAATTACACGATCAGAATTTAAGGTTATGTCAAATAAAATTTTTTTTGACAATGGTCTGTGCAACCCAGCATACGAGATGATAATAAAATTTTGAAATATCTTTGCAGTGCGTTTTCGATACAAAATAAGCGAGTCAACAATCAAGCTTAAATGTTGTAGGTATGTTTGTCAGCTGCTCACATAATTATTTCATCTATCCCTGGCCAATTGCAGATACAGTCGATAACTTTCAACCGGAGAAGTGTGACTTGGGCAGTGCGTAGCTACAATAAGTAACTAATAAGAACTTGAACCGCTGATTTTTATCAAGGACGCTCCGTTTCACATGAATAATTACTTAATTTTTATTTGTATACAATATATATCTTACAGCATTACGTGTCATTTAGGGGAAAATCGTCTATTTTACCCGTAATTAAATGTCAATTATAATACGCGCCACTGATCTAAAAGGTTCGGAAGTTAGTCACAAACAGCGTTGCAAAAGGCACATTTTAGAGCCGTTGTGACTCCCATCACCTCCCAGCTACCTTTACGGAACGTGCGCTCGTCAGTGATTGGCCGTGATCGCTCGTTGTCGCTTTCCTGCTTTAAAGTACAGTCGAGTACGCTATTGTCAAGTTGTTATTGTTATTTTAATTTTGTTGAGTTGCGAGTTTGTATTTTTTTCACAGACTGTACAAGCGCAAGCCCGCATTCGCATTTAACTTCCGAGCCTTTTAGATTCGTGACGCGTATTATAACATTGGTAATTTCATTTCAGACAAAAAACTTCTTCCGTACCGAAACTCAACTGCGATTTATAGCTTTAGTACGCAGACTACGACGCCACTGCGACGTTAAAAGGTTGATATACTCACAGTGTCGTAGCTGGTTGATATTAGAATAGAACTGTATAGTCTAGTTGTCGTACCGTGTTGTATGCGAGAGTTCTCATATTGTGCTGTATAAACGCACCGGTAGCGGACGCTTGTTTTGTATTAGAACTGTTTGTGTACGTGCGTAGCATGTTGTTGCGGTTTAAAAACATTATTTTTTTTTGTGATATAATTACAAATTTACGGTTTTCGAAATTTTTCCTTTACTTGTGCTATAAGACATTGCTTCTTGCCAAATTTCATAATTCTAGGTCAACGGGAAGTATCCTATAGATTTTGATACCCAAAAGTCTTCTTCAACAAAGTGATCCTATAAGGGTTCCTTCTTTCTTTTTGAGGTACGGAACCAATAAAAATCAAGCGAAATCGTAACATTCGTAAGCCAACGTGGCAACTTTCTCTTCCATGCGCGCGGACTACCACCTGTGCCTTTTTAAACGCTTTATTTTCTTTTGATATGTTCAACTCATGTGTAACATATTATTTGTTGTTTTGTATTAACTTTTTATATAACTGTCATGAAACACTTGTCATTACTAGCGAAAAGAACAAAGAAACCCACATCTGACTTCAGATACAACAAAATACAGTGTACACTCCATTTAACGTCACTCGATATAACGACGAACTCCTTAAAACGTCGAAATTACTTAACTCTAGTTGGTTTACCTTGTTGCTCATACAATGATACACTCTAAATAACGACGCACTAACTCTAAATAACGACAACAATACGTCATCATTAAGCAATAACTTGTTTGTTATTTTGTTGCTTTGTTGTCGGCACCATGCGTACCGAAGGTTCTAAGAAATTCGTTCTTTGCTTATACTTATACACTCCAAATAATGACGCACCCACTCTAAGTAACGACAACAATACGTCATCATTAAGCAATAACTTGTTTGTTATTTTGTTGCTTTGTTGTCGGCACCATGCGTACCGAAGATTCTAGGAAATTCGTTCTTTTGTTTGTTGGGCTTATTTTTCAGCTGCTCATAGACAAGTTACAAAATGGACCACGGCATACAAGTCCGGAAACCAAGAATATTTTAGACAAGATCGGCCGTGAAAACCCACGCATTTGGATCAATACATTTGTTTAATTGTTCCAATAACAGAACAGTTTGAGAAACGCTGTGAAGACACAGCACCCCGCCGACTATCTTAAAGAGTTAAGTCATCGTGAATTGCATCCGACACTCATTTAGTATAATCTCATTCGTTAATCGATATCTTTAATTAGTATTGATAGGTATATTGTGTAGTTCTTGTGATACAATAACATAGTCTTATCGAAAGATATTATATAGCCGCGCCGGGCGTGCGTTCTATATCTCAGAGGCAGCGGTCGGCCAGTAATTTTTAGTATGATTTCGAAACATTTTAAAGGGGCTCACAGCAGAAAAAAATTCGCATCGCAGTTAAAAATGGAACCACTAAAATTCTGAGAATAAAAAAAAAATTATGAATTTTGATGAATACAAAAATTCTTATTGGAGAAAAATTGCACCTCAGATAAAATGTTTAGTTTGGTTCTCGTGGAGAACAACAAATGCGCATTGTGCCTTCAAGGGTAGCTACGAAGACGAACGCGCTTTAGACGACGAAGACGAGAGCGCTTTAGATGACGAAGACGAACGTCTTTTAGTACGAATGTGCTTTAGATGGCGAAGACGAGAGCGCTTTAGATGACGAAGACGAGAGCACTTTAGATAACGAAGACGAGAGCGCTTTAGATGACGAAGACGAACGTCCTTTAGATGACGAATACGAAAGTGCTTTAGATGACAAAGACGAGAGTGCTTTAGATGACGAAGACGAGAGCGCTTTAGATGACGAAGACGAGAGCGCTTTAGATGACGAAGACGAGAGCGCTTTGGATGATGAAGACGAGAGCGCTTTAGATGACGAAGACGAGAGCGCTTTAGATGACGAAGACGAGACCGCTTTAGATGGCGAAGACGAGAGCGCTTAATTGACGAAAAATAATAACACGCTTTAGATGACGATGACGAACGCGATGTAGATGACGAAGACGAGTGCGCTTTAGATGATAAAGACGAATGCGCTCCACCTGACGAAGACGATAATAACGCACTTTATTAACGAAAACGAATGTACTTTAGATGACGAAGACGAATAACGCCCTTTAGATGACGAAGACGAATGTGCTTTAGGTGACGAAGACGAACGCGCTTTATTAACGAATAACGCGCTTCAGAGGACGAAGACGAGATCGATTTAGATGACGAAGACGAAAGCGATATAGAAGACGAAGATGAGTGGACTTTATATGACGTAGACGATAGTAACGCGCTTTAGAAGACGAAGACGAGATCGCTTTAGATCACGGAGACGAACGCGATATAGATGACGAAGACGAGCGCGTTTTATATGACGTAGACGATAATAACGCGCTTTAGAGGACGAAGACGAGCGCGCTTTATATGACGTAGACGAACTTGCTTTAGAGATTCTGTTAGCTGTTGACTTTTTAACAAATTCCTCTCCGTCTAATACATGCTTTAGACTTTTCTAATTTTTCGTCAGTATGGAAATTGGTAAACAACTTACCTAGGTATTCGTAGCTGTACTGAATATTTGCAGACTTCCACTTTCTGCTGTGTAATTGAGAATTGTATGATGAGTGTAAAAATTCAAACGAAGTTCATTTCAAGTGGTTTCACATCTCCGAACGTCATCAGTCAACGAAACTAATCACCGCAACCTACGGGCACTGTTTGTGTGAACGGGATGTCGAGACAGAAGGAAGCTGGCCGCCCGTCTAGGGTTAGGTGGGATCGAATTGTTCATCTATACTAATATATAAAGCTGAAGAGTTTGTTTGTTTGTTTGGTTGAACGCGCTAATCTCTGAAACTACTGGTTCGAATTGATTTTTTTTTTTGTTGGATAGCCCATTTATCGAGGAAGGCTATGGGCTATATAATATCACGCTACGACCAATTGGAGCGGAACATCAATGAAAAACGTTGCAAGATGTATCTCACAATTAGTCCGTCCGACAAATATTATCAGGTAAATATTGCAATATTAGCATCTCACTTTCACAAGCTCGGATAGCTCAGTTGGTAGAGCGTAAGACTCTTAATGCCAGGGTCTTGGGTTCACGTTCGGCGAATATGTTTTTATTTTTTGTTTATTTTCTACATTGCTTTCTTCTAAGGCTTACATTTCAATTTTTTAAAATTTTATTACGACTAATTAAAATTAAATAAATCTGATTAATAGCTCATTTACAACTATAGGTACCTATATAAAAATAATTTTCCTACAGTGTTTTCAAATAAATATTTATTATATTAAAAGACATTTATTACTTAAAAAAAGTATAAAGACTGCTTTTTATCGACAAAAATATTTGAACGGTAACTCCGATCATTATGAAGTTTGGACACAACATTCATCTCGGTAAACTAAGATGAATGTGCGTACTCATGTGCCTTCCTTCCCCATTCGTTCTTTTGCACCCGGGTGAAACCGGACGGGACCGCTAGTATTTTATAAGCTTAACTTCACGTTTCCTATTTTTGTTTGTTTCGTACCTTGGGCAGTGCCGTAACAATAGGGTTGCAGAACTGCCCTTAGCATGAGGAACCCAGCTTTTATTACAAAATTTGGTAAAAAAATTTAATTTTGTATTTAATCAAGCAGTCGCTAGAGCATGGGACTTATAAATTCAGGGTCGTAGGTTCGAGCCTCTCGCTGGACGAATATATTTAGTATTTTTATCGTCTTTAATATGCTTTTTATTAATAAAAAAAAAGACGGGTTGCCTTCCGGGAGTGCCGGCAGAAGTGTAAACTTGAATATTAACGTCTTACGAATTTTCGATCAAAATGGTTTGTATCATAGATTGCATTTTTATGTACGATATTTCAACGCTAGATGTCTAACGTTGTACAAATAAAAGTTTTCGTCTTACGAATTTCGTCTTACGAATTTCGTCTTACGAATTTTGTCTTACGAATTTTCGATCAGGTCACGTGTCCTAACGCGAGTTTAACATTTTTTACCCATTACAAAAAAAGTGTACAACGCCGCTAAAGAAGTTTTCACTTCAAAAATTAAAAAGAACAAATAAAATGTTATTGAATGGTGCTAAAAATATTTTCTTATGCACTCGCTAATCGTGGTTTCTTTCAGTTTTAATACTGCTCTAGTAAATCTTATAGCGGCAAAAAGGGGACGACTTTTTAATCAGCCATTTTAGCGAAGGCAATAATTTCCCCAACCCGAAGTCGTATGTGAACGAAGAAGAAGAAGAAGAAAAAGAAAAGGAAGGTTGGGTCCTCATTGAAGCCGCTCCGTTCTATATGAAAGTGTTCATATTTGCATATACGCGATGTAAACGAACCCGCGAGCTTATACCCAATGAACCACAAGATGTACCGTGGAAAAGAATTACTTTTATTGTCTCTACTCCCATACCATACCATACCAAGTGAATAGAGGTATAGAAGTACATATTATAATATACAATGTGTACACACTGAGCTGTTAACCGCTCGAAGAAGTTGTTTCGAATCAAATTTCTAGAAAATTAAACGTACACTTTTACCATTCCAACCAAGTGGGGAATGATACAATTTTACCATTTCAACCCACAAGTGGGGAATGGTAAGTACTAGTTTAGGTCAAAAATCACTTTTCAAAATTTTACAATATCTTTTCGTTTTGAGGTCCCCCGAATCCGAAAAAATGCGCAAAAGAGATATATACTGTAACGTTGTTTGTCTTATATAATGATATTACATTTTTCATAACGGTTTATTATGCTATTTATTTTTTCAAGAAAGTTTTGTCGAAAATTTTTTTCGGAAATATTTTGAAAATAAAAATCAACTGTCCTTTTGTTTTGTAGAACTGTCAGAAATAGACTAGTTAAGTCTTTAATAAATAAAATTATCGACCAATTTTTCAGACAATAATATTAACAAAAAATATATAATTAATACATTAACGTTTTCATTAATAATTTTGAAAGATTTTATAAAAAGCCAATAAGAATTTAAATATTAATTATTTTTTATTTTTTAGATCAGTTCTGAAGAAGGTCCAAGTCCGGATTGAAACGTTAATGTATTAATTATATATTTTTTTGTTAATATATTGTCTGAAAAATTGGTCGATAATTTTATTTATTGAAGAGTTCTAATCAGACGTTAATCAAAGATTAGACTAGTTAAGCTTTCTTTGATTAATTTTTACATGACGTAAACATATTTTGTAGGTAACCATGGCAACGAATAGCAATTGGCATATAGCGACATAGTGTGAACGCCGCTTTAGGCAAACGAGTTTTCCTCTACCACATAATATGTTACTGCTGGTTCTTTTTTTGAGTCTTGGGTCAGTACACCATTTGATCTTCTGACTACTGGACCCAAGACACAAAAAAAGAACTAGAGGCTCGCTATATTGGGCAATAAGTGCAAATTGAAAAAAAAAATGTTAGTTACAGTGTAAACTCCATTTAATGTCACTCGATATAACGACAAACTCCTTAAAACGTCGAAATTACTTAACTCTAATTATGGTTTACCTTGTTGCTCATACAATGATACACTCTAAATAACGACACACCCACTCTAAATAACAACAACAATACGTCATCATTAAGCAATAAACAGTACTTGCTTGTTATTTTGTTTCCTTGTTGTCGGCATCATACGTACCGAAGGTTCTAAGAAATTCGTTCTTTGCTTATACTTATACAGTCTAAATAACTACACACCAACTCTAAATAACGACAACAATACGTCATCATTAAGCAATAAACAGTACTTGCTTGTTATTTTGTTGGTTTGTTGTCGGCATCTAGCGTACCGAACATTCTAAGAAATTCGTTCTTATGTTTGTTGGGATTATCTTTCAGCTGTTTATCGATAAGTTATCATATTCTTAGTTGCCCACAAACTTGCAAACTGTGAACATGGCGAGTAAAAGAAAATCTGTGTGTATTGAAGACAAAAATGGATTATTTTTTCTCTCAATAACGCCACAAAGTGCACAGTCGCTATATATAGTTTGCACTGTATTAACATTTTTTGAAGTGAAAACTTCTTTAGCGGCGTTGTACACTTTGTTTGTAATGGGTAAAAAATGTTAAGCTCGCGTCAGGAAAAGTAAGAACTGGGGTGAGACTCTCTAAGTGATAGTAATTGCCAGATACTTTTTATACAACGTTAGACATCTAGCGTTGAAATATCGTACATAAAAATGCAATCTATGATACAAACCATTTTATTTTTTATACAACGTTAGACATCTAGCGTAGAAATATCGTACATAAAAATGCAATCTATGATACAAACCATTTTATTTTTTATACAACGTTAGACATCTAGCGTTGAAATATCGTACATAAAAATGCAATCTATGATACAAACCATTTTATTTTTTATACAACGTTAGACATCTAGCGTAGAAATATCGTACATAAAAATGCAATCTATGATACAAACCATTTTATTTTTTATACAACGTTAGACATCTAGCGTTGAAATATCGTACATAAAAATGCAATCTATGATACAAACCATTTTATTTACAAGTGTTGCCAATAAATAAACAATGCTTCTAAATGCAAAAAATTAAGACGTTAATATTCAAGTTTTCACTTCTGCCGGTACTCCCGGAGTGCAAACCGTCTTTTTTTCAATGTGACGATTTAGTCCGAACACATTGTATATAATATATAGGTAGTACAGCATTATTGTATGTTGCCTATATGAGTGTCTTCGTCTGACGTCGACTCAGTATAATTATCGCGCTCACTCATTTTCCATCTCCCTGCCCCCAACCACCGTACTCATTGCCACCACACTCCCAACGCCGTGGTGTGTTACTGGGAACTCCATATAGGGTGGGTAGTTTTTGCATGACAGCGCAAAGAAAACTTCAACTTGCAAATGTAGATAGAATTTCTTCATTTCAGCATCGTGCTCACTTTAACACCCCGAACTAAATGAGTGCGTTGTCTCTGTTTTGCATTCTTATACACTCATCAACCCTTCTTATATTCTTATACAATGCTGTCTCACTAATCAACGACACTACCCTTATAGCTTGTTCCTTCTCTATCGTACACACTTTGTCTAACTAAAGACAAGGCCTTGTCTTTGTTTGAGCACATACTAATCGTTGGTCATGAGGCAAAACGATTTATGTTAAAACCTCTGCACACGAGGCTGGATGCAAATTCAGTCTCGTCTTGAATCTAGCTGCAAATCCAGCCTCGTGTGGAGCGGCCTTGAATTTAGCTGCAAATCCAGCCTCGTCTTGAATCTAGCTGCAAATCCAGCCTCGTGTGGAGCGGCCTTGAATTTAGCTGCAAATCCAGCCTCGTCTTGAATCTAGCTGCAAATCCAGCCTCGTGTGGAGCGGCCTTGAATTTAGCTGCAAATCCTGCCTCGTCTTGAATCTAGCTGCAAATCCAGCCTCGTGTGGAGCGGCTTTGAATCTAGCTGCAAATCCAGCCTCGTCTTGAATCTAGCTGCAAATCCAGCCTCGTCTTGAATCTAGCTGCAAATCCAGTCTCGTCTTGAATCTAGCTGCACACGAGGCTGGATTTCCAGCTAGATTCAAGACGAGACTGGATTTGCAGCTAGATTCAAGACGAGGCTGGATTTGCAGCTAGATTCAAGACCGCTTCACACGAGGCTGGTTTTGTCGTTTATAGATTTCTTGCTAGATTCAACTGCTAGTTTTCAAACATTGGTTCTCGATACACGATGCATGTATTGAAGCTTGCTTTGTAGATGGGTTTTGTGCGCGCGCAATGACAGTTTGAATCTTAACAAAAGTGGTGAGAGCAGTCGGGAGGTACTGGATTCGAATCCCGTCGCGGGCAGATGTGGCAGAGACTTTTTCCCGCTGCCTCTCGCCGAGAAACGGTAATTCCTGTACCCGGCCATCTTGTTGACGTTTACCGTGGTTTCCTTCAATAATACCAGATAAATATCGAGATGGTTCCATATTCAAGGCCATGGCCGACTACCTGTCAAACTCCTAAGCTCAAAATTTGTCTACCTTATCCCAATGTACTAAAATTCCTTCATTCGCCCATTGCTATTAATTAAGTGGAAGTTTAAAAATGTAGAAAGTACCGGGAAGTGTGATGGAAAATAGTAATGGCGTCAGTTATGACATAAAGTCGAGAAACAGACGTTAAACGCATTATTAATATTATTGAATGTTAACAAAACTAGACTTTTATTGTCTCACTGTGGCGCAGTGTTCGTTTTCTTGATTGGTTCTTGCGCAGAACAAGCGGACGACCAAGCAAGAATAAAATAGCCCGTCGAGAAATGAGTAACTATGCCAAATAACAGGAATGCATCGTGTATCGTCTTAATCGCGTGCGAAGCCGCGGGTAACGGCTAGTATTATAGAAAGTGTCAAATTTGGAATAAACGATTTAGGCTTGCGGTCACAGATGTAAATTTTCAAATCGTGGGATGAGTAAATCTCACATCCCGCAAGTTAGAGAAATTTGCAAAAAAATAAGTTGCGACTAACTTTTCAAAGAGTGCTCCTTTTTTAATGTTGCGTGTTGAAGTGAGAGAACTGACTGTGGAGAGCGGTTCGTTAAAAGTGTGCGTCTTGTGATTAAGGGGTGAGTGTATATGTACCCCTTTCTTAAAACTTTTAAATCAAACCGGTGCTTGTTTGTTTCATTCTAATGTGTGCAAGAGAGAGGGGGGCCGTCGTCTTGCGCTGGTCGCTCGGTGCGAGTGAGATGCCTATCGTTATGTAGGCAAGGCGCATTACCCTACATATAATATGTGTATGTGTGTAACTGTAATATACAATAGAGCACATGCAACTGTACCAAATCAATGTACGAGATCAGGTAATGCAGTAAAAAAAAAATTGGTTGTCTGTAAAGTCGGTTTACGGACGATAGTTTTACGTGATAACGTATTCCGTAATACATAACCTAAATTTATATAATAATTATAATACTTCGAATCTATGATATTGCATCTTTCGCTTCAAATTTAGGTTAATTTTATTTATTTAATTTACTCACCATATAATATAATTGTTTTTTTTTTAACTTTCTTTCTTTCGTATTTATTTTAAGTCTCAAAGATTAGCTGTCATAATATTTATAAAACAATTGTTTCACTGTTTATAATATAAAATTCCAAAACCTACTTACAATATTTAAGTATTTTCATACGTCAAAAAATTGATTTTTATAATGATAAAATTTGTAAGAAAACGATTTTTTCGAGAGATGAGACCTAGCTAAAACGATTTTTTGCCCCCCAAAATCCCTTTTCAGTAAATTTCATCCAAATCGTTAGGGCCGTTTTCGAGAAAAGCACGCACAGGGTCAGGCGGAACGTTACGCGTTACGAACGTTAGGAACGTTACACTTTTTCGTGCATGCAGCCGGTGTTTTATCAATTTATAAGATTGGTGATTCATCAATTTATAAGACGTCATCACGTCAAAAGATAATTTAAAAAGCCTTAGCTTTTATTAAAATGTATTAAAATGAAAAAAATAAAATCATTTTATTATCATTGTTGATAATAGGGCACATGTAACTGTGCCAAATCAATGAACGAGATCAGGTATTGCAGTAAAAAAGATAATTTAAAAACCCTTAGTTTTTATTAAAATGTATTAAAATGAAAAAAATAATATAAAATCATTTTATTATAATTGTTGACCTGCCGTAAAAGCTTTCCTTGAGAAGAATTATGAATATTTTATGAATACAGTCGAACCTGGATAAGCAAGAGTTCAAGGGACCGCGGTCTCTATTTCGCTTATGGAGGTTTTTCACTAATCCGAGTTTCTAGCTTGTGGAGGTTCAGGAGTGGCCTTTCTCACTTATAGAGGTCTATAAAAATTTTGAAGATATGTAGTGATAAACATGTATGTGTTATTCGACATACAGAGGTTTTAGGACTCTAAAACCTCTGTATGTCGAATCCTGAAGGTTCATTATAAATATTGATGAAAAAATACTTGAAATCGGATGAGTAGTTTCGGAGATTACTGCTTACATCCAAACTTGAAAACTTTACCTCTTTTAATATTAGTATAGAATATTATCAATAATTGTCAACCTCAACAAAGTAACTGTCAAACAATTAGAACGGTACGGGACCCTCATGGCGTCCATCTTTTTTTTTTTTTGAAAATGAACAGTTACATGTCGGTTACTGTACATATGTATGTATTCTTTAAGCTCATGTCTACTATATTCGTTCCAATCGTTAAAATCTGGCGGCAGGCAAGGGTTTCTTCTGTTTCTTCCTTCATCACGTTTTGTATACCTACCTAATGTATCTATATATGTATGTATGTGGGCATGTATCTTCAACTACAAAACCAAACTTGAATTCCTGACCCCCACGCTTAACCAAACGACTGCACAGTTTCATCAAAGTTCTTTTTTAATTATAAGTTATTTAGCTCATAACATTTAGTACAAATTATATATATTATTATAATTGACTTTTTGCCAGCAAAAAATAAAAAACAGCTTTTTATCAATCAAAACTAAAATTCGCATCAATATTTTCAAAGGAATTTTGGAAAAATGATTGATAAAAAAAATTGGTTGTCTGTAAAGTCGGTTTACGGACGATAGTTTTACGTGATAACGTATTCCGTAATACATAACCTAAATTTATATAATAATTATAATAATTCGAATCTATGATATTGCATCTTTCGCTTCAAATTTAGGTAAATTTTATTTATTTAAATTACTCACCATATAATATAATTGTTTTTTTAACTTTCTTTCTTTCGTATTTATTTTAAGTCTCAAAGATTAGCTGTCATAATATTTATAAAACAATTGTTTCACTGTTTATATAAAATTAAAAAACCTACTTACAATATTTAAATATTTTCATACGTCAAAAAATTGATTTTTATAATGATAAAATTTGTAAGAAAACGATTTTTTCGAGAGATGAGACCTAGCTAAAACGATTTTTTGCCCCCCAAAATCCCTTTTCAGTAAATTTCATCCAAATCGTTAGGGCCGTTTTTGAGAAAGGCACGCACAGGGTCAGGCGGAACGTTACGAAGGTTAGGAACGTTACACTTTTTCGTACATGCAGCCGGTGTTTTATCAATTTATAAGATTGGTGATTCATCAATTTATAAGACGTTATCACGTCAAAAAAAATAACCACAGAAGAATGAAAATCGTAACATGGTGGGAGTAACGGGACGAGATGGTGGTAGTGTAAGATTATGGTTTGGAAGCGTTTTAAAGATTGTCGCTATATTTTAAGCAAATAAAATGTTACTTTTTGTGATTTTTTAAATGATTTACCAACAAACATACATAGCTAACTTAGTAAATTAAATGTTAAAAACGGTATGCAATAGAGTTGTTTATATATTGCAAGTGAATAAACACGATGACTATCATCTTATGTGTATATAAAAGCACACGAGTCGTATATACAAACTTTAAAATTTCTAATTCATATGATGAAAAAGCTCAACAGTACATGCACATCAAAACAAAGAAAAAAATATGTGCAGTCACGTACACACAACATCAATAACATAAAACTTTACTAATTAACGAAAAAAAATCACAGCGTTGAGGTTCGACTGCAGAGGAGGCTCTTCGCGGTGCCCGCGGTAAAGTTATATGTATACAATATTATACACCACTGTCAGACCAATCTCCTATACTCCTTGGCGAATATGAATGCCGCTTGGCAAGATGAAAAGATTGAAACAATTAGCCAAATCTTTGATTAACGTCTGATTAGAACTCTTCAATAAATAAAATTATCGACCAATTTTTCAGACAATATATTAACAAAAAATAAATAAAAAATCGCAGGACTGTGGACAAATATTAGATTTATTAATTGTACAATTAATAAATCTAATATTTGTCTACAATCCTGCGATTTTTTATTTATAATTATCTCGATGGACACGATATCTAATATATATTAACAAAAAATATAATTAATACATTAACGTTTCAATCCGGATTTGGACCTTCTTCAGAACTGATCTAAAAAATATAAAAAATAATTAAAATTTAATTTCTAATTCGCTTTATATAAAATTCTTTCAAAAAAAAAATTTTTTTTCATTATTTTTTTTTGAAAGAATTTTATATAAAGCGAGTTAGAAATTAAATATTAATTATTTTTTATATTTTTTAGATCAGTTTTGAAGAAGATCCAAATCCGGATTGAAACGTTAATGTATTAATTATATTTTTTGTTAATATATTGTCTGAAAAATTGGTCGATAATTTTATTTATTGATGAAATAATTAGTGTTAATCTAAGTGTGTAGGTTTTCGCGGCCGCTGATGCTCCAAATTTTCTTGGTTTCTGGACTGTGGTCCATTGACGTTTCGTCTACAACTGCGGTAGACATTATCAAAGGCGATGTGATAGCGGGCGAAGTGTCCTTCTAGGCTGTTCACAGGTAAGTGTATCGACAAGTGCGGTAATTCCGTCTTTTATGGTCAACGTGCTCGTGTTCTCTACTCGGTCGAAGTATGCTCTTCTGTGATTGGTCGTTCCATTCAGTGCGTTGGTATTGCACATAAAATCTCTCAATCGGCTTTGCTGGTTAGTAAATTCTGTAGCGTTGGTGGTTGATCAGGTTCTTTTAAATTAGTAATATTCTTGAATTTGATTTAATAATGATTTATTTACAACACAAACGTCAACGTATGCCAGCTGGCATAGTCACCTCCTGTCCACTACCAGACCTCTCCTCCTTCCAAATAAACATATATTTATATCAATTTGAAATGCAAATCCATGCGCATTTAACTAGACCACTTAAGTAAGTGGTATAGTGAAATACTACGTTTGCAGTTTACATTACAACTGATACACGTAACTTAACCTACATACTGTATATACAGTACAATTCTTATAACAGGGAATACAAGCTGCCTTCCTGGACGGACAGTCGTATAGATAAACGCAAGGAAGGTGGTGTGTGTGTGTGTGTTTGTAGGATATATGTGTGCATGGTATAGCAGAGACCACGTACGAGGAGAGCACAGTCAACTTTTCTTACGAGCAGGTCCCCCGCCCTCGCTCGCCTGTTATTTTCCTCATATCTGGCTGCGGCCTTCACGTCCCAACCACCCCCTGCCATTAATACTTCTTCTTCAAGGCACCCAGCTCGCATTTTAATCGATTTCATTTGCGCGCATGTGAGGCTGTGGCAAAAACTCAACTCATTCTCAACTTTTAATGTGCGTATAGCTCTGGAATTTACATTTCGGGAGCTACATAGCTCTTCTTTCTTTCTACTTAAAATACCAAGCACTCTTA
The DNA here is from genome assembly GCA_963575645.1 of Xanthostigma xanthostigma. Taxonomy (NCBI): domain Eukaryota; kingdom Metazoa; phylum Arthropoda; class Insecta; order Raphidioptera; family Raphidiidae; genus Xanthostigma; species Xanthostigma xanthostigma. The sequence continues at coordinate 1,116,216 of OY754472.1, forward strand.
CTATGTGTACACGTTATTCTATTTATTTTAAGCAATTCCATATTTTCAATAAATAAAATTATCGACCAATTTCTCAGACAATATATTAACAAAAAATATAATTCATACCTACATTACCGTTTCGATCCGGATTTGGATCTTCTTCAGGACAGGTCTAAAAATATAAAAAAATAAATAATATTTAGTTTCTATTTATTTTTAATGAAATTCGTGAAAGATTTTTTTAATATTGAAATATTGAAAAAATAATAACATTATTATTTTTTATTTTATTTTTTCAATATTTCAATATTAAAAAAATCTTTCACGAATTTCATTAAAAATAAATAGAAACTAAATATTAATTATTTTTTTATATTTTTAGATCCGTCCTGAAGAAGATCAAAATCCGGATCGAAACGTTAATGTATTATTTATATTTTTTGTTAATATATCGTCTGAAAAATTGGTCGATAATTTTATTCATTGAAGAGTTCTAATCAGACGTTAATCAAAGATTTGAATTCCATATTTTTATGTGTAACCGATTTTAACAATTTTTGACTTATGAAAATACTACCGCTGCACACTGCAGAAGTAAAACTGATATAATTGTAAAAAAAAAATTCCAATAAAAGTCTGCCATAAACCGGTTTGTTTTGTGACCGCAGATATTAAGCTTATAGATATAGGTAGTGGGTACACTACCCCCTTATTTTTAAAAGGCGGCCGTGTGCACGAGGGGTAGAAACTAAGCAGTAAGCATCTCACCACCCGATCTGCAGCCCCGTGTACTGTGTCTCCCGTGCAACCTACTCCCTCGTCGGGATGCCACTCATCAGGGATCGCGGGGAACAGGGAACGCAGTACGACCAACGTAAGAAAATGAAAAGTGAGAGCGCGTTTTTACGAATTAAGTTCAGACTTACCTTCTTTTCATTTTCATATGTGCACATATGTAAGCTTTTTTGTCGGAACACTAAGACGTACGTCACGTGAGATAGGGATGCAGATTGCGCAGGAAGATTCGGTTTTCATGAGGTGTTTTATAAGTACTTTGATAGGATATACCACATATAAAACCCATATATTCTTCGAGAGGGGGATAAGAGATTTGTTTAGGGTTTATCAAGCTAAAATAAAAAAAAATCCAGCCAATTGGGCGACGGGACCATTCCAACTCCAATAATAATAATAATAATAATGCGTTTAACGTCCGTTTCTCGACTTTATGTTATAACAGACGCCATTCGCACCATTACTATTTTTTTTCTACCACACTTACCGTTATTTTCTGCATTTTTTAAACTTCAACTTAATTAATAGCAATGGGCGAATGAAGGAATTTTTAGGAAATTTAGGATAAGGGAGACAAACTTTGAGCATGGGAGTTTGACAGGTAATCGGCTATCGCCTTGAATAAGGAAACATCTCGATATTTATCTGGAATTATGGAGGGAAACCATGGAAAACCTCAACAAGATGGCCGGTACAGGAATTACTGTTTCTCGGCGAGAGGCAGTAGGAAAAAGTCATAGGCACATTTGCTTCCGCCGGGATTCGAACCCGATACCTCCCGAATGCGAGTCTAGTGCTCTCAGCGCTATGCCACTCCCAAAATGTTGACATTTGATATAGTATAATGAAGAAAATAATATTTCTTATATCGCGTGAGGTAACGCGGGTAATGGCTAGTATTCACTATTATATTTTCTATCCGTTGCTAATTGATCAAAGCATGCTTATCTACTATAGTTTATTTCTGACAGATCTACAAAACAAAAGAACAGCTGATTTTTTTTCTTTACAAAATATTTTCGAAACTATAAAGTTTAGAAAAAAAAATTTTTAACAAAACTTTCTTGAAAAAATAAATAGAATTTCGGACCGGCCTACGAAAGACCCGAAATTTCCTGAAGCCAGACCTGATGCTCTACCGACTGAGCTCTTTTTTTGAGATGGTCAGCTAACTGTAGAGTCGAAACCACGCCCTTGCTTCTTCTACTTTAAATATTTTGTAACAAATTTAGTTATATAAAGCACGTGCGAAATTCCGGCAGATGTATAAATGCTTAGAGTTTTTCTCATAAATTGCAGAAAGACATTATATTGATAAGATTATGAGCACCTCTAAGTACATAGGCAATAATTTATGCGTGAGCAAGTTGAATCATTAAAACGGGACCATAAATGCTGAAGGAGTCGTGTACCGATGCGCTACCTATCGCGTCTTATATAAACTGAACATTTTACAGAACAATAATTATCATAATAAATTAAAAGAAAAAGGAATCTCATCCGTTTTTATTTCACAGTTGCTTATCATTCCAGTTCATATATTTCAATGGAGAACATTCTGTGTTGATGACGGCTATGTATAAGTTGGAGTATACTGTTTTATAGCAGGCGTGGACAAACTAAACACCGCGTCCCAGGTTAGACGCCAAAATAAAATAATATTTAAAACAATTATTATTATTTAATTCAACATATTTATTAACGTAAGTTTGTAATATGAATATTATTTAATTCAACATATTTATTAACGTAAGTTTGTAACATAAATATTATTTTATTCAACATATTTATTAACGTAAGTTTGTAACATGAATATTATTTAATTCAACATATTTATTAACGTAAGCTTGTAACATGAATATTATTTAATTCTACATATTTATTAACGCAAGTTTTTAACATGAATATTATTTAATTCAACATATTTATTAACGCAAGTTTTTAACATGAATATTATTTAATTCAACATATTTATTAACGTAAGTTTGTAACATGAATATTATTTAATTCAACATATTTATTAACGTAAGTTTGTAATATGAATATTATTTAATTCAACATATTTATTAACGTAAGTTTGTAACATGAATATTATTTAATTCAACATATTTATTAACGCAAGTTTGTAACATGAATATTATTTAATTCAACATATTTATTAACGTAAGTTTGTAATATGAATATTATTTAATTCAACATATTTATTAACGTAAGTTTGTAACATGAATATTATTTAATTCAACATATTTATTAACGTAAGTTTGTAACATGAATATTATTTAATTCAACATATTTATTAACGTAAGTTTGTAACATGAATATTATTTAATTCAACATATTTATTAACGTAAGTTTGTAATATGAATATTATTTAATTCAACATATTTATTAACGTAAGTTTGTAACATGAATATTATTTAATTCAACATATTTATTAACGTAAGTTTGTAATATGAATATTATTTAATTCAACATATTTATTAACGTAAGTTTGTAACATGAATATTATTTAATTCAACATATTTATTAACGCAAGTTTTTAACATGAATATTATTTAATTCAACATATTTATTAACGTAAGTTTGTAATATGAATATTATTTAATTCAACATATTTATTAACGTAAGTTTGTAACATGAATATTATTTAATTCAACATATTTATTAACGTAAGTTTGTAACATGAATATTAGGTATTTAATTCAACACATTTATTAATTTGTTTTTTTAACATGAACACTACTTCCTATAGTTCATACGCTCTGCTGCCATCTTGTGTCTGTTTCTCTACATGACCACCAAGGTACACCAGTGGCGGCGTGTCTTTTTAAGACGTGGTGTTACATATTAGCATTAAAGATGGCTTTTTTTGACGGCTTCATGAAATTCCGGTTGTTTGTTTCCATGGCATTTTTCCCTCTTATGGCCATATACTTAAGTAGTTATTTATTTGGTTCATTTATTCTTCAGGTAACTATTCCTCCGAATAAATAGCGATAATTCAATTCCCCAATCATAATGTTTAGTGCAAATATAAATCTATTCTGTCGTACTTCCTGATAAAATAATAATGGCCGCCAAATGGATCATAATACCTAACCTATAAACGTGGAGTATTATAGCTACACTTTGCTCTTGTGAATATATTTATGTGTTGTTTATTAACCTTTTGTGAAGTGTGTCACAAAAGGTTAATAAACAACACATAAATATATTTACAAGAGCAAAGTGTAGCTATAATACTCCACGTTTATATAGGTTAGGTATTATGATCTATGTGGCAGCCATTATTATTTTATCAGGCGAATAAATATTTATACCCTCGAAGGAAGACAGAATAATTTATACCTGCCGTAAACATAACCATGTTTGGTGAATAGAATTATCGATATTTATTCGGAGGAATAGCTACCTGAAGAACAAAACTAATAATTCCAACACTAGCACTGGCAATAGCCAAGTAGGGTTGGAAAATTCCAAATCGATTTTTTGTATATGATTTTTCTTTCTTTTTTACGTGGAATAAATTATTATTATTATTACTTATGTTCGGTGAATATGAACATTAGTCTTTTTTTTGCAGCGTCAAGCCACGCGGCATTTCGCCCCGAGCAAACAAGTCTTCCACCTGAATATTATCTATTATTTACATACATCGACATTATCCAGGGAAAAGTAGGTAGGTACATTGTATATACGGCGTGTGTTGTATGCACTACGCGATAAGTACAAGCAAGCCAGAAAGCCCGCGGACACTGTGTATAGAGAAGTCCGCAGAAAACCTTTTCTTTGTTTTGCTTTGCTTGCGTCATTAAGGGTTGAAGGCAGGGTGGATGTGGGGGTGGTGAGAGGTATTTCTTAGTTACTGTAAGGGCGTGGTTCCATCATACATATACATATATCTGCATGCATAGAAACATTTATAAAACAGAGTCTCTCAACATTTTGTATGTATTTTTAAAGTGTCATTTTAATTAATACTGAAATAGTCGCTTGAAGACCGCTGGTTTTTTACCTGGCTACACAAGTGGGACATTACTCTACATGAAAAACGCGTTTTGAAATAGCTTTAAGCTTTTCAAAATTGAGTAAAACGTCTTAAGAAACATTTAAAAGAAAACCGTGTTGTGGTCGACCAAACTACAAACACAAATCTCTAAATACAGTGTAAACTCCATTTAACGTCGCTCGATATAACGAAAAACTCCTTAAAACGTCGAAATTACTCAATTCTAGTTGGTTTACCTTGTTGCTTATACAATGATACACTCTAAATAACGACACACCCACTCTAAATAACGACTACAATACTTCATCTTGAAGCAATAAACAGTACTTGTTTGTTATTTTGTTGCTTTGTTGTCGACATCATGCGTACCGAACGATTCTAAGAAATTCGTTCTTTTGTTTGTTAATACTATCTCAGCTGTTTGTTGGTCGCGAACAGCTGTCATTCGTGTTTCTACGTTTAACCTCAAACCTGCTTACTTGGAATTTATCTGTGTTTTTATGTAATTAATAAATAAATGTATTTAATAAGCGTACTAACGACCGAGGTATGAAAAAAATAGTATACACCACACAGGGCGAAAGTTTGATATTCTTGCACTGCGCGTCATGATACCCTCGCCTCGGGTATCATGGCGCGCAGTGCAAGCATATATAACTTTTGGTGCAATTGAACTTCAGTGCATATTTTTACGTGCGCACTAGTTTTTGAGTCACTGAAGCAGTGCACAAGCATAAATACACACTGTATATGAAGGCACCTTAGTTAAATATTATATATATGTTATACAGAGCTATAGAGCCTCCTATATAGCTCCATAGCTCACAGCATAGCTCTGTCTACACTGTCAACTTTTCTAACGGAACGATTCTTTTTTTTTTAGCAGGCTGACATGTAAAACTTATAATTAGCTTTCATTGTTTCACGTCTTTGTTTTTAACGTCGAATCGTTGTTTTTAAAAACTGATATTTCTACCTGACGTTTCGTCTACAACTGCGGGGGGCAGCGGGCAAAGTCTCCTCCTTGGCGGCTCACAGCCAAGTGTGTCGACGACTGATGTTCTCTCTTCTTTTATATGCTTAGCGTGCTAGTGTTCTCTGCTCGGTCGTAGTTCGTTCTTGCGTGATTGGTCGTTCCGCTCAGTTGTTTTGTTTTACACCACACGACTGAAGTAAAACTTCTTCCTGCCATAATTATTTTAAATATATTTATTAAGAATAATGCGTAAATACCTGAAATTTGCTCATATGTCAAATTCATAAACGAACAATAATATGCAGTCCGTTCGTCTCAAACTTCAAAGTTTATCTAACACAATATAACCTCACTCTGTAGCACATATCTACAAAGACGAAATGTTTAAAATATAATTTTTGATTAATTAATAGGCAAAATATGTATAGGTATATATTTATTAGCATAATTTGTAATACATTTAAAAGGATTTATTAACTAACCTACATTATTTCCCGTTACAAAATGCAGCAAAATTTGATGAAATGTATTTTTGATACAAAAAAAAAACAATTGTTTTCATTTTAAACGTCAAACAGCTGTATTAATGCTCCGTCTTTGTCGCACTCACTAACTTATATCTCCCTCTCAACTACCGTTCCCCTCGATCGATCACGCACCGTTCGCCTCGTCCGATGATGCACTTCCGTAAACGATTTCGTCAGGCATTTACCAGCTTACTCCCCAAGTCAAGCGTGCTTAAAGAAGTTTTACTTCAAAAATCTGTTAATTTGAGAAGATATTATTTACCGGTGTAAACGAAGCCAATGTGTAATTCCGACTTCACAATTTAAAAGTGTAGACAGTCGGTGAAAAAAGTAGATTTGCTCGTCTTCATCGTTCATATGCTCTCAGAGCTCCAACCCCAACCCCAAACCTCCCCGTTCGCGAGGCACACACACACAGTCATGCATCCGTATAGACTTCATATATGTACAAAGTGCAGCAGTATTTTATATTTTCACCAGACGGCACCGAGAAAAGCATTTTCCAATAAAATTACTGGCCGACCCAAGATGGAAATTAATTTTTATCTGCATATATCTGAGAGAAGGAAAACCGCGACTGCAATGTCGTACATCTTCGTTTAGCTTCATATTTACGATTATCTAGTCGTCTCCCTCTAACACATACACGTCATAATATATAGTTCTAACCACCGTCACGAGTCGACCGATCTTACCTTACACTACGTTAAAATAAACCGCACTATTGTTACATGCGCTCGTTTTTTTTTGCTTGCAATTGGTACACATTTTTACAAGCTTTTGTTTAGTTTCACCCGTAATTAACTATATGAATCATTGCCTATCTACTCAATGTGCGGTGAGTGAACGCAACGAAGCGTATCGAAAATATATCAGCGTCTCTTTCTTCGATGTAATTCTCTGATTTCTCCGATGATAGGATTGGTTGATGTACTTGCATTCAATCTGAATAAAGTATCTCTGTTTCAAAAACTTTCTCTTTTCTATGAAGTTAACATGGGCGTACCCAGCTTTTGGCCCAGGAGGGGGCAAATTAGAAATTTTTTAAGACGGGTCCGGTTACTAAAATTGTCATATAAAGGCGCAAGTAGCAAAAGCGTTGAGCTAAGCCGTCAGATGGCATCATGCAGCATTGCTGTGACGTTGTTCAGCGTTGCTCGCTGTTTTTTAAAATTAAAGCCGTCAGATGGCAGTATGCAGTATTGTGTCTGTTGTATTACAATATGAAGGTCAGATGACAAATCAAAGTGTTGACGTTGTTTCAAAATTAAAGCCGTCAGATGGCAGACGTTGTTCAGCGTTGCTGTATTTTAATTAATTTACAAAAACAAAAGCAATAATAAATTTTTTAATTGTCGATGTCAGTAGAGCAAGCAATTATCTGTAAAATGATATATAATTTATGTGGAGTAATTGTGAGGTTTTTTTTCTAAAAAGAGAGGCAAACATCTTAAACCTTAGCGTATTAATATATATGATAAAAGCTTGTTTAAAAAAAAAATCGTTTATTTATTGAAGTTATACTTCTCAACGGATGCCAGTTAATGAGTGAGTTGTTACATAAGTTTTATGTTTAACATGAATGCATAAATATTACTTCCATCTCAACCCCTCTTCGTCTGAACTTTGATATATAAAAATTCTGAATTTTAATTAAGACATATTATACATATATGAAATCGCGCAGCCGTGTGTTAGTGCCTATTTAGAATAAGAATATGCACAATTGTGGGATAAAATATAGAAGCTGAACGTAACGAGAGATATTGACTTCATTGGAATTCCGGAATATAAAGAAATATTTATCGACTTGTTTTAAAAATATGCGAATTATCTTTAATGAGACGCTTTCCAGTATTCGTTTATTTGTTCATCAAAAGCGGATTTTTATAAAAATGTTGAAATATTGCACATTCCGTATACCTCAAAAGGAAAATATAGGATTACTTTGTTGTCCGTCTGTCTGATCAAAACCGTTGACCTACAATCATGAAATTTGGCAAGAAGCAATGTCTTATATGATAAAATTATCGGGATACAAGGCTAAATATAAAAACAGTTTTTATTCACTAGAACATTATTTTATTAGTCAACGTTTCGGCAGAAATTTTTGCGTTCTTCAGGACCTTAAAAATTTCTAGTAAAAAGTAACAAAATTAAAAACAATGTCTTATAGCACAAGTAAAGGAAAAAATCCTAAAATGTAGTTGCATTACTAAAAAAAAAATAATTTTTAAACCGCAACAACATGCTCCGCATGTACACAGTAATAGTCCGCTAACGGTGCGTTTATACAGTACACAGTAACAGTCCGTTAACGGTGCGTTTATACAGCACATATATATGATAACTCTCACATACAACCCGGTACGACAACTAGGCATCAGATATTATTGCAATTACATGCTTATAGTTGGCAAACTGACCGCGACGTTTGTGGATGCACGGGGAAAACAGTTTTCCAACGACTAAGCGGGAAAAATCTTCGAGACTCGAATCCCGTGATGTACGAACTATTTACATAGCTACAAGTTTGTACGGAACAGTCGATGCGCGAGTCCGACTCGCACTTGACCGGTTTCTGTAAAATATACGTATAATACAACTACAGTCGAACCTGAGTGAGTGAGAACTGGGTAAGCGAGAAAACTCTCGAAGTGAGAGTAATTGTCAGGTACCGTCTTTGCAACACTATAAAACCTCTATAAGTGAGAAACAGAAACCTCTATTAAGAGAAAGACGTTTTTCACTCATGGATCTCTATATAACTGAGACTACTACTTGCCTGTACCTCTATAAGCGATAGTCGAACGTATTAATAGTTTTTGACGTGATAACGTCTTATAAATTGATGAATCACCAATCTTATAAATTGATAAAACACCGGCTGCATGCACGAAAAAGTGTAACGTTCCTAACGTAACGTTCCTAACGTTCGTAACGCGTAACGTTCCGCCTGACCCTGTGCGTGCTTTTCTCGAAAACGGCCCTAACGATTTGGATGAAATTTACTGAAAAGGGATTTTGGGGGGCAAAAAATCGTTTTAGCTAGGTCTCATCTCTCGAAAAAATCGTTTTCTTACAAATTTTATCATTATAAAAATCAATTTTTTGACGTATGAAAATACTTAAATATTGTAAGTAGGTTTTGGAATTTTATATAAACAGTGAAACAATTGTTTTATAAATAGTATGACAGTTAGTCTTTGAGACTTAAATAAATACGAAAGAAAGAAAGTTAATAAAAAAAATTATTTTTATAGGTGGTGAGTAATTTAATAAATAAAATTAACCTAAATTTGAAGCGAAAGATGCAATATCATAGATTCGAATTATTATAATTATTATATGTAGAATTTAGGTTATGTATTACGGAATACGTTATCACGTAAAACTATCGTCCGTAAACCGACTTTACAGACAACCAATTTTTTTTGAATACTCGACGGTTGTTGATAAGATTTATGGACTAGAAAAATATACACAGAATGTAAAAACAGAAACGTCTACGGATACAGGAAACACGAATTTACTGCACAGACCCGAACTGCGCCTTTCTTAATAGTTTATCATCCAGTTGAAGTAGGGATGTTGAAAAAGTATCGATATATCGATATTTTTAATATATTAATTGGATCCGATATATCAACACAAAATATCCAATATCGAAAATTGTATCAAAAACGATATATTTTTTTTATTTATGTAACTAATGTCACTAGAATCCAAAACCGTAATTATTATATTGCCTAATAAAAAGAAATACTGGTAAAAATACCCTCATTTTTATTGTGATTTTTGTACATTAAAATAATGTACATTTTGTATAAAAATTTCTATTGATAATATTAAGCCTAAATACACTATTATTTTAAAAACTCAAAATCTTTTGAAAATTTGACCGATATATCGATATTTTTTCCTCGATATATCGACGTCGAATGGGATATTTTAATAAATATCAAATATCGATACAACGATATATCGATATTTTTTTTCACTTCCAACATCCCTAAGTTGAAAACGGGTAGTGGTACACCTTGGCCTCTCCTAATTTTAATACTACTCTAAGCACGTGTAAGTAATTCAGCAAGTGAAAATAATGAATCAAGTATTTCCAGTCAGATTTGTTTACAGATAGCGGATTCTATTACATGTGATGTCAATATTTCATGATAAAACTTTAACTACCCAATGTCTCTATGTGAATGTGATTTAAGTAAATACATATTATACGCTTGGTTGTGTATGTGTGCGCGTTTGCTTGATAAAACAAGCTTACTTCAGAACAGACGTCCGTCATACGCGGTACTCCTTGATGCCCTAAGCATTTCTTGCCTATAGATCCTCCTCATCACTTACAGCAGTCTAAAAAAAAAATTGGTTGTCTGTAAAGTCGGTTTACGGACGATAGTTTTACGTGATAACGTATTCCGCTCGAATATCATATTTAATAATACATAACCTAAATTTTAGTAGCTGTCAAACTTGGGCCGATCGTGCTTCTCTATCGCTTATACTGCGCTCTCGCTTGCACGCACATGGCCAAGCGGAACGTTACGGCGTTTTTTCTTGCGTGCAGCTGGTGTTCCATCAATTTATAAGACGTTATCACGTCAAAAAATTCTAATATTGTCATGTCATGTTAAGTTAAAACTATAGTTAATAATAATAAAGTTTATTGTAATTCCCACATAATTATTGTACATGTTAATAGTCGAAGAATTCTTTTGTGTTGTAGAAACAATTTTCTAACAACAATTTCTTTCCATTTCTTTTAAAATGTCTTGTTTCTAAAATTCTTGTTTCGAGTGGCAATTAATTAAAAAAATTTATACCATACAATTGAACGGGATTTTCTAAAAAGAAAAACGACTCATTGAAGAGTCTGTCAGTTTACCGAGCCAATTCCAGTTTCAAGAAAGTATAATAGGCGCCACGGATCTAAAAGGTTCGGAAGTTAGTCACAAACAGCGTCGCAAAGGCACATTTTAGAGCCGTTGATACTCCCATCACCTCCCAGCTACTTGCACGGAACGTGCGCTCGTCGGTGATTGGTCGTGATCGCTCGTTGCCTTTGTCACTTGTCGCTTTCCTGCTTTAAAGTACAGTCGAGTACGCTATTGTCAAGTTGTTATTGTTATTTTAGTTTTGTTGAGTTGCGAGTTTGTAGTTTTTCAACAGACTGTACAAGCGCAAGCCCGCATTCGCATCTAACTCCCGAGCCTTTTAGATTCGTGGCGCGTATTATACTGCTAAAGTTTTTAGAAAGCTGATATTGACTTTTTTCAAACGCATCTGGCAATATCGTGTGTCGTTTATACATATTTGCGGCGCAAGCCCGCATTCGCATCTAACTTCCGAGCCTTTTAGATTCGTGGCGCGTAGGTATTATACTGCTAAAGTTTTTAGAAAGCTGATATTGACTTTTTTCAAACGCATCTGGCAATATCGTGTGTCGTTTATACATACTTGCGGCGCAAGCCCGCATTCGCACCTAACTTCCGAGCCTTTTAGATTCTTGGCGCGTGTTATACTGCTAAAGTTTTTAGAAAGCTGATATTGACTTTTTTCAAACGCATCTGGCAATATCGTGAGTCGTTTATACATACTTGCGGCGCAAGCCCGCATTCGCATCTAACTTCCGAGCCTTTTAGATTCGTGGCGCGTAGGTATTATACTGCTAAAGTTTTTAGAAAGCTGATATTGACTTTTTTCAAACGCATCTGGCAATATCGTGTGTCGTTTATACATACTTGCGGCGCAAGCCCGCAGTCGCATCTAGCTTCCGAGCCTTTTAGATTCGTGGCGCGTATTATATTGACAATTTGAAGAAAGCTAATCACTTATGACGACTTTGTATTCTACGAGAAAATCGACAAGCATCGCGGAAAACATCTATAAACTTAACGTTGTTTTGAATCAATTTCTTAAAATATGATTATATTGATTTTTGTTTCCGCTGTACGAGAAAATGTATGCGATTTAAATTTGATTGAAAATAGGAGAGTGTTGTACGTCATGCAGAGGTAGCTATGTAGCTATAGATAGATGCTTTAGCTACTGGAGTGATTCTATCTGTCGGCACTATGTACAGGTCGTACCAAAATTACAAAACTAAAAAAAATCGTTCTTGCAGACTGGTCCTCAACGAGTCCGTTGAAGAGTTGTGAAACCTTTGATAAAAAACACCATCCGTTAGACAGATAGATAGATAGATATTTTTTTACATAAAAACGGGTGTAATACGTCAAAAAACAATTGAAAGTTATAATTCATTTAAAAATGATTAGGTATAGCTATAAAGTTATGTAGTAAAATTACAGTCATATGGACAGCTGCTTAATAATAATAACCTAACCTTTTTTTTGAAAGTATCTATGCTCTGTATATTTTTGATCTCAGGAGGCAACTTGTTATAGAAAAAATATTATTAAATTTATTTATTATTAAATAAATAGTATATATTACACCAGAAGGACCGAAAGTTTAATATTCTTGCACTGCGCGCCATGATGCCTGAGCCCAGTGTGGTGTATACTATTTTCTTCATACCTCGGTCGTAAGTACGTTTATTAAATACATTAATTAATTACTTATTAATTACATACAAACAGATACATTCTAAGCAAGCAGCTTTGAGGTTATAAAAAATGCAATAAGGTTGCTATGGAAACGATATCTAAACAACAGTTGATAGATGATTTTTCCTTTACTGCCGCCCGAACGTACGTGCTTCCCGCACCAATGCGTAAACGTTAGACTTTCTGCATTTCAATTGATGCCGAAAGTATGTACTTTCGATCGAGGTATGAAGAAAAAAAAACACCTTTGCACTCCGGGAGTGCCGGCAGAAGTGAAAACTTGAATATTAACGTCTTACGAATTTTCGTTCCAAATGGTTTGTATCATAGATTGCATTTTTATGTACGGTATTTCAACGCTAGATGTCTAACGTTGTATAAATAAAAGTTTTCGTCTTACGCATTTTCGATCAGGACACGTGACCCTGACGATCTGATGCAAGTTTAACATTTTTTACCCATTACAAAAAAAGTGTACAACGCCGCTAAAGAAGTTTTCACTTCAAAAATAATCGCACAGAAATTATCTTTAAAAAAATATTTCACGCCGAACATATTCATTACCCAAAAAATAGGGTGCTAAAAATATTTATGCTCACTATGCTCTTTTTTAGGTCGGTAATTGTTGCAGCAACAACAAAATTAATAGATTAAAAAATACGTTTTATTTTCTTTATTATATAAGTGTAAATCTGCCTTAAGTGAAATTATGTAAAAGTACGGTTATTCAGTTAATTATGCAATTCCGTAAAAAATACTGATTATTTCATTTAAAAATTAGTTTAGTGTTCGCGTCCATTCATGCCGTTTTAAAGTTAATAACAATGGAATCCTTCCTTAATTTCCAATGGTCATGTATAAAATCAGAATCTAAAAATCCAAATAACTTTTGTGCAATAATAGATTAAGAAGTGCATCGCCAAGGCGAAATAAAGGGGTATGTATGCTGCTCTATATTTGGAAACAAAAAAATGCTTGTGTTTAGATTTTTATGATGTTGTTTTATTTCGTTTATTGTGATCTATCTACACGATTTATTAACTAGAGTGACCTGTGCGAATTATTCGCACTAAATAAGTATAATAATTATCACTTTACAAAATTATTTTTTAAATATGATTGCAGGTATTCAATTCTTTTTTAATTTTGCACACTGCTTATAACGTTCTTCTTTTTGTTGTAAAAGAAATATTTTACTAAAATTGTCATATAGAGGCGCAAGTATCAAAAGCGTTGTTCAGCGTTGCCCGTCAGATGGCAGTATGCAGTATTAACAATATAAGGGTCAGATGACAGATCGAAGTGCTAACGTTACGCCATCAGATGGCAAACGTTGTTCAGAGTTTAATTAATTTACAAAAACAATAGCAATAATAAATTTTTTAGTTGTCGATGTCAGTAGAGCAAGCAATTATCTGTAAAATGATATATAATTTATGTGGAGAAATTGTGAGGTTTTTTCTAAAAAGGAAGGCAAACATCTTTAACCTTGGCGTATTAATATATATGATGATGTTCATTTGCAGAAAGCGTTGTCAGAAAATCTCATTTTGACAATGACCCTAGATTATGATCATACACGTTTCTCCGTAAGAAAACCATAGTAAAGTTGTAAATCGATCTTGTTCGATAAATAATTGATCAATTGAAACGATATTTTTCTTAAACTGTGTAGGTTTACATTTTTTTTGAACAGTTTCCACTTCGAAACAACGTTTTTTCTACGCATTTTGATCAAAATTTAACTTGAAAAGCGATCTTCTTCTATGTAGAACAATCATTGACTTTTGTGTGATTACAATCTAACGTTCTAGATGACAGGGAGTTTGAATACGACATTAGACTGCTTCTGATATATGGAAACTGTAATTATGTGGTTAACAATCTAAGGTCATTGTCAAATCAAATTTTTTTGACGATCCTTTCTGCAACCCGGCATTGTTATTATGAATGTAAATATAACGATATATTATGAATAAACCAAATAGGGCATTGTTTTGTCAGACAAAAAAGCGGAAGTTATGATTCACCTGTGTCTAAGGAAATAATAATAATAATGTAAATGTGTTAAAGAATAGGGGATATTAGTACGGAACAGCGAACGACACTTATCTAAATAAAGGTGTCTGAAATATAATGAAAATAAATGTTACTACATGATTTCTATAATTTCAGTCGAACTATTGATTTGTGCTCATATTTATAGAAAGCTATATTGGCGCCTATACATTTATCTGGCATAGGTTGTATGGATTAGTGATGGAACGAATATTTGCATTCGCAAAATTTATCCGATTTTTGTATACTAATATTAGAAGAAAATCGTATTTTTTAAAGGTGAAAAATAAAACATTAAGGTAGTTTGGGAGCCGCAATCCCAAGTCAAATAAATGACTTTTTTTTTCCTCAAATAATTACCCAAATCATGCTATAATAATTAATAGAAATTCACATAAAAATTTATTTGATTTAATTTAATGCGAATTATAATTAAATAATTATAGTAATGTAATTAATAAAATATTAATTGATTTGTACTCAGCTGTCACTAGTCACTGTCACTACAACAGAGATAGAATGTCAGTATTAAAAAATTAATAAAATCAAAAGTATGTAGTAAATTATTCTGAAATTTTTGCAGTGTGTATTTCAGACGTCGTTCTATCCATTAAAAAGTTTTTTTGTGGGGTCAAGTTTGTCAGTTTTTTACAAACCCTCAATTTCCGGAGTTATTGAACAAGGACACTCATAAGGGCTCGTGTATTTTTGCATAATTTTAATTAATTATATCTCTTAAACGGAGTAAAAAAATCTGATTCTTTTTCTGTAGGTGTCTTTAATTATAATCTTTTGAATAATTATAAAAAAATGTAGGGTCAAGTTTAATCCATTTGGCTACTAAACTACCTTAAATTGAACAAAACATTAATTTCTTAGCATTTTTAATACACAAGTTTTTTCTTAATTGTTTTTTTTTAAAAATAACTTAAATTATAAAGTCTTAGACTTAGTAATAATAATTAATCAACCTAGTACCCAAGTTGCTTTTTTTAACTTTTTTTATTCTGTCTCTATTTTTGAATCATTCTATATATAAGAAGTGAAATACAGAGGCTTGTTAATTTAATGCAAAATTTAAACTTTTTGCCACCTATAACGATATTTTCCATAGCTTTTGTTTGTAACTTTTTGAAAATTACAAATTATCTAATGACGCATTCATATGTAAATCTAAACCGACAGCTAAATATTTTTTAAATAAAATATTTCAAAATAAGATTTTTTTCACATTTGGCTTATAATATTATATTCTACACTCGAGAATAGAAGATTGTATAAGGATTTGATATTTGATGCTACGACATCTGTTGGCAAAAAATTCAAGTATAACAAAATGTGGTTTTTGTGATTGGATCACGGTTCCATGTCAACGTCTTGCTTTGTTTGTCATTATTCTCAAGTTAATAATTCCGATTAAAAAATTATATTTGATGTATAAGTATAGCAATTCATTTTTTAACCGAGATTAAATTTCGAGTATAGGAGTTTGACATGGCCTTGAATAAGGAACCATCTTGATATTTATCTGGAATTATTGAGGGAAACCATTGAAAACCTCAACAAGACGACCGGGTACAGGAATTACCGTTTCTCGGCGAGAGGCAGCAGGAAAAAGTCCCAGCCACATCTACCCCCGCCGGGATTCGAACCCGGTACTTCCCCGAATGCGAGTCTAGTGCCCTCAACACTATGCTACCTTGTCCGGTATATCGTATTTTATAAAAATACTAGCGGCCCTGTACGTGCTTCGCTACGTATAAAGTGAAATAATAAAACAATTTAATTGGAACATCTATCTATCTATCTATCTATCTATTTTATTAATTGCTAGCTATTTTAAAATATACATGGGCGTATATGTGTGTATGTCGAGCACTCCGGCTGCGCCGTCGTGCTCGAAAAAAAATAGCGTAAAGTATTCGTGGATAACTGGTCTTTAAAACACTTGCTCTATTTCGAGGGTTCACTCCGGCTGCGCCGTCGTGCTCGATGAAACGTTGCGCCATCTATTGAATATTCACTCAATCCAGTCAACAGGTATCGTCATCTGTTAGAATCCTTTGGAGCTAAGCTCTATTTCGAGGGTTCACTCCGGCTGCGCCGTCGTGCTCGATGAAACGTTGCGCCATCTATTGAATATTCACTCAATCCAGTCAACAGGTATCGCCATCTGTTAGAATCCTTTGGAGCTAACAGATAATTATGACTGTCAAGGAATAGACAAATAATTTGCAATAAAATAATATTGCGACTATAAATTGAAATGTAAGCTATCCTATCTTTCAAGTTGGGTCGAATTGCACACGGTGTGCAAATCAAATTTAAAATCGGTTCAGTAGTTTAGGAGTTCATCGCGGACAAACATATGACACGTAATTTTTATATATAAAGATGATTTACTTGGAGTTTAGACAAAGTTGTAAAAACCGTTTCTTCTTTATGTACAATAATCACGTTGAATAATGCTGTTTAAAAAGAAAACATTAAGTAATTAAAAAAAAGCACTTAATGTGTACTATGCAAGGAGCAAAGGACTAAGGAGTATATATGCATCAGCTAGGCAGTGACTTTTAAAGAATGAAGTACCGAAGTCCGTCCACGGAAATAAAAACGAAAGAAAGGCAATAAACATTTGTTGAGGAATTCTTCTTTTAACTTTCACCCTTTACCACTCCTCCATCCACTTGAGTGAACTTTATTTTATTTTAAAATATCATTCTGTATCTATTTGTGTTGTAGCGCGAGGTGGTTTTCGGTATTTCTTGCGTTTTTTGCCAGGGTTTTCACATTTTAACCCTTTGCTTTGCTGCTAAACACATTACAAAAGGAGCCCGCATAAACCGTAAGGGATTTGTTTCTCGGTTAAATTGATCGAAAATGGTTTTATTTTATAGTTAAAAGGTTACTAAGAAGTGTTCGTCGGCGCATAGTCTAAAAACCAATAGATTTTTAGCTACAGATATGTTTTGCGAGATTTTAGATGTAGCGATATCCATTGAATTCACAAACATGTTCCATGTTCAATTTTTGTGCTTTTTTTTTAGAAAGAGAAAAGTTGTCGAAAACTAGATAATGTTGGAAGGTGTCACCCTGTATGAAATTAATAATGTCATATTCGGATTCAGCGCACTCGAAAACATATTTCTAGAGCTTAGGATTTTTTAAAATGGTGAATTCAGTGGATATCCTTATATCTAAAATCTCGATAAAAATATAAATATAAATTCTAATCAGATTCCCTAGACCCTACTACTGATCTATACTAAAGCTGAAGAGTTTGTTTGTTTGTTTGAACGCGCTAATCTCAGGAACTACTGGTTCAAATTGAAAATTTTTTTTTGTTGGGTAGCCCATTTATCGAGGAAGGCTATAGGCTATATAATATTACGCTACGACCATTAGGAGCGGAGCTTTAATGAAAAATGTTGCAAAATGTATCTCAAAAATAAGCTTCTATTCATGTGAAATGCACTAACTAGATATACTCATATTAGCGTTGTGAGAACACAGCCTCAGGTGGCTCAATCAGTAGAGCATGCGACTGTCAATATCAGGGTCGTGTGTTCGAGCCCCACGTTGGGCAAATATATTTTTATTTATTTTTTACATTGCTTTCTTCTAAGGCTTACATTTATTTTAATTTTATTTAATTAATTTAAAAAAAATTATTAGTTAAAAAAAAATTAAATACTGGTTTTTATCGACAAAAACTTTTGAACGGTAACTCCGATCATCATGAAATTTGGAGTTTGGACACAACATTCATCTCGGTAAACTAAGATGAATGTGTGTACTTATGTTCCTCCCTTCCCCATTCGTTCTTTTACACCCGGGTGAAACCGGACGGGACCGCTAATATTTAATATATAAGTACACGATAACCTTGAAATGTTTTCTAATTTACTCTCTGAAATCAACCTCCAGAATCAAAATTCAACTTTTCATAAATTACGTCTGCATTTAAGCCACCACATTTTATCTCTGCGCAAAATTTCAAATTTACTCGTGAAATAGTTTTATAAAAAGTCGCCCGGAACAGGCGAACAAACGCGTGTCCCGTTTTTGCGCGGAACATGGACAGCCCTGATTCCGTGAGTTTGACTTAGGGTGGGGGGGGGGGGGTTGAGCCAGGCGATAGTGGTAGACTTGCAGCGACTGTGCCTTCGCTTCCCGTCCCTCCATACGTGCGAGACTTCAGCCCTTGAGTTTCTTACCCTCAGAGTTTTTAAAAGTAAGCCCAGAGCTCTTCACCGCTTTTTGCATATATTCACGCGACCCCTATAATCTGTATTGAAATAACTGTTCGCCAAATGTCGTCCCGGCTCTAACTAATTACTCCTTCAAAAAAACAACACACTTGCTTTATTACCATCAATGGCCGTATTCACCGAACGTAAGTAGTTATTTATTTGGTTCATTTCTTCCGGTAACTATTCCTCTGAATAAATAGCGACAATTCAATTCTTTGTTGGCAATAATTAATTTTATAGAAATAGTTTTCGTTGTGTTGGCGCATAGTGTAGCTATCATTTGTTTGGAAACAAGAAAAAAAAACAATAGCTTTCTTAAGGAGGTTGAGCCGTTTTACAAAGATAATGAAAAAAATCTGAAATAAAGTTTTTCTAATAGATTTTTTTATGACAACATTTTCTGTAAAAAATCCAAAATCATTAGGAGATTTATAAAGTTAAAAATTAAAAAAAACTTTTACATGTAGTCTCATGGAAAATATGTCAACCTAGCATGCAAACGGTACATTTTTTTTTGCAAATAACCAAATAATGTCAGCAGTTCCAAAAACTAACTATGTAAAACATCAATGTCTTACGCGTATTTTAATATTTTTTCCAATTTAATTAGGAGACTTTTAATCAATAAAAAAAAATTATTAAACCTTAGCACTTTTCGATTATGGACTTTTATTCTTGACAGTTTTAACAATTTTAACTGAATTTTCAACTTTTTAATGATTTAATTTTAATTTTTATTACTTCTAATTTCTTTTTTTAATTATTTACTGCAAAAAATATATAAAATACAGATATTTACATAAATTTATTTTTTCTAACCTAACTTTGTAGGTACAAAAAATTTAAAAGTTAATCCATTAAGTAAAAACTGAAATAATTAATTAATATTAAAAATAAGTATTTATTTATGCCTTTATGACAATAATTTATTGGTATCATTGACATAAACATTTTGTAAAAATTTATTATGGAAAAGTTTCCATTTTGAATTCGACTTACTTTTGATTGGGACTGTAACGCATCAACCTCCTTAACGCGCGGGTTTACTGTTGGCAGCGAAGTGTAAACATTCGAATAACGCATTTGACATACACCTTGCTAACAGTATTATCCATGAGGAGTGTACATCTACCTACAGTACCTGCATGCCATAGTGTTTCGTCGTGAATTTCCGTTAAGACGCATCTTATAAGCGGCTTTTTGCTTATTTGGTATTATGAAAATTGTTAATACATTACAGGAAATCGTTCCACTTAAAATGCAACATACACCGAAAAAGATTATACTTGATAAATTGAATAAAATGCATTAATAATTTGCATATTAACAAAACACATGTATTATAAATAACTTCAGTCATAGAGAGACTATTAGACTTCAAAAATTTTATGTGGAGTACATTTAAAAATCTTGATATTCAGACAGCTGCCAAAGCGTCTGAAAGATTTGTACATTAACTAAAGATGTGTAGACAATTTTTTCGCAAATAAACAAAGAATACAATTATTTAATCTCTCTTCTCCCGCGACTTTGATATATATATATTATGATAAAATTATGCGGGATACAAGGCTAAATATAAAAACAATTTTTATTCACTAGAACATCATTTAATCGTCAACATTTTGATAGAAATTCATGCCTTCTTCAGTACCTTAAAAATGTCTAGTAAAAATTAAGGTCCTGAAGAAGCCATGAATTTCTGCCGAAACGTTGACGATTAAATGATGTTCTAGTGAATAAAAATTGTTTTCATATTTAAGCCTTGTATCCCGCATAATTTTATCATACCATAAATATCAAGGTGTCTTATTTTATTTTGTTCATATATGTATATTCACAAATAAAGTCTCCACCGATTCTGCATTTGCTTCAAAGTTTATTCAAGGTCAAAAGTATCGGTTTTTTTGCACTTTTCTCGTAAACGGTAAATGTTATCTAAAAATAGATCAGACAAAAGTTGTAGATCATGCAATTGTCTACAAAAACGGTTCTTAAATTTTTTTTCTACGAATCATTATTCCTGAGATATGGGACCAAAATGTCCAAGTACATACTGAACGTATTAAATATTAATATGCATA
Source organism: Xanthostigma xanthostigma (assembly GCA_963575645.1). Lineage (NCBI taxonomy): Eukaryota > Metazoa > Arthropoda > Insecta > Raphidioptera > Raphidiidae > Xanthostigma > Xanthostigma xanthostigma. Next base: position 1,137,484 of record OY754472.1, read on the forward strand.
GATGTATAAAATCACCATTTCAAAAGAATGGTGATTCGTAGGAAAAAAAGTATAAGAACACTTCTTGTAGACAATTGCATGATCTACAACTTTTGTCTGACCTACTTTTAAAAAAACATTTACCGTTTACGAGAAAAGTGCAAAAAACCAATACTTTATACCGTTGACCTTGAATAATTTTTTTAGCAGATGCAGGATCGGTGGGGATTTTTGATATTTCATTTGTAATAGTGTACCTAATTTTCAGCTCTATGCGAATTATTGTAAACCTACCACTATTTTTTTGTCTATTTTGACTGGACTACTAACGTGGAACAGTGATAGACACTGTTCGAAGCGATATGTCTCTCGTGTGTTGATGGCTGGTGTTCTCTCTTCTTTTATGCTCAGCGTGTTCTCTTCTCGGTCGTAGTTGATTCTTCCGTGAAACTGTAAAAGTCGCACGTGTGAACGGAATCACAAACAATGAAAATGTTTGAATCATCCTTGGAGGCGCAAGAAAAACCCACGTACGTAGGGTATTATATCCTTTAGACTTAGCCATGAGGTGACTCTAAACAGTGGGCTGCAAAACGGCGGCGTCGTGTGTGACAGAGCAACCGTATGGAAAGAGGGAGACGAGGCGAGTTGTTTTAAACGTTGGAGAGCGCGTATATATACGCCGGTATCACCCATTCTCTTCTATACGTGCAAGAAGACATCCCGGCTCGCTAACTCTATACGCGCGTACAGCTCATCCCGCGACACACCGGCGTTTACTTACGCCTTCTTTCGGTGACATGTCTCTACAAAACTGCAGGTGACCCAACCGATTGCATACCTGGTCTATACTGTACTCATATACTTTTATTCTATACTGAGCATAGGAATAAAATCGCAATCGAACCATTAGGGTGCAAACATACTGTCTTTTGTTACGCCGTAAGCAATGGCGTATCCAGGAGGGCAAAACAAGCACGGGGTTGGAAAACTGATCGCGACGTTTGTCGATGTATGGGGACAACAGTTTTCCAACGGCTAAGTGGGAAAAATCTTCGAGACTCTATTTCCGTGATGTACGAACTATTTACATAGCTACAAGTTTGTACGGAACAGTCGATGCGCGAGTTCGACTCGCACTTGGCCGATTTCTGTCAAATATACGTTATACAACTAGATACAGTCGAACCTGAGTCAGTGAGAACTGGGTAAAACTCTCCAAGTGAGAGTAATTGTCAGGTACCGTCTTTGCACTAAACTTCGGCACACCGATTTTTATAATTTAAATAAGTATAACTAGTGTGACCTGTGCGAATTATTCGCACTAAATAAGTATAATAATTATCACTTTACAAAATTATTTTTTAAATATGATTGCAGGTATTCAATTCGTTTCTAATTTTGCACACTGCTTATAACGTTCTTCTTTTTGTTGTATTACAATATGAAGCTCAGATGACAGATCGAAGAAATATTTTACTAAAATTGTCATATAGAGGCGCAAGTAGCAAAAGCGTTGAGCTAAACCGTCAGATGGCATCATGCAGCATTGCTGTGACGTTGTTCAGCGTTGCTCGCTGTTTCAAAATTAAAGCCGTCAGATGGCAGTATGCAGTATTGTGTCTGTTGTATTACAATAAGAAGGTCAGATGACAGATCGAAGTGTTGACGTTGTTTCAAAATTAGAGCCGTCAGATGGCAGACGTTGTTCAGCGTTGCTGTATTTTAATTAATTTACAAAAACAAAAGCAATAATAAATTTTTTAGTTGTCGATGTCAATAGAGCAAGCAATTATCTGTAAAATGATATATAATTTATGTGGAGAAATTGTGAGGTTTTTTCTAAAAAGGGACGCAAACATCTTTAACCTTAGCGTATTAATATATATGATTCAAGTCGGTCACCGCGAGAAATTATTCTTCATGCAGTTGGTATAACTGTGTATATGTGTGTATGTGTATAACTCACCCCCTGGTCCCGTAGCTCATTTCCCATCAGGCCAAGAGAAGAGAAAATGAGGAAGGGGTTGGCACGGAGCTATAGTGCGTTCTTTCTGCTGGGCTCATTAAGTCTTATATCGATCTGCGTATATGAGTTCTCCACTCTCCTTTCTTCTTCTATATTATATCTCTTCTTTTTACTATGTATATTATGTAGGTATGAGATGTAGGTAGAGTCGACCGGGTACTCCCCTCTGCACCCGTTCACACGACATCCGTACATACAGTATCTTCACCTCCGACTGGAGGCAACGGCTATGGCTCATAATCATTCCCACTCAAGCTGGGTGTTTGTATCATTCATTACAGTACATTACGATTATATACTTCACGATGAATTTGCGCTTGATATTTATTTTTGGGAGCGTAGCGGTGAGGTCACTAGACTCACATTTGGGATGTACTGTGTTCGAATCCCGGCCGGGGCAGATGTAGCTGGGAGTTTCTCCTGCTGTCTCTCGCCAAAGAAACGGTAATTCCTGTACCCGGCCGTCTTGTTTGACGTTTTCGATGGTTTCCCTCGATAATTCCAGACAAATATCTAGATGGTTCCTAATTCAAGGCCTTGCCAAACTCCTGTGCTCAAAATATGACTACCTTATCCTAATGTCCTAAAATTCCTTTATTTCATCTATCACACTTCCCGTTATTTACCACATTTTTAAACTTCCACTTAAATAATAGCAATGGGCGAATGAAGGAACTTTAGGACATTAAAATGAGGCAGGCTAATTTTGATAGATAATCGGCCATGACCTTGAATAAGGAACCATCTCGATATTTATCTGGAATTATTGAAGGAAACCATGTACAACCTCAACAAGATTGCCGGATTAGGAATAACCATTTCTCGGCAAGAGGCAGCAGGAAAAAGTTCCCAGTCACATCAGCCCCCGCCGGGATTCGAACCCGGTACCTCCCGAATGCGAGTCTAGTGCCCCCACCACTACGCTTTTAGACCAGACGTGACGAAACCAATTTTGAAATTGGGTATATAAAGAATATCCGATAATTACTCTATATCTAGTATGAACAGTACATTGTTAGGATATTGTAATATACGGGTTTTGTGAGGAGGGTGACTGAGAAATGGTTAGACGTCAAACTTATAAATGATAAGGATTTCTTACATTAACAGACGCACACTGTGCGTGAAACGGGGATTGCCAGCTGCGGATGTACAGATATGTGTAATTTATTAGATTCGATAACAAAACTTGATGTAGAATTATACCTTCTTTATGTCTGTCTCTCTCAGTGACGTACTGCAAAAGACTCCAGCCTTTTAAAGGGGCCCTATAAAAAACAATTATCTTGTGAGACACCGTCGCAAATATGCGGGGTCCGCTCTTGGCACGTCAACAAATTTTTGACAATAAATCGAACTAAAAAGTGGAAAATAAATATAGTTTAAAAAAAACTAAAAAACACGCTTTATATCGAACTAAAAAATAAAAAATATTTTTTTTAAAATAAGCTTAAGACAATAATGAATAAAAAATACAAGTATTATTGTGAAAAAAGCGTGGGGCGCTCGATGTACGAAAATGTGGAACAAAGCGCCCCACGCTTACTTGTATTTTTTATTCATTATTGTTTTAAGCTTATTTTAAAAAAAATATTTTTTACTTTTTAGTTCGATATAAAGCGTGTTTTTTAGTTTTTTTTAAACTATATTTATTATATACAAACTAGTGGCCCGGTACCGTCTTTGTAACCTTCTAAAACCTCTATATAAGCGAGAAACAAAAACCTCTATAAGAGAAAGACGTTTTTCACTCGCTATAACTGAGACTACTACTTGCCTGTACCTCTCTAAGCGATAGTCGAACGTATTGTTACAAAACTGTTCTTTTTCGTGGTGGAAATTATTTACTTACAATAATAAATGTTTAACAAAACACACAAACGAAAGGGTTCTTCTTTAACTTAACAGAAATAATAACGTTAACAGAAATAAAATAACGAAATTTCCAAATAATAAAGTAAAAGACTAAGTAACAGAGAATATATAGTCACTAAATTATGTACACAAACTATTTACAAGACACTTGTCTATTAACTATATTTACACGACTATTTACAAAAAGTTATTTATGTAAAACCAGATTTATATAACTGAACTCAATGATTTATATCACAACGCACTGACACTGTATAAACACATGGACGCCTTACGAACAACTGACTAGCTGACTGCGTGCGCCAGCGATCCGCTCGCATTTTATAGCTTCGATCCAGCCTGATAGAATCTTCTAGAAGAACCTTTCTTTCTTCTCCAGGAAATTCCAAGAAGGTCGGGTTTTTACTTGGCTACCTGTTTTCCTTTGTTGTTGTTGCTGGAAGATTCGACAGAACTCATAGTCGTCCCAGCAGGGGGCACGCAACGGTATTAATAGTTCGACGAAATTTAAGAATGAGTCATAAATAGCTGAACTAACTAACATTGTTTTTGTATAATATTTATAGACCTCTATAAGTGAGAAAGGCCATTCCTGCACCTCTATAAGCTAGAAACTCGGGTTTGCAAAAAAACTCCATAAACGAAAAAGAGATCGCGGCACGTTGAACTCTTGCTTATCCAGGTTCGACTGTATATAATATAAAAAAAAGTAAACAAAAACAATGGAGAAAGGTTGCACCAATAATTATTTAAAATTACATTTTGTCATATACAGTGGTTATATACCTAATTACTTCTGCATAAAAATCGCAATGTAAAAAAATCAATTAAATGCAACATGATTCGAGTGGTCAGTAATTATTCGAGCGTTGTTTGGTTGACTATATGTATGTGCGACCCGTCGTTCGAAAGAATGTTACGTGATTCCGCTGATTTCAATAAGCCTACTCACTTCTGCATCTGTATGTATAATTTCTCAAGGAAACAAGTTTATTATCGTCAAAAAATGAGTGTATTCGCTGAGCGCCGCCCACAATTTTCTATGCTCTTATAACAATGTGTCAAGTGAACATTTTTCAAATAACTGTAAAGACTGTAACGACACATTTAATTATCGAAATTTTTATACCCAGTTAAGGCGATATATAGAAAAAAAATATATTGAGTATAGGGTAGGACGGGGGAATGGCGTTCACTTAAAGAAAACATGGTGTATTTTTTAAATTATTTATTATAATTCAAAATTGAGAAGAATAACAAAGTCTTTAATTATCGAGTAATCAACAATTTAACAACAAAAGCATATATCTTTCACCTACTAATAGTAGGAAAACATTATTAAAAAAACACGTTTGAGCGGCATTGCCCCTGACTTTGGGTAATGCCGCTCAGGGTCTCATAAAGTAGTGTCCCCAATCCAATCCGGCTGTTTTACTGCTTTGATCATAATTGTTTTTGATATTGTTGCGCTCAGCAAATTTATAAACAAGTTTACGCAAATCTGCAACACTGAGTCCATAGTATAGCGAGCCCAGCAACTTAACTTGTTCAGCACCTAATTAAAAATTAGATCAGCGCGGCCGCAAACAAAGAAACGCTCTTCACGGTCGCATGACGCGAGCTGACTGTCCGTTTGCATCGCTGTCTATTAGAGGCCCCCTCCCCTCGCGCTTCACGCGACGTGACGTGTCGCTACGTTTCTTTTTGACAGAGTTACAGAGGTGAGCGCCATTACCCAGTGAGCGCCATTCCCCCTCCCTCCCCTAATTATTATACAGAATGATAGAGTTTTGGAAAGAATTCCGTGGCATAAGGATCGAAAATGAACCAATACTGAGATTTTTTTAAACTTGCATTTAATACTAACGTTTCGATACGTTTTGTATTATCTTCAGAGTGTTCTGTAATTATATTTTCTTACTCTGAAGATGATACAAAACGTATCGAAACGTTAGTATTAAATGCAAGTTTAAAAAATTCAGTATTGCTTCATTTTCGATCCTTATGCTACGGAATTCTTTCCAAAACTCTATCATTAACTTCAATGGATCACAGTTACTCTATTTATTGAATAGAGTCAAATTCACATTATACAGAATGTTTTTTAAGTTGATTTTTTTTTTAACAGCGTGTAGAAATAAAATAGACTAAAGTAACTTTTTTATCAAAACTCAAAAATAAGAGAGAAACAGCCGTTCAAAGTTTATATAAATTTTATTTAATTAATTCTAAAAAAATTTTTCACACTCGCGAAGAAAGCTTGCTCTGCAGATTCGATGCGCGCGCAGTGATAAAACGGTACTAAAAGTGCGTGTTTATTGTCTCTGAACAGAGCACACACTATGGCATAGTGTTTTGTTTGCTGGCGTTTGTTCAAGTCGCCCACGTGACAATATATACTGCTTCCTGATTGGTTCTTGCTCATACCTAGCAAGAAAATAACTCCTTATCTAATTTTTTGAGCTAGCAGGCGAGCCGCAGTGACGTAGTTTGCCGGCCAGCAGAAGTCCCAGCAGTGTTTCTGGCCTCGTGTGCAGCGGCCTTAAGTTTCGCGATATCTGCACAGCTTCCTTAATTGCATGATATGTGATGATGAACCGCGGTCCGCGGTGAGAATGCATCGTGTGCAACGCGTATTGTTTTGGTAGTCGCCGCGAGAGGCGGGCACTGCACTACGTGCTTCAATGACTTGTACGTGAATACGCGAGTGTCCGAAACATCTGCATACCCCATATACGTGGATATCTGCGACCGCTGTGCATAATGGTTCATGTTAAATTTTATCATTCCAACTCCACAAGTGGGTGAATAGGTCAATATTGACTTTACAAAATTTTATAATTTTTTTTTTGAGGTCCCCGAATCCAAAAAAACATGTTTCTGGAAAAAGTTCGTGTGTCTTTATTTATTCAAACAGGCCAAGGCCTAATTATCGTTAAATTATGGTCGAAGAAGACAGTCGAAAGCTAAATATGATTTCCAATCTCAAACAAATGATAGTTTTCTACTAAATGCCCCCCCCACGATTTTATTTTAGTTCAATCAAAGCCCCCTACGGTGACTCATAATTATTTTCTAGTTTTTAGTAGATACATCATCAACTGTACAATAAAACCGTTTAACTTAAAAAAAAGGTTTTTTACTTATTTTATTTTTTAAGTTTATAGTGTGCTTTATTAAAAGTGCGAAAGCCGAACCGGTCAGCTAATTATTATACTGTTCTATTGTAATCGGAACTACGCACACGTTTGCAAAATTTCAACTCAATCGGATAACGAGTAGTAGTTGAAAAGGTAGAAAGTATTTGGGACAATGGGAAAAGTTTGAAAAAACCCATATCATCTATAGTTATAGATTTTTCTATATTGTCATATATGAAAATGTAGATAATTTTATTGCAAACACGTGGAACACATTATATGTAGGTAACCATGGCAACGAATAAATATATTTAACACATAAATAAATACACTAAAATTAACAACATTATTTTTTTATTGAAAATAGCTGTGCCATGAAATTGAATGGCAACCAAATCAATTTTTCTTTATTAATACATCACATTATCAAAATTCAAATTTAATTAAAAAGTTCGACGGATGAAGATCGAGCCAACGTCGGGATCTTAGACTATAAATAAAACCGTTTAAAAAAATATATAGCATGCATCTGTACCTCCACCATTTATGTACCCGTACTCCCACCACATTTCCCGATATTTCGTAAAGTGAAAAATGCATGAGGTTAATACCTGAAGTGTTTTGCATTGAATATGAAGAAGAATTAATAATCAAATAAAAATGCAATACGCGTATTTCATAACTAAGTAATTGACACGCGGTCTATTAACCTTATTTTTTATACCTAATGTTTTTTAAATTACGAAATCGCGGTGTTCTATTTTCATAGAAGTATTGAGAATAGTTTACAACAAAATTAAAGTCTCAGGACGAAAAAAAGATTTGATTGAAATCAGGCATAATTATTTTATAGCGTTACTAGTGGTCCGTCCCGGTTTCACGCGGGTGCGATAGATATAATTCTGCAAAATGTATTTCGTTTGCGGCCCGGCGTCTGAACTAAGAGCCCTGAGCAAATTCTACCAGATTTGCTTCTGAGCTAATAGCGTTGAGCGAATACTAACAGATGTCGCTATTTGATACTAAAACAGATTTTTTTGTCTGCTTCTGAACTAATAGCTTTGAGTAAATTCTATCAGATGTCGTTACGTGTTAATAAAACAGTTTTTTTTTAGAAAATAGCGTAATTTTGTACAAAATATTTAATAAAAACTATCCTATAGCGTAAGTTGCGCCTAGCAAGGCACATTTACCAAATTTAATTGAAATTGGTTCAGTGGCTTCGGACATTAGCGCGGCCAAAATTGTGACGCGAGAATTTTATATATTATATAGATATTCAAATGTTTGTACTAATATTATAAAGAGGTAAAGTTTGGATGTAGGAGGTAATCTCCGAAACTACTTATCCGATTTCAAAATTTTTTCACTAATATTTAGAAGGGACCTTCAGGATGGATGTAGGCTATATACTATCGCGTTAAAATAATTCTGCAACGTAATAAAAAACGGTGCCAATCTACAAATTCGGGGCGAAGCACCGGGGCTGCTATTATTGTATAAGTAGAATAAGTTGAATTTGTTGTAACAAATCAACTTCCTGAAACAAGCGATTACAGGTAGGTCGCGAAATTAACAATAATGCACATTCCCCAGTTCTATATTATATGCAGTCGTTAGGCTCAGTTGCTTGAAACATTATCCAGATAGGTAACTATAGGTAGGTAAGTATTAATGTAGGTATGGTTATGTTTCGAGTGCTTTAACAATGCGTTATTCAGAGATGCATCTGTGTAGGTAGAAGACATTTTTATTGTGAATATAATTTTTATGCAACTCTATCATTAAACTGCACATGGATATTATTGCAGGGGTGTTCAAACTTCACATACGTGTCAGTCCGATTGTCGGTGTCATTATTATCATATATATTAATACGCTAAGGTTAAAGATGTTTGCCTCCCTTTTTGGAAAAAACCTCACAATTTCTCCACATAAATTATATATCATTTTACAGATAATTGCTTGCTCTACTGACATCGACAACTAAAAAATTTATTATTGCTTTTGTTTTTGTAAATTAATTAAAATACAGCAACGCTGAACAACGTCTGCCATCTGACGGTTTTAATTTTGAAACAACGTCTAAACTTCGATCTGTCATCTGACCTTCATATTGTAATACAACAGACACAATACTGCATACTGTCATCTGACCTTCATATTGTAATACAACAGACACAATACTGCATACTGCCATCTGACGGTTTTAATTTTGAAACAGCGAGCAACGCTGAACAACGTTACAGCAATGCTGCATGATGCCATCTGACGGCTTAGCTCAACGCTTTTGCTACTTGCGCCTCTATATGACAATTTTAGTAAAATATTTCTTCGATCTGTCATCTGAGCTTCATATTGTAATACAACAAAAAGAAGAACGTGCAAAATTAGAAACGAATTGAATACCTGCAATCATATTTAAAAAATAATTTTGTAAAGCGATAATAATTATTATACTTATTTAGTGTGAATAATTCGCACAGATCACACTAGTTAATAATTATATCAGTTTTACTTCTGTAGTGTGTAGTGAATACGCAGTCTCTTTCTTTTCTAGAATAAATGCAAAAGAGAATAAAGAAATCAATATTTTAATTTATTATCTGAAACAGCTAAACGCAGGATTCGTCAATTAAGTACAATAAAAAAAATTCCAGCCAATTGGGCGAAGGGATCATTCCAACTTAAAAAATTTTGATGTAGTAGGTATACTAAAGAAAATAAATTTTCTGATATCGTGTAAGGTGACGGGGGTAATGGCTAGTATTCAATATGATGTTTGCTATTAGTTGCCATGGTTACCTACATGATATGTTCCACGTCATGTAAAAATTAATCAAAGCATGCTTAACTAGTTTATTTCTGACAGATCTAAAAACAGAAGAACAGCTGATTTTTTTTTATTTTTAAAACATTTCTGAAACTATAAGGTTTAGAAAAACATTTTTTTTCTTGAAAAAAGTAATGAAAAGTATATACTATTATTATATAAAAAAAACACTGTTATAGCATCTCTTCTGTTCATGCGCCGATTTTCCCCAAAAACAATAGGGCATTTTTTATTTTCATACCAAACATCCTCCCAAAATTTGGTTTCAATCCCTTCATTTGTTTGACCTGTATCGTGCTCACAGACAAACAGACGCACAGAGTTTTTCCCAAAAATATGTTTTTTGGATTCGGGGGACCTCAAAACGAAAAGATGTAAAATTTTGAAAAAAAACTACTTAGTACCATTCCCCACTTGTGGGTTGGAATGGTAAAAATGCGTCAGGTAAATTCATTAGCAGAATATAAATAAGCTAATTAACAGTGACATAAGCCCTCTTTAAAGTTTGTCAGTCCTATTTTAAATGCATTCGGTTTGTTTTCGTAACATTCTTGTGATGTGTTGGACATGCCTATTGTAGTGCGCGTTATGTGGGTGGTGTAGATCGGCGGAGTGCAGGGAAAGCGGCACAATGCACATCGATATATGATATTATTAAGAGAATAATACCTACGCTGTATATATCAGTCCTTCTGCAGCAGTCAACACTCCTGGACCTTAAGTAATAATAATACAGATCTATGCAAGCAACGCAGGTATATCTGTGACTTCAAAACAAAGCAGCATATGTCGAATTTTTTATAGTTTCTTATCTTATCTTCAAACAAACAATTAGCTTTTAAATTTAGTGTATATTTTTTTTAAACAAGCACGATATTCGAGCGCGTAGGCTTTCACGATCGCCGTTGTTCCAAATCTTCTTATTTTCCGGGCTTGTAGGCCGTGGTCCATTGGTATTTCTATCTGACGTTTCGTCTATAATTGCAGTAGACATTATCAATGGCGATGTGTGACATTGAGTCGACGGGTTCGTAATACAAACTACGACCGAGCAGATAACAGTAACACGCTGAGCATAAAAGAAGAGAGAACACCAGTCGTCAACACACTTGCCTCTGAGCGGCCTAGAAGGACACTTCGCTCGCTGCCACTTCGTATTTGGTATATATGTCACCGTAAAATTGTAAATACCGTTAGGTTGTAATCTGTCTCGCGAGATTGTGAACTGTCGAAAGATTGTGAACCTCAACGTACTGCTTACAATTTAATGTATTATTATTACGTTGAGGTTCACAATCTTTCGACAGTTCACAATCTCGCGAGACAGATTACAACCTAACGGTATTTACAATTTTACGGTGACATATTATATAATATTTACAACTGACCGCAATAATCACAAATTACAACGCTTATTGTCTGAGCTAAACATATTAAAGATAATTCAAACAAACAAGAACGAATTTCTTAGAATCTTCGGTACGCATGACGCCGACAACAAGGCAACAAAACAACAAACACGTACTGTTTATTGCTTAACGATGACGTGTTTTTGTCGTTATTTAGAGTGTATGAGCAACAAGGTAAACCGACTGGAGTAACTTCGACTTTTTAAGCAGTTTGTTGTAATATCGAGTGACGTAAGTGATTTTGTAATGTGACCGCAGATATACGTACTCTATAATGCACAGTATATAAATGCGTACAATATAATATGTATATGAATTATATATCATTCCACAGTTAGCCTTATAATTTTGTATGGCGAAAGTAATGAATTTCCAACAGTTTCTACGTGATTTATATTTACTGTATTTGCAACAATGGTTTGCCGTCATTGCTATAGCATTATAAAGACGACCGGCCAGACAAATGAAATTGAAAGGAAGTTTTAAATAATTCTCTAATGACCGGAACTTTGCTTTATATATTTTATATTTACCGCGCGTTCTTCTCGGCTACGAAAAGGACAACTGTATTACCGACTCGTTTGCAAGTAGGGTGAAACTATATCCTATTGGCTGTTCCACTTTTATATGTCACTGAATCAAACCTTTACAGTAACCAATTCCTGAAAACACGAGCGTTATACGTAATAATGTTGAGAGGAGCATTTTTAATGTCAAAATGGCAATTTTTTAGTAATTTTTTTACAGACTTTTTAATAATTTCTGTACCATTAAAACAAAAATTACAGGTTATAATTCTAACTTTGTAATTAACATGAATAAAGTTAAGTTTGATTTTGTTTTAATAAATAAAATTGCCGACCAATTTTTGCAGACTGTATATTGACAAAAAATTATAAAATTATAATTCTATAATTCAATATATACAGCCTGAAAAAATTGATTTATTTGAAGAGTTCTATTCAGACGTTAATCTAAGATTTGATTCTGTTTTACTTAAGATTTGTCATATTGTTTTATTTGGAACTCATAACAAATCAATTCATCCTATTTCATAATAAAAGAGCACTCAGAAAATGAACCACTCATTTCAAAAACAAAGTAATGAGGTAGTTGTATAGATGTCAGAAGATGGCACCACTGTACTGGCTGCTACAGTTATAAAGGGAATTCCCTTTATGTAAACAGCACTAGATTAGAATAAAAAAAAATAATTCTGCTCTCTTTCAGAAATAATTATTCTTTTCTGTTAAAAGTTATTGCATAAACAGATTTTGATGCATTTTTTAAGGAAGTACCCTCGGTACGCAGTAAGTCAAAGAATTTCAGTCTTCTACTTGAGTACCTTAGTATATAATTTGGCAACACCGCATGTTGTTCTTTGTCTATGACCGCATGCCTTGCCATAGTTACAAGTGGTTATGTACGCAGCATAAGTCAGCACGCGGTGTCAAATTCGCATTAATTTATGAAAAGATATTATTGGAAGGGAAGAAAAGTTTCTAAAATAATAATATACTATCATTTTTTGGAATACTAAGCTTTTAGCATTTACTCAATTTACGTATGTTTTTACGATATCAAAACTGCTGCAGTTTCGTAACTTACCTTTGAATGACGCGCCACAAACTATAATATTGTGGTGTTGCCATGTTTATGAATTGCTAAAAAGCTCGGCTTTGTTTTAGTTATTTCTATTAACATAAGCAAGCTTTATACGTTTTGGAAAAAGAAAAATGTTCATAGAATATTCGTTTATATTTCCTGAAAATTTTATCAAAATCTGTTTGTCAATTCCAACGTAATAAATGATGGAGTGCGTCAAAATCACAGATTCCCATAAGACTCCATGTTTAAGTGCAGCGAAATAAAATTATCAATATCTTTTTTCAAAGTCAACCAAAAATCACAAAAATTTAACTGAGTCATTTTTGAAAAGGTTTTGACATATTTGCAAATTTTCGTAATTTTCTGTTTGTTAATTCATTTAGCGAGGGTACTTCCTTAAACATAAAAAAGTTGAACAACGGGTTGCCCGATGCGCCACCTCTTTTTATCTATTGCTACCGTTTTGAAACACAAATATTTAACGGTTTGTTCAGTCCTTAACGATTTATCATTTGTTTTAGAATATTTTTAAAGACAATTTCTTCATTGCGCAAAAGTAACAAGCTATCTACCTGTTTTAACTTCCAAAATAGAGCTTTAATTTTGGTAAAAATATTACAATAGTTAATATTAACATGAATCTAGAACAATAATACAAAACCGTAATTTGAGAAGTGCGTGCTTCTCAATTTTGTTAACCCGTCAGGGGTTACGTGAATATTCTAGTACAGGCAGTAAAGTATAATAAATTTTTCACCGAATTAAACTAGCAAAAAGGAATAAATAAAAGCTAAGCAGTCTTATCGTTAAAAACCCTAAGTTTGTTGTATATGAACTTATTAAGTAATAGTTTTACAAAACAAATCAGTGTATACAATCAATATGGCGTCTATTTCTGTAAACAGCTGATCTATGTTATCTAGGTTATGTTTAACATAAAAGTGCTATTTATTGCAACAAAACTTGTCGAAACTTGGATGATTAAAAGAACTTTCGAAAAGTGTACATCGTTTTGTGGTAGCGTTGTAAATAGACCGATAAATACAGTATATCATCGTTGGTTCTGTAATACCTACCTCTTATGTGCAAAAAGTAAAATTTGCAGGAAAGGCCAAAAAGTGGGTATTTCAGCAATGGATGGTAAGAACTAGCAATTTCAGAGGAATATTACTAATTCATACTTATCTTCACGTGTTTAATTAAGATGAAGTATTTTCTTAAAAAATATTTAACGTTAATTTCGGATTTATTGGCACATGGGAGGAATTATTTGATACAACTTTTCATATAAGAGTTACTTCCCCTTGTTGGTTATTGTAAAATTAATTTGAACTAGTATATAGAGCTCCGTTTCCTGAATCTTTTCATTTAAAAAACGTAAAATCTGCCAATTATGCACGTAAGAGCTATTACAGAACCAACGACGATATGTCGATTATAAAATAAAATATGTTAAAAAGCGTGTTAAACGGTTTTACTGTATACAATCGATGATGTACCAAAAACTAGAAAATAAATATGAGTCACCAAAGAGGGCTTTGATTAAACTAAAGTAAAATCGTGGGGCGCAGTTAGTAGAAAACAAATCCATCATACGAAATATACTGGTGTAGTCAAATAATCTTTAATTATAGCAGTTTCGTAAATTCAATTATGGGCTATACTAATGTTTTAATAAGAAATTATAATTTATTAAGTCACAACAGGGATAATATATGCGTGTCGACGTAAGAGTTAAAATGTAAGCTTTGTTGTTGATATACGTGGGTTTGCTTATATATATGTTTGTACAAAAATCCATTTTCTACAATTCTGAGCAACCCTTTAATAATAATCCCTGTTTGTGATACGGTCGGCCAGTTATTGCAACACTCATTACTTTTGAAAAATTAACATATTATCCCGTACACGTATTGTGTGTATTGTGTTCTGAATATACACTTACGTAATATTACGTAATACATATGTGTTCCGCAGGGATGAAATATCTTTACATTAAGTCAAAGTTTTTGATCAAAAATTCCACACGAAAATTATCTTAAAGGACCCCGTACAAAACTTATGGTGCTTAGTTCTCGGTTTATGTGATCTGAAATGGTTTTATTTTATAGTTTAAAGGCCACTAAGAAAAAGTGTCTCCCCTCGAAGAAATCCTGAAAGACGACGAACCCAGTGTATAAAAGTTTCTGGACCTTACTAATGTAAAAAAAAAATTATAAGTAAATTAAAAGTGATACTCAACTATTTATAAAACCAACAAGAAGCATACTTAACTACGTCTAATTCACCAAGTTTTAAGCCGTTTACATTTTAGAATCACCTTATTTTTATAGACACGTGCATATAGCCTAAGCTGCTGCGCACGTTAATAATAATATAAAAAAAATATAAAACGTGTCTATGGGCGCATAGCCTAAAAACCAAATGATTTTGACGTGATAACGTCTTATAAATTGATGAAACACCGGCTTCACGCACGAAAAAGTGTCACGTTCCGCCTGAGCCTGAGCGTGCAAGCGAAAGCGCGGTAAAAGCGATAGAGAGGCGCGATCGGCCCAAGCGTCGGCTTGTACGCATTTCTCTCTCTTCTCGCGTGACGTCAGAGAGTTCATCAATGTTTCTTTATGACGTTATCACGTAAAACTATCGTCCGTAAACCGACTTTACAGACAACCAATTTTTTTTAGCTACAGATATGTTTAGCGAGATTTTAGATGTAATGATAGATATCCATTGAATTCACAAACTGAAAAAACCATAAGCTCTAGAACTATGTTTTCGAGTGCGCTGAATCAGAATATGACATTATTATTTTATACAGGCTGACACCTTCCAATATTACCCAGTTTTCGATTATTATTCTATTTCTAAGAAAAAAGCACTTATTATTTTTTGTTAATATATTTGTCTGAAAAATTGGTCGATAATTTTATTTATTGAAAAAGCACTAAAGTTGAACATGGAACATGTTTGTGATATCCGTATATGTAAAATCTCTCTAAACATATCTGTAGCTAAAAATCTATTGGTTCTTAGGCTATGCCCCCATGGACACTTTTTCTTAAAAAAAAAACTATTTTCGGTCAATTTAACCGAGAACCAAATCCCATAAGGTTTGTGCGGGCTCCTTAAAAAATGAGAAAAATATTCTAACAGATCACGATTACTGTTTCGAATCGATATTTTCAAAAAAACTCTAAAAGTTATTCTATGTGAATCACATACAGTCATTCCAGATATATCTCCAATTCTCTGAGTTTGGAATTATATTAAATACGCTCGACAAATAATGATTTTAGACTGTAATATTTAATTCATCGACTGTCAAGAAAATTTTTTAATGATATTAGATTAGAATAGAATAGCATCTTTATTAAGAACCAGTACCTATTGCAATATAATATCACTTAAATTAACAATTATCTTTTTTTTTAAATTTGAACATTATCATAAAAAAGACATAGTCATTAAAAATTACAATGCACCAATTAAAAGGTTTAACAAAAATACAACTTTAACATAGTAAGAGGTTAACAAAAATAATCTGTCAGAGAATAAAATTCCGCATCAATCAAAAAATTGAAAACAGCCGTTTAAAAAGAAGAAAAAGATTTAATTGCTCTGATTTCCATTGGAAGCTTATTAAAAAACCTTATACACATATATCTACAACTGCCTTCGAACATGTTTTTGGTATTCATATTGAAGATTTCTGGTGCTGCCCAATGCAGAAATATTAATGAAACGTATATTTTTACGAAAAAAGCAGAGGCAGATATATGTACAACACCATACGTTATCTTCCGTTCCACACAACACACTGTGCAACAGATAAAGACAACCGAAACAAGTCTGCGATTTATTAGATAAAACGTAACAGTTTTAATTTGTAAAAAAAAATTGTTAGAACGCATTTTATGATACAAAAGTGACGTAAAAATATCTCCTCTTTCGTTTAAGACAGGTTTCGAAACGATCTGAATTAAAGAAGAGCACACGCAGTGCACGGCTCGCACAGAGAAGCGACAAAGTGTATATAGTATACGCGCGCGCACACACACGGGAGCGTCGAGAGCGGCGGCGTAGAAGGGGAATGACGGCATAAGGCCCCCCCAATGGATCTTTCACATAAAAAATGCGGTCAATTGGTATACGGCTTTGCGGCAATTATATCGGGGACAGACGAAGTAGCTGCTCTCTCTCTCTCTTTCACCCAACCCTGCATATGTAAGGTAGGTACGTTATGACATACGTGTGTATCGCATGGCGTTCGTAACATCGGTTCACAACCGTTGAACGAACCTACAATTAAACCTACATTCCTAATTATAACGTAGGTAGTAGGTATCACATACATACATATACGCAAATTATATAGGAGAGCTTAGCCTCGTGACGTCGATTCATACAGTAGCGGCAGTTGCCAAAATTGTCAATCATTGTGACTCATCATAATATATATTAATACGCTAAGGTTTAAGATGTTTGCCTCCCTTTTTAGAAAAAACCTCACAATTTCTCCACATAAATTATATATATCATTTTACAGATAATTGCTTGCTCTACTGACATCGACAACTAAAAAATTTATTATTGCTTTTGTTTTTGTAAATTAATTAAAATACAGCAACGCTGAACAACGTCTGCCATCTGACGGCTTTAATTTTGAAACAACGTCAACACTTCGATCTGTCATCTGCCCTTATATATTGTAATACAACAGACACAATACTGCATACTGCCATCTGACGGTTTTAATTTTGAAACAGCGAGCAACGCTGCACAGCAATGCTGCATGATGCCATCTGACGGCTTAGCTCAACGCTTTTGCTACTTGCGCCTCTATATGACAATTTTAGTAAAATATTTCTTCGATCTGTCATCTGAGCTTCATATTGTAATACAACAAAAAGAAGAACGTTATAAGCAGTGTGCAAAATTAGAAACGAATTGAATACCTGCAATCATATTTAAAAAAATAATTTTGTAAAGTGATAATTATTATACTTATTTAGTGTTAATAATTCGCACAGGTCACTCTAGTTTTCAGCATTCCGTTCTGCTTTGCAGAAAGGATTGCCAAAAAATTTGTTAAGTAGTTAATTATTCGGTTCATTTGTTCTTCAGGTAGCTATTTCTCCGAATAAATAGCGATAATTAAATTCACCAAACATAATTATTATATTTACTGCAGATATAAATATATTCTGTCTTACTTGGAGGGCATAATTTTTATTCGTCTGATAAAATAAAAATGGCCGCCACATACATCATAATACCTAACCTATAAACGTGGTGTATTAAATCTACAGTTTACTCTTGTGAATTTATGTGCTGTTTATTAACCTTTTGTGAAGAAAACATTAAAGATAGTGGAAGTTTTGTGTGCAATTGGGTTAGGATAAAACGTTATTATTTTATGAAACTTTTTTTTGACGTTTACACTAACGCCATCGGTTGGATTTTTGGGTGAACGTCAAAATATTCAACAAAAAGAGCAAGGATTATAGTGCAGTGTATATTTATTCTACCTAATATTTTGCTTGGTGAATTGAAAGAAAATTTTATTCCAACGATAAATTTGTTCCAAGATTAGTAACTTCTCTGTGTTCGGTGAATATGGGCATAAGACCATTTAGTTTTCCTGCCGCACTCTTGATTTCAAGTTTCGTTAGATCGTGGGCTCAGGGTCGAAGCTGCAACTTTCTGGCGGAAAAGAGCATTAGTAGGCTCGGTTGCGTTCCTGATAAATCGAACGCAACGAGTCACCAATGGTACAAACAATACATATGGAGAGTACCAAGTGGCACATGCATGAGTTTTCCACATGGTACGTTGTAGCAAATACGTGTGTATGTGTCGTGTAACATGTTATATTGTATCACGAAGGTATGGTGCTCTGTGGCGGGCGAACGAGAGAGGGTGGGAGTGGGTGGGTTGGCGGCGGCGCCAGGCCGAAGCCGGCGGGATGGGGTAGGGCAAGCCGTGAAATATTGATCAAGTTTAAGACAAGGGTTGTTCGGAATGAGAAAACAGATACAATGGCATTCCACGGACCACCACCACACACAAACACTTACACACCGTAAGTGTGTGTGTTTGTGTGTGTTTACCATTGCTACTATTTAAGTTGAGTACTGTTTTAATATACCCTTATGTCATCCATATATATATTCATGGTTGTTGATATAAAGTAATAAAATGATAACAGTTCATTAAAGTTCGTATTTCTTAGCAAGTATTGGTTCTTCTACAAACAAAAGCTCTGGAATGTATTTAATGAACGTTGAAGAACGTAATAGTATATTACACCACAAGGGCCGAAAGTTTGATATCTTGCATTTGACGGGACTTTCACTGGCAGATAACTGATGTTATGAGGAGTAACTTTGGCTACTTTTATTTTGACGTGATAACGTCTTATAAATTGATGAAACACCGGCTGCATGCACGAAAAAGTGCCACGTTCCGAAATGTGTCACGTTCCGCGCACGATCGGCCCAAGTTTGACAGCTACTAAAATTTAGGTTATGTATTATTCGAGCGGAATACGTTATCACGTAAAACTATCGTCCGTAAACCGACTTTACAGACAACCAATTTTTAGAAAAAAATAGGACTCCGCGTAAAAAATATATATTCCACGCGGAAAAAGTCGCGGGTTACAGCTGGTTTCAAATAAGAATGACGTTTAATAAAAGTTACAGCAGACCAACTGCGTAATCATAGTTAGTTTTACGTTTGATATGTGTGTAAGTGTATAGTGTTGTAGATATTAGCATTGGTCATAAGACAAAACCACTTACGTCAAATTCTCGATAAAACACGATAAAAAAGGGGGGACCCTTCTTTCATAATTGAACAATTTTTGAAAAATAAGTTTGCTTTGTTTCGTTTCCTGTCCTCATATATGACTAATAGAACACGATGCGTCAAAATTGGAGATGCCTGTTCAGAATGGGAGCAAATAGTGAAAGGCGTCCCTCAAGGTAGTGTGCTGGGCCCTACTCCATTTATTATCTTTATAAATGATTTACCAGACGCCATAAAACAAACAACTTTGCTATTTGCTGACGATACAGCAGTCATATGTGAGGGAGGAGATGGAGATTTACTTCTCAAAAACATTGAAAATTGCATATCAACAGTAAAAATGGTCTAAAATTAAACATGGACAAAACTGAAATTATTAAATTTGGAAACTATTTCATCATGTCTACGCCAGATCAATTAGTAGTGAAGAAGCAAGTAAAATTTTTAGGTCTGCAAATAGACGATCAACTTAACTGGAAAAGTCAAGTTGATAATATATCTGCTAAATTGTATAAATTCATATATCTTATAAGATATTTAAAAAACAAATTAAATTTAAAAATACTTATTAATGTTTATTGTGCTCATTTTCAGTCCATAATGAGATATGGTCTAATATTTTAGGGTAACTCTGTAATAAAAAAAAAATTTAATAATCCAAAAATTATGTGTTCGAATCGTGGCAGGTGCTGCTCCTCGAGAACATTGCCACCGTCTTTTCAGAAAATTAAACATCCTGACAATTATTGACCTTTTTATTCTGGAATACTCTAATTTCGTCAGATTAAATCCTGATCTCTTCAAAACAAACAATATAACACATAGGCAATACACCAGAAATAAAACATCCACTCTGAAAAATGATCAAATAAGTGACGAGTCGTGGAGCACGCAATGCCATGATTCGAATACATAATAATCTGCCACAGAATGTCAAAAATATTGATGTTAACAAAAAAGCCCTTTTTAAAAAGGAATTAAGTCAATTTTTATTGCAAAACAAATTTTATGATGTAAATAATTTCTTAATTATTAATGTTGTGAGTAATACATTATACTGCGGACGCTATTAATGTGTTTTAAAAAAATACTTTTTAATAAAGTGGTTATTATTATTATTATTATTCAGGGTTGGTCTGGGACCTAAAAAATTACCAGGAAAATGTTCAAACGTGTCTACGAGATCGTGTAACTATAAAGAAAAAAATCCGGACCCGACTGGACCGGCCCACCGGGAAAAGGCCAGGGAATTCCCTGGGGCCAGACTAACGCTGACCTTGAAGATACACTAATTCAACATAAGCAATGTTGTCTATTGGTCCTAGATATAGTGTGTTAGTGCAGAAACACGTGGACCAGTCAGTTGTGCCAACCGACCAACCACCTCCAATGCTACCACCCTAATGAATGCCACCAGTTAGGAGAATATCACTACCGAACATGTTCCTTACTATACTGCACCATCACCAACCCGAATAACACATAATTTCTCACTTTCTATTTGTATTTCTCTTTCACCACATATGGAAACAGTATATTTGTGTATTTTTCGACGCTGTCATTCTGCACATAGTCGTGGCCAGATGTGTAACATTACAGCGTCTAGAGTACAATATATGAGATCATGAGAGAGAGAGAATTAAGAGATACGGACTATACTCTAAAGTCTAAAGAACCGCAAGGACCAGCAACTTTTAGGTGCAGGCAGTGCCGGATTAATCATTAGGCAGAGTAGTAAACTGTCTAGGGGCCCGTGCACGCACCAAGAAAAAAACTTTTCATTGAACGAAAATTTTATTTGAAAATTTGTATGAAATTACCCAACAACAATATTATTTTCTTTCGTTTATTGTAATTTATTGCATTTAAGGAGGTTGAGCCGTTTTACGAAGATAATGAAAAAATCTGAAATAAAGTTTTTTTTAATAGATTCTTTTATGACAAAATTTTCTGTAAAAAATCCAAAATCATTACGAGATTTATAAAGTTAAAATTGAAAAAAAACTTTTACATGTAAGTCTTATGGAAAATATGTCAACCTGGCATGCAAACCGTACATTTTAATTTTTTGCAAATAACCAAATAATGTCAGCAGTTCCAAAAACTAACTATGTAAAGCATCGATGTCTTACGCATATTTTAATATTTTTTCCAATTTAATTAGGAGATTTTTAATCAATAAAAAAAATTATTAAACCTTAGCACTTTTCGATTATGGACTTTTATTCTTGACAATTTTAACAACTTTAACTGAATTTCAACTTTTTAATGATTTAATTTTAAATTTTGTTATTACTTCTAATTTTTTTTTTAATTATTTAACCTAACTTTGTACAAAAAATTCAAAAGTTAGTCCGTTAAGTAAAATACTGAAATAATTAATAAATATTAAAAAAAATATTTATTTATGCCTTTATGACAATAGTCATCGACTTATAACCTTTTGTAAAAATGTATTATGGAAAAGTTCCCATTTAGAATTCGACTTACTTTTGATTGGGACTGTAACGCATCAATAAAATTTAAAATATCTACGTCACGTCAACTCTCACAGTATGTGTTTTTTGTAATCCGTTACTATATATACAGACACCGGACAACCATACCATATTATATGTAAAATATATTATAAACAAACTCTTCAGCTTTATAAATATTAGTACAGATTAGTATAGATAAGAAAACATATTGTTCTAAATGACTTAAATAGCTTATTTACCAAGCGGCAGAAGGTTGGGACAACATGCTTTTTTGGCGCGTCAGTTCCCGAACTAATGTGATGCATATATTGATTTTAAATGTAAGGTTATGTTAAAACATATATATGACTAATAATATCTTCTAATCATAAACGAGTACAATAATACGCACCTACTTAAAACAAATGACTGTTATTAGCATATTAATTATTAACTGCCGTTACGAAATCCACTTAAATATGCTCGTATACTGGTAATTAGAAATAATTAGTAGTTTTGTGTATTTATTCCTTCAATGTTTAAAGACTATCGCGATATATTAATTATTAACAAATAATTTTTGCTGTAAAATCGAAAATGAATTGTTAAACAATTATTGGTTATAAATTTTAATTTTTAATGAGTAAATCAGTGATTCCCAAAGTAGGCGCTACCGCAGCGATCAAGGGAGACACGGGGGCATTTGGGGGTTCAATAAATAGTTTCATAATTTCAAACTTCAATGTTCCTAATTTACAGCCCTCTTTACTATATTTTACGAAAAAGGTAGAAACATTAATACATACTAGAGTGACCTGTGCGAATTATTCGCACTAAATAAGTATAACAATTATCACTTTACAAAATTATTTTTTAAATATGATTGCAGGTATTCAATTCGTTTCTAATTTTGCACACTGCTTATAACGTTCTTCTTTTTGTTGTATTACAATATGAAGCTCAGATGACAGATCGAAGAAATATTTTACTAAAATTGTCATATAGAGGCGCAAGTAGCAAAAGCGTTGAGCTAAGCCGTCAGATGGCATCATGCAGCATTGCTCTGACGTTGTTCAGCGTTGCTCGCTGTTTCAAAATTAAAGCCGTCAGATGGCAGTATGCAGTATTGTGTCTGTTGTATTACAATATGAAGGTCAGCTGAGAGATCGAAGTGTTGACGTTGTTTCAAAATTAAAGCCGTCAGATGGCAGACGTTGTTCAGCGTTGTTGTATTTTAATTAATTGACAAAAACAAAAGCAATAATAAATTTTTTATATGTCGATGTCAGTAGAGCAAGCAATTATCTGTAAAATGATATATAATTTATGTAGAGAAATTGTGAGGTTTTTTCTAAAAAGGGAGGTAAACATCTTAAACCTTAGCGTATTAATATATCTTCCTGTTTAATTTCTAGTAAAGAGTAATATTTTTTCTGGAAAGGGGCTCCAAATGGTTCGTATAATATAACACACGGCTACTGCTTCTTTTTTTTTTGTAATTTTATAATCATTCTGTATAAGATGAAATATGTTCTGTGAATGTGTTAGATATTTAAACATTTGACGATCGGAATTTACCTTTAACCCTAGGCAAACCACAGAAAATGTCGATACGTAATCGAAGGACTATACAGTCATGTTTGAAATTCCATTGTGCCTAAAATCAAAGTCCATTTCGTAATATCTTAACACATCCAGTCCATATCCTTAAGGGGTGCCAACGCTTCGACAGCTTCTTATCTGTCTGTCTGTATCATTCGGTAATGTAGGTACCTATTTTCTGGAGAAGGTTTATATCTAAAATAATTGATATCAGCTAATTTTGTCATCCATTTTGCACTCACGAACTTCAACTATATATTGTAAATATATTTTTTTCGAGGATAGAATAATAATCACAAAGATGTAGTTTTTTTATTTATCGTAATTGTGGAAAAAAACCATTTAAGGAGGTTGAGCTGTTTTACGAAGATAATGAAAAAAATCTGAAATAAAGTTTTTTTAATAGATTTTTTTATGACAAAATTTTCTGTAAAAAATACAAAATCATTAGGAGATTTATAAAGTTGAAAATTAAAAAAAACTTTTACGTGTAGTCTTATGGAAAATATGTCAACCTAGCATGCAAACGGTACATTTTAATTTTTTGCAAATAACCAAATAATGTCAGCAGTTCCGAAAACTAACTATGTAAAGCATCGATGTCATACGCATATTTTAATATTTTTTCCAATTTAATTAGGAGACTTTTAATCAATAAAAAAAATTATTAAATCTTAGCACTTTTCGATTATGGACTTTTATTCTTGACAAATTTAACTAACTTTTTTTTTTTAACTTTTTAATGATTTAATTTTTATTTTTATTACTTTTAATTTCTTTTTTTAATTATTTACTGCAAAAAATATGTAAAATACAGATATTTACATAAATTTATTTTTTCTAACCTAACTTTGTACAAAAAATTCAAAAGTTAGTCCATTAAGTAAAATACTGAAATAATTAATTAATATTAAAAAAAATATTTATTTATGCCTTTATGACAATAATTTATTGGTATCATCGACTTATAACCTTTTGTAAAAATGTATTATGGAAAAGTTCCCATTTAGAATTCGACTTACTTTTGATTGGGACTGTAACGGATCAACCTCCTTAAAAAACATTATACAGTACTTTTAAGCAAGCACAAAATCAAGTAGGCATGCTGTTAATTTCATTGTTGTTGAAAACGATTGTAACAACTAACAATAAAAATTAAAGGTGCAGTTTTTCGTGTGAACTAATTGTTCGCACAAAATTGTGCGAGAACCCTTACCTACCTTTACAATATAGCCCGCTCTTTCTCTTTATAAGAATCTGGTTATTAATTAATATTTAATGTATTCTTCTCCTGTTCTTCTTCTTACATTTTCAATTTTTACCTTTTTCCTTGAGTTATGAAATCATAATGAGATCGTTGCAATGATTAAAAAGTCATTTTCTATTTCCCCTTCAGTCCATGCAAGTACATTAATGAAGTAGAAAACTAATCTTACAAAAAGAATTCCCATTTCCAGTATTCGTACTGTGTTCGTATATTGTTGCGTTCCCCCTGTTGGGACGACTATGGGTTCTGTAGAATCTTCTAGCAACAACAACAATGGAAAGCAGATAAAAAAAACCCGACCTTCAGAGAATCGCCTGGAGAATGCAATGCAGGTAGAGAGAGATTCTAGACTCTTCTAGAAGTTTCGATGTTATGGGGATCGAAAGCTATAAAAGGCGAGCGGGTCGCTGGCAGTTAGGCAGTTGGTCAGTTGTTCGTGAGTTGTTCATGTGTTCAAGTGCTCTGCCGTTGCGACATAAATCATTCAGTTATACTGTGAAGATAAATAAACTTTGATGTGTGTTAACCATTGAGCGCAATTATATAAATCTGGTTTTACATAAATTACTTTTTTGTAAATAATCGTGTGAATATAGTTAATAGACAAATGTAAATAAGTGTACTAGATAAATTTTGTTGTGTTTCTGTGTTGTAAATATATTCTTTTGTTACTTAGTTTTCTATTTTATTATTTGGAACTGTCGTTATTTTGTTTCTGTTAACGTTATTATTACTGTTTGTTAAAGAAGTACTCTTTCGTTGTGTGTTTAACTGTTTGTTAAACGTTCATTATTGTAAATTAATAATTTCCACCGCCAACTAGATCAGTTTTGTTACAATATATTTCAAATTTTAAATCGACCAATGTCGATACAGGAGATTCCTTTGTATATTTATTTGAAAACATTACTGTCCACGGTAATGGACATACAATTTTCCTGATCTCACGATTAACGAACAAACAATTACGCAAAAGAAATTATCACAGTCTAATTCTCAGATAATCAGTGATCACTAATCAGTAATTTGTGTCCCTCGACAGTAAAGGGGGTCACAGACGGTGCGATAATGGCGAGGGGTGTGTGTGTGTGTGTGTGCGTGCAACATATACACACACCTAACATTCCTGAAGAGAAATAGTCCGCGGGTCAAGTCCGACCAAGACAAATTGCATTTGCGTTTAGGTTAATTCGTGTAGTTTAGCAGTTTAACAAACTTCAACTATCAATACGGCTAAATTCCTAAACGGTGCTATTATCTATTCTAAACCCACGCGTGCAAAGGTGTGTGTGTACATATTACATATAACATATACATGTTATGTATGTATGTTATATTGTAAATCAGCGGTCGTCAAACTGTTCACCTTCAGCGTAATTAAGAAACCCAGCGCTAGAAAACTAGTAGTGAAATCTAGCAGGGAACCTAGCGGCAAATCCAGCCTCGCGTGCAGCAGAACTTTGGTCATTGGTGCTAGAGCTGTAACAAACCGTATGTATTCGTTACTGAGTAACGGGTACATCGTCTGACTCGAAGTGACGAATCGTTACTTACAAATTCATTTCGTTACTCGCATCTGTCGTATCCATGTCAGTTCGACTCGTTTGATGCTGTTATACGTTAAACGAACGAAGTCATACGCGCCTCGATGCGATGGTACATGCTTGATGCTGTTAGTACACGATTGTATGTCGTATTAAAAGTAACGAGTAACGTAACGATACTAAAGTAACGGGTACTGGTTCTTTAAGTAACGAATACATACGGGTACACAATTTCTCCTAATTGGTGCGGGAAAGTGTACAGCAATAAACATGGATTTTCTTCAACGCCGCCTCTGACTTTCCAACATAAAAGTGGTTAAAAAAAATTAGACTGCGAGCTGCGATGGTAATGCAGATGAAGATGTAAAGATGCGAGCATAAGTGTAGGTGGAATGATGACGGAAGAGTGGAAGGAGTTTGTGGAAGTGTGGGGCGAGGGCGAATGAGGTAAATACGCTTTACCGTTCCCGTAGTTGCGGATTAATTAGTTTAATTCTTAGCTCCGGCGCTTGGAGATGCACAAGAAAGAATCATCTCGTGAGGTTCGTTTCTATTCAACTGAATGTTGGATATATCTTTATACGTGCATATTTATACAACGTACAAACACATCTATAGCAATCGAATGCATATTATAAGGGATGATCGATTCGTTTCAAGGTTTTAATAACCTCCTTTTAACCCGTTCAGCAGTGGCGGTGCGTGAACATTTGGGTGTTCTGCGCTAGTGTGAAATGTTGTAACAAAACTGTTCTAGTTCGTGATGTATTTACAAAACAAACGTTTAACAGAACAGTTAAACACACAAAAGAAAAGTATGGCACGCCGTTTTACTATTTAATACCTAGTAAAATATTTATTCAAAAATTATAAAAATATTTAACAATTTTAATTTCAGAAAAAAAATTTTGAGTGAATTTTTTTTATGTGGTGACATAATAAAAATACATTATTATTATGTCATGACATAATAAAAATACATTATTTTTATGTCATGACATAAAATTAAATGCTTATACATAGAAAGAGATACGAAAAACGACGAATTATAATTATGTCATGACATAAAAATAATTAATTTTTATTACGTCACGACATAATAATAATGTATTTTTATTATGTCACCACATAAAAAAAATTCACTCAAATTTTTTTTTCTGAAATTAAATTTTTATAATTTTTGGAAAAATATTTTACTATTAAATAGTAAAACGGCGTGCCATAGAAAAGTACTTCTCGAACGTAACAGAAACAAAACTAATAAATTCCGACTAATAAAATAAAAGAACAAGTAACGAAGAATATAAAGTCACTAATTATGTACAACAAATATTAATAAACACGCCGAAGTTTATTCAGCACACTTAACTATTAACTATATACAATAGATTATTTATGTTAAAATAGATTTTATATAATCGAAATCAATAGTCTATTAAACCGAACTCCGCACTAGTATTTACACAGTTCTATCTCTACAGTTACCTCGGTATTAGTGCACCGACGGAACAATATGTCGAATTTATTCCACACGCCATTATCTATGGGCAAGTAGGCATATTATTGATGACGTGCCTGGCTTCAACTCTCACCGCGGGCACTATAGTACAATACTGTATCATCTGTATATTATGCACATTTGTATTCACCCTTAGTATTTCTGCAGTACTGTATACAGTGCTAAAAAATATACAGGATGTAAAAATAAAGCTACTAATAGTACTTACGTAATATATACGGTTTGAAATAGACAGATATTTTACCATTCCAACCCACAAGTGGGGAATGGTACTAGTTTAGGAAAAAAATCACTTTTCAAAAACGTTACAATACTAGAGTGACCTGTGCGAATTATTCGCACTAAATAAGTATAATAATTATCACTTTACAAAATTATTTTTTAAATATATGATTGCAGGTATTCAATTCGTTTCTAATTTTGTACACTGCTTATAACGTTCTTGTTTTTGTTGTATTACAATATGAAGCTCAGATGACAGATCGAAGAAATATTTTACTAAAATTGTCATATAGAGGCGCAAGTAGCAAAAGCGTTGAGTCAAGCCGTCAGATGGCATCATTCAGCATTGCTGTGACGTTGTTCGGCGTTGCTCGCTGTTTCAAAATTAATGCCGTCAGATGGCAGTATGCAGTATTGTGTCTGTTATATTACAATATGAAGGTCAGATGACAGATCGAAGTGTTGACGTTGTTTCAAAATTAAAGCCGCCAGATGGCAGACGTTGTTCAGCGTTGCTGTATTTTAATTAATTTACAAAAACAAAAGCAATAATAAATTTTTTAGTTGTCGATGTCAGTAGAGTAAGCAATTATCTGTAAAATGATATATAATTTATGTGGAGAAATTGTGACGTTTTTTCTAAAAAGGGAGGCAAACATCTTAAACCTTAGCGTATTAATATAGATGACCTTTCTGTTTTGAGGTCCCCCGAATCAAAAAAATATTTTTGGAAAAACTATGTGCGTCTGTTAGTCTGTTTGTCTGTGAACACGATACAGGTCAAACGGATGAGCGGATTGAAACCAAATTTTGGACAGAATTTTAAATGATAACATTATCAGTGCAGCCAACCTTTTATCAACACCAACTACCGACGCTTTTAATCCTACAGGCTATATCGCATTATCCAGTATGCACAAGAGAGCCAGATATAGGTATAGGTAGGTACACGTAAATAAAAGAAATCTTCTCATAGACGCGCGATATGAAGAAATATTATGGTACTTACTCTTTTGTGTACTGCAGCTTTTTGTTTTCATATGAATTTCTTGTCTACTTTATATAATACTGTAGCTGCAAATATGCTTTTCTTCGCCGTAGTTGATATTATCGTCATTATGATAATTCTGGTTCCCGTTTGTTCCTAACAAAAATATCAAAGTGTTGGATTCTGATAACATTTCTCCAACATTCATGTTGAAAGGATTGTCGAAAAATGTGATCTGACAATGACAGATTGTGAACACACGTGTAAAGGCCAAGTTCAACAAAGAAAAAGGATGCAGCAGCCGTATGTTCTATTACACGAACCATTTGGAGCCACTTATGACCCCTTAATAACTCAAAATCTATTTAACATAAATAAATAAAATTATCGACCAATTTTTTTCAGACTAAATATTGACAAAAAATGAAGATTGACTCTATTCAATAAATAGAGTAACTGTGATCCATTGAAGTTAATGATGAGTATTTGGAAAGAATTCCGTGGCATAAGGATCGAAAATGAAGCAATACTGAGACTTTTTTAAACTTGCATTTAATACTAACGTTTCGATACGGTTTGTATGCATTTGTATGCATTTGAACACTCTGAAGATGATACAAAACGTATCGAAACGTTAGTATTAAATGCAAGTTTAAAAAAGTCTCAGTATTGCTTCATTTTCGATCCTTATGCCACGGAATTCTTTCTAAATACTCATCATTGACAAAAAATAATATAACAATATAAATCAATATAACAAAAGATGACGTTTCGATCCGGATTTGGATGTTCTTCAGAAATATCTAAAAATTAATTAGTATTAGCTAGGAACTTATTTTCTAATAGAATGCAAGATTGAACGATAGTTTGAAAGATTAAAAATTAATGAAAAAAATTGGTCGACAATTTTATTTATTTGAAGAGTTCTATTCAGACGTTAATCAAAGATTTGTATTTAACATAAATTCAGTGTAAACTCTTTATAACGAAACTCAAGGGACCGAGCATTTTTTATCGTTATAGAGAGTTACCGTTATATGGAGTGAAGAAAGAAAAACAAACAAATTAACAATAATCTTCAATGTACTGTATAATCTCTTTATAACGAATTTTAAGGGACCGAACGTTTTTTTCGTTATAAAGAATTTTCGTTATATGGAGGGAAGAAAGAAAAATAACCAATTTTCACAAAATTAATTTATTCCAAACACATATACCTATAGTTTGCTATGCCAATATTTGTTTTGTATTTTAAGTATCTTATGCATGCCTTGGGATGTGGTAGAATAATCTTCATTAAATAATAGGAATTTTTCGATAAGTTTGGCGTCATCAAGTGCTTGTTGAATAGATGGCGATGGTTCAGAATGGTCCTCTTTATGTCTGTAAACATTTGCTGACGCCTAAATATGAACATATTTCTTCGTAATAGAGAATGGCTGTTGCGTTATAAAGAGGGTATTAATGTATAGGTTTTAAGGTAAACCAACCAAATCGTAAAAATTTCGACGTTATAGGGAGTTTTTCGTTATAACGAAGAACGTTATAAAGAGTTTACACTGTACATGAAATTTTTTGACAATCCTCTCTGCAGCCCAGCATAAATGGAAAGTTAAGTATTTGGAGGTTGGAGGCCTGGTGCTGGTCTTTAGGTCGTCGAAAGCAATTCAAGAGCGATAGGGGGAAGTCCCCTAGTGGCGGACACCAAAGGTTTCTAGAAAATAAAATAAAAATTACTTCAAGAACTTTAAGAAATTGAAACCTTTTAATTCGAATCGTGTGCATTGGTATATACTAACACACGGCCACCCGTATGATGAAAAGATAGTTACATTAATGCCTTTTAATATGGGAACTACAGTAAATTAATTATAACAATATTTTATTGGCTGTAAATTCATCGTACCACCCACCGAGCAACATATACGCGGAGAGCGTGACTAGCGATACCGAATACAAGCCAATATAGGCCTTACTGTTGATATACTCGATCATTCAATATTTAGACACGCGGCAGAGTGACAAGCCAAGTTCAACAAAGAAAAATATGTTATACTAGCGGCCCTGTACGTGCTTCGCTACGTATAAAGTGAAATAATAAAACAATTTAATTGGAACATCTATCTATCTATTTTATTAATTGCTAGCTATTTTAAAATATACATGGGCGTATATGTGTGTATGTCGAGCACTGCGGCTGCGCCGTCGTGCTCGAAAAAAAATAGCGTAAAGTATTCGTGGATAACTGGTCTTTAAAACACTTGCTCTATTTCGAGCACTCCGGCTGCGCCGTCGTGCCGAGCAGTTTTAAACGATATTCAGTTTTTTTACATCCTCGATCTAGATATATGGTTGTTAAGTTCGTTGCGCCATCTATTGAATATTCACTCAATTCAGTCAACAGGTATTGCCATCTTATATGGTTGTTAAGTTCGTTGCGCCATCTATTGAATATTCACTCAATCCAGTCAACAGGTATTGCCATCTTATATGGTTGTTAAGTTCGTTGCGCCATCTATTGAATATTCACTCAATCCAGTCAACGGGTTCGCCATCGTATATGGTTGTATTATGACTGTCAAGGAATAGACAAATAATTTGCAATAAAATAATATTGCGACTATAAATTGAAATGTAAGCTATCCTATCTTTCAAGTTGGGTCGAATTGCACACGGTGTGCAAATCAAATTTAAAATCGGTTCAGTAGTTTAGGAGTTCATCGCGGACAAACATGTGACACGTAATTTTTATATATTAAGATTACACGAATTATTAGGAGCCACTTTTAACCCCTTAATAACTCAAAATCTATTTAACGTAAACGCATGAAATTTGGTTTATTTATTAAAACCCATTAGATTAACTAGAACCCCAAATTTTATAAATACAGATCAAACGGTTATTGAGATATTAGCGTCTAAAAATCGGCATTTTTATCACTGACTTGACTGACATACAGATCAAAAACCTAACCCACTTCCAGATGACCTAGAAAGTTGAAATTTGGCGTCCAGCTAGATAATTGCGTGTATATAAAGGAAAAAATCAGAAATCAGTGAATTTTTAAGATTTGAAATATTTTCCAAGCAATCGATTTTTATTAACAACTAGCGTCTTTCGAAAAAGAGAACTGTAGGTAAGTACAGGAAAAAAGATTAATTTTGCAAATCACTTTTGAATGATAAATAATAATAATTCCTTTACAAAAAGTAATGATACTCCATCAAAAATATAAAAGGGAGCCAAGTTCAGTATTCAATACAAAAAGCATTGAGATCTATAAAGGTGCCAAGTTTTCACACATATAAACATGAAGTTTAGGTATAAATCATGATAAAATACACGAAAACTTTAGATCTCAATGATTTTTGTATTGAATACTGAACTTGGCTCTCTTTTTCACATTTATCTTTTTGATGCGATATCGGATATAGTAATAGGTAGAGGGACACACACATGGCATCATCCAGATAAAGTTGGCATACGTGTCGCGATGTACAGGAAAGGACCCCGTACAAACCTTATGGGATTTGGTTCTCGGTTAAATTGATCGAAAATGGTTTTGTTTTATAGTTTAAAGGTCAATAAGAAAAAGTGTCCATTGGCGCATAGCCTAAAAACCAATAGATTTTTAGCAACAGATATGTTTAGCGAGCTTTTAGATATATCCATTGAATTCACAATCTTAAAAAATCCTAATCTCTAGAAATATGTTTTCGAGTGCGCTGAATCAGAATATGACATTATTATTTTATATACAGGGTGACACCTTCCAACATTACCTAGTTTTCGACTGTGTATACAATTTTTCTGCATACCTCGATCGTAAGTAAACGCTTATTAAATACATTAATTAATTATTAATTACATAAAAACACAGATAAATTCCAAGCAAGCAGCTTTGAGGTTATACGTAAAAACCACGAATGGCCAGCTGTTCGCGACTATTAATATTAATGTAATAGGGTTGCTATGGAAACGACATCTAAACAACAGTTGATAGGCTATTTTTTCTTTACTGCCGCCCGAACGTACGCACTTCCCGCATCAGTGCGTGCAATCCCACCAATGCGTAAATGTTAGACTTTCTGCCTTACAAGGATGTACTTTCGATCGAGGTATGAAAATGAAAAGCGGACTCGCTTGGATAAATAATATTTATCTATACCATACCAAGCAGTTAAATAAGTTTGCATTGAGCCTCGCCAGCTTTATTATGATTTTTTACATACTCGCTTTTTATAACAAGAATCTCAAGACGCAATATTAAATAAAAGATAAATAATGGCGCACTGTTCGTAATTACTTTGTGATTTTTATTTTGGTTTTTTATCCAATAAATTTTAAAATGCGAGTAAAGTTTACTTCAGCTTTTTTTGACTGCCATAATTGATTATTATTTTAATTAAAATATAAGATACAAATATATCAATTATTATCCAACTCAAAACTTCAACTATAAAGAAATGCTGCCCGTCCCGGTTTCACCCGGGTGCAAAACTATAAGATTTATTAATATACAAAAGTTTCTCTCTCTTTTTGGAAATATTATATTTTGGGCCCAAAAATATCAAAAATACTCTCAGAATCGTTTCAAATGTGAAATTTAATCTTATAATAATTATAAAAATGTGCTGCTAAAATTTTAATAAATTCGGCCCGACAGGACCGGACTTATAAATTTTATGAAAACGCAATTTTGTGGGTATATGTATTTAATGGATTGCAGACGTTGGATTGATAATAATATTGAAATTAAAAAAAAATATATTTTAAGGGTTGTACTAAGGAGTAAATTTTTTTACTGTGTCCAAAAACAAGCTCTTAATAAAGCCGCACTGCCTGTGTTAGCAAATACACTATAATATTGTCGGCGGGGTTTC
Organism: Xanthostigma xanthostigma; assembly: GCA_963575645.1. NCBI lineage: Eukaryota > Metazoa > Arthropoda > Insecta > Raphidioptera > Raphidiidae > Xanthostigma > Xanthostigma xanthostigma. The sequence continues at coordinate 1,171,655 of OY754472.1, forward strand.
GCACTGCGACCCGGAGTTTTTCTTTTAAAATATTGTAAATTAAAATCAGTACGGGTCTGCCACAAGTTTTGACGTGTTAAACAGTTCCATATTGTTATTTTTCCGTACGTCACCGACTAACAACTAATCACAAACATGCATTACGTAAACACAAAGATACACAATAGTCCAGTCAAAATAAACATTTCAATTTACTATAATTCGAATCATTATATAATTAGTCGATAATTTTATTTATTTACTATAATTCGCATAAAGCTGAAAATTGGTACAGGTCTTAAGTACACTATTACAAATAATATATCAAAAATCCTACATCTGCTTCAAAATTTATTCAATGTCAAATGTCAAAAATATCGATTTTTTGCACTTTTCTCGTAAACGTTAAATGTTATCTAAAAATAGGTCAGACAAAAGTTGTAGATCATGCAATTGTCTACAAAAACTGTTCTTATACTTTTTTCCCTACGAATCACTATTCCTGAGATATAGGACTAAAATATTTATGTACGTACTGAACGTATTATATCAAAAAGAACGTTAAATATTAATATTGCAAAAGAATGGTAGTTCGTAGGAAAAAAAGTATAAGAATAATTTTTGTAGACAATTGCATGATCTACAACTTTTGTCTGAGCTATTTTTCGATAACATTTACCGTTTACAAGAAAAGTGCAAAAAACCAATACTTTTGACCTTTGACCTTGAATAAATTTTGAAGCAGATGTGGGATCGGTGGAGACTTTTGATATTTTATTTGTAATAGTGTACCTAAGACCTGTACTAATTTTCAGCTCTATGCGAATTATTGTCATTTTGACCAGACTGCCAAGTCCACTTGTGTATAAGTCCGATGATTTCAGGTAGTATATATATATATATATATTTCGGTATCACTCACCTACTGGGTGAGTTGAATGTGTTTAAATGCAAAGTCATTTATGCTTAATTAAATTTATATATGACTGTTCATAAGATCGGTCTTTTTGAATCAATTACAAATGAGAAATAAAGAGTATTGTTACGCCCTCTGTTCGGATTTCTATATCCAAAAAGATTGCCGCTAATCTGATATATTGCTCACAAAATGTAATTACCTTTATTCGTTTTATTAGTGCATTTGGCCGTAAGGCACTTACACTATTGGCGTCGGTCGGACTGCGGGACCTAGGGGCTGGACCAAAATTTCATAGCCTCCTAAAAAGTTTGGCACCATTTTTGGAAATGTCTGTATTTATAATTGTATGCGTGCGGGCTCTAACTTTCGAAGGAGTTAATTGATTTTAACGAAATTTGGACCTCATATTGAAATCCATAAGCGCACGAAGCCTATTAAAAATGGGCCCAATCGGGCCACATAAAAGGTAGGTTTTAGGGGGTTTTTTTGGGCCCAAAAATATCGAAAAAAATTTCAGAATCGTTCCAAAATTGAAATTTAACATACTAATAAAGATAAAAATGAGCTGCAAAAATTTTATTAAAATAGGCCTGACAGGACCGGACTTAAAAATTTTATGAAAACGTTATGTTTGTATTTATGGATTTACTTAGTGATGAGTGGATTTAATTTGAAAAATTGATAGTAATATTTAAATTAAGGATAAAGATATTATTTTAAGGGATGTATTAAGCTGCTAAATTTTTTATTTTGTCCAAAAACAAAAGAGTTAAGTTCACTGCAAATAATAGTATATTGTGCGACTAGTGAGAGAAGGAGAAGATTCCATGAGCGTGAAATTTGCCGCACGAGCGTAGCGAGTGCGGTAACACGTGAGTGGAATATTCTCCTTCGATCAATAGTCGCACATAATACTTTATTGAACTAGCACTAGTAATATGTAATTAGGGCCCTGATAAAAGATGGAGAAATAATAAATGACTTCATTGATTGACGTACCCACCGCTCTCGATGCACACAAGATGGCCCTGACTTTCGCTGAATTGCGATGCTGTTTTCATATATACAAATCGCTACCGCGTTTTTATTGGTCCAGAAACTATGCAGTAATACATTATCGTACAGTTTCGGCTCATTATTAGCACTCTACGCGTCAACATGAAGTAATTTATTATTTCTCCCGAATTTAGCAGGGCCCCGAAATTAAATATTACTCACGCGTGTTGAATAAACAATATTGTTGGCAGGGTTTCGCACTGCGACCCGAGTTTTTTTATACATTTATACTCGATAGTAATGTGCAGAGAAATTGGTAGAGGTGTGGAAACATATGTCCACGTATTGTTGCGACACGTGTACCAATTTGCAATGTGATTTTAAAATGCAGCGTATAATATTTGGTGTCACAAAGCAAAATGACTTGAGATATTTTTAAATAATTGACAGGCCACGCCGTTATTAACACTTCGGTGGGAGTTGTGAATCAATCGGTTGTCTAGTTTACAAGACAGGATGTCTTATCGTGCCAGACACTAAATTAAAAACTAAAACTTGTACTAAATTAAGATCTTTATTTATTTAGTTTAAATTAATCATATATATTAATACGCTAAGGTTAAAGATGTTTGCCTCCCTTTTTAGAAAAAACCTCACAATTTCTACACATAAATTATATATCATTTTACAGATAATTGCTTGCTCTACTGACATCGACAACTAAAAAAATTATTATTGCTTTTGCTTTTGTAAATTAATTATAATACAGCAACGCTGAACAACGTCTGCCATCTGACGGCTTTAATTTTGAAACAACGTCAACACTTCGATCTGTCATCTGACCTTCATATTCTAATACAACAGACACAATGCTGCATATTGCTATCTGACGGCTTTAATTTTGAAACAGCGAGCAACGCTGAACAACGTCACAGCAATGCTGCATGATGCCATCTGACGGCTTAGCTCAACGCTTTTGCTACTTGCGCCTCTATATGACAATTTTAGTAAAATATTTCTTCGATCATTCATCTGAGCTTCATATTGTAATACAACAAAAAGAAGAACGTTATAAGCAGTGTACAAAATTAGAAACGAATTGAATACCTGCAATCATATTTAAAAAAGAATTTTGTAAAGTGATAATAAGGGTAAATTATCTTGAGCTTGAGGATCTAGACACACGAGAACTATAGAGTACGCGAGTGAGCCGTGAAAGTGTCTGCAATTCAGAGAAAGAACAGTTCCTTATCTCTATGGTAACTGATGACACAAAACAACGCTGATTTAAGTATCTGGTTTTCTGGGTTTTCTGCAGCGTTCTCTCTCTGGCAAGCATACGAACTAGCGTACTCTAATTACTTATATCTCTATGATGTCATGAGGTGTCTAAAATCCTCACTGGACAGATTCTGATCGCGGGACGTATTGAGATGGCTTGAGGCCCGAATTAACGCTAAAATGAAAATAACTACAGAAAGGCGCAGTCCGGGTCTGTGCCGTAATTTTTCGTGAAAACGCTGAATGTTACCGTTTCCTGTATGGTTTGAACATGATCCGTATTCGTTTGGGTTTTTTCGTTCCCCTTTTCGACGCTGCCACAGCTCTCGTTTTCGCTCGGCAATTAGGCTTTTGAAAAAAAAATAATTATCGATTGTTTTATTGTATTTTAAAACTTTATTATAAATAATATTGATAATCGATGCGAAAAACTTTCAAAAAACTTTTTTTAAATTAATTATAAGCAATTTAAAATTGATAAAATATTAAAAAAAATCACGTGACTGCAAACGCACTAAAATTGTTTTTGACCGTTGTGACGTCATAATGTTAAAATGTATATACGCAGTATACTATCAATGGCTTCTACGTGTACTATTATAATAATATAAATTACCATTATGACGTCACATTATGTTCGGGAAATGTCGGCGCGTTCTCGGAACTGAGTACAAAAATGTATTTTTAATTTGATATAACTTTTGAATTATAACGAAAATAAAAAAAAGAAAAATAGTTTTGTTATAAAACTTATATACGATCTTTCCATTTATGACAAAAAAAAATTTCATTCAAAAGCCCAATTGACTTTTTGTGGATTTCTCTCGATGTGAGAGTATCATGGCGCGCAGTGCAAGAATATCAAACTTTCGGCCCTTGTAGTGTGTCTGATTGATTAAGATTAGTCGGTTGTTGGTATCATGTCTGATAAGTGTTTATCCATTTTGTATCTTCACAAAATACCTACGTACACAACAATGCTGAAACAATAACAATATTATATCCACACCTTAGCGCTTCGAGTCAAAGTTCACTTTGAATTCGGTTTTCACGAGAAAGAACAATCTAATTTATTTAATAGTTATAAATTTATTTTTCATTTAGTAAACCATACAAAGAAGCCGACGTGTTGAATGCACTGTTACAGGTAAATGTCCGTTTACAATGCCGTAACATTCGTAACGTAAGAAATAGTAAATTAAACAACTGTTCTCTGTGCAAACGACTAGTTTTCATAGGCGTAGCGACGATTTTTTCCTGGGGGGAGGGCTAGTTTTCAACTCTACCTACCATTACCAGCTGCCACTTATACGAATCTAAAAGGCTCGGAAGATAGATGCGAATGCGGGCTTGCGCTTGTACAGTCTATTGAAAAACTACAAACTCGCAACTCAACAAAACTAAAATAGCAATAACGACTTGACAATAGCGTACTCGACTGTACTTTAAAGCAGGAAAGCGACAAGTGACAAAGGCAACGAGCGATCACGGTCAATCACCGACGAGAGTACGTTCCGTGCAGGTAGGGAGTATCAACGGCTCTAAAATGTGCCTTTGCGACGTTGTTTGTGACTAGCTTCCGAACCTTTTAGATCCGCAGCATAGAATAATCAGCACGTGGTGTCCGTATATATTCGTCAAATTCGCATTAATTTACGAAAATGAGCGAAAAAAGATATTATTGGAAGGGAAGAAAAGTTTCTGAAAAATTGTACGATAGCATTTAGCATTTACTCAATTTACGTATGTTCTTAGGTTATCGAAATTGCTGCAGTTTCGTAACTTACCTTTGAATGAAGCGACATAACCTATAATATTGCGGTGTTGTCATGTTTATAAACTTATAAAAAAATCTCGGCTTTGTTTTAGTTATTTCTATTAACATAAGCAGGCTTTATACGTTGTGGAAAAAGAAAAATGTTCATAGAATATTCGTTTATATTTCCTCAAAATTTTGTCAAAATCTGTATTCCAACGTAATAAATGATTGAGTGCGTCACAAACACAGATTCCCATAAGATTCCATGTTAAGTGCAGCGAAATAAAATTATCAGTATCTTTTTTCAAAGTCAACCAAAGATCACAAAAATTTTACTGAGTCATTTTTGAAAAGGTTTCAACATATCTGCAAATTTTCGTAATTTTTTTAATTTATTTATCGAGGGTACTTCCTTAACGAGGTTGAGCCGTTTTACGAAGATAATGAAAAAAATCTGAAATAAAGTTTTTTTAATAGATTTTTTTATGACAAAATTTTCTGTAAAAAATCCAAAATCATTAGGATTTTTATAAAGTTAAAAATTAAAAAAAAAACTTTTACATGTAGTCTTATAGAAAATATGTCAACCTAGCATGCAAACGGTACATTTTAATTTTTTGCAAATAACTATATAATGTCAGCAATTCCGAAAACTAACTATGTAAAGCATCGATATCTTACGCATATTTTAATATTTTTTCCAAATTAATTAGGAGACTTTTAATCAATAAAAAAAAAATTATTAAACCTTAGCCCTTTTAGATTATGGACTTTTATTCTTGACAATTTTAACAATTTTAACTGAATTTTCAACTTTTTAATGATTTAATTTTTATTACTTCTAATTTCGTTTTATAATTATTTACTGCAAAAAATGTGTAAGATATTAAATTTACTTAAATTTATTTTTTCTAACCTAACTTTGTACAAAAAATTCAAAAGTTAGTCCATTAAGTAAAATACTGAAATAATTAATATTAAAAAAAAATATTTAATTATGTCTTTATGACAATAATTTATTGGTATCATCGACTTATAACCTTTTGTAAAAATTTATAATGGAAAAGTTCCCATTTAGAATTCGACTTACTTTTGATTGGGACTGTAACGCATCAACCTCCTTAAGTTAAATTTGCCTTCAAGTGAACCTACCGTAATAAAGTTTATAATAATGTTACATTGTACGTTGTGAGTGATTGTTGTGAATACCGTACCTTACGGTGTATATAAATAAATAATATATCGTGTATGTGAGATGTAGGTATATAATAAACAGAAAACAATAAGAGATTACAACAAACAGATTGATCTGATAAGATAACACGTACGTATCAAATAATCATTTATAATAATTCATCTTTCGGCGAGACCGTGCCGTGCCGACTACACAACATATGCCGCCGGACGCGCCGTTTCTTTCCTTTAATCATCACTCTTCCAGCTTCAAGAACCGCGACTGCCTGAATCGGCCAAGGATGCGATGTCAGATCAACGTGATAATACGCGCGACGAATCTAAAAGGCTCGGAAGTTAGATGCGCATGTACAGTCTGTTGAAAAACTACAAACTCGCAACTCAACAAAACTAAAATAGCAATAACGACTTGGCACGCCGTTTTGCTATTTAATAGTAAACTATTTTTCCAAAAATTATAAAAATATTTGACAATTTTAATTTGAGAAAAAAAATTTTGAGTGAATTTTTTTATGTGGTAGCATAATAAAAATGCAATATTATTATGTCATGACATAATAAAATTACAATATTGTTATGTCATGACATAAAATTAAATCGAATAATTATAGAAGACAAGTGGATTTTACGAAGTTTTGTAGCGAACTTCCGTGTGATTTTTTATTATAGTTTTTGTTCATCCATAGCTTGACTTCTGATAGAAAAATCAAGTTTTTTATGCCGTGATTCAAAAAGATATTGGATATGTTTTGTACGATATGTTTTCTGTATGGTGACATATTTCATTTATTTATATATCCTAGTCAAATAATAATAAAACTCGATTACTTTTCCTTAAAAATCTATAAAGAGGTAAAGTTTGTAAGTTTGGATGTACGAGGTAATCTCCGAAACAACTCATCCGATTTCAAGAATGTTTTCACCAATATTTAGAATAGACCTTCAGGATGGATATTTTTAAACAATTTAAATAAATATATAAAATGACTTGACGTGAAAAAGGGCATATATGGGCTGAATTGAAGTGTGCTACGGTGCGATATATACGCTCGCTCTCTCTCTTTCAACCTATCCGTAGCGTCTTACTCGCACTCATTTAATAATAGACAGTTTTGTAACCGCCTGTCAGCCATTCAGACTGGATGATCTGGCTTAACTATTTAATACTTTGAAGGTATTAAAATTTCAAAATGCCTCAAGGACTTGTTTCCAGGTCTTCGATTTTGTGTTCAAACATTACAGAAAAATTTTCAGATACCTACTTTGTTAGCTCTTAAACTATAAAGCAAATTACAAATTTAAATTGGTTACCACTAATGGAATTTATATTTGGATTGAGTGACTGATAGATCATCGCTACCTTTGATATATCTATTTGATCACTATAATCGTTCATTTGCACACTACTGCTACCTGATTCATAAAATTGACGACTTGATTGTTCCATTTTTCTCACTAGAAAATAAAGTAACGGGTTTTTTAAGGTTGGCTAGATCGATATCTAAGGTATTTCTTATTATTAGCAACGCATGATGTTGAATCCTTGTTAACACACAAGAAAATCTATACAAATAAATAAAATTCTGTTTTATAAAATAGTAGAAGTCTCCTGTGTCTGTATATATAGTAACAGATTACAAAATCCACATACTGCGAGAGTTGTTTTTTTGAAGTGAAAACTTCTTTAGCGGCGTTGTACACTTTTTTTGTAATGGGTAAAAAAATGTTAAACTCGCGTCAGGAAAAGTAAGAACTGGGTGAGACTCTCTAAGTGATAGTAATTGCCATATACTTTTTATACAACGTTAGACATCTAGCGTTGAAATATCGTACAAAAAAATGCAATCTATGATACAAACCATTTTATTTTTTATACAACGTTAGACATCTAGCGTTGAAATATCGTATATAAAAATGCAATCTATGATACAAACCATTTTATTTACAAGTGTTGCCAATAAATAAACAATGCTTCTGAATGCAAAAAATTAAGACGCTAATATTCAAGTTTTCACTTCTGCCGGCACTCCCGGAGTGCAACCCGTCTTTTTTAATGAATTATACAGAGTACAGACGTTAGCTCAATTAATACAAATAAATAAAATCGGAACTTAGTCTAATAATGGAACAGTTTTTAAGATTCCTAGAGCGAATTTTCGGTTTTCATCACTTTTTTTTTGTTTAAATAAAATGTTTGCCTGTTTGTTCTGACTATGGAGGGTGGAGGTAAGGAGAACCGTCTTATATGGGAGTAGAACTGCTCACAGTTATGCACTCAAAAATGTTTTTTTCAGAAAATCAAAAAAAAAACTTATAACACCCGCAATAACAACATTCTGTTAAAACATAATACAACCTTTTTTGAAAAAAGTCCCTTATACTTAGGTTACAAAATGTAAGCACTATAAATTGCCTGATGAAATAAAAAATTAAAAAAAAAAACTGAACAGTTTAATAATAAATTAAAGCAATATCTCTGTAATACGGTGCCTTATGATCTGAAGAATCTTTTTTTATTTTTTTTATGTACCTATTGACGTTTGTATCCACATTAGTGGCATCGCAATAAATTATTATTATTATTATTATTATTATTATTATTATTATTATTATTATTATTATTATTATTATTATTATTGAGTGAGGTTAACTGGATGCGCAATATTTTGGATATCGGATCGATTTTTTTACGTCAGAAATTAGAAATTTCTTAGAAAAGAAATGTACCGTTAAATCAATACTATTGTGTTCTTATGTATTGCGGTTTAATAAGAAGATAATATTTTTACAAACTACTCAAGCAATCATAGATGCGATCATTAAAAATGCTAGACATTTTGCTTTTCATCCGTCAGCACGAAAAATGATGAAACATATTCTCACAATATATTGTTTGCAAATATATTGTTTACCTGTATTTTCAATAGAACAATTAACGCAATATTGCATAAACTTTAAAGTCAGGGCCGGATTAAGACTCTTTGATGCCCTAAGCATTTCTTGCCTATGAGACCTCATCTCTAAAAAAATTCTAATATTATTTTTTAAGTGAAAACTTCTTTAGCGGCGTTGTACACTTTTTTTTTAATGGGTAAAAAATGTTAAACTCGCGTCAGATCGTCAGATATGCGTAAGACGAAAACTTTTATTTATACAACGTTAGACATCTAGCGTTGAAATATCGTACATAAAAATGCAATCTATGATACAAACCATTTTGATCGAAAATTCGTAAGACGTTAATATTCAAGTTTTCACTTCCACCGGCACTCCCAGAGTGCAACCCGTCTTTTTTGTTTTAATGAGGCCATTAGCTCCAGGTATAGAATAGGTTGCTGTAAATAACGAGGTTGTAACAATTTTTAATATTTTATTCAACATATTTATTAACGTAATTTTGTAACATGAATATTATTTAATTCAACACATTTATTAATTTAAGTTTTTTAATATGAACACTACTTCCTAGTTCATATACTCCGCTGCCATCTTGACTCTGTTTCTCAACATTACCACCAAAGTACACCAGTGGCGGCGTGGTTTTTTAAGACGTACAAGGTTTAAAAAACACTGTTTAATCGATGCTTAGATTTTGTAAAAAAATTTCAGTATTTCTAATATTATCAGTCTGTCATAAAAAAAAATACAAATTGTGAATGTCATCATATAAGTTTAAAATTGATAGTAAAAAGCACAGAATTTTAGGGAAAAAACTGAATTTTACAACCAATGCTCTCATTGAAAATTTGACTGTCTATATAAAATCGGTTCTTAGGCATTTTTATACAGTTTATTGAAAAAAAAGCAAGCACTCCGGGAGTGCCGGCTGAAGTGAAAACTTGAATATAAACGTCTTACGAATTTTCGATCAAAATGGTTTGTATCATAGATTGCATTTTTATGTACGATATTTCAACGCTAGATGTCTAACGTTGTATAAATAAAAGTTTTCGTCTTACGCATTTTTGATCAGGACACGTGACCCTGACGCGAGTTTAACATTTTTTACCCATTACAAAAAAAGTGCACAACGCCGCTAAAGAAGTTTTCACTTCAAAAAGTTTTAAAAAATGTAAAGTTAAAAAAACGTTATAGGTTTCTATTTTCAAAAATAAATTATTATTTATTTAATAGAGACTATATAGACTACGGGGTTCGGAACCTGAATTTGTCGTGTGTAGTAATTTATCTTGACGTTCTATGAGCAAGAGACGATTTCTGTCGCACATCAATATTATGCGCCCCCCGATGGGGCGTCAGACGGCCAATGATTTTGATCCGTCACATTGTACCTGTTCAAGTGACCGTTGCACTTGCCAGATGCTGCACAGGGATGGGAACGACTTCCCGTTTCACTGATTTCAAGTTAAAAAAAAAAATAAGTTCAAAAACTAAAACCCGACTACGGAAAAGTATGAAACAAGAAAACATTCTCATCTGAAGATAGCCGTGGTCGTATGCCATCTCATATACAGTATGTAAACACGTAAGGTGCACATAGGGAAATTAACATTGGGAAAAAATGACTGGATCAGAGTGAGCCTTGAAATCTTGTTTTTCAATTTGACAGATAATATATTCTTTTGCAAAATGAATGTGTATACTACCGAAGAAAATATTCAAATGATTACAACATAATCGGACTTTTTTTATTAATGGGACATTAAATTCCCAAAAATACTTAAATCAAATATCTCCGCCTATTCGTGTTGAACCCAAAGACATTGGGTCACTGATTTACCAACGCGCACACATCATACCAGTCAGACAATTTTTGAATGAAATGTTTCCAAACAGATGGAGTTGTTTTTTTGTTTTATTTTTGTACAAAAAAATTAAAATAATGATTGATAAGTGCTTTTTATTATTAAAAAATCCAAGTAAAATAAAAATAAATCAAAATAAAGTAGAAATCTGTACGATTACTACGATAATTCAATAGAAATAACAATTAATGCAGTCATGGCTAACTCTGATCCAAGTATTTTTTCCCCAATGCTAATTTCCCTATGTGCACCTTGCGCGTTTACATACTGTATATGAGGCTCCTCTCTCACTTTATGGGCCACGCTTCCACTCACGGCCACTAGCAATATAGAAGTTATTTAATATATGATTTGTTTGATGGCGGCACGACCGGGTAACCTACCCGATCGTGACGCCATCAACGCTAATTTCCCACACATGTATGTAGCATCGTAGTCACATGTGGAATGGAGCAAAGAATCCCAACAAACAGTATATATATATAATAATGATTTCTCATGGGCAGGCCGGACATCGTATAGGTAAGCACTATGTATTATTGAGAGATGGAATCGAACCATATTAATGAGTAATGATGCACGATCATACACAATCATTAGTAACAAATATAGCAATAATAATAGTTGCAATGATATATGTTTAGTTCTGTGCTCGGTTTAGATCGTAATCAACGTGTAACGTGCATGACTGACTCCAAACAGGCTGGGTCAAAATATACTGGCGATGCGACTCGAGTAGGATTTTGTGACTCGAGTAGGATTTTGTGACTCGAGTCACTCGGGTTGTTTAATTACGTCACTCGAGTTATACTCGAGTTCACTATTTATATTCTCGGCAACTCGAGTGAAAGATATCAGTCGAGTTGAGTTTCGATTACTTTAGTACTTTAGCACCTTTAAATAGGTACCTTTATTAAATAAATAATATGTGATAATATGAAATACAAGACAAACATTTATTTAATCAATTAATGCTCATATTCACAGAACACCATTAAAAATATAAGTTTTCAAATAAATAAAATTGTCGACCAATTTTTTTCAGACCATATATTCACAAAAATTATATAAAAAATATTCGTGCATTCTATTAGATAATAAATCACTAATACTAGTTAATTTTTAGATATTTCTGAAGAAGATCCAAATCCGGATCGAAACGTCATCCTTTGTTAATTTGATTTATATTTTTATATAATTTTTGTCAATATATGGTCTGAAAAAAATTGGTCGACAATTTTATTTATTTGAAGAGTTCTATTCAGACGTTAATCAAAGATTTAAAAATAGAATTTACTAACCTTGGAACAAATGTATTCCGTCGAAATAAATTTACTTTCAATTCGTCAAGCAAATTGTCTGTTAGAATAGTTACTTGTAGAATAAATATACACTCCCCTATACGCCTTGCTCATTTTGATGAATATTTTGGCGTTCACCCAAAAATCCGACCGATGGCGTAGTGTAAACGTCAAAAAAAAGTTTCACAAAATAATAATGTTTCATCTTAACCCTGCAATTGCAATCAAAACTTCTACTAACTTTAATGTTTCACAAAAGGTTAATAAACAACACATAAATAAATTCAAAACAGCAAACTGTAGATATAATACTCCACGTTTATAGGTTAGGTATTATGATCTATGTGGCAGCCATTATTATTTTATCAGGCGAATAAAGATTTAAGCGGTTGAAAAACGACAGAATAGTTTATTCTGACGATTTATACCTACAGTAAACTTAATTCTGTTTGGTGAATTTATTCGGAGGAATAGCTACCTGAAGAACAAATAAACCGAATAAATAACAACTTACGTGAATAGGGCCATAAGAAAGAAAAATAAAATGACTTCTTAAGATTAGGTGTTTAAGTTTCCATGGAAGGAAGGATGACTCTCTATATCTATTAAATCTCCGAATCTTGAAATAGATGCACTCTCAAAAGCATGAAAAACGGCTTGCAGAATAGGCTATGAGTGTTGAAAAGAGAAATATATTTTGTGACAGCCTGTAACGGGATTAATTTAGCAGATGTTCAGTACCAACCTTCCCATTAAGATTTTACTCACATTTTTTATTCAATGTACGTATGTTACGACTTTAATCGGCTGTCGTTATTTTCAACTGATTATTTCGTATTGCCGGTAGATGTAAACGATATATTATCACATACATTTTTAAGTCAATATATTATGCGTATGGTACATACAAGGCTTATTAAAAATATACAGGATGTAAACGGAAGCTGTACTTGCTCTTACACACTATAGAATCAAATGGAGTCGAAATTAAGAAAACAGTTGTAGTATATAACCGAATTCGATTACGAATTAGCTTTGTTCAAAGTTTTAAATCACTGGTTCCCAAACTTATTTGGAGTAACGCCCCCTTTCTAGAAAAAAAAAACATTATTCAACGTCCCCTGAATTTTTTTTAAATTTTAATGGAAATTAAACAGAAATACATATTAACGTTTCTACCTTTTTCATACCCATCGGCCTTCATCTTGGATTTTTATGCCCTGAATTATTTTTCAAAACTGCGCTTCAGCGATTTTTCATACCCAGCGGCCGCCATCTTGGATTTTTGAGCTCTGAATTATTTTTCAAAACTACGCTTCAGCGATTTTTCATACCCAGTGGCCGCCATCTTGGATTTTCGAGCCCTAAATTATTTTTCAAAACTGCGCTTCAGCAATTTTTCATACCCAGCGGCCGCCATCTTGGATTTTTGAGCTCTGAATTATTTTTCAAAACTGCTCTTCAGCGATTTTTCATACCCAGCGGCCGCCATATTGGATTCTTGAGCCGTGAATTATTTTTCAAAACTGCGCTTCAGCGATTTTTCATACCCAGCGGCCGCCATATTGGATTCTTGAGCCGTGAATTATTTTTCAAAACTGCGCTTCAGCAATTTTTCATACCCAGCGGCCGCCATCTTGGATTTATGTGTTAAACCAACTAGATTTAATTTTATTTTGTTTTTTTAAATGTGATTTTATAAGTATACTGTCTCAAGTATTAATGTACAGGGGAAGGAAGAAGATCAAACTCTGGTTTGATCCTGTCCTAAATTTGTATATTTAGAGCAATAAACTATTATTATATAAAATGTTACTGGTTGTTTGCTCATTTGATGGCACAACGTAAGATTGTCGACGGTGTTTTTTGACCTATGATTGAGTTATGTTTTGTCTTTTGTTAAAGGAAACTGATCGGTACCCATTATTGACCACTGATCCATTTAAAGGTGACCTTTGTGATCCGAACGCTAGTTTCTCATTATATTATGTGTGATGTGTGAACGAAATTTAAATCTAATCAAGAAAACGTGCGTAACCATTGCTGCTATACAAATCTGTAAGTCATCATAGACTACATCAGGCTTATGCATTGTGAGATCTATAATGCAATTACCAATTACAATGCCAATTTCAGTTACCGTTAATTTTATATGATCTACGAACGGTTTGTTAAATCAATTACAGTGTAAACTCTATATAGCGAACTTCTATTTAGCGAAAAACTCCTTAATTTTTGGATTACATTGTTACCTATATACAGTATGTAAAAGCGTAAGGTGCACATAGGGAAATTAGCATTGGGAAAAAATACTTGGAGACAGAGTTAGCCATGACCACATTAATTGTTATTTCTATTGAATTATCGTGGTAATCTTGAGGATTTCTATTTTATTTTGATTTATTTTTATTTTACTTGACTTTTTTAATAATAAAAAGCTCTTATAAATCGTTATTTTAATTTCTTTGTACAAAAATAAAACAATAAAACAACTCCATCTGTTTGGAAACATTTCATTCAAAAATTGTCTGACTGGTATGACGTATGCGCGTTGGTAAATCAGTGACCCAATGTCTTTAGGTTCAACACGAATAGGCGGAGATTTTTGATCTCGCACCATATTATTATTTAAGTATTTTTGGGAATTTAATGTCCCATTAATAAAAAAAGTCCGATTATGTTGTAATCATTTGAATCTTTTCTTCGGTAGTATACACATTCATTTTGCAAAAGAATATTATCTGTCAAATTGAAAAACAAAATTTCAAGGCTCACTCTGATCCAGTCATTTTTTTCCCAATGTTAATTTCCCTATATGCACCTTACGTATTTACATACTGTACCTATATTGAAACACAACAACCACTCTCAATATTTAGATCCCAACAATTAGATTGTTAGAAATGTGCTAATTTGTTTGTTGTAAAAATACCGGCACAGTAAAACACAACAAACAAAGTTAAAAATATGTTTTTTGGATTGGGGGACCTCAAAACGAAAAACGTTATTATTGTTCAGTTTTTATTATACTTTATCCGAAATACGAATAATATAAGATCAGAATCATATTAAAACGAGTCCATATAGGCGCTTCCAGCTAATGCTTCGGTCGCGCCTAATGAGCTCAGAGCTGAGTGTGTATTGTGCTGTGCAATGCTAGATGACTCCTGAGCATGCATGATGACAGTTCACACCTCTGCAGTCTGCACACTTGTGTAGTGCGTACTGTCTAGTATCGCTCCTTTGAACGACTCGCTCTGAGCGACTCTTTTTAGTGAGCGGAGCGCACGTAGGGTTACCATATGACAGGCGTTTGCCGCATTTGACAGGCATTTTAAGGTTTAGACAGGCGTGCGGCCGGCATTGGTCTGAGACAGGCATTTTCAAATTTCAAATCGGCTGACAATTGAATCTGTAAAAGCAATATTGATTACTCAGGAAAATTACAAAACTGTATCTTGTGAAGATTTTTACGTTTATGTATTAGAAAAGAAAGAACTATTAAAAAAAATAATGTCCTCTGACAAATATCAGTAATAAACATCCTTCTTCATTATTATCTGTTGGCTTTTACTTATTACCTATACAGCGTTTTGCTTCAGACAGGCATTTTTCTGAAAAATCAGGCATTTTAGGTACCATAGACAGGCGTCCCGCTATTTACATATGGTAACCCTAAGCGCACGGAGCCAGCTCCCAATAAAGAGTTATGTGGACACATCACTAATTAGAAACACAGATTCAATATTAACATACTGCAAAAATTAACTATAGTTGGCAAAACCAAAAGTGCACATCCCGCAAGTTTTCCACTGTATGATAAAAAAATAACAATTAAAAAATATTTTTAATAAATTTAAAAAGATTTAAAAATTTAAAGAAATAAATAATTAAAAATTGAAAAAATATTTTTTTTAAGTTTGCAAAAATAAAAAAAATTAAGAACTATACATAATATCATATATAATTAATATCAAGTGGAATAAAATAAAACAAAATAAAAAGAAAAAAAAAAGAAAAAAATCAATGAACTCGTAAGGAATCGAACCCAGGACCTTGCCCTTGGGGATCCAACGGCATAACCATTACGCCACGGCGCCCTACTACGTGTAGTGGTGTTATCACGGTATAGAAGTGTAGCACTTGTTTTATGAATTACACTATATTTACACAGCAATTATTATATTGTTTTTTTAAACTATTAGCTGTCAAAAATAATAAAATAAAACTGTTTATAAAAATTAAACTACTGAACACATTTTAGTGAATTTAAATAGGGTTCTGGTCTGATAGTAAACAAAGTGAATAAAATATAACCCAAGGCAATCCGACCAAAATTGCGATCTGTAGAGTCGTGACGTACGTACGTACATACGTACGTACATACGTACAGACCAACCGACAACTGCTGTTTGTGATTTTCAATTACAATTTTAATAGTATTTATGAACTCGAATTGATTTAAAAATGGTTCTGTTTTATAGATTAGAATCTCCTCTTTTCAAAAAGCTTCAATTTGAATGGATTTCGTGTGAAATTAACTTAGATATAACTTCTTATATGAACGAAAGTCAGCTCTGACGCACAAAGCGATAATAAAGCACATACCGCTAGTTTAGCGGTATGTGCAATAGGCAAAGTAATTTGCGAAAAGGTCGTCTTGAAGTATGTGTAATAGTATGGGTTGAGACTTGAGACAGACATTATATAGGTATAGAACGACGTCTGTAGTTAAGGTGAGGCAAGGCAAAGGCAATAGAGCGGCGACTGGTGACCCGTGAAGCGCATCAGTCAGTTAACATAACAAAACCGACCTGGCGATTCTCCCCAACATTCTGACAGGCAATGTATCGGGTCACTGAGTGGTCAGTTTAAGCGCGCCTCTGCTTCTTGCTCGCCGGGATTCGATCACAAAAGCGCTCCGCCAAGTCAACTCAACCGAGATTAAAGCGAAACAACGAAAAAGTTCAATCGGTAAAACCCTCCTCACACGGGTCGACTCTTTGGCAATTCTAGTTTCAAACCGGTTCAGGATGCGATCGTTTTGCGATCTTTTGTACGTCAGATAATGAAACACGACCGATTTTCAAACTGGTTCGCAGGTTGATAAACAATTTCAGTTGCATGTCGTTCCAAAATTTTTCTTCTGTAAAGTAGGGGCAACTGAGCAATTTCAATACGCACATGGTCGATAGAAACACGATTGATTTGAAATTAGTTTCAAACTGGTCGTGTGCGATCGTGTTCGCAGGTCGAGAAACAATTTCAGTTGCATGTCGTTCCGAAATTTTTCTTCTGTAGAGTAGGGGCAACTATAGCAATTTCAATACGCACATGGTCGATAGAAACACGATTGATTTGAAATTAGTTTCAAACTGGTCGTGTGCGACCGTGTTTACGGGTCGAGAAGCAATTTCAGTTGCTTGGTTGCGTGTCGTTTCGAAATTTTTTTTCTGTAAGGTAGGGGCAACTATCTTTACCAATTTAGATCGGCACAAGGCCGATAGAAACACAGTCGATTTGAAATTAGTTTCCAACTGGCCGTGTGCGACCGTGATTACAATTTCAGTTGCACGGTTGCATGTCGTTCCGAAAATTTTCTTCTGTAAGGTATGGGCAACTATCTTAAACAATACAGATTCAGTTACATTGACGTAGAATTTCTATCGATTGCGTCATAGTCGAATCCTGAACTAGCTTGAAACTCGGGTTGCAGAATAGTCAACCCCTGTGCGAAGGGCTTAAAAGTACTGATAAGTACTTCATACGACGTATCGATGGAAAAGTATCGATATCTACTTGTATCGATTGACATTTTGTTTCTCGAAAAAAATTGTAGAAGATCAGGTGTTATACAAAGAGGACCAACATAATTAAATAACAAAGTTGTAGGGCGTAATGAAGTATATTTATGACAAGTCTTGACATTATGTGAAACGAGCGCCAGCGAGTTCAGCAGTCAAAAGAGTAAAAATAAAATAAAAACGTTTGTATCCTTTTTCAATTCTTTCAAAAATTTCGACATATCATGTGTGTAGCAAACTTAACTTCTGATTGTAGGTTAGGTACTAAGCGGTGACCTACTCTATATTATGATAATACAAGAATCCGTCAAAAACAATAATTAATTTATTATTACTCTACAGTATTTTAGGATGAACTATAGATCGAGCATAGTTATGACTTTTGAACGAACATATTATTATTTTTGTAAAAACCATTAATTCATTCATTAAGCGCGCGAAATGTGTTAATGTTTAGAAACATCTATCAACGTAAATGGTGTTTAATTTGATGCAGTCAACGTGTGAAAAATGAGCATACCATTTGCACAGCTACATAATATAGTTAATTTTTAAATACATTTCCACCGCATATTAACAAGATAAATTGATAACTGAACAATGCATTATACCTTCCAAACGTAGTTGATGATTTTGTCTTCCATAATATAAAAGAACTATGCGGTCCCGCCCGGTTTCACCCGGGTGCAAAAGAACGAATGGGGAAGGGAGGGACATAAGTACGCACGTTCATGAATGTTGTGTCCAAATTTCATGATGATCGAAGTTACCGTGCTTGTTTTGCCCTCCTGGATACGCCAGTGCTTACGGCGCAAAAAAAGACAGAAGTATATGTATCCTTATAGTTCGATTGCGGTTTTATTCCTATGCTCAGTATAGAATAAAAGTATCTACACTAATATATAAAGCTGAAGAGTTTGTTTGTTTGAACGCACTAATCTCAGAAACTACTGGTCTGAATTGAATTTTTTTTTTGTTAAATAGCCCATTTATCGAGGAAGGCTATAGGCTATATAATATTACGCTACGACCAATTGGAGCGGAGCATCAATGAAAAATGTTGCAAGATGCAACTCAAAATTAGTCTGTCCGACAAATATTATCAGATGAAATGCCTTAATTAAATATTGCAATATTAGCGCGCCAAGTATACAAGTCCGGATAGCTCAATCGGTAGAGCGTAAGACTCATAATGCCAGGGTCTAGGGTTCAAGCCCCACGTCGGCAAATATATTTTCATTTTCTACATTGATTTCTTCTAAGGCTTACATTTCAATTTTTTAAAATTCTATAACGACTAATTAAAATTAAATAAATCTAATTAATAGCTCATTTGAAAACTGTTACAACTATAGACACCTATATAAAAATAATTGTCCTACAGTGTTTTTAATTAAATATTTATTATATAAAAAGAAATTTATTACTTAAAAAAGTATAAATACTGCTTTTTAACGACAAAAACTTTTGAATGGTAACGCCGATCATTCTGAAGTTTGGGCACAACATTCATCTCGGTAAACTAAGATGGATGTGCGTACTCATGTCCCTTCCTTGTCCATTCGTTCTTTTGCACCCGGGTGAAACTGGGCGGGACCACTAGTATGGTATAAACATTAAACAAGCACTCGTTCGTCATATTTAGGTATCAGGGTATCAGATAAAAATATCTCACAGCCAATGTGTATAATTTAATGTTAGCGGCTCATATATAATTTTAATATATTATTTATATTTAATTGTAATATACGCTACGTGTTCGTTTACATTCTTTAGATATATCCGTTTGAATTTATACAAATTATATTTTTGTATATCTGCCGTGTTTAATAAATAACAAAATAATAACGCATGTCTCGACGTTAATTAATAAATTAGTAGTTCTAATTATTTATCAACGTTCCGACACAACTCGGACTAACATTGCGTATAAAAATAGGTATGTACTCTATAAATAATATACTAGCTGTCCGTCCCGGTTTCACCCGGGCGCGATAGATATGATTCTGCAAAATGTATTTCGTTTGCGGCCCGGCTTTGAGCAAATTCTACCAAATTTGCTTTTGCCTTGAGCGAACTCTAACAGACGTCGCTACTTTGTACTAAAACAGACTTTTGGTTTGCTTCTGAACTAATAGTTTTGAGCAAATCTTTTCAGATGTCGTTACTTGTTACTAAAACAGTTTTTTTTAACAAAACACCGTAATTTTGTACAAAATATTTAATAAGAACTATCCTATAGCGTAAGTTGCACCAAGCAAGACACATTTACTTAATTTCTATAAAATCGGTTCAGTGGTTTGGGAGATTAGCGCGGACACGAGATTTTTACATGTATATAGATTATTGTTATGTCTGCATATCTGATATGAGATTCTGTTTTCATTAAACGTCACGAGTCGAACATCCTGCTGCAATATTGTATTTGTGTTCAAATAATGTTACTCTTGTTTCAATAATCATACTTCATATATGTAGCTAAATGCGGAAGATGGACAATGTTGTACAATTAATCTAGTAAATAAAGGCATTTGAACACATATAAGATGTGGCAAAAAATAACTTAAAAATATACAATTTGACCAGGCGACTAGCTGCTTCCCGCGGCTTCGCACGCGATTGTGATGAACCACGCGTTAACGACAAAAGTATAGTGGAGCTTTCGGGTATATATCTATACTAATATATAAAGCTGAAGAGTTTGTTTGCTTGGTTGAACGTGCTAATCTCAGGAACTACTGGTTCAAATTGAAAAAAAAAAATTTTGTTGGATAGCCCATTTGTCGAGGAAGGCTATAGGCTATATAATATCACGCTACGACGCGATAATATATCCATCCTAAAGGTCCATTCTAAATATTGGTGAAAACATTTTTGAAATCGGATGAGTAGTTTCGGAGACTTACAAACTTTATCTCTCTAATATTATTAATCTTGGATACCCATTCTTTAAGATTAAATAATTTAAATAGACTAGCTTTGGACGACGTCATAGCTTTCTATAAACACATAAAAATTAATTATATAGCGTTAAAATAAAAGCGCTTTTCGTGGAGCCCAATTTTGCAACGTAAATTTTATTATATTTATTATCTATACTGATATTGTAAAGACGTAAAGTTTGTAATTTTTGATGTAGGAGGTACTTTCCTAAACTACTCATCCGATTACAATTTTTTTGACGTGATAACGTCTTATAAATTGATGAAACACCAGCTGCACGCACGAAAAAGTGTAACGTTCCGCCGTAACGTTCCGCCTGACCCTGTGCGTGCAAGCGAGAGCGCAGTAATGTATTATTAAATATGATATTCGAGCGGAATACGTTATCACGTAAAACTATCGTCCATAAACCGACTTTTAAGATAACCAATTTTTTTTTCATCAATTTAAATATAAAGTTTATCTGACAAATTCCGCTAAAATATTTTTTTTTAATTAGTATAGAAAATACAAAAAAGAAAAAACAATACAATATATAAACAAAAAAGGAAGAAGAAAAACAAGAGAATAAAAAAAAACTAGTGCATCAACGCAGAGTTAGCTAAAATATTTGTGTAGATGTAAGTTATGGTGCTCCATGTGAATATGTTTTGAGACATCCTATAGATGATATATAGAATAGATGTTGCACAATCGTAAATTGTATATCGCCTTGAGTACAGCATATGTTCTAATTCCGAATAATCTATCCTCGTCCCTGGAATGGCACGTACCATAAAGTATTGAATTTAGATGTATATATCCTCGATAACAGGAGCGCACAAATAACGACATAATTGATTTTACAAACAAACAGAAAAGAACGGTTTTAAAAGGAAAATATTTTTTACCTCTTACGTGTCGACGTCTACAGGATGAAAATTATTAAGGAGGTTGATGCGTTACAGTCCCAATCAAAAGTAAGTCGAATTCTAAATGGGAACTTTTCCATAACAAATTTTTACAAAAGATCAATAAATTATTGTCATAAAGGCATAAATAAATATTTTTTTTTAATATTAATTAATTATTTCAGTATTTTACTTAATGGACTAACTTTTGAATTTTTTGTACAAAGTTAGGTTAGAACAAATAAATTTATGTAAATATCTGTATTTTACATATTTTTTGCAGTAAAATTTAAAAAAAGAAATTAAAAGTAATAAAAATTAAAATTAAATCATTAAGAAGTTAAAAATTGTTAAAATTGTCAAGAATAAAAGTCCATAATCGAAAAATGCTAAGGTTTAATAATTTATTTGTTGATTAAAAGTCTCCTAATTAAATTGGAAAAGATATTAAAATATGCGTAAGACATCGATGCTTTACATAGTTAGTTTTCGGAAATGCTGACATTATTTGGTTATTTGCAAAAAATTAAAATGTACCGTTTGCATGCTAGGTTGACATATTTTCCATAAGACTACATGTAAAAGTTTTTTAAAATTTTTAGCTTTATAAATCTCCTAATGATTTTGGATTTTTTACAGAAAATTTTGTCATAAAAAAATCTATTAAAAAAAACCTTATTTCAGATTTTTTTCATTATCTTCGTAAAACGGCTCAACCTCCTTAATTAGGTAAATATATTACATTTGTACGGATTTTTTATGTGGTGATCAAAGATCAATTCCAGCAGTATCTAAATCCCAATCAAAAAAGGTCAAAGTTCGATACAAAGGACAAATGACCTCTAAGTAGGTATTTTTACTTGACAAGTTTTTATAAATAAATGCCGCTGTACACGAGGCTGGAAACACTGCTTGGACTTCTGATGGCCGTCACTGCAGGCTCGCCTGCTAGCTCTGCACAATATAAAAATGTAAAATTAGAACAGGGGCTATTTTTCTTGCTAGGTCCTCTGCTTGATCTGGGCAAGAACCAATCAGGAAACAGTATCTTGTCACGTGGGCGACATGAACAAACGCCAACAAACCAACATGGTGCTATGATAAATGTTTTAAAAATTATTATAATGAAAAATGTCGTCAAGTATCATAAAAAACCATCTGTGAAATTAAATTGCATTTTGAACATCTCCTCATAACAAATAAAAGATAGTTCAAAACCGAGGAACTAATAACATTTTTAGTTTTTATGATGTTGAGAAAGGCATACTAAAAATGTGGTAATTAAAATGGGAACAAATTAAATTATTTTATGTGAACTAGGGTATAGACCAGGGCTGCAGAACCTTTTAGCCGTGGAAAACCATATCATATATATTAATACGCTAAGGTTAAGATGTTTGCCTCCCTTTTTAGAAAAAATCACACAATTTCTCAACATCATATTATAATATTATAAATGCGAATGTAAGTTTGTTTGTTACGCTTTCACGCAAAAACTACTTAACCGATCATCATGAAACTTTGCACATACACTCTTGAAGGTATTAGAAGTAACATAGGATACTTTTTATTAAAAAAAATAAAAATTTTTTACGAAAAATAAGAAAATTGTTTCCCCTGATATGCATGTCAAAAGTCGATTTCCATCTCAATCGCGGGCGTAGCCGCGGATAGCGGCTAGTAAATTATATATCATTTTACAGATAATTGCTTGCTCTACTGACATCGAAACTAAAAAATTTATTATTGCTTTTGTTTTTGTAAATTAATTAATTAACAGCAACGCTGAACAACGACTACCATCCGACGGCATTAATTTTGAAATAACATCAACACTTCGATCTGTCATCTGACCTTCATATTGTAAATACTGCATACTGCCATCTGACGGCTTTAATTTTGAAACAGCGAGCAACGCTGAACAACGTCACAGCAATGCTGCATGATGCCATCTGACGCCTTAGCTCAACGCTTTTGCTACTTGCGCCTCTATATGACAATTTTAGTAAAATATTTCTTCGATCTGTCATCTGAGCTTCATATTGTAATACAACAAAAAGAAGAACGTTATAAGCAGTGTGCAAAATTAGAAACGAATTGAATACCTGCAATCATATTTAAAAAATAATTTTGTAAAGTGATAATTATTATACTTATTTAGTGCGAATAATTCGCAAAGGTCACGCTAGTTTCATTTTGTTGGTCTATACTCTATACTCTATGCCACCGTTTTTACCCGGGAAATATACTCCCACTCCGCGTAAAAAACAAACTGTCCTGAAGAATGAGAATAATTAATGACAATTTCTCACAAATGGAAATTTCAATTTTGATATCGGGCAAAGTACTGAAGTCCTGGTCAAAGTTAAAATATCATTTTAATTTTTTAGTATAGAATGGTTGAACTGGACGCATGCTTTATTTTCTGATGAAACTAAGTTTGAAGTCCAGAACGAGTATGATGAAGGTCTGAAGTAATAATTTCCGCTTGAAATATTTTTACAATTCCGCGGCCTTCCAAACAAATTTCCAAAACACCGAGTGGTTCATTTGTAGAGCTATTGCAAACAAAAAAGTCATCTGCTTCGTTATATCCCTTCCCTTTTTTTACCAGAAGGGGATGTGCTTCCGATCTAATAATTCCTGAAATATTACAAATATAACAGCGAATGGTGTGATGCTATATATGCCGACATATAAAAGAAGTTGAAAAAATTAATTACAGATAAAAATAAGAAGTCAGTGATGATGCCGCAAAGAAGACAGAAAAAGCTGCGTTCCCCACTCCTAGTATAGACTATACATATTAAAAATGAGTAATATTCACAATAATAAAATGCAAGTGTCTTTACAATCCTGCGATATAGAATCTTAATGATGAATTCATGTATTCATCGTAGAAAACTGTATAAAGATGAGAGAGTAATAATATATGAAATTGTTAATATGGAAACCAGGGATGGGATGTCACAAAAATCAGGTACGATGTTTATAACATGCTTATATTAAAGAGATAGAAATGAATTAACTATCACCAATGACAGCGCCATCTGTTGAATGTTAAAGCAACACACGCTATTCTAAATATTTGACGGCAATATGCGAGTGATAGCTGTTGAACGTAACAGCAACACCGAACCACTGCAAGGCGTGCCCGGGTACAGCTAGTTATGTAATAGTACGCTACCGCTAGGGTGCCCAGTCTTTAAATTAAAAAAAAATATGTTATTATAATATAGCAGTAATCTACTTACTTTTGGATCACTGTGTACAGAACACAATTATGTAAGTATCCTATCAAATCTTGGTTATTATGTCGATTAACCTTGCGAAGTAGTAAAATATTTTAATTTTCTGCCTGTTCAGTACATGTTTGTGATTTGAACGTTATTGTTATTTTATGTGTAAAAAGTGTAATTTCGGAAAGTGTTGTTAACTGGACACGTTAAAAGTGTGATTTTGTTAATTTTTCACGTGAACTGATGGCATTCTTAACTGAGTGTTTGTAAAATGATGAAACTTGACAATGTAAATATTAGTTTAGTGTGTTTATTTCGCTTAAAGGGTGTGGCAGGATCAGAGAACGTTAAGATTTTTAAATTTGGTAAGTAGAATTGTTTTCCGTTTATCGTCACTCGATATAACGACAAACTCGATAAAACGTCGTGTTGCTCATTATACAAGGATACACTCTAAATAACGACAACAATACGTCATAATTAAGCAATAAACAGTTCTTTTTTGTTATTTTGTTGCTTTGTTGTCGGCGTCATACGTATACCGAAGATTGTAATAAATTCGTTCTTTTGTTTGTTGGGATCATCTTTCATATGTTTAGCTCAGCTGCTTATCGATACGTTATTATATTCTTAGTTGCCCGCAATCTTGCAAACTGTGCACATGGCGAGTAAAAGAAAATCTTTATGCCCTCG
Organism: Xanthostigma xanthostigma; assembly: GCA_963575645.1. NCBI lineage: Eukaryota > Metazoa > Arthropoda > Insecta > Raphidioptera > Raphidiidae > Xanthostigma > Xanthostigma xanthostigma. The sequence goes on from OY754472.1 coordinate 1,197,419, forward strand.
GCTCGTTTCGGGCATCATGGCGCGCAGTGCAAGAATATCAAACTTTCGGCCAGTGTGGTGTAATATACTATTTTTCAACACGCGTGAGTAATATATAATTTCGGGGCCCTGCTAAATTCGTGAGAAATAATAAATTACTTCATGTTGACGCGTAGAGTGCTAATAATGAGCCGAAACTGTACGATAATGTATTACTGTATAGTTTCTGGACCAATAGGAACGCGTTAGCGAGCCGAAACTGTACGGTAATAAATTATGACTGCATAGTTTCTGGACTAATAGGAACGCGGTAGCGATTTGCATATATGAAAACAGCATCGCAATTCAGCGAAAGTCAGGGCCATCTTGTGTGCATCGAGGGCGGTGGGTACGTCAATCAATGAAGTGATTTATTATTTTTCCCTCTTTTATCAGGGCCCCGATTACATATTACTCGTGCTAGTTGAATTAAATATTATGTGAGAGGAGAATATTTCACTCGCGTGTTACCGCACTCGCTACGCTCGTGCGACAAATTTCACGCCCATGGAATCTTCTCCTTCTCTCACTAGTCGCACAATATACTACTATTGCAAAAGAGTTTCGTCCGGTTTTTTTAAAGAAATTCTGCTCTCATCCTTATCGAAGAAGACGAAGAATATTAATCACGGATAAAAACAAAAGATCGACTAATTCATGTGTGCGAAAGAGATAGAATGTAAAATTTTCATTAGTTTTCTAAGGATGGCAGATATAAATCTGCTGGCGTTGAAGAAAGATAAGTTATGCCGTGGGAGTTGTAAAGATTGAACAATGCAAGGCGTTTACCACTGTTGCTCTTAAATATTGCAGGAGTACTTTATGAAGCACGTATCGCGATATGTGTCTAGAAATGCGCTGCTTCGGCTTCTATATTCTGATATTTTTATTCTTAAACAATGATAATATGTAATGTACCTATTTGCTGTATATTGTTGTTTACTTAAAGAAAGCATTCATCATCCGCTCACATATTATTACCATTCCAACCAGAGTTGCCAGTTTTTTTTTTGCCAAGTCGGGATTTTGGAACTCTTTGAGTGAAAACAGCGGGATTCTTTCGTCGAAAGCGGGACATAGTAAAAAAACGTATATAATCAGAAGTTTTCAAATACCTATTTTATCCTTTTATTTGAATTAAAATTACGTTTACGTGACAATAGATAGCATAAATAGCCATAGAAAATGTAGGTATTTTAATAAAAATATAATATTTTAAATCAGATTTACCCTATCGTTAAATAGTTGAGTCTTATTCGTCTTCAGAATAAAAAAAAAAAAAAAAAAACAGAAATCAAAATCAAAAAAGTTTTATTCATTAGAAAAATATGGCGTTTCAAACAATAGTCTGTGGAGTGAGTGTTACAAATTGCAACTTACAATAAGAGAATAATTATTTATAAGAATTACTTATTCATGATATTTCTGTGAAGATTTAACTTCTTTTAAAGTTATCCCCGAAAAGCGGGACTGAGCCTGTCCCGCGCGGGACATTTAATTTTGATTTAAAAATCGGGACGTCCCGCCAAAATCGGGACGTCTGGCAACGCTGATTCCAACCCACAAGTGAGGAATGGTACTAGTTTAGGTCAAAAATCACTTTTCAAACATTTTACAATATCTTTTCGTTTTGAGGTCCCCCGAATCCAAAAAAACATATTTTTAGAAAAACTCTGTGCGTCTGTTAGTCTGTGAACACGATGCAGGTCAAATGGATGAGTGGATTGAAACCAAATTTTGGCAGGATGTTTGATATGCAAATATGAAGAGCCCTATTGGTTTTGGGGAAATTCGGCGCATGCGCAGAAGAGATATATGCTATAACGTTGTTTTTTTATATAATAATGGTATACTTTTCATAACGGCTTATTATTCTATTTATTATTTCTTTAGAATTTTTTTCTTTTTTTATAGTTTCGGAAATATTTTGAAAATAAGAAAAAAAATCAGCTGTTATTTTGTTTTGTAGATCTGACAGAAATGAACGAGTTAAGCATGCTTTGATTAATTTTTACATGGCATGGAACATAATATTATGTAGGTAACCATGCCAACGAATAGCAAATATTTAATACTAGCCATTACCCGCTTCACTGCACGCGACATCAGAAATTTTATTTTCTTTATATTATATAATCAAATGTCAACATTTTGAAGTTGGAATGGTTCCGTCGCCCAATTGGCTGGCATTTTTTTTTGCTTGAAATACAGGGCTTGACACTCTCTACTAAACCTATTTAATAGGGGAATCGGGTAAGTCACTTTACGGAGCTGCGAGTTGCCAAAATATAGAAAAACATGTATTCATTTATTCTTGTTTTGAACACATTTTTCTCCTGTTTTCCAGTAAATAATTTTTAAAAAAATGCAAATTGTTTAGCTACGCGAAGGGCAGAAATGTTTTCAAAACGTTTTAAGATTTTAAAATGACATTTTGGTTAAAAAGCAGTTTTTCAAAAATTTTCGCAAAATTTAAAATACAATTTCTTTTTTCAAAGCTGTATCACAATATGCGGTTCTTTAATTAATATATTATTTGGTTTTCGCACACAGGTACCGCAGTCTTCAGGTAACGGCCGCTTTTTTTTTGTTTTATGAATGAGTCGGAACCGATTTTTTCTTTCCAATTAGTCGGTGACAACAGTCTGTGAAAGTGTTTGTGGGATATATCGTCATATATATACTTTACTTATAGCATCTTTAACACTCACTGATTCTTGTCTTGTAAAAAACATTATACTATACTATACAGTGTATATACTTATGCACAATACCAACATAAGTCTACTACGTGATCAAATATAACTAAAAAAGCATTATAATAGTGTGAACCTAGTAAGTCCGCGACAATATTCGTTTAAGCGTGGCTTTCAAAATGTTTACATTTTGAAATCGTTAGTTTTAGGATCTACGTCAATTCATCGTGAGATAAGACGTCGCAGCGACAATTCATCGCTACGACATTTTATCGCAACGACAGTTTATCGCAACAAGAATTTTTTTAACAAACGCAAAAGTGTCAAAAGTTTGAAGGACTTTCTGCCTTACAATTGGGCTTTTGAATGAAATTTTTTTTTGTCATAAATGGAAAGATCGTATATAAGTTTTATAACAAAACTATTTTTCTTTTTTTTTTTTCGTTATAATTCAAAAGTTATATCAAATTAAAAATAAATTTTTGTACCCAGTTCCGAGAACGCGCCGACATTTCCCGAACATAATGTGACGTCATAATGTTTTAGTCAATACACATGTAGAAGCCATTGATAGTATACTGCGTATATACATTTTACCATTATGACGTCACAACTGTCAAAAACAATTTTAGTGCGTTTGCAGACACGTGATTTTTTTAAATATTTTATCAATTTTAAATTGCTTATAATTAATTTAAAAAAAGTTTTTTGAAAGTTTTTCGCATCGATTATCAATATTATTTATAATGAAGTTTTAAAATACAATAAAAAAATCGATAATTATTTTTTTTTCAAAAGCCTAATTGCTGCCGAAAGTATGTACTTTCGATCGAGGTGTAAAGAAAAAGTTTTATGTTTATATTATTATTTAATTAGCGCCCTATCGGGTCTGGTCGGCCTTATTGAAAGCCCACCTCTGACAGCCGGTTTTTATATTATACGGTATATTTCGTTAAATTCTTGCTTTCAAGAATCAATTTTATACTGTCGTGCCAAAAGAAGTTTTACTTCAATAAAGTTTAAAAATCACTGAGGTAATCATTATATATTGCACTTTCTAAACTACGACTGTTTCTTATGCGATATTGTCTTACATGATTCAGAGCAGAAATATATAAAAGCAGAAAAAAAACTTCGGCGGTTTTATATTATGCAGATGCTATATTTCGTGGCAATTAACATGAATCAATTTGTAGCATTTTTACTGTCATTCAAACACAATATTGCTTGCGCCTTACTGCAGTTGCTGAAAATTTCACCAAAAAATTGGTTGTCTGTAAAGTCGGTTTACGGACGATAGTTACGTGATAACGTATTCCGTAATACATAACCTAAATTTATATAATAATTATAATAATTCGAATCTATGATATTGCATCTTTCGCTTCAAATTTAGGTTAATTTTATTTATTAAAATTACTCACCACCTATAATATAATTGTTTTTTTTAACTGTCTTTCTTTCGTATTTATTTTAAGTCTCAAAGATTAGCTGTCATAATATTTTGAAAACAATTGTTTCACTGTTTATATAAAATTCCAAAACCTAAGTACTTACAATATTTAAGTATTTTCATACGTCAAAAAATTGATTTTTATAATGATAAAATTTGTATGAAAATGATTTTTTCAAGAGATGAGACCTAGCTAAAACGATTTTTTGCCCCCCAAAATCCCTTTTCAGTAAATTTCATCCAAATCGTTAGGGCCGTTTTCGAGAAAAGCACGCACAGGGTCAGGCGGAACGTTAGGAACGTTACACTTTTTCGTGCATGCAGCCGGTGTTTTATCAATTTATAAGATTGGTGATTCATCAATTTATAAGACGTTATCACGTCAAAATATAAGAGCGAATTTGACTCTCACGCCGCTGTTGGAAACTTTGTAACCGGGGTGGCGTAGTAATGAGAGCACTAGACTCGCATTCGGGAGGTACCGGGTTCAAATCCCGGCGGGGGAACATGTAGCTAGGAGTTTTTCCCACTGCCTCTCGCCGAGAAACGGTAATTCCTGTACTGGCCATCTTGCTGAGGTTTTCCATGGTTTCCCTCAACAATTCCAATTTCCAGATAAATATCGAGATGGTTCCTTATTCAAGGCCATGGCCGATTACCTGTCAAACTCCTATGCTCACAATTTGCCTACCTTATCCTAATTTCCTGAAAATTCCTTCATTCGCCCATTGCTATTAATTATAGGTTGAAGTTTAAAATTAGTAGAAAATAACGGGAAGTGTGATAGAAAAAAAATAGTAATGGTGCGAATGGCGTCTGTTATGACATAAAGTCGAGAGATTGGTATAGATACAAAAAAAACGGAGTTGACAACATCGAAGCTATTCAGTTTAGTAATTAGATGCTATTCCTTCAAAAAGCCGTCTGTCATTAAGACATGTTCACTGTAAATTCTTCTTTGAAACGTCCAATCATAGGTCATATCTATGACCTTAAGATAAAACTGCTTATGCCACATTCCAGGCAAAATAATCAGTGATGTAACAAATCTTTATACGATTTATTTTCACGGAGTGTTTCCGAAAAAATGTGACATAAATAAATAATATTATGGATAAATATTGAAGTAATTTTAAAGCAACTTTATAAATTAAATAAGACCATTCCAACATCAAAATGTTGACATTTGATATAGTATAATAGAGAGAATAAAATTTCTGATATCGTGTGAGGTGACGCGGGTTATGGCTAGTATTCTGATGTTTGCTATTCGTTGCTATGGTTAATATTGTGTTTCACGGCATGTAAAAATTAATCAAAGAATGCTGAACTAATATATTTATGACAGATCTACAAAATAAAAGAACAGCTGATTTTTTTTATTTTCAAAATATTTCTGAAACTATAAAGTTTAGAAAAAAATTTTTTTTAAAAACTTTCTTGAAAAAATAAATAGAATAATAGGGCGTTATGAAAAGTATATAAAAAACAATGTAACGTTACAGTATATATCTCTTTTGCGTATGCGCCGATTTCCCCCAAAAACAATAGGGCTCTTCATATTTACGTATCAAACATCCTCCCAAAATTTTATCCGTTCATTCGTTTGACCTGTATCGTGCTCACAGACTAACAAACGCAAAAATATTTTTTATGGATTTAGGGGACCTCAAAACGAAAAAATATTGTAATATTTTGAAAAGTGATTTTTGACTTAAAGTAGTAACATTCCCCACTTGTGCGTTCGAATAGTAAATGAGTATGGTATCAATTTGAGTGTTTTTAAACTATTGGCATGCGTTTTTAACCACAATATTGTACTAATTGTTAGTAGAAGTTTTGTTCCAAAATTATGTCGCACGTTGAAAACAATAGTGACACTATATAAAAAAGTTAACTTTTCACCTTTTGTAAGATTCATGTTTTACTGCAAAAGTGTCACTATACGAAAATTTCCGTTTGCTCATAAACCCACTTACTTCCGCTAGACTGAGCTAGTGTCACTTTATATTTTGAAAGAATTGCCCATGGTCATGACTGATATAACGACACTATTTTGATTGTGTCAAAGCAGTTGTTTGATACGCACGTCGCTGTAAGTGAAAAAGTGACACATTTTGTTAAACGACAGTTTACTGATTACAGTTGCTACAAAAATTAATGCAAGTAAGTAAATACATAAAATGACACATTTTGTTTAGTGAGAATTTTCGCAGTTGAAGTCTCCAATTTACTGATTATAGGTTAATATGACAACAATGACACTAAACAAAAAATTATTGTAAAAAGGTCTTTTTTTTAATAACTTTATTTTTAACATTGTGGTCAAAAAATAAATTAATACAATAATAAATTGTCTCATTATTAACAAAAGAATCTCTATAAGCAGTATTTTAATAGTAACTTTTTAGGACAAAACAATAATATTAAAACTAAAGAATGCTCTACTGTAAAATGTCATTTTTTACATAATGCCACTTTTGTTTTCAACGTGCGATGTATTGAAGGATATTTATTTGGTTGAGGAACAATTGAAAAATAGGCTTTACCAGAGTATTAGAGCCTCAATGCAATTTACCAGCTCAGCTTGCATTGATGAAAATATATTTTTCGAAACGTTGGCCACAAACGATAATCTGGTAAAGCTTATTTTTCAATTTTTCCTCAACCAAATAAATTTCCTTCAACAAATATTGTACATTTACTGATAACATCTTAGCTGAAACGACGTAGATCTGGCGGGTCTGGGATCTTGGTCTATTAGTTATTGTGACGATCGGACCGTTTCACTATAAGGGTGATCATTTTCTTAAGGTTCCCTTTCGACTTAAACCGTTTAACTTTGTGCTCACCGATATTATTTGTATATACTTACAGGGAAGAGACTCGCATTGTGTTCGGTCCGTACAAACAAACAAACAAACATACATACGTATGTAAGTGCACGTTTTATTTATTGGTTTCATGATGTAATTCTGACATAGTTGTATTGTTATAAACAGAGAACAACGATGTAATTGTCGGTATATGGTCCATGTGGTCCACATCAATCTTCTTTCCATCTGATTGCGATCGGTCGCTATACAGTATACAGTGTGGTCACTTAAGTGTGCAACATATGGGAAAATTTTTAATTAAATGCACAACCAAAATACAAATATTGCCGAAAGTTGGTGCATGTCCGATAATCATTTTAGGTGCTCTTAGAATTGTTGAAACTCAAACAGCATACAGGCTGTTTAATATCGTTGCAACAAACATAAAGTTTGTGATTCCATAAAAAATTAAAAATCTAAGGTAATTTTACAAATATGCCTGAATTTGAACAAAGATATGCGAAATTGATTTGATTTTTAATAATTTATTAGTGTGTTTAAGGTAAGTATAAAAAAAATTTTTCAAAAAAATTATAATTTTGGTTTTTCAAAAAAAAAAAAATTTTTTTAGATGGCCATGCTTTGTTGTTTGGGCATAACTTTTAATTCTAAACAACTTTTTCTTATAACATTTCGCTGAATTTTTTGAAATAAGGGCACTTTACTCTTGTCCAATTTTTATATTTTTTGACCCACCCTGTATGCTGTTTGAGTTTCAACAATTCTAAGAGCACCTAAAATGATTATCGGACATGCACCAACTTTTGGCAATATTTGTATTTTGGTTGTGCATTTAATTAAAAATTTTTCCATATGTTGCACACTTAAGTGACCACACTGTATATCCATTCATATACTTAATGTTTTGTTAGCCACGCGATCGTGAATGTTCATTTTAGGTATTAGGTGACATACCGCGCTATATTTTTAACCGACTTCAAAAAAAAAGGTCAATGATAGGTATACATTTTCTTTAGGCGCGACTTGACAATAACTCGGATCTTTCTACTCGAACGGAAGTAACGTTTACGCAGTTTCCGCTACCTCAGTTAGAAAAATATCTCAGAGATGGCGGCATCAAAACACATCCGTAGAAACCATCTTGAACGAAAGGTGAAGCATAGAGTTACGGACGCAAAACAATTTTGTGAGTCGTGGACGACGAAACACAATTACGTATATTTATAACAATTATTTCCCCCGGGTGCAAAACTGTAAGTCTCTCTCTCTCTCTCTATCTCTCTGTCTCTCTCTCTCTGGAAATATTATATTGACCTTCTCATCTATTGTTTCGATGTATCTCTAAAGATTTGGCCAGCGTTAGCCATGTAAGCGTTTTTTTTTTTGAGAAAATACCTTCATAGTCAGCCATTTTGTGCAAAATATTTACAAATTATATACACGCAAACTTTCCTCGTTTATCGCTCTTTCTATTAGTGAAAACCTTTTCAAAATTTGTTGCGTGGTTTAGAAGAAGTAAGCGGGGAAACACAGAGACAGACAGCGATGTTTTATACTAAGTATTTAGAGATAAAGATTTTGACATAACACCGTTAGTTCAGCTATTTTGTACAGAATATTTACCAATTATATACACAAACCTTCCTCGTTTATCGCTCTTTCTATTTGTGAAAATTGTTTCAAAATTCGTTGCGTGGTTTAGAAGAAGTAAGCGGGGAAACAGCAACTATGTTTTACACTATGTAGTGATAATAAGTAAAAACATATTTATAAATCAAAGATAATAAATAAATAATAACAATAAAAATAAATATATAACAGAAATAAATACGCTGATTTATGTTTTTTTTGTGTGGCAATAACTTTTTGCAAGTTTAATCGATTACAAAAAAATTGACACCATTTTAATCAGAACGTTTACGACTTGGTTCTATATCATTTTTTTTTTAATCGGTTCGGTCATTTTCAACAGACGATTTTTTGTTTGCAAAATCTGCTGGAATCGTAAATGACTGAATATCTCTATTTTATGAAATGAAATACAGCCCCGGGAAATGTAATTATGAAGACTTGGTTTGGTATGATAGATTTATCTATATAGATGTATAAAGATAATGAAACATCAATAAAGTTATATTGAAATTAGTAAAGTGCACTTGGTCCTTACTTCTCATACCGCTCGTCTTTACCGCGCCCGTTCTAACCGTATCCTAGTTAAGGAGTTGCTAGAAGACAGCCAGTGGTCAAGTTTCCAAAACACGGTTATCATTCGCAGGCAGCACAGCGTCTCCCACTTTACATAATATACCTAACTGTAAAGACAGTGCCCGCCATCAATAATAATAATAATTTATTGCCCAAAGTTGCCAAGAAATAAACAGTGATATGTATTCGAACCATAGGATATTTAATACCGTCTATATTGTTAGCAAAGATCGGGAGAAAGACTTAAACACTACGCTGCAGACATTTATACGTTTGTCTCACTCATGCGCATGTCCGTGAATGGATGCGCGTCAGTTTGTACATAGAACTAAGCTGTGAAAGGGAGGTGGCTTGCTCCATTCCACTTACTTAATTGCCCCACTACAGACGCGACTCTTGCGCACAACGGTTCAAGCAAAAAGAAAGAGATAGAAAAACAGTCGTTTGCTGTCTCACTTCATGGGCCACGCTTCCACTCACGGCCACTAGCAATATAGAAGCTATTAAATATATGATTCGAGTAAACTCCATTTAACGTCACTCGATATAACGACAGACTCCTTAAAACGTCGAAATTACTTAACTCTAGTTGGTTTACCTTGTTGCTCATACAATGATACACTCGAAATAACGACAACAATACGTCATTATTAAGCAATAAACAGTACTTGTTTGTTATTTTATTGTTTTGTTGTTGGCGTGGTGCGTACTGAAAATTCTGGGAAATTCGTTATTTTGTTTGTTGGGATTATCTTTCATATGTTTAGCTCAGCTGCTTCTTGATAAGTTATTATATTCTTAGTTGCCCACAAACTTGCAAACTGTGAACATGACAGGTAGAAGAAAATCTTTGTGTATTGACGAAAAAAATTTACTAATACGCGCAATAGTGTAAATACATATTATAGTAAAAAAATATTAATGGATTATTTCTTCCCTCCGTTTAACGACAACTCTCAATAACGCCACAAAGTGCACAGTTCCTTGAGTGTCGCTGTATACAGTTTACACTGTAGCGGAAGAATGAACTACGACCGAGTAGAAAGCACTAGCACGATGATCATGAAAGAGGCCCTCGACATACTTGCGTCTGAGTCGTCTTTGATAATGTCTATTGCAATTATTGTAGAAATACCAACGGCCTACAAACCAAGAAGATTTGAGACTTGTTTGTTTTTTTATTTTTGGGAAAGAGGGGAGTATAAATGTTTACTAGTGTGACCTGTGCGAATTATTCGCACTAAATAAGTATAATAACTAGCACTTTACAAAATTATTTTTTAAATATGATTGCAGGTATTCAATTCGTTTCTAATTTTGCACACTGCTTATAACGTTCTTCTTTTTGTTGTATTACAATATGAAGCTCAGATGACAGATCGAAGAAATATTTTACTAAAATTGTCATATAGAGGCGCAAGTAGCAAAAGCGTTGAGCTAAGCCGTCAGATGGCATCATGCAGCATTGCTGTGACGTTGTTCAGCGTTGCTCGCTGGTTCAAAATTAAAGCCGTCAGATGGCAGTATGCAGTATTTACAATATGGAGGTCAGATGACAGATCGAAGTGTAGACGTTGTTTCAAATTTAAACCGTCAGATGGCAGACGTTGTTCAGCGTTGCTGTATTTTAATTAATTTACAAAAACAAAAGCAATAATAAATTTTTTAGTTGTCGATGTCAGTAGAGCAAGCAATTATCTGTAAAATGATATATAATTTATGTGGAGAAATTGTGAGGTTTTTTTCTAAAAAGGGAGGCAAACATCTTAGCGTATTAATATATATGATGATTGACCTGCAAGCCCGAAAGCTAAGAAGATTTGGAAGTTTTTCTTTGCTGGGCCGGTACATGCGTGCATGTGAAATAGATTCTCTTAGGTGTAGCAGGTATAGGTGGGTGGTATGGTCGTACGTATACACAGAAGTTAAAGGTCGATCCCAATTATAAACTTCATGAGCCCTAATATCGTAAACTTGAAATAGATATATACATATCTCTACCTATGTGTATGTACTTAGTTATGTAGCATGTATAATATTTGTTCTGCGTTACGTTATATACCTACATATATTATAATCAATGGTCCGTACGCGTTCATAGATAATATGGAACTTGGCCCATTGGCCTCTTTCAACGTGTCCCAATCGTAAACTTCAAACTGATCATATAAGTTGTACGCATTTGTTCAGGGCTGATCTGACTTCGCGGCGTTCTCTTTGTCCTTGGAACCTTTGAAACGAATCTTTTTCCTGAGAGAAATGTCTTCAGTTAGCCACGAGAGGCAGCACTTGTGGTAGAGACAAAGGCTACTTATTTTTCAATAAATAAAATTATCGACCAATTTTTCAGACAATATATTAACAAAAATTATTAATAATACATTAACGTTTCGATATTATTTGTTAATATATTGTCTGAAAAATTGATCGATAATTTTATTTATTGAAGAGTTCTAATCAGACGTTAATCAAAGATTTGATTACTTATTTTTCATTTAGCAACGTGTAATTTCAGTGATGAAAATACATTATTACCGTATTTTTCGAACTATAAGACACACATTTTTACATAGAAAAATGGACTCAAATTTTAGGTGCGTCTTATGGTCCAAAGGTAACATGAAAATATTTTTTTAAATAAATCATCTCTAAATTTATGTTGACAATATATAAAATGTATGATTATGAACGTCATAATTGATAAATAAATAATTCTCACGTATACCTTTTATGTTATGCTATTTATATAATGGTTTACAATCTGAAATTTGTATATAAAATTAACGGCAGTTTTCCTTATTACATTTTTTTGTACACATCATGGTCAACTAAAGTTTTTTTCACTCGCGGCGCTAGTAGGCTTCGTACACACAGCCTTATAATACGGTAGATTTTGAATAAATAAATAAATATCTTTATTCAACACGCGTGAGTAATATGTAATTTCGGGGCCCTGCTAAATTCGGGAGAAATAATAAATTACTTCATGTTGACGCGTAGAGTGCTAATAATGAGCCAAAACGATAATGTTTTACTGCATAGTTTCTGGACCGATAGGAACGCGGTAGCGAGCCGAAACTGTACGGTTATGAATTATTACTGCATAGTTTCTGGACCAATAGGAACGCGGTAGCGATTTGTATATATGAAAACAGCTTCGCAATTCAGCGAAAGTCAGGGCCATCTTGTGTGCATCGAGGGCGGTGGGTACGTCAATCAAAAAAGTGATTTATTATTTTTCCCTTTTTTATCAGGGCCCCGATTACATATTACTCGTGCTAGTTGAATAAAGTATATTGTGCGACCATTGATCGAAGGAGAATATTCCACTCGCGTGTTACTTCACTCGCTACGCTCGTGCGGCAAATTTCACGCTCATGGAACCTTCTTCTTCTCTCACTAGTCACACAATATACTATTATTCAACACGCGTGAGTAATATGTAATTTCGGGGCCCTGCTAAATTCGGGAGAAATAATAGATTATTTCATGTTGACGCGTAGAGTGCTAATAATGAGCCGTACAGTGTGATAATGAATTTACTGGACCAATAGAAACGCAGTAGCAAGCCCGAGCGTGCAATAATGAAAAAAACTGCACGCAGCTTCTGGACCAATAGGAACGTGGTAGGCGGTATTGTATATATGAAAACAGCATCGCAATTCAGCGAAAGTCAGGGCCATCTTGTGTGTATCGAGGGCGGTGGGTACGTCAATCAATGAAGTGATTTATTATTTCTCCCTCTTTTATCAGGGCCCCGATTACATATTACTCGTGCTAGTTGAATAAAGTATTATGTGCGACCATTGATCGAAGGAGAATATTCCACTCACGCTCATGGAATCTTCTCCTTCTCTCACTAGTCGCACAATATACTATTATTTATATTGTACATAGCGTCAGTAAAAAAAGAGGATAAAAAACGAAATTTTTCGTATTTCAGGAAAAAGGCTCATTTGTACGTCTCTCATCCTTGTCCATTTACGCCGTGAAGAATAGGGTTAATACACATAGGTCTATAATATCTTACCATGTTGCAATAGAGTTATAGATTCAATACATATACACCGCGTAAGTGTGTCTGTGTGTGTGTGTGTAGGTAGAAGCTACTATAAGCCAATATTCAACATTTCTCTAATAATCCCACTATACCTCTTGTCATCAATGTCATACAGTCTCCTTGTTAATTGAGAACTTACTGATTCAATGATTTATGGCTGTATGGCAGTATGAACCAGTGCTAACCCCGTTAACGACTGTTTTCACTGTCGTCTTCAAAGGATCATGGGTTGACACCATCTGTACAAATTGTAAAGGTATGCGGGTATACAGAATGATTTTTAAATTAATTATTTTTTAAAGTGAAACTTTTATTCTATCGCCCCGAATTTTTCTGGCCGTCTGTTGCATGTCGCATTACAGGCGGCCGCGGAGTAGGGGTAAAGTGAAAGGCGTTCGGAGTAGGCGCTCGGTAGAGCAGTCAAGGCCAATATGGCAGCGCCCATGGTTAGCATCAGCTGACCGTGTAGTATGTATAACACATAGTCAGTCTGTCATGCGGGCAAGTGCTGTACAGTGTTTACATGTTTTTATTCGTGTATTCATGTGAATATTGTTGTTTATAATTAATCGTGATGGATAAGTGTCTACAATCCAACGCCTACAATCCAATAAAAGTTTCACTTGCGTCGTGGTTTCTTAAAACCACTTATTTTTACAGTGTGTAACAATCAAATAGACGAACAAATATTTCAAGTAGCTTTTTTATCAGAACTCGAAAATAGAAGAGAAACGGGCTTTCAAAATTTTGAGGTCGGTCCTGGCGCTATGTTATGTCACTATGGAAATATGTTATGTCATTATACTGCCCAAATTGTTAAAAGTTGTCCCTGTTTTGTTCGACACAAATATGTGTGCGTCGTCTGTACATGCTTGTAGTAGTGATAAGGGCCTTCCGCGAATTATTTGGGATGCGTTTCCGATTCGTGCTATCATTTCTTCGCGTGTGTTAACCGGACTTTTGAAATAATTAAATAAAATTTAATCAAACGTTGAACGGCTGTTTCTCACTTATTTTTGAGTTTTGATTAAAAAGTTACTTAAAATATTTGTTCGTCTATTTGATTTTTACACGCTGTTGAAAAAGAAGAATCAACTTAAAAATCACCTGTATACTACGGAATACTGTCGTCGCTTTACAACTTACAAGTAAATTAAAATGTCAGTTTAAAAAAATTAAAAAATAACACCTTTTTACAGCAATGTGAACTAAAAAGTAAAAAATAATTTTTAAAAATAAAGATTTTGTTCAACAGCGATAGCAAGTTCTCTAGCTCGTACTTTAGTCAACGATACAAATTATAAACGGATAAAAAAACAACAAATCATATATATTAATACGTTAAGGTTAAAGATGTTTGCCTCCCTTTTCAGAAAAAACCTCGCAATTTCTCCACATAAATTATATATCATTTTACAGATAATTGCTTGCTCTACTGACATCGACAACTAAAAATATTATTATTGCTTTTGTTTTTGTAAATTAATTAAAATACAGCAACGCTGAACAACGTCTGCCATCTGACGGTTTTAATTTTGAAACAACGTCAACACTTCGATCTGTCACCTGACCTTCATATTGTAAATACTGCATACTGCCATCTGATGGCTTTAATTTTGAAACAGCGAGCAACGCTGAACAACGTCACAGCAATACTGCATGATGCCATCTGACGTCTTAGCTCAACGCTTTTGCTACTCTCGCCTCTATATGACAATTTTAGTAAAATATTTCTTCGATCTGTCATCTGAAGCTTCATATTGTAATACAACAAAAAGAAGAACGTTATAAGCAGTGTGCAAAATTAGAAACGAATTGAATACCTGCAATCATATTTAAAAAATAATTTTGTAAAGTGATAATTATTATACTTATTTAGTGCGAATAATTCGCACAGGTCACTCTAGTATAGATTATTTAATTATGGCACAGGTCTCACTAGTATTAGTTTTAGAAATTTGCAACGTTGTTTTTTTTTCAAATTTCTATGCATGCATCTTATATTTTTATCAATGTTTATATTATGTGACCATTTCTTGTATTATTAAAATAGCGGTAAATAAATTCGTTTTTAACTTTTTATCATGCTTTTAAAATATGTAACTTAAAACATTAAACAAAAGAGACGTGATATTTTTCAACTGCAAATAAAATGGAGTGTTTTTCAAGAATTTTAATCATATGTGTTATTTGCTATTAATCTCATTCGATAGACTTTTTTTGTTAAACTTTCATTTAAGTGTGTCTAAACTTCTAAAGAGTCGTTATAATAAATATTTAGAGGCACAAGGAAATACCGCTTATGTCGATTTTTTTTCTTGGAATTTATTGTGTATCTATTAATTATATAAATATTATATGAGAAAAATTTTAAAACGCCATAACTTCTAAACGACTAATGATATAGAGGTGGAAGTGGTCGGAATAGATCCAGCGTGATTTTTTCTATATGAATAACCTCAGTTGTAAGTCGTTTATAAACAATATCTCAAGGATTTCTCGGTTTTTTTAAAAAAACGTAAAAATTAAAAAAGGGGGACCCTTCTTTCAAAATTGAGAAATTTTTGAAAAATAAGTTCACTTTGTTTCGTTTGATATTATGCACACTTATAGAAAATGTCATTCTGAATCGATTCCGACCATCCGCAATCCTGTATCTCTTTTATTTTCGGAGATATAGCCAATTTAAATTGTTTAAATTTTTATACATTTTAAATCGTCATAGCGTTTAAACTAATCGAGATACGAATTTGCGCTTAGGCCCATTCTTTTCAGCGTACTTTTTTCTATAAGACTCGTCAATATTAAGCATATCTGAGACAATTTTATATTTCTCCAAATATCGTAAATCTGTTCACGTTTTCATGCGTTTTGCAAATCTGCAACTTTTTAAGACACTAAACTATTTTTGGCGTGTTCTATTTTAACCGAGTTTATAGAAAAAGTCAAGCTGAATCGATTCCGACAATCCGCAACCTTGCTTCTCTAACAGACGCGCAGAGTTCTTTCCAAAAATATGTTTTTTTGGATTCGGAGGACCTTAAATCGAAAAAATTTTGAAAAGAGATTTTTGACCTAAACTAGTACCATTCCTCACTTGTGGGTTGGAATAGTAAAAAACAATTTCATTTATAGGATCCCTCACAGACCTTATGGGATTTGGTTCTCGGTTAAATTGATCGAAAACGGTTTTATTTTATAGTTTAAAGGTCACTAAGAAAAAGTGTCCATGGGCGCACAGCCTAAAAACCGATAGATTTTTAGATACAGATATGTTTAGCGAGATTTTAGATATAGGGGTATCCATTGAATTCACAAACATGTTCCATGTTCAACTTTTGTGCTTTTTTTAGAAATAGAAAAATAGTCGAAAACTAGGTAATGTTGGAAGGTGTCACTCTGTATATAAAATTATAATGTCATATTTAGATTCAGCGCGCTCGAAAACATATTTCTAGATCTAAGGATTTTTTAAAATTGTGGTTTCAATCCCTATTTATTTAAAATCTCGCTAAACATATCTGTAGCTAAAAATCTATCGGTTTTTAGGTTATGCGCCCATGGACACTTTTTCTTATTGACCTTTAAACTATAAAATAAAGCCATTTTCGATCAATTCAACCGAGAACCAAATCCCATAAGGTTTGTGCGGAGTTCTTTAACAAGCCTATTCTTTATTTTTAAAGACAAAACGGAGAACTAAAAATGTATTATAGTTTGAGCAACGCTGCTGTGGTCTGTGGAATATTGCAAATCACATATCAATATGATTCGCACAAATCGTGCGTCGGCAATTTGTAAGCACATCAGACAATAGCGCGGCGAAATTTCACGATTATTACATAGTTTCTGTCGTACAACCGGTTCACCGGAACGTTAAGCCAGATTCTTTACAATTAAACTGACAGAGACGTTTTAGAACTGATTTGTGACGTCATAATATAGTAACGGAACTTCTAACTGTAATAATTTCGGGTATTTTCGATGTGAAACACTACTGGCACGTTTGAATGGGAGTAAAAACGGGCTTTTGATATAGTATAATTAAGAAAACATAATTTCTGAGATCACAAGTGGTGACGCGGGTAATGGCTAGTATTCAATACGATATTTGCTATTCGTTGCCACATAATATGTTCCACGTCACGTAAAAATTAATCGAAGCATGTTTAACTATTTTCTTTCTGATAGATCTACAGAGTAAAAGAACAGCTGATTTTTTTTTTCAAAAATATTTCCGAAACTATAAAGTTTAGAAAAAACATTTTCTAACAAAACTTTCTTGAAAAAATAAATAGATTAATAAACCGTTGTGAAAGTGTACCATTATTATATAAAAAAAACATTATATATCATATATCTATTTTGCGCATGCGCCGATTTTTCCCAAAAACAATAGAACTCTTCATATTTGCATATCAAGCATCATCCCAAAATTTGGTTTCATCCGTTTGATCTGTACCGTGTATACAGACAAATAGACGCACAGAGAGTTTCCGAAAATATATTTTTTGAATTCAGGGGATCTCAAAGCGAAAAAATAGTGTCAAATTAGTACCATTCCCCATTTATTGTGTTGGAATGGTAAAATATTGTGCGTAACTTCAGAAGGATGCAAGTGTGAATCTGACTTTAAAAAATGCAATAACTATATTCTAACAAAATTAGACTACTGACCGCCATTTCCGTGAACGAACACTAGGTGGTACTACATGTATACAGTTGAACGAGACAAGCAGAGAAGACAATTGACTGTGGACACACATGCGCTGTGAAAATACGTACGATAAACGTCACATAAAGACAGTTCTATCACTGCGCGCGCACCGAACCTACCTATAAAGCAAGCGTGAAAAGACGTCTCGTGTGAAGCGAGCACATAAAAACAATCAAGACCACTAGTCCGGTTTCACCCGGGTGTAAAAGAACGAATGGGGAAGGGAAGAACATGAGTACACACATTCATCTTAGTTTACCGAGATGAATGTTGTATCCAAATTTCATGATGATCGGAGTTACCGTTCAAAAGGTTTTGTCGATAAAAAGTAGTATTTATACTTTTTTTAACTAATAATTTAATTTTTTAATTAATTAAATAAAATTTAAATAAATTTAAATGTAAGCCTTAGAAAAAAGCAATGTAGAAACTAGAAAAAAAATAAAAATATATTCACCCAACGTGGGGCTCGAACCCACGACCCTGATATTGACAGTCGCATGCTCTACCGATTGAGCCACTCAGAACGCTAATATGAGTATATCTAGTTAGTGCATTTCACATGAATAGAACCTTATTTTTGAGATATATTTTGCAACATTTTTCATTAATACTCCGCTCCTAATGGTCGTAGCCTGATTTTATATAGCCTATAGCGTTCCTCGATAAATGAGCTATCCAACAAAAAAATTCTTTCAATTTGAACCAGTAGTTTCTGAGATTAGCGCGTTCAAACAAACAAACAAACTCCTCAGCTTTATATATTAGTATAGATTAAACCGTTGATTCTGCGAGCCAACCTTGAAACTTGCCGTTGTTTTCGAGCTACCTGTCCGGGGTTCAAAGATTTCACTTATTTACTCAAATATTTCTGGCGATTTTGTGCTGCACCGGCCTCTCCTAGATCATCAGATTAATAGAAGGGATTCCATTCTATCTGATGAAGTGTGTACTTACTTGACGACTGCTGTACGTACATGATAATAATATAGGTAATCCATAAATGGGGGTTGACTGTAGGACTCGATACATGATTATATAACAGAGATACATATTGGTTACGCGCTCGAGATTTGAACCTAATCGATTGGCAATAGATACGATTTAATTCGATCTATGTACGATGCGTTACATATTATGCTTGTGTCGATATAAACTTTTTTTGCAGTAGGTAACCCTTACAAAATAGCTGCTTTACATGCATGTGTCAGGGGCGTAGATATGGGGGGTAATTACCCCCCCAGGATCATAATAATAGAAAAATATAACTGAAAATAGAAATACTTTTTGAAAATTAATTTGGGAATTAATATTTTGCTTGACACTTTCCTTCGTGAGTATTCTTGTTTGATATTAAAAAACTTAAAAAATATTGTTTTTTTTTTGTCGGGCCGTTAGATACAGATATTTTTGCACGCGAACCACTAGTATACAATAAAAAAATAGAAATACTTTTTGAAAATTAATTTGGGAATTAATATTTTGCTTGACACATTCCCTCGTGAATATTCTTGTTTGATATTAATAAAACTTAAAAAAATATTGTTTTTTTTTGTCGGGCCGTTAGATACAGATATTTTTTGCACGGGAACCGCTAGTATAAAATAATAAACTGCCGAGCTTATGCCGTGTGCTACTGTATATCAATCGTACACGCTCATTAAATTCTGCATTTATCTTACATCTAGATTCTAAATTCTGGTATCCAGTGCCCATATTCACCGAATACTATTAAAGCTAGAAGCTACTAATCTTGGAACAAATTTATTCGTTACAATAAAATTTACTTTCAATTCACCACGCAAATTATCAGGTATAGAAAGGTTACTTGAAGAATATAATATACACTGCACTATACTCCTTGCTCTTTTTGACGTTCACCCAAAAATCCGACCGATGGCGTTAGTGTAAACGTCAGAAAAAAACAGTTTCACAAAATAATAATGTTTTATCCTAACCTAACTGCACACAAAACTTTAATGTATTACAACTATACACTTCACAAAAGGTTAATAAACAACACAAGAACAAACTGTAGATACAATACTCCACGTTTATAGGTTAGGTATTATGATCTATGTAGCGGCCATTATAATTTTATCAGGCGAATAAATATTTATACCCTGTAAGTAAGACAGAATAGATTTTACTTAAAGTAAATTATGGTTGGTGAATTTATTCGGAGGAATAGTTACCTGAAGAACAAATGAACCGAATAAATATAACTACTTACGTTCGGTGAATATGGCCATAGGCCGGAGAGATTGTACATAGACAGGTACCTATATAACCGCGCGACGCGTATTACACCGAACATGAGAATATGTGGCTATTGAAATGAACGATTTTTAATTTCGTACGTGCAATGAATCGTAAGTGCTGTGGTCTATTTATAGTCAAGATTCAATTGTTATCCTTATTCATCCTGACGTAATATAGGACCAGTTTTTATGCAATCTCATTATGTTTGCAACAAAATTCCTTAATCAGTTTCAAGGCCATTCTTAACGTCAAGGTCACTTTTAACTTGCCACCGATAAAAAATATTTTTTCTTAAGTCGATCGTTTTCGCGAGTAAAAATTGGAAACATTAGA
The DNA here is from genome assembly GCA_963575645.1 of Xanthostigma xanthostigma. Classification (NCBI taxonomy): domain Eukaryota; kingdom Metazoa; phylum Arthropoda; class Insecta; order Raphidioptera; family Raphidiidae; genus Xanthostigma; species Xanthostigma xanthostigma. Next base: position 1,218,000 of record OY754472.1, read on the forward strand.
ATGTCAAATATTCCTACTAAAAGACGAAATATAATGTTATAATGCAAGATCCGGTATTACCTGTTATTAGATGATGACAAAGATTATATATTTGACTATAGCGGTCCCGCCCGGTTTCACCCGGGTGCAAAAGAACGAATGGGGAAGGAAGGACATTAGTACGCACATTCATCTTAGTTTACCGAGATGAATGTTGTGTCCAAACTTCATAATGATCGGAGTTACTGTTCAAAAGTTTTTGTCGTTAAAAAGCAGTATTTATACTTTTTTTAAGTAATAAATTTCTTTTAATATAGGTAATAAATATTTAATTGAAAACACTGTAGGAAAATTATTTTTATATAAGTACCTATACTTGTAACAGTTTTTAAATGAGCTATTAATTAGATTTATTTAATTTTAATTAGTCGTAATAAAATTTAAAAAAATTGAAATGTAAGCCTTAGAAGAAAGCAATGTAGAAAATAAAAAAAAATAAAAATATATTCGCCGACGTGGGGCTTGAACCCAAAACCCTGGCATTAAGAGTCTTACGCTCTACCGACTGAGCTATCCGAGCTTGTGAACGTGACGCGCTAATATTGCAATATTTAATTAAGGCATTTCACCTGATAATATTTGTCGGGCGTACTAATTTTGAGATACATCTTGCAACATTTTTCATTGATGTTCCGCTCCAATTGGCCGTAGCGTGATATTATATAGCCTATAGCCTTCCTCGATAAATGGGCTATCCAACAAAAAAAAAATTTCAATTCGAACCAGTAGTTCCTGAGATTAGCGCGTTCAACCAAACAAACTCTTCAGCTTTATATAATAGTATAGATTAACAATCGAATAAAATTTAAGATGTATGTCGTTAATGTAATATTTAGAACAATGCACTATGTCCGGTGAATTATATGTTCAATTGTGTTGTAATATTATGCGAAAATATGAAATTTAATTTAATAAAATCTACCTATCGACTTTCGACGCACAACATACATTACTATCGTCATACATTGGCGCCATTATTGGAATCATTACGACAGAACGCATTCTAGTAAGTATGTCTATCTAGTGTTAAACCGAGCTGACAGACTCACTTACCTGTAGCGTAGTGGTGAGAGCACTAGACTCGCACACGAGAGGTACCGGGTTCGAATCTCGGCGGGGGCAGATGTGGCTGGGGCTTTTTTCCTGCTGCCTCTCGCCGAGAAACGGTAATTCCTGTATCCGGACATCTTGTTGAGGTTTTCCTCAATAATTCCAGATATAAATATCGAGATGGTTCCTTATTCAAGACTATGGTCGATTTACCTGTCAAACTCCTAGGCTCAAGATTTGTCTACGTTAGCCTAATGTCGTAAAAATTCCTTCATTCGCCCATTGCTATTAATTAGTCGAAGTAGAAAATAACGGGAAGTGTGATAGATGGAAAATAGTAATGGTGCGAATGGGCGTTTGTTATGACGGACGTTAAACGGATTATTATTATTATTATTCGCGAATTTTGTTTACTTGGTGACGTCCGTTAATTAGGCGTTTTCTTAAAAATTTAAATCCCCCTAAAAATAGACAAAAGATCGTCAAAATCGGTTCACAAATACCAGATATATGAGGTAACATATATATAAAAAACATCTTCCTTTTCTAAAATCAGTTAAAAACGACAGAATCGATTTAAAAAAAATGATATGGAACCAATTCGTAAGCATTGTGAACAAAATGGCGTCGATTTTTTTCAAATCGGTTGACCCCTCGAAAAGTTATGGCTGATCAAACATTAAAAAAATATATATGTACCTACGTGATTAAAACAAATCTATATATCAATATTATAAAGAAGTAAAGTTTGGATGTAGGAGGTAATCTCCGAAACTACTCATCCGATTTCAAAAATTTTTTCACCAATATTTAGAATGGACCTTCAGGATTGATCTAAGCTATATTATATTATCGCGTTAAAATAAAAAGCGCTTTTCGTGAAGACCAATTTGGCAAAGTAAGTCGACGAAAAAACGGTGGCAAGCTATAAATTCGGGCGAAGCCGGACCGATCCGCTAGTGTGACATGAAAATGCACAGATATTTTAATGTTCCTGCTTGCAGAGGACAAGCAGAACCACAAAATCGTTCTGCTGTTGGTATGCCATACAATAATGTACAGTGTAACCTCTCATAACGGACACCTCTAATGAGCGGACAGCTCTATTAGACGGACACTATGTGATAGTCCGGAATGAAGTACAAGAGAATTCCATAAGACATAATCTCTCTTGAGCGGACTCTCTCTTGGGCGGACGCGGACGCAGTATTTAAGTACAAAACTTGTAAAAATCTCTCTTAAACGGACACAAAATTAAAAGTGTTGCAACACGTTGCACTATAAAAAAATGATTTAGGCGAATTCATTACTACCATCGATAATAACTTATTAGTGGAAGATGATGATGACACCTCTTTTAATAAAATTGTAAAAAAACGACAACCTGACGTTAGTTGAATCTGACGAATCCGATGAAGAAATAACCATAACTGATCAATCTAATGCTATAAGTTATCAGCAGGCCATTGGTATGGTGAAAGCAATTCAAGAATTTGCCAAAACTAAAGGAGATTCAACAGCAATGCAGATGTTATCTGACTTCGAATTACATTTTCAAGACAACATGCTTAAAACTAATACGCGTCAAACTACCATAATTGATTTTTTTAAGCCAACTAAGTTATACTTTTTATGTTTGATTTTTTGATTTCATACGTGTGTATATTAATGTATATGAGAAAAGAAAATTCTACTCTATTATGTAAATAAAAAATATGTATGTACATATTTAGTATGTATGTACATACATAATAATATGTGTTTTTTAATTTTTCCCATACGCGGACACCTCTCTTAGGCGGACATATTTTAATAGTCCCGAAGGTGTCCGCTTAAGACAGCTTTCACTGTATTAGTACAATAGAAAAATATAAGTTCCTATCAAGTAGATAATGGAGTTTGGAATTGAATCAATCTGTAGACTCATATATTACCTGTAATATTATAACACGAATGAAATCTCTCGTAGCAATTGACGCGTCTATAAAAAAATATTCAGTAGCATTTACTGTTTTAAATTACCGTAAATAAAAAATAATATTTCGTTATAAGAATTAAAGAAAATACATTATTTACTAATGACTCACATAGCTTGATGTATTATTATTTTCGAATAAGTTCTCACAAAAACTAAATAATCAATTATTTGTAATAGACCAGCGGCCCGGTCCGGCTTCGTCCGAATTTGAAGATTGCCGCCGTTTTTTTGTCGATTTACGTTGTAAAAAGCGCTTTAATAATATGTCCATCCTGAAGGTCCACTCTAAATATTGCTGAAAACATTTTTGAAATCGTATGACTAGTTTCGGAGATTATCTCCTACATCCAAACTTACAAAAACTTCATCTTTTTAAAACATCAGTAAAGATTTTTCCCGCATTTTTTCCCAAACATTTACTTTTCATTTTCTCTAGAAATTGTTTGTTTTTTTTTTAATGAATATCAGTTGTAAATCAATATTTCATAAAAATCGGTTCAGACGTACTCAAGTGATTATAGTACAAACAAACAGACCAGATTTGCTTCTAAACTAATAGCTTTGAGCGAATTCTATTAGATGTCGCTACTTGGTACTATAAAACAGTTTTTTTTTATTTACTTCTAAACTAATAGTTTTGAGTATATTCTATCAGATGTCGTTACATGTTGCTAAAACAGTTTTTTTTGAGAAAATACCGTAATTTTGTACAAAATATTTAATAAAAACTATTCTCTAGCGTAAGTTGCACCAAGCATAACACATTTACAAAATTTCATTAGAATCTGTTCAGTGGTTTCGGAGATTAGCGCGGCCAAAATTGTGACACGGGAATTTTACATATATAGATTCAATATCAAAGGTACTAAAAAACTATCTCTATAATGAGATATTGCACATCGATCTTTGGAAAGAGACAATCTGTTATGAGAGTTAATTCTTAAAGAGTTCAATAACTTTTTCCCATAACAGATAGTCTCTTTCCAAAGGTTGATGTGCAATATTTACCGCCGCGTACTCTAAGAAAGTTAAGATCCGTATCCGTATCCGCGGACCTTGAAACCATATATCCGTATTCAGATCCGTATCCGCGGATATACATTTTTAACGATCCAGCACATCACTAATATAGATATAGGTACAAGACCAGTCTAGCATCGCACAAGTTTAATGTATTCCATCTCATTCTTTCGCTGTCTAATCCTACAGATATGTATATGTTTGTCTCTTTTGAAGCGGTGGAGTGTAACGCCTCACCAATTGATTGTACTACTCATAAAGTTTCCGTACCGGGCCTTATAACTCAAAATCGTTTCTGGGTCCAGTTCGATAACACTATGCACCCAAATTTTGAAATTTTTGTTTTTAAGTCATAGAAAACGCTAAATTTTGACGTTCAAAAAAAAAACTTTGCGGATTATTCACAAATTTCCTCAAAAATACGTGAAAAAAATGGAACTAGTTTTCGTCTTTCACTGTCATTTTTTGAATCTAACCAATCAAAAATCACAAATACACGTCATAGCAACTGGTGTAGACTTATTGTATAACTATCTCACTTTGTATGCAGCTTTCGATTGTGTTATGGAAGCAGGGTCGTATTATTTATTATTATAAATTGATATTTCTATCTTTGTTTATCATAGATACAGGTATATATAACTTTCTCTTTTCTTATCACTATATGAGACAAGATAGCGATCGCTATAGTAAATAATATACTCTAAATCAACTTACTATACCATATTTAATTTTTTTAAATTAATTTATAAAAATTATTTTTTCCGCACTTAAAACGACCAATAACGCTGTTATATGTTATATAAAACAATAATTGTGAATTTCCAGTGGATATTTTGCATAGCAAGTTATCGTACTCTTACCTCGTTTCTTAAGGAGTAAACTCCACAAAACCTTCTTTAATCCGCCGCTGTACCAAAAGTCAACTAAATATCAGTAAATAATTTTTTTTTGGCAAATATTTTTACACTGTGACAAAGATGACAGCATTTTTCAATAGCGTGCGTGAATTTAACTGTACTGTTGTTTTTTTATAGAGCGTGGGTACTATTAAAATATCTTTTCTAAACGATATATTTTTTTTTTGACGTCGACCGTACGATAATGTTGATATTACATACGCTTGTCAATATTTTTAATGAATACACGTTCAGATTTCACCAACTTAAATGGCATTTCATTGTGCTAGACTAATACGGTGTGATGAAGTGACAAGTCTTTGATACGTCATACAGCTTGGTCGAGTATGTTTTTAAACAAAAAATCAGTATCACTTAAACCAACTCGGCGCAGCGAAGACATTAAGAATTTCCCAGAACGAACTCACAATCAGTTACTCCATAGTGGATACGTCACGGCCTTTAGAGTATCTAGCTACCATACGTAAATGCAGCGATACTCGATCACATCATTATACAGGTGGCCGGTAATTGCTCGTACTCCTCTCTGAAGATGAAACTATGACTAATTTGGAAGGATTTAAATCTTTGATTAACGTCTGATTAGAACTCTCCAATAAATAAAATTATCGACCAATTTTTCAGACAATATATTAACAAAAAATATCAATAACACATTAACGTTTCGATCCGGATTTGGATCTTCTTCAGAACGGATCTAATTATTATATTAGTTTTAAAAAAGTATATAAATACTGCTTTTTATCGACAAAAGCTTTTGAACGGTAACTCCGATCATCATGAAATTTGGACACAACATTCATCTCGGTAAACTAAGATGAATGTGTGTACTCATGTTCCTCCCTTCCCCATTCGTTTTTTTTACACCCGGGTGACACCGGACGGAACCGCTAGTAGATATATATATTTAATAGATTGCGGATACACTAGCGCCTCCTGTCCCATTTAGAAATCATAGATATATATATATATATTAATAGATAGCGGATGCCTCTCCTTGAGCATTGTGCGGAATGGTTCCAATTAGAAGCCATTTTGTATGTGGAAAACGCCGTAAAAAGCGCGCGAGATTCAAAAATATTAATTATTCTATAATATTATTTTATTGAGAAAAACAACAAAACTCACGGTAAACAGTGATATTTCGCTCCAAAACCTATTTTTATACTGAAACGTTTGAAAAATAACAAAATTGACCATAAATATAATGTAAAAGCTTAGAACATTTTACATTGTCAAGTTGGCATCAAGGTTGACAAGCATATATCTACTATACTCGATGAAGAATTTTTATTTTATTTTTTTTATTTGTAATTTTTAACACACAACATAAAATCTAACAAAACACACACTGTGGCATAGTGTTTGGTCTGTGGGCGTTTGTTCAAGTCGTCCACGTGACAAGATATTGTTTTCTGATTGGTTTTTGCTCAAAACAAGCAGACAATCACGAAAAATAGCCCCCATTCTAATTTTAAAATCCATAAAAAATAATCGACCTGTATATATTATAATACATACTAAAACATGTTAACGAATAAAGCCGGAACCAATAAAATCACTTTTAAATAAATTGACATAATATAAAAACTGTCAAATGCTTCATCTACAGCACGCAGAAAAATTAAAGTCATTTTCTTATGTATACTAAAATTATTTTTAAAGCGATATTTAGTGAACAAACTAATTACTTATGTACATTATTTTGAGCGGTGTTTTCTACTTTATATTGATTACCTATCATCACACAGCTTGCTTGAAAATTCTGTCTTTACTATCTCTATATTATACTGGCGGTCCCGCCCGGTTTCACCCGGTTGCAAAAGGACGACTGGGGGGGAGCGACATGAGTACGCACGTTCATCTCAGTTTACCGAGATGAATGTTGTGTCCAAATTTCATGATGATCGGAGTTACCGTTCAAAAGTTTTTGTCGGACGGGCAAATTTTGAGCCATCGCATCGACACCATCCCGTTATCGTTTTTTAGAAATCGTAGGCGTTGATTCAGTATAATTTGATCGATTTTGCAAAAACAGATCCGTTCAAGAATCTCAAAAGTGATTCGGAACTTATTGTTACGAATTTATGGTCACCGCGCTGTTTGTAAACACAACTATCAAAAACTTTTACAAAAACGGTGTGTCAAAGAAAAAACCTGATGTAATCTGTACAAGTATAGTAACGTACTTACAAAGGTACCACAATATAATATTATACCGGATGAATCACAAAAGGACCCCGCACAAACCTTATGGGATTTGCTTCTCGGTTAAATTTATCGAAAACGATTTTATTTTATAGTTTAAAGGTCACTAAAAAAAGTGTTCATGAGCGCATAGCTTAAAAACCAATAGATTTTTAGCTACAGATATGTTTAGCGAGATTTTACATATAGGGATATTCGAATTCACAATCTTAAAAAATCCCAAGCTTTCGAGTGCGCTGAATTCGAATATGACATTATTATTTTATACAGGGTGACACCTTCCAACATTACCTAATTTTCGACTATTTTTCTTGTAATGTATATAGAAATCCGCCTTTATTATTGTGTAATTTATAATTTTGTATATATTACGTAAGTTACTTCTCTATAAAATTAATTGTAAATAAAACAGATCAGTTCAGTTTAGTTTAAAATAAAGTCTTTTCAATATTAAAATAATTTATGTACGCGTGTATTTATTAAAACACAACATTTCTATTTCTAAAAAAAGCACAAAAGTTGAACGTGGAACATGTTTGGTGAATTCAATCCCTATATCTAAAATCTCGCTAAACATATCTGTAGCTAAAAATCTATTGGTTTTTAGGCTATGCGCCCATAGATACTTTTTCTTAGTGACCTTTAAACCATAAAATAAAACCATTTTCGATCAATTTGGCCGAGAACCCAGTGTCCTTTGCGTATTAAATAAGACAGAATTTGGCAAAGAGCGCAGCAAGGTGAAATAATATAACTATTAACTTTATAGCATACTGCAGTTTGCTATTGTTATTGTATGAAAAGTATATAGTCATAGAAAAATGTACTTTCCACAGTGTCACTGTCGGGACTTAAAACCCGAAACTTGCACTATCGCGTCGGTTGACTTAATCAGTCTACAATGACATATCAGAACAATAAATCATTCTTATAATAAAACGTGTTAGTTGGAGAAATACACCCGGTATAATATTGTACAAGTAAAGCAGATCATTTTAGTAGTTATATTGCATGTTTGAGTTGCCGCTAAAGTGCATGACACCTTGACTAAATAATTCGAAATAATTCCAATTTATTAGAATGACCGAAATAAATCACAAAATTCGCTCGTCTTATATATTGATTTGTAATCTATATATATGAATTGGAAAGGAAAAAAAGAGTGAGGTACCGCTTTAAGTGTGTTAATTCGCACACATTAGTCTAAAAACCAATAGATTTTTAGCTACAGGTATGTTTGGCGAGATTTTAGATATAGGGATTACCACTGAATTCACAAACATGTTCTATGTTCAACTTTTGTGCTTTTTGTTTTAGAAATAGAAAAATAGTCGAAAAATAGGTAATGTTGGAGGGTGTCACCCTGTATATAAAAAAAAGACGGGTTGCACTTGGGGAGTGCCGGCAGAAGTGAAAACTTGAATATTAACGTCTTAATTTTTTGCATTTAGAAGCATTGTTTATTTATTGGCAACACTTGTAAATAAAATGGTTTGTATCATAGATTGCATTTTTATGTACGATATTTCAACGCTAGATGTCTAACGTTGTATAAAAAATAAAATGGTTTTGTATCATAGATTGTATTTTTATGTACGATATTTCAACGCTAGATGTCTAACGTTGTATAAAAAGTATCTGGCAATTACTATCACTTAGAGAGTCTCACCAAGTTCTTACTTTTCCTGACGCGAGTTTAACATTTTTTACCCATTACAAAAAAAGTGTACAACGCCGCTAAAGAAGTTTTCACTTCAATAATAATGTCATATTCGGATTCAGCGCACTCGAAAACATATTTCTAGAACTTAGGATTTTTTAGATTGTGAATTCAATCGATAATCCCTATATCTAAAATCTCGCTAAACATATCTGTAGCTAAAAATCTATTGGTTTTTAGGCTATGCGCCCATGGACACTTTTTTAGTGACCTTTAAACTATAAAATAAAACCATTTTTGATCAATTTCACCGAGAACCAATTCCCATAAGGTTTGTGCGGGGTTCCTTTAGTCAAGTCTTTAATATTTCTTGATCGGATCATCATCCCCAATCAGTGTGTTTGTCTGTGTGTATGTTCTGTTTGTGTTGAGACGCCGCACAGTGGGGCCAAGTACACTAATTTGTGGCAGAAACTCCAATGGCAGAAATCGACAGCAGGTTGTAAATAATACTTGGATACTAAAGTTGAGTAGTGCGTGTACTCGCTACCACCAAGCATCGAGCGCAAATCATGCAGTCATCCAGTTCAGATCAGTTTAATTGTTGGTTATCCTAGCGGCTATACGAGCGCAATGAAATTTGGCTATTACTTTGTGTTAACAGTGCGCCTCAGTGTTACAATATAAAAAATAGTTGGCAAAACCAAAAGTGCACATCCCGCAAGTTGTCCACTGTACGATAAAAAAATAACAATTAAAAATTATTTTTAATAAATTTAAAAAGATTTAAAAATTAAAAGAAATAAATAATTAAAAATTGAAAAAATATTTTTTTTAAGTTTGAAAAAATAAAAAAAATTAAGAATTATACATAATATAATATATAATTAATATCAAGTGGAATAAAATAAAACAAAAGAAAAAGAAAAAAAAAGAAAAAAATTAATGATCTCGTAAGGAATCGAACCCAGGACCTTGCCCTTGGGGATCCGACGGCATAACCATTACGCTACGGCGGCCTACTACGTCTAGTGGTGTTATCACGGTATAGAAGTGTAGCACTTGTTTTATGGCTTACACTATATTTACACAGCAATTATTATATTGTTTTTTTAAACTATGAGCTGTCAAAAATAATAAAATAAAACTGTTTATAAAAATTAAACTACTGAACACATTTTAGTGAATTTAAATAGGGTTCTGGTCTGATAGTAAACAAAGTGAATAAAATATAACCTAAGGCAATCCGACCAAAATTGCGATCTGTAGAGTCGTGACGTACGTACATACGTACATACGTACAGACCAACCGACAACTGCTGTTTGTAATTTTCAATTACAATTTTAATAGTATTTATGAACTCGAATTGATTTAAAAATGGTTCTGTTTTATAGATTAGAATCTCCTCTTTTCAAAAAGCTTCAATTTGAATGGATTTCGTGTGAAATTATCTTAGATATAACTTCTTATATGAACGAAAGTCAGCTCTGACGCACAAAGCGATAATAAAGCACATACCGCTAGTTTAGCGGTATGTGCAATTGCTTTTAGCATGGAGTGTTTACCCTCAGGTTGGTCTTTTGTTTCTTAATTGTTATTACGGTTTTTAGGTACATAGGATGTTCTTATTATATAATCAAAATAAATATGTTAATTGAATCTATATATATATGATTTTACTTGTCATTAGGGCAGATCATGTTCCTAATTCTAACTCTGAATCAGTCTTTGTAACTTGCATTTGTAGAATCACGAACAAAATGTTGCGCTTATTTGCGCCTTTTGAAGAAAATTTCAGTGAAAAATGAGACTATGGTAGTTGTCATTTTTAATGATATTTCTTTCTTCTCTTTTAAGGATCAGGTTCCATGGACAATAAACGCACCAAATGTCAGTAGTTTGAAGAAATAGATAGCAACGAATCATTAAGTGATAATGATTCCGACGTTTCCCTATAAAGTTGCTGCATAATACATGTAATAATTATTTTTGGCAATGTAATCATATAGCAAAAAATTTTAAATATCTTTATAATGTTCGTTATAAATGTTTTATTTACCTAGAAAAACACAAAAAAATATTAAAATAATTTCTGCCAACAATTTATATATTTGGCTCCAGTGTGCGCCGGTAAGTGTATTAATTTTGTTCGCGGCTGCTAAGCCAGCGGGGGATATAGAGAAACGGCCACGGGTACGATTTTGACGTTTTCGTGAGCCGTGGTCATCGACAGAGCGTGGAGGCGTTGAGACGCGGAAAGTTAATTAATTGTGCCGACTGATCTGCGTCAATCATTAGCGTTGGTTCTCTGTATTTAAACGTTGTTGATTGGCTGAACGATTTGATTAGCTTATAGTGTTGCCGTTGTTATTGATTCCCATGACATGATACCGAAATCACGCTTAAATACATAGTGTGTATGATTTTGTACCCTATTACAGTTACTTGTTACTAGGGAAGGTCGAAAAATAATCAAATCTTTGATTAACGTCTGATTAGAACTCTTCAATAAATAAAATTATCGACCAATTTTTCAGACAATATATTAACAAAATCTGTTTAGACATTATAATTGGTCTAATGCCACAATATTCAAATCTTTGATTAACGTCTGATTAGAACTCTTCAATAATATATTGTCTGAAAAATTGGTCGATAATTTTATTTAATCAAAAAATAATATTATCTTGACGTGACATTCTAGTGATGTGTCCACATGACTCTTTATTGTGAGCTTGCACCGTGCGCTCCGCTCACTAAAAGAGTCACTACTGTCACTCAGAGCGAGTCGTTCAAAGGAGCGACACTAGACAGTACGCACTACACAAGAGTGCAGACTGCAGAGGTGTATTTCCATATAATTCAGATCTTATATCATTCGCATTTCGGATAAACTATACAGTATAATAAAAGCTTAACAATAATAATATGTTTTCAATAAATAAAATTATCGATAATTTTATTTATTGAAGAGTTCTAATCAGACGTTAATCAAAGATTTGAATAATAATGTTTATTGTTACAGTATTATATCTTTGTCAACGACGTCAATGTAAATGGTTTAAGTCACTGTAAGCTTAGTACTATTACACTTACATTAAATGACTCAGCAAAGATAACTCCGTACGTGCAAAATTCACTTGTGCCTCTGTGGTCTGTGCTGTTTGCGCTCTGTAAATGTGCGAATGCAACAGTACAGAATAGCTCAGCACAGAGCAATGGCGCTCGGAGTGAGTCATTCACTAAAAAAAGAGCGAGTCATTTACCCATGTGGATAAATTCAGATATATTCTGTTTAACAAATTCGTAAATGTATATTGATGGAAAGGTGTCTAAAAAATTGGTTGTCTGTAAAGTCGGTTTACGGACGATAGTTTTACGTGATAACGTATTCCGTAATACATAACCTAAATTTATATAATAATTATAATAATTCGAATCTATGATAATGCATCATTCGCTTCAAATTTAGGTAAATTTTATTAAGTAGAATAATAAAACACTATAAAAAGTACACTATTATTATATAAAAAACAACTATGGCATGTATCTCTTTTGCGCATGCGCCGATTTTCCCCAAAAAATTTACAAAAATTTCTAGTAAAAATAGATAGAGTAAAAACCGTTTTAAAAACTATATTATTATTATATAAAACATCATTATAAGAGATATATTCTTTTACGCATGCGCCGATGTTCCCCAAAAACAATAGGCCACTTCATATTTGCATATCAAACATCCTCCCAAAATTTGGTTTCAATCCGCTTATCCTTTGTGTCGGAATGATAAGAAATGTCAAAAGTGACGTTTGCAACTGTCAAAGTATTATGTTCTAATAATAATTAGTTATTCCAATAGTTAACTTAGAAGGCGTTGCATTTCACAAAATACTAATGTCAAAAAATTGAATTAAACATTAGAAATGCAGCCGTTTTCATGTTAAGACAGGACATACGTTCTCTTCTAATTTCCATGTACGGCAAACAAAGACGACCGACCGCGTCGCGTCATGCATTAGACAACATTGCATTTATACAGCTATTTTTCTATATAAATTTGTATAAAAAAACTGTTTAGGCAAATTCTGTTGTACGAAATCTATGTAAAATGTTCTCCTCTTTCGTTTAAGACTGGTTTCAAACCGATCTGATTTAAATTGAGCGAGAAATTAGCAAAAAGCACGCACAGGGTCAGGCGGAACGTTACGCGTTACGCGTTACGAACGTTAGGAACGTTACGTTACACTTTTTCGTGCATGCAGCCGGTGTTTTATCAATTTATAAGATTGGTGATTCATCAATTTATAAGACGTTATCACGTCAAAATAATAATTGTTGAACGTCCGTCGTACGTATAACAGTTACAGCTGTGTCTAACAGAATAGAAATCATAAGTGTATCATAGCGTAGATTTCCGGACCTCTGTCTGTGTTATTTCATGTGAAATGGACTTGAAAATGATGTTTTTTACAGTTAAATGTGTTGTTGATTAAGCGTTGATTTTTATTTATGCATTTTTACATTAATTGAAGTTATCAAGTTTTGATTCTTAATTGACTTCTTCTATCCACTTTCTATTTTCAACGAAATGCATTTCAGACGTCTGCTTTGAATTAGAAAAAATGGTTCCTACTGCATTTCGTACAAAAAAAAAACCGATGTCGCATAAAAACCTGTGGAATTAATTGATTAGTAGGTGTCAAAATGATAAACAAATAAATGTATGCAGATTAGATATACAGGGTGGTCACCCGGAAGTGTAAACTCCATTCAACGTCCCTCGATATAACGACAAACGCCTTAACACGTCGAAATTATTTAGCTCTAGTTGGTTTACTTTGTTGCTCATACAACGATACACTCTAAATAACGACACACCCACTCTAAATAACGACAACAAATACGTCAACATTATAGGCAATAAACAGTACTTGTTTGTTATTTTGTTGCTTTGTTGTCGGCAGCATGCGTACCGAAGATTCTAAGAAATTCGTTCTTTTGTTTGTTGGGATCATCTTTCATATGTTTAGCTCAGCTGCTCATCGATAAGTTATCATATTCTTAGTTGCCCACAAATTTTCAAAACTGTGAACATGGCCAGTAAAAGAAAATCTTTGTGTATTGACGAAAAAGTTTTATTAATACGCGCAATAGAGGCGGGAGAAAAGATAAGTGATGTTGGAATTTTATATATTATGAGTAAATACATATTATAATTTGTAGTTAATAAAATATTAACGGATTATTTCTTCTCTCCGTTTAACGACAACTATCAATAACGCCACAAAGTGCGCAGTCCCTTGAGTGTCGCTATATAGAGTTTTATGTATTAATTTTGTCATTATTTGCTAAAAAAAACTTATAAATAATTGTTTATAAGATTTGTTGACATATTTTTTGAAACTATTTATGATAGCAATATGAAAAAAATAATATAAATATATATTTTTTAGTCCTAAATGAGTATTGTATGAAAACAATTGGTTGTCTGTAAAGTCGGTTTACGGACGATAGTTTTACGTGATAACGTATTCCGCTCGAATATCATATTAATAATACATAACCTAAATTTTAGTCTATCGCTTATACTGCGCTCTCGCTTGCACGCACAGGGTCAGGCGGAACGTGACACTTTTCGGTACGTTACACTTTTTCGTGCATGCAGCCGGTGTTTCATCAATTTATAAGACGTTATCACGTCAAAATTTAATTTTAAATAAATAGCATAAATTTTGTTTAAACAGTATAAATACTGTTCATCCCCTTCCAAAAGGTTTCTGATTTTCAATAAAATAAAATGAAAAAATCATCAAATTCGAAACTGTTTTCGAGGGCTTAGGAATATTGCTTATTTTATGGTTTTATGTATTCATTGATGCAACTATAAGAACATTTATTAAAATCAATATCATTTTATTTATTAAATTAATATTGTTTTATCTATTAGATTATTGTAAATCGGACAGGAATGGTCGGTGCTTTATACAAGTACGTATATATAAAAATATAAATGTATAGTATTGATCTCACCACACATATAGTATAAAAGCACCTCAGGAATGATTTATAGAGTAAAAAATGCCATGGTATTACGTCCGAGAATGTTTTAAAAATGAATATTAAATGATATACTGTGTAGATTCATACATAAGGCTTACCACACACTCAGAAATCATTGACGTAAAAAACAGAATGTTAAAGCCGCTGCACACGAGGCTAGAAATGCTAGAAGGCTGGGTACGAAGCTGGAAATGACGTCACTGCGGGCTGCCTTGCTAGCTCAGAAGATAGGTTTTAAAATTAGAACAGGCGTTATTTTCCCTGCTAGATCTGCTGCTAGGTATGAGCAAGAACCAATCAGGAAGCAGTATCATGTCACGTGGGTACTTGAAAAAACGCCCACATGGCGTCATTCTGACACAACGGACACGTTTTGCTCTGTGTTTATATTCGAACTGTCACTGCGCGCGCACCAGATCTATTCACAAATCAAGCTTGAAAAATAGTCTCGTGTGAAGCAATCAAGAAAACTAGCGCTAGAAAACTAGTAGGCAAATCTAGCAAGACATCTAGCAGCGTTTCTAGCCTCGTGTGCAGCGGCCTTTAGTTTGTGTATCTCGACTTGTGATATTTTAAACTACTTAACTTATCGTTTTTACCCTCCCTCCATGTTACACCCTTACTTCACCCTTCCCTCACTCCTCTCTGCGGACCTTTTCACATGAAATATGACTGCAAATGGAGATATTTTTATAGAATAATTTTATTTAAATTTTGGGTAATTGCCTTAGTGTGTAGCTATATAATAATTAAATTATTGCAACACAATATAGGCTTTAGACATGCTTGCGTGTGTGGCAAGCCCAATTTAGCCTTGCAACCGTGCCACGGATATAGCATATTTACGTGTAAGGCTAATACTGTATTCTTCATCGTAATTTGTTATAATACTACCCTCTAATATGATCTATGGAATTATTTATCAGAAGACAAAAATACAATTGTATATTCCAACTTTATTTTTAAATAGAATTATAGACAATTATAGTAGCATTCGATTATATTCATCAAAAATTTAAACATGATGATTTTTAAGCATATACTTTTATTCTATACTGAGCATTGGAATAAAATCGCAATCGAATCATTACGGTGCAAACAATTACTTCTGTCTTTTTTTACGCCGTATCCAGGAGAGCTTAAGAAATTTCTAATTTGTTCCTTCCTGGGCCAAAACCTGGGTACGCCCATGTTAACGTCATAGAAAAAGACAAAGTTTTTGAAACAGAGATACTTTATTCAGATTGAATGCAAGTACATCAACCAATCCTATCATCGAAAGAATCAGGGAATTACATCGAAGAAAGAGACGCAGAAATAAAACAATCACGGGAGACCCGGCTTAAGAAATTTCTAATTTGCCCCTCCTGGGCTAAAAGCTTGGAACGCCCATTTTAACGTCATAGAAAAAGATAAAGTTTTTGAAACAGAGATACTTTATTTAGATTGAATGCAAGTACATCAACCAAACCTATCATCGAAGGAATCAGGGAATTACATCGAAGAAAGAGACGCAGATATATTTTCGATACGCTTTGTTGCTTTCACTCACCGCACATTGAGTAGATAGACAATGATTCATATAGTAAATTATTAAAAAACTTACTAACGCATAAAATAATAGGTTTGGAACTTATAACTCGAGAATAACTGCCCCGATTTGAAAAATTCTTTCAATGTGTATAAACCTACTTTTGGACGAGTAACAATGACTTCATATTATTTAGCTTATGAAAATTTTGAAACGTGCTTCCGTATCGATATTTTTAAAACAATGTTACCTTCGTTATAACGAAAAACTCCCTATACTGTAGAAATTTTTACAATTTGGTTGGTTTACCTAAAAACCCATGCATTAATACCCTCTTTATAGCGCTACAGCCATTCTCTATTACGAAGAAATATGTTTATATTTAGGCATCAGCAAATGGTAAAGAAGACGATTCTGAACCATCACCAACTATTCAACAACCACTTGATGCCGCCAAACTTATCGAAAAATTCCTATTGTTTAATGGAGATGTTTCCACCACATCCCAAGTCATGCATAGGAAACTTAATTAAATACAAAACATTTATTGGCATCATAGCAAAAAACGTCAGGCAAAGTTAACAGACTCTATGTGTTTGGAATAAATTAATTAGGTGACATTTGGTTATTTTTCTTTCTTCCCTCCACATAACGAAAACTCTTTATAACGAAAAAAAATGCTTGGTCCCTTGAGATTCGTTTTAAAGAGGTTACACTGTATTACAGTAGGTACAGATTTTTTTTCACGAATCCAAAAGCCGGCTATTTAAGAATAATACTGACCTGAGAAATGCTATTTATTGACAATTTAGGTATATCTTGCAACTCTTCAAATTTTAGTGCACAGTCAACAGAGAAAATCTCACACAGAAAAGAAAATTGTTACTCAGCCATGCGTGGGAGATGGGTAGGTGAATAAATAATTAGAGAAATAAGCAAATATACTTTTAATTGGGGTAGAAAACCTGTACGTATCGTTTTCAAAGCAAATTGTTAAGGCATCCATCTATAAATAATAGAGGAAGGCATGAAAATGAAGCAATCAGAGGTTCTCAAAAGTTCACATCGCAAAATCGAATACTGACTACTTTAGTCGAGACGGGAAAAAAACTCAACGTCTCGTGAACTCGAAAAATAAATTACGGGCGCCAGGTAACTAAAAAATAACACGCATATAAATATTATAAAGGGCACAGTTTAAGTAGCAAAATGTTTGTTTTGTTAAACAAGTTTTTATAGTTATCTAAATATTCACTAGTAATTTTGTGATTTAATTTTACTAGTTATTTTTTATTTAATTAAAGACTTGTATATTTATCTGTAAACGCGTAAGGTGCACATAGGGAAATTAGCATTGGGAAAAAATACTTGGATCAGAGTTAGCCATGACTGCATTAATTGTTATTTCTATTGAATTATCGTGTTAATCTTGAGGATTTCTATTTTATTTTGATTTATTTTTATTTTACTTGGCTTTTATAATAATAAAAAGCTCTTATAAATCATTATTTTAATTTTTTTGTACAAAAATAAAACAAACAACTCCATCTGTTTGGAAACATTTCATTCAAAAATTGTCTGACTGGTATGACGTATGCGCGTTGGTAAATCAGTGACCCAATGTCTTTAGGCTCAACACGAATAGGCGAAGATATTTGATGTCGCACCATATTTAAATATTTTTGGGAATTTAATGTCCCATTAATAAAAAAAGTCCGATTATGTTGTAATCATTTGAATATTTTCTTCGGTAGTATACACATTCATTTTGCAAAAGAATATTATCTGTCAAATTGAAAAACAAGATTTCAAGGCTCACTCTGATCCAGTCATTTTTCCCCAATGTTAATTTCCCTATGTGCACCTTACGTGTTTACATACTGTATATAGATAAGCAGGTATTTTTTTGTTCCCGCAAATTAGATTTGGTATTTCTGTTTTGTTGCTTTTTACATTTGCTCGAATTGAAAAGAATGCCTTCTGCCAATTATGCCATTGCGGTTGAACGAAGACGCGATTTGCGTACAGACAGAAGGCGCGCAACTGTTTATTATAAACCCTCTAAAATAAACAGAAGAGGTTTAGTTAAAACTGACCGCCGCCATTTATCTGCTGGCATTGCGATCTCACTTCAGCTCCAATTGCTGATCACTGATCACCGCGAGTAGGGCCCCCAATATCGTTCTCAATTCCGGAATTGCTTTTATTCAACTCATGCGCGTTATTCATGTTTTGTCATGCCTAAAAACCGAACCCTAAATAGCCATTTACCGACTGGTGACAATTACTTGTCATAACTCAATGAAGATTCCTACTAGATCGGCCATTGTGGAGTAATGAAAATAAACGTAACTATTTTCTGAGTCGTAACGAAATAGTCGGTAACAACAACTCCGTTGTTACCCATTGAGGCTAAAATTGAGAGGCCGAATGTTTTCGACATGGAGTTTATTCATAACCGGCTAACTTCAAACCAAAACATTGAATCGTGCTGTTTGGTGCTGTTAGTATTGACAGTTTTTTTTATAAAGAAATAAATAGATATTTACAACATCTCATTATAATTAAAACATGAATAACGCGCAATTGTTGAATAAAATTATGGGCGTAACTTGTAGGCTAAGTCATGACCTGTCAGCGCGATGAATGACTTAGACTACTAGTTACGCCAATAACTATTTTTTATTCTTGCAGCTTTCCGGAATTAGTTTCGACATCGAGAAATGTCTGCAACAAAACTCCAAGAAACACTCCAAATCTTCTGGCTTCTGGGCCGTGATCCATTGGTATTTTTACAACTTCGGTAGACGCTATAAAAGACGATGTGGCAGCGGACGAACTGTCCTTATAGGCGCCTCAATATATATATTTATTAGCATAATTTATAATACATTTAAAATGATTTATTAACTAACCTACATTATTTCCCGTTACAAAATGCAGCAAAATTCGATGAAATGTATTTTTGATACAAAAACAATAATTGTTTTCATTTTGAACGTCAATAGTATAGTTGTCAAAAAAAAAAAAGTTCGATTAATGCTCCGTCTTTGTCGCACTTACTAACTTATATCTCCCTCTCAACTACCGTTCGCCTCGTCCGATGATGCACTTCCGTAAACGCTTTCGTCAGGCATTTATCAGCTTACTCCCCAAGTCGAGCGCGCCTAAAGAAGTTTTACTTCAAAAATGCGAATGACGTCTAATGCCGATAAACGAACGTAAAAATGCATTGATATTGCGCGATAATTGGCACGTTTATATAGAATATAGGTCACATAACTGCGAAAAAGTAAACCATATAATATTATTTCAAGCATGTAATAATATAAAACGATGAAAAGCACATAAAATTACACGGTTTATTGAAAAACTGTTGAAGGGAAGAAGCGAGTTAACCTCCAACCCCAAATGCATTCATCTTTATATAGGTAGTAGTAAACTCAACCCCTGTATTTCAGTATACTGTTTC
The DNA here is from genome assembly GCA_963575645.1 of Xanthostigma xanthostigma. Classification (NCBI taxonomy): domain Eukaryota; kingdom Metazoa; phylum Arthropoda; class Insecta; order Raphidioptera; family Raphidiidae; genus Xanthostigma; species Xanthostigma xanthostigma. Next base: position 1,237,939 of record OY754472.1, read on the forward strand.
GGTGACCGTTGAAGACCCCTTAAATAACTGTGCAGACCACTTCAGATAACGGCCATTATCTGTCTCGAGGGTGAAGTGTATCCACAATTGTCCCCTCCGAACCCTCCCCTTCCCCCCGTCACGTCGTCGCGCGAACTGGATTTATTTTATTTTCACATTTTTCCGTATAAATGGCCCAATGTCACGCATCAAAATAGCATATCGGCACTGTGTGTATATAAAGAACGTAGGTTCGAAGCCGGGTGTAGTAAAACGACCTATAAAAACGTGCTGGTATGACACCAGTACAAGCGGAGGTAATCGACAAGACATTGCAACTTAACCTATAAATCTGAAAAGGCAAAAACGTGTCAAAATTGTCATTTTTTTAGGTTATAGAATCTGACGGATTCACCGGATTTCAATTGTTAATAATAATAATGCGTTTAATGTCCGTTTCTCGACTTTATGTCATAACAGACGCCATTCGCACCATTACTATTTTCCATCTATTATACACTTCCCGTTATTTTCTACATTTTTAAAGTTCAACTTAATAATAGCAGGGAATGAAGGAATCACAGACGTAACGTCCTCCCAGAAAACGTCGTTCCATAAAACTGTCGCGCTAATTGCACGGTTGTACTTCCAACCAAACGCGTCATCAGATGTTAAATAAACAATATTTAGCCTTGTATCCTGAATAATTTTATCATACCATAATATCAAGGTGTCTTATTTTATTTTGTTAAACAATTTTGGTTTGTACAGTCATGGAATAAGTGTAGTATAAGTATGAATGAAATGGTTGCATGTAAAGGGTTAAAAAAAACACGAATTAATGATTATGGCTTATTTGATCTGTTAACACTGATTTATATCAAAATTGACTTGTTACAGATAATTCTATACAAAGTCGACCCGAAAGCGTTTTATATTCTGGCCTTTTTCCGATTGTGTTTGCCGTGTGTTGAGTACTCAGAATTATACCTTTTATATCATTCAAACATTTCGACAACTTAATTCAGCTGTCAAATGATCCATAACCGATACACTCATAGTTCAATAAACAACAATAATTTCATTGCTTCATTTCCAATAAGAACTATCCTATGCTCGCATTTATTCATTTGTGCTTGAATGCTTGAAGTTAATCATCATATATATTAATACGCTAAGACTTAAGATGTTTGCCTCCCTTTTTAGAAAAAACCACACAATTTCTCCACATAAATTATATATCATTTTACAGATAATTGCTTGCTCTACTGACATCGACAACTAAAAAATTTATTAAAGCTATTGTTTTTGTAAATTAACTAAACTCTGAACAACGTCTGCCATCTGACGGCGTAACGTTAACACTTCGATCTGTCATCTGACCATCACATTATAAATTCTGCATACTGCCATCTGACGGGCAACGCTGAACAACGCTTTTGCTACTTGCGCCTCTATATGACAATTTCAGTAAAATATTTCTTTTACAACAAAAAGAAAAACGTTATAAGCAGTGTTTAAAATTAGAAACGAATTGAATACCTGCAATCATATTTAAAAAATAATTTTGTAAAGTGATAATTATTATACTTATTTAGTGCGAATAATTCGCACAGGTCACGCTAGTAACTTCTATATTGCTAGTGGCCGTAAGTGGACGCGTGGCCCATGAAGTGAGACAGCAAACGACTGTTTTCTGTCTCTTTCTTTTTACTTGACCCGTTGTGCGCAAGTGTCGCGTCTGTAGTGGGGCGCAATTAGTAAGTACGGACTAGAGCAAGCCGTCTCCCTTTCACAGCTTAGTTCCATGAGCAAACTGACGCGCATCCATTCACGGACATGCACATGAGACTCAGAGTATAATAAGTGAGACAGACGTAGTGTTTAAGTCTTTCTCCCGATCTTTGCTAGCAATATAGAAGGTATTCAATATATGCTTGAAGCACAAGAATAAATAACAATGTTGACACTCTGGAAATAAAATGAAAATCCCCTGAAAAACATAGTTTTTAAACTATTTTTCACTAAGTTTTTAAAATTAAATATTTAATGAAAATATCAATAAAATTAGTATTTTTATTAGAGTCCCTTGAATTCAGAGTCCGGTGCAACAGGATTGAGTTACAATTGGTCAGCATGTAAACTAAATGAGACCGTTAGACAAATTTATTCGTTAGAATAAAATTTACTTTCAATTCACTAAACAAATTATTAGGTAGAAAAGTTAGTTAAAGAATAAAAATACACTGCACTATACTCCTTGCTCTTTTTGTTGAATATTTTGACGTTCACTCAATAATCCGACCGATGGCGTTAGTGTAGACGTCAAATAAAAAGTTTCACAAAATAATAATGTTTTATTCCAACCCAATTGCACACAAAACTTCCACTAACTTTAATGTTTTACACTTTACAAAAGGTTAATAAACAACACATAAATAAATTCACAAGAGCAAACTGACGGTATAATACGCCACGTTTATAGGTTAGGTATTATGATCTGTGTGGCGGTATTTATTATTTTAACAAGCGAATAAATATTTATACCCATAGAATAGTTTTATACCTGCACTAAACATAATTATGCTTGGTGAATTGAATTATCGATATTTATTCGGAGGAATACCTGAAGAACAAATGAACCGAATAAATAACTACTTACGTTCGGCGAATATGGCTATATAGATAATTGACGAGGTTCTAAACCTATTTTTACTTGAACATGGATAAGTTCTAACTAATAAGCAATAAAATGATTAATCAGTTTTCAAAAAGGTTATATCTACATAATCTCTATGTGTCCATTAACGTGTGACTAATAATATATTTTATTATTATTGTAACCTTGTCAAGTATGCTAACACTTATCTATGTTGTTATGCACACATTCTCTGTAACATAAAAAATAGACAGATTTGTAACTAAAATAATTTGTTTAGTTAAAAAGATAAGAGGTAACAGGAGAAATATCGATATATATATGTAAACTATATTGCTTTTCCAATGATTCAGAACTCGTTAGTTCGCCTGTTCCTTTTTTTACATCTGAATTTAATGAGCACAGGCGCAGCTCTGTATCTCATCTAGTTTCGGAGATAATCGAATTTGAAATTTTCAAACTTTTAAATGCTCATAACTTCGAAACCAGAAGAGATACAGTTCTGCGCTTGTGCTCATTCGATTCAGCGCACTTTTTTCTATCAGGTCAAGTAAATTCAGGAATATCCATGACACTTTTATGTTTTCCAAAAAATTGAAAAAATTGAAGTTTTTCGATGTTTTTGCAAAGTGCGGGGTTCTTTATTGAAATGCAGTCAGTAGTTTAATTTTTTATAAACAATTTGATTATATTATTTTATGGCAGTGGAAAACTTAGCGTGGGGTACATTTTGGGTTTTGTAAACTATTTTTTGTCTTTTATTCCACTATAAACTGTGTCTGCAATCGATTTAGTGTGAAATAAGTTAGTTTTTTTATTCTCGTTCAGATAAGATAACTATACTTCACACGTCTCCGTTTAAACACGAAGAGCTTGATGGAGATATCAACGTGAAAAATTCACTATTTTTCTATGGAAGTTAAACATGAAAAAAATAGATTTCTGTTTAGTCTCGGGCGAATTATACTAGGCGTTGTCAACTATATTCCGGTGCCCTAAAATTGTATTACACATTTTTGAACTTACCAGCAAAGTAATTCAAATGTGTAAAACGTTATTAAATAACACGTGACTACAAAACTCATCAAGCGTGTTTGTGACGTCATAATGTTCGAAATTATTTATTTGAATACAGTCGAACCTGGATAAACAAGAGTTTAAGGGACCGCGATCTCATTTTTGCTTATGGAGGTTTTTCACTAACCCGAGTTTCTAGCTTATATTGTAGTGATAAACACGAATGTATTATTTGACATAGATAATTCGAAAATTCTACGAAGACGAAATGTTTTAAATATAATTTTTGATTAATTAATAGGCAAAATAAGTATATATATTTATTAGCATAATTTATAATACCTACATTTAAAAGGATTTATTAACTAACCTACATTATTTCCCGTTACAAAATATAGCAAAATACGATGAAATGTATTTTTGATACAAAAAAAAAAACAGTTGTTTTCATTTTAAACGTCATAATATAGTTGTCCAAAAAAAAAAGAATTTCGATTAATGCTCCGTCTTTGTAGCACTCACTAACTTATATCTCCCTCTCAACTTCCAATATACGAAACTTAAACGTATCTTCACTAACTTATATCTCCCTCTCAACTACTGTTCGCCTCGAATGCACTTCCGTAAACGCTTTCGTTAGGCATTTACCAGCTTACTCCCCAAGTCAAGCGTGCCTAAAGAAGTTTTACTTCAAAAAATCAGTCACAAACCGAGCGAACTACTTTTAATTCAATAAATATATCTTTTTTACGTGTTAAAAATTTCCACTGTTTTCTCACCATATATATTAATACGCTAAGGTTAAAGATGTTTGCCTCCCTTTTTAGAAAAAACCTCACAATGTCGCCACATAAATTATATATCATTTTACAGATAATTGCTTGCTCTACTGACATCGACAACTAAAAACAGCAACGCTGAACAACGTCTGCCATCTGACAGCTTTCATTTTGAAACAACGTCAACACTTCGATCTGTCATCTGACCTTCATATTGTAACACAACAGACACAATACTGCATACTGCCATCTAACGGCTTTAATTTTGAAACAGCGAGCAACGCTGAACAACGTCACAGCAATGCTGCATGATGCCATCTGACGGATTAACTCAATGCTTTTGCTACTTGCGCCTCTATATGACAATTTTAGTAAAATATTTCTTCGATCTGTCATCTGATCTTCATATTGCAATACAACAGACAGACACAATACTGCATACTGCCATCTAACGGCTTTAATTTTGAAACAGCGAACAGCGCTGAACAACGTCACAGCAATGCTGCATGATGCCACTTGACGGCTTAGCTCAACGCTTTTGCTACTTGCGCCTCTATATGACAATTTTAGTAAAATATTTCTTCGATCTGTCATCTGAGCTTCATATTGTAATACAACAAAAAGAAGAACGTTATAAGCAGTGTGCAAAATTAGAAACGAATTGAATACCTGCAATCATATTTGTAAAGTGATAATTATTATACTTATTTAGTGCGAATAATTCGCACAGGTCACACTAGTTTGCAATTTGAAGTAAATTTCTAAACAATACAAAGTACCTACAAACGATAGTCATAAACAACAATATCTTTTTTTATAACGGTACACAGAAGGCGAATATGTAGTGAACTAGTTGTTTATGTGTGCGTGGCACTATGTGAGGTGTGGTTTATAATAATCCATCTCTCGCATGCTTTGCCAGAGAACATCACATCCCACCCCCACCCCCACCCGACAGCAGGAGACCTCGCCATCCTTGCGAAAGGCTAAGGCAAACACACACACATGTAGGTAAGTGTATAGAGTATGTTAGGTTGGTACCTACTCCTGTCACACCAGAGGACTGGGGGTGTCCTGCTGAACATTAGTCAGTATGGAAATCAGTGCTCGGCCGGGCTACGGGGGCGGCTAACCGGACGGGGGTTGGTTGTCTTGCCAGCTCTTCACACACACACACACAAATACCAACACACCCCCCGTTCCCGTGTATATATATGTATAATAATGTTGGCTGCCTGCTGACATTACAAAGTTAAGACAGGGCCTCGTGTATAGTAAGACATTGGCGACCGTCCGGTTTTGTTAACGGTCATAGCACAGTCTGCATTTAGCAGCCCGAATTGTACACTGCGTTCATAAAAAGTTGGAAAGGTATATTGCGAATCAGTTGTGCTACATTATTATTAGTGATGTGCCGGATCGTTAAAAATGTATATCCGCGGATACGGATCTGAATACGGATATTTGGTTTCAAGATCCGCGGATACGGATCTTAACTTTCTTAGAGTACGCGGCGGTAAATATTGCACATCGACCTTTGGAAAGAGACTATCTGTTATGGGAAAAAGTTATTGAACTCTTTAAGAGTTAACTCTCATAACAGATGGTCTCTTTCCAAAGATCGATGTCCAATATCTCATTATAAAGATAGGTTTTTAGTACCTTTGAGTTATGTACTATTAGTATGGTACTCACTACGATAAATGTTTGCAATATAAAGGTGCCAAATACAATTTAAAAAAATCAAAAATAATCTGAATGGAATTTAACAGTTTTTCATTATTACCTAATTATCTATATATATAAAATTTCATCTATGAATTGAAAATTAATAAGATAAAAGATCCGCCAAAAACTAACGGATACGGATACAGATCTTTCTTCTCCCTCGGATATCCGCGGATACGGATACGGATATCCGGCACATCACTAACTATTATACCAAGATCCCAAAAACGCTACGCCTACGTCATTTCGGTACTGTTAAGATTTTATCAGTAAACTAGCGGTTCCGTCCGGTTTCACCCGAGTGCAAAAGAACGAATGGGGAAGGGAGGGACACGAGTACGCACATTCATCTTAGTTTACCGAGATGAATGCTGTGTCCAAATTTCATGATGATCGGAGTTACCGTTCAAAAGTTTTTGTCGATAAAAAGCAGTATTTATACTTTTTTTTTAATTTCTTTTAAATCAATAATTACTGTAATTAATAAAATATAATGAATATTTAATTGAAAACACTAGAAAAATTATTTTTATATAGATACCTATAGTTGTAACAGTTTTCAAATGAGCTACCAATTAGATTTATTTAATTTTAATTAGTCGTACGTAAAATTAAAATAAATTTAAAATATGTAAGCCTTAGAAAAAAGCAGTGTGGAAAATAAAAAAATAAAAATATATTCGCCCAACGTGGGGCTCGAACCCACGACCCTGATATTAGCAGTCGCATGCTCTAGCAACTGACCTAGCCGGGCTTGTGAACCTCCCCCCCCCCTTGCTACGCCAATGATTTTTACTACGTATTTTGTATTATTTTTTTTTATTTTCTTATATTGAAAACTTTACAGAAATATTTTTAAAAAATTAAATTTACAGTTTCGTTATTTTAAAATAAGCAGTAAAAGCATTTAGCGTAAGTTGATTCTTTAACCGTAATTTTTAAGATAGGTTACTACTGAAAACTTTTCATTGCTCCAACGCCAAACACCTGTTGCATAGTTGCGCAACTCGGATGAAAATATTCTGTGCACACGGTCGTATAGAAGTTTGTACTGTTTTTATCGTTTCGGAAAGTACAAAATATCTTATTTTTCATTTCTTGTTCAATTAAATACAAAGGTAATTTTGAATTGTTATTTTCAATAAGTATATCATGCTGTAACCTTCAAATATTTTTTTTGACGTGATAACGTCTTATAAATTGATGAATCACCAATCTTATAAATTGATAAAACACCGGCTGCATGTTCGAAAAAGTGTAACGTTCGTAACGCGTAACGTTCCTAACGTTCCTAACGCGTATAACGTTCCGCCTGACCCTGTGCGTGCTTTTTGCTAATTTCTCGCTCAATTTAAATCAGATCGGTTTGAAACCAGTCTTAAACGAAAGAGGAGAACATTTTACATAGATTTCGTATAACAGAATTTGCCTAAACAGTTTTTTTATACAAATTTATATAGAAAAATAGCTGTATAAATGCAACATGAAAACGGAGCATTTCTAATGTTTAATTCAATTTTTTGACATTAGTATTTTGTGAAATGCAACGCCTTCTAAGTTAAGTATTGGAATAACTAATTATTATTAGAACATAATACTTTGACAGTTGCAAACGTCACTTTTGACATTTCTTATCATTCCGACACCAAGGATAAGCGGATTGAAACCATATTTTGGGAGGTTTAGGTTATGTATTACGGAATACGTTATCACGTAAAACTATCGTCCGTAAACCGACTTTACAGACAACCAATTTTTAATTCAAATATTTGATTAACACCCCCTCCCCTCACGTGAGATTTACCCTATAATTTTTAAATGTTATGTTATAATAATGTATATTCTCTGAATCAAAAAGTTGACTCCTCCTCTCTTCAAATGAGATTTGGTGAAACGGCATTTCTTAAGAATTTAATAAAATTGAAGTATAAGGTTAATAAAAGAGGCTTATAGCTAATTTTAAGAAAAAGTTTTTTTTCACTGACTAAAATGAACAATCAAAATGTGCAAAATTAACACGCTAGAGGTATACCACGTATAAAGAAAACGGGTATATTTCAGAATTTCTCGAAAACCGTTCTAAGTATATTTCTTAAAAACTAATGCATTGTAAAATCAAAAAACATAATTTTTTTTTAAAAACTCCTATTTTTAAAAAAATATAGATTTTTAAATAAAAATATTTTTATTTAACCTTTAACCGTGAATAAATTTTGAAGCAGATGTAGGATCAGTGGGGACTTTTGATATTTTATTTGTAATAGCGTACTTACGACCAGTACCAATTTTCAGCTGTATGCTAGTAAATTGAAATGTTTATTTTGACTGGACTATTATACTATACGTAAAACGTGATACCTACTATAACAAATAAAATATATTTTTTTCGCTTCGTGATAAAAATTGTCTTGTACGCAAACGACAGTGGCGTCCACATACAGTTTTAAACGGTATACGAGGACAGATCGAAAATAATTCGATCGATTTCTGACTGAAGCCGAAATCGATAATTCGGCTATCGCCACAACCTTCGGCCAAAGCCGAAGACTTAAAAACCCTAAGAAATTCAGTTTAAATTGGCTACAACTGCTACAAGCTACAATTAATAATATAAACTAGTGTGACCTGTGCGAATTATTCGCACTAAATACAATAGTATAATAATTATCACTTTACAAATTTTTTTTTTAAATATGATTGCAGGTATTCAATTCATTTCTAATTTTGCACACTGCTTATAACGTTCTTCTTTGTGTTGTATTACAATATGAAGCTCAGATGACAGATCGAAGAAATATTTTACTAAAATTGTCATATAGAGGCGCAAGTAGCAAAAGCGTTGAGCTAAGCCGTCAGATGGCATCATGCAGCATTGCTGTGACGTTGTTCAGCGTTGCTCGCTGTTTCAAAATTAAAGCCGTCAGATGGCAGTATGCAGTATTGTGTCTGTTGTATTACAATATGAAGCTCAGATGACAGATCGAAGTGTTGACGTTGTTTCAAAATTAAAGCCGTCAGATGGCAGACGTTGTTCAGCGTTGCTGTATTTTAATTAATTTACAAAAACAAAAGCAATAATAAATTTTTTAGTTGTCGATGTCAGTAGAGCAAGCAATTATCTGTAAAATGATATATAATTTATGTGGAGAAATTGTGTGGTTTTTTCTAAAAAGGGAGGCAAACATCTTTAACCTTAACGTATTTCAGAAACCTTCGACTTCGATCAAAACTTCGGCCCGAAGGTCTCGCCGAAGGCGGCCGAAGCTTTACGTAAATTCGCAGTTTACACTGTAAATATTTCTTATATAAAAGAACACATTAAAAGAATCGATTTATCATAATAATAATATCTGTAAGATAAGTAGAAAGAGAGAGAGAGTATAGTGTGTTAACTGCGAACTATAAATGCACGACATTTTGGACTAAGGGTTGTTTTAGGCTAAGGCAATCCAAGGGGTAGCTCCATTAATCTTGCCTCATCTCCAACCCCCACATTGCATATTCACGTCCACACATACTACTGACACCCTGTTCCGTTCCATACTCCTTCAGTTTCTCTCCGTGTGTTTGTGTGTGTGCGTGTATCTCAGAGAGTCCGTCCGTCTGTCCGTTGATCGTGTCTCTTGTCCCGTTGTCCGCCCGCCAGTTTCCTTCGCAACCCTTGTCTCTAACCCTTGGACCGTCGCCGTGGACCCATACATGTATGTACGTACTTACATAACATGCATACACATGAATACGCCAGCCTCTTCACTTCTGTTGTGTTGGTAGCAGTGGCAGTCCAATAGACCAATCTGGAAGTTGGGGTCACTTGAATCATTGGGTTGTATCCACTGGCCTGTTAGAGTTGCCACACAAGGGCAGAAGAATAACATTTAACAAGCGTGGTACGGAGAAACATTAATATTTTTGGTTGCAAATTCCTTGACACTTCAAAATAAACAAGGATTCGTGTGGTGTTTTCTTCTGCTCTTGAAAAATCATGCTGATAAATAGGAACCAGTTTGAGGAATCAGGAGTGCAACACCAGAATGATATAGAGAAACAATAGCCTTCAATATTTTAGGTTCCAAATCCTTTGACACTTCAAAATAAACAAGGATTCGTGTGGTGTTTTCTTCTGCTCTTGAAAAATCACACGTGTAAATAGTTTAGAAACAGGCACCAGGACTGCAACAAAAGAAAGATACAGAGAAACAATAGCCTTTAATATTAGTGGTTGAAAATTCTTTGACACTTCAAAAGGCACACCGATTCGTGTGGTGTCTTGATCCTCCTATCCAAATGTTGCTAGGAGGAATCAAGGGCAATTTGTCGCTATATGTAGTGTTGCAATTGGTAAATCTAGTCAATCGAAAAACTAGATTAAAAGTTAGTTACGGCTAGATTTAGAAGAGTTGGAATGAATTAAATGGATTAATTTTGGGCAGCGTCATCCTATAAGGATTTTTGTGCTTCCCGTTATCCTGAATCTAGCCGTTCAATAATTTGGATCTCCAAAAGATTGGGGACTAGATTATCCTGCGGAATAACTCCACCCAAAGATGATGAGATGGGTAAGGTCTCGCATTCGAACATTTAGAGGAGTAAAGAACGATTCATCAGTACAGTAGCTAATTAATAATCGTGAATATTAAGATAAATGAAGAGTATTGGAATGCTAGGCTTTTAGAACGACAATCATTGTATCTACGTCTTAAAAACTGGTAGTTCCAAAGTTGACGTTAAATGATGAAACATGGTGGGGATGTTTTCTTGTATAGTTGACGATTGTTAGCTCTAACCGTTTGGGATAATATAACCCTGCGGAGCAAGCAAGAATAACAGTTCTATCAAGTATCCAATTTTATGGAAGAGAGGCAAAGGCAAATGTTCACTTCGTTTTCCTTTAAATCCAGACACGAGTCACCCTTTCGAAGAAAACCTTGAACATTAATCATACCAGAACTCCGCCACTGGTTGTCGCAGACACATACCTACACATATACGCAAAGATATGTACGTAGGAACCACGCGAGGAGCTCACTGTTCTAGGAGACACAAGAACTACCCTTGAGAATGGGGGTGGTTGTCGGGTGACGACTACCCAGTGTTGGGTGACGTGGTGGATAGTGGCGTGTGTTGTATTTCTACAGGGTGGCAGAGATGGCGGTTACTGCTTCTGTGTGTGTGTGTTGGGTTGGCAGCATTGTATGTGCTTCTCATTAGTCACGTGACTTAGATGGTAGTTTGATGTCCGGTTGCTTCTACACTCGTCCTCCTCCTCGCTCTATACTCCTTACTTATGTGTATGTATGTATGTATGTATGTATGTATGTTGGCGAAGGATCTCCACAGTATAGACACAACACAGTGCTTGAAGAAACGGGTTTGGCCAAACTATATACCATTAGCCTAATCGCACTAATTAAATAACTCGAATCGCAGTGCCAAACCATGCCGACAATATAGTGTATTTGCTAATACAGGCAGTGTGGCTTTATTATCATATATATTGATACGCCAAGGTTTAAGATGTTTGCCTCCGTTTTTAGAAAAAAACACACAATTTCTCCACATAAATTATATATCATTTAAAATTGCTTGCTCTACTGACATCGACAACTAAAAAATTTATTATTGCTTTTGTTCTTGTAAATTAATTAATTCACAGCAACGCTGAACAACGTCTGCCATCTGACGGCTATAATTTTGAAACAACGTCAACGCTTCGATCTGTCATCTGACCTTCATATTGTAAATACTGCATACTGCCATCTGAACAACGCTGAACAACGTCACAGCAATGCTGCATGATGCCATCTGACGGCTTAGCTCAACGCTTTTGCTAGTTGCGCCTCTATATGACAATTTTAGTAAAATATTTCTTTGATCTGTCATCTGAGCTTCATATTGTAATACAACAATAAGAAGAACGTTATAAGCAGTGTGCAAAATTAGAAACGAATTGAATACCTGCAATCATAGTTAAAAAATAATTTTGTAAAGTGATAATTATTATACTTATTTAGTGCGAATAATTCGCACAGGTCACACTAGTGTGAACTTAACCCTTTTGTTTTTTAACTCCTTAATACATCCCTTAAAATAATATTTTTTTTCTTAATTTAAATATTACTATCAATTTACCAACTTAAATTCACCCTTTACTAAGTAATTCTATATCTACAAACTAACGTTTTCAAAAGAAATTTAAGTCCGGTCCTGTCGGGCCGATTTCAATAAAATTTTGGCAGCACATTTCTATCTTTCCTAATGGGTTAAATTTCAATTTTGAAACGATTCTGAGACTTTTTCGGCAGTTTTCGGCCCGAAAACTTTTTTCAACTCCTAAATACCACCCGATTAAGCCTATTTTAAACAGGCTTCGTGCGGGGATGGATTCCAACATGTGGACCAAAGTTTAAATCGATTAAGTCTGTCGATGAGAATATATACATAGAGCCGTCTTAAAAAAAATCAAAACTGATACTAATTATTAGTTCTTTTTAGGCTTTTTTAAGTGCCTCAAAAACAACTTCTCTCGATCTGACTTTGACATCATGCCAACGATCTTGGTTATTCGTAGCAATGAATCACAGTCGACCCAAGACTGATAGTTCCCAGTTCCCTACCGTATGTTCCATGTAACACTCTCTCCCCGCTCAGTGGATAGTTCTCGTGTTGTGTTCTTCCCACCCGTCTCTTGTGTTTGCCTCTGCCTGTCGCTGATGCTTGCCCGTCGTACTAAAATTGATGTTGAGATAATTCAAGTTTCGAATTTTAAGGACACAATGCTGTACATTCGAAGCTCTCTGTCTCTCACATTATAATATTATTCAACGTATCGTTTGTGATTGAATCGTTCAAACAATATTGATTCATTGATGACGCAACACACACTACAAACTTATAGCACAGTGTTTGCTATTGTTGTTGTATGAAACACACATTGTTACAGTTACAATAAAAGAAAAAAATATTTTCCAAACAGTGTCACTGTCGGGACTTAAATTCGAAACTTCTACTATCGCGGCGGATGAATTACTTTTAAGCTCGTTTAATCCAATTGCAATTTTATATATTACTAGCTGCTCCCCGCGATTGTGACGAAACATGGCAGCGACAACAGTAGTCTCCGAATATTATATAAAAATTACATATTATAAAATAAATATAGTTTAAAAAAAAATTAAAAAACACGCTTTATTCGAACTAAAAAGTAAAAAATATTTTTTTTAAAATGAGCTTAAAACAATAATGAATAAAAAAATACAAGTATTATTGTGAAAAAAGCGTGGGGCGCTTTGTTCCACATTTTCGTACATCGAGCGCCCCACGCTTTTTTCACAATAATACTTGTATTTTTTATTCATTGTTTTAAGCTTATTTTAAAAAAATTATTTTTTACTTTTTAGTTCGATATAAAGCGTGTTTTTTAGTTTTTTTTTAAACTATATTTATTTTCAATTTTTTAGTTCGATTTATTGTCAAAAATTTGCCGGAAAAAAAACAATTTTTTTTCGGCGTGGACGGGATTAGAACCTGCGACCCGTGATTCCGAGAGTTGACGTCAGCGAAGACCCGTGCCTTAGACCGCACGGCTAACCACTGTAGTTACAGTGCTGGCATATTATACTACAGTAATAAACCACTTGCTGTAGTCCAAACGAAGGTTACAAACAAACATACATACATACAAACTTACAAGTGAAGTTAATATAAAGAGTGTAAAAATGCACAATATTACCACCAATGTTAAGCTATTCTCAATTTTTCTTTATTAGTAGATACATTATATTATAATCAAAATTCAAATTTCATTAGAAAACTCGATGGGTGAAGATTGGGATCTTGTACTATTAGGCTTTCTATTTAAGTACCATGTTCTAAATATTGGCGAGTTTAACCATCCCTATTACAAGTTTAAAGATTCTATACAGTAATTTGGCGCGCGTTAGTCTGGTCGACGCATAATAAAGTTTATAACAAACCGATGATTATCTTCTGTGTACTTGTCTACTTTGTAACCATACTGCGTTGTCAATCTACTTGCACTTAGAGCATTAGTTGTAGATAGATATTGTAGATTATAGACGCTAGATAACCGAGAACATTAGCGTCTAGACATTAGTTTTAAATAGCAAGGTGATTGGAAGGATTATCGTTTAATAAACTCGATATTATCTCTCAAATTTTAGTACAAGACCCCGATTTGGCTCGATCTTCATTCATCGAGTTTTCTATAATGAAATTTGAATTTTGATAATACATATAATGCATTAACAAAATTGATTTAATTGACATTCAATTTCTTGGCACAGCTATTTTTAATAAATAATTAAAGTTGTTAGTTTTATTTCTTAAAATGTAGTTATCGAGTTTTCAGATAAAAGCAATCGAAAGTAAGATATGTATATAAAATGCCAAAGTTTGGTCGACATTTTGATTCCTGGCATAAAAATAGGTAGACATGGTACCTTCGAATTAGTACAGATCGGGCTGTTAGTAAGGAATAAAAGACGCTGAAGAAAATCTCGCTCGGGGCGCCTGAACGGATAAGGCAGAAATCTCGTCTAATAAGCAGAGTAAATTTAAAAAATACTTTATTTAATTTTCCTTCATGTATTACTTATCTATACATTACGAGACAATGTATTCGTTATATTATAATATAGACTTTAGGTAGATATCTACTGAAATAATAATCCCATCAAAAACATAAATGTGTAAAAGGTAGCCAAGTTCAATATTCAATACAAATAGAGATCTAAAAAGGTGCCAAATTTTCATTTGGCCAAGTTTTCGTGTTTTATATTATGTTTTATACCTAAACTTTATGTTTATGTGTGTGAAAACTTGGCACATTTTTAGATCTCAATTATTTTTGTATTGAATATTGAACTTGGCTGCCCATTCACATTTATGTTTTTGATGGAATATCATTACTTTTTGTGAAGAAGTTATTATTATAAATTATTCAAAAGTGATTTGTAAAATTAATCTTTTTTCCTGTACCTATAGTTTTGTTTTTCGAAAGGCGCTAGGTGTTAATAAAAATCGATTGCTTGGAAAATATTTCAAATCTTAAAAATTCACTGTTTTCTGATTTTTACCTTTATATACACACAATTACCTAGCTGGACGCCAAATTTCAACTTTCTACGTCATCTAGAAGTGGGTTAGGTTTTTGATCTGTATGTCAGTCAGTCAGTGATAAAAATGCCGATTTTTAGAAGTTAATATCTCAATAACCGTTTGAACTATATTTATAAAATTTGGGATTCTAGTTAATCTAAGGAGTTTTAATAAATAAACCAAATTTACGTGTTTATGTTAAATAGATTTTTAGTTATTAAGGGATCAAAAGTGGCTCCAAATGGTTCGCGGTTGTTGCTTCTTTTTTACACGCATTATATTAACTTAACTTGTAAGTTTGTATGTATGTATGTATGTATGTATGTATGTATGTATGTATGTATGTTTGTATGTATGTTTGTATGTATGTATGTATGTATGTATGTATGTATGTATGTATGTATGTATGTATGTATGTATGTATGTATGTATGTTTGTTTGTAAGCTTCCTTTGGACTACAGCAAGTGGTTTATTACAGTAGTATAATATACCAGCACTGTAACTACAGTGTTTAGGCGTGCGGTCTAAAGCACGGGTCTTCGCTGACGTCAACTCTCGGAATCACGGGTCGTGGGTTCTAATCCCGTCCACGCCGAAAAAAAAAATTGTTTTTTTTTCGGAAAATTTTTGACAATAAATCGAACTAAAAAGTGGAAAATAAATATAGTTTAAAAAAACTAAAAAACACGCTTTATATCGAACTAAAAAGTAGAAAATATTTTTTTTAAAATAAGTTTAAAACAATAATGAATAAAAAATACTAGTATTATTGTGAAAAAAGCGTGGGGCGCTTTGTTCCACATTTTCGTACATCGAGCGCCCCACGCTTTTTTCACAATAATACTAGTATTTTTTATTCATTATTGTTTTAAGCTTATTTTAAAAAAAATATTTTTTACTTTTTAGTTCGATACAAAGCGTGTTTTTTAGTTTTTTTTAAACTATATTTATTTTTTGTTGAACTTGGCTTGACACATTGCCGCGTGTCTAGATGAGATAGTTCGAATATTACGGACAGCCATCGAATGTTATTTCTATGATCAAAATGTGATTCTCAATAGATTGTTCACACATATACATACATGCTTCTGATAATTTAACAATGTCTGTTTTCTTGACCATCGGATGCTCGAAATATTATTCCGAGGTATGTTTCTATAGATATCTACCTAGTCAAGCTACTGAAACCGAGGAATCTTCCTAAATTCTCCTATTGTGTTCATGCCTTATCCATACCTTGTTCAAGTCACTACGTCTCTTCAACCGCCCCAACCTTCCCCTATGTCCATCCACATATATATAGTAAGGTAGGTGCACTATCTAAAGGATGGAACAATAGATGTTGATTGTCTACAAATTTCGTAGGGCTGACCGATATAATAATGTCATTTTTTTTCTTAAAAAAATTGGTTGTCTGTAAAGTCGGTTTACGGACGATAGTTTTACGTGATAACGTATTCCGTAATACATAACCTAAACCTCCCAGGTTTCAATCCGCTTATCCTTGGTGTCGGAATGATAAGAAATGTCAAAAGTGACGTTTGCAACTGTCAAAGTATTATGTTCTAATAATAATTAGTTATTCCAATACTTAACTTAGAAGGCGTTGCATTTCACAAAATACTAATGTCAAAAAATTGAATTAAACATTAGAAATGCAGCCGTTTTCATGTTAAGACAAGACATACGTTCTCTTCTAATTTCCATGTACGGCAAACAAAGACGACAGACCGCGTCGCGCCATGCATTAGACAACATTGCATTTATACAGCTATTTTTCTATATAAATTTGTATAAAAAAACTGTTTAGGCAAATTCTGTTATACGAAATCTATGTAAAATGTTCTCCTCTTTCGTTTAAGACTGGTTTCAAACCGATCTGATTTAAATTGAGCGAGAAATTAGCAAAAAGCACGCACAGGGTCAGGCGAAACGTTACGCGTTGCGGCGTTACGAACGTTAGGAACGTTAGGATTTTAGGAACATTACACTTTTTCGTGCATGCAGCCGGTGTTTTATCAATTTATAAGATTGGTGATTCATCAATTTATAAGACGTTATCACGTCAAAAAGAAGGGAGAAGACGAGTCGTCGACACACTTACCTGTGAACCACCTATAGAGAAGAACACTTCGCCCGCTACCACATCGACTTTGACAATGTCTAGCGCAGTTGTAGACAAAACGTCAAGCCTACAAGCCCGGGAACCAACAAGATTTCGGGACTAAGATATATAGTGTTTCTTTTCTTGGGAAAGAGGGGCGTATAAATGTTTACACATAAAAAATTATTCTTGTTTCATAAATTAAAAATTAGGTTTGATGAATGTTGTAAAAGAGTGTGTGTATGTGTGTGTGTGTGTCAGCTCCGCCGTACGACTAGAGTTTACTCCTTAGATACGCTGTGTAATGTATTCCATCTCATTCTTTCGCACGTTAAATCTTACAGATATATATGTTTGTCTCTTTTGTATTCCATCTCATTCTTTCGCACGTAAAATCCTACAGATATATATGTTTGTCTCTTTTGAAGCGGACGAGCGTAACGCTACACTTGAAGCGGTGGAGCATAACGCCTCACCAATTGATTTTACTACTCATAAAACTTCCGTACCGGGCCTTATAACTCAAAAATCGTTTCTTAAGGAGTAACTCCAAACACTGAAACATTCCATGATGTTCAGCTGTTATTATTATGCAAAATAAACGGTAACGAAATAATAAATACGAGTGCAAATTCCCGGAAGTGCATATTATTATGTTCGACAGGCAATTGTCCGTTGCAATATTAATATGCATAAAGGGTGTGGGTGGTGGAAGTTCGTTGGGGGGAAGGGGAATGAACTGTTCGTATATATATATAAATGTGTTAAGACTTATGCTATAGCAGTATCATGACATCCCTGCGAGCTAACTAACACTACACACACTACTGGTACACTATATGTAGTTCAGTTAGTGCTGCCACCCACAGATGGCCACCCCGTTCATCCCTACACACGTCTCTGTATCTACATATTACCTAACAGTGGTACGTTATAGGTATTATATAGTTTCTAACGGTCCCTGCATGTATGTATGCTATATGGAGATCTGTTGGTCCCTTACACTAACTAATACGCGCGCAAAGAGTTTTAGATATTTGGGAACAGATGGGTGAAGATTGAACTTTAAAAAAAAATTGCAGCCAATTGGGCGACGGGACCATTCCAACTTTAAAATTTTGACATTTGATATAGTATAATAAAGAAAATAAAATTTCTGATGATGAGTATTTGGAAAGAATTCCGTGGCATAAGGATCGAAAATGAAGCAATACTGAGATTTTTTTAAACTTGCATTTAATAGTAACGTTTCGATACGTTTTGTATCATCTTCAGAGTGTTCAAAACGTATCGAAACGTTAGTATTAAATGCAAGTTTAAAAAAATCTCAGTATTGCTTCATTTTCGATCCTTATGCCACGGAATTCTTTCCAAATACTCATCATTAACTTCAATGGATCACAGTTACTCTATTTATTGAATAGAGTCAATCTTCATAAAATTTCTGATGTCGCGTGCGGTGACGCGGGTAATGGCTAGTATTCAATATGACATTTGCAAATTCGTTGCCGTGGTTACCTACATAATATGTTCCACGTCATGTAAAAATTAATCAAAGCATGCTTAACTAGTCAATAAATAAAATTATCGACCAAATTTTCCGGACAATGTATTAACAAAAAATATAATTAATACATTAACGTTTCAATCCGGATTTGGACCTTCTTCAGAACTGATCTAAAAAATATAAAAAATAATTAATATTTAATTTCTAATTCGCTTTATATAAAATTCTTTCAAATTATTAATTAGTATCAAAATACTGAAAAAATAATTATTTATTGAAGAGTTCTAATCAGACGTTAATCAAAGATTTGCATGCTTAACTAGTTTCTTTCTGACAGATCTACAAAACAAACTAATGAGTAACTACAACACCTATTTGCTTGTTAGCTTTTGCATGCACGAAGCTACTCCACTCTCGCCCGAAAATCAGGCTTTCCGATTTCAGCATGTTTAGGTTAATTTAAATATACAATTTAAGTACAATCCTTCAATTAACCAGTTTGTTGCTGATGTCCATAAAATGTTATATGCTCGAAAATATAAATTTTGAAGAAGTGATTCATCTCAAATCTAGAAGGGTATCTCTTCAATCAACATAGATTTTTAAGCAATATGCCTGTGAATGCTAAAAGAGTTACTTTTGTGGATTCTATTCATTTAAGGAGGTTGAGCCGTTTTACAAAGATAATGAAAAAAATCTGAAATAAAGTTTTTTTTAATAGATTTTTTAATGACAAAATTTTCTGTAAAAAATCCAAAATCATTAGGAGATTTATAAAGTTAAAAATTAAAAAAAAATTTTACATGTCTTATGGAAAATATGTCAACCTAGCATGCAAACGGTGCATTTTAATTTTTTGCAAATAATAATAATAATAATAATAATAATTTTATTTATTGCCGAAGCAATAGGTCACAGATTCAATCCTAGGATTGGTCTTCCATCTGTCCTTCGTACAAATTTCGATAAACAAAAATTAATATAAAATGTAGGCATTAAAATACTATAAAAATTAAAAGTCCATAAAAATATAAAAATTGAAAGATTCCTAGATTGGTCGATGAGTTAGTTGTTTGTCTAAAAGATATTTTTGGATTTTAGTTGACACATTACTATTATATTCATAGCAGGGAACTATGTCATGAAGGTCGTTTAATAATTTAGGGGCTAAATATGAAAATGATTTTTTAAAGTTTGAGGTAGAATGTGATGGTATTTCAAAAGTGATAGACCTAATCTGATAAGGATTTAAACGCTTTATTAGCCTACTGGTTAGGTATAAGGGTTCGTTATTTTTTTGCAAACGGAATAGAAATAAATAAAAATGAAGAAGTCTACGGTATGCCATGTTTAAAATACAATGCCGCGTGAGAAAAGGTGTTATATTTTCTCTATAGGGAATATCAAAAACAAATCTTAAACACGCATTTTGAAGTTTTTGAGCTTTGTGACGGGTTTGGAAGTCTAACGAGCTACCATAAACAACGTCACCGTATTCAATTATTGGTAATACTAAAACATTGACCAATCTAAGTTTCATTTGCACTGACAGATAATTTTTAAATGAAAACAACTTTTTAAGTTTGAAATAAGCAGATCTAAATTTGATAGAAATATGCTCTGTAAATTTCATATTCTGGTCAAAAGTTACACCAAGATTTTTAGCTGTTTTTACAACGGGAATTACCTCGCCATTTATATTTATGTTTAGAAAGCGATTGTCCATTGATCGAATAAGAAAGTTACTTCCGATGTAAGTAATAGATGATTTGTTAGAATTTAAAATTAAACCATGATTTTTTGAGTAGCGATGTATTGATCGGAGGTCACTGTTAATAAGTTCTGTAGCATTCTGCTTCTCAGATAACTGGAAGGAATAATAGACTTGCGTGTCATCAGCATATTGGTGTAACTTAAGATATTTCAAACATTTATAAAAATCAAATATATATACAATGAAAAGCAGTGGACCAATTATTGAGCCCTGGGGTACACCTTTAATTATTTGTTGTTGAGTTGAGACGTTATCATTGTCAAGAAAGACTAATTGAGATCTACCTGACAAATATGAATCAAACCACTTAATGGCTGGAAAGGAAAGACCCAGAAAATGTAACTTAGCTAGAAGTAGCTCATGGTCAAGAGTGTCAAACGCTTTGCTATAGTCAAGTAATATCAAGGCGGTACACAGAGAATCGTCCATTGCTTTTCTTATATCGTCACTTAAAAGTGTAAGAGCAGTTACAGTACTGTGGTTGCTCCGAAATCCAGACTGACATTGAGGTAATAAACTGTATGTAATTAAATATTCAAATAATTGTTTATGGATAATTTTTTCAATGATTTTAGAGATACTACATAATATGCTTATCGGTCTTAAGTCTTTAAAATCTTTAGGATTATTGTTTTTAGCTATTGGTTTGACAATAGCTTTTTTCCAAAGATTAGGAAAAGTAGATTCGATTATTGATGAGTTGATTAAGTTAGTAACAACATCTAAACAGAATGGAAGACACATTTTCAAGATTTTAATCGAAATTCCATCACATCCAACTGCATTTGTAGATATTTTTGCTATCGTTTTCAAAATTTCCTCTTGAGAAATTGTATTGATTACAAATGATTCTTTGCAATTTGGATGTTTGTTATTCAAAAAATAATTAAGTGTCTCACGATCTATGTCATTGTTATTAGTGGAAGCTGTCAAAAAATATTTATTTATTTCATCAGCTTTACGTAAATCTGCAGGAATGTCAGTACTATTACTATTAGATTTTGTGATATTTAAACATTTCAGATTATTCCACAATGATTTCGATTGTTTATTATTATTGACTGTAAAATTAAGGAATGCTTTTTTCTCTCTATCGATGGCCTTTTTCGTATAATTTTTTAGTTCAAGATAAAAATCTTTCGCGGCTTTAGTTCTAACTTTTAAATATTTTTCTCTAGCAGCATCACGTTTCCTCATCATAATTTTTATAACGTGAGTTATCCAAGGTTTAGATTTTGGTTTAACATTATATGTCTTATATTTGTAAGGTGCATGCTTATCAAGAACTTCATGAATTAGACAATTAAATTGAGTAATCTTATCATCTATGTTTGCAAAATCTAATGCTGAGAGCCAATCTACATTTCTCAAATCATTGATAAAATCATCATCAATAAAATATCTAAAATCTCTGTACAGAATGCTTTTTTTAACAAATTTTGTTTGATTATGCACAATACTGCAGAGAACAAGCCGATGATCTGTTACGGCCTCCGGCATATCAACACAACAGGGATGGACTACAGTTGAAATGTCATTTGTTATAATTAAGTCGAGTAGTGACCCACCATCACTATTTTTATTATAACGAGTAATTTCTGAAATAATTTGTGTTAGATCCAACGACAATAAAATATTAGTGAGATATTTAGATGCAGGTGTGGTAGCATTCAGATCAATATTTAAATCACCTAGGCATATAAGTTTATCACATGTAGGTAGTATTTCTAAGAGCGTGTCCTCAAAAATATTAAGAGAATCGATATATGCGAAATTCGGAGGTCTATACAAGGTACCAATGGCAAATTTTTGATTGTTCACTTTAATGTTTATCCATAACTGTTCGAGCGCTTCACCACTATTATTTTGAATTGGCACAACAGAATACGAAATACAGTCTTTAATATAAACAGCCACACCACCACCGCGCTTTCTAACGCGATCACAATTTATAAGTGTGTAGCCTGGGATACTGAGAGACTGTAAATCACTTTCTGTAGTTAACCACGTTTCACTTAATGTTAATAAATCAAAATTATGCATACTGAAATAAACAAGAAATTCATCAAAGTTTGATTTCAACGACCTTACGTTTAAATGTCCAATCTTTAATAAACCACGCTGAGATTTTTTTGAATCTTTCTTTTTCAGACAGAAGGATTGTCTAAAAAATTAACCTGTTTATTTTTTGGAAACCAAAACCTTTTAATGATTACATTCTCAGGCCAAAAATCGGGGTCCATTAACTTATCTTTAAATTCCATGGGAGCACCAATAAGAAATGAATTCGTGTATCCTTTGGTTTCCAGCTGACGACATGTATAATTAGAGCCATCTTGATTAAGATGTCGTAAAACAATTTCACTAGTTACTGACTTATGCACTTTACCTAAATAGAGCCATGCAGTTCTATCACTACCTTTAAAATCAGTATTAATTTTATTGTTCCTACCTACCGTGAGTTGTTTCTGATTTATGGAAATACGATTGGTATTACTATTAGAGTCCAAACCTGACGTACCTGATGACGACATTTTTGCTTTTGTTTGCGATCTCAATGTTGGACCTTCGCTTAAAACTTTTGAAAAGGTTTTATGAGAATTATTTTCACTCTGAGTTAAAACTGATTTTTTTAAATTAGATAATTCAGATTGTAAATCTTTAATTATTTGTAATGGTTCAGCTAAGAATTTAGAAACACAGTCTGTAACAATTTTTGTAAAAATTTCCTTAAAATCACTAGAACTTATGAAAGCACTAATTGCCTGATTTAGGGTATCAGAGAACCCCTCAATGTCGAGATTAGTCTCATTTTTATTCTTTGAGCCTCCAGGAGGCTTCATAATGTCGAAAAATTAGAAATTTTAATACACACAAAGTAAAAAATTGCACCAACGTAAAAACACGTCTAATCATTAGCACGATCAAACTCATTATAAATAACCAAATAATGTCAACAGTTCCGAAAACTAACTATGTAAAGCATCGATGTCTTACGCATATTTTAATATTTTTTCCAATTTAATTAGGAGACTTTTAATCAATAAAAAAAAATTAAACCTTAGCACTTTTCGATTATAGACTTTTATTCTTGACAAATTTAACAATTTTAACTGAATTTTCAACTTTTTAATGATTTAATTTTAATTTTTATTACTTCTAATTTCTTTTTTTAATTATTTACTGCAAAAAATATGTAAAATACAGATATTTACATAAATTTATTTTTTCTAACCTAACTTTGTACAAAAAATTCAAAAGTTACCTATTCCATTAAGTAAATTACTGAAATAATTAATATTAAAAAAAATATTTATTTATGCCTTTATGACAATAATTTATTGGTATCATCGACTTATAACCGTTCGTAAAAATTTATTATGGAAAAGTTCCCATTTAGAGTTCGACTTACTTTTGATTGGGACTGTAACGCATCAACCTCCTTAACGTGACTGTAAAGAAATAAAAATAAATCTAGAACCTTGCTTATCTACTTTTTGTGTCTATTCTAACAAAATAGTGCTCTGTCAAGGTCATTGGGGCCCTATTATCCAGGATCTCCAATCGCCCTGATAACATATATCGTAAGATTTATCTAGCGAATAATAATAGAACTCATTAAAGTGGACAACGTAGAAATGGTAGGATTGGAAGCGGGATGGTATGGTTGGGTTTCATTTGGTTGTTGGGGCTGTGTGGTATACGGACGGTGGTTTGGGGCACGCGAAGTCCGGGAGCGTATATGAATCTATTGATTAGAAGCCAGTAAGCAAGCAAAACCCCTTGGCCCTCGTCGTGTACCTTTATCCATACATATAGATATTATACAAGTAGAGCGAACACAACACGTAGTATTAGATATAGAGACAGGCCTACGTCGTAGCACCTACATACCCTAGTGTGGTACCTCCTAGTAGTACTATACCCTGTAATACCTCGACATCTACAATTATTCTACATACATGCTCTATGCAGAGAACATGTTATTGCCCGACGTCCAGATCTATAATGTATTCCACCGCCTTATACTCAACACCTCTCTTACAGGATGTTCCATTTCTATTAGGTCACCTTGACGCTCGGAAAACTGGGTAATAAAGGAAACTTTTTGAAGTAAAACTTCTTTAGGCAGGCTTGACTTGGGGAGTATGCTGGTAAATGCCTTACGAAATCGTTTACGGAAGTGCATCATCGCGATGCCTGATGAAATCGTTTACGGAAGTGCATCATCGCGATGTCTGATGAAATCGTTTACGGAAGTGCATCATCGCGATGCCTGACGAAATCGTTTACGGAAGTGCATCATCGCGATGCCTGATGAAATCGTTTACGGAAGTGCATCATCGCGATGCCTGACGAAATCGTTTACGGAAGTGCATCATCGCGATGCCTGACGAAATCGTTTACGGAAGTGCATCATCGCGATGTCTGACGAAATCGTTTACGGAAGTGCATCATCGCGATGCCTGATGAAATCGTTTACGGAAGTGCATCATCGCGATGCCTGACGAAATCGTTTACGGAAGTGCATCATCGCGATGCCTGATGAAATCGTTTACGGAAGTGCATCATCGCGATGCCTGATGAAATCGTTTACGGAAGTGCATCATCGCGATGCCTGACGAAATCGTTTACGGAAGTGCATCATCGCGACGGTGCGTGATCGTTCGAGGCGAACGGAGTTGATAGAGAGATATAAGCTAGTGAGTGCGACAAAGACGGAGCATTAAGTTGAGAGGGAGATATAAGTTAGTGAGTGCGACAAAGACGGAGCATTAATACAACTATTTGACGTTTAAAATGAATAGATACAACTGTTTTTTTGTATCAAAAATACATTTCATCGAATTTAGCTGCATTTTGTAAAGGGAAATTATGTAGGTTAGTTAATAAATCCTTTTAAATGTATTATAAATTATGCTAATAAATATATATACATATTTTGCCTATTAATTAATCAACAATTATATTTTAAACATTTCGTCTTTGTAGATATGTGCTACAGAGTGAGGTTATGTTGTGTTAGATAAACTTTGAGATGAACCGACTGCATATTATTGTTCGTTTATGAATTTAACATGAGCAAATTTGAGGTATTTTCCCATTATTCTCAATAAATATTATATTTACAATAATTATGGCAGGAAGAAGTTTTACTTCAGTCGTGTGGTCTAAAGCACACTCGCTTTTTTTTGGCGCAGCCGTTAAGAATATAAAGTGATCCTTATTTTACACATAGATATTAAAAAAAAATTAAAAAATTTAAGTTATGAGCCGGTAAGTAGGACCCTCTTTTGAAAACCCCTTGTATACGATTTCTCTGTTAGGCATTGACAGAAATAAAAAAAAAAGTTTTCCTTATTTGAAAAGAAAATAACTACAATGTGACGTAGGATAAAAATTTTCAAACTTTTTTTGTAGAAATGACAGCTGTTTAAAAAAAACAGGTATTTTCATCGAAATTTTGAGTTTGAAAAATTTATAACTTTTGAACACGGTACCCAATCAAAAAAATCCTACATCACATTGTGGATTATATTATAAAAAAAAGTGTTTTAAATTGCACATACCGCTAAACTAGCGGTATGTGCTTTATTATCGCTTTGTGCGTCAGAGCTGACTTTCGTTCATATAAGAAGTTATATCCAAGTTAATTTCACACGAAATCCATTCAAATTGAAGCTTTTTGAAAAGAGGAGATTCTGATCTATAAAACAGAATCATTTTTAAATCAATTCGAGTTCATAAATACTATTAAAATTGTAATTGAAAATTACAAACAGCAGTTGTCGGTTGGTCTGTACGTATGTACGTATGTACGCCCCGACTCTACAGATCGCAATTTTGGTCGGATTGCCTTGGG
The DNA here is from genome assembly GCA_963575645.1 of Xanthostigma xanthostigma. Classification (NCBI taxonomy): domain Eukaryota; kingdom Metazoa; phylum Arthropoda; class Insecta; order Raphidioptera; family Raphidiidae; genus Xanthostigma; species Xanthostigma xanthostigma. Next base: position 1,264,467 of record OY754472.1, read on the forward strand.
TTATATTTTATTCACTTTGTTTAGTATCAGACCAGAACCCTATTTAAATTCACTTAAATGTGTTCAGTAGTTTAATTTTTATAAACAGTTTTATTTTATTATTTTTGACAGCTAATAGTTAAAATAAAAAACCTTAAAAAACAAAAAAAATACCTATTACTGTTATTGTAAAATATGTAGTATATTACGTAGAATACCTGCTACACTGCTATACCACAATAACAACGCAAGCTACGATATCGGAATGGCCGAGCGGTTAAAAGCGTTGGTCCATAGCAAGGTGCCGGGTTCGATTCCCGCTGACAGAAGTAATATTTTTTTTTCTATACCATTTTGTTTTTAATTTTTTTTCTATTTTTTCAATTGGTTTTTTAAATCTATTTTCTCAATTTTTTTTTCATTACCTATAATATGTACAGTGGAAAACTTGCGGGATGTGCACTTTTGGTTTTGCCAACTATTTTAATAATAAAGTCGGTTGAGTGAATCTAGACATATCGTGTACACCGTTTTGAAAAATGTAGTTTCGAGATGCCTATGTCCACCCTGAAGGTCCATTTCAAATATTGGTGTAAACATTTTTGAAATCGGATGAGTAGTTTCAGAGATAACTTTTTACATCCAAACTTTACCTCTTTATAATATCAGTATAGATTAAACTTTGAAGAGGATCTAAACATTTTTATTGTTTTATATATCAAAATATGCGAGTGAAATCGCATTAAAAATTTACTATTTAAAAATTTGCTTTAAAAGGTTTTAGTAAATAGTTTTCAGATCATCTGTATATACATAATATAATCAGATCATATTATATGCATGCATTTGTGGTGATGCTCTCTTATTGCTGTATGCATATGTAATTTGTATCAATAGCACAATTTTATTCAAATCTAATTTTTAAGGTGTTTCGATAGAATGTGAGCAATAGTCAAAGATATTTGCGTAAATCATTAATGAATTATGCAAATGATTTTATTAGTCATCTGTAATCTATACAGAATGTCCGACTAATACATTCTATAGAAAAATAATTTTAAAACGTATCAATCAATCAATATTATAGAATAGAATAGAATAGAATAGAATAGAATAGAATATATATTTATTCAATTGGCCTTACAGCATAGAATATGTCAATACAATATGTAAAATTAAAATTAAAAATTAAACAAAACAAAACAATTTAAATACAGTATTTAAAAATAATTAATCATTTAGATATTCTTGGGTCGTGAAGTACTAACGTGATAAGTATTCCAGCACACAAATTAGCTGTGACTGACAGATACAACAAAGGGCTGCAATGGTTCAATTTATTGCCAGCAAAAATTACAAACTTAGACTATAAATTGTTCAAAAAGTCAATTAAAAACATTTTATTAACTGCTTGTTTATATAACACTAATGATTTTGTAAACATAACCTTTTAATTGTACAAATTGTCTTTTATTAACTCATTGTATATTTTGTATATGACAGTCAACCTTATATGTTGAATAATAAATCTAATAAATCTATGCTTTTTGTATTAGTATTTGTTTAAATTTTTTTTCAAAAGTTTTTATTGGCAATGTTTTAATACTAGCTGGTATTTTATTGTATATCTTTATTACTTGAAAAGAGTTACCTAATAGTCCAAGCTCCCATGACAGAAAAAGTTACCCCTACGAACACCTCAAAATTATAAAGTGAAAATGGCTGAAAAACATGTAAGAAACATGTTACGCCCGCCAGACTAGTAAAAATTTGTTAATTGTTATTTTTGATTAATTTTTGAATTAAAAAAAAACATAATTTTTTTTCCAAAACACCTGCTTGAAATTTATACAATTTGTAGTAAATATTGTACTATTTTTGAAAAAATTTATCTGGCTGACAATTTTTGTTAATAAATTTGTCAGACTTCATTTGTTATAATTTTTTTTTTATGAAGTCTGTCATAGTAAAAAACATTTTTTCGCAGACAGACCAATTTTTATGCAGAAAATAGATGGCAAACCTTCTTTCAGAAAAAAATTAAGGTGGTGTTTTGACACGGCCCTTGTAAAAGCTGATTTGTTTATGAATTGAATCTGACATGATAAAAAACAATATTTTGATGAAAAATGTATTAAAGTATATAAAAGGGATCTACCGTATTAATTTAGAATAAAAAAGGAAAAAATTTTTTTCTAGTTAGCAACGATTATATCATATTTTTCCATTAAAAAATGTGGTATAATCGTTGCTAACTAGAAAAAAAAAATTTTTTATTGCCTTCCTCGATAAATGGGCTATCCAACAAAATTTTTTTTTTCAATTTGAACCAGTAGTTCCTGAGATTAGCGCGTTCAAACAAAAAAACAAACTCTTCAGCTTTATATCTTTATATATAAAAATTACGTGTCACATGTTTGTCCGCGATGAACTCCTAAACTACTGAACCGATTTTAAATTTGATTTGCACACCGTGTGCAATTCGACCCAACTTGAAAGATAGGATAGCTTACATTTCAATTTATAGTCGCAATATTATTTTATTGCAAATTATTTGTCTATTCCTTGACAGTCATAATACAACCATATAAGATGGCGATACCTGTTGACTGGATTGAGTGAATATTCAATAGATGGTGCAACGAAGTTAACAACCATATAAGATGGCGATACCTGCTGACTGGATTGAGTGAATATTCAATAGATGGCGCAACGAACTTAACAACCATATAAGATGGCGATACCTGTTGACTGGATTGAGTGAATATTCAATAGATGGCGCAACGAACTTAACAACCATATATCTAGATCGAGGATGTAAAAAAACTGAATAACGTTTAAAACAAATGCTTTTTTTTTGGAGCACGACGGCGCAGCCGGAGTGAACCCTCGAAATAGAGCAAGTGTTTTAAAGACCAGTTATCCACGAATACTTTACGCTATTCTTTTTCGAGCACGACGGCGCAGCCGGAGTGCTCGAAATAGAGCAAGTGTTTTAAAGACCAGTTATCCACGAATACTTTACGCTATTGTTTTATTATTTCACTTTATACGTAGCGAAGCACGTACAGGGCCGCTAGCATTAAGTATAGATTTACTGATAAAATCTTAGCATCAGTACTGAAATGACGTAGGTCTGGCGGGTCTGGGATCTTGGTCGACGGCAGATTGCTATAGTTTCGCCTGAACTATAGCTGCATGCATCTATTAACGCACGTGTATCGGTATGGGTGCCTATGTGGGGGTTTTGGTGGGACGAAGTCTCCCTTAATAATGCTAACTGGGATTATATATTATTGTAGAATCTCAAGTAATCCATCGCAAACCTATATTTGTGTATATATATAACGTGTGAATGTGTACAAGGCGGGAGGTGGGTCACGCCGTCGGGGGTGGAGGCGGCGGCGGCGGCGGCGGCGGATATGTGCATAACGCCGATGTGTATAATGTTGTGGGGCACGTACACCGTTCGATAGCTCCGATGCTGGCTGCTTGCTTTCTGTTTAGATGTGTTCACCAGTTGTTGGTATTTAGATATCTCTCTCTGCAATTGGATTGAGGATGGACAGACATCCGAACAGGTCGACAGACGGACATTTTTCTAGCCTCTTATTATACCAGTCATTCTGCAAGAAATATTAAAAGTAGTGATGCCACGAATAGTGATTTTGCCGAATACTGAATATTCGGCCATGTTCTCGGCCGAAGCGCCGAATATTCGGCGGCCGAATGTTCGGCTAATTATTTGTACATTTTGCGGGTGACAGGTTACGACTTGTCCCATTACGGAGCGTAAGGTAGCAACGCTGCGGGCGTATTTGTTTCATTTACGCAACTAGACCGTGTCACGACACGTATTATTTGTTCATTGTTACATCAAATTGTGTTATTAATAGTCCTTATTACTAAAAAATATCACTGTATGTTCACCATAAGTTTTACAAAATAATACTATTTAAGAAAAAAATCGCATATTTTTGAGTAATATGTGCGTTTTTCTCCATGATTTGATATTCGGTATTCGGCCGAATAGTACGCAACATTCGACCGAATACCGAATATTAAAAAAAGTAGCCGAATAGGCCGAATACCGAATAGTAGCCGAATATTCGTGGCATCTCTAATTAAAAGTAACCAGAAAATACCAAACCAATTAGCAACTTTGTTGCTGTTTTGTGGATCAGGGGGCACGGAAGTGCCCCCGCCAAGTTGAGCCATCCTTCATTAAAAAAATTAATAACAAACAAATTTTATAAAATTTGTTTGTTTTTAATTTTTCATTAATTTTTTTAATCATTCAAACTTTCAATCTTTCGTGCATTCTATTAGATAATAAATAACTAATACTAATTAATTTTTATATTTTTTAGATATTTCTGAAGAAGCTCCAAATCCGGATAGAAACGTCATCTTGTGTTATATTGATTTGTATTTTTATTATTTTTTGTCAATATATGGTCTGAGGAAAAGTTGGTCAAAAATTTTATTTATTTGTAGATTTTTATTTGATAAAAAAATATCATTTTTAAGAATCAAACATGATAGCTCAAGAATACAACTTTGAATTTCTTAATTACGTAATAATCAAGTCGAATAAGTAACCTTAATTTATCATTGGTCAATGCGTCGTGTTTTGTCAAACTTACAATAAAATATTTTACTGATAAATTATTAACAGCAGTACTATTTGAATCTTCAAAGCAAAAGTTAATTAAAAATTAGCTCTTATTAGTATTAGAGCGAATACGGTATCCGTAGTGCGCGAGTTCGACATGTACTTTAATTCAATTGTTTTTGACGTAAAACTTCTTTAGACGCGACTAGAAAGTGACTCCGAATTTTATTCGGACGAATGTTTACGACGTGTTCGGTTTCGAGTTAAACCATCTTGAACGAAAGATGAAACATAACTACGGGCTCAAACCAATTTTGTGATCGGTGTCCGCTATTTAAAGACATCGACTGACAGATTGCGACGTCGCGTGAAACCATCTTCAACGAAAAGTGAACCATAACTACATAATTTAGTGATCGGTTTCCGCTATCGGCTGACAGATGGCGGCATCGTATAAACCATCTTGAACGAAAGGTGTAGCATAACTACGGACGAAAACCAATTTTGTGATCGGTTTCCGCTATCGACTGACAGATGGCGGCAAGAAACACGGCAACGGACGCAAACCAGTCGGCATAGCGGCATAGTGAGTGAATATTTCCCAAACAATGAAAGTGGTGACGATAAATTAAAAGAAGGGTAAGAGTTCGATAACTTGCTATGCAAAATATCCACTGGAAATTCACAATTATTGTTTTATATAACATATAACAGCGTTATTTGTCGTTTTAAGTGCGGAAAATTAATTTTTATAAATTAATTTAAAAAAATTAAATATGGTATAGTAAGTTGATTTAGACTTTAGAGTATATTATTTACGAGTACTATAGCGATCGCTATCTTGTCTTATATAGTGATAAGAAAAGAGAAAGTTATATATACCTGTACCTATGATAAACAAAGATAGAAATATCAATTGGTTGGAATGAAATACAATTGAACGTTCAGGGCAGAGTCGTATTTGGAAATTTTAATTTATAAAACGAATTTTAAATTTAAAACACATTTTCATGAAGATTGAAAACCACCGCTTTTTTTGATAAAGGGGTATGCGAATTGTCTCGCAGTGAAACGGGAAGGGGCAAATGTGGAGTTTTTAAAAAAACAATTCCGGGGTGAACGATAAACGGGTATGCGAATTGTAATTCTGGGGTGAACGATAAAGGGGTATGTGAATTGTCTCGCAGTGAAACGGGAAGGGGCAAATGTGGAGTTTTTAAAAAAACAATTCCGGGGTGAACGATAAACGGGTATGCGAATTGTAATTCTGGGGTGAACGATAAAGGGGTATGCGAATTGTCTCGCAGTGAAACGGGAAGGGGCAAATGTTGAGTTTAAAAAAAAAACAATTCCGGGGTGAACGATAACGGGGTATGCGAATTAGATAGTTAATTTGTTTATAAATATCTAAATACGACCCTGCTTCCATAACACAATCGAAAGCTGCATACAAAGTGAGATAGTTATACAATAATTCTACACCAGTTGCTATGACGTGTATTTATGATTTTTGATTGGTTAGATTCAAAAAATGACAGTGAAAGACGAAAAGTAGTTCCATTTTTTTCACGTATTTTTGAGGAAATTTGTGAATAATCCGCAAAGTTTTTTTTTTTGAACGTCAAAATTTAGCGTTTTCTATGACTTAAAAAAAAAATTTCAAAATTTGGGTGCATAGTGTTATCGAACTGGACCCAAAAGAAGTTTTACTTCAAACGCGCGTCAAGGTTATACGGGCTTTTTTTTAATGAGCTGGCCATTCAATTTCGAAGACACCCATCCCTGGACATGGACACAATACATTTCTGGCTACAAGGATTGTTCTAAAACTTGAAGGTATGTTTCTAATGAGAATTTGATCGCGCCACTGTATTATATGTAGGAAACGCATGTGTGTGTGTTTGTATACGAAAGCCCACATAACTCTGTGTATATTTGTAAATAATGTTTTACCTATAGGCTCTATGGGTAATATTAGAAATTGGTCTCACAGCCACCCTCAAACGCCCACCATTTGTGTGTTTATATTAATTTGGATTTTCTAATACTAACTGAAATCCCAGTGAATTCATAAACTGATATACCTTGCATTTACAATGGCCGTTGAAAATGTCGGAATAAATGATCGAAGTTTATTAACTAGTTGACATTGTTCGCAGCAAGTAGTTCCCAGGTAAGCTCTCTCTCTCTCTAATTTAAAATAGGTGTCAAGTCAATTCGTCGCGAGACAATTCACCGTAAAGTATTCTGTTTTCGTGAATCTCTATTTTTTTTTTAATTTTTTAATGGCCCTTAGAAGAAACAATTTTTATTAAAGTGAAACTTTTATTCTGTCGCCCCGAATTTTTCTGGCCGTCTGTTGCATGTCGCATTACAAGCGGCCGCGGAGTAGGGGTAAAGTGAAAGGCGTTCGGAGTAGGCGCTCGGTAGAGCAGCCAAGGCCAATATGGCGGCGCCCATGGTTAGCATCAGCTGACCGTGTAGTATGTATAACACATAGTCAGTCTGTCATGCGGGCAAGTGCTGTACAGTGTTTACATGTTTTTATTCGTGTATTCATGTGAATATTGTTGTTTATAATTAATCGTGATGGATAAGTGTCTACAATCCAACGCCTACAATCCAATAAAAGTTTCACTTGCGTCGTGGTTTCTTAAAACCACACTTTATTTATAGCCTAATCAAGAACTGAGATTTTTGAGAAAAATAGATCCAAGTCTCTAAAAAATATGAGCAATAGCTTATTCAATTCGCGAAAAATATTCCGGAAAAGACGTTTTTTTTTTATTTTTTTCGCCAACATGAATTGCATTTGTCATTAAGAAAAAACGAAAAGACAAAAAAATCCCGTCAGATTTATCGCAATTACTCAAAAGCTATAAGCGATAGTAGAAATTGAAAAAAGGGCTCTTAAAATGGAGAAAATTTTCAGTAAAAAAGTCCCACATACTCTATATCTTTATTATTTATAGTTTTAATTTAACGTTGATAATAGGGTTCCGCGCGGCCGTTACAGCTCGAGCGCTCCGCCTGTTGACAGAGTACAACACATAAAATAATTTTTTTATAGTATTAAATAACAATTAAAAAATCTGAATAAATGATGGTGTCATCTTTACACTTGAAAGAATAAAGTTCCGTTCAAATAAAAATGTTTTTTTTTTGTATTTTTAAAACATTGGGGCTATTGTTTCTTAATAATTTTTTTCAAAAAACCGTCTACATTGAAAACAACAAAAAATGTTTGAATAATTGGCCTATAAATTTTTTGCTTCATGGAGCCCTTAACAGGATCACGTTATAAAAGTTTTTGAAAATTATTTATTTTGTTTATTATAATTTTTTAAAGTTAACAAAAAATTCAATTAGGTATATTCGTTTATTTTATAAGTATATTCTTAAAAGTTAATAAGAAAAATCGCAGGATTGTGGACAAAAAGTTAGATTTATTAATGTACGACGTTTCGTCTATAGATTTAGACTTTTTCAAGTACAACAAGAAAATTCAAAACAATAATTATGAAAATAAATCTATAGACGAAACGTCGTACATTAATAAATCTAACTTTTTGTTCACAATCCTGCGATTGACACGATATCTATACTAATATATAAAGCTGAAGAGTTTGTTTGTTTGTTTGTTTGAACGCGCTAATCCCAGGAACTACTGGTTCAAATGGAAAAAAAAAATTTTTGTTGGATAGCCCATTTATCGAGGAAGGCTATAGGCTAAATAATATCACGCTACGACCATTAGGAGCAGAGCATTAATGACAAATTTTGCAAAATGTATCTCAAAAATAAGCTTCTATTCATGTGAAATGCACTAACGAGACATACTCATATTAGCGTTGCGAGTACACAACTTCAGATGGCTCAATCGGTATAGCATGCGACCGTCAATATTATTTTATTTTATTTTACATTGCTTTCTTCTAAAGCTTACATTTAAATTTCTTTTGATTTTATTTAATTAATCAAAAAAAAAAATATTAGTTAAAAAAAGTATAAATATCTACTGCTTTTTATCGACAAAAACTTTTGAAGGGTAACTTGGAAACTAATATGAATGTGTGTACTCATGTTTCTCCCTTCCCCATTCGTTCTTTTACACCCGGGTGAAACCGGACGGGACCGCTAGTCTAATATATGTTTCTTAAAAGATTCTGCAGGTATCCGTCTGTACCGCCATAGTGACGTCACTGGTTAGGGCCTTAACTATCCGGTCTTTACAAACCGAGCATTGCCAACATTGTTACGGCAGAAAAACAGTCATTTTCTTATTAAAAAAAAAAACCAACTTAAACGATCTAGTTTGAGTAACAAGTCAGATACATGTCCACGGTTTAGACAGCTTCCATATATCACAATAAGAATACAGTGTATAATGAACTAAGCACACCACAAATTATCGCATAATTGAGATGTAATTTAACAGTGTTATATTGTGGGTACATTGTTACGTTTAGCAATAACTATTTTATCATCTTAACGTGTAATGTGCTAATAATAATGTTGAGCAATGTCGATGAGACGGCGTTACGAGTTCGCAATTGCTCTAAAGCTCACTTAACAATGTCGTAACGTTTTGCTTATATTTACAATTTTTGTAATAATATTTTATAACCGAATTTTCGCACGAACACGACTCGTGACGTCACTATGATTGTAAATAATAACGACAGTGCACAGTAACCATAGTAACGCTGTACAATTAAAAATATTTAAGATTGCTGTGATTATTACATTACCAGTGTAAGTATACAAGCTAGTAAAACTTTATTTATTAATTAAACGTATTTATCTTTGGTAGTTTAGTACCAAACCGTCTTCCATGATGCGAAATCATTGAAATACGGGATTGATAAACGTGGTAATAGCTTGAAACAACTTCAAAATAACACACGGCACAACATAAACGTAGCTAGTTTACAGACGAAGTGACGTCACGCCGGAATCCAACATGGCGAACAGCGTTTGAGACTTTAGAAGAACAGATTAAAAAATGCATTCTTAAAATTGAATTATAAAGTTTATAGTGCATTGTTATGAATAGAAATCAACATTTCTCGTTTGCTTTTTACAAAATCTATCAAGAATAGGTATTATTAGATTTTTTCTTACATGATGCAAAATACCCTATTGAGGGCTCAACAAGAGGAGCTAATGGTTCCATAATGGCCTTGAAATCGGAGGAAATGCAAGGAGGGAAGCTATGAGAGTAGTATTTTTTGTAACACATTCAATAAAATGATTATTATACAAGCTTTTATTTAAATTCACTTGTTTGTGAGTAAGGGTGTCTGTTTGAGTCAAATTTTGCAATCAAAATTTCGGTTTTATTAAGCTTTTATTAACCTTATGGGATTTGTTTATCGGTTAAATTGATCGAAAATTGTTTTATTTTATACTTTAAAGGTCTCTAAGAAAACGTAACTATGGGCTCAGAACCTTAGGTAAAACCAATAGAATATTAGCTGCAGATATGTTTAGCGAGATTTTAGATATCGGGATATCTACTGAATTCACAATCTTAAAAAATCCCAAGTTCTAGAAATATGTTTTCGAGTGTCCTGAATCCGAATATGACATTATTTTATAGAGGGCGACACCTCCAACATTACCTAGTTTTAAACTATTTTTTTATTTCTAAAAAAGCACGTTTGTGAATTCAATGGATATCTGTATATCTAAAATCTTGCTAAACATATCTGTAGCTAAAAATCTATTCGTTTTTAGGCTATGCGCCCATGGACACATTTTCATATGCTTGAAGGAAAGGTAGTTCAATTCATTTAAAAGGGTGGATAGAACCAGTTCAAAATTACTGTGGAACTATTCAAATTTTTAATGGAACAGTTGAAATCAACGGCAAACATCAATAAATTTTGAGGTTGTGAAGTTGTCTTGACGATAATGTATGTTGAATGTTGTATCTACTTAATTGTAAGTTTCAGCAACGCAAGTCATCGTGTAGGAATAATAATGTAATATGTTGTTCCTGTAACATGTATTCATGCTTCATTTATAACTATACTGAAAGATTATTATGAAGATGCATTTAAGTTCATTTATTTACGAACCAAACAGCGACAGGATTGCATCAACTCGAAAAAAGTTTGGTACAAAAATCATTTTCTTTGATCTAAAGAACAATAAACCGAGATGAAAAACATTGGGTCCTATTTAAAAAAAGTAGAGGTGATCTTGATATTTCGGAGGCACCTCCACTAAATGAAAAAAAATACACCAAAGTTCTACCCCGTTGATTCCCTGCAACTTTTGTTCGAAACTTTTTGACGTGATAACGTCTTATAAATTGATGAATCACCAATCTTATAAATTGATAAAACACCGGCTGCATGCACGAAAAAGTGTAACGTTCCTAACGTTCGTAACGTTCCGCCTGACCCTGTGCGTGCTTTTCTCGAAAACGGCCCTAACGATTTGGATGAAATTTACTGAAAAGGGATTTTGGGGGGCAAAAAATCGTTTTAGCTAGGTCTCATCTCTCGAAAAAATCGTTTTCTTACAAATTTTATCATTATAAAAATCAATTTTTTGACGTATGAAAATACTTAAATATTGTAAGTAGGTTTTGGAATTTTATATAAACAGTGAAACAATTGTTTTATAAATATTATGACAGCTAATCTTTGAGACTTAAAATAAATACGAAAGAAAGAAAGTTAAAAAAAACAATTATATTATATGGTGAGTAATTTTAATAAATAAAATTAACCTAAATTTGAAGCGAAAGATGCAATATCATAGATTCGAATTATTATAATTATTATATAAATTTAGGTTATGTATTACGGAATACGTTATCACGTAAAACTATCGTCCGTAAACCGACTTTACAGACAACCAATTTTTTTTTTATCAAAAACCTTTCCTTTACGAAATAAAAGGATGTGTTTGACCAGAAATAGTGCCAATTGCGGTCGGAACAATTTTTGTCCCACTTGCGGTCAATCGGTGTTATTAAAAGAAAATAATGTTAGGAGTAAGAATTTGATAGTTTCTAAAACATCATCGCATCAACAGCATCCCGTTTTTTAAGGAACTCCCTATACCCCCTTCGCTTTTTACTGCGCAACAAAAACAAAATGTTGAATTAAAAAGAAGACAAAGATTGGCTTTAGTAATAAGAATTAAAATTAGTTGTGCCATGTTATTTTGATGTTTGGAAAAATTTGTTACATTCGGATTTGTTTAGATGGCTTAATGACTTATTGTAGGAAATTTGGAATTCCCAATTGATAAATTTATTTTCTGAACCGCACGTGACATCACCTTTGATATTATTGGCATTTTATCATATTGATTGACCGCAAGTGGGCCGAAACTTGTTCCGACCGCAATTGGCCAGACCGCAAGTGGGGTGTAACATATACAAATTTTGTATTATGTTAACATATATAATATTTAAAATTTCAATATAAAACTTTTGTCAAAATAGATTAAAATCGAGAATCATCGTTGGTGATTACTTAACGTTCAATAATTATTAGTTAACTAATTTCATTTGCGACCTTGTCAAGGTCTTAACAAATTCCAAATTTTTAATTGTACTAAAATACTTTTGGCAGTTCTTTCTCATATTTCAAACTTACAACAACTTGTACCATTATTTGGATATCAGAAATTCATTACTAAAGTATTAATTTATTCTGATATATTTCCAATATAAATGGCTTCACAAGATAAAACAACTTGTACCATTATTTGGATATCAGAAATTCGTTACTAAAGTATTAATTTATTCTGGTATATTTCCAATATAAATGGCTTCACAAGATACATTACAATAATAAAAGCATTCTGGCATCTAGAACTAAACGTTTTAATATTTAAATAATTTTAATATTTTATAATATTTACCTTGCATCTTAAATAAAACTTTAAATTATATCAAGTAACTTTGAATTTCTTCACAAACAACGTCAAAATAAAGCAAAACGTTACAGGGGAGACATCGTTGACCGTGGCAGGATTTATGTGATCAGTCGGTACAGGTCCACCTTAATTCTATCACACTTTATAACAAACATCATGCGAGATACAATCGTATAGCGCTTTGCGAGCAAACGTTTGGTAAATAACGCCTGCAATGCGTGATGAACGTGATGCTTGCTGGTCAGTCAGATTACAAGCATGTCTTGAGTACAAGCAAATGCACACATATGTTGCATGCTCCATTTATTCGACTTATCACTCAGTTATCACAGTAACTCGAGTCTCACTTGTGAACCTATGAAGACGTGTCTTGTTGCCTTATCTTCTCGTTTTGCTTCAATGCCTTTTTATTTATAAGTATACGGCTATCTTCTAATGTACGAGTCATCAATGATTGAGCGACTTTGTAAGTTTGTTGTATAGACTAAGATCCCACTAAAAACATAAATGTGAAAAAAAATGTGTCTTAAAAAATTGGTTGTCTGTAAAGTCGGTTTACGGACGATAGTTTTACGTGATAACGTATTCCGCTCGAATATCATATTTATAATAATACATAACCTAAATTTTAGTAGCTGTCAAACTATATTTTTACCGATTCTCTATCGCTTATACTGCGCTCTCGCTTGCACGCACAGTGTCAGGCGGAACGCTACACTTTTTCGTGCATGCAGCCGGTGTTTCATCAATTTATAAGACGTTATCAAAAAATTACTGAAATGTAGATAATGTTCCTTGCCTACACTTTTTTTCTTGATCCATGAAATTGAACTATCTGACAAATAATCGAAGAATAATTGGACCAAAGCTAAAAACCCCGGAATTTTAATTTTCTGGTTATGAATTTCGAATATAAATTTGATTTTAATACTAATTTTTGGATCATTCATTGAATCATAACGATATCAAGATAAAAGAGAGTAAATCTTAACCTAAAAAGTGCTAGTATCTTAATTGTTAAAATTATATTATATTAACTTTTATTTTTTAACTAATGAATGTCCAGTGGCTTGAAGATAATCAATTCTTCAAAAGTATTATTTCATCCAAGTGTGTAGGCTTTCACGGCCGGTGTTGATCCAAATCTTCTTGGTTTCCGTGCTTGTATGCCGTGGTCCATTGGTATTACTACTTAACGTTTCGTCTACAACTGCGGTAGACATTATCAAAGGCGATGTGGTAGCGGGCGAAGTTTCCTTCTAGGCTGCTCACAGGTAAGTGTGGTACTTCCGTCTTTTATAGTCAACGTGCTCGTGTTCTCTACTCGGTCGTAGTGTGCTCTTCTGTGATTGGTCGTTCCATTCAGTGGGCTGGTATTGCACAGTGCTGGTGTCCAGGTTTTACTTAGAGTCAAACTTTCATCTTTACAGTTGAAATTATTTGTGTGTTTGTGTATTTCTATGGCCTCTCTGTATATGCGATGTTCTGTTTATAGCTTTGGTTTCTTCAAAAAGGATCTTATGATTGTCTAGAGTCAACGTATGCTCGGCTATTGCAATTTTTTCGATGTGTCCCAGTCTACAACTTTTCTTGTGTACTGTTATGCGTGTCTTTACACTATTATTTCAACTCCATAGCATTAAACTGAGGTGTTCCAACTTACTTAAAACTTAAACGAAGTTAAAATATTAAAACAAAATAGTGCTTTAGCAAAGAAAAGGTCAATATATGAGTTGATGTTATACGACGTTGCTTTTGTGAGCACCGAATCTAGAAAACAACAGCTGTCTTGAAAGTTCTACTTTTGTGTGGAGCAAAGTAAAGGAGCAACCGGTGGCTCGTTCGACTGAATGTTATAAAAGGAAATAAATTCAGTTGGCTTTTCTCACCTTAGTACATTTCTGGATAGTGAGTCTGAATTGGGAAAGCAATACGCCGCTTGTCAGTATAGTCTGTTCAAATAACATTTGGTATTATAATCTATACTAATATATAAAGCTGAAGAGTTTGTTTGGTTGAACGCGCTAATCTCAGGAACTACTGGTTCGAATTGAAAAATTTTGTATTGTTGGATAACCCATTTATCGAGGAAGGCTATAGGCTATATAATATCATGCTACGATCAATAGGAGCGGAGCATCAATGAAAAATGTAACTCAAAATTTGTCCGTCCGACAAAAACTTTTGAACGGTAGCTCCGATCATCATGAAATTTGAACACAACATTCATCTCGGTAAACTAAGATGAACGTGTGTACTCATGTTCCTCCCCCTGGTTGCACCCTGGTTATTTGATGCTGTCAGATAGACACTTTTTCAGTTTTACCCGTAAGTAAGATGGTTCTCCTTGCGTCTACCCTCCGTAGTGCGAATTTTGTGAATTTTTGTGTGTATGTAGAGAGAGGGTAATCTTCGGAACCACTGCACCTATTTTAAAAAAAATTTCACCACTATTTAGAATGAACTTTCAGGATGGACATAGGCTATATATTATTATCGCGTCTTCGTTGAGACCAATATTACAACGCAAGTCGACAAAAAGACGGTGGCACACTACAAATTCGGGCGAAGCCGGACCGGGTCTCTAATCATATATATTAATACGCTAAGGTTTAAGATGTTTGCCTCCCTTTTTAGAAAAAACCTCACAATTTCTCCACATAAATTATATATCATTTTACAGATAATTGCTTGCTCTACTGACATCGACAACTAAAAAATTTATAATTGCTTTTGTTTTTGTAAATTAATTAAAATACAGCAACGCTGAACAACGTCTGCCATCTGACGGCTTTAATTTTGAAACAACGTCAACACTTCGATCTGTCATCTGACCTTCATATTGTAATACAACAGACACAATACTGCATACTGCCATATGACGGCTTTAATTTTGAAACAGCGAGCAACGTTGAACAACGTCACAGCAATGCTGCATGATGCCATCTGACGGCTTAGCTCAACGCTTTTGCTACTTGCGCCTCTATATTATGACAATTTTAGTAAAATATTTCTTCGATCTGTCATCTGAGCTTCATATTGTAATACAACAAAAAAAGAAGAACGTTATAAGCAGTGTGCAAAATTAGAAACGAATTGAATACCTGCAATCATATGTATCTAAAAAATAATTTTGTAAAGTGATAATTATTATACTTATTTAGTGCGAATAATTCGCACAGGTCACTCTTATCTATAATAATACAATGGCAGTCCTGGTCTTGGTTTTGCTTTGCTTATCACTATATAAAAAAAGACATTCATAACTATTTGTTTTAAAACTGTCATCTTGATCTTTATTGTTGACAGATATAGGTACTCCGCGTCCGTATAAACCATAACAGAACAGACTGTAGTCTTAGAGATGTTGGATTTAGGATTAAGGGAATCACTAGATTTGTGTTTGAATGTGTGCGGTGTCTGAACACACAAACAAGTGAAGTGTATTGAACAGGTTGTCGTGGTGAACAGACTGTGCTTGAAATCCAAGGTGTCCAGACACACGTTTTGCTCTGTGTTTATATTTGAACGGCGCGCGCACCGTATTTATTCACATTACTAGCTTGAAAAGACGTCTCGTGTGAAGCGAGCACTTAACAGCAATCAAGAAAACCAGCGCTAGAAAAAACGGCATAAAAATTCCCTTACGTTGCCGCTACATAGACTAGCTACTATTCCAAAAAGTTTCACTTAGGTACATATGTGGCTCTCAAACTGTACAATAAATTGCCTAATGATATCAAAATGCTGAAATTGAAAACTTTTAAAAAATCACTAAGTAGCCTTCTAACCAAAAACTGTTTTTACGCTGTAGATGAATTTTTTAATTATGAATTTTAATGTGCAAATTTGACGTAAATAAATAAATACTAGCGTGACCTGTGCGAATTATTCGCACTAAATAAGTAGGTATAATAATTATCACTTTACAAAATTATTTTTTAAATATGATTGCAGCTATTCAATTCGTTTCTAATTTTGCACACTGCTTATAACGTTCTTCTTTTTGTTGTATTACAATATGAAGCTCATATTATGACAGATCGAAGAAATATTTTACTAAAATTGTCATATAGAGGCGCAAGTAGGAAACGCGTTGAGCTAAGCCGTCAGATGGCATCATGCAGCATTGCTGTGACGTTGTTCAGCGTTGCTCGCTGTTTCAAAATTAAAGCCGTCAGATGGCAGTATGCAGTATTGTGTCTGTTGTATTACAATATGAAGGTCAGATGACAGATCGAAGTGTTGTTTCAAAATTAAAGCCGTGTCAGATGGCAGACGTTGTTCAGCCTTGCTGTATTTTATTTAATTTACAAAAACAAAAGCAATAATAAATTTTTTAGTTGTCGATGTCAGTAGAGCAAGTAATTATCTGTAAAATGATATATAATAATTTATGTGGAGAAATTGTGTGGTTTTTTCTAAATAGGGAGGCATACATCTTAAACCTTAGCGTATTAATATATATGATGATATCCTAGCAAGAAATCAGCAGCGTTTCTAGCCTCGTGTAGTTTGGCCGCCCTGGTTATCACATATCGCACATCTTGCGCTGCACTCCTTACAACATGTAATTTGTTAAGTTCGCGCATGACCACAGTCTGAGCAAATATCCGACGATCACTAACAATTATCAAACAATTACTTTGAGCCTTTGAGTTGATGTAAACTACGTTATGTAGAAGAATAATAGTTGTATCAACGCCATGACTTTCTTTAAGTAAAATAATAATACGTGTGTATTTTATACTGTACCAGCGATCCGGCCCGGTTTCACCCGGGTGCATAACTGTTCTACGTTATGTAGAAGAATAATAGTTGTATCAACGCCATGACTTTCTTTAAGTAAAATAATAATACGTGTGTATTTTATACTGTACCAGCGATCCGGCCCGGATTCACCCGGGTGCAAAACTGTTCCGGAAATATTATATTGACCTTTTCATCTACACAGCAGAAGTATTAAAGTACATTGTTTTGATGGATCTATAAAGATTTAGCCATGTAAGCGTACAAAAAACAGTTTTTTTTTTTTAAAAAAAGCACCGTCATAGTTCTGCCATTTTGTACAAAATATTTACAAATTATATATATGTCGTAGTCATAATGCAAAATTAGGCATTTTACAAAATGTCTAGGCATTTTATAAAAAGCCGGCAAAACGCGAGCGAACAATGCAGTTTCCGTTATGACTATACCAATTCAGGCAAATTGATAAAATGCCGGCAAAATGTGAACAGAAGAACGTGTATCTCGTTCTGACGCATTATTTTCAGGCATTTTACAATTTACCAACAGCGATGTAGTCATAACGTAAGCGGGAGAAAAAAATAATAAAATTAGGGAGATAGGTACTAGGTAAGTATTTCATAAAATGGCACAATGACACAAAAAACAATAAACTTCTTTATTATATAAATCTAAATAAACACTTCATACCTATAAAAACTTTCAGTTAGGTAATCTTAAAGTAATGCACGAAATAAAGTAACTACCTAAATAAGTACCTAAGGTAAAGGGTCCAGTTTTTGGCGGTTTAAGAGTAACAGCTGAGGTTATATTACGATACCTAATATAAAATTCAATTTAAATAAATAATATTTTATATCATAAACAAGTTCAGAATTTCTAGATAAGGTCATATGAGCGAAATAATTATTTGAACCGAATTTTGACCTAAACTAGTACCATTCCACATTTATGAGTTGGAATGGTAAATGAAATATAGAAAATAGTATAAGATAATAAACAATCGTTAAAAATATAAATATTTTAACATTTTATGGAGATGTCAACACATATAACCTACTTATTACTGCATGTAGAACTTCCATGACATTTGGACGAGCATAAATTGTTATTTTTAAAGCAAGCACATTTCTTTGAATTGCACTGTTTGCTACTAGCCTTACAGAAACATTTTTGAAACCCTTGACCCCCAAATCGTGAATGATGTACAACTGCCTCTCTTACGGTTATTAGTTTATCAGGAACTTCATCTTCAAATCAAAACCGACTAAGGATTCTTGAATATCATTTCTGGAAAACCAAGTTTTTAGAATTCCTTTAGAGGTACCTAATTTGTAGAGACCATTTTTCAGGTCCATCACTTTTCCAATTAGATTCTTAGCGCGAACTGTATCAGAAAAGCAAAGCAAAAGCAAACAAAACAACGTTCACGTTTTAGTTTTAGGTTAGGTTTAACGTTTAAGTACAGCTGTTTGGCTCAACTGTATCAGGAAAGCAATGTGCGTTTTGACTACATCGCTGTTGGTAAATTGTAAAATGCCTGAAAATAATGCGTCAGAACGAGATACACGTTCTTCTGTTCACATTTTGCCGGCATTTTATCAATTTGCCTGAATTGGTATAGTCATAACGGAAACTGCATTGTTCGCTCGCGTTTTGCCGGCTTTTTATAAAATGCCTAGACATTTTGTAAAAAGCCTAATTTTGCATTATGACTACGACATATACAGAAACCTTCCTCGTTTATCGCTCTTTCTATTAGTGAAAACCGTATGAAAATCCGTTCGGTAGTTTTTGAGTTTATCGCGTTCAGACAGACAGACGTGTCGGGGGGGACTTTGTTTTGTATATATAGCCTAGTCAAGAACTGCGATTTTTGAGAAAAATAGAATCAAGTCTCCAAAAAATATGAGCAATAACTTATTCGATTCGGAAAAATATTCCGATAAAAAAGACGTTTTTTTTAATTTTATAAAAATATTAAGAGCACTGTGGTTGAAACAAAAATTAAAAAATAAAGAATAGTTACTTCTTACCACAACAGTTTTATTAGCGGATGTACATTTCAAGGAGCTATACTCTCATCTTCAACAAACACTAAACTTTAGTTTAGAGTTCGCTGAAGATGAGAGCATAGCTCCCTAATGTACATCCGCTAATAAAATTGTTGTGGTAAGAGTAACTATTCTTTATTTTTTTATTTCATTCTAGCGGTCCCGTCCGGTTTCACCCGGGTGTAAAAAAAGAACGAATGGGGAAGGGAGGAACATGAGTACACACATTCATCTTAGTTTACCGAGATGGATGTTGTGTCCAAATTTTATGATGATCGGAGTTACCGTTCAAAAGCTTTTGTCGATAAAAAGCAGTATTTATACTTTTTTAAACTAATAAATTTTTTTTAATTAATTAAATAAAATTAAAATAAATTTAAGTGTAAGCCTTAGAAGAAGCAATGTAGAAAATAAAAAAAAAAATAAAAATATTATCGCCCAACGTGGGGCTTGAACCCACGACCCTGATGTCGACAGTCGCATGCTCTACCGATTGAGCTATCCGACGTTGTATACGTACAACGCTAATATGAGGCTATATAATATCACGCTGCGACCATTAGGAGCGGAGCATTAATGAAAAATGTTGCAAAATGTATCTCAAAAATAAGCTTCTATTCAGGTGAAATGCACTAACTAAGTATATTTAGTTAGTGCATTTCACCTGAATAGAAGCTTATTTTTGAGATACATTTTACAACATTTTTCATTAATGCTCCGCTCCTGATGGTCGTAGCGTGATATTATATAGCCTATAGCCTTCCTCGATAAATGGGCTATCCAACAAATTTTTTTTTTTTCAATTTGAATCAGTAGTTCCTGAGATTAGCGCGTTCAAACAAACAAACAAACTCTTCAGCTTTATATATTAGTATATAGATTTCCATGTATTTGTAGATAATATGTCGGTCACGTGAAAGGTACCGAAAAATTAACAATTCATGCGACCTCCAAAAGGTTAAAATTTGAAAAGTTCCCTGACGAAATTTACGAGCACATTTTTTATTTTGCAATTGCAACCTTGAGAATTTTTAAAACGAATTCTGAGAAATATTATTACATGTCATTCACTATTTTTATACACGATCAACACTCCTAAAAAAAACCAGAGTGAAACATTACCTTGCAATAAAAGAACACACTTATGATTATTGCAAGTACCAATAATTCTCATCTGTGAATTGATCTCAAATCGGTTGATCACTTTCTTCATGGATCAGTAATCGATTAGAACGCCTCTTCATCTGCTGTAGATTAACAATGCTGTGATTTATTGTTGATAATATTTATTGATAAACATTTATAATAATACATTATTGACAAATATTAATGCGTTTTATTTATTGCTTTTATTATTGCGTTATGTTAGCGTCTTGGATATTTACAAACTTTTAACTTCATATGTTTGTCAGTCAGTCAGTGCCGGATCCACGGGGGGGTTTCAGGTCCAACCCCCCCCCCCCTTATTGTAAAGATAGAATTCATTTTATTGTATTTCATATAAACGAGTGTGTTGGTACAATTGACTTGAACTTCGCATGTACATAATACACTACGGAATAATTTATATATGTCGCCGGGATATTGTCAAATCCGTGATTTTGTAATTTCACTAGTGAAATTACAATATCACGATTGACAAAGATTCGTGATATTATAATTTCACTAAGTGAAATTATAATATCACGGGTTTGACAATATCCCGGTGACATATATATAAAATGATCTCAAAAAACTGCATATCAGTTGGAAAAATATTTTTCGCAAAAGGAGTAAAAATTTTTCAAGACCCCCCCCCCCCCTTGCCGTAATCCTGGATCCGCCACTGCAGTCAGTCAATCGGTTTGGGTCAAATCTTGCAAGTTGATCGATTGCTTTGAAATTTTGCATATTTACGTAATATCGATGACTATACAATAATCTGATAACTTGTTAACTCGAAATAAAAGATTTAACGTCACTCGATATAACGACAAACTCCTTAAAACGTCGAAATTACTTAACACTAGTTGGTTTACCTTGTTGCTCATAATACAATGATACACTCTAAATAACGATAAAAGCAACAAACAGTACTCGTTTGTTATTTTGTTGCTTTGTTGTCGACATCATGCGACTTCTGATTGACTGCCTTGCCATCCACGCTAGTGCTGTTTATATACGTTCTTCAGTGGCATTCCACAAGCTTCGGGACTCTTCTATGGTGCTGATGACAATGAGTGCAACAATGCGCACATTGTTATCTGTGCGGTTTCGACAACAAAGCGAGCACTTTCGACAACAATACGAGCATTGTTGTCTACGCGGCTCTGATAACAATACACTGCGACCGACTCAAGTGGCGTCTTTGGGATCGTTTAAACAATTATTAGAAGAGATATGGGCCGAAAAGTCAATAAACAAATCGTAATAGTTGAATAAGTCGTAAACGGTAAGTGATACAAAAAAAAATTATTGAACAAAAAAGATAGTAAATTTATTTATCTACAATAAAGAGTATTACCTTTTTTGGCCTCAAGTGCACGGTTAGGGAGATATAGGCTGAAACGGTTTTTGTCAAAATGGCGGCACTTCCGCCCGCCTAATTTGTAAGGATTTTGTGCATTTAGGGTCAGTACGTGATACTGAACCTATTTAAGAAAACGAAAAAAAGTTGTAGGATAATGCAGAAAAAAATTCTCTATTACCTGTACTGTACTGACTTCTGAAAAGCAGCTGTTTTAGAGGGGTCGTGCAAAAAATAATGTACTTTTAATATAATTATTGAAAATGATCAATGCGCCATCTTTTTTAACATAAGGTTAGACAATTATGTAAATGGTATAGCTACGAGAAAAAGCATAGATAATCAATTTTACGTCGTTTACTGATAATTTATTTATTCAGAAGTGATTCGCCTAAGCATATTATTACGTATTATAAGTAAGTATACAATACTTGTATGTAATATGTAAATAGACATAGAGGAGATGTTATCAGTTCTTGTCCAGTACATATAGGTACACTTACAAGTATACCGGGTGTTCAAGGAAATGTCTTTTATACGCGCCTTTTACTTTATCTGAAGTTCAACATTGACTATTTTTAACCGACTTCAACAAAAAGGAGGTTCTGTGTTCGTCTGTATATATATATTTTTTTTTTATGTATGTTCACCGATTTCTCCGTCAATTATGGACCGATTTTCAAAAATTTTTTTTATTCGAAAGAGTGCACCTCAGAGGTGGTCCCATCGGAACCAAGTCAGGATCTGATGGTGGAATCCAGAGAAATCGAGGGAAACTCTCCAAAGAAACGCATAATGTTTTTTATGTATGTTCACCGATTTTTAGTGTTAGATTAACACTAAAAAGAGAAAAATAAAATATTTTTAACAAAAAAATTGAACCGACTTCACACTAAAAAGTAAAAAATTATTGCGTATTGAAATGTTTTGGAGTCGGTGTAGTTCTCGGAATAGATTTCATTTTGGCTGACACCGACTCCAAAACATTTCAATACGCAATTATTTTTTACTTTTTAGTGTGAAGTCGGTTCAATTTTTTTGTTAAAAATATTTTATTATATACGTTTTTATTTAGCTTGACTCCGTATATTTATTTATTTCTGTGTTTCCTTGTTTCAAATCTTGGGGCAGCTTTTTCAACTACTTCCCGTTATCCGATTGAGTTGAAATTTTGCAAAGGTATGTAATGGCAATACAATATTATAATAACTAACTGACTGTTCCGGCTTTCGTCCGGATGCAAATCGCACCGGGGGCCGCATCAGGCCCTCAAATCATCCTAATATGGCCCGCGACCAGAATCTATCCAGTGAGGATTTTAGACATCGATGAACTTATCAAAAACAAGAGACCTCAGGTGTCTGGATCCTCAACTTCAAGATAATTGAATTCTTATGATCTTTATATGAAAATTGATTTAAACTAAATAAATAAAGATTTATGTGTTTTAGTTTTTAATTTAGAGTCAGACCCGAAAGCACACCCTAAATCTTATAAATGACCCTTTAGAAAAAGCAGTCTGACATGCCTGCTTTAAATATCAGAAAGGTTGACTGGATATGTCAGTGTTGAGTAATTGATAACTCATTCCGCCGCGATAGTGGAAAGATTCTGGTTCGTGTTTCGACGGTGACCGTGTTTGAAAATAAGTTTTTCTAATATAGCGTCTTAACAATGGATGTTTCTTAACAATTGTAACAAACTATAGCTATATCTTACTGTTATTATTATTTTTTAATCTTTCTCCAACTTCAGACGAAGTTTGTAAACATCATGTATAACATAGATAATTGATGTAGTTTGATACAAGACTGTCTGCGAACATGAGCTTAATAAGTTTGCGAAAATAATTCTATTGTTTACGTGAGCTTGAAATCGTGACCACGTATTGAATTATCTGTCAAAATTCTTTACAGAAAATTGCAATATTCTAATTATGCATACAGACAAGTATCCGAATAGACACAAACGCTCGGGTTTTCGATTGGAAAAGTTTAAATGCGCAATTATATATATTACTCACTAGCGACCCGGTCCGGCTTCGCCCGAGTTTGTAGATTACCGCCGTTTTTTCATCGACTTACGTCGCAAAATTGCATAAAATTGATGCAAAAAAAATACGTGTGGCACTCAGGGACTGCCGCGGTAAAGCTATTGCATATTCTTTTTAGGTCTTTAAGTTTTTCTTCTCTATAAAACGAAAATAGTTAGGTATAAATAATAAGGTATAAATAGTGTAATTACACACCAAAACAATTATTCATTCAAAAAATTTGAACAAAAAGAACGATATTAAGAGTTTGATCATAGAATTTCGCGCGATGTACATTTATATAGATATAATATCATATATACTTTCTCTGCACATAACCTAAATAATTTAGGTTATTTTTATAGCAGTATTATATATAAATTCAAAAAAATACTTCATTTGTGATAATAATAAAATGTATGTATATAAAGTACTCACTCATTTTCTTTCACTTTCTTCATTAATAAATGCACTTTGTTTATTCATATTTAAAACACTTTATACACAAATAAAGATAGAATCAGTTATGAGCAGTTAGCAGCTAGTCTACACGCATACGTCTAGTCGCACGCACACAAACACCGTGCCGAAATCTGCCGAACTGAAACGACGTTAGACGATGCACGGCTTTCAACGCTGTGCCGGTCGGAGTGGGGGGTGTTAGGTTTTTTCGTTACGGAATTTCTTGATTCGGTCGCCGCGCTCAAAGCCCGCGATAAAAGCTATGCAATAGCTTAATAATTCGATTTTTACAACCTATCACACGGGGTGACCCCTCTAAGAAAACCAGCGCTAGAAAGCTAGTAATTAAATCGAGCGACAAGTCCAGCCACGTGTGCGGCGGGCTTTAGTTTTTAAATTCAGATGTTCACCGCATCAGAATGTTTTAATATACGTTTCTTATCATTTAATTGAATGTTAATACAGTGAAAAATCATTTAATTCATTTTCGTTTAGGATTTAAAGCTACTATAATTTCAGAATTAAGTACGACAAATTAAAAAAATATAATTCACATCTTCTAGCTCGAGGATTGGCATTTAATTACTTCGAAGTTGTCATGTGTAATTAGAATTTAAAAAGTTTAAATTGATATTTAAAAATACACTCGCGTGGTACATGTACGGTGAGATTCTATAATCTTATTTAATTTGACAATTACAAAAATGTCTGCTTGATTCTTGCTTATCTTTTTTTTATGTTTCAAGGCGTCCCACGACGCGGACGGCTCACAAATTTTTTATTCCCCCCTCGCCCTACTGTCCCGAATAAGTATACCCAGTAAATTAAACGTTTACTAGAGTGACCTGTGCGAATTATTCGCACTAAATAAGTATAATAATTATCACTTTACAAAATTATTTTTTAAATATGATTGCAGGTGTTCAATTCGTTTCTAATTTTGCACACTGCTTATAACGTTCTTCTTTTTGTTGTATTACAATATGAAGCTCAGATGACAGATCGAAGAAATATTTTACTAAAATTGTCATATAGAGGCGCAAGTAGCAAAAGCGTTGAGCTAAGCCGTCAGATGGCATCATGCAGCATTGCTGTGACGTTGTTCAGCGTTGCTCGCTGTTTCAAAATTAAAGCCATCAGAGGGCAGTATGCAGTATTGTGTCTGTAATATTACAATATGAAAGGTCAGATGACAGATCGAAGTGTTGACGTTGTTTTAAAATTAAAGCCGCCAGATGGCAGACGTTGTTCAGCGTTGCTGTATTTTATTTAATTTACAAAAACAATAGCAATAATAAATTTTTTAGTTGTCGATGTCAGTAGAGCAAGCAATTATCTGCAAAATGATAATATATAATTTATGTGGAGAAATTGTGAGGTTTTTTCTAAAAAAGGAAGCAAACATCTTTATCCTTAGCGTATTAATATATATGATATTGATAAATTCTAACTAAATACTGACATAAGCCACTCGCGACCATAGATATAGGTATATCATAATATTTTGTAGTTGTGTCAATGGGCCAATAATAAAGCTACTGCTATCTGAACTTGCTAACGATTACTTGAGGCAGTGTCAGAAATGTACAAACGCCGTATATTGTTTTAATATTTATAGGTAATAGATTTAACTAGTTGAAATAAATTACAGGAAACCTCTAAATCATCTCATTAATCTATATTCTATTTGCGTACTTGAGTATACAGCAAAACCTCATTTTTTGTGAATATTGTATTGTATATTAAATTCAAATTAAAAAAAAAAAAAACGTTTTTTATATGTAAGTAAATGCATATATGTATTAACTTTTTTTAAACACTGTTGACAGTACATTGTAACACTACTGCCATAAGCCGTGTGACGACTATCTTGAACGACATACGTGTATGTTGACTGAATGAGACAGATTCAGTGAACAGTTCTAGCCACAATTTTTTGTCCTCGGCTACTCCTTCAAATTGCTTCCTTTGATTTCCACCCCTTGGAAAAAAACTATAAAAAATTTTGAACACAACAATTTTGTAAGAAAATTATCTATAAAAAATGTTCTTATTTTTTTGTGTAACTGTGAAACTTTAAGTATATCTGGCCTTCAAAGATGATCATTTATGAAAATTTTACGTAAAATTTCTATAAATAATCATCTTTCTCTTCTTAAAGTATCACATTGACAAGAAAAATAACAAAGATTTTTTGTAGAGAAATAATTTTACTACAAAATTGTTGTGTTCAAAATTTTCTATAATTTTTTTCCAAGGAGTGGAAATCAGTGAGGCTAATTTGAAGAGGTTGCCCCAGAAAAAAAAATACGGGACCCACACCATCGTGTTTAGCGATCTCGGAAACAGAGGCTGGTCTCTAGATCGGCGCTCTGGCAAAAAAAAAGGTAGGTACTCCTTCCGACTCCTGGCCTCGACTACTAGCCTTAAAACAGAAAATCGGTGCTTACTGTGGAATGTACTGATGTTATTTTGTCTTCGAATGTACCTATCAAAATGATTGTATAATTCACATTAGTAATATTGCCAGTAGGTTTCTCTAATATTGATTTTCATATCTTACATTAGCCAGTGTACATGTTGTAGGGAGTTATAACCACTAGTATCTGTAGGTACTATATTGCACAAAGCTTTCCTTTCCTTCCTTATAGCCTTCCGTGTGGCTCTCCTCCCGGCGCATACAACACGTATGTATCATTGCAGGCGTGCTCAAACTATACACCGAGGGCGCTTTTAATGACCAATCACAACGAGTAATCTTCAACGACATTTAAAATTTATTTATAGAGTAGCTACTGTTTGCTACAATTGTTAAGAAACACCCATTGTTACAATGCTATCAACATAGAAAAATTAGTTTATTTTTTCAAACAATGTCACCGTCGGGATACGAACCCCGAATCTTTCCACTCTCGCGGCGGACATTACATTACACCACAGTGACACAACTATCCCGACGGTGACATTGTTTGAAAAAATAAACTAATTTTTCTATGTTGATAGCATTGTAACAATGGGTGTTTCTTAACAATTGTAGCAAACAATAGCTACTCTATAAACAATATATTATAATAATTACTAATTGTAACTAAACTCATCTAAATTTAAAATTTATGTTACTCGACTATCACCATAATTATTTTTACTTCCCACCTCTACTGAAATCAGGGCTGCCAACTTGGGGGTTTTCCCCCTAAATTTAAGGGGATAAAATGCAGAATGGGATTTTGTTAGGTACACAAAAAAAAACTTTTCTATCAGACATTACCTGAATTACAAAACCAACTCATTGTTATGTTTACTTTTACTAAGTCTTAAAAATATGGAATTATAGTAGCATCATATGGCGCTCGGTCTCCTTTAATAGCAGAATACCGCCGTCAAAGCGGCAACCTTTGTTGAAGATGATTAACAATGAATTTCGATTATTGTAATTGTAGAACAATATTTTTTTAATTGTTAACTTCAACAAAGTTAGCCGCTTTGACGACGGTATTCACCATTCTGCTATATAAAGAGACCGAGCGCGGTCTATCAATACGATAGACCGCTCTATCTGTAGCTAAAAATCTATTAGTTTTTAAGCTATGCGCCCATGGACACTTTTTCCTAGCGACCTTTAAACTATAAAATAAAACAATTTCCGATCAATTTAACCGAGAACCAACTCCGATAAGGTTTGTGCGGGGCCCTTTATGTCTCACGACGGCTCCTAATTTTTTTACATTGAAGAAGGACCCTTGCTCTTTTACTTGACCCACGAATGAATTTGTTAAGTGGTAGGTTTGGCTACAGTAGCGCTTGGTTAAAACATGTTAACATAACCTAGTTTCATAGGTAGATAATATGTAGACCGACCAACATACATTTTCCAGAATACCAACATAATACAGAATACATACATTAATTCTGAACCGAATATATGTAGATATGGACTTATACATGAATAATTGTACATAATATAATAATGTATTCATGCATGACGTATGTATATTGTATACATTCTTACATAATATGCGCTGTAGTGCTGATTTAGGCCCTAACAAAGATTAAACTTTGCCCCGGAGATTTTTATTGTCAACGTCAATTAATAAACAATAGTCATTAATGAATGTACAATTTCTTTAATGAGAATATTTAAATCGAATGTGTTTCTCATTTAAATAACACGGGAAAAACGACGCTTTTACTCAAACATGGATTATAGCTGGCAGAAACGTTTTTTTGATAGCGGCATTTTGTAGAGAATTAAATTTGCCACAAAAAAGGTCCTTGATACTAAATCGGTGAATTCATTATTTTCAAAGATAAATTGAGATTAATTAAGTGAAATCAGATTTTTATGAGAATGTTTAAACGAACCTATCTTTGAAAATAATGAATTCACGGATTTAGTACTAAGGACCTTTTTTTGTGGCATATTTAATTCTCTACAAAATACTGCTATCAAAAATTAAAAAAAAAAATGTCTACCAGCTATCCATGTTTGAGTGAAAACGTCGTTTTTCTATTGTTAATAAAATGGACTTACACCGTTCACAGGTTTGATCTAGGAAGCTGAAATGTTGGGAGAATTTGTTTTAGGTCTAATGTTAAAACAGCCAATGGGACCTAAAAATAAAAAAATAAAAAAAGTGTGTGTGTTTGTGTCAGCTCCGACGCACGACTAGAGTTTACTCCTTAGATACGCTGTATAATGTAATTCCATCTCATTCTTTCGCACGTTAAATCCTACAGATATATATGTTTGTCTCTTTTGTATTCCATCTCATTCTGTCGCACGTTAAATCCTACAGATATATATGTTTGTCTCTTTTGTATTTCATCTCATTCTTTCGCACATTAAATCCTACAGATATAATATATGTTTGTCTCTTTTGAAGCGGACGAGCGTAACGCCACACTTGAAGCGGTGGAGCTAACGCTTCACCAATTGATTTTTCTACTCATAAAATTTCCGTACCGGGCCTTATAACTCAAAATCGTTTCTTTAGGAGGTTGATGCGTTACATTCCCAATCAAAAGTAAGTCAAATTCTAAATGAGAACTTTTCCATAATAAATTTTTACAAAAGGTTATAAGTCGATGATACTAATAAATTATTGTCATAAAGGCATAAATAAATAATTTTTTTAATAATAATGACATAATTTTGAATTTTTTGTACAAAGATAGATTAGAAAAAATAAATTTATGTAAATATCTGTATTTTACATATTTTTTTGCAGTAAATAATTAAAAAAAGAAATTAGAAGTAATGAAAATTAAAATTAAATCATTAAAAAGGTGAAAACTCAGCTAAAATTGTTAAATTTGTCAAGAATGAAAGTCCATAATCTTAAAGTGCTTAGGTTTAATAATTTGTTTTAATGATTAAAAGTCTCCTAATTAAATTGGAAAAAATATTAAAATATGCGTAAGACATCGATGCTTTACATAGTTAGTTTTTGGAACTGCTGACATTATTTGGTTATTTACAAAAAATTAATATGTACCGTTTGCGTGCTAGGTTGACATATTTTCCATAAGACTACATGTAAAAGTTTTTTTTAATTTTTAACTTTATAAATCTCCTAATGATTTTGGATTTTTTACAGAAAATTTTGTCATAAAAAATCTATTAAAAAAACTTTATTTCAGATTTTTTTCATTATCTTCGTAAAACGGCTCAACCTCCTTAAGGAGTAAACTCCAATAAACTCCAAAAAAACACCCTAATATACATATTTATACGATGCGCGGTTTATACAACGTATTTGTGATGTGGCCAATATCGTGCCACATGTTATATGTTGTAGTTTGTTGTCATGCTAACCTATACAGCGAATGCGGTAAAAGTTTTTGAAACTATCTTTATTGGGGTAACGGGGTGCCCATAGGTACGTCGTAAATCAAGACGATTATGTGCACGTAGATATTACTTACCTATACGTATGTACCATTCATCCAGTGGCGTACACAATACACTGCCAAAAAAGCGGTCAAGTGCATTGATGGTTTCATGTGTCGCTCCTGAGCGAGTCGTTCATAATGAACGGCACCTCCCTCGGAGCGAAGCGAGTCGCTCATTTTTTGTGAATGACTCACTCCGAGTGCCATTGCTCTGTACTGTTGCATTCGCACATTTACAGAGCGCACACAGCACAGGCCACAGAGGCACTAGTGAATTTTGCACGTACTGAGTTATCTTTGCTGAGTCATTTAATGTTGAATGACACACTGTAAGTGTAATAGCTTATAGTGACTTAAACCATTCACATTGACGTCGTTGACAAAGATATAATATCGTAACAATAAACGTTATTATTTTTTCAATATTTTGATACTAATTAATTATTTTGAAAGAATTTTACATAAAGCGAATTAGAAATTAATTATTAATTATTTTTTTATATTTTTTAGATCCGTTCTGAAGAAGATCCAAATCCGGATCGAAACGTTAATGTATTAATTATATTTTTTGTTAATATATTGTCTGAAAAATTGGTCGATAATTTTATTTATTGAAACGTTATTATTGTTCAGCTTTTATTATACTTTATAGTTTATCCGAAATGCGAATAATATAAGATCAGAATCATATATTAAAATGAGCTCAGAGCTAAGTGTGTGTATTGTGCTGTACAATGTTAAGTGACTCTTGAGCATGCATGATGACAGTTCACACCTCTGCAGTCTGCACTTTTGTGTAGTGCGTACTGTCTAGTGTCGCTCCTTTGAACGACTCGCTCTGAGCGACTCTTTTTAGTGAGTGGAGCGCACGGAGCCAGCTCCCAATAAAGAGTCATGTGGACCCATCACTAGTATGAATGAATGAATAAATTAATTGTTATGGGTTAATAGCCCGTTAAAGCACGTCATCCTAAAAGAATTTTTCTTGATATCTTGATCGAAAGAACATACTTTCGGCATCAATATTGAAAATTTGGCACCCTTTTTAGATCTCAATTCATTTAATAACAAATAATAAAAAACACACTTGAAAATTTTATAAAATATTTTCTATCTTCAGGAATACAGACATAGGTATACTGTTTTTTATTATTTTTTATTAATAATGTTCTACTAAGTGCCGAGTGAAAAATCAGTGCAAATTATATCAATTCTTTTTGTGTTGAGGTATGACTCAATTTTTCATAGTATGAAAATAATATTCTTAATATTGAACTTCTCTCCCTTTTTAACATTTATTATCTTCTACTACAAAATTTGTAGATTTGCAATCCTTAATCGAAATAATTGGATGGATAAATAGCGACTATGGATCAATGAATGCTGTACTTTGTATTATTCATTTAATATATTATCTTACAATAAACAATGTGCCGAAACGTAAGATAATATATTAAATGAATACCTAATACAAAGTACAGCATTCATTGATCCATAGCCGCTATTTATCCATTTAACATTTATGTTTTTGATGGAGTATCATTACTTTTTGTAAAGAAATTATTATTATTTATCATTCAAAAGTGATTTGTAAAATTTATCCTTTTCCCCAACCTATAGTTTTCTCTTTCGAAAGGGGCTAGGTGTTAATAAAAATCGATTGCTTAGAAAATATTTCAAATCATAAAAATTCACTGTTTTCTGATTTTTTCCTTTGTATATATGTCGCCGGGATATTGTCAAACCCGTGATATTATAATTTCACTTAGTGAAATTATAATATCACGACTCTTTGTCAATCGTGATATTGTAATTTCACTAGTGAAATTATAATATCACGGATTTGACAATATGCCGGCGACATATACATTACACACACTTACCTAGCTGGATGCCAAATTTCATCTTTCTAGACAATCTTGAAGTTAGTTAAGTTTTTGATCTATATGTCAGTAAGTCAGTGAATCAGTCAGTCAATAACCGTTTCAGCTGTATTTATGAAATTTGGGGTTCTAGTTAACCTAAGAGGTATTAATAAATAAACCAAATTTCATGTGTTTACGGAGATTTTGCGTTATTTAGGGGTCAAAAGTGGCTCCAAATGGTTTGTGTAATATAACATACGGCTGCTGCTTCCTTTTTCTATTTTGAACTTGGCCTGACACGCTACCGCGTGTCTATAAATCCAAATAATTCGTAAAACGGATGACTTAAAGTAGTCAGTAAAAAATTGTTTAGCATGGCTGAAAAAAATCTTGCACCCGCCACTGTCATAGTGTATAAATTCATGCATGCATTCGATTGCTGTGGCTGGAACAAAATATCCTGCTATTTTTGAAATAATTTTAGGTAAATAGTTTATAATGTTCGTTTTCCAACACATACACACTGCACATGTACCGGATATAAAATGTTTGAAAGTATTAGCTTTTAACCACAGCCTACTAACATGTGGTTTGTACATATTATGTTCATTATGTAACTTTTGGCATTTACATGCAAAACATGTTTTATGTAACAAATAAACAAAGCAAATAAAAATTGATATCTTTTCGAAATAATTCGTTTTTAAACACAGAACAATAATAGTAGTTTTTAAATGCCACGAATTGTTTATTTAAAGTCAATGTTCTCTAAATTGGGATATTAAAATGAGTTCAGAGCTGAGTGTGTGTATTGTGCTGTGCAATGCTACGTGACTCCTGAGCATGCATGATGACAGTTCACACCTCTGCAGTCTGCACTCTGCGTACTGTCTAGTGTCGCTCCTTTGAACGACTCGCTCTGAGCGACTCTTTTTAATGAGCGGAAGCACGGAGCCAGCTCTCAATAAAGAGTCATGTGGACACATCACTAGTGCCAGTGACAAAATTAAAAAAACTTTTACTAGCGATAATTCGTCAACTACAAGGTATAATATTATTAGGTACTAGTGTGACCTGTGCGAATTGTTCGCACTAAATAAGTATAATAATTATCACTTTACAAAATTATTTTTTAAATATGATTGCAGGTATTCAATTCGTTTCTAATTTTGCACACTGCTTATAACGTTCTTTTTTTTGTTGTATTACAATATGAAGCTCAGATGACAGATCGAAGAAATATTTCACTAAAATTGTCATATAGAGGCGCAAGTAGCAAAAGCGTTGAGCTAAGCCGTCAGATGGCATCATGCAGCATTGTTGTGACGTTGTTCAGCGTTGCTCGCTGTTTCAAAATTAAAGCCGTCAGATGGCTGTATGCAGTATTGTGTCTGTTGTATTACAATATGAAGGTCAGATGACAGATCGAAGTGTTGACGTTGTTTCAAAATTAAAGCCGTTAGATGGCAGACGTTGTTCAGCGTTGCTGTATTTTAATTAATTTACAAAAACAAAAACAATAATAAATTTTTTAGTTGTCGATGTCAGTAGAGCAAGCAATTATCTGTAAAATGATATATAATTTATGTGGAGAAATTGTGAGGTTTTTTCTAAAAAGGGAGGCAAACATCTTAACCTTAGCGTATTAATATGTATGATAGCCAGTTACAAAGACTCTAGTTGTTTAACTATATTAATCAATAAGCAAAGATACTTTTAGCTTATTTTTATCACCTGTTGCAATAAAAAGTGGCTTATATACGATTCGATCCAATATAATTAATTTTATCGATGTTAGTTCGAAATACAGCCGTAAAGACACATTGTTATGCGTGTAGGTCGAATATGCATTGGTAGCATGTGTGTTTAAAGCGGGCTACCGTATAGTTTGGGTTTGGGGGTTTTGTACAAGAAGGAGAGGGTGTTTGGTACATTAGCGGCTCTGACCTGAAGGGTTGAATTCGTGAGGTCAAGGGTTGTGTGCCAGCTACAACTGAAACTAAACTATTTCACTCTCGAGGAATACATATACACACACACATGCATGCTCCCACGTGTGTGTTTGTGTGTAGATGTATTCACCCCCGACAGTTGACCGCCTGCCTCCTCCCCCCCCCGAAACGGTACGAATATACCTTCATATACACAAATACGTACAATATAATATCGCGTATACAAATCCGGTAGACACCTTGCACGGCAAGGGATGGGCAAAATCGTACAGGAATAAACGTTTGTGGAAAATGGACCTGGAGCCGAGAACTTTTTGAAGGAAAACTTCTTTAGGCACGCTTCACTTGGGGAGTAAGCTGGTAAATGCATGACGAAATCGTTTACGGAAGTGCATCATCGGAGTTGAGAGGGAGATATAAGTTAGTGAGTGCGACAAAGACCTAGCGTTAATACAACTATTTGACGTTTAAAATGAAAATAACTGTTTTTTTTGTATCAAAAATACATTTCATCGAATTTTACTGTATTTTGTAATGGGAAATAAAGTAGGTTAGTTAATAAATCCTTTTAAATGTATTATAAATAATGCTAATAAATAAATAAAATTATCGACCAATTTTTCAGACAATATATTAACAAAAAATATCAATAATACCTACAGTAACGTTTCGATCCGGATTTGGATCTTCTTCAGAACGGATCTAAAAATATAAAAAAATAATTAATAATTAGTTTCTATTTATTTTGTAATTCGTGAAAGATTTTTTTAATATAATAGAAACTAATTATTAATTATTTTTTTATATTTTTAGATCCGTTCTGAAGAAGATCCAAATCCGTATCGAAACGTTAATGTATTATTGATATTTTTTGTTAATATATTGTCTGAAAAATTGGTCGATAATTTTATTTATTGAAGAGTTCTAATCAGACGTTAATCAAAGATTTGAATAATGCTAATAATAATAATGCATATTATTGTTCGTTTAGGAATTTAACATGAGCAAATTTGAGGTATTTACGCATTATTCTTAATACCTAAATATATTTAAAATAATTATGGCAGGAAGAAGTTTTACTTCAGTCGTGTGTTCTAAAGCACGCTCGCTTTTTTTGTAACGATGTCGATACGGGGCCGATTGAAGCTTGAAACCGCTGCACACGAGGCTAGAAACACTGCTTGGAGTTCTGCTGGCCGGCAGACTGGGTAAGAAGCTGGAAATGACGTCACTGCGGGCTCGCCTGCTAGCTCACAAGGTATGTTTTAAAATTAAAACAGAGATTGCTAGGTCCGCTGCTTGCTCTGAGCAAGAACCAATCAGGAAACAGTATCTTGTCACGTGGGCGACTTGAACAAACGCCCACAAACCAACGTGACGTAATTATGCTCAGAGTCAGACAAGAGACATGTTTTGCTCTGTGTTTATAACTGAATCGTTATTGCGTGCGCACCAGATTTATTCACGAAACTAGCTTGAAAAGACGTCTCGTGTGAAGCGAACACATAACAGCAACCAAGAAAAACAGCGCTAGAAAATTAGTAGGCAAATCCAGCAAGGAATCTAGAGCAGCGTTTCTAGCCTCGTATACACACGAGGCTGGATTTGCCGCTAGATTCCTTGACTACTAGTTTTCTAGCGCCGGTTTTCTTAATTGCTTTTATGTGCTCGCTACACACGAGACGACTTTTCAAGCATGTTTTGTGGATGGATCTGGTGCGCGCGCAGTGACAGTTCAAATATAAACATAGAGCAAAACGTGTCTGTTGTCCGACTCTGAGCAGAATGACGCCACGTTGGTTTGAGGGCGTTTGTTTATGTCGCCCCGTGATAAGATACTGTTTCCTGATTGATTCATCGGCGTCCATGGCAAGATTCTGATTTCAGTCATAATCGTATTGTTGAAAGCGTCTTCCCGGGTTTTACGCTCTTGGCGCGAGTGCGCGACTCCCTATTGCCAGGTTATGGCACTGATTGGCATCAGACACGTTCGTTTCAGGGCATATAATTTGCAGCCAGTACCCATCCCTATTTAGTGAGTATTATGCGCAAAGCACATCACCAACTAGTTATACAGAATATGTGTATAGCACATAGTGTGGATATAATATTATTGGATAGCCACCTTACTTCTGCATACCTTGTGTTTAATCTATACTCAATGTATAATTATACGCGGTGAGAATTGATTGCATTACCAGCTTTACATTTGTATACCTTAGCCGGTTACAATACAGTGTACGGTGGAAGGCTACCTTACGTTTTATGAACAATATTCTATATATTATATTTGTATCTATTTGGGTAATGGTACACAATAGAATACATTATTATTATAATACATTAGTATTCAATATGGTTACGTCGTAGGTACATACAACACGCAAGGTTGCTAGATTACAGAGGTTGCTTCGTTCCATTTGACCAATGCAAGCGCGGGAATGACGCCAGTTAGCGGACCGTTTATATTATAATCAACCTATAATGACAATATCAAAAATATCTTTTATATTTAACTAACTTTAAAAACTTAATTTATCGCAAGCATCAATGTTCTGTCTTGATTTCTTTGACATTTGTTAAATACTACTATTAACTGAGCAAGTAGCATAGTGGTGAGGGCACTAGACTCGCATTCGTGAGGTATTGGATTCGAATCCCGGCGGGGGCAGATGTGGCTGGGACTTTTTCCTGCTGCCTCTCGCCGAGAAACGGTAATTCTTGTACCGCGGCCATCTTGTTGAGGTTTTCCGTGGTTTCCCTCAATAATTCCAGATAAATGTCGGGATGGTTCCTTATTCAAGGCAGGTTACCTGTCAAACTCACTTTCGGTGAACGCATTGTAGATTAAAAAAAAATCAAAAACTATAATTTCATTTCTTTATTAACAACGGTGAGTTGGAAAAAAAGTTAGGTTATGTTTATACTTAACCGTCGATATACAATTCGAATACATGTGATAATGGCGTCTATATCGCGCTGTTTATCAACAACATATGACGGCTACCGGAACAATAACGGTTAACGGGTCGTGATGAAAATTATTTGTCTAATTGTCATACATTTCATTTCCGCATGCAATTGTTTTAGCCAACACTATCGTAGATTGTCATTTGTTTGTGATCAAAACTACCCCGCAACCCGGCTATAATAATTAATTGACTCGTTGATATGACGTCAGCGTCGCTATATCGGATAAGATGTAGAAGAAATTGTAAAAGCAATGGTTATATACAGTAGAACCTCGATAAGTTAATGTTCAAGGGAAACGTTGAAAAATTTAAGTTATCGAGTTTTTTACTTATCGAGAGTTGAATTTAACGAGGTTCAACTGTTCTAATAAATTGCTAATAAATTTTGTATCTATTTATTAGCAATTTATTAGAACAGTTAAACAATAAAAAATAAAAAAATACAATTTTTATTTATTATTTTTTATTGTTTAAAAATTTATACATAAACTTGTTACCATGTTTTTGTCTTATGTACCTTAACTTTTGTTAATCGCTATGGTTAGTAATTAATGTTTATTTTCATAATTATTGTTTTGAATTTTCATATTGTAATTGAAAAAGTCTAAATTATGATAGAAATAAAATTAAATAAATTAATAAAATTACGTTGTTATAACAACGTAATTTTATTAATGAAAATATATGACGATTAATTTTATTTCTATCAAAATGTTATTAATAATTTTGATATTTGTCAAATGTAATTATTATATCATGTTTGAATTTTCAATATGCCCTTATAACTATATATAATGTATAATATATATAAAATATAATCTAGTTTTCTAATTACAGAATAAGTATAGAAATTGCCAGAAGTGCACTGATTTTTCACAACATTAGCGCCTTCTGGCGGCTCTTTATCTTCCACCTAGCCTTCTGGCAATTTTTTCCCTACTTACTTGTACTATCTCCTATTATTCTGCAAATTTTCAGCTCTGCACCGAGTCACCCATTTTCTCCGTAGCCAGCTCTCCGTCTATATGTGCACCTTACGTGTTTACATACTGTATATTAATAATTTGATTTTTATATTAAAAATAGCTGTGCTAAGAAATTGAATATCAATCAAATCAATTTTTTTTATTAAGACATATTATCATAATTCAAATTTCATTAGAAAACTCGATCGATGAAGATCGAGCCAATTCGGAATCTTACGTCTAATTGATATATTATGTTTAAACTTAAAAAAAGGCACCCTAAGCGTGGACACCGGAAATTGCACCAGCGATTCGTGTATAATTCTTTGCATGCCAAGTATATACTCGTGTTGATTTAATTATATTATATTGTTGACAGGAAGAAGTAACCCTCTCAACATCGGTTTAAAATTTAAGGTATTGTCATATTCACAACAAGAAGCGCACGTAGAGCACAGACAGTATAGCTTTAATTCGAAACAATGTGCGGTTGCTGTACCTAGCTTTTGAAACCGTTTGGTTAAAAAAAAATTAATAAATAGTATATTACAGCACAAGGGCAGAAAGTTTGAGATTCTTGCACTGCTTTGTGTGGTGCAATATTATTTTTCTTCATACCTCGGTCGTAAGCACGCTTATTAAATACATTAATTAATTAATTACATAAAAAACACAGATAAACTCCAAGCAAGCAGCTTTGAGGTTGTACGTAAAACCACAAATGACAGCTGTTCGCGACTATTAGCTAAAATGTAATAGGGTTGCTATGGAAACGACATCTAAGCAACAGTTGATTGATTGTTTTTGCTTTCCAATCGCCCGAACGTACGAACTTTCCGCATTTGTGCGTGTAATCTCACCAATGCGTAAATGTTAGACTTTCTGCCTTACAATTGATGCCGAAAATAAACACTTTCGATCGAGGTATGAAGAAAAATTCTTTTTCTTCATACCTCGATCGAAAGTACATACTTTCGGCGTCAAATGTAAGGCAGAAAGTCTAACATTTACTCCTTGGTGAGATTACACGCCCAAATGCGGAAAGTTCGTACGTTCGGGCGATTGGAAAGCAAAAACAATCAATCAACTGTTGCTTAGATGTCGTTTCCATAGCAACCCTATTACATTTTAGCTAATAGTCGCGAACAGCTGTCATTTGTGGTTTTACGTACAACCTCAAAGCTGCTTGCTTGGAGTTTATCTGTGTTTTTATGTAATTAATAGGTAATTAATTGATTAATGTATTTAATAAGCGTGCCTACGACCGAGGTATGACGAAAAATTGTATGGCCGAAAGTGTGATATGCTTGCACTGCGTGTCGGCTTCGCCTCAGACATCATGGCGCGCAGGGCAAGGATATCACACTTTCGGCCCTTGTGGATGACGCCGGATTCGATGACACGTGGTCGATCCCATATACAAATGCAGCGCCGCCGAAACTTCGTTCAGAACTTGAGACTACTATAGTTTTCTGTGTGTGTGGTACAAAAGGTACGGTCAAGCGAGGATGTGGTGCGGAGAAATGTCTAAATATAATCATCGGCGAAGACGTCAGCTGTAAACTGGTTATACCGACGTCTGTCCGTTCGTCGTCGGTTCTGGGGGAACTACAGAACAGCAGTACTACGTTTGTGTGTGTGTGTGTGTGTGTCCGTCTCCTGCAGCTTGGTAGAAGGGCCTTAAACAGACCTCTCAATCTCTTCACTGGCATCCTTTGCCTACCTTCTTGTTCTTCCTCCGCGCTATATGCATGTATTCGGAACAACTCCTGCAATAGGGATGCGTTATGTGTAATCATTTCAGTTCCAACATTTATCTATACTAATATATAAAGCTGAAGAGTTTGTTTGTTTGTTTGTTTGAACGCGCTAATCTCAGAAACTACTAACTGGTTCGAATTGAAAAAAAATTGTTTTTGTTGGATAGCCCATTTATCGAGGAAGGCTATAGGCTATATAATATTACGCTACGACTATTAGGAGCGGAGCATTAATGAAAAATGTATCTCAAAAATAAGCTTCCATTCAGGTGAAATGCACTAACTAAATATACTCATATTAGGTTGTCAGAATACAACGCCGGTTAGCTCAATCAGAAGAGCACACGACTGTCAATATCAGGGTCGTGGGTTCGAGTCCTACGTTGGGCGAATACATTTTTATTTTTTTTTAATTTTTTACATTGCTTTCTTCTAAGGCTTGCAATTAAATTTATTTTAATTTCATTTAATTAATTAAAAAAAATTATTAGTTAAAAAAAGTATAAATACTGCTTTTTATCGACAAAAACTTATTTCAACTTGCTTAAAATACCTACATACTCTAAATTCGTCGTCAGCTCTTGGCCTATAAAAAGTTTATCAAATGCAACAATTTTAACTTTAACAGCGAAGTACATTTATAATTGTTTAATATTTGTTTATAAACATTAAATTTAATAATCATATGTTCCTGCAGCAATACAATACAAGAAGAAAAGAAAATCTTGTCATTACTTTTACTGTTCAGGAGTGAGCAATGTTTTACTCGAAAAACAAGACAATAATAATAATAATATTAAAAAATTTATTTCAATAAATATAGTACAGTTAAGGAGGTTGAGCCGTTTTATGAAGATAATGAAAAAAATCTGAAATAATGTTTTTTTAATAGATTTTTTATGACAAAATTTTCTGTAAAAAATCCAAAATCATTAGGAAATTTATAAAGTTGAAAATTAAAAAAAACTTTTACATGTAGTCTTATGGAAAATATGTCAACCTAGCATGCAAACGGTAGATTTTAATTTTTTGCAAATAACCAAATAATGTCAGCAGTTCCGGAAACTAACTATGTAAAGCATCGATGTCTTACGCATATTTTAATATTTTTTCCAATTTAATTACTTACGAGACTTTTAATCAATAAAAAAATTATTAAACCTTAGCACTTTTCGATTATGGACTTTTATTCTTGATAATTTTAACTGAATTTTCAACTTTTTAATGATTTAATTTTAATTTTTATTACTTCTAATTTCTTTTTTTAATTATTTACTGCAAAAAATATGTAAAATACAGATATTTACATAAAATTATTTGTTTTAACCTAACTTTGTACAAAAAATTATAACCTTTTGTAAAAATGTATTATGGAAAAGTTCCCATTTAGAATTCGACTTACTTTTGATTGGGACTGTAACGCATCAACCTCCTTAATATATAAATTGCTATCTTATGTTTGAAATTGATCCACCCAACTTGGCATATCCAGTGCTAGGGTGGATGAACTGCAGAATATAAAATCGAGAACAACAGTCGGAAATTTTGGCCCATCCTTGTCTTTGGGGCAGCTATCACTGCCCACTGGCCATACATGAATGTATAATGCAAGAGGTTGTGTGTTCGTCTGTAGGTCTGTCCGATGTAACATACATATAGACATTACAGTGGCGATGGCATGTACATATAGGTTTCCTAGTATTGTACTTCTCTACCAGTTAGGGGTAGTTAGTTATGAAGGGTTATTGATTGTAGAAGGCATCGCGAACACCATTACAACACACACACGCACACACTGACACGGGGATGGTCAGCGGAGTTCCAGGTCACTTGCAAGCTTAAGTTTCAAAATAGAGATTCTCATGAGGCTTATGTTAGGTCTCTGCTCCCGGTACCTCTCTCTAGGTAAGGTACTTACTTAGAATACAACGAACACTCTCTGGGCACGCTTTAGTAGAAATGGAAAATCACAGGTTGCTTACAATGTGCAACAGATTTCTTGCTTGTAATATGAATCGTTCAGATATAAGCTACTTCCGTGATTCTCCTGTTAGTACAAGATCTGCACCCATCGCGGATTCTAATGAAATTTGAATTTATTTAATATCTGTATATTTAAAACACAAACCCTAAATCTCTAGACAATCCGCCAGCCATCCCTACTAAACCGATTGACACAATTTTTTTTTTAAACTGAAGCCTTTAGTCCACAGATATGTTATCGCTATTTTTTTTTTGGTGAAATTTATTTAAAATGTGTGATTTCAAGCGATAATAGTAAAAATGACGAGGGAGTAGCGGGGTGAAGAGGAACATAAAGAGAGAAAA
Organism: Xanthostigma xanthostigma; assembly: GCA_963575645.1. Taxonomy (NCBI): domain Eukaryota; kingdom Metazoa; phylum Arthropoda; class Insecta; order Raphidioptera; family Raphidiidae; genus Xanthostigma; species Xanthostigma xanthostigma. The sequence continues at coordinate 1,306,500 of OY754472.1, forward strand.
TCCTTCGATGTTCACGAGACATGAGTGTGAGAGAAATGCAAATATGTACATATGTCGGAGATTTTACAAACAGTTTGACAAGTCGACTTTGACAATTGAAGTGTACGTTTTTAGTTCGTTTTTTAGCGCAAATATTCCAAATATTAATACACAAATACATTTTATTTTATTTTCCAAATAATTTAAGAACGTGTAACTTTATGATAATTTAATTCCAAAATAGAGTTTTTAAATATTACATGGACTGTACCAAGTCTAAAATTTGGTCTCAGATCAGAAAAAAATAGTGAAAATCCTAAATGTATCAAATGAGGTTAGATTTTCTAAAAATGAATTGTGACAGCTCTTGCGGGGTAACCATGACAACGATGAACAGATCTCATACATTTTTTTTGAATTTATAACCAATTAAATATAGAGACAACTCGATGGATCAAGCTAAATCAAAAGAAAAATAACTGTAAATGGAAACTAATGAGGAATAAAATTATTGTCGTAGGTCTGTATCAAAATATCGTTTTTTGAAAACAATATGAAAATACATGCAAAAGGTTTTGCACGGGTACACTAGTAATGTATTAATACACAAAAATTGATTTGTTTGCCACTCAATTTCTTGGCACAGCTATTTCTAATAAATAATGAATAAAATAATAATAATTGTTACAAACTGACGCCCCACGTTGGGCGCCAGTTTATTTATTATTTAATTCAACACATTTATTAATTTAAGTTTTTTTTAACATGAACACTACTTCTTAGTTCATACGCTCCGTTGCCATCTTGCCTCTGTTTCTCCACATGACCACCAGGGTACACCAGTGGTGGCGTGGCTTTTTAAGACGTAGTGTTACAAGATCATAATTTCATCAGAATATCGTAGTTTGTCAAAAAAATGAGGATATCGCGATTGAAACTCTGAAACTATTATACAGCAAGGGGCCATAAAAAGTTTCCATGAACTTTGTGTACAGTTTAGCCTTTAATTGCCACTGATGACACAAAGGGTTACGATGTTATATTGTTTTAATTTAAGATGATATCTGAATATCCTTCGACTTTAACCGACCGGATTGACGGACTTGTGTGTTTACAGAATATAGACGCATTATCAGATTTGATACGGTAACAAGCGTCGCCTTAGAATGGTTGCTGATGATGATGATGATGTGGTGTCCGGGGCTTCGCCCCAACTCTCTATTTAGAGTTGATTCGACCCTTTCATTTAATTTAAGTCGTTGCGAAGGACTTGGAAGTGTCTTCCGAACAAATGCAAATACATGTATACATATATCATATACGTGCCTCACTGTGTCGTCGCATTGTTATAGAACAGCGGTATTCAAACAGTGTACTGATTTGACGGTTGATAGCGACTCGCAAGAAATCTGATGTTTGGTAATCAATCTTGTTTAGAATACAGTTTATCCTGTTTAGAATTATACGTTATAGAATATCATTCTATCAATACGAAGCTTTTTACCATTCCAACGGTACTAGTTTAAGTCAAAATTCACTTTTCAAAATTTTACTATATTTTTTGCGTGTTGAGGTTCCCCGAATCCAAAAAACAATTTTTTTGGAAAAACTCTATGCGTCTGTTTGTCTGTGAGCACGATACAGGCTAAACGGAAGAACGGATTGAAACCAAATTTTGGGAGGATGTTTAATATGCTAGTATGAAGAGTCCTACTGTTTTTTGGGGAAAATCGACGCATGCGCAGAAGAGATATATGCCATAACGTTTTTTTTTTATATAATAATGGTATACTTTTCATAACGGTTTATTATTCCATTTATTTTTTCAAGAAAGTTTCGTTATAATTTTTTACCTAAACTATATAGTCTCGGAAATATTTTGAAAATAAAAAAATCAGCTGTTCTTTGTTTTGTAGATCTGTCCGAAATAAACTACTAACTAGTAAAGCAGGCTTTGATTATTATAGACGTGGAACATGTTATATAGGTAACCATGGCAACGAACAGCAAATATCATATTAAATACTAGCCATTACCCGCGTCACCTCACGCAGTATCAGAAATTTTATTTTCTTTATTATAGTACCTACCTACTATATATCAAATGTCAATATTTTTGAAGTTGGAATGGTCTCGTCGCCCAATTGGCTGAACTTTCTTTTTGCTTGAAATACCACAATGCAGCACATATTTAGGTTCAACTTCGATTTTTTGCATAGGGTCCCAAGCTTGTAGGTACTGATTATAAATCGACAATAATTGTTAATTTAATTATTGCAGATACCGTCAACGGTTTTCAGCTTAGCGCTTTGTAAATGCAATAATAAAATGTACTTCTTGTGTTTAAATAAAAAACTAGGCCAAAATGCTCTTCTCTTTTTAGGGAAAGACTGTCAGTCCCGGATCTAGGGAGGGGTAAACCGGGGCGCTCGCCCCGGGTGGCAGTTTCAGGGGGCGCCAAAATCATAATATACCTAATATAGTTGAAAATCACACCTGTCCTTTTTTCGATTTACTCGATCTGCTTGTTTTCTGACGATTTCCCGTTCACGCCAAATGCAACCATTATATATCAGTGAATTTTTTAAAGTAATTTATCACAACCGCCGAGAGAGGGGGCGCCATTATCAAGTTTCCGCCCCGGTACGAAAAAAATTACAGATCCGGGGAACAGAAAAAAAATAAATCCAACATATTTGTTTGTATATCTATAACTTTGATTTAAAGAAACAAAAACTTATGAATTTTTAAAGGAAGCGCCGAGCGTGTAAATAATGAAACAACAAAATTAATGAAATATTTAGCACCATCAGAGGATAGCCCTGAGGTTTGTTTTGCAAGACGTAGCCGAGTTTCATGAAAATATAATTAATATTCGTATAAAACGCAACCGGTGTACAGCGGACAGTTCAGAGTCTTACATCGTAAATCTTACAAAACGTTCCCATCCTCACTTTGACTAAACCCACATATACCTACGCAGTTACAATATACAGCGTGTCCCATTTTAATGTCCCACCCCGGATAACTTTTGTCAGTGACCTTGAATGAAAAATTGTTTGGTACAAAAGTTGTACAACTTGGAGGGGGACATTCGATGGCACTAATACTTTTGACCTTGGGTATGAGGTTCAAGGTCATTCAAGGTCAACTTTGTTTTTTTTAATGGAACGTCCTATTTTTGACATCGGCAATCGATTGCGCGTGGAAAAATATGAAACTTTTGTCTGAAACTTTTTTCGAGAACGGGCAAAACTCTGTGCGTCTGTTAGTCGGTTATTCGGTTAATCTGTGAACACTATACAGGTCAAACGGATGAACGGATTGAAACAAAATTTTGGGAGGATGTTTGGTATGCAAATATGAAAATCCCTATTGTTTTTGAAGAAAATCTCACCATTCTCGAGTTGAAAATTCAAAAATTTTCAATTTTGAAGGCTAAATTAATTGAGAAAATTTGCCCGTTTTCGAAAAAAGTTTCAGACAAAAGTCTCATATTTTTTCACGCGCAATCGATTGCCGATGTCAAAAATAGGACGTTCCATTAAAAAAAACAAAGTTGACCTTGAATGACCTTGAACCTTATACCCAAGGTCAAAAGTATTAGTGCCATCGAATGTCCCCCGCCAAGTTGTACAGCTTTTGTACCAAACAATTTTTCATTCAAGGTCACTGATAAAAGTTATCCGGGGTGGGACATTAAAATGGGACACGCTGTATATATATACAGGATGTCCCATTAAGAATGGGACATAGAACAACCGCAGATTCTCCAATTAAAAATAAAACGTTTAAGCGAAATATTCTTAGATAAAATGTTACTCGTTTTCGAAATACGGGGTGTTGAAGTTGAAAACTGAAAAATTATTAATGTCCATAATTTTTTTAATACACCGTATAATTTTACTCAAATCGGCACACTTGTTAAATATCATAAAATGCACCTAACAATAAAAAAATTAGTTCAGTACGCTCTACCAGTGGCGTACGGCAGGAGTAAGTAATGCTTGTACCCCTTCTAAATGTTACGCCGCTGTCTAAATTTTAATTTTGACTATAATTTTAATTTTTTTGATATTTTCTAAGTCAATAATGTACACTTGTTAGTTTGTTGTAAAGTCATTGGTTTTCGATTGTAAAAAAGAATATTATTAATAATAATACAAATAAAAAGTACATGTCTATCTATCTTTAACTGCGAATATCTCGAAAACCAATGACTTTACAACAAACTAACAAGTGTACATTATTGACTTAAAAAATATCAAAAAAATTAAAATTATAGTCAAAATTAAAATTTAGACAGCGGCGTAACATTTAGAAGGGGTACACGCATTACTTACTCCTGCCGTACGCCACTGGTAGAGCGAGTAACATTTTATCTAAGCATATTTCGCTTAATCGTTTTATTTTGAATTGGAGAATCTGCGGTTGTTCTATGTCCCATTCTTAATGGGACACTCTGTATATATATATAGATCTACATATTTGCTTATAGTACCTAAAAAGCTGACTGACGTTGACTGACTCATTCAGTTCTGGACAAAAATTCAAGAACCGCACATGCAGTTCCGGAACGCAAAACCTGTCAGCAAAGACCACCCCTCCCCCCTCCTCCCTACTCTGTACTAACAACATAGTAGTTTCATTTAGTTCATAAAATGATGAGGCATATTCAATTAATTAATTTTCGAGATTTCTGAAAAATACCTTTTTTTTAAATGTGTCAAATTTTTCAAGTGTCCGAAATATTTGATACTTAGGTATAATTTCTGGCTGACAGTTTGCAAGCAAACATAACAATCACAAACTTCATAGATTTGTATATATTCATCTCAAAATAATGCACAAAATTTCTAAGAGACAGCAAATTCTAAACTATCTGATAAACAAACGAAATTTAGTAAAGAATGATCGTTAATGTTTTTGTGTCGAAACGTATGTATATACTAACTTTATAAAGAGGTAAAGTTGGCAAGTTTTGATGTAGGAGGTAATCTGCAAAACTACTTATTCGATTTAAAAATGTTTCCACCAATATTTAGAATTAATCTGCAAGATAGACATAGGCTATATATTATCGCAATAAAATAAAAGCCCCTCTTGCAACCTAAGTCGAAGAAAAAAAAGTTGGCAAATTCGGACCGTTAGTTATTAATATAATGTACAATATTAACATACATAATATACTAGCAGTCCTGCCCGGTTTCGCCCGGGTGCAAAAGAACGAATGGGAAGGAGGTACATGAGTACGCATGTTCATCTTCGTTTACCGAGATGAATGTTGTGTCCAAATTTCATGATGATCGGAGTTACCGTTCAAAAGTTTTTGTCGGACGGACAAATTTTGAGTTATATTTTGCAAAAATGTTCATTGATGATCCGCTCCTATTATTCGTAGCGTGATATTATATAGCCTATAGCCTTTCTCGATAAATGGACTATCCTACACAAAAAAAAATTTTAATTCGAACCAGTAGTTACTGAGATTAGCGCGTTCAACCAAACAAACAAACAAACTCTTCAGTTGACCTGAGTAGTCGAAGCGCATTTTTTTTTCTCTAAATAAAAAAAAAAAAAAACTCTTCAGATTTACATATTAGTATAGATTGGGTTTACAGATTTAACGCGATAATATATAAACAGCGTTGTATATAGTTTTTTTTTTTTATTTTCTGTTTAATTGTAAATACAGATAAATAAATAAGCAAAAAATGACGAAAACTGAAAATTCGCTCTAGGAATCATTAAAACTGTACAATTACAAACTAAGTTACGTTTTTATTTATTTGTATTCATTCACCTGACTTTTGAATAATTCATAAAAAAAACAACTCTCGCAGTATGTGGATTTTGTAGTTCGTAGCTATATATAAAAAGATTTTTTTAAGTTATATGTAGATGACTTATACTGTTTAAACAGACAGTACACTGCGCAAAAACGTCACCGAGTAGCTCCTACGTGAAATTCACAAAAGTCTTGCTTCAAAAGAGATTTTGTGAAAATTAATTCTAACAAAGTAAGATTGCGCTTAAATAATCGTAACGTTTTAGAACCCCAACAAAAGTGTAGCTGCAGAGAGTGTGAAGTCCCTTCGGTCACTCCGGAATCACTTCCAGTCGGGACAGGTCCATCACAGGGAAGTCCCGTCTTCCCTGTAAAGAAAGGAACAGGACGCGTGAGCTGCTTAGCATCTCGGCATCTTCACCCTCGGGGTCCTCAGTACCGTTCACTAACAGAACGAGTTCACTGTCTCACCGAAAACTTTCCGACACGGCGACCACTCGTCGAAGACGTCGCTTTCAAGGTCAACCGATCGAAGATATCGATGTTCTCGACTGATAATTTGTAAAATCGGCCAGGGTACAGGCGGTGTTTGATGACGGTTTGTCGCGATTTGGAAGCGGCGTCGCGATGATGCGGAATATGAACGCGCGAACTTACTGCCCTCTGAGGTCTGGGTGAGAAGGATAAGGGCTGGACGCGTATGTACCTTCTATACAGGGCACGCCCAGGGTGCTTACACGTCGCCGGTGGTCAGATTAGTGTAATTTGTATGAAGGGTTGGTTATTGTTGCATATATGTATGTGTCATGGCAAATTTGTTTAGGATTAAAACACTACCTACCAAGGTAAAATATATGCGCAATTGCATACCGTGTGTCGCGACCATTCTATCGGAAGTATAGTACGCGCCACGGATCTAAAAGGTTCTGAAGTTAGTCACAACCGGCGTCGCAAAGCACATTTTAGAGCCGTTGATACTCCCACCACCTCCCAGCTACCTGTACGGAACGTGCGCTCGTCGGTGATTGGCCGTGATCGCTCGCTGCCTTTGTCACTTGTCGCTTTCCTGCTTTAAAGTACAGTCGAGTACGCTATTGTCAAGTTGTTATTGCTATGTTAGTTTTGTTGAGTTGCGAGTTTGTAGTATAAAAAGTCGCATAATTGACTAGCCGTCACCCGCAGCTTCGCACGCGATTGAGACGAAACACGGCTGCATTTCCATACTCCTTAATAAATTAAAAAATTGATAACATTCACGCGATCAACGTCCTGATAAACCTTGAAAATGACACTCATGTTGATTTTTAGACTATTTGCCTATTTCCACCCTCTGAAGGGGTTGTTTTTGAAGAAGCACGAAAAACGTGTTTATTTATTTGTTGATTGGAGTAATTCTATGCATTTTCGAATTGATACCTATCTTATATGATTTCTCTATGCAAATATTGAATCCTTTTAGGAGTTGAATTTTGAAAAATCTGTTCTTAGCGGATGCCTACGTCATAATAACTATCTGTGTGCCAAATTTCAGCCAAATCCGTTCAGTGGTTTGAGCTGAGCGTTGATAGATCAATCAGTCATGGTTTCCTTTTATATACTTAGATTAATTTATAGAATTCCATACCCTGAATAAAAGGAAAAAAAAATGCAAGCTACGATCGCAACCGCCGTGGCCTACATTTTAAAAATATGACTCAAAAAACTGTTTCTTTGAAATATCTTGCTTCGGGTACCTCATACGGAAAAAATGTTCCTATGAACGTAAAAAGAGAATTAAATTTTCTACAAAATAAGTCTTATAAATTTTTTCTCTAAACTGTATATTTTTGCTGCACCGTCCGTTCGAAGTCAAGTATTATTGACAAAATTATTTTTGGTGATTTGTCTTGACTAAATTTTGTATGCTTATGTTGAGATGTTAAAATTATAGTCATTTTCAAAATGGCGGGCGAACGGTGCGTCGGAGCAATTCGATTGCCGAGACCAAAAAGTTGCTCGGTAATCAACTCTGTCGCATGCTGGCGTTCCGCTCGCGATTTTTTCTATTTTTAAATTATATTGTTGAACAATTTTGTGTACAGCATTTCTGGACAAAAAATCGTAATTTAGTAACGTTACAAAAACATTCTGTATAACTGATTCATGAACAGGTATATGATATAATATTTGTATTACGTAATGTGGTACACACACTTGACTGTGTTATACGAAATTAAATAATGTATTTTTAGTAGTTGAGAGCTGGTTGGTTTAATTAAGAACTTTGCTTTAATTTAATTTGTCTCATAAATGTTTTAATATAATATGTTACATTAATAATATATGTATCATTTGTACTTGTATACAGTCCGACCGGGAAAAAATGTCCAAGTCTTACGTAATTAATGTTATAGCGCTGTTTTCGAAATATAATTTGTTATTTGTTATTATTTCTGCGGAATTATTCAATAAAACTACAATGCAACGTAAATCATAAGGAATTAAAATAAAAAAGCATTTACAAAAAATTTAAGCTAAAAAAGCCACTAAAAGTAGCGCCTGATTTAGAGCTCTGACAACCCTAGGCTAACTGTGAATTTTCATAATATTTCCAAAACTATGAAACTTTTGACTTGGAAAAATAAATAAAATAATAAATCATTATGAAAAGTATATATCAGCATGATATAAAAAAAATATTTTATCTCTAAAAATCATAATTTATGATAAAAGATAGGTGTTCCTATTAAAAATGTCAAAATCACCCTCATCCCTGCGCAGAGGTTGAGGGTGGGGGGTGGTATTTTTTTCTAAACGATGTCCCCCTTCAAACTAAACAGCTTTCGTCTGAAACTTTTTTCGAAATAATCGAATCCAACCGAGATATTAGCTTGTCTCAAGATTCTTGTTTCTATAGCGTTTAGATTTTGTTTGTTCTCACTGTATATATGTTGTTCGTCTGTATACTATATATACAAGGTATTATTACACAAATTCGTTATGATTTTACATGTGTCTTGTTTATTAAATTAACAAAACGTAATTACTTAATAGGGCATGCGTTTTGTATTTAGAAACACTAATTTGTAAACTGATATATACCTACATTGTTTTATAAATTTATACGCACTACTTATAAAATAGCTATTTTAGAACAATTAATTGTGATAAATCCTTTGTCTATATTTGATTTTTAACTTGTTTTTACACATATTGTGTCGGAAACTCATATACTTTATTCTATACTGAGCATAGGAATAAAATCGCAATCGAACCACTAAGGTGCAAACAAATACTTCTGTCTTTTTTTACGCCGTAAGCACTGGCGTATCCAGGAGGGCAAAACAAGCACGGGGGACCCGGCTTAAGGAATTTCGAATTTGCCCCCTCCTGGACCAAAAGCTGGGTACGCCTATGTTAACGTCATAGAAAAAGACAAAGTTTTTGAAACAGGGATACTTTATTCAGATTGAATGCAAGTACATCAGCCAATCCTATCATCGGAGAAATCAGGGAATTACATCGAAGAAAGAGACGCAGATATATTTTCGATACGCTTTGTTGCGTTCACTCACCGCACATTCAGTAGATAGGCAATGATTCATACAGTTATTTATTAGATATATGCGGAAACTAAAAAACTTTTGTTTTATTTCAGTGTTAGTTTTTAGGGTTATAATAATAATAATACGTTTAACGTCCGCTCCTCGACTTTATGCCATAACAGGCGCAATCCGCACCATTACTATTTTCCATCTATCACACTTCCCGTTATTTTCTACAATTTTAAACTTCCACTTAATTAAAAGCAATGGGCAAATGAAGGAATTTTACGACATTAGGGTAAAGTAGGCACATTTTGAGCACAGGAGTTCGACAGGTAATCTGCAATGGCCTTGAATAAGGAACCATTTCGATATTTATCTGGAATTATTGAGGGAAACCATGGAAAACCTCTACAAGATGGCTGGGTACAGGAATTACCGTTTCTCGGCGAGAGGCAGCAGGAAAAAGTTCCAGTCACGTCTGCTCCCGCCGGGATTCGAATCCGGCCCCTCCAGAATGCGAGTCTAGTGCTCTCACCACTACGCTACCCCGCTCATTACCAAACCTCAATTAGTTTCCTGTATAGATATTAGGTATGTAAGATTTTTAAAAATCTCTGCTTTCGTAGATTTATACAATATAAAGAAATAAAGAATTGTATACAGAATATTATGTAGTCAGTTGAAACCCTCTCAGCCCCTGTTCTGATCACTAGAGAGAGAGTTCTTCACTTCGCTCTAATGAACAATCGTGCATATCGCCCGCTGGGCGCAAATCCCTTCCCAACGATCTCACATTTACACATTATACGCTTACTTCCACGTGATTATGGGTCGTTCATCATCAAAACAACAAATAATAAAAACACGAAAATTCTACAATAGTATATTGTGCAACTAGTGCGGCATTGTCGCACTATTTGCACATACTATTTTTTAATACGAATTAAATTAAATTATAATTAAAATTTTATTACGAATTAAAAAAAGAAATTAGAAGTAATAAAAATTCAAATTAAATCATTAAAAAGTTGAAAATTCAGTTAAAATTGTCAAGAATAAAAGTCCATAATCGAAAATTTTAACCTCAAATCTGCTTCAAATGACAGTTTGTTTCGTTGACATTAACACCGTTATTATTTTGTTTTTTTCTCTGAATTTGCGTGCGGCAAACAGTAATTTCAGTGCGACAAATAAAGTTTCCGCACGCAAATGAAAATAGTTACTTTTCAACCGTAACAGCATGCGAAAAGATACCACTTTTCACTGAATTTTTACCATTCCAACCCACAAGTGAGGAATGATACTAGTTTAACATATTTTTGGAAAAACTGTGCGTTTGTTTGTCTGTTAGTCTGTTTGTCTGGGAGCAAGATACAGGTCAAACGGATGAACGGTTTGAAAACAAATTATGGGAGAATATTTGATACCTAAATATAAAGCGCCCTATTGTTATTGAGCAAAAGAGATATATGCTATAACGTTGTTTTTTCATATAATAATGGAATACTTTTCAGAACGGCTTATTATTCTATCAATTTTTTCATGGAAGTTTCTTTAAATTTTTTTGACGTGATAACGTCTTATAAATTGATGAAACACCGGCTGCATGCACGAAAAAGTGTCACGTTCCGAAATGTGTCACGTTCCGCCTGACAGCTACTAAAATTTAGGTTATGTATTATTAAATATGTTATTCGAGCGGAATACGTTATCACGTAAAACTATCGTCCGTCAACCGACTTTACAGACAACCAATTTTTTTCTAAACTTTATAGTTTCGGAAATATTTTGAAAATAAAAAAAAAACAGCTGTTCCTTTGTTTTGTAGATCTGTCAGAAATAAACTAGTTAAGCACGCTTTGATTGATTTTTACATGACGTGGAACATATTATGTAAGTAACCATGGCAACGAATAGCAAATATCACATTGAATACTAGCCATTACCCGCGTCGCCTCATGCGATATCAGAAATTTTATTCCTTCTATTATACTGTATTAAATGTCAACATTTTGAAGTTGGATTGATCCCGTCGCCCAATTGGCTGGAATTTTTTTACGAGAACTACCCGTAAATCGTATCACTGACATGTTGCTTTGCTCCAGATCGGAGACGCTCGGAGGATGATCTTGCATTGTTGTGATGTGTTGACCAAAAAACTGTAGTACACGACGACTCTCTACATACTTAGATATATGACATATACGAACATGCTTTGTTAAACGCTGAATAACTTGTATTTCGTATACTTTTATTTGTAACATGTACAAACTGTATCTCCTATCATAAAGCAAAATAACTCAAGTCAGATTAGTGAATTAAAAAATTGGTTGTCTGATGTAAAGTCGGTTTACGGACGATAGTTTTACGTGATAACGTATTCCGCTCGAATATCATATTTACTAATACATAACCCAAATTTTAGTAGCTGTCAAACTATATTTTTACCGACTCTCTATCACTTATACTGCGCTCTCGCTTGCACGCACAGGGTCAGGCGGAACGTTACACTTTTTCGTGCGTGCAGCTGGTGTTTCATCAATTTATAAAACGTTATCACGTCAAAAAAGAGACTGTGTAGTTTTCACTCGAGACTGCAGAAGTGAAACTTGGTTACACAGAGACGCACACACACGCATAACATATGCAGAAAATTTTTAATGAAACCTTCTTTTAAAAAAATCAATGCTGCAATAATCATTAGTTAAGACAGGTAAATTTAAGAGCACTGTGGTTGAAACAAAAACAAAAAAACTAACAAACTAAGGTTTTACAACTTAAAAGATCGAATAATGATGAATAAGGTACATTAATAATGTTTTAAATATATATTAGAAATCGTGTCCATCGATACAATTATTAATAAGAATCGCAGGATTGTGGACAAAAAGTTCTTTATTCTATGTACGACGTTTCGTCTATAAATTATTATTGTTTTTAAATTTACACAATGATTGTACTTGAAAAAGTCTAAATTTATAGACGAAACGTCGTACATTGAATAAAGAACTTTTTGTCCACAATCCTGCGATTCTTATTAATAATAATGTTTTAAATTTTTAATTTTTACCCAACCGTGCTGAAAAAAGTTTTACTTCAAAAAATGATTTAGACATTCGACATGAGCGATTTTTTCTTGTGACCACTGATATGTAGGCGGAATATTATTCTTAAAATACAGACCTAACATATACAATGTGCATTTCTATATGAATCGTGCACAAAATAGCCCAGACTAATTTCAGCTTGCGCCTGTTTCATTATTTATAAACAAAACATTTGTTACTTGGAAACTGAAAACCTGAAAATTGAAATGAAACCGTCAAGTAGACATGCATACATGCATGTATGTTATTTTCTTGAAAGTTTAGACTTTAGAGCAGTCACAAATAATAATTAGAAATATTGTTCGTAGGCCAGCCCGCGGCTCTAGACAAGATCGTAACTAGCTTTTTAGAGGCACTGGACAAGACCTGATGACTGGGCCCCCCTTTCCCTAAATTCTATGAATTAAATAAAGCTACTTATTTTCCTAAAATAATAGTTTTAATTTAATTTAATAGTAGTACAACCAGAAAAATAACTTTTGGAGGGAACTAAATATTCTTTAGCTATATAGGTATGTTTCCACTAATTTATGTGAATAATTTTTAAAACGTGTATTTTTCTTGTTTTTTCTATAGGATTCCTTATAGGGTCACTTTGTTGTCCGTCTGTCAAGACTCGGAAATCAAAACCAGTAGGGTACTTTCCGTTGACCTTGAATTATGAAATTTGGCAAGAAGCAAAGTGAAGGAAAAATCCGAAAACCGTAAATTTGTAGTTACATCACAAAAAATAATGTTTTTTGACCGCAACAACATGCATGTGAAGTCGCGGGTAACGGCTAGTTTTGGTATAAATATCATCGATGCAATTCGATGACATAACCGGAAATAACGTCATATTTTGTCATGCGGGCAAAATTTGACAATTCTAAAAGAGGCTTCATTTAGTATGACTTACGCAAAGTATCTTATCCATAAGATATTTGTACCCGCGGCTCTCGGCCTAAAAAGTCCCTGCGGCAAAACCAGCCTCGTGTGCAGCGGCCTTTAATAGAATTTATTCAGAAGTTCATTAACCGTCTCATTCATAATTATAATACTATAAAATGTACTTTTTACAAATTTATAAAACATCCAGCCTCGACAAATTTCGAATTATTTCTCAAATTAAAAGTGCCAACAAAAAATAGTTTGAATAATGAACATCAGATGCCACCACAACACATTTACGGTTTTTTGATTTGATCGCCTTTTGTTCAGTCAATACAAACGTGTCTTATTGTTAAACAAGGTATGTCTTCACCATGACGTATATGCATTGAAGTGTTGTAGACAAAGAGACAGATATATATCATGAGCGGTACGGTATATGTCGATCTCTTTAATGAACCGGATAAATTGTATTGAGTACACACTGTGTGTGTTTTTTTTGTTCGCGGTTCCATCAATGTGTGGTCCCAAGAATGACAAATAGAGATGCATAAACAAGATCTCAGTCAACCTTGGAGGGACGATGATGGAATGTCTTTTTATCTTTGAATGTACTCGATTGTTGATGTGAATATACCAGGGCTACGATCGAATACTCATCGACATGTTCATTTTATCGATAAGTGCTTCACGATCACGATTTAAAACAAATGCAAATCTATTTTTGAAGTGAAACTTTTTTAGCCTTAGATCAGACGAAAATAGAAACGCTTCCCCTTCTCCGACTTCACGCGGCAATTGAGAGGAAAAAGTATAGGAGAATCGTTTTGTTAGGGAAATCAATTGGCTTGTAGCATTGAGCCTCAAAGACCGCATGGACCAGCACGACCGGTACAGGACGGAACAAAAAATTCGTTGTCTGTAAAGTCGGTTTACGGACGATAGTTTTACGTGATAGCGTATTCCGCTCGAATATCATATTTAATAATACATAACCTAAATTTTAGTAGCTGTCAAACTATATTTTTACCGACTAATAATTTGATCAACCAAAGCAAAATACATATTTTTAAGCAATTATAAAAGACATTTAAAAGAATGTATATATATTATATATTTGTTAACAAACCGTATAATTTATCTGGCCATCTGTCAGATGTAGCTTTCGCTGGAACAGCCGAAAAAAATGTTGAACGCACACTACTCTCTGACGTCACGCGAGAAGAGAGAGACTATCGCTTATATCGCGCTCTCGCTTGCGGAACGTTACTCTTTTTCGTGCGTGCAGCCGGTGTTTCATCAATTTATAAGACGTTATCACGTCAAAAGCCCGCTACGATCGTCAGACGGTCTCCTGCAATTTTTGTCTAGCCGTGCTCAGAGCTGATCTAGTGTGCTTCGTTATGGTTGATAAAACTATTCTTGAAAACTGCAAAATGTCTACCGCACTAAAGTTTGCAGATTTGTGCCGGGTCTAGTGTGCTGGTCGTGCAGTTTTATGGTTGATTAGTGTGCGCGGTCAATAATGCTGGGGTTGAACTGGCATAAGAAATTCGCGGCGGTGAACTGGTTCTTGAATCCGATCAACAACAATCAGTCAATACGCAACAACAAAAAGTCATGCATGGAGGCTAAAGTTAGGTGGTTTGCGATTTATCTGGAACGAAATACGAAATTGCATATGTGGTACACACTGAGTTGCAATTATTGCTGAAATCGAGCGGAAATCTTTTGTGGTTTTCAAGGTTATTACATATTATTTTATATTATGCTGAGTAATATTTTGATTAAAATATAGGTACTTGCGCGTCAAACATTTCAATAGAAATAACAGATCTATGAACACGAATGTTTTACGGAAAGAGCATTTGGATCAAAAAATCAAAATGATTAAAAGGAGCTCACAAACCTTATGGAATTGGGTTCCCGGTTAAATTGATCGAAAATGGTTTTATTTTGTAGTTTAAAGGTCACTAAGAAAAAGTGTCCATGGGCGCATAGCCTAAAAACTAATAGATATTTAGCTACAGATATGTTTAGCGAGATTTTAGACGAAGGGATTATCTATGTTCCATGTTCAACTTTTGTGCTTTTTTTTAGAAATAAAAAAATAGTCGAAAACTAGGTAATGTTGGAAGGTGTCACCCTGTATAAAATAATGTCAAATTCGGATTCAGCGCAATCGAAAACATATTTCTATAGAGCTTAGGATTTTTTAAGATTGTGAATTCAATGGATATCCCTATACTCAAATCTTTGATTAACGTCTGATTAGAACTCTTCAATAAATAAAATTATCGACCAATTTTTCAGACAATATATTAACAAAAAATATAATTAATACATTAACGTTTCGATCCGGATTTGGATCTTCTTCAGAACTGATCTAAAAATTATAAAAAATAATTAATATTTAAAAACAATTTTTTATTAAGTAGTCATGGAAATAATAATAATTTCTTTTTAGGTATTCACAATTATTTCCATGACTACTTAGTAAAAATATAAAGCGAATTAGAAATTAAATATTAATTATTTTTTATATTTTTTAGATCAGTTCTGAAGAAGGTCCAAATCCGGATCGAAACGTTAATGTATTGATTATATTTTTTGTTAATATATTGTCTGAAAAATTGGTCGATAATTTTATTTATTGAAGATATTCCTATATCTAAAATCTCGCTAAACACAATATCTGTAGCTTGGTTTTTAGGCTAATTAAAAATAGAACCATTTTCGTTCAATTTAACCGAGAACCAAATGCCATAAGGTTTGTGCGGGGTACTTTTAGAAAAACGGCATTAAGAAATCTATTGGTTTTTAGGTTATGCGCTCATGGATATTTAGCTGAGCTTTAAACTATAAAATAAAACTATTTTCCATCAATTTAAGAAACATACTCGAGCTGGTGTGCTTTAATAGTCAATATTATTTTTGCAAGAAGCAAAAGGCTCACTCCTTACAATGTTTATATTTGAAGATACAGACAGATCTCTTCTATCTCGTCCTCTATCAAAAGTTAATACGTCATAATATAGTATATGGTTACTTATTTTTAATAACAGTTCATTGTGAAAGTGATTTCAATATTTTTCCTTGGTATTTTTACGTTTAATAAAAGTATTTTAATGTCAGAAGTCGTGAAGTGACTATCCTATTATAATCAATATTTTTACTTTTACAAAATGTTGAAATCGCCTTTATTATAACTAAATATCGTTTAATTCAATTCAACATAAAGCTATGTAAACATTAAACTTACACCTAATTATAACTTACGGTGTCTATAAGCGCGTCCAATATTTTAGTTTTCTTTGGCAAAACAAGTGTTCCATGTTATTAATAAAACCACACAAAAGAAAAAAAATACATTTATAGATTAACTGCTAAGATAGAAAATATATACTTTATACATTTAACCATTTCATCGTATAAACCAGCGGCTCTTAACATTTACTAGGACTGTAAAGAACGCTAGAATCGTTGCCGGGATTTGCGCTGGCTTACGCCCTGGCTGCCGCCCGAACGCACGTACTTCCCGCATCAGTGCGTGTAATCCCGCCAATGCGTAAATGACTTTCTGTCTTACAAGTATGTACTTTCGATCGAGGTATGAAGAAAAAAAAATATCATCATATATATTAATACGTTAAGGTTAAGATGTTTGCCTCCCTTTTTAGAAAAAACCACATAATTTCTCCACATACAGATAATTGCTTGCTCTACTGACATCGACAACTAAAAAATGTATTATTGCTTTGGTTTTTGTAAATTAATAAACTAATAGCAACGCTGAACAACGTCTGCCATCTGACGAGCAACGCTGAACAACGTCACAGCAATGCTGCATGATGCCATCTGACGGCTTAGTTCAACGCTTTTGCTACTTGCGCCTCTATATGACAATTTTAGTAAAATATTTCTTCGATCTGTCATCTGAGCTTCATATTGTAATACAACAAAAAGAAGAACGTTATAAGCAGTGTGCAAAATTAGAAACGAATAGAATACCTGCAATCATATTTAAAAAATAATTTTGTAAAGTGATAATTATTATACTTATTTAGTGCGAATAATTCGCACAGGTCACACTAGTCGTTAATATTCTGCCTTGATGTATTCTTTTCGGAAAAGACAAGTTTAAAAGTAAACTAATTTTCAGTTTCTAGCTTGACTGTATTACTTTTATTGACCTACTGTATAATTATACTGTAATGTAAATGCATACACCCACAGTTTCTGCTTGTATTTTTTTGCCAGGAATTATTTATTATCATTTCATTGACCCCACCACGTATGTTCAATTTGCCGTTATTTGTGTTGCCTTAAGACAAAAAAAAAAGATTAAAAATATTATTAAAACAATTGATTCTCAATCAATAATACACCTAGTATGAACATAAATAATAGAATAACAATGGGCAAGAAACACCTGTTACTAAATATACTAACATCGCCCCACTTTGTTAGAAAATATAATAATTTCATCATCTCTTCGCAGTCAACACCCATTTTAGCGCAAAAAACCATTCACTTCGAGTGTATTATTGTTATGATATTGAATGTGTGAACCAGGGGTGGACAATTTGACTCGCTTAGCCATCGACACAGCTATTGGGATTAAGGAGGTTGATGCGTTACAGTCCCAATCAAAAGTAAGTCGAATTCTAAATAGGAACTTTTCCATAATAAATTTTTACAAAAGGTTGTAAGTCGATGATACCAATAAATTATTGCCATAAAGGCATAAATAAATATTTTTTTTAATATTAGTTAATTATTTCAGTATTTTACTTAATGGACTAACTTTTGAATTATTTGTTAGGTTAGAAAAAATAAATGTATGTAAATATCTGTATTTTACATATTTTTTGCAGTAAATAATTGAAAAAAGAAATTAGAAGTAATAAAAATTAAAATTAAATCATTAAAAAGTTGAAAATTCAGTTCAAATTGTTAAAATTGTCAAGAATAAAAAGTCAATAATAGAAAAGTGCTAAGGTTTAATAATTTTTTTTATTGATTAAAAGTCTCCTAATTAAATTGAAAAAAATATTAAAATATACGTAAGACATCGATGCTTTACATAGTTAGTTTTCAGAACTGCTGACATTATTTGGTTATTTGCAAAAAAATTAAAATATACCGTTTGCATGCTAGGTTGACATATTTTCCATAAGACTACATGTAAAAGTTTTTTTTTAATTTTTAACTTTATAAATCTAATGATTTTGGATTTTTTACAGCAAATTTTGTCATAAAAAAAATCTATTAAAAAAAACTTTATTTCAAATTTTTTTCATTATCTTCGTAAAACGACTCAACCTACTACACTACAGTACATGACGATCTGGACCGTAACCAGGGCGTTCTTTAATCTATTGGAGGCCCTGGGCACATTAGGATAATAAGCTAATAAGCAAGTAGGTTTTGTAGTCAATCATTATCGTTAATTAATCGTTAATTAATAAATTTTTCGGTAATAAATCGTTTGGCGATCTGGCAGGAACTACAGGTTACAGTTTTTTTTTAAATATAATTTAGCATTTTTTCGATCTTTCTGGGGCCCACCTTCCGTTAATATCGTGGGCACGTGCCCCTGTTGCGCATGAGCATAGATACGACACTTCTTGGGCTCCGAAAAGATTGACGGTTTTATTTGAACATCCCTGTTTCAAGAATATGTTTACCGGAGTGCCACTGGCTGGTGGCTAGATTCCGTGTACGAAATCGATTATTACTATCTTCTTCTTTGGATTTATACCAGATATAAAGATAAAAGATGACAGAAGATTACATTGATTCAATAATTTGACTGGGTAGAGAATAGGCGCTACGATATTCGACTGTGTTTAAAATCTTACAACGCGTCAACACTATTGTTTCATACATTATTATTGATTGTTGGAGGTACAACAATCGTACGATTTACAGTTTTGTATTAGGTGTGTTTATATTCATATACTAAACATACATATAATAATATTTATATATACTATAGTAAATACACACGATTATTATTTTGTTATTACAATAAAACAAATTGTTAAAAATTATATAACTATACAGTAATTCTAAGGGTTTGGCAACATCACAACAAAAGAAAACTTCAAGCGCATTTTTCGCTATATTCTCTAAACAATTAGTGCCTATTTTCACTCTATGTCAATGCTAAATCGTATCAGAACTAGTGAATACTCACAGTATGAACTAGTGAATATAAAAATTCACTAATTGTATAAGTGAATATAAAAATTCACCAATTGTATACGTGACCATTGACATCTGACATCTACAATTTTTTGATTACAGATTGTTTTAAATCTTCATTTCACTAGTATAATTAACTTTTATATTTTAACAAGTTGATAAAAAATTGAATACAAAATAAAAAATTAGAGAATTCGCGTCAAAAAAACATAACCTTAATTCATTGTTAGTTATGATCCTATATGTCATTGACTATAATGCTTTACTTTGAATACATGAAAATATAATTAAAATAATCTAATTAACTTACCTGATAAATTATATTACTAGTTTGTTTATCGGTTTAAAATGAACTTGTTATAGAACGATTTACATTCTACATGAATATAGTAACTGTATAGAGGCGCCACAAGCGACACGTATAAAATCAGGAATATCACTATTCTCACAATGAATTTTACTTGAATTCACTATTCGGGAAGTGAATCAGACATAATCTTTATCTCACTCAAAATAGTATCTTAACCTCAATCGTGCGTGCAGAGAAAAAGATTGAGATGGCGACAACGCAACTCTATCCTTCTCTCAGTGAACCGGAAAAAAAACATCTACAGCGATATATGACGAAGGACTGTCCAGGAGTGTAGGTCGATTGTCCCAACATTTTAGCATGTTTTAAAGATGTGGAAAGCTACTTCCGCAAGAGTCCCTGTGTTGAATATTATACAGAACAAGAATAGTGTGCAATGAGTGTAGATTTGACTAAAGATGCCTCATCCCACCTACGATACACCATTGTCCAAGAGACGGCATGATATACGATTTGTTAAAAGTAACATATCCTGATCGCAAATACTAACCCATCTTGAGGCAAGGTTTGTACACATTGTTGTGTAGGCATTGTATACATATGCTGGTGCAAATATAAATATAAATCAGTGGTTCCCAATATTTTCGTGATAACAACCGAGTAGATAATATTTTAAAAATACAGCCGATTCACGCAATAACTCGAGGTTCAAGGTCATTTTATTGAAATTTAAAAAAAAATAATAGAAACATTGAATGATTCGATGAAAAAGTATATAAGAATTTTCTTAAAAAAAGAATGTTTGAATAATTGGACTATAAATTAATACTGTAACAATTATTATTATTTTATTCAACATATTTATTAACGTAAGTTAGGAACATGAATATTATTTAATTCAATACATTTATTAATTTAAGTTTTTTTAACATGAACACTACTTCCTATAGTTCATACGCTCCGCTGCCATCTTGCTTCTGTTTCTCTACATGACCACCAGGGTACACCAGTGGCGGCGTGGCGTTTTAAGACGTGGTGTTACAAAACTATAAATAATAGAGATAGAATGCGAGAGATGAAACTTTTTTAATGGAAATTTTCTACTCATTAAGAATCTTTTTTTCAATTTTCGCTATCGCTTACAGTTTTTGAGTAATTACCAAAAATCTGAAGGGCTTTTTTCTTTTCGTTAATAACAAATGCAATTTTTGGCGGCGAAAAAAAAACATCTTTTTCGGAATATTTTTCCAAATCGAATAAGATATAATTTATATACTAATAACAAGAGATGGCGTTATTAGTATGCTTTAAAATTAATGCCAATAAATAACTACCAATTGTCATTTTATTTTAAATTTAAACTAACTGAATGTCTCCATAATAAATTATAAAAAATAACATATTATAAATGAAATACATAATATTACCAACGCTAAGTTATTCTTTAAGGTATTTATCATTTTTATTAATGTAATTTATTATATAATATGTATTTATTGTATTTTAATTTATATTATGTATTTTGACGTGATAACGTCTTATAAATTGATGAATCACCAATCTTATAAATTGATAAAACACCGGCTGCATGTACGAAAAAGTGTAACGCGTAACGCATAACGCATAACGCGTAACGTTCCGCCTGACCCTGTGCGTGCTTTTTGCTAATTTCTCGCTCAATTTAAATCAGATCGGTTTGAAACCAGTCTTAAACGAAAGAGGAGAACATTTTACATAGATTTCGTATAACAGAATTTGCCTAAACAGTT
This sequence comes from Xanthostigma xanthostigma, assembly GCA_963575645.1. Lineage (NCBI taxonomy): Eukaryota > Metazoa > Arthropoda > Insecta > Raphidioptera > Raphidiidae > Xanthostigma > Xanthostigma xanthostigma. Next base: position 1,328,060 of record OY754472.1, read on the forward strand.
TTTTTATACAAATTTATATAGAAAAATATTTTATACAAATTTATATAGAAAAATAGCTGTATAAATGCAATGTTGTCTAATGCATGGCGCGACGCGGTCGGTTGTCTTTGTTTGCCGTACATGGAAATTAGAAAATAACGTATCTCTTGTCTTAACATGAAAACGGCTGCATTTCTAATGTTTAATTCAATTTTTTGACATTAGTATATTGTGAAATGCAACGCCTTCTAAGTTAAGTATTGGAATAACTAATTATTATTAGAACATAATACTTTGTAAGTTGCAAACGTCACTTTTGACATTTCTTATCATTCCGACACCAAGGATAAGCGGATTGAAACCAAATTTTGGGAGGTTTAGGTTATGTATTACGGAATACGTTATCACGTAAAACTATCGTCCGTAAACCGACTTTACAGACAACCAATTTTTTTTTGTAGAGCCTGAGGAAGTTTTAATAAGTAAAACGAAACGTTGCGATTAAAAATATATCTTAATAGCATATATCTTTATTGATCTATAATCCTCTGAAAAATAATATTAAGATATTTTTTGAAGACTTGGATCTATTTTTCTCAAGAATCTCACTTCTTAACTAATCTACTAGCAGATACAGATTTCTAAATAAATATAATAATAATAATTCTAAATAAATAAAATAAATTAGTATAAAGCCAAAACAATTTTATCAATTTCTTGTCCTTTAATTTTTGAGAGTACATGACCTGCCAGAATGTTCAAGCGGTACGGAGGAACAAAAAGATTGGGAACCCCTGGTCCAGCCTATAGACTATCTACTACGTAAAGCTACACAAACAAAATAAGAAACAAGGGGATATGTATCACTGCCACATACGAAATTAATTTTGCTTTTTATTAAAGATACTGAAGTGCACGTGTCTGATCTCTTTTTTTATGATTAATTAAGCTTTAGGAGAGTTCTTTTTAACCGTAAACTGTTTGCTGTGGCATTGGATTACATGGAAATGGACAAACATTATACATATGTGCTTTCACTTGCCGTTGAAGTCACCGAAAATTAATTGCTACTAATGTATTTTTTCTTAAGTTATTTTATCTATGCTAAAATACATACCCTAAATTTGTCGTCAGCTCTCCGGCTATAGTGCCCATAGAGTTTAACAAAAAATTCAAGATCGGATTTTTCCCCTATACTGCACTTAGAAAGGAAAAATAAAATCGAATTTTTATAGTCGCGAGATATCTTCTACTGTGCGATCGCCGAAAGAAGACCGGTGGGGAAAGGGCAAGTAATCGCTGATGTGTTCCCAAATTGTCGATTCATAGGCGGCGCATAGCAAGGCATGCAAACAATGTATAGCTTTAAATTTTAAGGCATTATTTTGAGTCTCTAACTCGCACATTTTAATTACATTCGCTATGACCTCTATAGCGCCACTTCTAACTGTTTTTCCCTTTTTACTTTCCATTTTGATGATATTAAGACTACACCCCTCCACTTAGTCCGAAGACGCACGCCGATGTACTGTCTGGTGTATGATTTTTTTGTACTGTTAGCAAGTGTCGCTGTATAGTCGTACGGCGATATCGCGATACCACAATTGTGATACGATTGGTCGACTGGACTCACTTATTGCATAGAAGCGGTTCTAGGATCATTACCTTTTACTAATATAAAATACATGTGCGCTCTTCTGCAATAAGGTCATAGGGCTTACATTCCATAGACCGGTCTTCTTTTAAAAATCCTACAGTACACATTTCGTATATTTATTCTATTGTTATCACTTATCATAGAGATATTATACTTATATCTCTATGGTTGTTACACCACTGGAGAAACCCTACATATTATATATTGAGATAAATAACGTAGTGCCTCTATTTGTATACATATATTATTATCAACACATTCACTTTGTTCTGTAGATGCGGATTTGCGCCCACTAAAAGACGGATTAATGTTGCATCAATTGTTGTACCGTGTACATAAAAAAAAACTACAGGCTGTTCAAAAAAAAAACACACACACACCCATCACACTGATAAAATCATACAGTCGCGCCTAAAGTCCCACTCGGTTTCTTCTAAATATATATTTTTCTACATACCTCAATCGAAAGTAAATACTTTCGGCAGAAAGTCTAACATTTACGCATTGGTGGGATTACGCGCACTGATGCCGGAAATACGCACGTTCGGGCGGCAGTAAAGAAAAAATCACCTGTCAACTGTTGTTTAGATGTCGTTTCCATAGCACCCCTATTTAGTAGCGAACAGCTGTCATTCGTGTTTTTACGTATAACCTCAAAGTTGCTTGCTTGCAGTTTTTCTGTGTGTTATGTAATTAATTAATGTATTTAATAAGCGTGCCTACGACCGAGGTATGAAGAAAAATAGTATACACTACACTGGCCGAAAGTTTGATATCTTGCCCTGCGCGGCATAATGCCCGAGGCAAGTCTATTTGCTTCAATTTTAAAATGTTTATAGATAAATAGATAGATAGATAGATAGATAGATAGATAGATAGATAGATAGATAGATAGATAGATGGATGGATAGATAGATGGATAGATAGATAGATTTATTGGTTTTCAGCGTAAGAACGGAATAAACAAATTTTTAAATTTTGGTTTTTCATGACGTGTAGAAGCTCTTAAGATAAAGTTGAAGGAAGGATTGAAATATATCTGAAAGGAAAAGTTCAGGGGGGTTTAGCGCCTCAAGAATGTTTTTAATCACACTCAGCTTTAAACAGTTGAAGTATTTAAGACATAAAATCCTAGGAGACCTTTTTTATCTAGTATAAAAATGTTTTCTTGTGGAAAATGTTTGTCTGCCACACGGACATATACAAAACGGAATCTACGGTCACAAAGCAAAGCGGTTTATCGTTTTATTTTTATAAAATAAGACTTTCCAGTGAATATATGCGTGAATCCGAATAATGTTAATCCAAATTTTCTCTGTTTCCAGGCTGTGGTCGATCGGTGTTTCGACCTGACGTTTCGTCTGCAATTGCGGTAGACATTATCAAACGCGGTGTGACAGCGGGCGGAGCGCCCCGTTTGATGACTGACAGGTGAATGTATCGATGTTCTTCTTTTATGCTCAGCGTGCTGGTGTTCTCTGCTCGGTCGTCCCATTTACAGCGTCGCGCCAATTGAAATGTAACACGTCCCGATTGCACGGTTTTACTTTCAACCAAACGCGTTTCACTGCATCAAAAATTCCAATTGGGCGACGGGACCATTCCAACTTCAAAAATGTTGACATTTGATTATAATAAAGAAAATAAAATTTCTGATATCGCTTGAGGTGACGCGGGTAATGGCTAGTATATTTGCTATTCGTTGCCACGGCTACCTACAGAATATGTTCCACGTTATGTAAAAATTAATCAAAGCATGCCTAACTAGTTTATTTCTGAGAGATTCATAAAACAAAAGAGCAGCTGACTTTTTTATTTTCAAAATATTTTCTATAAAGTTTAGAAAAAAATTTTTTTATCGAAACTTTCTTGTAAAAATAACTAGAATAATAAGCCGTTACGAAAACTATATACAATTATTATATAAAAAAAACACCGTTCTCTTCTGCGCATGCGCCGATTTGCTCCAAAAACAATAGGGCTCTTCATATTTGCGTATCAAACATCCTCTCAAAATTTGGTTTCAATCCGCTCATCCGTTTGACCTGTATCGTGTTCATAGACCGACACACGCACAGAGTTTTTCCAAAAATATATTTTTTTGCATTCGGGGGACCTCAAAGTGATTTTTGACGTAAACTAGTACCATTCCCCACTTGCGGATTGGAAATGTTGGAATGGTAGTTGCAATAAATTCGACATAGACCACTTTGTTTTAAAGTCACGGGTATGAATACTACTTTAGTACTTACTACGGTTCGCGTAGGTATGTGGTATGTATTCTTTTTCCGTTTCCGCGATTACTGCTAGTGCGATGGGCGGACTGGACGCACCTGGAGCTACAGGTAAAAAGATGGGAAGGTGTTTCTTTCGTTGGAATTCTCTAAGGTCACTCTGTTTTAATGTCGCGCGTAAAAAGAAAAATATTTTCATATTATGTATAAGGAACATAAATGTGTTAAAAATATCTTAACATAAATTTATAAATTAATAAAATTACTTTTTCGACAGAAAAGAATCTTGTGTAGGCTTATATACTATACAAGGTCACTGTAAAAGACAGAACCAAAGTTTATTTAATATGCTTTGTAATGTATTTTCAGTTCGAGAAACTTTTAATTTCAAATTTATTTTTGTCCATTTTTGTCTAAATTATATCTTTTCTCATATAAAGTTATTGACCGTGACTGTTATTTCAAATTTATTTTAGTGATCCTTTGTGTATTTTTTCCTAAAGCGTTTTTTACTATATTATATTATCTGTAAATCTTTAACAATTACCTATTATTATTTAATTCAACACATTCATTAATTCAAGTTTTTTAACATGAACACTACTTCCAAGTTCATCTGCCATCTTGCCTCTGTTTTTCCACCTGACCACCAGGGTACACCAGTGGTGGCGTGGCTTTTTAAGACGTGGTAAAATAAAAAAAAAGCTAGTATATTAAAGTCAATATTATGATAATCGATATTCCTTGTAATTTTTATTTTTTAACAAGAAAACTTTGGATCCATGTTTAATAGCCACCCTGTATATAATAGAGCTCGAGTTATTAAATTTAGATGTAAACAAAATTAAAATGGCAAGAGATATGAAAATAAAAGTTTTCTTTCCGGTTCCTGAAAATAATTCATGACATTTTTACTTATATTTACGTATTGCAAAATTGCAAGCCTGGTAGTTAAAATTGTCATCAAAATTTCATATATTTGGTAAAAATAATAATAGATATCATATCTAAATGCGTAATGGGTTATATTACGACGTTATGCAAAAATCGAGCGATAGCCAATTTTAACACAGTCCCACGAGCCATAATATCATTACGCGCGAGTTATATATGGTGTTTATTGCACGGTATGAAATAGTTGACTTTCCCTTCATATTTAGCATATACTAGCTGCTCCTCGCGACTCCGCCCGCGATTGTGATGAAAAACGATAGCGAGTAGCCTTCGGCTATATATTATATCTCCAAAACGGCTGGACCGATTTTGACAGGATTTTCACTGGCAGATAGCTGATGTTATAAGGGATAACTTAGGCTACTTTTATTTTATATATAATATATAGCCGAAGAATCCATTACTGTTGTTACTACCGTGTTTTATCACAACCGCGTGCGGAGCCGCAGGGAACAGCTAGTATAAAATAAAAGTAGCTTAAGTTAGTCCTTATAAAACATCAGCTATCTGCTAGTGAAAATTGGTCCAGTTGTTTTGGAATTTAGCCGGAACAAACAGACAGACTGACACAAAAACTTAAAAAAAAATGTTTTTGTTATACGTATGGCATTTAGTAAAAAGCTGTTTTTTTGACATTTCAAACAGACACTTCAATTTTATTTAGCTGTAGGTATATATTTTAAGTATTTTTGACAGTTCAATTGTGAAACAAATTCCACCTCTATTAAGACAGAACTGTTTTTTTTTTTTCACTTTTTTTTCACCCTCTTAAAACTGACATATTGTAATAGATTATTGAAAGCATATACTAAATTAATTACAAATGTTTTTAGTTTAGACATTAGAAGTGTGATAAGTAAAGATGGTAATCATGTTAACATTATTAACGAAACGAAACTCTATCTTCGTAGATGGTTGATTATCTCGTCAAATTAATGTATATTCTTAAAATTCTTCATCACCTCTTCATGAACCCTTTCTTGCGTAATCGATCGTTGGTCTCAACGGCTTTTTAATATTTAATGCGATGTACTTAGTAAAAATATTAAAATTACATCCCAAACCGTATTTAACTAGCAGGTCAACACATATTTTAACGCAAACAAGGTCCGAAAATTTTATATTCTTGCACTGCGCGCCATGGTACCTAAAGCAAAGTCGAGGCCATCATGACGCGCAGTGCAAGAATACTTTAGGCCCTTGTGGTGTAATATACTATTATTCAACACGCGTGAGTAATATATAATTTCGGCGCCCTGCTAAATTCGGGAGAAATAATAAATTACTTCATGTTGACGCGTAGAGTGCTAATAATGAGCCGAAACTGTACGATAATGTATCACTGCATATAGTTTCTGGACCAATTGGAACGCGGTAGCGAGCCGAAACTGTACGATAATGAATTATTACGGCACAGTTTCTGGACCAATAGGAACGCGGTAGCGATTTTTATATATGAAAACAGCATCGCAATTCAGCGAAAGTCAGGGCCATCTTGTGTGCATCGAGGGCGGTGGGTACGTCAATCAATGAAGTGATTTATTATTTTTCCCTCGTTTATCAGGGCCCCGATTACATATTACTCGTGCTAGTTGAATAAAGTATCATGTCAGACCATTGATCGGAGGAGAATATTCCACTCGCGTGTTACCGCACTCGCTACGCTCGTTCGGCAAATTTCACTCTCATGGAATCTTCTCCTTCTCTCACTAGTCGCACAATATACTATTGTATAGGTACCTTATTTCTTAAGCTCCAGACTCAATTCATCTACACAATATATAAATCTTAGTATATGTTTATTTTTTAAAATAAATTGAGATTCTTTTGGAAGATATCGGTATCTCTAGAAAATAGCAGTGCGCAACGATTCTTTCACGTTGTTATTCCTTAGGTCATTAATTATAATTCCCTTTATAATACGTATATATCTATTAAATAAATGTTCATTAGAATCACGAAGATAAATAAGTTATTATTAGAGGATGTCCAAAAAACACCTTGCCGATCAATCATTACAAAAAAGTCGGAAAAATCGCCGTTGTCGTAAATAGCTTTTTTGAGGCCCTGAGCAAGATCTTATCAGTGGCCCCCTTACACTAAATTTTATGAATTTATTAAAGCTACATAATACCCCAAAATAATAGTATTAATCACCAAGTACAATCAGAAAAAAAATATGGAGGCAGCTAAAAAATTTCTACGAACAATTTTTAAAAAGTGCATTTTTCTTATTCTTTTTTAACTACTATGTTTTTACAACACTAAAATTACGTGAGGCGTTTAGGGGGGGGGGGGGAGAGGGTCGGGCCGAACCTCACCCAATCTCACGTAGGGGAGACGGGGGTTTCGGCAAATATCACGTAATTTTTTTTTCCGCAAGAAACAGTGTCTTGCAAGAAAATTGGGTTATAAGTAAAATTAAGTTAAATACAAAGAATCAAGGAAATTATGCTTTTTTTAACTAAATCCAACGCAATCAAGCACGGATTAATGTATTTAAATTCAAAATATGCATTTTGAAAAATCTCACGTGAGATTAGGGGGAGGTTATCTCTCCTAAGGGGGGAGAGGGGTCAACAAATTACCGCATGTAATTTGTGAAGATATATATATTTTTTTTAATATAATGCAAATAAAAAGAAACATATTTTTGAATAATCTTGTATACTTCGGTTATTTCAGAAAGAATACAATATTGTAACAACAAATATAATCAATGAAATAGATCAATTGTTATGGAAACATTCTCGCACGCGAAATATACTAGTATAAGGTAAATAACTACTTATATAATGGAATTAACATCATGATTAATGAAATTACAAATAAGAAAATAATAATAATATACATAATAATTTGTACTAGCTATGTTAAAAATATATGGTTTATACTCTGATCGGAAAAAAATCTTAATTGTTATTTATTAGGTAGTCAATGTTTTTTGTAAGTGTTAAAATACAGCCTTTTAAATATATTTCTCCGAAACCACTGAACCGATTTTAATAAAATTTTGTAAATGTGTCTTGCTTGGTGCAACTTACGCTATAGGATAGTTTTATTAAATATTTTGTACAAAATTACGATGTTTACTTAAAAAAAACTGTTTTAGTAACATGTAACGACATCTGACATAATTTACTCAAAGTTATTTAGTTCAGAAGCAAACCAATAAAAGCTGTTTTAATACCAAGCAGCGACATCTGATAGAATTCGCTCAAAGCTATTAGTACAAAATTACGGTGTTTTCTCAAAAAAACTGTTTTAGTAACATGTAACGACATCTGACATAATTTACTCAAAGCTATTTAGTACAGAAGCAAACAAAAAAAACTTTTTTAGTACCAAGTTAGAATTTGCTCAAAGCTATTAGTTCAGAAGCAAACCTGGTAGAATTTGCTCAAAGCTATTAGTTCGGACGCCGGGCCGCAAACGAAATACACTTTGCAGAACTATATCTATCGCACTCGGGTGAAACCGGGACGGGTCGCTAGTAGTTTATTTTGACAGATAATATATTACGAACGAAAATATGTTTTCTTTTTACTAAACCGCAGTATACAAACATAAAATTTCAATTTTGATCTGGAAAAATTACATACGGTTTGAACGTTGTACAAATTATAGTGTGTACATGATGAGATAGAATCTAAATGTTATACATTATGGTGATTAAGATAGGTATCGCGGTAGGATGGGATCACCTGTGTATGTGCATGTACCTATAAATACCATATATTGTGCCTTATAGTAGGTACAATAATGTACAGTCCGCACAAAAAGTTTGGAATATCATTTTTAAAGTGAAACTTTTATTCTATCGCCCCGAATTTTTCTGGCCGCCTGTTGCATGTCGCATTACAGGCGGCCGCAGAGTAGGGGTAAAGTGAAAGGCGCTCGGAGTAGGCGCTCGGTAGAGCAGCCAAGGCCAATATGGCGGCGCCCATTGTTAGCATCAGCGGACCGTGTAGTATGTATAACACATAGTCAGTCTGTCATGCGGGCAAGTGTTGTACAGTGTTTACATGTTTTTATTCGTGTATTCATGTGAATATTGTTGTTTATAATTAATCGTGATGGATAAGTGTCTACAATCCAACGCCTACAATCCAATAAAAGTTTTACTTGCGTCGTGGTTTCTTAAAACCACACAACTGTTTTTTTGCATATAGCTTTGCCCGAATTTGTAGATTGCCACCGTTTTTTCGTCGACTTACGTTGCAAAATTGGACTCCACGAAAAGCGCTTTTATTTTAACGCCCTAAAGGTCCGTTCTAAATATCAGTGAAAAATTTTTCGTAATCGGATGAGTAGTTTCGGAGATTACCTCTTATTAGTATAGGTACTTTGATTCTGCAAATCTGCAACTTTTTAAGACACTGAGCGACTTTTGTCCCGCTTTATATTGCGCGAACTTCTATAAAAATCATTCTGAATCGATTCCGATCATCCGCAACCCTGTATCTCATTTAGTTTCGGAGATATAGGTAATTTAAACTGTTTAAATTTTTATACATTTTAAATCGTCATAGCGTTTAAACTAATCCAGATACGAATTTGCGCTTAGGCCTACTCGATTCAGCGTGCTTTTTTCTATAAGACACGTCAATATTTAACGTATCTGAAAGTTTTATTTATTTAATTCAACATATTTATTAACGTGAGTTTGCAACACGAGTATTATTTAATTCAATACATTTATTAATTTAGGTTTTTTTAACATGAACACTACTTCTTAGTTCATACGCTCCGCTGCCATCTTGCCTCTGTTTCTCCACATGACTACCAGGGTACACCAGTGGAGGCGTGGCTTTTTAAGACGTGGTGTTACAATTCTACATTTATTTTGTCGAATGTATAATAGACATAATGTTCTAGGCACGAGGGAGGCAATTTATAAACGTAAACTTTCTGCCGTGCATTTAGCGCATTTAGCGAATAGATTGAACTCACAAATGGATTAGAATTTAGATTAGAAAGAGCTGGAGTTAAACTAATAAACAATAATAGCTCTTGAAAATCACATATGAACTGTTGACCTGTGTTCTATAGGTACTTACATTCTATATCTAAATCTACCGCAAAATTAGTGGTTTTATGTGAACGCATAATATTCAATCTGAATGCCATTAAGGCATTCGGAACCATAATTTTTTTTTTGGATAATTGCTTATTTTTATTCAATTTATTATGATCTTTACATATTGGCCACTTCGAATTTTCATTTCTATTTTAGTGCATTGTCGACTATCTCTAATAATATGCCGTTAAGTATTAATTAACACTTGCTCCTATTCCAGGGGTCGGCAACCTTTTGAGACGGAAAACCAAGAGTTACAATTTACAAAATTTCTCAGTTTTTAAAGAGCCACCAAACATTTTCGTTTCAGTATTATAGTATTTGCTTATATTATAAGTATCTTCTATACTAATATATAAAGCTGAAGAGTTTGTTTGTTTGTTTGAACGCGCTAATCTCAGGAACTACTGGTTCAAATTGAATAAAATTTTTTTTGTTGGATAGCCCATTTACCGAGGAAGGCTATAGGCTATATAATATATTACGCTACGACCATTAGGAGCGGAGCTTTAATGAAAAATGTTGCAAAAAGTATCTTAAAAATAAGCTTCTATTCATGTGAAATGCACTAACTAGATATACTCATATTAGTGATGAAAGAACACAACCTCAGGTAGATCAATCGGTAGCGCATGTGACTGTCAATATCAGGGTCGTGGGTTCGAGCCCCACGTTGAGTGAATATATTTTTATTTTTTTTTTATTTTTTACATTGCTTTCTTCTAAGGCTTACATTTAAATTTATTTTAATTTTATTTAATTCATTTAAAAAAAAATATTAGTTAAAAAAAGTTTAAATACTGCTCTTTATCGACAAAAACTTTTGAACGGTAACTCCGATCATCATGAAATTTGGACACAACATTCATCTCGGTAAACTAAGATGAATGTGTGTACTCATGTCCCTTCCTTCCCCATTCATTCTTTTGCACCCGGGTGAAACCGGGCGGGACCGCTAGTAATATATACATCCGAGGACGACACGTCGCGACGGGGGCGTTGCGGGTGAGACGCGAGTGGAAATGGCTGAGAGATAGACATGGTACTCAATCATGGATCGATTGGACAATTTTTAAAGGTTTATATAATAAAATAATTATTTTTTGCGTATGGAACTGAAGAGCCGCAACTTTACATCAAAAGAGCCGCAGGTTGCCGACCCCTGTTCTATTCCTCTCGGGAGCAGAAATTATTACTAACCTCTAAAACTTGGGGGTCGGAAATGCGTCAATTTTTTTATAATAATGACAATATTTAAATCTTTGATTAACGTCTGAATAGAACTCTTCAAATAAATAAAATTGTCGACCAATTTTTCTCAGACCAATATATTGACAAAAAATAAAAAATAACAAATCAATATAACATAAGATGACGTTTCGATTCGGCTTGGGATCTTCTTCAGAAAAATCTAAAAAATATAAATTATTAGTATTAGTTATTTAATAGGTATTATGTAACATGAATTTTTTGAAAGAATCAAAAGAATTAATTCTTTTGATTCTTTCAAAAATTTCAATCATCGTGCACTCTGTTAGGTACATAATATTAAATAACTAATACTAATAATTTATATTTTTTAGATTTTTCTGAAGAAGATCTAAAGCCGGATCGAAACGTCACCTTATGTTATATTGATTTATTATTTTTTATTTTTTGTCAATATATTGGTCTGAGAAAAATTGGTCGACAATTTTATTTATTTGAAATGACAATATTTATTTTATTTTCTTTATTCAATGTAATTTTTAACAAACAACATAAAATCTAACAGTAAATTTCGTAGTTTTTAGCTTTAGGCAGGTTAGCCAATTAGTAAGCTAGAGATCATGGAAAAAGTCAAGCCAAAAAGTGAGAATATTTTTTTTTTAATTTTTTTCTCCCAAAATTTGGATTTATTGTAAAAAGAAAACCGAAGTAGACTTTCTCGAAAATGACACATTTTCGACCCCCAAGTGGAGGTTACATCATTCCAAATTATAGTTTCTTATCCTGGGAGGAATTAGGGATGTGAATAAATAATCGATTTTTATTTTAATCGATTATTTTTCTCTTATTATCGATTTCTTGTAATCGATTTTATTTATGACCATAATCGATTTTTAATGAATCGATTATAAAAATTACACATTTTAATCGATTTTTGTAAATGGTGCCATCTGGGCGACCTTTTTAGTTTTTTTGATTCTTTAAATTCAAAGTTTAAAGCATGATTTGTTTTGTATTTTAATTTTCATACCAAAAACTTGTCGTTTTGCTTTTGATTCTTATCGTTTGGTTTTATTTTTATTAAATTACAATTTGTAATAAAATGTCAAATTGTACTAGAAATTGTTTCAACAATTCTAATCTGTATCAATAACCATAAGGTTGTCATTTTGGTTATTATTATTATACTTATCATTTTAAATGATTTCCATTCTAATAAATTGTTAATATTATTCTCTTAGTTTTGTTATATAGAAAAAATCGATTTTTCTACAAAAATCGAATATTTCTTTTAAAATCGATTTTTTTTAAATCGATTTATATTCAAACTAAAAAAATCGATTATTAAGTAATCGATTTTTTTCATTCAATGTCACATCCCTAGGAGGAATACGAGCATGCATAAGCATGATATAAATGCGCTTATATGTTAAATCAATACACATTATGCTAATTTAAAACTAAACGGTTGGAAAGTTCAATACTGCAATCTATTCTTGCATACCGACATAATATTATTATGTTGTGATTCAGTTTAAAAACATAGCATATACCGCATGTCCTAGAAAAGGGTGTCGATGAATTTTAACCAAATCGATACTCGGACCGACTTCGGATGAATTTTAAAATTTTTGTGTAAAAGCGCACCCCTTCATCTTGATATCCCGTCTTTATGTACGGCGTTTGTCTCAATTAATATTTGACAATAAAAATTTTTATCTATCTATCTAATAACACATCGCCCGAATTTCTAGATTGCCACCGTTTTTTCGTCGACTTACGTTGCAAAATTGGTTTCCACGAAAAGTGCTTTTATTTTAACGCGATAATATACAGCCTATGTCCGTCCTAAAAGTCCATTCTAAATATTGATGAAAATATTTTTGAAATCGGATGAGTAGTTTCGGAGATTACGTCCTACATCCAAACTTAACTTTACCTCTTTATGATGAGTATTTGGAAGGAATTCCGTGGTATAAGGATCGAAAATGAAGCAATACTGAGATTTTTTTAAACTTGCATTTAATATTAACGTTTCGATACGTTTTGTATGATGATACAAAACGTATCGAAACGTATTAAATGCAAGTTTAAAAAAATCTCAGTATTGCTTCATTTTCGATCCTTATGCCACGGAATTCCTTCCAAATACTCATCATCAACTTCAACGAGTTACTCTATTTATTGAATAGAGTCAATCTTTATTTTACCTCTTTATACTATTAGTGTAGATTGGCAAATATTTTCGACGAACTTTAATATTATGATAATGTGAAATTATTGAATTTTTCTTTTATACGTTATCATAAAATAAAATGAAAAAAAAACTTTTGCGGCCTTGAAATCGGTTTTTAAATCGGTCAGCTATTTCCTAAGGGGTAGGGTAAACATTTTTTCTTCATTCCTCGATCGAAAGTGCATACTTTCGGCATCAATTTTAAGGCAGAAAGTCTAGCATTTACTCCTCGGTGGGATTACACGCACCGTTGCGGGAATTTCGTACGTTCGGGCGGTAGTAAAGCAAAAACAACCAATCAACTGTTGTTTAGATGTCGTTTCCATAGCAACCCTATTGATAGTCGCGAACACCTGTCATTCGTGTTTTTACGTATAAACTCAAAGCTGCGTGCTTGGAATTTATCTGTGTTTTCATGTAGTTAATAAGTAATTGTATTTAATAAGCGTACTTACTACCGAGGTATGAAGATAAAATAGTATACACTGCACTGGTCGAAAGTTTGACTTCTTGCACTGGGCGTCATGATGCCCTCTGGTATTATGGCGCGCAGTGCAAGTATATCAAACTTTCGGACCTTGTGGTGTAATATACTATTTCATCACTGATCTGAAACTGATTTCATCCTCGAAACGCCCGCGATATGCTGAACAGATAAAATTAAAAAAATGTCCAATTTAAATCCTACACACTGTATAAATTCGTACATTGTATGCATATATGTCAACAAATTGGTCTGTGTTTTTGTGTACTTTTTCCTTAATGATAGATATTTAAGAAATGATTAGTTCACGATTTTTAATGAACTGAACCAGATATTACGTAATAATAATTTTGATGTTTCCTCGGGCAGGTATCCTCTTTTGAACCGAAAAAAGAAATATTGAACAAAAAGTTTTTACACTTAATTTTGTTCTATGAAACTGTTTGAAAAATTTTTGTTTTTCACATTTTTGTGTCATAAGAAGCGCTCAAACAAACCTAGACGGAAAAGAAACAAAATCTTTGCTTCAAAGTTCCGTTGGCCAGACTATGTTTGTTGGAAAATAGGTTCTATTATGAACAGAAATCAACATTTCTCGTTTGTTTTTTTACAAAATCTATCAAGAATACAGTGTAAACTCCATTTAACGTCACCCGATATAACGACAAACTCCTTAAAACGTCGAAATTACTAAACTCTAGTTGGTTTACCTTGTTGCTCATACAATGATACACTCTATAAATAACGACACATACACTCTAAATAACGACAACAATACGTCATCGTTAAGCAATAAACAGTAGTTGTTTGTTATTTTGTTGCTTTGTTGTCGGCATCATGCGTACCGAATATTCTAAGAAATTCGTTTTTTTGTTTGTTGGGATTATCTTTCAGCTGCTTATCATATTCTTAGTTGCCCACAAACTTGCAAACTGTAAACATGGCGAGTGAAAGAAAATCTTTGTGTATTGACGAAAAAGTTTTATTAATACGCGCAACAGAGGCGGGAGAAAAGATAAGTGATGTTGGAAGACGCTTTGGATTCAGTTGCTCGACCGTATCGACAATATGGAAGAACAAATAAAAAAATCTAGAAGCAGAAAAAAATCTTCTAAGAAATTGAAGAAACCTAGTACGAAGATTTGTATCAAATCATGGTTTCAAAATTATTAATGAATTATTTCTTCTCTCCGTTGAACAACTCTCAATAACGCCACAAAGTGCACAGTCCCTTGAGTGTCGCTATATAAAGTTTACACTGTATGTAGCTAACAAATGGACCAAATTATTGGGCTTTGAAATTTTATAATAAATTGCCAAATGAGATAAAACATCTCCCTATGAACAGTTACAAACAAAAAATTAAAAAAATTCCTTTAGAAAACAGTTTTTACGATTTTAAAGACTTTTTAAAAATCAAATTAACATGAACGTTAACTATTATATTTTAAATTTTTTTTGTACATATTGTGTGACGATTGTCAAACTTTGTATTCACTTAGTTGAGACAAAATAAATTATCTATCTATTATTAGATTTTTTTCTTACATGGTGTAAAATATATCGTTTACATTGACGTATGTTTAGTGCCAGCCTTGTTACGTTACGTACACAGTTATTGCATATTATTACGGTTGTTATATGGCGAACATTAGCATTGGAATTCAGTGGCTTCTTGGCCGCTAGTGTGGAGTTATTTATGAGGTGTTTTATTTCCCTGTACCGAACCGCATTTATGTACGTTTCCACGGCTAGAGCTTCATATATTTGTATAATACGTAATATTATAATGTACATATTATTATACAGTAGAACCTCGATAATTAAAGTTCAAGGAAAACGTTGAAAAGTTTAAGTTATCGAGTTTTTTACTTATCGAGAGTTGAAGTTACAGAGGTCTTGGAAGTTCCATTTTTAATTTAACGAGGTTCAACTGTTCTAATAGTGAAAACTAATAAAGTTTTTGGCAATACCTTTTGTTTGTATACTTATTCACGATATGTGGCCAAAATCAAAACGGCTTATGTTGAATTTTTCGGCAAAACACAAAGCGAAACAAAAGTAAACCGAATCGATCTGTCAAGAATTGTGGCCGGTAGAGTACGGACCTACGTACGTACCTTAAAGGACCCCGCACAAATCTTATGGGGTTTGGTTCTCGGTTAAGTTGATCGAAAATGGTTTTATTTTATAGTTTAAAGGTCACTAAGAAAAAGTGTCCATGGGCGCATAGCCTAAAATCTAATAGATATTTTTAGCTAGAGATATGTTTAGCGAGATTTTAGATATAGGTATCCATTGAATTCACAATCTTAAAAAATCCTAAGCTCTAGAAATATATTTTCGAAAGCGCTGAACATATTTATTTTATACAGGGTGACACCTTCCAACGTTACCGAGTTTTCGACTATTTTTCTATTTCTAAAAAAAGCACAAAAGTTGAACATGGAACATGTTTGTAAAATCAATGTTAACACACTGAACATAAAAGGTTAAGAAATACAGGCATACATTTTTTGTTTGGACGATTTATAATCGATTTGCAAAAGTACATTTTCAACCAAAACTGTCTACATAACTTTTGTTAATTATTGATTATCGGTAACTTATAGGTTAGATCATGTAGTTGATCTTATTTGGTTTTTGTCTTAGTTCAATGTGCAAATTGCATTCTTCGTTCATCTGTAACTTCAAATAAGATAAAAAGATAAAGAAGATCTTTCAATTTCAATCCAATACTTACTTGATCTGTCGGAGCATATTTTATACAATTTTCACTAGACGGCATTACAACTTAAGAGCTACAAGGGTCTACTATAACGAACGGGACCAAAAAAATTTCATATAATTTTAACAATTGTTATTGTTTTATTCAACATATTTATTAACGTAAGTTTGTAACATGAATATTATTTAATTCAACATATTTATTAATCTGAAATTTTTATTCATTTAAATCAACATATTTATTAACGTAAGTTTGTAACATGAATATTATTTAATTCAACATATTTATTAATCTGAAATTTTTATTCATTTAAATCAACATATTTATTAACGTAAGTTTGTAACATGAATATTATTTAATTCAATACATTTATTAATTTAAGTTTTTTTTTAACATGAACACTACTTCCTAGTTCATACGCTCCGCTGCCATCTTGCCTCTGTTTCTTCACATGACCACCAGGGTACACCAGTGGCGGCGTGGCTTTTTAAGACGTGGTGTTACAAATTTTAATAAGAGTAGAATGGATAAAGATCTGTCAAATTGACGCGCGATGAACAAACTCCCGGCGTATCTCTTCTCATTGTTCTGCTCGTTTGTAGTCAAATCATTCCCACGGCCATTTGTCAGGTATTTTGTGCAACTTCTAACATGTTACATTACACCTTTACATCGGTATATTCTGTTGGCAACTCTTCATTTAAATTCATTACGTATTCATAAATTTTGAACTTACTGTTTGCCGAAAAATGTTATGACGTAGGCATCCACTAAGAACAGATTTTGGGAAAATCAGCCACTAAAAGGGTGTAACGGGAGTTCAAAATTTGCATGGAAAAATCATGTAAGATAACTGTATCAATTCGAAAATGCGCAGGATTACTTCTGTCAATAAATAAATAAACACGTGTTTCGTGCTTCTTCAAAAACAACCCCTTCAGAGGGTGAAAAGAGGTAAACATAAACATGGGTGTCATGGTTTGTCGTGAATGTCATCAATTTTGAAATTTATTAAACGAGTAACTATGCCAAATAATGGAAATGCATCCATGTTTCGTCTCAAGCGCGTGCGAAGCTGCGGGTTACGGCTAGCCTTTAATGGTTGTAAATGTAAACGCGATAGATCTGTCCGGTTCTATGCAGAGTGCATCCCGAAGCTACACATTTTGTATGCTAGTGAATTATTGACTCACCGTGTTTATAAGCAATACACATGTGTAATTTCGATTTTAGCAATTCAAACATGTTTACGTAAGCTCATAAATAAAATGCACCACTGCACAGTTGCACTAGGTACCTATTTTCAAATTATAAATCTGCAACTGGTCATTATTGGAAAATGTTTGCAGGTCATTTGAATCTCATCGACAATACACGAGTTAGCGAAAAATTAACGAGAGTCTATTAATGTTACGCAAATTTCTACTAATTTTTGGTTTCTCATATCCACCGTGCACTTTTAAAGCTAGAGAAGTTACAAATTTCGTCAGAATAAAATTTACTTTCAATTCACCAAGCAAAATATCAGGTAGAAAAGTTAGTTAATATGCACTGCACTATACTCCTTGCTCTATTTGTTAAATATTTTGACGTTCACCCAAAAATCCGACCGATGGCGTTAGTGTAGACGTCAAATAAAAAGTTTCACAAAATAATAATGTTTTTATTCCAACCTAATTGCACACAAAACTTCCACTAACTTTAATGTTTTACAATATACACTTCACAAAAGGTTAATGAATAAATTCACACGAACAAACTGTAGATATAATACTTCACGTTTATAGGTTAGGTATTATGATCTATGTGGCGGCCATTATTTATCAGGATAATTATACTCTGGAAGTAAGACAGAATATATTTATACCTGCAGTAAACATAATTATGGTTGGCGAATTGAATTATCGCTATTTATTCGGAGGAATAGTTACTTGAAGAGCAAATGAACCGAATAAATAACTATATTTACGTTCGGTGAATATGGCCATCAATATTGCATTTTTTTACAAAATTTGCCTACTTTATCCGAATGTGCTAAAACTCCATCATTCGCCCATTGCTATTAATTAGCTGAAGTTGAAAAAATGTAGAAAATAACGGGAAGTGTGATAGGTGGAAAATAGTAATGGTGCGAATGGCGTCTGTTATGACATAAAGTCGAGAAACGGACGTTTAACGCATTATTATTATTACTGTATGTTTTATAGTAAATTACGATTTAAAAAAATGTATTTGTATTTGTTAACTTCTAAATATCTATATAAAGTAAAAATGTAAATTAAATTTTATTAACGGGACTCAACAAAGAAATCAGTCTAGTATGAAAAATGCATGAAATTTAGAAGATAGTGGAGTATATATATTGTGAACATCTTGCTTTAAATACAATAGAAATTATTGAATTGAGTTGACGTTATTGGGAAAATATTAATAAAGTTTGTTTTTTTATGTCCACTCAAAACCGTTCCGAACGGTTTAACCATATATTTAATAACTTGTATATTGTTCCACTTACGCCCACTAGTAACAATATTAATAATAATAATAAATTTATTTTTTCCCGGGACAAATACAATTTGCATATAGGAAATTGTCAAAGATTACAAATTATTACATATTAAAAAAATCATTTATCGTGTAAGGACATGCATAAATTAGATAAGCTTTTAATTTTTTCTGAAATAAAGAATTCGTTACTATTTCTGTTAAATAATTGGGAAGATGGTTAAAAATTTAGTAGCTATTAATAATATATGAAGCGTGGCCCATGAAGTGAGACAGCAAATGACTGTTTTCTATCTTTCTTTTTACTCGACCCGTTGTGCGTAATGTGGAAGAGAGCTAGCCATCTCCCTTTCACAGCTTAGTTCCATGTGCATCCATTCACGGACATGCGCATACGACTCAAAGTATAATAATTGACACAGACGTATGTAAATGTCTGCACCGTAGTGTTTAAGTCTTTCTCCCGATCTTTGCTGGCAATATAGAGGGTATTAAATACATGGGTTATGCGACTGATGATGTTTATACATAGATGTTAGATGATTTTTTTAATGTTATAATTTTTTATATTTCATATTTTCGACTTGTCACATCTTTGTACTGGGCTTTCTGTGAATAAAAAAAGAACAGTTGTGTGGTTTTAAGAAACCACGACAAAAGTGAAACTTTTATTGGATTGTAGGCGTTGGATTGTAGACACTTATCCATCACGGTTAATTATAAACAACAATATTCACATGAATACACGAATAAAAACATGTAAACACTGTACAGCACTTGCCCGCATAACAGACTGACTATGTGTTATACATACTACACGGTCAGCTGATGCTAACCATGGGCGCCGCCATATTGGCCTTGGCTGCTCTACCGAGCGCCTACTCCGAACGCCTTTCAGTTTACCCCTACTCCGCGGCCGCCTGTAATGCGACATGCAACAGACGGCCAGAAAAATTCGGGGCGATAGAATAAAAGTTTCACTTTAAACAATATCTATCTATATAATACATATAAATCTAGCAAGGAATCTAGCGACAAATCCAGCCCCGTGTGCAGCGGCCTTAAGACTAAATTGTTAGAAGAACCGTTCGGAACTATTTATGTGGCGTAGAAAAAACAAACCTTATGTGACTATAATTGTGCAAGCAAATTCGCGTCAGCGACAACATTATTATAATACAGTTGTCACCGGAAATTCGATACAGAAAATATGCAATTCATTTAAAAGTCCGTTAGTCGCCGTCAATTAATGCCTGACTGGTATGAGAACAGTGACAATTTGAAGACTGGATTAAAATCGGAAGAGG
Organism: Xanthostigma xanthostigma; assembly: GCA_963575645.1. Classification (NCBI taxonomy): domain Eukaryota; kingdom Metazoa; phylum Arthropoda; class Insecta; order Raphidioptera; family Raphidiidae; genus Xanthostigma; species Xanthostigma xanthostigma. The sequence goes on from OY754472.1 coordinate 1,348,433, forward strand.
TCGCGGCGCGGCTTTGTCCCGAAAACACTTTAAAAGTGTGCGGCCGAAGGACTTTCGCAGAAAATTGAACGAAAAATATACTGTTCACACTCATGGAAATAACGGACTATAATCAGGGGCAACAGAGGCACGTTTCCAAAACCTAGACGGAACTGGGGCCCCAGAAATCATATATATTAATACGCTAAGGTTAAGATGTTGTCCTCCCTTTTTAGAAAAAACCTCACAATTTCTCCACATAAATTATATATCATTTTACAGATAATTGCTTGCTCTACTGACATCGACAACTAAAAAATTTATTATTGCTTTTGTTTTTGTAAATTAATTAACATACAGCAACGCTGAACAACGTCTGCCATCTGACGGCTTTAATTTTGAAACAACGTCAACACTTCTATCTGTCATCTGACCTTCATATTGTAATACAACAGACACAATACTGCATACTGCCATCTGACGGCTTTAATTTTGAAACAGCGAGCAACGCTGAACAACGTCACAGCAATGCTTCTTGATGCCATCGGACGGCTTGGCTCAACGCTTTTGCTACTTGCGCCTCTATATGACAATTTTAGTAAAATATTTCTTCGATCTGTCATCTGAGCTTCATATTGTAATACAACAAAAAGAAGAACGTTATAAGCAGTGTGCAAAATTAGAAACGAATTGAATACCTGCAATCATATTTAAAAAATAATTTTGTAAAGTGATAATTATTATACTTATTTAGTGCGAATAATTCGCACAGGTTACACTAGTTATTATACTTATTTAATAATAATAATAATTCGTACAGGTCACTCTAGTATTATTATATTAAAAAAAACTGTACGTCTTTCAACAACTTTTTGGGAATATCTGTAGACCACCTTTCCAAAATTTGATATTAAATTTAATGGATATAGATATTTCTCTTTAGTAGCAAGTTGATGTCAATAAAATATTATTCATATGTAATGTATTTCGTCAATGTTTAACAATATTTCCTTGTCATGTAACATCACTACTGCTTATATAAGATAATTATTTTAAACTTGACTGAACAATAACAACAAGGGATGCATTTTAAACTGCAGATTTAAAGATAAGCGGGGTTGTGTTTTCCGTTTTCGAAACACACAAGGGAATGTACAGTATATTCAGTGACCCTCAACATTTTATCTTTCGGTACTTATCTATGGGCTATGTGCAGGAAGGCGGAGTTACAAATTTTTCGATACGAGCGCTTGTGGTAAGCAGAAATTTCAAGCTCAAATTTTCCGTATGTCAGTGAGCAATGTTTATTAAAAGTGAAATTACTTAGTATAATTTTATGAAATTTTTTAATTACAAAGAAAAAATAAGAAAACTAAGCGATCTGGACATGATTGTTGTGTTCTGGGCTGTTGCGCTAATGGCGATTGAAGTAAAATAAAGACCATTGGCGCCCTAATTTGACGTTCCGCTGTCAGTGTAAACAAATTAACATGTTTTCCTTATTACATTTTTTTTGACACATTAAGGCCAACTAAAGTTTTTGAGACTTATCACGCTAGAAACATGTCGACATTTCCATAAAAAGTGAGTTCAATAATTCTCTTTTACCCACTAGCGGCGCTAGTAGGCTTCGTGCACACAGTCTATACTATTATTATAATGAGAGATTACCAATTTTATAAGTTTGTATGTATGTAGAGGGTAATCTCCGGAACCACTGCACCAATTTAAAAAATTCTTTCACCACTATTTAGAATGAACCTTCAGGATAGACATAGGCTATATATAATGTATTTCTATACCAATTTAATAAAGCGAGAGTGCGATTTTTGTGAGTTTGTGTGTATGTGGAGTAGAGTAATAAAAAATGTTTTTTTTTCTTTTTGTTTTACCCTCTCAAATGTTTCTATTTAACGTAAAAAAAATCTCACCAAAGATGGGCGCTGTATAGCTCAACTCTAAGAGGTTGTTATGTTAACTTAAGTTCCCATTTAATGGGAATTTTTTTCATTTTTTTTTTAATTGAAATTACCTGTAATTAACTTATTTTTTTACAAATAACCATCATATATTCTTGAAGCTTTCTATAAAAAAACTTTTAAAAAATCATGTAGGTACATAAAAAATTATCATATATATTAATACGCTAAGGTTAAGATGTTTGCCTCCCTTTTTAGAAAAAACCTCACAATTTCTACACATAAATTATATATCATTTTACAGATAATTGCTTGCTCTACTTACATCGACAACTAAAATTTATTTTTGCTATTGTTTTTGCAAATTAATTAATTAACAGCAACGCTGAACAACGACACAGCAATGCTGCATGATGCCATCTGACGGCTTAGCTCAACGCTTTTGCTACTTGCGCCTCTATATGACAATTTTAGTAAAATATTTCTTCGATCTGACAATCTGAGCTTCATATTGTAATACAACAAAAAGAAGAACGTTATAAGCAGTGTTCAAAATTAGAAACGAATTGAATACCTGCAATCATATTTAAAAAATATTTTTGTAAAGTGATAATTATTATACTTATTTAGTGCGAATAATTTGCACAGGTCACTCTAGTATACAATTCCTCCGTAGTCAGAAATTCAGTAATTTTCAGATGGCTGTAACTGGTCTGCTAATTATGATAATCATACGTTATCATAGAGTTTTTGAAAGCTTAAAGAGTTAGCTTCAAGAATATATAATGGTTATTTGTAAAAAGTTGAGTTAATTACAAGTAATTTCAATTAAAAAAAACGTTTTTTTCCATGAATTATAAAATGGAAAAACTAAAATAGAGTTAGAGTTGAGCTGCAGCGCCTATCTTTGGTGAGATTTTTTTTTTTACATTAAATAGAAAAATTTGAGAGATTAAGATCAAAAAGAAAAAAATATTTTCTAATGTGGAGGGTAATCTCACCCATTGTTAATAAAAAATGCATTGAAAATGGTTTCTCGACATAGGACACAGCGTTGAGAATCTCTGATACACCTGTATAAAATGAACTACCCTATTCTTTCTTATATATCCTCATCTTTGTTCAGTCATATAAGTTGTCAAAAACACATCTTCAAATTCATTAAATATACCTGCAAAAATATTTAAACAAAAGTTTTTTTTTGTAAAAAACACCAGCCTGTTTTTTTAGTAGTAACTTTTTACATGAATATCACAGATAAGCTTATATATATACATTTTTGATAGTCCCGAAGATTTATCAAAATACAAAAAAGGAGAAATAAATATTAATATGTCTCGACAGTTCGATTTTAAAGCAAGATATTTATTATTTAATTATTGCAATTAATTTTGAAAATGCATCCAAAACTATTTTAAAATCAGTGTGGATTGTTCAGATATAAAATGATAATATCGAATTCAAAACTATAAGTTTAAAAATATTTTGCATATATATAGGGTGTCCCACGAACTGACTGCTATAGCCTGGGACTGTGTTGCTGGGGCCATTTCAAGTCAAAAATGTCTAATGAACATATACCCGGAACTCTATCCTAGAAGCTAGAAGCATTTGAAATTTCAAATTGACAGCTTTGATTGTAGTTGAAACGATTAGCAAAAGAGAACGTCATTTATTTTTTTACTGCAAATATTCTAGCATGTAAGCAAGTAAAATTTTTCATAATAAAACACACCTGTTTATCGTTCTATTGTAACAGAATTTGTAAATGTACATATTACTTGCTGAACGGCGAACGCGTTATTTATTGTATAAAATATTGTGCCATGTGCAATCATAAGAGAAATGTTGAATATTGTGTATAGAAATTAATTTTATAGTGCAGCATCTCGAAATTTGCTCAAAAACCAATCCAGTCGTACCACTGCTTATACTGTTCTATGAATGTTCCTGCTAAAATCCCTCTATTTTTAATATTATACGATTCCAAAAAAAAAACTGTAAATGTATGCACAGGTGACCGGTAATTGCTCGTGTTCCTCTCGGGAGAAGAAACTATGACCAAATTGGAATGATTTGACCTCTATCACTTGAGGGTCGGAAATGCGTATTTTTTTGTGAAGAATTTTAATTTTATTTATTGTAAGTTTTAACACACAACATAAAATCTAACAGTAAAAGGAGCGTCAACTCCATGCATAGGCCCAAAACCTGCCCTGGGAGTGTCCAAAAATCAGCACAAGACATACTGGAATTTCCGGGCAGCAACATGGCAAGACTTTTATTAAATGGACATCCCGAAAGATGAATGAAGAACTACTACGACTCAGAAGGAACAATCTTCGTTTCGTGGTAGGCCTTCTGACAGGACATTGTGCCCTGAAAGGATACATCCAAACTGTTTAACGGGGACTTAAAGCACAGACAGTGCGATAAGGAGACGGAAACAGCGAATCATATTTTGTGTGAACGCGAGGCTTTGGATTGTAGATAACTTATGAACAATGTAGAACAAGTCCAGATTATAGCAATCACCCAGTTCAAGGACTAGTGCAAGGAACTAAGATACTGGATCGAATGATATAAGGGAATGGGAGATAGCCCAATAAAGCCCAAGAGGCTGCAGTGTTCCCGGTGACATGCAGACTCCCGCTAATTAAAAAAATCACGCACCGGTCGAATTAAAGGCACTGGTCAAATTCGAGTTTCCGGTTAATTAACTATACACATGTAATGTTCGATGACCATAAGTAACAATTTAAAGAGGTGTTAACAGTGTGAAGAGTTAAACACGCAAACTTGACTTCATCATTATCATCGACGGCATCATCATCATCATCATCATCGGATCGTCGCCATTGCCATCATCCATGTATGCTCTTCGAGAATCAGCCAACAGCTTCTTGATTTTTACATCCGTTCTCCTCTCACACTGGTATTTACACCAAGCCTACTAGATATCAATCTACAATATTCACACGAACCGGCGGAGGAGGCACGTATTCTTATATACAGTTATACTTGGTCACGCCAACTTTGATCAATAAGGGTCCATAAAATATTTCAAACAATCGGTGCAGAGCCCCGGCGCGGTCAGCACCCGCTTTCCGGCGATACACCCGATTGTTTTAAAAATGAATAATCAATAGTATAGAGCCCTGGCGCAGTCAACACCCGCTCTCCAGGGATATACTATTGATCAGGGAATACAGGATTCACAATAGTACAGAGCTCTGGCGCAGTCAACACCCGCTCTCCAGAGATGCACTATTGTGGTAAGGGCGAAGGAGCGAAGAAGGGAATAATAATGACTCTAAAGTGTATATATAAATGAGTTCAAGTGGTCTGGCTGGACTGAACTTCTTTATCACATTTTGTTACAATCTTGTGAAGTCCTCCCCCTAATATTACGCGGCAATATCATCCCCGACAATGAAAACTATTTTACCACTCCAACCCACAAGCGGGGATTGGTACTAGTTTAGGTTAAAATTCACTTTTCTAAATTTTACAATATTTTTTCGTTTTGAAGTCCCCCGAAACCAAAAAACGTATTTTTGGGAACACTCTGTGCGTCTGTTAGTCTGTGAGCACGATACAGGTCAAACGGATGAGCGGATTGAAACGAAATTTTCAGAGGATGTTTGGTATGCAAATATGAAGAGCCCTACTGTTTTTGGGGAAAATCAGCGCATGCGCAGAAGAGATATGTGCTATAATGGTGTTTTTTTATATAATAATGGTATACTTTATATAACGACTTATATTATTCTATTTATTTTTTAAGAAAATTTTGTCTAATTTTTTTTCTAAACTTTTTAGTTTTAGAAATATTTTTAAAATAAAAAATTGGTTGTCTGTAAAGTCGGTTTACGGACGATAGTTTTACGTGATAACGTATTCCGCTCGAATATCATATTTAATAATGCATAACCTAAATTTTAGTAGCTGTCATACTGCGCTCTCGCTTGCACGCACAGGGTCAGGCGGAACGTGACACATTTCAGAACGTGACACTTTTTCGTACATGACGTTATTACGTCAAAAAAATCAACTGTTCTGTCAGAAACAAACTAGTTAAGCATGCATTGATTAAGTTTTACATGACGTGGAACATATTATGTAGATAAACATGAATATAATATTAAATACTAACCATTACCCCCGTCACCTGACGCGATATTAGAAATTTTATTTTCTTTATTATACCACAACAAATGTCAACATTTTGAAGTTTGAATAGTCCCGCCGCCCAATTGGCTTAAATATTTTTTTAATAGTTCACCCTAATTGTAATTAGTTTGGCCACGCCTGTTCGCAACACTATTGTTGTGCTCGAATGTTCATTATAATAAGTACAGTTTTACAAGACATCAGAAGAGTGGATGAGTTTAACCCATTAACGTCAATTTTAATTTCATCATTAACCGATTCTGCAGTTTCATTAATTTATTCACTGTAGTGTTTTCAATTAAATATCTATTATATTAAAAGAAATTTATTATTTTATCAGGCGGAACGTTAGGAACGTTACACTTTTTCGTGCGTGTAGCTGGTGTTTCATCAATTTATAAGACGTTATCACGTCAAAAGTATAAATACTGCTTTTTAACGACAAAAACTTTTGAACGGTAACTCCGATCATTATGTAGTTTGGACACAACATTCGTCTCGGTAAACTAAGATGAATGTGCGTACTCATGTCCCCATTAGTTCTTTTGCACCCGGGTGAAACCGGGCGGGACCGCTAGTATATTATACAGAAATGATCAACTGGTACAAGTCAAAAGTAATAAGCATTACTTTCAAGTAGTTACCTATACAACATCTAGGTAAAACACGTAACGCACCAATACAACCGCAAGAAAAACAACAATACATATTTATCCCACTACTAATGCAATGTTTATATTCCAATGTTCCATTCGCTCGTCGTCTAGCCAACCGTGCGGTCAGTTTGTTCGAGGCGTCGCCGCCTACAACGACGACAGACAAACGTCGCTTTCCAATTATTTTATCCGTGCTCTTTTTCTCTGTACTCATACTCGGACGCCGCACCGAAGATATGACCCGTTGTACCTGACGACGCCGCGCGCTGAGGTCTGACGTCACGACGCCGACTGTGAAATTGTGTTAATTGTGCGTCGTTGATCTATCAAAATGATTAAAAAGCGTCAACCTGACACCCAATTTTGACCGCGGACTAAAAAATATTTGGATTTTGCGAAAATGTGACAAATCGAGTTTTTTTATGACATTAACAGTGAAAATGTGGCTTGTTTTCAAAAAAATTACGCGTTATCAATTAAAAACATTTAAATAGTACGCGTGAATTTTTAAAACTTATTTTTGTGTGAATAATCAACGTGTTTAAATAAATGAAACAGAGTTATGTAAGTTCAAAGTGACCATGTGGCTTGTTCTGTCACTTGTGTGATAACAGACACGAAACTACCCCTATCTGCGCATGCGTACGCACAGTGCCCATGTGCTCGATGTGTAATTTCGACCCACGCGGTTTTCATTTGTCATTCAATGTAATTCAATTTGTCATTTGTGTATCGTTACAGGTGTCTGAATGAAATTATTTTTTTTGATAAGTTTGTGAACAATTATTTTGTGAAGTGATATTATTGGTACAGATCGGCAAAGAAAGCGGTGAGTTTTTTTGCATTTTATCTTTACGAGATTTGAAAATTGTTCGCCGTTACAGAAAAACATAAAATTTATTTTTTAATAATGTACATTAGATGTTTAAGAATTTGGAAATATAATTTTTGCAAATTTTGTGTAGATCTTCTTGATTGCATAATAATTAGATTAAATTTATATTAATTTCGCATTCTCCAAACGTATAGTAATTGTTGTAGTACAAACAAATAGCATTATAAATAAATAATTAAGTTATCAGATAAACTAAACTATTATAATTAATGTAATTTAAAGAATATTTCTAATTTTCAAATTCAGTGCATTTTAATATGCATTATGCAAGCCTCGCCGATAAAATTTTATATTAGCTCTGTAAAGGTCACATTCATAATAATTATATCATTTTGTTAATACATTTTATAGTTCACAAATAATAAATCGGTTATTGTGAAGAAGAATAATTATTTTAATAATCAAGCATATTTTTTTTAATAATTAATAGCGACCCGGTCCGGCTTCGCTCGAATTTGTAGAAATTGCCGCCATTTTTTCGTCGACTTACGTTGCCAAATTTATCTCCACGAAAAGCGGTTTTATTTTAACGCGATATTATATAACCTACGCCCATCCTAAGGCCTAGCACACATGAAGAGCGTTCAACGCGCGTTGGCCCAACGCGCGTTTACAATTTCTATACAATTGTATATGACTGTTTATATGATAACGCGCGTTCAACGCGCCGCCAACGCGCATTATCATATAAACAGTTATATACAATTGTATAGAAATTGTAAACGCGCGTTGGGCCAACGCGCGTTGAACGCCTCTCATATAAACTAGGCCTAAAGGTCCATTCTAAATATTGTTGAAAAAAAAATTGAAATCGGATGAGTAGTTACGGAGATTACCTTCTACAACCAAATTTACAAACTTTCTCTTTGTAATATTAGTATAGATAATTTTGTAGGTATAAAATATTTCTGACCAAATTTTATGTTCGTTATACAGTGTTGTATGACTTACGTAATCATCGCACGGAGTCATATCATAAGGTCATATTTATACATTTTTATGCAGTTTTTTTGTTTGATATTGCTTACCTAATTCGATATTAAACAAGAAATCTACTTAAATATTTAATACTTTCAAGTTTCAGCATGACAAATTATAAAATACGATAAATTTTACAAAATGCATTAAATATTGTTTTTATTCAATAAATAAAATTATCGACCAATTTTTCAGACAATATATTAACAAAATATACCTATAATTAATTATATATTTTGTTAATATATTGTCTGAAAAACTATCGACCAATTTTTCAGACAATATATTAACAAAATATATAATTAATTATAGGTATATTTTGTTAATATAATATTGTCTGAAAAATTGGTCGATAATTTTATTTATTGAAGAGTTCTAATCAGACGTTAATCAAAGATTTGAATATTGTTTTTATTATAATTTTTATACAATTTTTGGTCAGATATAGAAAATAGTGGATTTTGATAATGCATCAATTAATGTTTTTACTGATTGTACATGACTTCTAGCGCCTATTAATATCTTTTTTTCTGAATCTAAAAAGTAATTCTCAAAACAATTCAAAACTAATTCTAGAGAATTGTTTTGCATTTTGGGTACATCACTCTAAGGTTTTAGAAGTGACAGCTCGGTCCGGCTTCGCCCGGATTTTTTAATGGAATTTACCTGGCGTTGCCCGAAAATAACAGTCCCTTGTTATGAAATCAAAATGAGATATAGTCTAAAACCATTCCACATATTTTAAACTTGTTAAGATTGCAATATGTAGATTTACGTTCAAATGAGACCCTTATGATTGTGTTGTCGTGCGTTTATATTATACAATATATATGTAATCCATGAGCAAAACTGGCATTCACGCGAGCGAAACAGTAACAAACTTAAATGAATTGATATCTGTTGTATAGAATTCTTTCCGTCGGAGTCCATGAGACAAGTTTTGTTCTCTTATATTTATTTATGTTAAAAGACACACTACTGGAGCTGAAAAAACTAAACATTTGAAAAAATAATATATTTTTTTGTTAAGTCACTATTTTGTCCCGATTCCTTGCGTATTTCAAAATTTTTGTCGAATAATAATAATAATTTATTTTTTAAAACCGTCTTCATTTTTATCAAGCCTTTAAAAAACTCAACTTTTCTAATCATATTATAGGGATTTGTTTTTCTTTCTTCTAAGCTACATGAAATGTTGAAAGTAGCTTCAAAGACACCTTCAAGCACGATAAAATATAGTTTGTGGGGCGTCTGCTGTATAGTTGATTACATCAAAGGATCCCGCATAAACCTTTTGGGATTTGATTCTCGGTGAAAAATTGATCGAAAATGGTTTTATTTTGTAGTTTAAAGGTCACTAAGAAAAAGTGTCCATGAACGCATAGCCCAAAAACCGATAGATTTTTAGCGACAGATATGTTTAGCAAGGTTTTAGATATATAGGGATATCCATTGAATTCACAATCTTAAAAAATCCAAAGCTCTAGAAATATGTTTTCGAGTGCGCTGAATCTGAATATGACATTATTATTTTATAAAGGGTGACACCTTCCAACATTGCTATAGTTCTATTTCTAAAAAAAGCACAAAAGTTGATCACGGAACATGTATGTGAATTCAATGGATATCGCTATATCTAAAATCTCGCTAAACATATCTGTAGCTAAAAATCTATCGGTTTTTAGGCTATGCGCCTATAGACACTTTTTCTTAGTGACCTTTAAACTATAAAATAAAACCATTTTCGATCAATTTAACCGAGAACCACTCATAAGGTTTGTGCGGGGTCCATTTGCAACATTAAAACATTTTCCAAATCAGACTTATGTCGCTTCGGGTGCAGCGATCTTTATATATTTGTGTAATTGTTCTAGAATTTATTAATATTTGTGTGCATGTATATGTATAAAGTTGTAACAATTAAGTTGTCATCATTAAAGCTAATCAGCCAATTGCGTAGATTTGACTTTAGAATTTTTGAAATTGTGCCAACACAAATATCTGCAGTGTAGGTAAAACTTGTGAATGACATAATATCAGTTAAATTCACAACATTAGAAACGCATAAAATTAGGGGATTATACGTAGAAATTATTACAAAGAGCAGTGCTTCTGAAAATGTTACTTATTTGAAATGATGTGTGAATTCCTATACATTATTTATGTATAAAAAATGTATATCATTATTATTTTGGAATTAAATTAAATAAAAAAAAGAAATCATTGTAGACTAGCAGTCATGTCTGGCTTCGCCCGACTTTGTAGATTGCCGCCGTTTTTTCGTCGACTTCCGCTGCAAAATAATTGGTCTCCACGAAAAAGGCTTTTATTTTAACGCGATCATATATAACCTATGTCTATCCTGAAGGTTTATTGTAAATATTGGTGAAAAAAAAAATTGAACTCGGATGAGTAGTTTCGGAAATTACTTCCTACATCCAAACTTACAAACTTTATCTCTTTATAATATTAGAACAGACCAGTTGATGGATCTTTGCTATAATTCCCATTAAGTAATGTGTTACGATTTTCGTGAAAATAGCAGTTGTTGCCCGAACAAGCAGCAGACAGACATCCGCGAACTGCCATTAATTAAATTTTTAAAAAAACTTAAAAACTTACTGATTGAAAAGGTGTTTTATAATACAGAAGAACTATTTTTATAACTATTTTTAATGCTATATTATTTATGATGTTTTAATCACCTCCCTGAGGTCTTATTTAAATGAATCCATTATTATTATTATTATTATTATTATATTATTATTATTATTATTAATAAAATTAAGTCGAGTTTTATAGAAAAAATTATTAAAATATCTGAGAAAAATATGTTAAGGGAGGTACCCGAGTATTTTAAGCAATTATGCCAAAATAGGATTATAAAACTAACTTCAAAGTACAATATTATTAACAACTTTAATATTTTATAAAAAATAGCTGTGCCAAGAAATTAAATGGCAACCAAATCAATTTTTCTTTATAAATACATTATTTTATCAAAATTCAAACATTAGAAAAACTTGATGGGTGAAGATCGAGCCAAATTGGGATCTTGTACTATTAAGGAACTATAAAATGGTATCCTTTGCTTTCATATATTAGGTATAATATAAAATGCATAGTTTTATGAGAATTCCTGATATCTACTTTGAGAAACACTGATCTGATTGTGATTTTCATAGCCCTTAGCAAAACATCAATTTCAGTACCTATACAACAGATCTACACAACGCGGAGTTTTAGCTAACTACGCATTTCGTTACACATACCGTGTGCCTAAAATATATTTTGATATCAAACCGACTCAGATTTAAATAAACGATTTTAATCTTTACTTCTATACCTACTAATGTTATAAAGAGGTAAAGTTTTGGAGTAAGAGCTGGCTACGGAGAAAATGGGTGACTCGGCGCAGAGCTGAAAATTTGCAGAATAATAGGAGATAGTACAAGTAAGTAGGGAAAAAATTGCCAGAAGGCTAGGCGGAAGATAAAGAGCCGCCAGAAGGCGCTAATGTTGCGAAAAATCAGTGCACTTCTGGCAATTTCTATATTTATTCTGTAATTCAAAACTAGATTATATATTATATATATTATACATTATATCATTATAAGGGCATACTGAAAATTCAAACATGATATAATAATTACATTCGGCAAATAATCAAAATTATTACTGACATTTTGATAGAAATAAAATTAAATAAATTAATAAAATTACGTTGTTATAACAACGTAATTTTATTAATGAAAATATATGACGATTAATTTTATTTCTATCAAAATGAAATTAATAATTTTGAATATTTGTCGAATGTAATTATTATATCATGTTTGAATTTTCAGTATGCCCTTATAATGTATAATGTATAATATATAATCTAGTTTTGAATTACAGAATAAGTATAGAAATTGCCGGAAGTTGACTGATTTTTCGCAACATTAGCGCCTTCTGGCGGCTCTTTATCTTCCGCCTAGCCTTCTGGCCATTTTTTCCCTACTTACTTGTACTATCTCCTATTATTCTGCAAATTTTCAGCTTTGCACCGAATCACCCATTTTCTCCGTAGCCAGCTCTCCGTCTATTTGGATGTAGGATGTAAACTCCGAAACTACTCATCCGATTTCAAAAAAACAATTTCACCAATGTTTAGAATGTTCCTTCAGAATGGGCGCATAGCCTAAAAACCAATAGATTTTTATCTACAAATAATATGTTTAGGGATATCCATTAACAAACATATTCCATGTTCAACTTTTGTGCATTTTTTTAGAAATAGAAAAATAGTCGAAAACTAGGTAATGTTGAAAGGTGTCACCTGTATAAAATAATGTCATATTCGGATTCAGCGTACTCAAAAAAATATTTCTAGAGCTTATATGATTTTATAAGATTGTGAATTCAATGAATATCCCTATATCTAAAATCTCGCTAAACATGTATGTAGCTAAAAATCTATTGGTTTTTAGGTTATGCGTCCGTAGGCACTTTTCTTTAGTGACCTTTAAACTATAAAATAAAACCATATTCGATCAATTTAACCGAGCACCAAATCCCATAAGGTTTGTGCGTGATCCTTTGTAGAATAAACCGTAGTATATATATTTATCCCAGATAAAATTTGAGTATAAAACACCTTGTATGTAAAGAGTAGCTACTTTAATGATTAATATGTTGACGTGACTCAATTAGTTAACTAATTATTGTATTTCGTGTTTAGATTTTGAACTACAATAAACGTTCACAGTAATGAATGCATAGCGTACGCCAAATGGAATAGTATTTAAAAAATATATATAACATACGTTTTGTATTCTAAACGACCATTTTTTTTTATAATTACATTAAAAATAGTTATGCAGTCAGTTAATTTTAAACGTTTATAAAATAGTTAAAAAAGTTTGATATCTATACTTTATTTTATTTTTGTGTATATGTTAATTTATTTTAGATTACGTTCAGCACTTCTTTTTGATGTGAAATGGTGTGTTTGGTCGGGAATAAAACCGTGCCTTTGGCATATTTATTTTCTAGTTTTAGTACATTATCGATTGTATAAAAAAAGCGTTTGACTTAAAAGATTTTTTACCTCTTTTCATTTTTAAGTTTTTAGTGTGCTTATTATTTAAAGTGCGATTATAGCAACCGGACCGGGCATAATATTGTATTGTCATCGGAACTACATACGTATGCCAAATTTCAATTCGATCGGATAACGGGAAGTAGTTGAAAAAGCTGTCGCAAGATTTGAAACAAAGAAATATGCGGAGTCAAGCTAACTAAAAGCGTTTTAAAAAGCGATTTTATTTCCTTACGATTATGTTAACGAAAGTTTAAATTTGGCTTTAGTCTAAGTTGCAACGTCGGCGTTTGTACAACTCTTTGAATAAATCGTATATGATTTGGACCCGAACCGAAGTGTGTCTAAAGATATGTTCACAAGTGATTAGCGTTATCTATAATCTCGATATGATAAGTCACTCTTTGTACTGTGGCGGGTGTGAAATGAATTACAATGAACACCACGATGATTGGACAGTATTTTCTTCAGTACACTTATACAGGGTGATCGGTAATTGCCCGTGTTCCTCTCGGGAGAAGAAACTATGACTAATTTGGAATGATTTAACCTAGCTATCACTTGGCTGTCGGAAATGCGTCATTTTCGAGAAATTCTACTTCGATTTTCTTTTTACAAAAATCCAAATTTTGGGAGTTAAAAATTAAAAAAAAAATATTTTCACTTTTTGGTCTGAATTTTATATAGCTTACTAATTGGTCAACCTTCTTAAAGCTAAAAACCACGAAATTTACTGTTAGATTTTATGCTGAGTGTTAAAACTTATAATAAATTAATTTTTTTACAGAAGTGAAATGATCATAAAAAATAACGCATTTCCGATCCCCAAGTGACAGAGGTTAATCAGTCCAAATTAGTCATAGTTTCTTCCCCCGAGATGAATACTAGCAATTACCGGTCACCTGCATTTCAATTATATTTTTATGTGGGAATAACCTAAAAATCGACTGGCTTGATTTTTAAAACTATTTATAATTAGATCCAACAGCTATATTAGAATTTTCAGACCTTTAGGATTTTATGAATTATGATAACTTATCACAACAAAATATATAATGAACTCAATAAATAAGTAGAACTAGGCCCTGTTTAATTTCGAATTTGATTTGTTTTGATGTCTTTCTCATCCAACCCTATTTTAAATGATGAATCTGCATAATTTTCAAAGTAAGTTGTACATTATCGATTATGTGTTTTGTTAACCCTTCAACTACCCAATTATATATATCAGCACTTGATACATGCACGAAATTGCTTTAAGATTAATTTAGAAAATTTTTGCAGACGATAATAAATTTTATGAATTCGACATTTTTTGTATTTAATTTTTCAAATCATATTTTTGTTGTTTGGAGATAAAACAATAAATTAAATGCTGAATTTATTTTTGCAACTATTTAATGCAATAGATAGATAGATTTATTGGTTTAAGTTATACATAGTAATGTTAAAAACACGTCAAAAGAGAAAAAACAAAGAATTTAAGCTTGCAGATAATCTATACATTGTAAAGTAGATGTTTGATTGAAAAATCTTTATGGCAAAAACAATATAAATTGACATATTACTAGCGGCCCGGTCCGATTTCGCCCAAATTTGTAGATTATCACCGTGTTTTCGTCGAGTTACGTTGGAAAATTGATCTCCACGAAAAACGCTTTTATTTTAACGCAATAATATGTAGCCTATATCCATTTTGAAGATTCACTCTAAATATTGGTGAAAAATTTTTTTTAAATCGGATGAGTAGTTTCCTACATCCAAACTTACAAATTTTTACTCTTTAAAAAATTAAAAAAAATTTTATTTCGCTAACCCGCATTTCGAATTAATATTTTTTCCGTGCTTGATTGTGGTTCGTAAAGGGTTAAAAAAGATGGACTTCCTACAGGAATGTCGACGTTATCTCCGTAACCTTATGTCGACGTGTTGTAATTGCTATATTGTTAGATTGTTTGTTATTTAACATGCCTCCATACCTGTTGTCAAAAGACAAAATGGCTTATGTCTAATTCATCACCACCCGCTTAGATAGATTTTTAATTCTAATTAATTTTCCTCGACTTGAAATATAAAAATTAATTAGTAAATTAGCTTCTAATAGAATTATTCAGTTTTAGTTTTTTTTTATAATATTGAAATATTAATGAAAAAAATGATTATTTTTTCATTAATATTTCAATATTGTAAAAAAACTGAAACTGAATAATTCTATTAGAAGCTAATTACTAATTAATTTTTATATTTTTTAGATCAATTCTGAAGAAAATCCAAATCCGGACCAAAACGTAAATTTATTGAATTATAATTATATATTTTTGTCAATATAGGTAATTGTTTGAAAAATTAGTTGATAATTTTATGTATTAAATTTATAAATAGCGGTTCGGTTCGGCTTCGTTCGAATTTGTGACTGAACCTATTTTTAAAAAAAAATATATATGGGACCGTTCCGTTACCGTTCTGAACAAAATGGCGTCGAGATTATTTAAATCGGCTATACCGTTGGAAAGTCATCGCTGAACAAACATGTCGAATTGATAACCTCTTTAAGTCTGTTAGTTGACGATTAAATTAGGTGGGTGTTTTTTACTACTAATCCGGCATAAACTGTTTTGTCGTGTGGTCACAGAATTATTTTATAATATGTACGTCATGTGTTTAAAAGTGCGACCACTTTGTTAGTACCTAAGTTCTTGTCAAGATTATTTTTAATCGATAGTAGATGAAGTCTATCGATTACGATTACCGATATGTGAGCTTAAATCTTCTTTATCGATACAATATATGGGTTAGTTCACAACTCAAATAGTAAATTTTAAAAAGCAAACAAAAAATAGCTGATGATTTTATACGCTGCTCTGTGTTGCGGTCGTTCTTTTTGGTACAATTTAATTTTAGATGATGTCATCATGATATTAGTGCTCTAAAAATGTTTTTATTTTAATTTCACCTATCCCGGTGTCTGTATGTCTGGCTGCAATCAAATCTTGCAAGTTAAATTTGACCCACTTCCCGGTTTCCGATTGAGCTGAAATTTTGCATACGTATGTAGTTCCGACGACAGTACAATATTATAATAACTGACCGGTCCGGCTTTCGTCCGGATGCAAATTGTACTTTTAAATAAAGCACACTAAAAAATAAAAATGAAATTAATAGTAAAAAAAGAAAATAACTTTAAATTAAACGAGACCCAACCATTCATTACATTATACAATTTATATGATATAAAAGCTTGACGCGAGATGTTCCTGTGTAAATAAAAAAGAATATCTGATCTTGACACACATAATTCTAAGAAAATATGTATGTATTTCATAAAATAAATTTACATAGGAAAATCTTGCGACAAGCTTTTGTATCATATACAGGGTGTGGCCCATTAAGAATGGGACATAGAACAACCGCAGATTCTCTAATTCAAAATAAAACGATTAAGCGAAATATGCTTAGATAAAATGTTACTCGCTCTACCAGTGGCGTACGGCAGGAGTAAGTAATGCTTGTACCCCTTCTAAATGTTACGCCGCTATCTAAATTTTAATTTTGACTATAATTTTAATTTTTTTGATATTTTCTAAGTCAATAATGTACACTTGTTAGTTTGTTGTAAAGTCATTGGTTTTCGAGATATTCGCAGTTAAAGATAGATAGACATGTACTTTTTATTTGTATTATTATTAATAATATTCATTTTTACAATTTTGTCTTAAAAAACTGCGAATATCTCGAAAACCAATGACTTTACAACAAACTAACACGTGTACATTATTGACTTAGAAAATATCAAAAAAATTAAAATTATAGTCAAAATTAAAATTTAGACAGCGGCGTAACATTTAGAAGGGGTACAAGCATTACTTACTCCTGCCGTACGCCACTGGTAGAGCGTACTGAACTAATTTTTTTATTGTTAGGTGCATTTTATGATATTTAACAAGTGTGCCGATTTGAGTAACATTATACGGTGTATTAAAAAAATTATGGACATCAATAATTTTTCAGTTTTCAACTTCAACACCCCGTATTTCGGAAACGAGTAACATTTTATCTAAGCATATTTCGCTTAATCGTTTTATTTTGAATTGGAGAATCTGCGGTTGTTCTATGTCCCATTCTTAATGGGACACCCTGTATATTGTATAATCTAATGAATTGGTTAGGTTTCAATTCAAAGATTTTAGAGCATTATAAAAGCTTGTTTTAAAAAATGTTTTTGTACCATTAATTTTTTGTTTACATTATTTCAAAAAATATCTACGAAATTTTCGTATAATTTCAGTATCGATTCGATAAAAATGATTTACTTCACTTACGTTTTTTATACGAGATGAATAAAAAATCAATGCCCTAAGTATTACTGATCTTTTGAGAATAACAATAAAAACATAATACCTCGAATTCTTGACATAACCTCGAAATCAATTCTTAACATTTTTTATTGGTCTTAATGTCAAATTGAAATCAATTATGAAAACTAGGTTGTTATATGATATTTTTGTCGGTTTTTGCTTTTTATGTTATTTTCAGTAAATTGAACAATTATTGTAAAGACAACTAATAATTCGACATGAAGACAGAGCAAATTAGTCTCTATACCTATAATAAGCACTTTTAACAATGAAATAAAAACATAATTCATATGTACAAATAGTAGTACACGTGTAACTGTGCTTTCCATATTGCCAAATTGTAGCCGCTACAAGTTTAGTGTAAAATGTTAAAAGCCATTAATGGCTAGCGTTGGTAACGCTATTATAGCGTGATAGAACTAGGAACGAATTTATCATTTTTGCTACCGGCTTGAAAACACGGTGCTATCATATATATGAATACGCTAAGGTTAAAGATGTTTGCCTCCCTTTTTAGAAAAAACCTCACAATTTCTCCACATAAATTATATATATCATTTTACAGATAATTGCTTGCTCTACTAAAAAAATTATTATTGCTTTTGTTTTTGTAAATTAATTAAAATACAGCAACGCTGAACAACGTCTGCCATCTGACGGCTTTAATTTTGAAACAACGTCAACACTTCGATCTGTCATCTGACCTTCATATTGGAATACAACAGACACAATACTACATACTGCCATCTGACGGCTGTAATTTTGAAACAGCGAGCAACGCTGAATAACGTCATCTGACGGCTTAGCTCAACGCTTTTGCTACTTGCGCCTCTATATGACAATTTTAGTAAAATATTTCTTCGATCTGTCATCTGAGCTTCATATTGTAATACAACAAAAAGAAGAACGTTATAAGCAATGTGCAAAATTAGAAACGAATTGAATACCTGCAATCATATTTAAAAAATAATTTTGTGAAGTGATAATTATTATACTTGTTTAATGCGAATAATTCGCACAGGTCACACTAGTAAAAACTTATTAAGAAAGATGTTTACCAATTTTTCCAAATACGCTACGAAATTTCTTTAATTATACAGGGCGCTCAAAACATATGTCGAATAATAAAGGGTGTGATTCCTTAACCAATTCTAAGAAAAAAATCTATTGACATGGGTCTGAAAAAGCACCGTTTTCGAGATACAGGATATCGAAAAATATTTTTTTTTTTTTGTTTTTTGACGATATCTCACATTTGAGATACAAAACTCAGCTTCTGTACACATCTTATCAGTATTATTACTTACTTTTAAAGCATATATATATACTATGTTGGTTTGTGGCCGTTTCTTCATGTTGGCCACGTGACAAAATGCTGTTCGTCCTCATAGCATGCAGAGGACGTAGCAAGAAAGATAGCCCCTGTTCTAATTTTAAAATCAATCTTGTGAGCTAGCAGGCGAGCCCGCCGCGAAGTTTTTCATCTTCGTAGCCACCCAGCAGAAGTCCCAGCAGTGTTTCCAGGTTTGTGTGTCAATGACGCTGAAATTTGGTACTGCAGTTTTAGGTTTCCGAGGTGCATATGGATTTGAAAACGGACAATTACTTGTGGATCGCTGTAACAACGTGATGTTTTGATTGTCATTATGTTTTTTATTGCATTTCGTTGCGCACGTTTACGTATAGTAAATATCTAATAATTACAGTAAACATCGAAAATATTCTCATCCACATACCTATAATTTTATTCATGTGTGTTTGTCAGTCTTGATTCGCAAAGCGCCGTCGCTATAGGCGACCCAAAATAAGTTTTCTTCATACCTCGATCGAAAGTGCATATACTTTCGGCATCAATTGGGCTTTTGAATGAATTTTTTTTTTGTCATAAATGGAAAGACCGTATATAAGTTTTATAACAAAACTATTTTTCTTTTTTTTATTTTCGTTATAATTCAAAAGTTATATCAAATTAAAAATAAATTTTTGTACCCAGTTCCGAGAACGCGCCGACATTTCCCGAACATAATGTGACGTCATAATGTTTTAGTCAATACACATGTAGAAGCCATTGATAGTATACTGCGTATATACATTTTACCATTATGACGTCACAACTGTCAAAAACAATTTTAGTGCGTTTTCAGTCACGTGATTTTTTTAAAATATTTTATCAATTTTAAATTGCTTATAATTAATTTAAAAAAAGTTTTTTGAAAGTTTTTCGCATCGATTATCAATATTATTTATAATAAAGTTTTAAAATACAATAAAAAAATCGATAATTATTTTTTTTTTTCAAAAGCCTAATTGTAAGGCAGAAAGTCTTAACATTTACGCATTGGTGGGATTACACGCACCGATGCGCGAAGTGCGTACGTTCGGGCGGCAGTAAAGAAAAATTAGTCTATCAACTGTTGTTTAGATGCAGTACAACCCTATTACATTTTAGCTAATAGTCGCGACCAACTGTTGTTCGTGTTTTTACGTATAACCTCAAAGCTGCTTGCTTGGAATTTATCAATATTTTTATGTAATTAATTAATGTTTTTAATAAGCGTACTTACGATCGAGGTATGAAGCAAAATAGTATACACCACACTGACCGAAAGTTTGATGTCCTTGCACTGCGCATCATTATGCCGAGAGCATCGTGGCGCGCAGTACAAGATATCGAACTTTCGGCCCTTGTGATGTATAATATTCGCCACAAACCTAAAAGGCTCGGAAGTTAGATGCGAATGCGGAATTGCGCTTGTACCTAGTCTGTTGACAAACTACAAACTCGCAACTCAACAAAACTAACATAGCAATAACAACTTGACAATAGCGTACTCGACTGTACTTTAAAACAGGAAAGCGACAAATGACAGAGGCAACGAGCGATCACGGCCAATCACTGACGAGCGCACGTTCCGTGCAGGTAGCTGGGAGGTGGCGGGAGTATCAACGGCTCTAAAATGTGCCTTTGCAACGCTGTTTGTGACTAACTTTCGAAACTTTTTAGATCCGTGGCGCGTATTATAATATACTATTTTTTTTACTTTCCCGTACACGAAAGTTTTAAATAGTTAGACTTGTTTCCCTTCAAAGAAACTTATTAAAAAGTGTAAAATAATAAAATCTTGAGGTTTTATATGAAGTGGTTTATGAAAATACTAGTGTGACCTGTGCGAATTATTCGCACTAAATAAGTATAATAATTATCACTTTACAAAATTATTTTTTAAATATGATTGCAGGTATTCAATTCGTTTCTAATTTTGCACACTGCTTATAACGTTCTTCTTTTTGTTGTATTACAATATGAAGCTCAGATGACAGATCGAAGAAATATTTTACTGAAATTGTCATATAGAGGCGCAAGTAGCAAAAGCGTTGAGCTAAGCCGTCAGATGGCATCATGCAGCATTGCTGTGACGTTGTTCAGCGTTGCTCGCTGTTTCAAAATTAAAGCCGTCAGATGGCAATATGCAGTATTGTGTCTGGTGTATTACAATATGAAGGTCAGATGACAGATCGAAGTGTTGACGTTGTTTCAACAGATGGCAGACGTTGTTCAGCGTTTCTGAATTTTAATTAATTTACAAAAACAAAGCAACAATAAATTTTTTAGTAGTCGATGTCAGTAGAGCAAGCAATTATCTGTAAAATGATATATAATTTATGTGGAGAAATTGTGAGGTTTTTTCTAAAAAGGGAGGCAAACATCTTAAACCTTAGCGTATTAATATATTATATGATGCTTCTCTTCGTAGCATTTTCTTAAGTCAATTCTCTGCGTATAAATTTCTTCAGGGTACAAACCGGACTATGATAGGAGTTCGAGGCTCCTCCAGAAAGTATTTGCTCAAGCATAACGATTTAACTAATGTAGATTTTACATAAATATACCTACTACATATATATTATCTATGGTCGTAAAACAAAAGAGTGTACCTAATCGTGTTTACACTAATCTTTACGAATAGCAATATCAAGTTTGTAAGTTTGGATGTAGAAGGTAAACTTCTAAACTATACTTACATCCATTAAAAATTTTTTTTCACCAATATATTTAGAATAGACCATCACGATGAACTATATATTATCGCAAATCTTTGATTAACGTCTGATTAGAACTCTTCAATAAATAAAATTATCGACCAATTTTTCAGACAATATATTAACAAAAATTATTAATAATACATTAACGTTTCCAAATCCGGATCGAAACGTTAATGTATTATTAATAATTTTTGTTAATATATTGTCTGAAAAATTGGTCGATAATTTTATTTATTGAAGTATATATTATCGCGTTAAAATATAAGCTCTCTTCATGGAAACCATTTCCGAAACGTAAATCGACGAAAAACAATGGAAATCTACAAATTCGGGCGAAACCGGGTCGGGCTACTAGTAATACATTAGCGTTATAAAAAATTGCTAAAAATTTCTGAGTCATAAAAAACTGTTATAACTCTTCTAATTTCAAAATTTTGACATTATTGAAAAGGAACGTTTTTAATTAAAAAAATATACTTTATTGGAATATTAAATAATAAATTCGAAATTCCGCTAAAAAACATATTTTTGTGCCGTATCTTGTAAACGAGGCTTTATATGAAAAATCCATTAGTGTCAAAAAATTTTCTCAATAAACTGCTTCAATTTTGGTATCATGTAAATTTTTCATATTTTTCTTCATAACCGAGTTAAAAAGTAAAATATAAATTATCATTAAAACCTATATGGACTGAAAGACTTCAACGATGCGTCAGACGGGTAAAATAATTAAATCGATTATAACTCCTGTATTTTTAATATTTCGGCATAATTATTGGAAAGGAATCTTTTTGTAAAACAAATTTGAAAACAAGTAAATAAATTCTGTCCAAAACTTTGGGGAAAAAGTCGACGTATGCGAGTTTGTCTTGCGACTACAGATTTGTACAATGTGCGTTGAGGTTATGTTATGTCAGTGGTACCAACTGAGCACACAAAGCGCGATATGCTATGGTCACCTGAACTCGTAACTAATAAACCTATCAAGTGTATCGAACACTCTTTACAAATAGACTGAAACCAGCCGCCATTCCGATAAACCGGATAATGATGCCCTAACCCCTTATTCATGGTAAGCGGCGTTTGCAGTTGTAATGTTTTTTGGTACCTGCTGTTATGGTAATTATATCTGACGCACACTAGAAATAAAGGGTTACGACACCTTATTATTTATTTGTTGAACTTAACAATCACATCTTACAAAAATACAGCAACAAGTCTACCCTGATTCAGTGGCGTAGTGGTGAGAGCACTAGACTCGCATTAGGGAGGTACCGGGTTCGAATCCCGGCGGGGGCAGATATGGCAGAGACTTTTTCCTGCTGCCTCTCGCCGAGAAACAGTAATTCCTGTACCCGGACATCTTGTTGAAGTGTTCCATGGTTTCCCTCAATAATTCCAGATAAATATCGAGATATTTCCTTATTCAAGTTGATTACCTGTCAAACTCCTATGCTCAAAATTTGCCTGCCTTATCCTAATGTACTAAAATTCCTTCATTCGCCCATTGCTATTGATTAAGTGGAAGTTGAAAAAATGTAGAAAATAACGGGAAAATAGTATTGGTGCAAATGGCGTCTGTTATGACATAAAGTCGAGAAACCGACGTTTAACGCATTATTATTAATTATTATAGACCCTGATTAATAGTACCTACGGACTAGGCGCCGAGTATTTCGTAACGTCGAAGTTACTTAACTTTAAGTTGGTTTACCTTTGTCGCTCATACAATGATACACTCTAAATAACGACAAAAATACGTCATCATCAAGCAATAAACAGTACTTGTTTGTTATTTTGTTGCTTTGTTGTCGGCACCATGCGTACCGAAGATTCTAAGAAATTCGTTCTTGAGTGTGTTGGGATTATCTTTCATATGTTTAGCTCATAGTATGAATGTTTGTTGGTCGGTTGTAAATTTTATAATATATTATGAGTAGAGCTGTAAAAGTAACGAGAAATTGTGTATCCGTATGTAATCGTTACTTAAAGAACCAGTAAGTACCCGTTACTTTCGTATCGTTACGTTACTCGTTACTTTTCACACGACATACTTTTTTTATTTTTATTTTATTTGTAAATCTGGCAGGCTAACAGACAATGATTGTCCAGTAACAAGCCTGCTCTCAATATTACACAATAATTATTATACATTTGCAGCACTGTAATAAAAGAAAGAAAAAAAAGCAATAAAATAAGAAACATAATTGAAAAATATAGAACTTAGAGAATCGAAAAGATATAATTTTCACTTCAAAAAAACAGAAATTTGTCTTTTAAATTTTTTAGAGTATCCCCAAAAATATCAATATCCGTTCTAATACAATCGTGTATTAACAGCATCAAGCATGTACCATCGCATCGAGGCGCGTCGAATACGTGATACGGTATGACTTCGTTCGTACAACGTATAACCGCATCAAACGAGTCGAACTGACATGGATACGACAAATGCGAGTGACGAAATGAATTTGCAAGTAACGATTCGTTACTTCGAGTCAGACGATGTACCCGTTACTCAGTAACGAATACATACGGTTTGTTACAGCTCTAATTATATGAGTAAATACAAATTATAGTAAAAAAATATTAATGGATTATTTTTTTCTCTGCGTTTAACGACAACTCTCAATAACGCCACAAAGTTCACAGTCCCTTGAGTGTCGCTCTATAGAGTTTACACTGTACTTTTATATGCATTTAGTAAATTACAAACATTTCAATTTGATTACAGAAAGATTTTGATTCAACTGTAGGTATATACAATCACACATGTATCAAAGTGTAGTAATTGTTTCATTATATGTGTTTCGGCACCAATATGTTCGATGAGTAAATGAAACAATGTGGTACGAAATCGCAGGACCATATCGGCCCCGAAATCAGTCGTGTGTGGGATCAATCTCGAACCCGTCTCATCGTCAGATGTTGGCCGCCGTTTCGTTCTACATGATTTGTAAATTTAAATCACATACCGATACACAATACAATACATTTATAATATAAATGTGTATTATACAGGGTGTAGATATATATAGATTTGATAAATAAACAGATCACGCTGCATTGAATCCACGATGTGCCTTTCGCATTAAAAGAATTAGTAGAAGGCGATCAAAATAAGTGGGATTAACTTCTTGATGACTGTGGGTTACCAACTTGAAAATTGACATATTCTGAAAATTGTTCCAATGAGATATTTATTCCAATGCTGGGGTCTAATAATAATAATAATAATAATAATAATAATAATAATAACAATAATAATGATAATGATAATGATAATGATGATGATGATGATGATGATGATGATGATAATGATAATGATAATGATAATGATAATGATAATGATAATGATAATGATAATGATGATAATGATAATGATAATGATAATGATGATAATGATAATGATAATGATAATGATGATAATGATAATGATAATAATAATAATAATAATAATAGTAATAATGATAATAATAATAATAATAATAATAATAATAATGCGTTTAACGTCCGTTTCTCAACTTTATGTTAAACTAAACAAATCTTATCAATTTCTACGTTTTAAAGAATTTTTCAGTAAATAGAAGTTTTTTAAAAATGGCGATTTTTTTTAATATTGCAATTGAGATAACTTTAGACCGCAAGAATTTAACTATAATTTTTTTCAAGTTTCTAAGGTCAACCTTTTTTAGGCCTCTGCACTGTTTTTTTGAGGTACTTATAATAAAATAGCTGCTTTTTTTGTACAGTCCAAAATTTTGGAAGTTTGTAATTTTATATTATAGGTACTTTACATCAAGTCCTTGATTAACGTCTTAACTCTTCAATAAATAAAAATATCGATCATTTTTTCAGACAATATATTAACACAAAATATAATTAATACATTAACGTTTCAATCCGGATTTGGACCTTCTTCAGAACTGATCTAAAAAATATAAAAATAAATTAATATTTAAATTCTAATTCGCTTTATATAAAATTCTTTCAAAATTATTAATTAGTATCAAAATATTGAAAAAATAATTGGTCGATAATTTTATTTATTGAAGACTTTACATCAAGTATAGAAGTATACAGGGTGTCCCATTAAGAATGGGACATAGAACAACCGCAGATTCTCCAATTCAAAATAAAACGATTAAGCGAAATATGCTTAGATAAAATGTTACTCGTTTCCGAAATACGGGGTGTTGAAGTTGAAAACTGAAAAATTATTAATGTCCATAATTTTTTTAATACACCGTATAATTTTACTCAAATCGGCACACTTGTTAAATATCATAAAATGCACCTAACAATAAAAAAATTTGTTCAGTACGCTCTACCAGTGGCGTACGGCAGGAGTAAGTAATGCTTGTACCCCTTCTAAATGTTACGCCGCTGTCTAAATTTTAATTTTGACTATAATTTTAATTTTTTTGATATTTTCTAAGTCAATAATGTACACTTGTTAGTTTGTTGTAAAGTCATTGGTTTTCGAGATATTCGCAGTTAAAGATAGATAGACATGTACTTTTTATTTGTATTATTATTAATAATATTCATGTTTACAATTTTGTCTTAAAAAAACTGCGAATATCTCGAAAACCAATGACTTTACAACAAACTAACAAGTGTACATTATTGACTCAGAAAATATCAAAAAAATTAAAATTATAGTCAAAATTAAAATTTAGACAGCGGCGTAACATTTAGAAGGGGTACAAGCATTACTTACTCCTGCCGTACGCCACTGGTAGAGCGAGTAACATTTTATTTAAGCATATTTCACTTAATCGTTTTATTTTGAATTGGAGAAGCTGCGGTTGTTCTATGTCCCATTCTTAATGGGACACCTGTATATCTAATCATTATTTTATGAAACACACAGTTACAACTCTCTCGAACGAAGACTCTAAACAGGAACTTGTATAGAACATATTTTTTTGACATAAATCAATAAGTCTTGTAATTAGAACATTGCTTTGTTTAAAACATTGGACAGCGTTTAATATATGAGAATGTATATACACGTACATCTAATGTCTCTATATTTTAATTAATGATTAACAAGGTAAAGGAACCCGCACAAACCTTATAGGAATCGGTTCTCGGTTAAATTGATCGAAAATTGTTTTAAATTATAGTTTAAAGGTCATTAAGAAAAAGTGTCCATGGGCACATAGCCCAAAAACCAATAGATTTTTAGCTACAGATATGTTTAGCGAAATTTTAGATATAGCAATATCCATTGAATTCACAAACTTAAAAAATCCTTAGCTCTATAAAAATATGTTTTCGAGTGCGCTGACATTATTATTTTATACAGGGTGACACCCTCCAACATTACCTAGTTTGCGACTATTTTTCTATTTCTTAAAAAAATCACAAAAGTTGAACATGGAGCATGTTTGTGAATTCAATGGATATCTCTATATCTAAAATCTCGCTAAACATATTATATGTAGCTAAATGGATACTTTTTCTTAGTGACCTTTAAACTATAAAATAAAACCATTTCCGATCAATTTAACCGAGAACCAAAGCCCATAAGTTTTATGCGGGGTCCTTTAAAGTTTTCCCTGCCCCGCAAGGGCACACCATTTTCAAACAAAAGCGCTACAATTATAAGGTAGCGTTAGGAATCATTCGTAATATTTGAATATTGCAGTAATATTTTTCGAAGTTCACACAATGCAACTTATACAAGATATAATATGTACGTATATCAACTCGGAACCAATGTTAGAACGTACCGAATCGGTAATTTATGGACTACATAAATGTACAAATCGACACTTCTTTATAGGGATTGGTAAACTTTTGTAATGCGAACGACCTTGAGTTTGGTCCAAATTTTGCTCCAACACAAGTGGGAATCAAAAGATCTAGTCAAAACAATAACTTGTTCTAGTACACCAATTACTGAACCTTGAGGAACACAAATAGTGGCTTCATCCATATTGGTGCTAATAATAATAATAACGTCTGTTTCTCGACTTTATGTCATAATAGACGCCATTCGCACCATTACTATTTTCCATCTATCACACTTCCCGTTATTTTCTAAATTTTTAAACTTCCACTTAATTAATAGCAATGGGCGAATGAATGAATTTTAAGACATTAGGATAAGGTAGGTAAATTTTGGGCATAGGAGTTTGACATGTAATCGGCCATGGTCTTGAATTGGGAATCATCTCGATATTTATCTGGAATTATTGAGGGAAACCATGGAAAACCTCAACAAGATGGCCGGTACAGGAATTACCGTTTCTCGGCGAGAGGCAGTCGGAAAAAAGTCCCAGCCACATCGGCCCTTGTC
The DNA here is from genome assembly GCA_963575645.1 of Xanthostigma xanthostigma. Taxonomy (NCBI): domain Eukaryota; kingdom Metazoa; phylum Arthropoda; class Insecta; order Raphidioptera; family Raphidiidae; genus Xanthostigma; species Xanthostigma xanthostigma. Next base: position 1,376,825 of record OY754472.1, read on the forward strand.
GGGATTCGAACCCGGTACTTCCCGAATCTAGAGTCTAGTGCTCTCACCACTACGCCACCCCGTGGCTAATAAGAGAATAATACTATTTAATATATTTTAGTTATGTTGCAATATGAAAAAACCCGGGGACGAATATTTTTACTTAAAATACATGGAAATTGAATTCGTATGTTGCCAAAAATTGAAACCAAATCTCATTTCATATTTGGTGTATTATATAAAATTGAAAGACTGTTAAACCTACACTCCTGTATGTCGATTAATTCTAAAAATCTCCGAATCGATTCGAATCGAATGCACTAGAATCGATTCCAGATTAAATCGAGAATTAAAACATCGTTCGAGGGGTTCTTGGATCGATTCACTGAATAGATCCAATTGAAGGAGATTTATTTGGTTGAGGAACAATAGAAATAAGCTTTACCAAAGTATTGCTTGTGGCCAACGTTTCGAAAATTATATTTTCATCCTCAGGGCCTAAAATCTCTCTAAACATATTATCTGTAGCTAAAAAAAATGTTCACAGGCCTTGAGGATGAAAATATATATTTCGAAACGTTGGCTACAAGCGATACTTTGGTAAAACTTATTTCTATTGTTCTTCAACCAAATAAATCTCCTTCAATACTTATTTTGGAACTACTAATAATAGATCCAATGTTTCAGATCACAAATAATCTTCTTTTTTATTAATATTTCTCCAGATCGACCTGCCAGTAGAGAATACAATCCCGGGATCCCGGCCGTTTTCTGGCCCCGAAAATCCCGGGATCGTACTTGGCTAATCTCGGGATTTTCGGGATTGGCACAAACAGATCTAGTTTGCATTCCGTAATCCGTTGCGCCTTGACAATTACCTTGCCTAGATTATATTAATATTATTTATTACATAACGACAAAAAACAATCCTTAAATACGCGGTACGATATGTAAGAATATGAAATCTCCATATCCTGGAGTACAAGTACAAAATGAATCGGGGTTGGCAAATAATATTAGACGTGAAATAAGCCTGTTCGAAAATGGAGGAGCTCGTGGATACCATTTAGAAACATCATATAAGTATCTAGTGTCTATTCCTCCAACCAGCGTAGAACCTGAGCGAGAATTTTCAGCTGCTGCTTATGTTGGCAATAAACTACGAAGTCAAACATTGGATGCTTTGATATTTCTGCGATTGTATTTTCGAAATTCTAAATAGTTTTTTTGTGTTGTCTTTTTGATTTCTTGCAAAAGTTTTTTTTTTTTTGTTTTGTCTATTTTCTTTTCTTACTATATTGTGATTTGTGTTGTGCAACGATATTAAAAACATTTATTAAGAAATTACCCAAGTTTTTTTCATTTGAGCACAATTAGAAACCACATAGTCTAATCCCGGGATAGTCCCGGGATTACGCAACAAAAATCCCGTAATCCCGGGATTGAAAAACACGGTCGGGATTGCATTCTCTACCTGCCAGAAATGTGGGTCCAGGAATGTAGGAGATCGTAGGATGTGCCCATCCCTGTTGAACTGATCTTCAATGCATGGACTTTATCCGTGTATAAAAATATATGAATATATAAATCTTAGTTGCGCTTGCAAAACACTTTATAAAATATAAATTGTACAACCTAAATGGCATTATGATGATAACCCACGCAATAGCATCACGTTCATCGAAAGATACATCATAATATCTCTGCACATTATACCTCACACATTGATAAATGACTCTTCGGCTACTTGATAATTTAATGCAACAAAGGAGCTTTGCATTTTTACGATTGTAAAATATATGATGCGAGTAAATTGGTCGTTTTTATTTGCGAGGAATTATATTTGTTTTTGTGACATTATATTTGTAACTGTAATTGAATGGGTCTAAAGATCGGTCCACATTGAAGCAAAGATATCTATCCTAATATATAAAGCTGAAGAGTTGGTTTGTGTGTTTGTTTGGTTAAACGCGCTAATCTCAGGAACTACTGGTTCGAATTGAAATTTTTTTTTGTTGGATAGCCCATTTATCGAGGAAGGCTATAGGCTATATAATATCACGCTACGATCAATAGGAGCGGAGCATCAATGAAAAAATTGGTTGTCTGTAAAGTCGGTTTACGGACGATAGTTTTACGTGATAACGTATTCCGTAATACATAACCTAAATTTTAGTAGCTGTCAAACTTGGGCCGAAGCATACTGCGCTCTCGCTTGCACGCACAGGGTCAGGCGGAACGTTACACTTTTTCGTGCGTGCAGCTGGTGTTTCATCAATTTATAAGACGTTATCACGTCAAACTGTTGCAAAATGTAACTCAAAATTTGTCCGTCCGACAAAAACTTTTGAACAGTAACTCCGATCATCATGAAATTTGGACACAACATTCATCTCGGTAAACTAAGATGAACGTGCGTACTCATGTCCCTCCTCGTTCTTTTGCACCCGGGTGAAAATGAAAAATGTTGCAAAATGTAACTCAGAATTTGTCCGTCTGACAAAAACTTTTGAACCTTTTGAACGGTAACTCCGATCATCATGACATTTGGACACAACATTCATCTCGGTAAACTAAGATGAACGTGCATACTCATGTCCCTCCTCATTCTTTTGCATCCGGGTGAAAATGAAAAATGTTGCAAAATGTAACTCAAAATTTGTCCGTCCGACAAAAACTTTTGAACGGTTACTCCGATCGTCATGAAATTTGGACACAACATTAATCTCGGTAAAATAAGATGAACGTGCGTACTCATGCCCCTCCCCGTTCTTTTGCACCCTGGTGAAACCGGACGGGACCGCTAGTAAACAATAAAAATGCAATAGTAGCAGAAACCCGTCACTAATTACCCCCTTTATTCCTCTGTATCTACGCCCTTGTTCTTCGGAAGCCTTAACTGAAAAATAGTTTGTTTAATGTTGAGCATCATTGCTTCAACGTGTTCTTACCGTTTAAACGCGTACAATAGAGAACGCAAGGCACTTGTGCGATGTGAAATTTTTAATGACATTTCATACAATAGAAAGGCGGGACTTGATTATTGTCGTCCAAACGAAGTGTGTACGTGAAATGATGTGATTTACGACGATTGTTCGAAACGGTCGATTGCGTAACTAGCCCCATACATGCATGTGTATAGGAATACATCAGGTCTTATTATTCATATATAAACATACGTGTAGAAACACCTCACCTCCAAAAGAAGATGCTGAGACTTTTAAAATGTTTTACAAGCGGTTATTAATTATAAATTATAAACGGCCTAATTACTCTTTAATCAACACCTGTCTCTGTGAAAATATATTACTTTAATTCTATTCAGTGTTCTATTTATTAACTGACTAATGACGTCACCATTGTATTTGTTCGGTGTATTTGCGTTTGTCATAATATAAAGACAACCCCAATAATATATTTAATATTTATCAAATCTATTTTTTTAAGAAACGCATTGTCGACGTTGAACGGGGTATGCCTGGTTTTATGATACTTGAGAGTTAACTATTACTTTTAAAGTAAGTGTGTGAACTGAGATTAAGTTAATAATAATGCCCGTAGGTGACGTGTTACGTACACATGTGTATAATGCCGCCATTAACTTGTCTACAGTCTGTTTTACTCGTCACGGGGTAGATTTTATGTGTCGCTTATTCGCACCGTGTAATTTCGTTTTATAGAAATTTAACCCTTTGTTGGCTCACTGAACTACAGACTTTACTCTCTAAACATGAATTTTTCACTAATTACAAGTGCCTATTCACTATTTGCCAATGCTAGGATCGTACCACGCAGAATTAGTAATATGAACTAGTGAATATAAAAATTCACTAATTATATAATCAGTGATTTTTCACTAATTACAAGTGCAAATTCACTATTTGTCAGAGCTAGAATCGTACCATGCAAAATTAGTAATATGAACTAGTGAATATAAAAATTCACTAATTATATAATCAGTGAATCAGTGATTTTTCACTAATTACAAGTGCATATTCATTATTTGTCGATACTGGAATCGTATCACGCAGAATTAGTAATATGAACTAGTGAATATAAAAATTCACTAATTATATAATCAGTGAATCAGTGATTTTTCACTAATTACAAGTACATATTCATTATTTGTCAATACTGGAATCGTATCACGCAGAATTAGTAATATGAACTAGTGAATATAAAAATTAACTAATTATATAATCAGTGAATCAGTGATTTTTCACTAATTACAAGTGCCTATTCACTATTTGTCAATGCTAAAATCGTACCACGCAGAATATACTCACAATATGAGCTAGTGAATATAAAAATTCACTAATTATATAACTGAACAAAAAATTCACTATTTATATATTTGTGAGCATTAAATGTGATCTGACATCAACAATTTTTTGGTTGCAGATTTTTTAAAATCTTTATTCATTCGTTACTTTCACTAATATAATTTTTATATTTGTACAAGATGATTAAAAATTGAATACAAAATAAAGAATTATAGAGAATTCGTGCAGTGGAGTACGCTATTGTCAAGTTGTTATTTTAATTTTGTTGAGTTGCGAGTTTGTAGTTTTTCAACAGACTGTACGAGCGCAAGCCCGCATTCGCATCTAACTTCCGAGCCTTTTAGATTCGTGGCGCGTATTCATAATTGGTTGGTTTCGAGAAACAGTACACCCGCTATATTGGCTTTAAAAGGTGTAATTCCGAGTCCTTTTCATTCATCCACGGACATGTGTGCACACAATCATAGATAGGTAGCTCTGACAACAATGTTTCGACTCTGGACATTGCCTCCATTGTCACACACCGAGTTGTAATTACTAATTAGCTGTCTGTCGTTGAACCATTGCATTGCTTTCATTAGAGAAAAGGCCTGTGTAACCTTATCACTCGAGGGGCTGTTTTGCTGCAGTCGCAACAAGCTTTCCGTAGTAAACCTACATTGTTTCGTTCCCTGAATTTTCTATAGAAGGAACCAGTCATGTCGTCTCCATATACCGTTGAAATATCAAACGGGCTAAGTGCCATTTTCTGATAAAATTAATACTGTCTAAACATAAATCTGCAGTGATTTTTTACTAATTACAATTGCATATTCACTATTTGTCAATGCTAGAATAGGTCATATGCATGAGACTCCAAATTGGTTTAAATTTTTATTTTGAAATATATTTTAGTTACTGATCATATCGTAATGGTTATTTTATTAATCTAATCACTGAAAAAAATACAAATAATAAAATATAAACGTAGAAAATACGCGCTATTTTCGAATTTTCAAAACGCAGCGTGACGTCAGAGTATATATCAATAACAGTTTCCATGGCGACTGGGTCGTCTCACAGTAAGATTACGTCAGTATTTAGAGAAAACAACAAATAAACTTCATTTAGAACGTTGACAATTTGACATCAAAGTTGACATGCATCATATATCGTGACGTCACATAAGCCCGCCAACATGGCCGATTGTTTAAACTGTCTATTTTTGAATGTGAAATTTCATATTTTTTTTCTTGTGATAATATTACATTTTTAAATGATTATCCATTTTTTTCCGTATTATGGTTGACTAAATAATCTATTAAAAATATAAAAAAAATACATGCATATGACCTATTAGTGAATATAAAAATTCGCTAATTATATAAGTGAATATAAAAATTCACTAATTATATAAGTGATCATTAAATGTCATCTGACATCAACAATTTTTTGATTGCAGATTTTTTTAAATCTTTTTCATTTGTTACTCTCACTGGTATAATTAACTTTTATATTTTTACAAGTCGATTGAAAATTGAATTCAAAATAAAGAATTAAAAAATTAGCGTCAAATTAATTCATTGTTAGTTATGATCCTATGTCATTGACTATAATTTAAAATCGGTAAAAAAACAATAGTATACACGCAAAGCTTTACTCTGAATCTATGAAAATATAATTAAAATAATTTAGTTAACTTACCTGATAAATTATATTACTAGTTTGTTTATCGGTTTACAAGGAACTTGCTACAGACCGATCTACATTCTACATAAATAATAAGTATCTATAACAGGGGCGGGTAAATCTTTTGATCGGCGGGCCACATAGCTGATGAAAATTTGACCGCGGACCGGATGGCTGACGAAAATTTCACCGCGGGCCAAAAATTTTCAGAATAGAAGATCCTCACCTTCTATTTCCGCATGTGGAGAGCAAAAAAAAAAAGGCCCCGCATTCTATTTCCGCTACTATTTTTCTAAAATGCTTCGCGGGCCGGATAAAATTGCGCTGCGGGCCGGATCCGGCCCGCGGGCCGCCATTTGTCCAGGCCTGATCTATAATAACTGTATGGAGGCAACACAAGCAACACTATTCTAACAGTGAATTTTACTAGAATTCACTATTCCGGCAGTGAATCAGAAGAAACTGTTTCAAATAATGACATTTTCACTATTTCAGTTTTAGAGAGTTTTATTAGTGAAAAATCATTAATTTGCTGTGAAAATCACTGATTACCAATTACACAGGCCTGCGAAATTTAACTTTTTTTTTCCCCTTCCAATAATTATGTTATTTTTTTACATATCTAGGTATGTTGAATTAAAATACAGCTTTGTCTTTTTTCTAGCACATCGAGTTTTTTTTTCGTTGAGGACATGCATATTTTAGAATTTTACAACAATTTTCATGAAAAAACAAAAATTAATGAATTTAAAATTAAATTTTTACTTAAAAAACCAACAGTATTAGTTAAAAATAATGCTAAAGAGACTCAGTAAATCAAAAACACTTATGGTATCTTTTTCAACTTCCTTCAAAACTCCTGTTCAAACTTTTTCTCTTATGCTTTCTATTAGTTCCATCTCTCTTCAACATCCAGCAGTAGTCTGCTATCTCTTTTTTATTTTTAGCATTTTTTGTGTTTGTACAACAAAAGCAACAATCGTCTATATGATTTTCCAATTCCATCCAAACCATTGGAGTTTTCAATTAAAAAAAAAGTATGTTTTTCTCCCCGTGACCATTTACATAGTTATAAAAAAAAATAGAATAAAGTTGAACACATTTTATGCGGCACCCATTTCTTGTCTCTGATTTTTTTATCTTCAGTTTAAAATACCTTTAATACAATACTTCCAAAGATTTAGTAATTTTTTGTAGTTGTTTCAGTTAGGTACATAACTTCCACATTTGTAACAGAATTTATCTGGAGAATGAACACAATTGCTGGAAGTCATTTTTCTTATTTATCACCATCAGGGGCCATTCAAGTATTACGTAAGCACCAAAGGGGGAGGGGGGGTTGTTTAGCTTATTTTGATTACTTACTTGGCTTACTTTTGCTGACAAGGGGGAAGAGGGGGGGGTCAAAAATTACTAAAATTCTGCATACGTAATATTTGAATGGCTCCCCACACAAAAATCACAAAAATGTCGTACCGCAATCGATACACGTAAATCGTAATATGATTTTAATCACGACAAACAATGACTAATGAGGGTAGTTGAATATTTAAATACCATTAGTACTATTAGTGTGCACTGTTATCAAAGAAATTGCTAGTAATACGCGGTAATACTAAGGAAAATGGAAAAAGTGATTTTCTCAGAAAATTTACGTGATGGAATTTTTTTATTATTTTTTTGGTAACTTAGTACCTAATACCTACCCAAATTGCTAATTATTTTTTTAAGGGGAAATCCATCGCAGGCCTGTGTTATTAGTGAAAATTTCTCTAATTCATGTTTAGAGAGTAATTTTTTTAGTAGCGTCAGAGGAGACTTGTCAAGATAAAATATATTTTTTTCAACGTATTCTCATCACTTATAATACAGCGACAAATCATCCTTAAAAAGAACAGATGAATTTGTGATCCCCAAAATAAGTAGTTTGTGTTGTTTATCGTCCAGTCGCTCTACACATTCCCATGTTCCTGCCTCAACAACACACGTTCGTTGTTCGTTGTTGACGGCCGGCATTCTTATTTCACTTGTCCTGTTATTTTAGTTAATGACACTGTTTCGACTCATTGTTTTATGTCAAAAGTTACTACAGTAAACCCTCGTTAACACGAACACGGTTAACACGAATTTCGGTTTAACGCGAACAAAAATTTGCTCTCGACAATGGTCACATAAGCTTTAATGTAATTATATTCGGTTAACACGAACCCTCGTTAATACGAACTTCGAACAACTTTTTCGTCCCTTCACGGTTAATTATCGGATAATACGAACTACAAAAATTCTCAAATCATATATTTTGATCATTTTGGTCAATGAATATACAATACAACTAAAAGAAAAGATTCGCTTAAGGGATTACAAAAGTAATTAACTCACATTCTAAAAATAGACAAAGGACTGAGAGATTAAAAATTCACTCGAAATCCTATAAATAGAAACATACCTCAAAATGTTTCCCCTCTTATTTATTGAAATGTATTTTGTAAACAAATAAAAACAAACTTTCAAACTCAGATAATATTTAAGAACAATTAATGGTATTAGATAATTTATAATAAATAATTATTCAATGTTTACTTAAAATAAATCATGATTTGACACTTAAAAAATGACTGTATTTTATGCCATACTCGGTTTACACGAACTCCCACATAACACGAACTTTTTGCCTGATTTTTACGAGTTCGTGTTAACGAGGTTTTACTGTATTATTATGCTACTTAACTGAGAATGTATAATAATGTGTAGTATTCATATACGTATGTGTTATGGTCCATGCATTGTGTTATTCACACTAAAAAATATAAATAAAAAACCTTATAAAAACAAGCCTTTATTACAATTCATTACATTTTTAGGGTATATCTGATAGCCTAGTTGTCGTACCGTGTTGTATGCGGGAGTTCTCATATTGTGCTGTATATAAACGCACCGGTAGCGGACGATTGGTTTTGTATTAGTCTATTCTAATACAAAACAAGCGTCCGCTACCGGTGCGTTTATACAACACAATAGATAGATAGATAGATATATATTTTTATTCTATAATACTGGAAACAGCTTAGAATACGTCAATACAATAGGTATAACACAGTTAGTTTAAAAAGTCATTCATTTTATAAAAACATTTTTCAATTAAAAATTTTTTAAGAGACTGTCTGAATTTGTCATAATTGTTAATATTTTTTATTTCTATAGGCAACTTATTGTATAATTTTGTACAGGTACATAGTGGCCCCCTATTGTACAAAGAAAGGCGGTAATTATCAATATATAATGAATTTTTTTGTCGGGTGTTATGATAGTGAATATCTGTTATCTTTTGAAAATCGGCTCTGTTTTGCTTGACAAATTTACAGACTTCATAAATAAAAATTGAATTAAAAGTTAACAGCTTGTTATTAATAAAAAGTGAATGGCATGACTCCCGACGACCAATGTTAAAAATAAGACGAACTCTCGCATACAACACGGTACGACAACTGGGCTATCAGATATAGCTACGACTAAACAGTTCAGTAGTCCATCTGAACTCATTGCAATTACACGCTCAGGTGGCAAACTGACCGCGACGTTTGTCGATGTATGGGGACAACAGGTTTCCGACGGCTAAGCGGGAAAAATCTTCGAGACTCGATTCCCGCGATGGACGACTATTTACATGCCTACAAGTTTGTAAGGAATCCTCGGTGCGCGAGTCCGGCTGAAATGTAATGTAATGTAATAGTTTATTTGTATACTAAATATAGTTACAAAAATAGTCAAATATATACAAAAATAAAATTTACAAGAAATCTTCAAAATTATATAGACACAAATCATTTAGCAACTTTTTTATTTGTCTTGTAAATGCAGGTTGTGACAATTCTCTAGTAGCTATGGATAGTTTATTATAAAATTTTGGAGCCCAAAAGTTGGGACCACTTGTTAGTTTATTAAGTCTGTATGAAGGGATTCTAATATCCTCTCTACTTCTAATGCTATAAGAGTGTACGCTCTCAACAATTTCAAATTTGACTATATTATCTTTGATATATTTCAAATTTTCTAAAACAAACAGGGAATATAAAGTTAAAATGCCATGTTCTTTAAATAATGGTGTGCATGTGGCCCTGAAATTACTTTTTGTTATTATGCGTATAGCCTTTTTTTGTAGTCGAAACACTCTTATAGCATCGGGAGCAGCTCCCCATAATAAAATACCATAAACCATATTCGAATGAAATAGGCCATAATAAAATATGTTTAATGCGGTTTTAAAAGATACATACGCAGATATTTTTCGTAATATAAAAATTATTCTAGAAAGTTTCTGGAAATCGTTAACAAATGCTATAGAACCTAAGAAGTTTCACTTCTAAGGCATACTTTTTTTATGTAACAGTAGGTACATGCGAAACATTTTCGGAATAATTTGTCTAAACAAAGTATTTCCACGTATTTCCATACATATCTCGTGTAGGTACACATGTTGGTAAAATATTTATTTTTGAAAATTTCCCAAGCCATAAAAGTACAACCGTATTCATATAATAGGTACAGATGAACATACTCACGTTGCAAATTTTAGGTATTTGCTATTTCTAAAAAAAGAAACAACAATAATAAAACGTATGCCATAAGGCACTTACACTATTGGCGTTCGTCGGACGGCGGGACCTAGGGGTCGGACCAAAATTTCTCGACGTTGTAGAATGTATAGCGTAATGGACTTTACCCTAGAGCATAATATGATCGCTTACTACTGTTAAAATGTAATGTTTTGTTAGGATTAGTGGCATATGACCCCGGATAATTTCTTGTTTCATACTTTTCAGTAGTCGGGTTTTAGTTTTTGAACTTATTTTTAAATTGATTTTTTTTTTGAACTTATTTTTTATTTGCTCCTTTCTAGGACCAAAATTCATAGCCTATGTTACCCGGGCCATAATAACGAATCGATTGACACCTTATTTATCAAAATCGGATGACTAGTTTAGGCGCTACGGTCGAACATTCGTAAATACAAAACACAAGAGTGACCTGTGAGAATTATTCGCACTAAATATAAGTATGATAATTATCACTTTACGAAATTATTTTTTAAATATGATTGCAGGTATTCAATTCGTTTCTAATTTTGCACACTGCTTATAACGTTCTTCTTTTTGTTGTATTACAATATGAAGCTCAGATGACAGATCGAAGAAATATTTTACTAAAATTGTCATATAGAGGCGCAAGTAGCAAAAGCGTTGAGCTAAGCCGTCAGATGGCATCGTGCAGCATTGCTGTGACGTTGTTCAGCGTTGCTCGCTGTTCTAAAATTATAGCCGTCAGATGGCAGTATGTAGTATTGTGTCTGTTGTATTACAATATGAAGGTCAGATGACAGATCGAAGTGTTGACGTTGTTTCAAAATTAAAGCCGTCAGATGGCAGACGTTGTTCAGCGTTGCTGGTATTTTAATTAATTTACAAAAACAAAAGCATTAATAAATTTTTTAGTTGTCGATGTCAGTAGAGTAAGCAATTATCTGTATAATGATATATAATTTATGTGGAGAAATTGTGAGGTTTTTTCTAAAAAGGGAGGCAAACATCTTAAACCTTAGCGTATTAATATATATGATACATAGCCTTCTTAACTCATAACCCTTCCTTTTGGCTTCGTCGTAGTCGGGTAAAAATAGGAATACGACCTATCATTTTTAAAAGTCATTAATTTTTTACGAAACATAACACGAATACAATCTGTAATGTTATGAATCAATATTTCAATTTATAGATACCACACTCGTAAACATAAAGGAACTATCCTTTTAGCAACAGGTCATAAAAGTTGATAGTGAATATTTTTGAAATTTTGACATTTGCACATTTTATTACAGGCATTATTTGAAGATGTACACATGTCTGTATACTTAGTACATATGCTAGGTATTATTTGAGGTCATCTTCATATTCTCATATTAGTCAGCCTTACATGGTCTAACAACTAGTTTCTAACAATAATAAACAGCATTTTGTGAACATACAAAACTTTGTGAAGAAAGTGAACTTTGAAGTGCGTGATTTTGATAACTAAAGAAAGTGATGTGATAGTGATAAAACAAAGCTCGCGCGCCGAGGGTTCCATACCGATCTATCATTTTATTTTTATTTTAATAACCGCAAAACTGCACACAACAAAATAATTGATATAGATAGGTATGTAACTTATTTGAAATCTGATCAACATTTATTTTTGGTAGCTGAATAATTCAACATATTTACTTGACTTGTGCTACGAGACCTTCTTCGAGGTAAATTTCTAGTCAACGGGAAGTATCTTATATAGATTTTTATCACGGTTCGTAGTTTTGATAAAATACGCTTCGGAGTCCGTTCATCCATTAGCTACAGACGATTTTCTCTGAAACTGTTTGACGTACATATTTGAAATTTGGCACAGAGCTAACTGTGATGGGTCAAACATAGACGTGAAGTATGCACAGTTAAATTGGGAAATTATAAAAATATTCATGGCATCGTTTAGGGCAGGGGTGTCAAACTGATTTTTCTAAAGGGCCATTTATAAGATTTAAGGTGTGTTAGCGAGTCAGACTCTAAATTAAAAACTAAAAACATACGAAATTAAATTCATTTTTTATTTATTTTAAATCTTTGATTAACGTCTGACTAGAACTCTTCAAATAAATAAAATTATCAATCCATTTTTTCAGGCTATGTATTGACAAAAATAATATTTCAATAGACGACGCTTCGATCCGGATTTAGATCTTCTTCAGAAATAATCTTAAAAATATAAAAATTAATTAGTATATCTACTTATTTTCTCATAGAATGAAGTTTTAATTTAATTATCGAAATATTGAATTTTAATTTTATTATTTTTGTCAATATATAAAATTGATCGATAATTTTAATTATTTAAGTTAATTTTCATATAAAGGTAATACAAATGGGTAAATTATCTTGAGTTTAAGAATCCAGCAATTTTAAAAATACGTAGTGGTATTGAAAGCCGTTTAAAATCTTTACTGGATAGATTTTGGTCGCGGGCCGTATTGAGATGACTTGAGGGCCAGTCATGGAACTAAATAAATTCATTGTTTTATTAGTAGGTACAAGATCCCGATTTGACTGGATCTTCATCCATCGAGTTTTCTTAGGAAATTTGAATTTTTATAATAGTATAATGTATTAATTAAGAAAAATTGATTTGGTTGACATTCAATTTCCTGTGACAACTCTTTTGAACAAAAAATTAAAGTTGTTAATTTTATTGTATTTATTTAGTATTAAATATTATATTTCGTTGCCATGGTTACTTACATTTATATGTTCCACGTGTTCGCATTAAAAGTATCTATACATTTTCATATGCGACAATATAGAAAACCTGCAAAATACTAATTAGATGGTGCCTGTCTACCTGGTTTTATGACAGGAATCAAAATGTAAACCAAACTTTGGCATTTTATATACATATCTTACTTTCGATTGGTGATAGATTTATCTGAAAACTCGATTACTACATTTCAGAAATAAAATTAACAACTTAAATTTTTTGTTAAAAATAGCTGTGCCAAGTAATTAAATGTCAACCAAATAATTTTTTTTATTAATACATTATATTATCAAGATTCAAACATTAGAAAACTTGATGGATGAAGATCGAGCCAAATCGGGATCTCAGACTATAATATGGTGTCAGTAATATTTAAAATTATGTTTAGTAAAATTTTGTAATTTACGTAAAACTGCATTTCCAGGAAGTACAATGCGTAAATATGTGCCTGTGTTAACTCCACCACGATAATATAAATGACGTATGCATTTATACCTCAATGACTGTCTTCTATATCATTATTTACAGCTCAGGTATAGAGGAGTAACGATTACCCGGCAGACAGTTTGCCAGACATTTGCTTAGTTTTTTTCACATGCACTTTACGGCTTTCTACTGTGGCTCTAAACATTTACATTCCTGTAAAATTTTCATGAGGTTACATAAGAAAATATTTGAGAAAAACGTTTATTAAATACACAGTAAAATTATTTATCATAGCACTCAACACATGTGTAAATAATTAATAATTATTACTATGTTTTTCTCGAATATTTTCTTATGTAACCTTATGATAATTTTCTATCATTTAGAAAATGTTAAAAAATATATAATGCCATTTGAAAAAAAAATGCATACGAACACTTCTGGTTGAGTTTGAAGTACAAAAAAATATACCTCAGCAGTTTTCGATAGTAAATCTCGAGTTGAACAAAACTTTATTTTGTACAAGCAATAATTTTCGAACGAGTTAATCGATTTTGATGAAATTTGGTACCTACACGTGTTGGCATTCATTATCGCACAAAGTTTAATTTAAAATGAACTCAATCGGACTATTTTAAAGTTGTAAAATGTTTGGATCCAAAAGTGCCGAAATTTTTTTCCAAATCGTTTCAAAATTGAAATTTTAGCCTTTTTTTAAATGTGCTGCCAAAAATTTTAATAAAATCGTCCCGACAGGACCGCACTTAATCATTTTATGAAAACGATCCGGATTTGGATCTTCTTCAGAAATATCTAAAAAATATAAAAATTAATTAGTATTAAGTTATTTATTATCTAATAGAATTCACGAATTATTATTCAAACTTTCAATCTTTCGTGAATTCTATTAGATAATAAATAACTTAATACTTACTAATTAATTTTTATATTTTTTAGATATTTCTGAAGAAGCTCCAAATCCGGATCGAAACGTCATCTTGTGTTATATTGATTTGTATTTTTATTATTTTTTGTCAATATATGGTCTGAGAAAAATTGGTCGACAATTTTATTTATTTGAAGAGTTCTATTCAGACGTTAATCAAAAATTTGAATTTATAACTTTCTCGTACGAAAGATAAAGGATATTTTTGTACGGAACTCTTTGACAAAACAGTTTAGAAACACTGATTTGGCGTATGTGTCACCACCCTCTGTTGGGGGCCCATTATTGCTCGTCGCATGTGCAAGACTCATGTCTGCTGTCAGCGTGGAATTAGGAAAAACTATACCTTGTTACCTTATGTTACCTGCAGATTCTGTTTTTTTATCTTTTAAAAATCGCAAATATTTTTTGAAATTTTTCACGAAGACTTACTATACCAAGAATATGACCTTCAAGATATACTTTTTTTGAGAAATTTTGCCATTACATAACAAACATTGTTTCATATCAGTCGCGCGTGAAACCGCGGGTAGCGGCTA